>CM040125.1:159469231-160707662 GCA_022559845.1 Amorphophallus konjac
GCTAATGGGGAAGATACTCTTAACTTTGAAAGAGAGACACTAGCTGATGACAGCACACACATGCAAAGGATTTCACAAGGTTTACCTTCGGAAATTTTCTCTCCCTCATGCACTTGCTGATTAGGTAAAGAGGGTATGATCCACATATATGCATTGCTTTCATCCATCTCAGATTCTTTAGCTCCATCTGCATTATAATTTCCAAAAGTATTTTTTGATGTTGATTTTACACCCAACCTTGCAACAAGTTTTGACCTCAATGAAGCCTCAAGCTCAAAATCATGCACATGCTGACCAGGACTTCTTTCTGACTCAACATCAACGTCAGCTGTTTTTACACCAACATTTGACTCATAATTTTGATGCACTGTTCTAGACTGCACGGATCCATTATCAATTGGAAAAGCCTGTTCACAATCCATAAGTACATTGGGCATCCTAGAATGAGTGATCATGTCATCTGAATTTCTCACATTGGCATCATCTTTACAGCACTGGTCAGTCCTCAAGTCATCTCCACTTGTCAGCAGATTGTAGCCCACCTGATCCAAATCTTGTCCTTCAGCATCCATCAACTGGTTAAGTTCAGACAAAAGATCATTGGTTGTTTTGGGAAACGTTTCTCCATGGCTCAACCGTCTTGAAGCAAACAAAGAAAGCAATTCTCTTCTCTTATATAAGAAGGAGCACCTGCTATTTGCTGCTATGAGTGCCTCCCGTGCCTTACGATAAGCTTTCAAGGCATGCATCTCTTCAAGCTCACACTTGCGTCTGATTTCTTGTGCCTCTTCCAACTCCTTGTCATGCAACTCCTCCACATGAAGTAATACTTCTCTATCAATGTTGCTTTGCTCTTGGAGCTGTAGGTGGCTTAAACTATTGATGAAGTTCATATCCTGCAGAGATGACTGAAGATAGTGGAAACATGGCTTAGTCTCTTAATCATACAATGATATCAAAGGAACTTCCAATTTTAGTTTCATAACAAGACAAACTGGCTCCTAACACATGATTCGGATTTATGTCAAAATTTGGGCACATTTTCCAAATAGATATTTGCCTTGTCTGATAGTTCCAATTTTAATCATTTAACAAGAGAAGCTAAATTTATTTCAAAATTGTGTGCATGTTTGTTGAACCCTGGAAAAAAATCCCAAAACCCGAGGGACTCCCTCCTAGTATTTCAAATAAACCGTATAAAAAAACAAACAAAACAAAACAAACCCGGAGGGACCCCCTCCGGGTTTCCTCCACTCTCTCTCTCTCTCTCTCAAATTAAGAAAAAAAGGAAGGGGGAGAGGAATACCCGGAGGGAGGGAGCCCCTCCGGGTTCTCTTCTCTCTCTTCCCTCCTCTATCTTCTCTCCTTTCTCCTCTCTTTCTCTCTCAATTTCCAAACTAGGAGGGAGTACCTTCGGGTTCCCTCTCTCTCTCAATTACTTCCCCCCCTTTTCCCTTCTATGCCCCTCCTCCTTTCAAACCCTGAAGGGCTAAAATGTCCAAAAAAAACTTTCATCTTCCTCCGGGTAACCCCTCTCCACTCCTATAAATAGAGGAGTTGGCCATGGGGAGGGGAGGAGGAGCAAGCATTTGGAGAACGCCTGCGCAAGGAGGTTCAAGAGAGCTGAAGACCTATGCTTTTTTTGTTGACGAGGCATGAGCCATGAAGTGTGAAGCATGAAACCCAAGGAGGGATTGCTCACATGTTCATTTGCTTGCGCATGTATACAAGAAATCTGAAATAAGGGTTTTATATAAATACTCCAGTCATCATAGGACAGAAATTATGCATATGCCCTCATGCTAGGTGTATTTTGAAGATCTAGAAAATTATGTGAAAACTTGTATTTGTGCAAGATATTTTCTGAACAATTGAATGTGCAAATATGCCCTTATGCAATATGTTCTCTGAAATTCTAAAATTGCAGATATGTCCCTCTCATAGGACATTTCTGATAATCTGAGATTACAGATATGCCGCTGTCAGGGGACATCTCTGAAAATCTGAAATTGCAAACATACCCCTACACAGGGTGTTATCTGAAAATCAAAAATTACAAACATACCCCTGCACAAGGGCTCTTTCAGGAATGTTCAGGGAATTACAAAAATACGCTGATCTGCCAAATATTTCCGAAGTACCCTGCGGAAGGCAGAAATGAGGCTTGGCATCCAAGAGGACCGAGGCATCCACCAAGGAGCAAGAGAAGGAAGGTGCAAGGAGGAACCTGCACATCTTTTGAAGGCTTTAAGGCTTGAAGGATTGAAAAACTTGTGGAATTTGCGAAAATCTAATAAGGGTATATTGCATACATGTCCTTAACATTGGGGGCATACCCTTGTGGTTATGAGAAGTTGCTATAATGATGGGGAAATCATGTAAATTCCAGAAATAGCTGAAGTCCATGGAAATATTTTGGAGATTAAGGAAAAACCACTCTGCTGTCCAGAAATTACAAGTAAATCTTGAAATTTCAAGAAATTGCAGAAAGGTCCCTGCTTTTGGAAAAATTATAGAAAAACCCTGATGTTTAGGGAAATTATAGAAAAACCCTACAGTTCAGAAATTACAAATATGCCCTTGCTTTTGGGAAAATTGCAGAAGAGCCCTGATGTTTAGGAGAATTGCAAAAATACCCTGAAGCTTCAGAAAATTGCATAGAAACCCATTTACTGTCAAAAATTACAGAAATACCTCCGGTCGTGGGAAAATTACAAATACACTCCTATTTGTGGGGAAATTACGGAAAAGCTCCCAGAAGGTATCCACTAAGGACCAAGCACCCAAGAAAGACATCCACCAAGGACCAAACATGAGAGGACCACCCAAGACACTTTTGTTTTATGAAGTGGTCTTGTGCTTGTGTATCAACCAAAAATACAAGAAAGGAGAGGTGTTGCATGTATGCCCCTATTTGAATTATTCCTTAAGTCCTAAGGCACATTTTAGGAAATAAAATCAAGAAAATCAGCATAAATCAAGCATCAAGGGGCGGCCGAGGAGATCCCAACGTGGAGACTTGTGCACGTGCTCTGTGATCAGAAAAGTCTGTCAATTGCACAAATATCTCGAGAAAGTCAAGAAATGACAGAAATGTTCTGAAATGTCAAAAAATGATATAAATGCCTTAGAAAGTCAATAAATGACAGAAATATCCCGGTAAAGTCAATAAATGACATAAATGTCCCAAAATGTCAAAAAATGGCATAAATACCTTTGAATATTCAGAAAAGATGAAAATATCCCTGAAAAAGTCAAGAAATGACATAAATATCTTAAAAAGTCAAAAAATGGCAAAAATGTCCTAGAATGTCAAGAAATGATAGAAATATCTCGGATGTCAAGAAATGACAGAAATACCCTGACAAGTCAAGAAATGGCAGAAGTAATCCAAGATGTCAAAAAAATTACAGAAATACCCAAAAAGCGTAAGAAATTATAGAAATACCCAGAAAGGGTCTAAAATTATAGACGTACCAAGAAAGGGTCAAAAATTACAAATATCACCCACCATGTGGGCAAATGTCTGTTAATGACATCATCTCAATGGTCTGATCACGATCAAAAGAGCGATCAGGACCTTGGGTCAATCTGACGGTCTATTAGTGATCATATTGGCGATCCAACAAACTGATCGAGATGAAATTTAAAATCAACGGTCAGATGTTGATATGGAATAAATCCGCTGGTCGAATCTTGACCATATTCAAATTCAACGGACTGGGAATCAATTCAACGGTCAGATCTTTATCCAAAGCAAATTCAATGGTCAAATCTCAACTAGGAAAAAATCTGATAGTTAGATTGTGATCGGAAACAAATCCAACAGACCGATAGAGATCATCTTAACGATCCAACAGTCCAATCGCGATAAGATTCAAATTCAGTCGTTCGAATGTGGACAAAAGTAAAACCAAAGGTCCAGCTGCAAACTGAAGCATATTCAATTGTTGGATTGCAACCGGATGTAAACACGAAGACACGATTGTATAATCAGGATCAAATGTAAAGGTCTTAAAAGACCGATTACAAACGTTTAAGAAATGAAAGTCTTCAAAGTTTTTTGCAAGATATGCATCTTTAATGAGCGATCATTAAGATCATGACCATTTGATAAAACCATAAACATCACAATGGATATCTAGACAAAAGGCGTTCTTTGACAGTTAATCAAAAGTGTTCGAACTTTACACTAAAGTAAATAAACACCAACTACGGTTGATGGGAAAAAGTCTAACATACGAATCCTAAATCGTCTGATAAACCAAACTCGTAGAATTAATAATATGCATGCTAATCAATTAGCTAAAATATATGCATATTTATCCAATCAATGGATATATAAAATAAATTAATTTTTCGCGAGTAAACAATGTTCCCAGTAGGTATCGGATATTCTAGCACCAGATGCAACATCAATGCTTTTTGATCCGATAGATCATTATGCTATTTGATGTCTAAAAGAGGTAGAGAACAAAAAAATCCACCTCTCACCTGCTGGTCATAACAAACATAATCAGTATGAGAATGTCTGAACAAATGCAAGCGATCAACAATATATTTTGAAAAAAAAAAAACCATGGCAAAATTAAAAAGCAAGAGACAACCAGTATAAGCAATGTCATGAATTGATAAACCAAAAGATGTACACTTGCGAACTAGACATATCGTACACTTGTGGCAGTGTTGCTATGACACTCTAAGCAACAATGCAGAGGGACTATCAAGAGAAATCTGACATGGCATAATGAACATGCTTTAGTAGAAAAAAAAAGGAAGGGAAAAAAAGAAAAAGAAAGAAAAATTAAAGTCCATGCAAGATGCAGTTAGAAAAGTGATCGATTCGTGAACAGACCATTTAAACAAAGGTACACTAAAGCTGCTCCAAAAATAGAGCTTTTGTTCTATTGTTCTATATAAAGGATAAAAGGGCGTACATGATGCAGAACAACTAACCTAAACGGATCCGACTAGGCCACTAAACGAAATCAGCAATACGCTATAATAGATCGACAAATAAACCATCGCGCACACGAATTCCGAGAGAGATAATACGTGAAAATAATAGTAACCACGCTCTAGGAAAACTGTCCCTCGCAGCGAGAAACATCAGACCGAAAGGTAAGTAGGACTACCACGGCATAGGGTATCAATCTCACACACAACGAATCAAAAACGGTGCTCTCAGGTGGAACGCTCACAAGCACGCAATTCGGCAACAAATAATAAACGAGCCAGAATAACCTAATGGACTCAACGTTGACAGTAATAACACAGACACTAAATAAGCAAATTGAGCGAGCAAGTGTTCCAACGCTAATCGACTCACTGAATAGCGAGGCACGTAATCCGAGTCCATCTGGGTTCAAAAAAGTTCTCACAGCGACACTGCCGAACTGAGCAGAGGAGAAGGTGGGCCAAGGTGAAGAGCGTCCCCGTCGCAGCGGGCGGTGGCTACTGGATGGTGGCAGACTGCCACTGCTGGCAGGGCGCTGGCTAGCGGCGGAAGCGTCTGCTGCAAGGGCGAGCAAGGAAGGCGGCCGACGGGGGAGTAGGCGTCTGTGGATCCGCCGACAGCCGTGCAGGCAGATGGCGACGACGTTGGGCGCATCGGGCTCACAGGGCGGAGCCGGCGAGCCAGTGAGGCAGGGTCGACATCCTGCTCGTGGGTGATGCAGCCTCCGGCAGAGGCAAACGGCCTCTATGGTTGCGAACATGGAGGAGGCGAGGGATGGCTACTTCCTTCCGATGCAGCGGCGACAGGAAAGAAAACCGATGGTGGCAGCCTGGGCGGGTTTTGCAGGGGGGCGACGTCCGATTTGCAGGGCCAGGCAGAATAGAGAAAGAAGGGGATGGGGGTGTCGGCATTGGGAAAAGAGGGAGAGGGAAGATGTAGAGAGAGATTCGAGAGAGGGAGGGAAAGGAACCAAGGGTTTCACACCCAGAGCTTTGCACCCTATTCCCTTCACGGGAGGAAGAGGATGACAGCTTCAAGTCTCAAGCTATTCAACTTCTTCATTAAAAAATTGATATTACACCATTATTTATAGATGATGGAATCATAGTTGTCAAGGCGACAAGGCGACCAAGGCGAGCTTGGGGTCCTCGAGTGCCTAAACGCTTAGGCGCCTGCCTAAGCGGCGCTTAGGCGTCAAGTTTATAAAAATATCATGATTAATATATACGTAATTTTTTATATATAAACCAATCATGATTATTACAAATATGGGAAACAACACTAGTATGAACATAGAAATAAAAATTAATAGAAATGACATTGCAATAAAATATCAAAATATATTTTGAGATAAAATCAACAATAAAAATTGTACTTTCAGAATAAATAAAATACTAACCTAATGTTTGCCAATTTCTTCCAAAAATATGCAAATCATACTCGAAATAACATACATATAATATAAAGCAGATACGAAAAGAAAAAGACATCTCCCATTATCACATACAATCAATAATAAAGTAAACAAGCACGTAACTAGGGAAATACCATAGATGACCACTATAAAAAAATAAGACATACAAAATTCTAATTAAAATTTAAAATACTTTATTAACAAATTAACCCCTTCAAGAAATTGAAAAGGGGAGAAGGCAGGATAGAGAGAGGGACTGAGAGAGATAGTTGTGAACTGTGTGTGTGTGTGTGAGAGAGAGAGAGAGAGAGAGGAGGAAGGGTGGGGGAAAGAGAGAGAAGGGGGCAAGGGGAGAGAAGAGAGACAGACAGAGAGAAGGGACAGGAGAGAAGAGAGAGGGTGGGTCTCACTGTGAGTGAGAGAGAAATAGAGAGAGAGTGTTAGAGTGTGGAGCCCAAACTCGCCATCGTGCGCCCTCGCACGCGGATCGACCTGCGCGGTCAAGTCGCGACCCGGTCAGGTCGCGGGGGTCAAGGGGGCCGCCCCCGGAACAAAATTTTTATTTATAACAGGGGAGAAGAGGGAGACGAAGCTAGAAGGGGGCCGCCTAGGCGCTGCTTTGGGCGCCTAGGCCGCCCAAGCGGCGCCTAGGCGGTGCCTTTTTCCCCCTCAACAAGGCGTGGGAGCGCCTAGGCCTCAAAAAAATGCCTGCCCGCCTAGGCGCCGCTTAAGCAGCGCCTAGGCGGGCGCCTTAACAACTATGGATGGAATCCTAATTGTTCTCCTCCAAACTCTATGAGTAAAATATCCCTAGAATCAAAAAAAAAGTGCGAAAATCACACCTAAAAATACATAAAAAATAGAAAAGACCATTAATGGGCTCACACCCAGGGCTTTGCGCCCTATTCACTTCACAAGAGGAAGAAGACGACGACTGCAAGTCTCAAGCTATTTAACTTCTTCATTAATTTAAAATTTTGATATTATACCATTATTTATAGAGGATGGAATCATAATGGTCCTCCTTCAAACTCTATGAGTAAGATATCCCTAGAACCAAAAAAAAATAGTGCAAAAATCACACTTAAAAATACATAAAAAATATAAATGACCACTAATGGGACACCAATGGGTCTTGCAATCAATAAAATGACCTACTAATCAAATAAAAAATACATAAATCAACTAATGGACAATCATAAAGCCAAAGCAAGGATGGCAGTATCGGTTTCGGTACCGGTTTCGGCCGGTACCGAAACCGATACGTACCGATTTCGGTATCGGTTTCGATTTCGGCCGAAATCGGTTGAAACCATTCAAAAATTAAAAAAAAATAGTAATTCTCTCTGGTTTCGGCCGAAACTGGACGGTTTCGGACCGAAACCGGTCGGTTTCGGACCGAAACCGGTCGGTTTCGGACCGAAACCGACCTGTTTCGGCGGAAACCTTTAATGGTTTCGTCCGAAACCATTAAAAACTATTATTTAATAGGTTTCGATCTTGCTACAGTGTTAGAGTCTAGTTTCGGATCGGTACCGGCCGAAACCGATACGTTTTGGCCAAAAAATATCGGTTTCGGCCGATACTGCCAACCATGAGCCAAAGAGATGTTGGTGTCGTTGCTAGAGGCCTCCGACGACTCGAACCAGGTCCGCGCTCGATTGTCCTCACCAATCCTCCCCGCTTGGGTGAAACTCGACCCGGTCGAGTAAGGGTCATGGCCGCTCTGGTACTGCTCCAAGAGGTCGGGGTTGATCTGCTGTAGCTCCTCGCGTGTAATCCACACGTCCTCAGTAGGTGGCCATCCTCTCCAATGAACTAGATAGCGCTGAAAAGTTCGGCTCCGTGAGGTAACAACCTGCTCATCCAGTATCTCGTCAATCTGCTCATGTCGTGCTGTAACAGAGGTTGCTGGTAGGCACTCAGGAGTGGGGTCACTCACAAGGGGGTGAAAAGACTCGAAAGGATCAATGAGAATCATTGTCGAGTCCCAATAAGGCACCAGATCTGAGAAACTGAATGTGGAACTAACACTATAGTCTGATGGTAGATCTACAACATATGCATTAGGCCCGACACGCTTCAACACTTTGAAAGGACCTACTCCCCGAGCTTGTAGCTTCTTCACGATTCCCAATAGGGGTGTTCATAATTCGGTTCAAATCGAAAAACTCAACCGAACTATCCGGGTCGGTTCAGCTCGGTTCAGTTTGAAGTCGAATTCGGTTCGGTTCGGTTTCATAAGGTGTAAAATCGAACCAAATTGAATAACTTGAATTTATTATTTATTTTTATTTTAATTAATATTATATATCATAAATGTATTAAAGTGCTTAAAATTTTAATTACATACACATACAAAATATAAGTATTTTTATTTTATATACATACAAGTCATTAAATTCATATATACTATAATAAGATATGAAAATTCGGTTTGAACCGAACAAACAGTTCGGTTTGAAAAAAAAAAATGCCCCTAAATCGAACCGAACCGTGAACACCCACATTTCTAGATGAAAACCGCTCAGGTCTAACCCTGATCATCACGTAATCACCCTCCTGGAACTCATGTACCCTACAGTGTGCATCTACCAATTTCTTGTAGTTCTCATTGTTGATCTCAATGTGACGACGAAAACTATCATCCAGAATCCTAATATGCTCAGCTAGCGACTCAACTGACTCTAAAACACGGGCTTGAATGGACATGAGGACAAGATCTATGGGCCTCCTAGGTCTATAGCCAGTAACTATCTCAAAGTGACTCATACCGGTATACCTATTGACTGAGTTGTACGCAAACTCTGCTAAATGTAAGATCAGATCCCAACCACGCTCATGCTCTCCAACTAGACATCACAAAAGATAACCCAAACTCCTATTAACTATCTCAGTCTGTCCATCGGTCTAGAGGTAATAAGCTATGGAGAACTTGAGCTTCCTGCCCATAAGGTGCAATAGGGTCTTCCAAAAATAGCACGCAAACCACACATTTATAGTTGTTTACGCGACGCGGAATTCAATTCAGAAAATGTAGAGGCGCGTACATTTATAGCTATTCAAGTAGCGTATGCATTGTTGACTCTGCATATTTAAGGTTTATCAAACGATTTAGGATTCGGGTGTTGGACACTTCCCCACTGACCGGGGTCAGTGTTTGTTTACAACGGAGCAAAATCCAAACATCCTTGATTAACTGTCGAAGAAGTCATCGACCTTTGCAATATCGATCATGATGTTGAGGGAAAAGTTACGACGACGCTAATAAACACTCTAAAGGGGACGAGGGGGTGCTTGTGCAACTAATGTGGGCACCCAAGTCACAATTCGAGGGTAGTTGGGTACTAGTGGGGGTATGCTGGCAATTTAATATCGATTGTCATTTAGGTTGCAGTTTGGCACTGGCTAAGGTTTGGCATAATTTAGCACAGACTCGGGTTTGACATAGTTTGGCCCTGGCTAGGGTTTTGGCATAATTTGGAACTAGTTGGGGCTTCAATGCAGTTTGGCATCGGCTAGGGCTTGGCCCAGTTTGGCTGTAATACCCCAAAATTTTGTATATGATATTTTATAATTTTCTAGAATTTATTTAGATTTTCTAAGATTTTCTAGAGATAAATGGATTATTAAAAAATTTGGGTTAATTTAAAACCAAGTAATAAGGCCCAATATTTATTAATTAACCTGGCCTTTTAAATAAGACCAAAATGGCCTAAAACCAAGCCCATAAGGTTTAGCCCATATTCTAGAAGGTTAAATTAGTGTATTTACGGAATTCAGGGGGATACTTACTCCTTAAATGGATAAATAAACGGATAAATAATAGGAAGAGTTTGAATCTAATCAAAATTCGGTGCCTAAGACCAAAAGCGGTGCATCGAGCAACCGCTTGGGACAAGAAACGGTCCTGCCTGGACCGCTTTTTAGAGTCCGAATGCGAGCAGTTTAGATCGCACAAAAACTCCATTTTCTTCAATCTAAATCCTCTAGGATTGATGCAATCTGTTGGCTAGAAGACTCTAGAGTGCTTGAGGATCGAATTGGTGACCTAATTAGGACTCTAAGTTCGTACAAATCCCTAAAACCCTAGCTAAACCTATAAATAGACCCAAAATCAACCTGCGCGACCCTTACTTTTGGCTCGCGTGGAACTAAGGTATGGAGGACGAATTAGAGGTATGTTCTTTAGAATATTTTGTTCATCATACTAAGGTCTAACTACCCTCCAAATTTCGTCTTAGGAGATCAAGCCATCAGGAAGATTGAGGCGTTCAAAGTTGCTGGTTCGGTACAAGAGTCTCAGGAAATTATGCGACCGGGCCAGATTGAGCAGCAAAATAGGAACCCTAAACGAGGTAATTAGAACCTTGTTCTTTAGAGTTATTTGTTCCTTTTAGTACCCTCTTTTTACCCTCAAAATTTCGTGATCATAGGTGAAGAGGATCAGAAGTTAGAAGGCCACGAAGTTGCTGGTTCGGTTCAGGACGAGCAGAACGAGGGTCAAGTTCCAACCCAAAATTAGAAGTCCAAAGCCCAGATCAGAGGTAGGTTATCTCATGAACGGCTTAAACTGGATGTTAGGAATAAAAGTCCTCTGATTTCAGTCGTTTTCATGTATTGTACATAGAGAATTTTATGTTTTATTGGGACTATGCATTTAATATAACCTCCGTGCATGAATCTTAGCCCTAATTAAGTTAAAAAGAAAATCTCTTGTTATTATACACAAACACATGCATATTCTTGACTTATTCTCGTTTTATCATGTTTTACATTATGTTCTCGTTGATTCTCATGCATAACATGTCCTACATTAGAGTTTATTTTACTATTTTCTTGATTTTCTGTCAAACAGACAGAAACAGTCTATAGGTGACCGCCAGAGATATATCGATGTCTGATTCAAAGAGAGAGTACAAGATATGTGACTGGGAACCCACAATTAGGGGCCAGACACACAGTAAAAATAAAATAACAAAAATACCCCAAACAAAGATATTTTTAACACTCCCCCTCAAGCTGGAGCATATATATCAAACATGCCCAGCTTGTCACATAGAGCACTGAATCGGCCAACTCCAAGCGACTTTGTGAAGAGATCAGCAAGTTGGTCTTCAGTAGGAGTGAAAGGGGTACTAATCTTCTGAGACATGACGGCATCCCGAACAAAATGGCAATCAACCTCAATATGCTTTGTACGCTCATGAAATATTGGATTCTTTGCAATATGAATAGCAGCCTGGTTGTCACATCTCATCACCATAGGTTCGGAATAAGTAACCCCAAAATCTGTCATCAAAGATTTCAGCCACATCATTTCACAAGTTGTCTGAGCCATAGCTCTATATTCTGCTTCAGCACTTGATCTAGCAACCACACTTTATTTTTTACTTCTCCAAGTGACAAGATTACCACCAACATAGGTACAAAAACCAGAGGTGGATCGTCGGTCTCGCCGAGATCCTGCATAATCTACATCAGAAAAAGCCTCAATAGATAAATAGTCATTTTTCTTATATAGAAGACCACATCCAGGAGCTCCTTTGACATAACGTAGGATCTTTAGAGCCGCTTCCCAATGACATAACTTTGGACTCTGCATAAACTGACTAACAACTGATACAGCAAAGGCAATATCTGGGCGAGTCACTGTCAGATATATCAGCTTTCCACAAAACCGCCTATATTGAGTAACATCATTGAACATTGGACTATCCTCCACTTCAAGATCAGACTGAGGAACAGTGGGTGTATCAGCAGGTTTACACCCCAACATTCCCATCTCCTGCAATAAGTCTAGAGCATATTTTCTTTGAGATAAGGAGACACCATCATTACCATAAGCAATTTCAATCCCAAGAAAATAGCGCGGTCTCCCTAGGTTCTTAGTAACAAAATGACACTGAAGGTGTTTCTGAACTTCCTTAATACCATTTTTATCACTTTCAGTGAGCAGCATATCATCAACATAGACAATAAGAATCACCACACCATTAGAGGTATGGCGAACAAACACAGAATGATCGGCTTGACTCCTCTTTAATCCAACTCCAGAAGCGATCTGACTGAATTTCTCAAACCATGCTCGAGGGCTTTGTTTTAAGCCATAAATTGCCTTTCGTAGCTTACACACCATCTCCCCCTGAGTGACATACCCAGAAGGTTGCTCCATATATACTTCTTCTTTAAGATCACCATACAAGAAGGCATTCTTGACATCCATCTGCAACATATTCCATCCTTAATTGATGGCAAGAGAAAACAGCACCCGAACAGAGTTAAGTCGAGCAACAGGAGAAAAAGTTTCGAAATAATCAATTCCATAAGTCTGGGTAAAACCCTTGGCCACAAGTCTAGCCTTATATTTGTCAATGGAACCTTCTGGAGTGTACTTTATAGTGAACACCCACCGACAAGCAATAGGGGTAACACCGGCTGGCCGAGGTACAAGGACCCAAGTACCACGAGATAGCAAGGCAGACATTTCCTCATCCATAGCAGCCTTCCATTCAGGTATGGATAGTGCTTCAGAGAAAGACTTTGGAGGGTGAGCATCAGAAATAGACAAGGCATACTGGTGAAAAGATGGAGACAAAGCATGATACGAAATGAAGTCATCAAGAGGATGCTTCGTACTGGATCGTTTTCCCTTGCGAAGGGCAATAGAAAGATCCAGATCAGAAGCGGGAAGTGAAGTCTCACCAGTGGGAGGGGGAGCCTCCAGTGAAGAAGTTGACTGTGGCAAGACGGCAGGCGGCGCACTATTGGTCCGTCGTTGATAGACCTGTCCAAATCTATTATCCGCATCTCGAGGCTCAACACAACAATCAATACCTGCAGCTGGCACATCCAGAGAAACAAGATCAAGAGGAATAGATGAAGGAGAAGTCTGTGCAGGAGAAGGCTGTGGAGAAGAGGGAGAATCATAAAAGGGCACAGACTCAAAAAAGGTCACATCAGCCACCACAAATGACCTCTTGGACCGAGGGTCAAAACATCGATACCCTTTTTGGGTCCGAGAATACCCCAAGAAGATGCAAAGAACAGATCTGGGAGTCAACTTATCATGCCCTGGTCCAAATAAGGAGATTGCCCTATCACTCTCTCAGACATGCTTTCACAAAATTTCTCTACATTGGCTAAGTCATGAACTTTTGCAACTAAGTCCAAGTGGACAGCAAAATCCCTGGTAACAGCTTAATACCATGTTGGATTGTCGTCCATTCACATATCTTCTCCATGCTCAAAAATGAGTATCAAAAAAATATTATTATTCTCTCTTTTCTTTTTCTGAGATTCTCAACTGTCATCGACGACCCTTAGTCGTCCCTTGTTGAATACGTGCATTTTTCCTTCTTTAGAAGTTACTGAAACTCTGAATTTTGTGAAAATATTTTACGGGGTCAACAACTACCTCAGTAGAAAGCTTGTTGGTCCCGAACACCGCTATTCCCCGATGGAGAAAGTGTGCCTGGCACTCATGTTCGCTGTCAAGAAGTTAAGACATTATCTCCTATCCCATCGGGTGGAGTTAATTTCGAAGTATGACCCACTCAAGTTCCTCCTTAAACAGCCTGTGTTGTCAGGGAGGCTTGGCAAATGGGCATTACTTCTCATGGAGTTTGACATAACTTTTGTCCCACAGAAGGCGATCAAAGGACAAGGGATGGCAGAATTTTTGGCGGCACATCCAGTCTCGGCGGACTCTCCGCTTAACATTGTATTGCCTGATGAAGAAACACTCCTGCCCCAAATAGAACCAGAGAACCAGGTTGGGGGTCTCCCATCACGAAAAGAAGAAGATGCCTTCACAATTGACATTCCATGTTGGGAGCTCTATTTTGATGAAGCTTCCCGAACAGTCAAGAAATCCGACGGTGCTACAAGCCTCACGTCAGGAGCGGGTACTGTCTTTGTGACACCTCAAAGCGGGATCCTACATAATTCGTGTGCTCTTATGAAACCTCTAACAAACAATGAGGCGGAATATGAAGCACTAATTGTCGGACTCCAATTAACCCTTGAGAGGGATGTCAAATGCATCAAAGTTTACGGGGACTTGCAACTCGTCGTACAACAAGTCCTAGACGACTATGACGTCCGAAATAAGGAGTTAGTTCCTTACCACGCTATGGTGATGAGGCTCAAAGAAAATTTCTACCTATTTGAAATAGGCCATGTTCCTAGAGGTAGAAATTCCCAGGCCGACGCCTTGGCGAAGTTGGCGTCTGCCATAAAACTTCCACCTGAGGGTGAGCTGGACATAACTACCAAGCACAGGAAGCTCATGCCGAGTGTCCTAGACGAAGAGGTCAACCCCTCCACCTCGGAGATACATGCAATTGAAGAAAACGACCCTGCCAAAGAAGAAGAACAGGATCGGCGTCAACCAATTATCGATATAAAAAGCGGTTGCCTCCCCACAGATCGGGCTCAAAGGATTCAACTGTTGCGAAAGGCGGCGTCATACCGATTAATAGGACACCAACTTTATAGGCTTGTCCATGAAAAAGACAAGTATATTCTCCTCTGTTCTCTCTCACGAAAAGAGGCCAAAGCAATCATGAGCGAGGTCCATTCGGGACTCTGCGGCGCTCATCAAGCTGGGGACAAGATGAAAATTAATATAAAGCTCAAGGGCTTTTATTAGCCCACTATGTATGCGAACTGTAACCGCTACGCCAGCACGTGCCACCAATGCGAAGCCTTTGGCCCGGTACCAAGAAGGCCTCCTTACTCATTACACCCCACGGCTCCTACATGGCCTTTCGCAGAATGGGGAATGGATATCGTGGGACCTTTCCCACCATCCACAAAAGGCTATAAGTATATCCTAGCCGCAACTGATTACTTCTCCCGCTGGACCGAAGCCATCCCTTTACGGGGAAGTCACGGGGGAGGCAGTCGCTCAATTCATCAAACATTACATCATATACCGATTCGACACCCCCTGTCGAATCATGTCAGATAATGGCACTCCATTCAAAAACATGACCAGTTACCAGTTGACGGTAAAGCTCCATATCGATTGGAGAACTTCAACAGTCTACAATCCTCAAGCCAACGGATTGGCTGAAGCATTTAACAAGACCCTTTGCAAGCTCCTAGCCAAGATAGTTGGCAGCCGCAAAAGGGACTGGGGTGAAAAGATACACGAAGCTCTTTGGGCATATCGAACAGTCTACAAAACTCCTACCGGTTGTTCCTCATTCTCCCTCGTATATGGGGCCGAGGCCATAGTACCGGTTGAAATTGAAATGTCTTCTTACCTGGTAGCTGTGCATACTGGCCTACAGACCCAGGGGCAAGACGAAACAGAAAGAAGACTTGAAGAACTCTCTAACCTGGAAGGCAAAAGGTTGGAGGCTTATAAACACCTTCAGGCGTATCAAGCCCGCATGACACGAACTTACGATAAGCTAGTGAAACAAAGGGCATTCAAAAAGGGCGGCTTGTCATGGTTAAAGAGAGGAAAGTCATGGCAGGCAAATCCAACAACAAACTACAACCCAACTGGCGTGGGCCCTATGTCGTCATAAGGGCCTATGAAGGAGGCGCATATACGGTCATTGATCACAAATGAGAAGCGCCATTCCCACCACTAAATGGGAAGCATTTAAAGCTATATTATGCTCCTGAACAAGAGTTCAAACAACAACCTATACAAGACCTTCTCTCCTTGGCAGAGGAGTAACAAAAAAGAGACAAGGGAGTTAGCTCCCGACAGTTCAAAGCCATGCTCCCTTTGCACAGTTTTTGTTCACGTACCACCGTCCCAAATCCCAAATTTTTGGCTTCCCAACATCGTTGGTCAGCCCCAAATCTCAAGTTTTCGACTTCCCAACATCGTTGGTCAGCCCCAAATCCCAAGTTTTCAGTTTCCCAACATCGTTGGTCAGTCTCAAATCTCAAGTTTTCGACTTCCCAACATCGTTGGCCAGTCCCAAATCTCAAATTTTCGGCCCCGCAACATCGTTGGTCGGCCCCAAATCCCAAATTTTCGGCTTCCCAACATCGTTGGTCGGCCCCAAATCCCTAGTTTCCGGCTTACCAACATTGTTGGTCGGCCCCAAATCCCAAGTTTGTGGTTTCCCAACATCATTGGTCAGCCCCAAATCTCAAGTTTTCGACTTCCCAACATTGTTGGTCAGCCCCAAATCCCAAGTTTTCAGTTTCCCAACATCGTTCCCAAATCCCAAGTTTTCGGCTTCCCAACATCATTGGTCAACCCCAAATCTCAAGTTTTCGGCCTCCCAACATCGTTGGTCGGTCCCAAATCCCAAATTTTCGGCTTCCCAACATCGTTGGTCCACCCCAAATCCCAAGTTTCCGACTTCCCAACATTGTTGGTCAGCCCCAAATCCCAAGTTTGTGGTTTCTTACCCTTTTCTGCTCCCAAAACTCCGTTTGGGTCAGTCCCACGATTCAAACAATTAAGATTATGTTATTGGTTCTAAAAAAAAAAACATGGGACTTAAAATAGAGGTACCCCGACAGACTTGAGCAACTGGTTTACTGGTTACTCAAGGGCAAAAAGGTCACGACCCGGCTGAGGTGAAAATTTGAAAGGACGCCTCAAGCAAAAATGGATAACCCCTCAGCATGAAAACCTGAAAGGGCGCGCTGAAAAAAGTGAAAGGGGGCTAGTCTTGGTGAAAACCCGCAAGGGCACTATGACTAGTTAAAAAGAAAAAGAAAAAAAGAAAAAAAACTATGTGATAATGAAAAACTACGTGCAATGTCAACACTCTCTCAGAGTCTTTGGTACTGAACTGTTGTTTTCATTTATCTGTAAAATGGGAGCCCGAGACAGGCCCTCGGGCCAACCACAAAAATGGAGGATCAAAAAAATAAGAATACAGAGCCTCACACATGAGGGGGTTTCTTCTTCATCAAGTCCCCAATTGCACTTTGCCTTGCCATAATGGCTTCCTGTACCACCTGGCACTCTGAGACGAGAGAATCCTCCTCGACTTGTAGCTCCTGAGCAGTTTTGGTGTCAGATTCGGTGGTGGTCTCCAACTCCTCAACTGTCTCCCGAAACAATATGGCCTGATGCCTGTTTTCAGCTATGACCGCCTCAAGGGAAGCTCGACGGTCTCGAATCTGCTCAGTCCGGGAATGTAGCTCTTCCATCTTGCTGGATAAGGTGTGGGCTTCTGTTTCCAATTCTTGGATTTTCAACCTGCAAGTCTCCCATGTTGAAGCCGTATGCAGACACCGGAATTCTTCCCAAATGCTTTCCACAGCCATCATCCAGGGCTCTCTGGGCAGCCCCAATGCGTGGTAACCCTGTGTGCCAATCCGAAGGGTATCGCAGACAATCTCCACGGCGGGGAGGCTCCCCCTCTGAAACAAAGCTCGAGATACACTGATGAGCGTGTCGACCATCATTTCAGCCCCCACAAAGGCCTAGGTTGGGGACCGTCTGGCCATTCAATCTCATGAGCTAGAAAGTCGAGTCCCAACAACGTATCCCCCTCACTATTCTTCATAATTGGGAAAGTATCTCCCTGGAGGGCTACAAGAAAAAATGGGGAGAGCAGCAAAGTCATGATTATATTCATAATCAAGGCAACCAAAAACAGTCCAGAAATGTTCCTCTAGAGGTAAAGTTAGTATCTTCCTACCCGGTGATCCGATCCCCTGGGCTGGGCTCGGGCACCTTCCCTCCTACAACATTCGCATCAATAGGTGAACAGGGCATCGACTCCTCTATGTCAAGCCCATGCGTGCCTGGGAAAGTGCAGCACCTACCCTCCAACAACATCCACATCAATAGGTGAACAGGGTATCGACTCCTCTGTGTCGAGCCCATGCGTGTCTGGGAAACTGCAAAAACATAATGAGGGTCATGAATATGTAAATGGACCAAGAGAGGGCAGCTTAAAGGACTCGCATACCTGAAGATGTAGGCCCTTCAATTCCAAATGAGGTAATTACCATCTTACCTGCTCTAGGAATAGCCTCCTCCACGTCTGGGTCACCCTGAGGCACGTGCATATCTCCAATTTCCTCTGGAGAGTGAAATTATGAAGGTTAGCCCAGCATGTCAAAGTGGCTATGAATAAACAAGCGGGGCATATGGAAAAGATGGTAACCTTGTAAGTCAATGTCCACACCCCAATCAGAAAGCGGGATTGTGGACCCTGAAGCAGAAGGAGAAGCCGCCATATGATTTTCGGGGTCCTCCCAAGGATGGCAGTACCGATTTCGGTATCGATTTCGACCAGGACCGAAACCGAACTGGTTTCGATTTCGGTTTCGACCGAAACCGGTTCAAAACTGTCAGAAAAGGCAAAAATTGTAGTGAGCAGGTCCAGAACCGGACGGTTTGGTCCGAAACCATTAAAAAAATCTCTCTTTTTTTGGTATCGGACCTGCTACAGTGAGTAGTTCCGTTTCGATTTTGGCTGATACTGCCATCTATGCCTCCTCCACTGGGAGTAAAGCGGGCTTCTTTCTCAAGGGACCGCCGTCTTCGCCCTCGATCCTTAGATTTTCTTCAGTCTCAGTACCCACCCCTGAAGCACTTACATCCGGGTCAATTAGTGGGGCATCTCCGCCCGTTTCCTCCAAAGTATCCAAGCGATCCAAGATAAGGGGACTGCCCACTGCACGAGGCAAGAAACTAACAAGATTAATATAATTATCTCGGCAAGGCAGAATGACTGAAAATTCAAGACTAGATGCACTTACCAGCAGTGTCAGCAGTCTGACCTACCACTGGGGTCTGGCCAGGAGTGCTTGGGAATACTAGGTCATCAATCCCCCATTAGCAGGGAGGTTCGTGAAGAACTCGGGTAAATCTGCATTCAGCCTAGAGTCCAAAAGTGCGGTAAATTCTCTCATAGAAGCCGCCATGATCATAGCCGAGCAACCTGAAAGTGAGAGCTATTAGTAAGATTTTTTTTAACCAGTGAAAGAAGTCGGAAGGAGAAGTTATGTGGAAATTTACTCGAGGACGCGAGATCGCTGCTTGGTCCCGGCTCCCGTATAGTAGAAATACTTGCACATCCTTCCCCAAAACTTTTCTCTGAAAGGAAAGAAAAAAAATACCTCTTCAGGAATTGCTTATGAGAAGCTTTACCGGTCATGAGTATTAAAAGAACACCATACCCAAGGGTGTAGTATCGTTGAGCCCTCCATGAGAAAAAGGTGGTGAGGCACCCGATATTGGGTTATAATCATCATCTTGTAACTCTCCATCTTCCACGGTATCATCTATCCCTGGTGAGAGGGAGTTATCCATGGCAGGAATATTACCCATCTCCCCAATACCCGAAGGGCCTGGAACACAAAGAATTTAGTGGCACATCTCAAGGGCTATACAAGGGAGTTAAAAAAAGGAAAGGAGAGGATTACCTGGTTGCTCCTCTGAGGCATTTCCTCCCGTGGGCGGACGACAAGCTCGAGCACTGGGCCGCTCATCCTCGCTAGGCCGAGCCCGCTTCTGAGAAGAGGAGGCCTTCTTTCCCTTATTGGGCACATTTTTCGCAACAATAAAGCTCACTGCAAAAGGGGAGGAAAGAAACACACAGAGTTGAGAATTATTCAAATCAAAATAGGCACGAGGATAGCTAAAAAAAAGAGGGGGGGAAATGGAACTACATACCATCTGGGACTGGTGAGAAGGTAGGGTGCAACACCACCTGCTCTGGCTGTAAGCCGACCACCTTCCCGGCTATGGACACGCCATCCCAAAGGTCTCGCAAGGTAGTCACATTCTCAATGAAGGTCGCATATTCAAACGGCCCAATGCAGATGATGGAGCCAATCAGATGTCTCTCCCACTTTGGCCATAAGTCATTTGTAAAGCCTTCGGGGTGGAGGGCAGTGCCCATTGGAGCAGCCTGAGGATAACCACAATCTGATAAGAAATGTGCCCACCAGGAATACACTCTCTGATCTACTGGGGCCTTGCCTTGCCCCGAAGAAGTATTAGTTAGGCGCCTCAAGGGCCTGATTGCCCCTGCATACGGACGACGATCTATGGTGATCGCCCCATTCTGGGCTTCCCATTGCAAGCGAAAGTCTCTCACTGCCCTGGCAATTCGGGGAAACTATGCATAAAGAAATGAATTTTCTATAATCAGGGGTGGCAAATCAGTCCTTCCCAATCGGGCTTCCTCAGCCTCCCTTAGCTTCTGTGGAGGTTGCCTGAAAATATTGTTATGCTTAAACCACCAGCGGGTATAGTAAATGTCAATCTGGCCAACTCGCCTCCCCTCTGGCAAGGGGCACCGCTCCTCTGATCCGTTTCTAGAAAAATAATCCCACCAACTGCCTGTAATAAGGTGGGTGTCATGACTTCTGCAAAGTCTACAATCTATGCCAAAGTCTGCATCAGGGGGAACTGACTGGTCGTAGCCAAAGTTTCGCGAAAAGCAGTAAGGATAGTACGGCTCCAGGATCGTCGTGCTGCCCTTTCTGAATACAAGAATATTGGGCCTAATACAGCGTAACCAGTCCTCATAAAAAGTAAATTTGGTGGCCTGATAATGAGGGAGACCATAAGATGACCCATTCCGACCCTCAACAGGAAACGGTCGGAAGCTATAAGAGTTGTGAGCAAAGTGTAGACCTTCTTTCCCTTGAATCAGCACAAATGAAAGCATTCTCCGTGCCCCTAGTAAATGCTCATGCTGACTCTGATCAGGGCGGTTCCGGAAGAGGAAAATCAATGGCGCCACCGGATTTTCAACTGGCACATTCTGACATAGTGATGGTAGCAAAAGCTCGGCCCATGCGCTCAAGTAGTGGCTAGCCATGTATACACCCCTATCTCTGGGAGAGCTGTGCGCTGTCAAATTTCCCAAGCCATGATAAATATTCGCCAAGCCAGCAGGGGCAACCGCCAATCTATGACCATCGACAAGAAGGCAGGCGGGGTATATAATCTCAGGTTGTACTAGACCCTCCTCACCATATGGCATAACAAATGTAGCTAGCCAATAAACCAAGTATGCCGCAAGATATGTCTGATCTAGCAGTCTCCGGGGATTCCACCTCTCATTCTCTGGTGCAAGTAAATATCGTTTGTTCTCTTGTGGAGGCAAAATCAGCTGATGGTACTCACCCAGAGGTCTATCATCTTCAACAAATCGTTCATGGAAGCAGAACGACGCATTGTAAAAATATTGTACCCGAGCATTCAAGCTAACTCTCACGGCACCAGCAGATGCAGAAGGTGCTTTTCTTTTGCCAAAACGGGCCAGATCCCGCCAAACCTTCATCAGGTACCTGAAGCTCAAGGGAAGCCCATATTCTCCTGTGCCTGTAGAATAATTCCTATGAAGATCATCAAGAGACAACTCTTCATAAGGGCGTCCGGAAATAGGGAGGCCAGAAATCCTGTGAAAGCTCCATCAGTCAAGTGAAGTTTCCCCCTCGCTGGTAGCAAAAGTATTAAATCGACAGTTGAATCTCTCCGCCAATGCTTGCAAGAGTCCGTTGTAGCTAGGATAGCGGTACAGGGCAACAGTCACAGCATGACGAATACCTACAAACTCCAGCAGCCTGCTATAATGATGAAGGACTCCCATGAGCCATTCTGTGGCTCCCAAATAAAATTTATGAGAAGAAATGACTGCCCACTTGCCATACCAACTGGGCGCAGAACCACACATAATTTTGTCCAAGAGACATAGCTTATCATATCCCTCTGAAGCAAACTGAGTACCAGAGGGAGCCAAGAAACAACCCGAGCAAGAATCCGAGACTTTCTTATGCTTCCCACCCAGATCCCAAGTAGCAACTAAAAAAGTCCGAGTCCGAGTGAGACACCCGGTCTCGGAGCTGAAGAAGCCCAGCTGAGCAGCAACAGGGAACTGAATCTGGTGCACAATACCCATAGGAAAGCTGGGAAAAGAGGTACCTAAGCAGCCAAGCATGCTATCACGGCCCACCAAAATAACCCTCTCAAGCTGGATACGCTCGACTGATAAATAGCCATCATCCTCATCCACTCCCTCAGGAACGAAGTTCTGAATAAAAGGGAATAAGTACTCATCCAGAGGAGAGTGCCTAGGATAACCCTCTGGGCGCTCATAGTGGTAGCAACCGCCATGTCTAGAGATCAAGGATAGATCAACCATTCCATCACCCGGATCCCCCTCCGGAAGTGGGCTTGAAGCAACAATACTTAGCCCTCTGTCAGGAGAAAATAAAGCCTCTGCAGTGATTCTTGGCAAACCCAGGGGCGGCATCAGTCTCTGAGAAGCAATGTGGGCAGAGTGCCCATCCTGGCTCCGGGATCCGCAAATATAGCCCCTCCTAGCTCGAGACATGATGAACCACCTGCGGGGAAAAGGAAGACCAAAAAGAGAAACATAGCACAATGTTAGCATATCAAATTTGCAAGCTATGGAAACATTAAACAGAAGTGTAGAAAATCTTGAAGGGGCACGGGTCGCCCGTCGTCGCCTACGGCCCCGACGAACCACCCGTGGGGGGCATTTGTTGGACCCCAAAATGTTATTATCAATTTCTGATATTTTCAGAAAATTTTCAGAAAGTAAGAAAAACGAAGGAGTTGCATCATAAACGGCCCTAAAGCGACAACACCGCCGTCGTAAACTCCCATAAACATCCTGTCAAAAAAATAGGGATCGTTCCCAATTTCATGCATGCTTCTGTGCATAAAAGTTTTTAAAAATGATCTAAACTTACGCACCAACGTAAGGAGTCCACCACAAGGAGATATTTTCTTTTTCCGAGATGTCCCGGTGGTCAACGGGAATATTTTCTCAATCCCGGACAATAAGAAAAAGCCAAAGAGCCACACGGGCCAGTTCTATACTTGGTCCTATCACAATAAAAACCCATTTTTTAAATCCCCGGGACATCCTTTTATAGCCAAAAGGGGCCAAGCCCCCCCCTCCGCCTCTTCCTCTTCTTCTTCGCGCGGTGGGAGGCCCGGAGGGAACCCCTCCGGTGCATAAACTGGAGGGACCCCCTCCGGCGCATGGACCGGAGGGACCCCCCTCCGATACCTTTGGGACCAGAGGGGGACCCCCTCCGGTGGCCCTGCCAACCGGAGCCCCCCCCTATGCGAGTCAAACCGGAAGGGGGGGGGGCCTCCGGTGGTCTTCGACCGGAGGGACCCCCCTCCGGTCCCCTGCACCGGATGGGAACCCCCTCCGGTGGATTTTAACAGGTAAATCCACCGGAGGGGAACCCCCTCCGGCCCCCTGCGCAACCGGAGGGGGGGTTTCCCCCCCGTTTGTTCTGTCCGCCAGAAATCAAAAAAAAAAAAAAGAGCAAAAAACTGAAGAAGGGGAGGGGAGGAGTCACCTTGGCTCTTGCTATTCCACCGGAGGGGGCTTCCAAATGGGTTACCACCCCCCTCCGCCACTCCTCCTTGCACCTATAAAAGGAGATGAGCTTCCCAGAGAAGAAGACAAGAAGAAGAAGAAGAAGGCTTGGAGAGCTTGCATAGACCCAAGTCAAAGCAAAAACAGAAAGAGAAGGGTGCGCCCCTTTTTTTTCCCAACACCCACTTTTGGGTTTTGTACAATTTACATAAAAGACCCTTCATGGGTATACTTTTCACAAAAATATCTCTCCAATGTATAAAAGGGCATTATGTTGCCATTTAATTGAAGTACATTGTACACAATTATCAAAGTCAGGAAATGATGAAAATATGTCATTTTATTTCTGCGAATTATGCAATCACCCCGTATGGCTCAGAAATTGCACTTTCACCCTGAGTTTTCTCGAAATCGTGCAAACGTATACTCGTTTCAAAAAAAAGAAAATTCAAAAAAAAGTAGTGAAAATTCAAGAGAGTTTTCTTTTTGTGGCGAAACTCTCCTCATTTGTGAAAATGTCCTCTCTCATAGCTAAATTTCAAGAATTGTGTTTCTACCCTGGGCTTTTTATAATTGTGCATATGCCCATAAGAGAAATCTTAAAAAATGTGAAAAAATCCACTAAAATTCCAAAGACCACATATGGTCCCTAGGGGTACGAGAATAAACCTTCTTCTAAATAGAAAGTCGTGGTTAAGCTCTCGTAAGAATAAAAAATTGCGAGTAAACCCTCAATTGGGAGAAAAACTAGAGAGGCTTCCCCCTTATTCAAAGGTATGGGTCATGAGGGCAAGAAATGATGTTTAGCAGTTTTAATCAAGAGTATTCGGACTTGTCCGATGTAAATTAACACCGACTCTGTTCGGTGGAGAAGAGTCTAGTACATGAACCCTAATTGTCTGATAAACCCGAAAAGCACGGAATTAACGAATATGCCCGAAAAAGAAAAGAAAATCAAGAACAATATGCATATTCGCCGGTCGAAACGGACGCCAAAAATTTCGCATGTAAACAAACCCTTTCTAGGTTTATTTGCAATTGCGGACCCTTTCTGGGTTTATTTGCAATCGCGAACCCTTTTTGGGATTTATTTGAGATTTTGAAACCTTTCTGGGTTTATTTGCGATTGTCTCTTGGTAGGGATTTGCTTGCAGCTTCTAGAAAAGTTCAGGGGTATTTGTGTAGTTTGTTCAGACCAGGGGTATTTTTGTAACATCTGAATTGAACAAGGGTTTTTGTGTAATCTTGGCATGAGGCGCAAGTCCCTCTTTGGTGGAGGCACGCCGGCCAAAGACTCTCGGGAGATTGCTTCTCTTCCTTGAGCTCTCATGGGTTGCGAACTAGTTTCATCCGTCCATTAGCGCAACGCCAAGAGTGGCACAAGGGACATAACCACAAGGACCTCTATGCAAACCAAGGAGTGGCACAAGGGACATAACCACAAGGGTCTCTATGCAGACCAAGGAATTACATAAGGCACAACCACAGAGGCATATGTGAACATACCCTTGTTGGGTACAAACCCACGGGACCTATTGACATATTTTAGGAGGCGGTTACGCCATTTAGGACCTACCCAAACCTTTTTTGTAAAAGTTGGGGTGCTTATGGGATTCCTGATTATTTCAGAGAATCACATTATTTTCCCAAAAAAAAAAAATTACAAAAAGATTACATTAATCACAACACAAGGACATGTGTGAACTCAAGGAGGGACTGTTTTATAACATACCCTCACAATAAACACTTAAAACACAAGCACAAGTCCTCCAAAGGACGAGCCTTCAAAAGCACAGGCACAAGTCTTCGCGTCTTCTCCGTCCATCTCTCTTTTTTGGGGAGCCACTAGGGGTATTTATAGGCCGCGGGGGAGCAGTTATGGGTTTATCCGGTCCGGAGGTGCCCAATGAGGGCTTTAAATGGACCAAACTCCCAAGTTGGGGGGGAGTTTAACCAGGCTAAACCTACATAGTGAGGGTTTTTAACAAGAAACCCCCTTGGTGGGGTTTAACCAAGACCAAACTCCCCCCTTGGGGGTTTACCTAATCCAAACCCCCCCATTTGGGGGTTTAACCAGTCCAAACCGCCAAGGGGAGAGTTTATCTGGTCTCCAGTACGAACCCCCCATTTGGGGGGTTTAATCGGTCCAAACCCCCCACTTGTCCAGTACGAACACCCACTTGGGGGGTTTAACCGATCCAACCCCCCCCCCCACTTGGGGGGTTTATCTAGTCCTCGGGGGTTTATCCTGTCCAAACCCTCATTTTGAGGGAAGGGAGGGATCGGCCCCCTTTTTTTGTCCTTTTTCTCTTTTTTATCAATTTTTTTGACAACAGCCACTCAAATGTGCCCTGCCCTCCTAAAACTTCCACACTGCCAGCATGAAGTCATTATTGATGATTTTCCAACACTTCTGAAAGAAGGCTAATAGAAAGTCATCTGAACTTGGAGCTCTATCACCTGCAAGAGCGAACACTGCCAGCATGAAGTCATTCTTGATGATTTTCCAACACTTCTGAAAGAAGGCTAATAGAAAGTCATCTGAACTTGGAGCTCTATCACCTGCAAGAGCGAACACTGCCTATTAGACTTCCTTCTCCGAAAAGGAAAGGAGAGGGCTTCACTTTCCTCATAAGAAAGACAAAGGAGAAGATCATCAACAATCACTAGTCTAGTCATATCGTCCTCAGTGAAAAGTTTAGAGTAACAGTCCCTCCTCTGTGTCCTGATATCCTCATCCCTTGTAAAGAGTTGCACACCCATTTAGATACAAGTAATGGAGTTGATTCTCCTTCTAGTGACAATTCACTGACAACAAGAGGTGTTTATGTCCCCTTCCTTGAGCCACTTCTCTCTCAATCTCTGCTTCTGATAGATCTCTTCCCTTACGAGGATCTCTTCAAATTCTAACATGAGCCTATCCCGGAGCATCGTGTTTGATTCATCCAACAGCCATGCCGCCTCCATAAAATCTAGCCCCTCAATCTGTTGAAGAATCATGTTGTTAGTAGCTTTAACAGGTAAGGTTTTGTCTGCACCCCAATCCGTTAGCACTTGTGCCACATACTTCAGTATGCTCACCAGCCTAGCCATGGAGGATGTTTCATGCCTCTGAACATTCCAGGCCCACCTGACGACGTCCATAAAATCAACCTCTCTAAACCAATATCTTTCAAATATGAAATTCCGCCTCCACGCATGTCTGTGACTAGTATTTAATAAAATGAGTTTGTGGTCCAACACAGATCTTGCCCAGCAGAATGCCTACACATGAAGATAATAGTCCTCCCAATCAACAAATAATAGGAACCTGTTCAACCTGAAGTATGTGGCATCTGACCTCATATTCGACCATGAAACTAAGCATTTGACAGTCTAATATCGATCAGTGCAGCCTCATTTATGAAGTCGATGAAGTCTTCCATCTCCCTTGAAAGAGGGTGATCGCTTGTCCTCTCCCATGGTGCGACAACTGCATTAAAGTCATCACCCACACACCAAGGCCAACTTGAGTTGTGATGATAGAGAAGCAAAACTTCCTAAAGAAGTCTTTCGCATTCTCACGAGAAACCATCCCTTATATTCCAGAAGTGGAGAGAAATAGCCCCTGACCTGTTTGTCTACTTCCACCTCTTCTACCTCAAACTAATTCCAAAGGATTATGATGTCACTAGACCTCACCTCCGCCAAAAAGGCCACACCCTTGGATAGTCTGGTTCCCCCAATCTCTCTCATGATAGACTCCCCATCCTCCTCACATTTGGATTCTTGCAAACATGGAATGTCAATCTTGCATCTTTTGACCAACTCCTTCACCACCACCCTCTTCTCCCCCCGTAGATCCCCTCACGTTCCACAAGACAATCCTCATGTGGACAAGGAGATGTTCCCACCTGCCTCCTCCTCTAGCTCACTCCTCTCTTCTCCTCCATCACCCACCCTTATCCCCCTCTTCTCAGATTTCCCTCCCTTGCATCTATCGCCATGCTAATCAACCACCTCTTCTGTACCTTGGTAAATGTCCCTTTCAAATCCCTTTCCAGCTTCGTAAAGGATACTCCCACCCTATCCCATAGTTGCTAGTTCGGTAGCCCCAAGGTGACAGTATGGATGAATATAAACAACCAAAGGTGAGATGTTAAAAGAACAACGGCTCAGAAGGACGCAAGACCAAGAGAGGAACTCAATTGACCAAGGTGTGAGGTAGCATACGCTTGATGATGTAGGAAGCAATAAGAACAGCACCGCCCCAAAATTTTTTAGGAAGACCAAAATGTAAGAGAAGAGCCCGAAAGATTTCTAAATCTAATAAATGCTAATTCTTCCTCTCAACTACACCAATTTGTTATGGGATATAAGCACAAGAGAATTCATGAATGATTCCACCATCTTCCATAAAGATTTTAAGATATTTCTCAAAATATTCTCGTGCATTATCACACCTGAGGACCTTTTCCCTCCTATTAAATTGGTTTTTCGCCGTCTTACAAAACACTTCGACAAGTCAAGGAACCTCCTCACAAGACTACATAAGATAAATCTAACAATAGTGAGAATAGTCATTAAGGAAGCTAAGAAAATAGCGGTGACAATCCATAGAAGCAATAAGGGAAGGACCCCACACAACGGAGTGCACAAGTCGAAAATAAAAAGAGGTTTTTATTGAATATGCAAAAATGGTTCTATGATTAGCAAGTTGACAGACTTGACACAGAAGAGACTCAACTTTAACTAAATGAAATGTGCTAGAAAATAAGACAGGAAGGGACCTAAAGGCCACATCACCAAGGTAACTATGCCTCAAATGAATGTCCTCTAGCAGCAGGTTGGAACCATGATTGATGTGAGACTAAAGGACTAGACATCCTCCGAGCTCAAAGTGATAGAGGCTACCAACTTCACAATCACTCGTGATTGTTTGCCGCATCTATAGGTCCTAAAAAATGCAATTTTTGAAAGTCCTAGAAAACACAATTGAGTGGGAAAAAAGTTACAGAACAATTTAATGCTTTTGTAATGCTACTCACAAATAAGAGATAATGGAAAGAGAGGACCAAATGATCATTTAGTCAGATGATACCTTTCTGGCTATAGTAGCACAAGTACCATTGGCAATGGTCACTTTGTCCTCTAAAGGATGAGTAAGTAGTGAAGTGATTGGGAATATCAATCATGTGACCTGTAGCTCGATAGCTCCTAACTTAATATCCCACGATAAAGATAGAGAGGTCATAGTGCCACTAAGGGTCGTCCCAGTAGTACCTAAGGAAGAGGCAGAGGCAATGGGATGAGAAGATGCGTCAAACTGAAACTGAAAAAACCCGTTGGCCGTTGCAGCCACTCAATGTCAAAAAACAACAGCACAGTCATCAGAGAAGTGGAACCTCCTTCAGTGGAGGATGCAGAAGAGGCGTCAAAAGACTGAGTGATGGTGACATTGCCTTTGGCTGATGATGTCCCCTTGCCCATTCTGAACCTTTTTTTCAGGATATAACTCCTAGCAGGTCTCCACATTCTGGTTTTCTCGTCCACAGTGTGTACAATGTCAACTGCCTTTTCCTTGGGGCTTACCAGTGGGTTGTACTTCCTTTCCACCCTTATTCGCGCTGCTGGCTAGCGCTGCGTACTTGCCCATACTAGAAGAATGAGTCATGGCAGAACCACCAGTCATCGCCAACTGCCGCTCTTCTTCATTGACCACCTTGGATTACACCTCCTCCAGAGTAGAAAGTGAGTCAGCACTTAGAATCTGGCCTCTTAGAGGACTTCATACTCAGATGTGAAACCAGCAAGAAACTGAAAGATTTTTGTTTTGATCAACAACACAAACCCACTTGTAGACAATATAATAATCCAACCCCTGCCACTTGATCGTAAATTACTGAAATAAGATGTGACAATCATGTTACCTTGCTTAAGAGCCTGAACCTCATTGTTCAGCTAATAGGCACGGGCAATGTTGCAATGCTCCCCATACAATTTTTCTAATTACCACATCGCATGTGTCGTCTCAATATATAGGATCATGTGCTGGATCTCAGGAATAACAGAATTAAGAATCCAATCCATCATGAGGTTATTCTCCAAGTCCCAAATGGAGCTATACATCAGTGGTACTACCCACTTTTCCCCCCCAAAAAAAAGTCCCAAATGGAGCGCTTGGGATCTCCTTATGCTGGTTTTTTGCTAGACCCGTCGATGTAGCCAATCTTCCCTCATCCACCGAGGACTATAAGAGCCAAAATTGACCAAAATCTGTAGTTGGTCTAATTCAACTTGACAGTGGTCATCCATAGAGTCTAATTCTCCCCAATGGCCATAAGACAATCGAGGATGACATCCTTAAGGAAGAAGAAAGACAGTTAGTAAAAGAATAACAGTACTAGGCAAACCTGGTGATAGTGACTTCCGTCCACCAAGATGAAGGAGGCGCCCTGCAGAGCGGTTGATAATGAAACTCCCGGAAAGCCCCCTCGATGGTGGCGCACTGCAGAAAATGGTGCCAGATCTCCCAAAAGAACCCTTTAGAGGAAGGTGCCCATGCTAGAGAAGGCAGAAGAAAGGGGGAGAGAGAGGAGAACCGCATCAAAACCAGCTGGTCCCCTGCTCCTGGCAAACTGGCGCACGGGCTAGGGTTCGACAGAGGAACCCTCTTCACAGCAGGAAACGGTCAATGACAGATGAGGGATCCCCCCCCCCCAAATAGGATCGCCTAATACCACGATGAAAACTGCCAGAAGAAGATGAAGGGACATGGAGAACTCTGGAGAGAGAAGAGTGGGTCACAAGATGGAACCTGCAGTTCAAATAAGACAGCTGCAGGTCCACTCTCCCTGTTTTATATAATAGGTCTTCTCATAAAATTATAAGACATGAATACCCATGAAGAGAGGGGAAAAGACAAACAACCAGACTAACAAAAATACACAAATACAATGATACAAAAACAGGGGGACTAAAATGCCCCAGTCAAAGGCACTACTTCGTACAAAAATCAGCCAGCAAGATGGAAGTGCAAGAGCTACAGTGATCCTGTCTTTTTTCATCAAGATTTTGAATTTGGGGGGACTTTGAGTTTGAAGGTTCAGAAGAGGGGCTGTCCATAGCCATTGTTCCATATGTTGGTCAGCAATTGCTTCTCTTCCAATTAATTCCCTAGAGTGGTCAGATGAAATTATCCAATTTGGTAGAAAAATTGGCATTTCTTATGAAGGAAAGGAGGAAATGGCCAGGAGCTTCTTCAAGAGAGTGAAAAGCATTGGAAAGCTTCAAAACAGTTCAAAGAGACAGGGCCAAGGAGAAGGATTTAAGATAGGCAAGAGGGAATTGAATTTTGTCAAAAATAATACTACCATGGAGACACTCCACCTGAAGAACGGTAACACTGTGCGGAGGCACCTGATGCTACGTTGCAGATATTCTCCTGGAACATTAGAGATCTTAACAGCGACCCCAAGATCAGAGCTGTCAGAGATCGCATTATGAATCATAAATTTGATATTGCCGGTATTGCAAAGCTCATCTCTGTTGATGATAGCCTCATCAGAACACTGGGGCTCCAGATTGAAGGGTTGAATTTCTGCATCGACTGATGGATTGAAAGGACATCAGCTTATTTTATGGAATGGCAATCTATGGTAACCATTGTGATTCAGGCATTTTCAAAAGCAGACAAGGTCCTATCCCTTGGGTTCTTAGATCTGTGTATGGGCCCCCTGATGACTGTAGAAGAGCTGCTTTCTTCCAGGAATTCTATAAGCTTAAACCCCTTATCTCTGAAGGTTGGTGTATTATTGGAGAGTTCAATTGTGTTAGATACCCTTGGGAAAGGATAGGTCAGAACAAATGGAGAAAAGAAATGGATTTCCTTGGCCAGTGCATTAAAAAGTGTAAGATGATAGAGGTTGAGCTTCCAAACATGTTATTCGCTTGGTCCAACATGCAACTCCACCCAGTGCAGTCACGATTGGACGGATTTTTCATCTCTACAGATTGGCTCAATTTTTCTTCTCTCACAAGCCAAAGGTCTTACTAGAACCATTTTCGACCATATTCCTATCCAACTATGCTCAGGCCATGACTCTAAGAAAAAAAATATGTTCATATATGAGCTGCCTTGGAGTAGATTTGAGGGTTTAAAGATCTAGCATCTATATTGCGGAATGAAGCTCCATCAGCTAACTCTGCATGTCTTACTTTTTTCCAAAAAACTTAAGTGGGTCAGAAACTGCATGAAGAAAAGGAGTGCTAAATAGATGAGCAAGGTTGCTGAAATTAGACAAGATTTATTACAGAAAATAGATGAGCTCGATAATAAATGCGAGCAAGCTTCTTTGTCAACCGAAGAGAACCAGGCTTTAAACAGGTACAAGAAAGAGTATCGTGAATGGCTCCTAAGAGATGAAATCTCTTGGAAACAGAGAGCAAAGAGGGGTATGAAAATTGAACACATTAGGGAAGCTGACTGCATTATTGAAGACAAGAAGCAGATTCAAGAGGCTTTCTTAAACTTTTTTCAAACAGGAGTTGGATTGGAGACCTTTCTTGGAGGAAGGAGTTCCTCCAAAAATTTAAAAGATAGAAGCACAACAGACGCCAAGCAGCAGACTCAGAAATGACGTCTCAGACTTCCCCTACCGCCTTTGGCACCACCTCCTTCATACAGGATAAGAAGCTGGATCCCTTTAAAGAAATTCAGACACCACCAGGAACCAGATTCCAGCATAATCTAGCACTTGAGAAATTAAATTCAAAAGTATCGATGGAGAAGGGAACCATATCGGAAATATTATGACAATTTTCTTATGAAAATTCCTCCTATATCACATGCCTCATCTCCTTCAGACACCATTGAGACGTAAGGAAATTAGTGTAAATCAGCTCGGATTGGTGAATAATGGTTAAATATACATATATGATAAAATAAGTGAAAGTTATTCGTCAAATAACCAGTTACAAGATAGATGAATAAAGGCAAGGTTTCAGCTGTATTATAGCTCACTCAAACAGCAAATGGTGCCGTAAAATGGAAATACTTATATGATAAAATAAATGAAACTTATTCATTAAATAACCAGTTACAAGATAGATGAATAAAGACAAGGTTTCAGCTACACTATAGCTCAGTCAAACAGCAAATGGTGCCAAGAAACAGAAAGCAATAGGAAAGAAGAACCAGAGTTTTACACTAAAATATATTGAAACTAGAACTCACAGTCTTTGATGGAGAGCACACTCTCTTCGGGCAAGGATTGCCAACCACTTGATTAGAAGTCATCTGCATCACAATAAAGTAACAGTGCAGTTTAAGCAGTAGAACATCATAGATACAGTCGTATAATACCAACAACTGTTAGAAGTCCCGACACCAAATGATCTACTACACTTGAGTGCATGGTCCAGCAGTTAAAGCCTCTGGAAGGGGACTCAGATTTATGGGTCTCAAGCCCCAGTTGGAGCTGCAGAGAGAGAGAGAGAGAGAGAGAGAGAGTGCAGGTTGCACTTGTCACCAGAGGAGGACCGGTTCAATCCCCTATGTTGCGTGTGTGGGATCAAGGTTCCTGGCCACTGGGTAGGGGAGTAGTGTTAAACAAGCAAATAAGAAAAATCTCCAGCCGTTTTTTTTTTAAGTGAAACATCTCAAGCTGTTCCATAATAAGAGGTGTCATTAAGTTCTGTGAAGAGGGAAAGAGGCTCAATGTAATTACCAAGGGTTCTTTATCTTTCGTTTGCAACAGAAACATGCCTGAGGAAACATGTAGACTTGAATTACTTTCCCCATGTTGCTCATTAGTTCTTGCATCATGTTTTCCCAAAACAGTTCCATTGATGAGTTGGTGGGTTCCAGTCACAACCTCAAGACGATCACTGGTTTCTAAAGCTCTATTTTTTGTTTCAGAAATAGACTTTGTCATAGGTAGTTGTACTTGTGATAGGCCATCTGAACTGACCTCACTGAAAGGATGTTCATCAGGTTTTAAGTGTTTGCTCTCCTCACTGCTAGGGAGATTACCTAAAGGACTGTCCATCCTAAATGCCTTTGCATCTGGTTTCACGGTGTTCCCGTCATAATGCCTGTCAGAACACACAATTCCATCCTTGCTTTCAGAAACGGACATCTTTTGAGATCTTAGCTCATTTTCCTTCACTGCAATTTGCTGGCGTAAGCTTCTCACTTTATCATCTGCTTCCAGTTCTTGCTTCAATAAAACCTTGTTCGTAGTGCCATGCCTGTGAATTGAAGTTTCCTTCTCAACTGCAAGGGCACCTGAAGGGCCTAACGTCCTCGGATAGGCACTCTGGACTTTGGTGACCAATGAGAGAGATGGATGACCAATAGTTGTTCTTGTTGGCGGTAATTTCATTTGATTTTTTGGCCTGTGTTGCAGCATTTCTAGCTGTGGAATTGATGTTTGTAATAGTCTCCTAGACCCATCCTTTTTGTCTTTGTCCACTTTATCTTTAACAGTTCTTTCCAAATCTGATTGTTCAGAGTTACTGTCAGTATCATCACCTTCTGAAAAGCTAATGATAAGGTTATCATTCGAGCCTGAACGCCCATGCCAAGCAGGATTGTAAGACTTGTTTGGTAACCGTTTTATTCGCTTGTTGCGATTCTCAAAATTGAATGCTCTCTGTTGCATGTCAGCCAAGGATGAAGGAGAACGACTAGGGTGAAGAACGTCTCCTGCCAATCATTCGAACATAATGTCAACACTCCTGATGTTCAAATTATTGAATTTCAAAATATGAAAATGGAACAGACAGGTCAAATCCAAAAACACAATGGCATAAATAAGCATGGCTCCACAAATAGGAGCCAACCTTAGGAGAGGTAGAACATCGACCACAAACTTTGCTGAAAATTTATCAACAAAATTGGCACGAAGAAGGTAACATCAGCTGAATTAAGATATCAAGAACTATATTGTAGATGAAATAGTCGATATTTATACAAGTCATATGTAATCAATATCAGAAGAAGATGGGCATTAACCCACCCATCCAAAAATTTCAAGCAAGATTTAATGTTGATCAGACTGGCTCGAGCCTAACCAAATCTTAATGAAACCTTATCCTGGAATGGATATCGGCAAGTTGTAAAGAATGTTGATAATTCCAACAAAAGAGAAAAGACGAGAGGAAGAGGTTAAAGACAACAAAAAAGAATAAGAAGAAAGGGAAAGGGAAAGGAAAGAGAGAGATGAAGAGAGAATAAATTAATTGTGACCCACAAATGTGCAAAGATAGCAGGACAATATGGAGGTGGCTCCTCTCTCTTCTTTTTCCCATTCTTCCACCTGGAACCTGGCTCCCAGGGTAAGGTGATGCAAAATAATTAGTTAAAATTATGCTAATCCCTCAAACCAACTCAGCCATAGCCAATCCCAAGCACGGACGAGAAAGGAGGGTGTGCACTGGGTTGCAGCCAGCACTTAGCAGATCTGATCACATCCCAATCATAAATCCTGAACAAATCATCTCACTCATGCTAGAGGCATTGTGTTACATTGGCCCACAGCTACAGTGACAAGTGACAAGTGACCAATGGTTAGATAGGAAATTCCCTGGAAGCAATGCAATGCAATAGCACCTGATTGTGTCATTGTAGTGATAAATATGCAAGGTTCCTTTTGTGTTGGAGGAACACAGTAAATAAATTAGACCAAGGGAATAAATTCATTCGTCGACATGGAATATAGGAACCTACTTGAACAAGGTTTTTATAATGTCATTGCTATAATTATTATTTACTTCAATTTGAGAAGCAGAAGAAGAAAAATGAAAAAAGATTGACCTTGGTCAAGAAACAAAGAAGGAGAAGAGGCTGGCAAGCAAGAGGGTTGGGGGCTACAAGAGAAGTATACAAATAGAAGCCAGTCACCAAACAAAAAAAGGAATATTAGGGCCTGAACACAGCAAAGAAAAGGAAGAGGAAGAGGGAAAAATGAAGAGGAAAAAAATAAAGAAAAAGACAAGAGGAGAGAGATGAGGTCAAAGAGGAAGAGAAGGAGAAAAGAGAGCACTTTCTAGGAGACCTGCAAGAGAGAGAAAAAAAAAGAGAGGTCGCAACGGGGGGTACTGCAAGAGAGGGGGAACATAGAAGGGGTGTAGTCCCACAGGCACCCTTATTGGGGGCTGCACATGTCTGGAAAGAGAGTAGAGAGAGATTGCAGAGGAGAGAGAGGGAGAAAGATGAAGAAGAAGAAGAAAGAGATGGGGTAGGAGTCTAGCAGACCCCACAATACCCATACCAGGTCCTGCAAGAGAGGGAAAACATAGAAGGGGTGTGGTCCCACAAACACCCATATTGGAGGCTGCAAATGTCTGGAAAGAGGATAGTAGAGAGAGATTGCAGAGGAGAGAAGAGAAAGGAGAGAGAGGGAGGAATGAAGAAGAAGAAGAAAGATATGGGGCAGTAGAGGCCTAGCAGACCCCACAAGACCCATACCAGCCGGCCACTTAAGAAAGGACAAACGGGGAGAGACGTCAGACCCCACAAACCCCTACCAGGGTGGCTCACTGCTATATATCCCCTTACCCTACAAGCAATGGACATCAACGAGGCGACGAGACTCTGGAACAACAAGACTCATACATTTGGACAGGATCGCCTGTGACTTGGACAGAATCCCAATGTCTTTAAAATTCACAATTGAAAGTACACTTGGATTTGATTTTAGATTACACTATTGTATTTTAAAATGAAAAAATAACTTAGATTCAAAGTTTTTAACATCTAAATACATGCTTATGTAGTGAATATATTTTGAATATATATAATTATATATGTTTTGAATATGTATACTTATAAATTTACTTTCATGATACATATAGTGATTATATTTTATATTATATATCATTAAAGTGGCAAAGTAAATGTACAAAATGATATATTTAATATGAATAAAGAGGGGAGAGAGAGAAGTAGATTTCTCACAATTTGTGGTTTTCCCATCTACCTTCATCACATAATCTGTCAAGATTTCTTACAAGAATAACAGATTCATAGATGAATTATGAATCTTCCTATGTATGGGATTAATATAGTAAATATATATATGTAAAAAAAATATGTTGAGGGCCGCTCAAATATACCACTAGAAAATATCTTCCATCAAATATGCTGTCAGATGACAATGGAATGCAGGATAGATTAAAGTACTCTAGAAAACCACATAAATGTACATCTGAAAACAATGACGTAGTGATCTGAACATGCATGGCAGGCATCCCTACCTGATCGCAACCTTTTCCTCTTTTCATTCTTAAAATTGGAAAGAGCTGATCCAGCTAATGTGGTGGTAGTGGCACTGAGACCAGAGTACGTTGGTACTTCCTGTGCCCAAAAAAGGAACAAAAATCAAGAAATAAATACATGGAGTAGAGGGCAAAACTGAAAAATTGAGAGCTTGACATCTTCACACATTTTTTGGTGGGAAACAAAACATTCAGAACCAAAATCCTATGACCATCTTCCATTGGTTTTGGTTAATTGAAATTTGTTGACACACAGCATAGGGAGCTTTTGAGGGTGGCAAAGCCATGTTAACAAGTACAGAGATTACATGCACTTACATTTGTATGTTAGCATTTCTCCCCAATTCAAAAGGGATAGAAAAGGGTAGCAACAAACATGAGTTATATCAGATGTCCACTTTCTAACCTTCCGAAACATCATAGCAAGGTTTGCCATATCAGATCTTCGCTTCGCCTGGGGTGGTCAGAGAGAATAGATCTGAGAGAGATCTCAGTGAAATCTCGGGAGAATGGGACAATGCAAAAAATAGATGTACTAAGACATTTTCCAGAAATCTCATAGAAATGGGGAATAATGGCCAAAAATTCGTAATGTTTTTATACTTAGTAGAAATGCCATCTTGTGGTTCAATATGATTAAAGTATCACAATATTATAAGAACAACGCAAAAACATATTTACACAAACAATAATTGCTTTTCAAATCTCAATGCCATCTCAACATGTTAGAGAGCTCCTCCTCTATCGTCTTCATATCTTCATCCTCCTCTTCTTCCTCTTCTTTTTTCCCTCCTCCTCCTATATCCTACTCCTCTATCTCCTATTCTTGATCTCGGAAGATATTCTTCTCAAAACCCTTGAAGAGTCAGAGATCTTGGAGAGATCTCAGAGATATCATAAGAGATGGAAAACCATCCATCATAGAGTCTTTCAGGTTACCCACACCTGCCATGGTATAGCAGTCGTCCAAGAGATGCACTGATCTCTTCTTTCAAGAAAGGGATGAACCAACAATTTTGTTCGAGATAAACAGAGATTATAACAACACAAATGAGCTACATCCAGAACCCTCTAAAAAAACACTCATGCCTTGTATTATATAACATGGAGTTGCTTATAATATACATTCACAAAATTCGTTTTCAAGCTATTTCTTTCCCATTCTTTTAGGGGAACTCCAGACAAGATTCTTACCCAATAATACCCAACAGCAATGTTCATACACTCTACTGCCTCTGAAGATGTGACCTTTCCTTACCATCCAGATGCTCCAACAAACATGAGGTATAATATAAAAATACGCATTCTCAGGGTTTCTACAAGTTTCATAAAGAAGTGCCAAATGTCTTGCACCAACTGAAAAACTATGCTGAAATGAGCCAGAGAATCGATAACATTAAGAATTGCCTGCGCAACTGGCAGTTCTGCATCAACTGGTCACAAAAGGGACAGATAATGGCACTGATTAAGCTCCATCTTTCCCTAGCTTTTTTGTAGCAATTGTTCTGGCAGACATTGGCCAAAGTGTTGATCTCAAGCAGCAACCTAACCTTCCACACTTCATTGTGATTCTAGTAACTTTACCCATATTATAAAAACTTCTTTTTTGAGTTTAATTGGGTGGAAGCTCCCTATGCAACTTACTAAGAGATACCCAGCTTGCCCTCCTAAAGGGGGGTCATACCAACAATGCTTGGCCCCGCTAGAACGAGCTTCGAGGGAGAGAATGCCCCTCATCACCTGCACCTAAAGGGCAGCATGCAGTCCATGGACATTTGGTATATTTCCCCGTGCCACGTGAACCCCCACGAGATGCAAAGTTGGGCGGCCCTAGGTGATTCAAAAAACAAAACTTTTGTGTGGTTCTTACTTTTGGTCACCCAAGAGACCTAGACAATCTTGCACTTCATGGATAAGTGTTCAACTACAAATGAGAGCTTTATCTTTGTTGGGATCCCTTTGTACAAACCCGATTTTCCCACCAAAAACTGGATCTTGCATCATCGAAGCCTCAACAAACAACTTAACAAGAAAATCCCTTCAGACTCCCATGTTCACAACCTTTCATCCTTCCAATTGGAGGAGATGCTACTTGATCCAGAAAATCAGACAGCACTGTTCTCTGATTTTAAATCACCTATGCTTCATCCACACTAGTTCTTTCATCTATTCGTTGAGCATCCCACACTGACAAAATGTTTGATATCTTCTGCTCCACCTGTAGATAGTACAGGTGGAAGGGTTTCTGAGAACCATGTATCTTGCCAAGAAAACTGATCTACCAGCCTCCACTTGAAAGGTTATTGAAGCAATCACGAACTCAGCACTCTCCAGAATCTTCCTCCAAAAGGATGTGGAAAGAACAGTGCATCATTTGCTACAATCATCCTTCGCCAATAATGCATCCTCTACAACAAGCACAATATTGTTTCAACAATACATGGAAAGTACAACCAGTCCCTCCCTCCATTTTTATCTTGCTAACCCTTCCACAGTTCACCAAGCGACATCATCTATGATCAGTTTTTAGTTTCCACATGTAAAAGAAGCATGTTATATCCTTAAATTTCTATGGGTCTCGTGTTGTCTAGAACCTCTATTAAGGAGCCACTTCACCGGGGGCAGTTGCACGTGAAGTGGTTGGCGAAACTATCAACGAACTTGGCAGAAGAGATTAGTCCATCAAGGTTGTCCAATTATAAGATTAATACACTGTTTACATCAACATCTGCAGGTATTTGTACTTTTCCAAAAAAAGATCTTCAGGTATTTGTTTCACTGTAACTCAGAGGCAACAGGGCAAAAAAACAGCGTACTCAAAATTATAGCCTAACTTTTTGAATACCCATTTCAGTTTTGGTTATGACTTATCGTGGCCTGCCGCACAGGCATTATCCTTTCTCGTGCAAGAAAGCCCTCCTCCAAACAACGCAAGGCAATTGCTACTTTTCTGCAACGATTTCTCTATACTCACGACCGAACGAACGCCACACACATCCCACTGGCACTAACGCGTTGACGTCAAAAACATGATGACTAAGAAGCAGAGAGCCAATTCAAGAAACGTCAAGCCTAATGTGTGATGCTACCAACAAAATGCAGGGAAACGTCGACGGAACAAATGGAGGCGAATTTCGACAGAACTACTTGTATCAAGCAAGATTTCGTGACGCGAAGCTGCAACCAGTTCGGCGAGATGATGGCAGGGAGGAAGAAGGGACCTCGTCCTCGTCGGAGACCTCGCCCTCTTCTTTCGGTGCGGCAGACTTCCTCTTTTGCTTAGAATTAGGGTTTCCACCGGCGGCCATGGAGGCGATAGCCTTCGCCCTGAGCTCGTCGATCTTCTCCATGGCGCCTTCTGCCGCTTTCCACAGGTGAGGGTTACGAACGATGGCCGTTGTAGACTGACCCTGCGGACAAGACAAGCCCGCTGGGCGGCCTTTAAAGGGAGGCGGCCGCCTGTCACGATCCGCCGCAACGAAATTACGTCTTTGCCCTCGTACGGGAGCTCGAGTCTATCCGCGTTTTCCTCCTAAGAAAAGGCAGTCGAACAGTCAAATAAGCCCCGTCCATAAGGCCTTCGGTGCCGGGCCGAAGCTTCCCGCCACAGCACCCGAGTTGCCTCTCTAAGTCCCGAGGATGAGGAATCCGTGGATTTTTGTTTTGGGATTTTTTACATGTATACCGGTCTAAATATTAATTTTGTCATATATGTGTTTAATTTAGATTTATTATTATAAATACCCTTTATTTAACCTTAAATATTATGATTATACCCTTCATATTTAATACCATCCATGAAAGTCGAATATTTCATATAATATTTCATATACCGCCGTTAGGTGTAATCAAATACCTATGCAGAGAAAGAGAGAACTAGCGGCGCCCCCTCTCCAGTCATCTCCCTCCCTCTCCCCCGACGTCATCGCCGGTGCCCCTCCACCTCTCCCCCCACCTCACCGCCGGTGCCACCTCCCCCGCCGTCTCATCCTCCCCCCCCCCCACCTCATCGCCAGCGCCCTCCCTATTGCTCCGCCCCCCATCCCTCACAGTCGGCTCCTCACAGAGGCCCCCACCTCACCGTCGGTGCCCCCTCCTCTCTCTCTCTCTCTCTCTTTCTCTCTCTTTGTGTGTGTGAGAGAGAGAGGAGGAGGAGATGCAGGAGGTCCCCCTCCCACCTCTGGTGACTATCACTCTCCCTCCCACCTCTAGCCAAGCCCCCACCCCCGCCACCACCGGCCAAGCCCCCACCCCCCTACCAGCATCGGCCAAGCCCCCCCCCCTCCACCCTCTCAATCCGTAGATCCGTGTTGCCGGTGCCGCCCCCTCCCCCTCTCTCCCCACCTCATCGCCGGTGCCCCCTCCCCTGCAATCTTCCTCCCTCGCCAGTGCCCCCCTCCACCTCTCCCCCCACCTCACCACCGATGTAGCCCCCTCCCCCGTCGTCTCCCTCCCTCTCCCCCCACCTCACCACTAGCCCCCCCTCCCCCGCCTGTAGACACGCCGTTTCTGACGTTACGATGAGTAAATCCCATACTGTACCGTAATGCCCTGAAGTGGTTTACATTTTCTTTTATTTGAGTGATTTTCGTAATTATGGTTAAATTGCATTATTTTGTGAAAGGGAGAAGATTAAAATATGTGTACATATAAAATAAATAAAAAGAGAAAAAATAAAATTTCAAAAAAAAATGTGTGTGTAGTTGTGTTTACGTAAACATAATATAATTGATTTTCTCTAATAAATTTATTTTCATAAAATATAAATATATATATAAGTGTTTAGTATATACATAATATATTTATTAAAAACCAAAAAAATATATATATAACCATAAATAATATATATATAAAAAGAATCAATAAAAGAAACAAAACAAATAAAAACAAACAAGCATAAAAAAAATAAAATAAAAGATAATTAGAAATAATATTCCCTACCCCATCTTTCTCTCTAAGTCCCTTTCTATTTTCTATTTCCTTCCCTCTATCTCACATAATCCTCTCATCTCCGTCTCTTTCTTTCCTTCTTGTTTCTCTGCTCACTTCCCCCTCCCTTATGGCATACACACACACCCACACACATTCTTCCTCACGTCTTTTTCTTTCCCTCTTACCTCACTGCACACACCCCCTCCCCTACGGCACACACACACACACTCCCTCACGACCGCTCTCCCCCACTCTCATACCTTCATACCGCCAGCCTTTCCCACACCCTTTCTTTCTCTCTCCAGCCACGACAACACCCACACGACCGGCCACCTCCCTCTCCTCTTGCATGAGCCCCGGTCGACCCCTCACCTCTCACTTCATTCTCACCACCTTGCCAACGCCCACCATCTCCTTCCTCACCCACACACCGCCCCCCATACAGCCAGCCTCCCCTTCGCGAGACCTCCCCGCGAACTCCACCCCCCTTTCCATTCCACCTCTGTTAACCGTCTCCATGGCACCCTCCGTTTTGCCACCTCCGACCTCCACTCCTCGCCGTTGAAGCCAGCAAGCAACCACCTCCGGCTAGCCACCAGACGACCGCCGCGACCGTCTGCGCACGCCCCCACCACCGCTGCCCCTCTCCACTCTTCCTCCCCACAGCTGCGGACGCCACCGCGCTCCACTGCCACCTCCACCTGCACCGGCCGCCGCGTCCCCTCCGTCGCCGCGCACGCTCCCGGCCGTCTTCCCTCCACGTCCTCGCCACGCCGTCCAACTGAACCACACCCCGACTGCCGCGAACCCCGCCGGTGCAGTTCCACCGCACCCCACGTCCTCGCCGCGGACGTCGTCTACCTCGGCCGTCGCTTCCACGAGCTCGCCTCCACCTCGCTCGACCACCGTGAGCACGCCGTCACCCCCCCGGCCACGTCCGCAACGTCCCCGGCCACTGTGAGACGCCCCCGCGAGGACGCCGACCGCCCCCGTCGTCGTCCACGCCGTCGTCTGCCACCGGCCGAACACCGTCGTCCACCCCTCCCCGTGCCTGCACCACCACGGCGCGCCTACCGCCGTCGTCTGCACCCCCGCCGCTCGCCACCGGACGCCCTGCTAGTGCCGCCGGCCTCCCCGCCGCGATCTCTCTCCCTCCCGCATCTCTCGCTCTCCCTCTCTCTCTCTCCCTCTCCCTCTCCCGTTTCTCTTCCTCCCGCCGGCCTCCCCCTCTCTCTCTCTCTCTCCTTCCTCTTACCACCTCCCTCTCCCTCCCGTCCTCTCTCTCTCTCTCTCTCTCTCGCGGCACTGCTGCGATCTCTCTCTCCTCTCACTGCCTCTATCTCCCTCTCTCCCGTTTCCTCTCTCTTCCTCTCCCTCTCTCACTTCCTCTCTCTCTCTCTCTCGCGGCACTGCTGCGATCTCTCTCTCCTCTCACTGCCTCTATCTCCCTCTCTCCCGTTTCCTCTCTCTTCCTCTCCCTCTCTCACTTCCTCTCTCTCTCTCTCTCCCTGCCCCGATCTCTCTCTGCTCTTTCAGTTTTTTTTTTATTTTATTTTAATTATCTTTTCTCTCCCTCTCTCTCACTTTCCCTCCCATCTCTCTTTCTTAATCTCCCTCTCCCTCCCCCTCTCGATCTCTCACTTTCATTCTTTTATTTTATTGTCTTTTTCCCCCCTCTGCCGTATTCTCTCTTTCTCTCCCTCTCTCTTCCCCTCTCTCTTCCACTCTCTCTCGATCTCTTCCTCTCTCCCTTTCTTTATTTTTTTTTAATCTTTTCCTTCTCCCTTCTCTCCTGCTTTCTCTCCTTCTCTCTTTAATATTTTTTTTCTTTTTAATCTCCTCCCCCCTCATCACTCTCTATCTCGGTCCATCTCTCTCTCTCTCTTTCCCTCTCTCATCTCTTCCTTTTTTTTATTATTTCTCACCCTCTCATCTCTCTTCTTCTCTCTCCCGGTTTCTCACTCTCACGTCCTCTCTCTCTCCCTTTCCTTCTTTCTTATTTATAACACTCCATTTCCCTCTATAACTATATATATATATTTACAGATTATTATATTATTATGTTGATATAAATACATACATGTATATATAATATCACCTCCTTCTCTCCCATAGTTATACATATATGTATATTTCTTATTCTATTCTTATTCTATTTTTATTTTCCTTTTAATCTTATATCTTCTTAAATCTCCGTTCTTAATATATATAAAAATCCAAAAAAAAAGAAAGTAGAGCTCTCTCTCTCTCTCTCTTCTAATTCCCCTCTGCCTTTTCTTATACCATTAGCTTTTCTTTATTTATTTGGTTACTCATATTTCTAATTATTTTCTCTCACCATAAATATATATATATATATATATATGTCTTTTCTCACCTTATACATATATATGTATGTTTGTGTTCTTCGTCTAATCAGTCTCTGAAGTCCGCTCGGAAGCTCCTTAGTCGTGCTGTGCTCGTGCTATTGGAGCCCTCCTCAAAGCTCGTTGCCGGCCTCCCTCGATAAGCTTTTCTCCCCTCTCTTATTTTATCTTAGTCAATCAATCATGTTCCATGCATCATTTAACATATGTGCCATGCCTGTCTCTCCGAGAGGGCCTAGCTTGTGAGTGTTTTTGTGTGTTCGTGCATTTCATCATGTCATTCTCTCCACCCTTTCAATTCTAAAGGGGTTTTAAACACACCAACCAGGTACGTGTTCGTTTATGTTATTTACCGTTTTATTATCTAAGGATTGGTACTACACCCCCGTCATTCTCATTTAGTTATTTTTTTTTCTTTCTGTTTATTTTTTTTGTGTAAGGGTAACCAGTTAAAGGCCCTCTTCTTCGGCCTGTCGAAAGAAGAGGAAGTTGGAGCCCGCATAATCTCGTGTTGAAGGCGAAAGCGATCAATTCACTCGGGGCCCTCGGTCCCTGGCGATCACAAAACCCTCTTAACGCGCGCTCCATTTTGATCATCTCTGTTTTAATAATACCCGCGGAGAGTTACTTCCCGCAGCGGTTGCTCTTGTGTTTTGTCCTCACCCGCGCGGAGGATTATTCCCCGCGGCGGTTTCTGTCGTTTACTTTCTGTACATCTAACCCCTAACTAGTAGCGGTGGGTCACCTCCCGCTACCGTTTTACTTTTCGCACTTTTATTTTTGTATATCTAATTCCTAACTGGTGCGGTGGGTCACCTCCCGCGACCGTTTCCATTTTTAGTATTTTATTTTCTGCACTTTACTCTCTAACCCCTAACTATTTAATTTCAGCATTCCCCCATCATCGCTTTAAAACCCCGTGGAGATCAACATCTCGCGGCGGTTTATTTGATCCCTCTTCTTTTCTTGTCACATATATTTATATTATAGTAAAGACCCCGCAGAGGCCACAGTCTCGTGGTGGTTTCTATATATACATATATATATATATATTATTTATATTCTTTATGTCGCATTAAAAATCCCGCAGAGGCCACAGTCTCGTGGTGGTTTCTATATATATACATATATATATATATATATATACTTATACTTATTATTTATGTCATAGTAAAAACCCCGCAGAGGCCACAGTCTCGTGGTGGTTTCTATATATATATATATACATATATATATATATATTATTTATATTGTTTATGTTATAGTAAAAAAACCCGCCGAGGTCAATGTCTCGTGGTGGCTTATATATATACATACATTTATTATTTATATTGCACTAAAAATCCCGTAAGGCCAATGTCTTGCGGTGGTTCCCATATGTACATATATTAATTATTGCTTATATTGCTTTTCCTGTTAAAACCCCGTAAGGCCAATGTCTCGCGGTGGTTTCTATATGTACATCTATTAATTACTGCTCATATTGCTATATTCCTGTTAAAACCCCGTAAAGACCAATGTCCTGCGGTGGTGTGCTTTTATTTATATTGTTCTTGTAACTGTTCGGGGAGTGATATATCGTTACAATTTTCGAGTCTACGTGTCTTCCCGTCTGTCAAATTCTATCACGTAGAGTCCCAAGACTCGAATTCGGTATCTGAAAAGCTGCTCTCGGAACGGTAGGTCACGCCTACTGGGAAGGGGTTCAGTTTGCGCGAGAGGGTCTTCGGACCCCTATCTCCGCCACGTACCGGAGTTCGGTCAGTCTAAATTCTCCATGTCCCTATTGTGGTCTCATCTATAGGTCGTACTTATCCACCGTTCTTTCATATCCCCATAGCGCGCGTTTCCATTATTCTGTCCCCATTTCTTTCACCCTTTATCACCCAGAGAGGGAGAAACTCCATCTCTCTCTCTCAGTCCACCACGTGACGCGTTCACATCTCTGGCGATCACGGTGGGACCTACTTTTTGCTTTTTTGGTTACCCACAAGCTTTCGGCACCCACGTGTGCCCCTCCTTTTGACACCCACGTGTGTCCCTCCTTTCGGCACCCACGTGTGCCCTTCCCTATTGCGCCCACGCGCGCTCACTCCCCTCGTGCACCACGTGCACTCCTCCCGGTCCTTTGTGGTTATTTGAGAGGTTAACGTTGTCTCGTGCACCACGTGCACTCCCCTCCATTCGGCACCCACATGTGCCTCTCCATTTAGCACCCACGAGTGCCCCCTCCATTTAGCACCCACGCGTGCTCTCCTCTACATGGCACCCACGTGTGCCCCCTCCATTTAGCACCCACGTGTGCTCCCCTCTACTCGGCACCCACGTGTGCCCCTTTTTATTTGCGCCCGCGTGCACTACGTCATCCCCCTCGTGCACCACGTGCACTCTCATAGTCTTTTTTATAAGTGGTCTACGTGTCTCGGAAAGAGGAACGGTTGTATCTTACTCCATCTGTTTACTGCTTTTATACCTCTGTTATATCATTGTGATTATCCCTGTTCTATTTGTGTGTTTATCTCTGGTATTTGTATGTTATACATCTTTTATTCAGCACGGCATTTCATGCATTTACCCTTTTTCTTTTCTTTCTTTTACTTATTTAAGGATTAACCTCTCTCGGTGAAGGAAGGACTCTCCGTCGGGAATTCCTCTCGACGGACTAGGATCTCCTCCATTGAGACCTCCGTAAGTCCCCGACAGCGAAGGATTCCCTCTTCGTTCACTGGGCTGGTTGTACCACTGGAGTACCCCGGAGTTAGTTACCTATTCGTGGTGAGACGAGTGCCCCTAGCTGACACGGCGGTAAAACAAAGTGCAATTAGGGTCCCTCCTACTGAGTGTGAATTTTATATTTGTTAAAATCAAAAAAAAAGAGAAAAAGAAAAATCAAAAAATTTAAGTAAATCAAAACACAAAAAAAGGTTAAACCGAAAATAAAAAAAATGGCGTAAGATCATCCACTTGTCTGTTAATCTCTGATACTTGTTTGCTAGTGTATGCATTTACGCTCTGGTAAAATTACAGGAATGGCTCACGACTCTTCCGAAGAGAATCAATTAGGTCGTGGTCAGTCAGCTGACCCACGGGTCCACGCAATGGACTCAGGCCCCTCCCGCGACACCTCACAAGAGGTCCCCGTTGTTCCACGGGAGGTAGCTCCACCCCAGGATATCTTTTCCCTTTTGGGTGTCCTCGCTAGTACACAGCTCAGCCCTGAGCAACTTCTGGCCTTTCAGGCCATTTTAAAGGGGAAGTCTGTTTCTCCCCCTCCTCAGGAGTCAACTCCGGCTCCCACATCCTACCAACAGCCGCTCCAGGCTACTACATCTCCATCACATGTATATGTCGCTCCTTCTTCTTCACTTCAAGGACAGGCGAGCCAACAGCCCGCCTCTCACCAATTCCCCCCTCTACAGTCTCAAACCCCTGCCATCCCTCATACGGTACCCCAAGCGGGTCCGTCCACTGGTGGGCCACCATACCCATCTGGCTCAGGGTTCCCTTCTCAGGTCCCTATAAGGCCTTCTCAGCCTCAATGGCAGGCCCCACTTTCACCTGCCGAGGAGCTCACTCAGTCCCTCCTCAACAAATACACTGAAATGAACGAGGAGCTCCGAAATTTCAAGAAAGAGGCACATGGGAAGTCTGTCCCTGACATTTCCCTGCCAAATCTCCCCATATTTCATCTTCCTCCCTCCGAAATGCCTACATACCGTAGGTATAACGGCACGGGAAATCCTTATATTCACATCAAGGATTTTCTGTATGAATCTTCCTCATGGCAGAACGATCCAAAATCACTGGCTTACCTTTTTCGGAAATCATTGGATGGTCCCGCCCTAGAATGGTTCTATTCCCTAGAGCCGAGTGAGGCTGGAGATTTTGAAATTGTCAAAGCCAAATTCATACAGAAGTACCGGGATAGGGTCGGTCCCTCTCTTTCTATCACCGACCTAGTTGCTGAGAAAATGAGGTCAGATGAGGATTTTGTCCAGTATGCTGATAGGTGGAGGTCTCTGGCCGATAAAATAAAGGATACCCTTTCAGAACCCGAGCAAGTCAAGATGATTGTGTCTAATGCAACCCCGCAGTTTAGACATATTTTAGCCATGAATAAGCTTACCACGATGGAGGAACTTTATGAGAGGGCTCGGTATATCCAGACCCAATTAAAAGATTCCCCCATCATGCATATGTTTGAACCCCCAAAGCCAAGGGTGTTTAAGAAGACGGGCACTGGTGTCCAAGGAGGAACAACTGAGGGAGTCGTCATAAATGAGCAAGTGAGTGTGCTTGGCAGCCCCAACCAACCAGTTAACCCAAGGCCTCCTCAGGTTTCACGACCTCCCTTTCAACAAGGTCCACCTCTTTATCGTCCTCCACCCCAAAATAACCCCCTTCAAAACAACATGTCTCAACCCTTTCATCCCCAACAACAACAACAACCACAACCTCAGTATCACCAAGTTCCACCCCCGGGAAATTACGGCCCACCACAACAACGGATGAGGCCCAATGGACCCAAAAGAGCCCACTATCCACCATTGCCCGAGGCATTACCGGATATTTTTAATGCCCTCATGGCTGCCAACCTGCTTACTTTGCCCAAAGAAAAGTTTGCATGGCCCCCAAATGCTGATACCTCCAGGTACTGTGTCTATCACAGACAGCCGGGTCATACGGTGGAGAATTGTTTCAACTTTAAAGATTACATTTATGACATGAATGATCTCGGTGAAATCGATTGGGATGAAATGAGGCGATGCATCGCCACCCTAAAGGCCAGGAGACCTCCGCCTAGGCCACAGTTACCACAACAACCACATCAACAACAACAGCCTCAGCAGGCCCCACAACAGCAGCCTAATATGGGCATCATCCATAACCCGCTTCCGGAGCACCAACAGCCCAACTACCAGGTTAATCCGATTTCCTCCTTCTCGGAAGTTGGAAGAGAGCAAACCTGTCGTTTAGAAAGCACCTCTGTCCTCGCTACCAATCATACCACCAATCAACCTCCTCGTCTCCTTCGAACAGCCTCTTCTTACCATTCAACCCCCTCACAACCCTTATTTGGTCCTTCTCCCGTTCCACAGCCATCACACCCTCTTGTTCGTACCCCTATCGTCAATTCACCGTTAGTCCATCACCAAAGGCCATCTCACACTCCTTTTTCACCCCGAAGTCCCTTGATCACTTCTTATTCCTCTAATTTACCATCTACCTCTATCACACCTTTACCCCCGCCTTCTAACCTTTTTACCGCCCATTACCCGTATGACACACCATCCACCTCTACCCCCATTGAACCTCTTCCTCTACCATATAAACCTCTTATCATCCATCATCCACCCCAAGTCACCTCCGTTTCTAATCTACCTCCACCTTCCAAACCCCTTATCATCCACCATTCACCCGAGATTCCCTCTACTTCCCCTATTCTTTCACATTCTAAGCCCCTTATCATCCGTGATTCACCCGAGATTCCTTCTACCCCTACTATACCTCCGCCAAGCAAACCCCTAATCAAAACCCCTACACCCATCATAATCCCTATCCCACCAACCATTCCTCCACTACTACCCCTCAAACCCTTGTTAAAGTCCACACCCAATACCATAGAGGTGCAACGAGAGCCACAAGCAATGGTGCTCCGGAGTGGAAGGATGTTCCACCGGGTGTTTCCCCAGAATAGTCAGGCCCCTGAACAATCTCAGCCCCAGAAAGATAAGGAAGAGCAGTCAGAAGAGTCCATCCCTGGGACCCAGTATGACTTGTTAAAGCATCTGGATAAGACGCCTGCCCGTATCTCCATCCTTGAGCTGATTAAAAGATCCCCATCTCACCAAGAAGCTTTAAGGGAATATCTCCAAAAAGTCATGGTGAACGAGGATCTCCCTGTGGAGAAAATCTCGGCAGTCCTGACGCCCACTGATACACAACCGCCTATCATGTTTCACAATCACGAGCTTGCCCCCAAGGAAGCTCGGAAATATGCGTTGTGTATTGCAGTGAAAATCAATGGCGTGTCAGTGGATCCGTGCCTGGTGGACACGGGTGCGTCTATAAATGTGATTTCCCCGAGTACTCTCCAAGCATGTGGGGTTGATGAAGAACAACTCATGCCCTCCTCAATTACAGTCACGGCCTACGACAACAGTAAGAGGCCGCCAATGGGGATGATTGCCCTCAATGTAGAACTAGGTCCTGTATCAGTCTTTACGGAATTTCATGTCCTTGATATGGATCCCACTTTCAAGGCTATACTAGGCCGTACCTACATTGAAGCTATGGATGCTGTACCATCCACCAATCATCAGTGTTTGAAATTTCCATACAAAGGATGGGTTATCAAGGTAATGAGCATGCCCATCTGTTCTACGGTGGATGCTATCAACACCTCTTTGCCTTCGGTCTGGCCGACTCATCGGCCCATACTATCCTTGTTGGATGTTTATGACCCCTGCTGTGCTCCCTTCACACAACAAAAGCCATTCCCTATGTTAAACTCACGTCTCCCCTTCCGCTCCAAAGGATGGGAGATTATGAGAAATATTGGCTACCAAGATGGCAAAGGCTTAGGGGCACAACTGCAAGGAAGGCTGAGACCACTCCAAAAGATAAAGCCAATTCATAGAGCTGGCTTGGGTTTTAAGGGGCCATTCGAATCAGATGGCAAACCCCTCACTTGGACTTTGTCCTCACATTTCAAAAAGGGGCCCATCGTCCAGATGGGAGATCCTCCACCGGAATCACCTGGGGGGTCACGGGATGTGTTTTTAGCTCAAGCATGTTCAAGGATCCCTAAAAGAGGGAAGGTTGTCCACCTAGATTGCGAATGGTATAAATGGTTTGACATACCAGATATATCCATTGCACTGGAAAGAATGTTCTCGCCTCCACATCTAGAAGGGTCGTCTTTGATCTCCGAAATGCCAGGGGACACCACCACACTTGCCAGAATGACAAACCCTCCTCGCCAGGAGGATGTTGTCATCGACGGGTCATCACCCGCCATCAATATTGTCACCGACGGCTCGCTGGCCGTCATTTTCTCTACCCATCTATCACAGCCTCTGTTGCTGTCTCCTTCCTGGGTCAGACAGTTGTCTGATGATCTTCCCAGGTCCCCTTCTTTACTCATATACCTACGTGGGTTTCTTAACTCACGCCAGGTTTTCAATCACGATCTGCTCTACGAGCTACACAACCCTCTAGCTTTAGTTCCATTTTCACCTCCTCCAATTTCTTTTCACTGTTTTGTTATTAAAAATGAAAATGAAAAAAAAACGTCAATTTCCCAACTCCCCAACAACACATCTTTGTTGAGGAGACATCCTATATCTCCCATGAGTGTGCCCCGACTTACGGGCCACTCATTCAAGGTCCCTTGAGCGACCTTCTTTACCCCTCCTCTGAGGGGTCCCTCCCTGTACATTCTTCACTATCCTCTTCACCTTCTTCTTCTTCTGTAAATAATGTGCGTCAGGTTAGGAATAAGTCAAGGGTAGTGCCTAAGAAAAAAACCAAGGGTAGGCAGATTCCCCGTCGATTCCTTTTGGATCTAGCCACCAGGTGTCAAGCCCTTCTAGCCATTCCCCAATTACTAGAAAATCCCGTCCAACTGCCAGAAATAGAATGTGAGAATGATTGCATGATTGACGAAGGGTATGGGGTCTATGAACTCACTGACGAGGAATACCCCATTGAAGAAGAGGATGAAGAATATGAGGACGCGGCTGACGCCTATGCTAGTGGAATGAGCAGATTTGATGAGCCGTCAGCCGCTGTAGAAGAGTCTACCAAAGAAATCAATCTGGGAACTGAGGAAGACCCTAGGATTGTCCTCATAAGTGATAATTTACTATCATCTGAAGAAGAGGCACTAGTTAAGGTTCTTGAGGATTATAAGGACACGTTCGCATGGAGCTATGAGGATATGCCAGGATTGGATTCTACGCTGGTCGAGCATCGTCTCACTCTCAAACCAGGATCCATCTCGGTAAAGCAACGGTTAAGACGTTTTCGCCCACAAATGGCTTTAAAAATGAAGGAAGAGGTCGACAAGCTCCACAAAGCTAGGTTCATAAGAGTCGTCCTTTATCCTCAGTGGGTCGCAAACATCGTCCCGGTCATGAAGAAAGATGGAAAGGTAAGAATTTGTATTGACTTCCGGGACCTTAACCGTGCGTGTCCGAAGGATGATTTCCCTTTGCCTCATATTGATGTGTTGATTGATAACACGGCAGGATATGAAACCCTTTCATTCATGGATGGATTTTCTGGATATAATCAAATCCGTTTGGCAGAAGAAGACCAGGAGAAAACTTCATTCACTACTCCCTGGGGAACTTATTGTTATGTGGTCATGCCATTTGGACTGAAGAACGCTGGAGCCACTTACCAAAGGGCTATGATGGCAATATTCCACGACATGATGCACATATATTTGGAGGTATATGTGGATGATTTATTGGTAAAATCCAAAACTAGGGCGGAACATCCCGAGGTCCTTGCAAAGGTGTTGCAAAGATCGCGTGAATTTAATTTGAAAATGAATCCAAAAAAGTGTGTGTTTGGTGTATCATCGGGCAAGTTACTTGGCTTCATTGTGAGCAAAAGGGGTATTGAGATAGATCCCAACAAGGCTAAGGCGATTAGGGATATGCCACCCCCGAAAAATCTGAGAGAAGTTCGAGGATTAATCGGGAGATTGCAGTTTATCCGTCGCTTTGTGTCGCAACACTCGCAAAGGTGCCGGCCCTTCTACGAGTTGACCAAAGCAGGGACCAAATTCTGTTGGAATTCTAAGTGTCAGAATGCTTTTGACGGATTAAAGGAATATCTGGCCAACCCGCCTGTTCTCACTCCACCTATTCCAGATAAGCCTTTGATCCTATATGTCTCGGTCCTAGACGACTCTGTGGGAGCCGTCCTGGCACAAATCAATGAGGAAGGCAAGGAACGGGCAACCTATTACTTGTCCAAACTCCTCAACCCCTGTGAGCGAAAGTATACTACCATGGAAAAGACCTGTGCCGCCCTCGTGTGGGTGGTACAGAAATTGAAACATTACTTTCTTGCTCATGAAGTCCATTTAATTGCTCGGATGAATCCTATCAAATTTCTCTTGGAAAAGTTTGTCCTTACTGATAGGCTAGCACGTTGGCAAAGTTTTCTATCTCAATTTGACATCACCTATATTCAACAAAAGGCAATCAAAGGCTATGCTATAGCCGAGCATCTCGCTCATCACCCTCTCCCCAAGTTTGACCCTGTTCAATCAGAGTTTCCAGATGAGGAACTAATGTCCATTACCCAGTCTGATGATCCCATGTGGACATTATATTTTGATGGAGCTTTGAATTCCCAGGGGAGAGGTATTGGTATTGTTCTTTTGTCACCTGAAGGTGTCGCTATCCCAGATGCATTCCAGCTCTCATTTCCAGTCACCAACAACGTGGCTGAATACGAAGCTCTTCTGGCAGGTCTGAACCTTGCCTATTCCTTCTGGGTCACTAAATTACGAGTCATAGGTGATAGTCAACTTATCCTTCGCCAAGTGCTCACCAAATATCGCACTCGCGATCCCAAACTCAAGCCATATCAAGAGCTTACTGTTGCTTTCGCTAAACTATTCACTAAGTTGGTCTTTGTCCACGTTCCTCGCAATCAGAACATTCTCGCCGACGCCCTTGCTTCGTTGGCATCATCATTAAGGTTTCCCTTGGGCAGAAGGGCTCTGTCCGTTTCTATCCACAAGCTTCTCTTCCCTGCTATCCACAACCCTTCCTATTTAAGGGTTCAGGAGGAAATGTCAAAGATGGCTCAAGATAGAGAAGTCGCTGAGAAGAGGGAAATTATGTTGGTCGAATTGGAAGAAGAATTGGCTGATGAGGAGAAGCCATGGTTCTATGAGATTGTTAAATATTGCAAAGACCAGTCTTACCCTACAGAAGCAACAGCAGAAGATAAGAGGGCCATAAGAAGAGTTGCCCAAAGGTATACGGTGGTTGGAGGATTGCTGTACAAAAGAAGCCTCACTGGTGTTCTTCTGAGGTGTCTTGATGATGATGAGTCCTGGAAGTGTGTAGAGGAAGCACACTCAGGTGTGTGTGGTGGCCATGTAAACAGTCAAATGCTTGCTAAGAAGATCCTTCGGCAAGGCTTTTACTGGCCCACCATGGAGGAAGATTGTGCTGTCTATGTCCGTAGGTGTGTCAAATGTCAACTTCACGCTGATAAGATTCATTCCCCATCTTCCTCTCTCCATCCAGTGTCCTCCCCATGGCCTTTCTCCATGTGGGCATTCGACATCATTGGTCCTCTTGGTGATCCTAACTCCCTTACCAAGCAAAAATCCTTCATCCTCACTGCAACGGAGTACTTCACCAAATGGGCTGAAGCCGAAGCCTATGCAGAAGTCAAGGCATCCACAGTCTGCAAGTTCATCATGAAGAATATCATCGCCAGGTTCGGCATTCCAAGAACTATCATCACCGACAATGGGCCACAATTCATCTCTCAGGATCTTCAGGACCTCTGCCAAAGGTATAAAATTGCATTGCATCATTCGTCACCATATTATCCACAAGGTAATGGCCAAGCAGAGGCCACTAATAAAACACTGATTAAAATCATAAAGAAAACATGTGAGTCTAGCAGATTCTCGGATTGGCCAGAGAAGCTTATCGAAGCTCTATGGGCCTATCGCACTTCAATCCGAACTCCTACTGGGCAAACTCCATTCGCCCTCACTTACGGGATGGAGGCGGTAGTTCCATATGAGATTCTGATTCCCTCTCTGAGAGTACAATTGGACAAGGACCTTCCCCTCGATGAACGTCGTGATTCTCTCCTTGCCCAGTTGGAACTCTTAGACGAGAAACGTCTGGTTGCTGCCGAGCATGCTCGCGTCTACCAAAATAGACTCACACGTTTTTACCAGAAGAAGGTTATTGAGAGAAAGTTCAAAGTTGGTGAAATGGTAGTGAAAAGAATTTTTGTAAAACCTGGCGGGCCGCGTTCTAAGCTCCAACCCAATTGGGAAGGACCATACGTGGTTCAGGCTGTGCATCCTGGTAACGCCTACAGGCTAGTCAATGCTGAGGGAGTTGAGTTATCCCACCCTTGGAATGGGCTTTATCTTAAGAAGTACTACCCTTAGATAGGTGTACATACTGTCAAAAATAAAAAAAAAGGAAAAGAAAAACAACAAAAAAATGAAAAAAAAATGAAAATAACAAAAACATGTGTATAAAACAAAAGAAAAGACAAAAAAATAGAAAATTCAAAATGCTGATGTTTGGAGACCACCATGGAATCAAGTTACTGCATCTTACCTCCATGTCAAGATAGGGCCCATTAAGGCTTGGTAGGTCTCAGGTCTTGGTTTGCCAGAACCGTGGAGACCCCTGTCCGGCCAGTTCGGCCTATGCCCCCTCAAAAGAAGACAACATGTATACACATCTGTGTTATAAAAAAAATTGATAGCATCGCTTATGGTAGGGCATCACTCAAAAGGTCTCCAAGAAAGCTCAAATCTTTGTTCTCTTCTTCTCGATCGAATGAGACAGCCGGCGCCCTTAAAACGCTGAGCATGGGAAACACGAACACAACCCCTCAGGGTAAGAGTAGGATCCAATTCCTCGAGCATGGATCAGAGCACGAGAAGAGGGCAGTGTCCCCGCAGGCATCCAAGAGGGAGTCCATAATGTCAAAATACTATGTCTCTCGCAAAAAATCCATTAAAAGAATCAGAAAAAGAAAAGCAAGAAATCAAAGTCAAAAGAAAGGCCTGGTCGTAACCGTGCCTGATCCACTAAATGAAACCCCTTTGACTGAAAGTCAAATTGCACAAAAGGGGGTCATGAGATGTAAATGCTCGAGAGTTAGTCCGAAGTTACCCGAAAGGGGAAGTTAAGTGCGCCCCTACTGGCTCGCCGGGTTAACGGTTTTGCCGGTCCTCTCAGGAGGTTTACCCCCTATACTCTTCCTTCTTCCTCTAAAGATGAAGGCTCAATGGAGTTCCTGAAGGGCGAAACTCGCCAAAGCCTGCAACATCCTTTTAACACAAACATATGGTTGTCCATTTTGAAAAGCAGAAGCCTTTGTCGTGAAGGAGTCTCCGTGTTTCTGGCCGGTCAAGACCCTTATCCACCACCTTAATGCCTTCTTATCTAACCTCGGGCTTAGACCAATGCAAGCGCGTCACCTACGGGTGCGACGGCGTCTGATTCCGGGTCAGCGTCGCGCGGTTGGTCGTTTGGGTTCCAGGGTGTTCCATTATATACCATCTAGAGTTGTGAGGAAATAGACCCGGGTCGGGCAAATCATTTACCTCAAACGCTTTTTGGGTGAATCCCTGCGGTCGGAAGCAACTGGGAGCCTAAGCATGGCATGACGGTATTGTCATCAGGATAAGTCTTAGCCGGCGGGATTATCATTCGAGGAGTCTAGAGGCCCAAATCAACCTAGATGTGCACTTAGGATACCTGGGAGGTTAGCAAGAAATCCTTGTTCTCGTGCAACTTACATGTTATATGGGTTGGTCATCATGCATTAGCAAAAATAAAAAAATAAACAAACCAAAAACAAACAAAAAAGTAATAAATCCAAAAATCCAAAAAAGGTAGAAAAATGTATATGAAAATGTATATGCATAAAAAAAATGGAAATTTAAAAGACCAAAAAAATAAACAAACAACAAAACATAAAAAAAATGAATGAATGAAAATTCCAAAACAAAGATCACATCTTTGCATCATCGCATTTGTATGCAGCATTCATTTTAATTCTCGTTTGCATCCGTGTGCTTGTCTGTCGCATTCATTATCATCTTTCATCAGTGCCTTTGTTAATAAGGGCTTGCCCCTTGACTCGTTATCAAGGATGGTTCTTCATCATATTTGCTCATTGAGCAAGGGGCAAGTCAGAGCAGAAATACTGACTTGTTTGTTTAAGTGTATGCAGGGACTAGAGTGATCAAGAAAAGCAGAGAACCAAGCACGAACTAATTTATTCCACTCTCAACTAAAAACAAATAGAGATTACATCAGGTTTCACCTTCTCTCTCCACATTACTTGTCCCGCCACCCTCCGGGCGAGACACTCTTGAGGGTGCTACCCAATCATGGAAAGCGGTCCTTCTACCGCTTTGTGGGCCTCTTTCTATCTCTACTCCCCGGCGCCGATCTGCGGGGGCACCAAAGAAGCTGCTGACACGAAAGCCACGCTCTCGTGCTCTTCGGTAGCGTTCCTCACCGTCCTTTAGCCACTGCTCGGCGAGGCCGAGACTGGTCTTCAATTCAAATAATTGGGCCTCCAGGGCCCTCTTCTCCTCTTTCTCGGCCGACCTCTTGGCCTTCTCTCTTTCCTTGGCCTTTTCCCTCTCAGCACGTTCTCTCGCTCTGTCTTCCCTCTCCAGCTGAAGGGTGATCCTCAGCTCTATAGCGTCCCTAGAAAAGTCATCACCTGGACGACGCTGCAGTTCCTCTTCTAGCTCGGCTATTCTAGCTTCCTTCTGGGCGGCATGTGCGAGTGCCTCCTCCATTTCTTTCTCCTGCCAGACGTTTCATCTCAGGCTTCTGGTGACGCTTGAACAAGGGATTTTAAATGGTGAGGCTCTCACCTGTACAGAAAGCATCCCTTCTGCTTCCGCAGCCCGCTGTGTGGCATGAGCAAGTTGCTCGTGTAGTGAATCTAACTCTGAAGTGGGAATCCATAGACTGGAAGAAACGCCGTCTGCCCCCATTGCCGATGAAACTACATCGAGTTGGGCACGCTGCGTACACATACGAGAGGTGACAGTTAAATGGTTAACGCCATAAATTTCAAATCATGCCAGGAGTATGTATATATACACTTACTGATGAACCCAGAGCCGCTCGAGTATCAGTTAACTCTTGCTCCGTGTCTGCCAAACGAGCTCGTAAGTCCGTTATTACGGTGTCACGGGCATCCTACAGCCATGGCTCTTGAGTTCACAAATAAAAATAAAAAAAATGGAAGTTATAAAAGACAAAAAAAATGGTGTTTTATTTTACCTCTATAAGCCCTCCAAGCTGGAGCCTCTCCGCATACATTGCCCTATAGAGCCGTAAGTAATCTTCACTGTCTTGCGCTTGTGATTCCAGGAGCGTGCCACCCCGCTGCCAGTCTTCATACTGTTCGGGGAAGCGCACCCTCCAATCAACGCAGGTTGCCGGCCCACGCGTCTTCTTCCCGACGCTGGGTGAGGAGGTTATATCCACCCATTCCTGGGCAAGCCCGAGGGTTCTCATGACTAATCGTAGCCTTAATGGCTCAATTTCATTCAAGCAATGAAGCCAGAGATCCCGTCCGAATCGGGCACGGCTTCCAATTACCCATGGCTGGTCGACATCGACCATATTCAAGTAAGGCCTCCAGTTCACCTATGTTGGGTTGTACATATCTTCTTAGTTTCTCAAAAAATACAAAAAAATTGAAAAAAAATGAACAAAACATATAAAAAAGAGAAAAGTATCCTACCATCGCTGCAGGGAACTCTTGCAGCTCCCGTCTCGATACCATCAGCTGGTAGGATAATGGTGCTGTACTCATGATGGGTTGCCACCGCCTAGCCAACGGGATCGTCACTGGCCGACAGTGTCGAGCTCTCCCCATTGGAATATAATAGTAGCTCCACAGCTACACCATCATGTGTCATTGGCATCAACAAATTCAAAAAAGAAAAAAGCATAAAACCAAAACCACAAACAAATATTTTTTTTTTTTACCTGGATGAAGGGCGTAAACCCATTTATTGTCACCTCTCGGCCTGTCCTTTGCGACAGACCTGTAAATAGATGTGCCAGCACGGCAGCTCCCCAGGCGTACTGTCCTACTCTCTCCAAATCCACGAGCAGCTCCAGGAAGCGGCAGTGTATGTTGTCTCCCTTGGAGCCCAGTAGCAACCTACCCAGCAGAAAGAGGAGGAACCTCCTCAGGTCCATGTTGGTCCTCTCCCAGTTGCTGGCATCTGCACAGTATACAGCACGGGCACCTCTCTCTGCCCTTTCCATAAATTCCTCCAAGGACTCGTCATCCCGTGGACGGATGTCAGTAAGCCCTAACACCTCCATGATCGATGTCTTGGCTACTGACCTGTTCTTCCGTCCATCGAGTTCCAGTCCTAACAGTTTCTGGGCACCTTCTCGGTAATCCGCATAAGTGACGCCGGTCACTGCCTCTCCATCCACTTTGAGGCCCGTAATGCGGACCATATCTTCCAAACTGGGCACCATGTGCCCCCAAGGCATCAGGAATGCCCGACTCGCCGGATCCCATCTTTCATGTAATGCTTGGATCAGGGCAAGGTCGAGCTTTATCGGCTCGATTCGGAGGAAGGCACCGAACCCCATCACGTCTAGCCTGGCCTTTTGGAAGTCCGGAAGACCTCGATATGCTGCCACTACCAGCTCCCACGAGATGTGCGATCGCATCATGGCCTGCACATCCACAAGAAGTGAGAAAGGGGAGCATTGCTAAGCAAGAAAGGAGAAGAAAAGGATGAAGGAAGGAAACCAAAGAAGCCACTTACAAGCTGTGATCGGGTCCTCTCACTCAGTTGTCCTTCGACTTCTGAGAGTCTCCTGGAACTGCTACCTGATCTGCTCCTCTTCGAGGAGCGGGAAGACTCACCTTCTGCTCTAAAGCTGGATTCACCCTCCATCCTGAAAAAGTGAGCAACACTCGCAACCTCCCTTCCTTACAAATTTGCACTCCTCAAGTCTGCTCTCAGGACTTCGGTGTTTCCAAGTCGAGCGAAAGGGGAGGTATTTATAGGATTGGAAAGAAGGTGGTCTGGATCTATCACCATCACCCCAGCAACATCCTTTACGATGAGTCACCCTCTCTTTACTCTCGCATGTCACCCTGCCATCTGGAGTGATCAATTCGGAGGCGTGATTTGTTGACTTGCCCTCCCCATGCGGCCTAAAGATTCCCCGTGTTTATTGTCCCGTTGCGACTACTTTTAGCGCAAAGAAGAAAGTGGGGGACATTTATACGGGAAAATAGGACCAGGGACCGACGTTGTTGAAATTGGTGGTAGATTCCTTTGAAAGTCATGGCCACGGTACACTCGCGTGCCACTTTGCCATGTGAAGTAAATGGAGCAGAGCTGTGATTTGTTGACCCGCCACTCCTATTCGGTCCAAAGATTCCGCGTGTCCCTGGTCCTATTGCGACTACTTTTAGCGCAAATAAGGAAATAAGGGACATTCACGTGGGAAAAGAGCACCACGGGCCGATATTGTTGAAATCCGTAGCTGATCCCCTTTGAAAATCATGGCTATGGTGAGTCACCGCCCCGTGTTTTAAGGCGACATCTCGCCGAGCATACTGTGCGTGAACCTATGTGGTGGAGAAGAGGCGTAGAGCAGAAGGAACACATTCAGGGCGAACCAGCCGTGTTCAAACCAACCTATTCATTTGCATATATATATATAAGGGTTTGTGCCCGTCATGAAAAGGGAGTGAGTGAACAAGCCACTCACTAACCCTCATCACCCTCCTGGTTGCTTCTCTTCTCTCTCCAAAGGTAAGAAGTCCCTCGGAGGCCTTCTATAGTTCCGTGACGCAGCAATCGCTTTGTCGCGCCATGCGTTCCCCACCTGCTCTTCGGCAGTGCTCCTCGCCGTCCTCCTGTTTCTCTCGTGACCCTGATGGCCGCGAAGCTCTTGAAGTCGAGGCCGCTAGCTGAGCTGCCCTATGCTCTGCCGATGAAGATGCTACCAACTCCAGGAGCTCCTCTGTTGCGAGCTCTAATCTCCTTCAATCTACAGGGCGAGCCATGACTGGATGCTCTTTCTCTCAGAGCTCCATCTCCTGCGCCTCTTGTGCTGCTCTATTTTTGCCTTTTCTCTCTCTCTTATCTCTCGCCTTATCTCTCTCAGCCATTCGGAGAGAAATCTTCAGCTCCCGGGCATCACAGGGCAACTCCTCATGCTAGTTACCTTGATTTTTTGGCTTTGTCCGGAATGGTTGGTTATCACCTAGCACTCGCTATTGCAGATGTTTGTGTCAAAAACAAGAAAAAAGAGGAAAAAAGGGAATAAAGAAAAAAAACAGTAGAGAGTGAGGATGTAAATGGCATTAAAGCTTCCATATTTATTCCAAGATAAGATACATTAGGGTTTGGGCATCTCAGGCCTCAATTTCCCCAACTCAATTACATAAGCTTTCAGCAGTTCTTCGTCCTCACTCACAGACTCTGTTGCCCTCAGTGTAATGTTGGCCTTCCATGATGCTTTGATTGTCTTCACATTTCTTGCGTCACCTCCTGTGCCCAGCTCCCTTTTCCTGATTAAAGGAAGCTTGGATAGCAGTGGGAATGAATGGCGAGAGAGGCCCATCTGAGTGTGACACCGGTGCGTGTTGTAAAGGATGAATTCAGACGCGCCAACAAGCTGGAGCTCCATGTTGAGAGAAGACCTCGTGAGAAGCTCATATGGGAGTAAGCATGTCGGTGCACGAGTGAACATATACTCTTCAATGGTACTGAAATGAGCCCGCCAGTCTTCTCGTTTCTTCAACCAGGGAACGCGATTTGCTATACTACCACTAGAGCCTAACACATTGGCCATATGGTGAAGTGGGCTTTGTTGGAAGAGTCTTGAAGTAGACGACATTCCCTCACGATGGTTAAATTTGAAATGCAAGTCAGTCCAGCAATTCAAAAGGAGTGCGCAACCAAAAGGAGGCTTACCCATACTGGAAGCCGTGAGTCCGCTATAGAGATAAGCAAGGATGGCAGGTCCCACTCTCTTTCCTTCCCAAATTCCACAGATGGCACTTAGTTGATCTTCCTCCACTATGTTGTCAGTATAAGGGAATAGGAGAGCACCCGCTAAGCAGATGGTGAATCCCTTCATGAGCCCTTCAATGCGATCATCATCACTTGTCAACCTTTCAAGAGCATTTATGACCCAATCTGCAAGTTTTTGCAGATGGATTCCCTTCTGAGTCTGGACGCCCTTGATGGCTTCAGACGGCATGAAGCTTCTGAGCACCTCCTCTGAAGTCACCCTTCTTAGCATGCGCATAACCTTTACCTTGCCATTTCTCTATAATTTCTTCACGCCCAGTAGAAGTTCTGCTTCTTCGAGAAGAATAGTTGCCTCGAAAGTGGGGAAAATGAATGTATGGGTTTGAGGGTGCCAAAGCTCTACCAGTGCACCCATAGCCGCCCAATCCATGTGAATCTCGTTATAATGTTTGGCATGAGTTACGAGCTTTTGGAGATGCCACTTTCTGATGATGGCCCTCATACTGATCGAGATGTTCGAAGTGAGTTTCGACAGCCATGGCAACCTTGAAAACTTCCTCGGGCCAGGAAAGAGTGGATACGGCTGAAAATAGAAAGGTGGAGAAGGCGAAAATAGGCATAAGAAAGTCTTGCAGAAACACAAAAAAAGAAATGTTAACGCACCATTCGAGACTGGATTCTCCCGCTAAGATGCCCTCGAAGTCAGTAAGCCGCTTGCACTCGTTGCTGGGCTTGCTTTTCTTCACGGGACTGGAAGACTCGCCTTCCATCTCGAACTTTGATCTCCTCCTGAGCTTCAACTTCTTAGCTCGCCCTTGAATGCATTTTCTTAAGGCCAACGGGGCGATACTTATAGTGAGGAAAGGAATCTAGGAACAGTGTTAGCAGTTTCGTTCTGTTGTGTGTGATAATGTGCTTGCATAGTTGTGATCTTGTTTTGTTATGTTAATTATCGAGTGGGGTACCACTGTCCCACCGATGCCCCACCTTGTCCCGCATTGTCCCCTAATCATTCAATCATTGTGGTCCCCCCTTATCATGCATCGTATTATATGATGTTTACGATACTAGAGCATGCCAAGGACCTTACGGTCTGGACGAATCTGGGATTTGAGTTCCCCTTCAACAAAAACAGTGATGATCCCGGAGGAGTTCAGGACGTACGGATAGGCCGTTAAGTTGTGATAGAATGGGGACGACGGTTCCGTTCGATGAGTCGGTACGTGGATAAACGGGCCCTGCTCAGTATCAGCTCATTGGATCGGTATCCTGACCCACTCTCCACAGCCTAGCAATATTATCCTTGGCTAGTTTCTATTTTCAGTTTGTTTTATTTTTCTTTTAAACCCAGCATGCATTCATGTAGGACTTGAGTTCATTGTAGAAAATCATTCACTTATTTTGATTGTGTGAGTCACTGTGCTTAATTGTTTAAATATGGGATATTCCATTCTGAGTCGAGTACTGAGTTTTCCGAGGTTGTCTTGAGACGTTTCTCTAGATGAAACCATTGTTTGGATCTGTCTCCAATCATCTGTTTATTCCCCTCGGACCCACCTTGGCTGCAGCACTTCCACAATGGCTGGTAACCGCTCCCCAATGGTGAAACCTGAGGTTTACGACCCAGGTACTTCCGCGCCGTGAAGTTGGTCCTCTTAGTTTGTTTGTGCCCCAGTGCACACAATGTCCTTCCTTGTTTGTTTACCATCCAAACAATCGTGGATTTCGGAGAACCTTCCTCAAGGTTGCTTCGTGAAACTCGGGAAAGATTCCCATCGCGTGATGTTAGAAGCGTGTCTCATCACACCTTGGCATCGACTTTTCAGTCCACTCCATTTCATTTCAATACACTTCGTTTCATTCCATTACACGCCCTTCCCTTACAAAGTGGATGCCAAGGCGGGGCAGCTGTAGACACGCCGTTTCTGACGTTACGATGAGTAAATCCCATACTGTACCGTAATGCCCTGAAGTGGTTTACATTTTCTTTTATTTGAGTGATTTTCGTAATTATGGTTAAATTGCATTATTTTGTGAAAGGGAGAAGATTAAAATATGTGTACATATAAAATAAATAAAAAGAGAAAAAATAAAATTTCAAAAAAAAATGTGTGTGTAGTTGTGTTTACGTAAACATAATATAATTGATTTTCTCTAATAAATTTATTTTCATAAAATATAAATATATATATAAGTGTTTAGTATATACATAATATATTTATTAAAAACCAAAAATATATATATATAACCATAAATAATATATATATAAAAAGAATCAATAAAAGAAACAAAACAAATAAAAACAAACAAGCATAAAAAAAATAAAATAAAAGATAATTAGAAATAATATTCCCTACCCCATCTTTCTCTCTAAGTCCCTTTCTATTTTCTATTTCCTTCCCTCTATCTCACATAATCCTCTCATCTCCGTCTCTTTCTTTCCTTCTTGTTTCTCTGCTCACTTCCCCCTCCCTTATGGCATACACACACACCCACACACATTCTTCCTCACGTCTTTTTCTTTCCCTCTTACCTCACTGCACACACCCCCTCCCCTACGGCACACACACACACACTCCCTCACGACCGCTCTCCCCCACTCTCATACCTTCATACCGCCAGCCTTTCCCACACCCTTTCTTTCTCTCTCCAGCCACGACAACACCCACACGACCGGCCACCTCCCTCTCCTCTTGCATGAGCCCCGGTCGACCCCTCACCTCTCACTTCATTCTCACCACCTTGCCAACGCCCACCATCTCCTTCCTCACCCACACACCGCCCCCCATACAGCCAGCCTCCCCTTCGCGAGACCTCCCCGCGAACTCCACCCCCCTTTCCATTCCACCTCTGTTAACCGTCTCCATGGCACCCTCCGTTTTGCCACCTCCGACCTCCACTCCTCGCCGTTGAAGCCAGCAAGCAACCACCTCCGGCTAGCCACCAGACGACCGCCGCGACCGTCTGCGCACGCCCCCACCACCGCTGCCCCTCTCCACTCTTCCTCCCCACAGCTGCGGACGCCACCGCGCTCCACTGCCACCTCCACCTGCACCGGCCGCCGCGTCCCCTCCGTCGCCGCGCACGCTCCCGGCCGTCTTCCCTCCACGTCCTCGCCACGCCGTCCAACTGAACCACACCCCGACTGCCGCGAACCCCGCCGGTGCAGTTCCACCGCACCCCACGTCCTCGCCGCGGACGTCGTCTACCTCGGCCGTCGCTTCCACGAGCTCGCCTCCACCTCGCTCGACCACCGTGAGCACGCCGTCACCCCCCCGGCCACGTCCGCAACGTCCCCGGCCACTGTGAGACGCCCCCGCGAGGACGCCGACCGCCCCCGTCGTCGTCCACGCCGTCGTCTGCCACCGGCCGAACACCGTCGTCCACCCCTCCCCGTGCCTGCACCACCACGGCGCGCCTACCGCCGTCGTCTGCACCCCCGCCGCTCGCCACCGGACGCCCTGCTAGTGCCGCCGGCCTCCCCGCCGCGATCTCTCTCCCTCCCGCATCTCTCGCTCTCCCTCTCCCTCTCCCGTTCTCTTCCTCCCGCCGGCCTCCCCCTCTCTCTCTCTCTCTCCTTCCTCTTACCACCTCCCTCTCCCTCCCGTCCTCTCTCTCTCTCTCTCTCTCTCTCTCTCTCTCTCTCGGCACTGCTGCGATCTCTCTCTCCTCTCACTGCCTCTCTCTCCCTCTCTCCCGTTTCCTCTCTCTTCCTCTCCCTCTCTCACTTCCTCTCTCTCTCTCTCTCCCTGCCCCGATCTCTCTCTGCTCTTTCAGTTTTTTTTATTTTATTTTAATTATCTTTTCTCTCCCTCTCTCTCACTTTCCCTCCCATCTCTCTTTCTTAATCTCCCTCTCCCTCCCCCTCTCGATCTCTCACTTTCATTCTTTTATTTTATTGTCTTTTTCCCCCCTCTGCCGTATTCTCTCTTTCTCTCCCTCTCTCTTCCCCTCTCTCTTCCACTCTCTCTCGATCTCTTCCTCTCTCCCTTTCTTTATTTTTTTTTAATCTTTTCCTTCTCCCTTCTCTCCTGCTTTCTCTCCTTCTCTCTTTAATATTTTTTTTCTTTTTAATCTCCTCCCCCCTCATCACTCTCTATCTCGGTCCATCTCTCTCTCTCTCTTTCCCTCTCTCATCTCTTCCTTTTTTTTATTATTTCTCACCCTCTCATCTCTCTTCTTCTCTCTCCCGGTTTCTCACTCTCACGTCCTCTCTCTCTCCCTTTCCTTCTTTCTTATTTATAACACTCCATTTCCCTCTATAACTATATATATATATTTACAGATTATTATATTATTATGTTGATATAAATACATACATGTATATATAATATCACCTCCTTCTCTCCCATAGTTATACATATATGTATATTTCTTATTCTATTCTTATTCTATTTTTATTTTCCTTTTAATCTTATATCTTCTTAAATCTCCGTTCTTAATATATATAAAAATCCAAAAAAAAAGAAAGTAGAGCTCTCTCTCTCTCTCTCTTCTAATTCCCCTCTGCCTTTTCTTATACCATTAGCTTTTCTTTATTTATTTGGTTACTCATATTTCTAATTATTTTCTCTCACCATAAATATATATATATATATATATGTCTTTTCTCACCTTATACATATATATGTATGTTTGTGTTCTTCGTCTAATCAGTCTCTGAAGTCCGCTCGGAAGCTCCTTAGTCGTGCTGTGCTCGTGCTATTGGAGCCCTCCTCAAAGCTCGTTGCCGGCCTCCCTCGATAAGCTTTTCTCCCCTCTCTTATTTTATCTTAGTCAATCAATCATGTTCCATGCATCATTTAACATATGTGCCATGCCTGTCTCTCCGAGAGGGCCTAGCTTGTGAGTGTTTTTTGTGTGTTCGTGCATTTCATCATGTCATTCTCTCCACCCTTTCAATTCTAAAGGGGTTTTAAACACACCAACCAGGTACGTGTTCGTTTATGTTATTTACCGTTTTATTATCTAAGGATTGGTACTACACCCCCGTCATTCTCATTTAGTTATTTTTTTTTCTTTCTGTTTATTTTTTTTGTGTAAGGGTAACCAGTTAAAGGCCCTCTTCTTCGGCCTGTCGAAAGAAGAGGAAGTTGGAGCCCGCATAATCTCGTGTTGAAGGCGAAAGCGATCAATTCACTCGGGGCCCTCGGTCCCTGGCGATCACAAAACCCTCTTAACGCGCGCTCCATTTTGATCATCTCTGTTTTAATAATACCCGCGGAGAGTTACTTCCCGCAGCGGTTGCTCTTGTGTTTTGTCCTCACCCGCGCGGAGGATTATTCCCCGCGGCGGTTTCTGTCGTTTACTTTCTGTACATCTAACCCCTAACTAGTAGCGGTGGGTCACCTCCCGCTACCGTTTTACTTTTCGCACTTTTATTTTTGTATATCTAATTCCTAACTGGTGCGGTGGGTCACCTCCCGCGACCGTTTCCATTTTTAGTATTTTATTTTCTGCACTTTACTCTCTAACCCCTAACTATTTAATTTCAGCATTCCCCCATCATCGCTTTAAAACCCCGTGGAGATCAACATCTCGCGGCGGTTTATTTGATCCCTCTTCTTTTCTTGTCACATATATTTATATTATAGTAAAGACCCCGCAGAGGCCACAGTCTCGTGGTGGTTTCTATATATACATATATATATATATATTATTTATATTCTTTATGTCGCATTAAAAATCCCGCAGAGGCCACAGTCTCGTGGTGGTTTCTATATATATACATATATATATATATATATATATATATACTTATACTTATTATTTATGTCATAGTAAAAACCCCGCAGAGGCCACAGTCTCGTGGTGGTTTCTATATATATATATATACATATATATATATATATATTATTTATATTGTTTATGTTATAGTAAAAAAACCCACCGAGGTCAATGTCTCGTGGTGGCTTATATATATACATACATTTATTATTTATATTGCACTAAAAATCCCGTAAGGCCAATGTCTTGCGGTGGTTCCCATATGTACATATATTAATTATTGCTTATATTGCTTTTCCTGTTAAAACCCCGTAAGGCCAATGTCTCGCGGTGGTTTCTATATGTACATCTATTAATTACTGCTCATATTGCTATATTCCTGTTAAAACCCCGTAAAGACCAATGTCCTGCGGTGGTGTGCTTTTATTTATATTGTTCTTGTAACTGTTCGGGGAGTGATATATCGTTACAATTTTCGAGTCTACGTGTCTTCCCGTCTGTCAAATTCTATCACGTAGAGTCCCAAGACTCGAATTCGGTATCTGAAAAGCTGCTCTCGGAACGGTAGGTCACGCCTACTGGGAAGGGGTTCAGTTTGCGCGAGAGGGTCTTCGGACCCCTATCTCCGCCACGTACCGGAGTTCGGTCAGTCTAAATTCTACATGTCCCTATTGTGGTCTCATCTATAGGTCGTACTTATCCACCGTTCTTTCATATCCCCATAGCGCGCGTTTCCATTATTTTGTCCCCATTTCTTTCACCCTTTATCACTCAGAGAGGGAGAAACTCCATCTCTCTCTCTCAGTCCACCACGTGACGCGTTCACACCGCCGTCTCAGCCTCCCTCTCCCCCCACCTCACCGCCAACGCCCTCCATGTTGCTCCACCCCCCACCCCTCACCGTCGGCTCCTCACAGAGGCCGCCACCTCACCGCCGATGCCCCCTCCCCGCCGTCTCCCTCCCTCTCCCCCCACCCTCATTATGCAGCTCCATTACACTCTCTCTCTCTCTCTCTCTCTCTCTCTCTCTCTCTCTCTCTCTCTCTCTCTCTCTCTGAGAGAGAGAGAAGAGGGGATGCAGGAGGTCCCCCTCCCATCTCCGTCGACCACCACTCCCCCTCCCACCTCCGACCAAGCCCCCACTCCCCTGCCACCGCCGATCAAGCCCCCACCCCCTGCCACCTCCGGCCAAGCCCCTCCCCCCCTCCACCCTCTTAATCTATAGATCCACGTCACCCCCAACCTCCACTACCACCTACGCCCACCACCACTCCCCCTCCCACCTCCAACCAAACCCCCACCCCATGCCCCCTACCACTGTCGGCTAGGGTTTCGTCCGTGAGAGAGAGAGAGGGGGAGAGGGAGAGTATAACCAAGGATTTTTTTATTTTTTATTTTTTTAACAAAGGATAGATTATATATTTTACTTTTTAACCCAATCTTAACTTGGGTTAAACACATGTGAGTTACAGCGAGGGCATAATCACGACATTATTCATATTTTGAGGATATTCATGATAATATATCTAAATATGAAGCATATTTAATAAAATCAAGCTTTACGTAAGTATATATGTAAAATTTCCTTTTTTTCTAACAAAAAAAGTGAGAACGTATCGCTATTTTATTTATACACCATTATTTGCGTAGAATGAACACATTGGAGAAAACTCCATGGTCCCCCTCCACAACCCTCGACAAGACATCGACGAGCAATCCTCCTTGTCATAGTATTTCGATGGGCACGATTTGTGTGCGTAGAAGTGCGTGTTTGAGTAGGACATTGTCGACAGCCTATGTCATCCGCTATGCACATGACCGAGCTCGACACTTTATTATTATAATTTTGGATGCTTGGTAGGTGCTGCTACAGTGCATGCAAGGTTAAAGCGACGAGGGCAATCCTTATTTTGTTGTTTTTGGTTTGCTTGGCACATGTGGTAGCTACACGCGAAGAGGTACATGTGAATTGGGATGAGATCATGATCTACTTATCTCGAGTTCAAAGATCTATGCATCAAAAAATACTTCAAATTTATAATTCACCGGTAAGGCCACATGAAGACTGGGTCGACTCAATGAAGTTGTGGAGTCGACACAAGAGTGCCATCCAGCCAGTTCTCAGGCAACAAGCATAGTGGGTCGACGCAATGAAGCTATGGCGTCGACACATCAAAGCTATCCAGCTAGTTCTCGTCCAACGATAAGAAGACTGTGTTGGCACAGTGAAGGTCAGTGTGTCGACACATCCCCTACGGCGGAACTTGCGAACTTTAAGTGTGGACCCTCTTGGGCACATGGACCAAGGCTCAATGATTGGGCAGGCACTCAGATCGATGGTCCAAGGTTCTAGAAGGACTTTGCCATAGAATATTCTACATGACATGAACCAATCAGTAAAAGCTACTCATCCATTTGCTCTCTGCACTATATATACCGTCCAAGTTACTTGCAAAATGGTAAGGCTACAAGGGGCTGCGAGAGCTGAAAGAGATAACTGAGCAGAAGATTTTCGAATAGATCAGAGAAAGAGTGAGAGCCTGATCATAGAGAGAATAGAAGAGATAATAGAAGAGAAGATCGGAGAGTCCCCTTCTAGAGAAGCTATAATTCCAGATCTAAGATCAAGAAGAGAAAGAGAGTGGGAGCAACCAAAGAGGAATCCATGCAGATCCGATCAGAGAAGAGGCTCGTGGATCAAGTCTAAAGTCACATTGCTCATTTGAGCTACATTTTTTTGTTTTCTATCTTTTGTTTTCTTCATTCGCATATTCGTCTATGTGTGTTTTTTTGATACCTTGTTTTAGGGATCGGGTCAAGCTGTGGGTCAACGGAATTCGGGGTTGCATCCCCATCAAGTTGTGGGTCAACGTGTGTTCGAGGATCTGTTCCTCGAGTTCCAAGCTATGTGTCAGCGTGTGTTTTGAGGACTGTGTCCTCGTGTCAAGTTGTTAGTCAGCGGTGAACTCTCACCAGGTTTGGTAAGAGGTTGACGTAGATGGCGGGTTTGTAACTGAACCACCTTAAAAATATTGTGTAGTGGTTTGATCCTTTTCTCCTATCTCCATTCACAGGTTCAAGATCACGCACATTAAACTGTTTTCACTGCTATTCGCATTAAGTCTGATCATACACACTCGTCGGGTGTTCGGTTTATTTCGCATTTCATTAAAGTGGTCGTATTGAATTTAAATTGGGCATAGTTTTCAATAGGATCTATTCAACCCCCTCTAGATCAGACTGTTTCACCTAACAATATGTTTCCAAGATGAGTAATGTTTTGCGCACCTAATGATGCGGTGCACAAAATCACGTCAACTTATAACATGTCTTCTCGTTGGCCCAAAAAAAAAGGTGAAAACGATGATTTTCACAAAGAAAATGACGTCCCGCGTCAGAATCATAAGGTTCGCATTTTGCGTATTAACTATGAAGTGCACTTGACGGGATAACACAAGAATGAAACAGTTTTTGCGGATGAAATATTTTGTTTGACTACATAAATGAACCGATGAAACATTTTGTAGAAATAAAATAGTCTATTATAAGAATGAAACATTTATTATATAAATAAAATATTTATTACATGAATGAAATATTTTGTTACGTGCATAAAACATTTGACCATTGAAATAAACCAATGAAACATTTGTAAGAATGAAACATTTGTTATAGAAATTAAATATTTTGTTTGACTACCAAAATAAAGCAATGAAATATTTTGTATAAATGAAGTATTTTGTTGCATGAACGAAATATTTGTTACAAGGACAAAACACTACAGAAAATGTAATTTTTTGTTATAATAACGAAATCTAATGAAATATTTCATTCATATAACAAAATATTCTATTCCTACAAAATGTTTCATTCTTGTACTTTTTCGTCGAGTGTATTTCGTATTTAATGCTCGAAAATGTGGGGCGTATAGTTCTGATGCAGGGCGTCATGTTCTACGTGTAAATCATTATGTCACTTTTTTTTGACCTAATGAGAAGGCATGTTATAATTTGATGTGACTTTGTGTACCGAATTCGATGCACGAAATATTACTCTTCTAAGTTATTAAGCCATTGAGGCTGTGGCATACTCCCAATCGAGGTAGGTTGGATATTTACATAAAAGTTACTACAACCCATAAATAAAATATGAAGTATATGAAGTAATTATGTATACATTTATATGTATCACTAAAGGTGTCAACCGTGTGTGAAAGTTCTACAACTTTTTGATGTGCAAAAGACAACTTGCATCGGAAAAAACTATCCCATGGACTTTTTGCACATTATTTCTATTTTTAATCATATGTCAATGTGCGTATTAGTGAGAATTTTACAACAATTATTATAACTTTAAGTTGGATGTAAAGATCCCAAATTACATCTATAATCTTGTTGTATAGTTAAACATTGTTCAAAGTATAATGTCAATTTGGTTTCAAATAACATTTTCAAACTTATTTATGGTGACCAATAAACTTGTTCATCGTACAAATATAATGTATTAGAATGAAAATTTGGGTTTTTTTACTATTCATCTCCTAAAAAAATTATACGATATAAATTACCCCCTAATTCACCTATCTATTATTAAGCCCCTTAATTCTTATCTATTACATGAAAATCCTAACATTATATGAATTATAGTTTTTCTCAATTATATAAATTATATAAAGTAATTTTAAACAAAACTGAATTGTATAATTTCCCTCCATTTCAGGCTCGAATGCTTCGGAGCATCAAACAAGTAGAGGCGAACATGCAAATCCAAGGAACAAGCATTAGACCCGCCTTCCTCCCTTTCTTATCTCCAGAGGATATCAAGCTGTGGAAGTCAAAACAAGCAAAATTTCTACATGTTGGTCAAATTGATGTTTTAATATATCATCATTTTTCCTATAATTTGAATGCACCTTATTTAGTCACCCTACTAGATGTCCGTCATTTGGATTGGAACAAAGTTGTCATCTGTCAGTTTGCAGGTAACCTTGATAAAGGTAGTTTTTGTGTAATTCACCCCAATTTCATTATATCACTTGATGATCCACATCTTTCTCAAGCATTTGTAGTTTAGATGCAAATACTGCCATAATCAATATATGCTACTATTACATCTAGATGTATTTTTCATTTAACAAATTACGTGGTCTCTCATTTTCGTCAATCTTATGGAGATCATGCCGCGTATTCTTGACAAAAACATTGCACACATAGTTCCTCCTTTAGAAGTTGAAGGATTTGTACAAGGCTATCTTGCCATTGAACAATTTATTTCTAATATTGATTTTATTGAGATAAAATAAAAAAACGATGGATGTCGAGATTTCCCGAACCACACACTTTTCGTTATTCCACCATCCAATTACTTCCTACCCCTAAATCCGCATCATCCGCCTCCACTTTCGCCTCCACTTATGAGTTACCACATATCTTACCGGTCATCCACAACCCTCCTCCATCCTCAGTCACTAACTATCCAAATAGAGACGTTGTAGTTATCAGAATGATTCACTCTACTCCTGGAGGATCGCTTAGTCTAGAGTCAAGTTATATTCTCCCCACAAGTGGAGATTTTCCCCTCAAAATGGCCTATAAAATCATAATTCCCAAGTAACTTCAAAATAAGAAGGTCGAATTAAGAGCAAATGTCAGTTATCTATTACTTCACAAAGCAGATTCTGTATAGAAGCAAAATGATAAGATCTGACAATTGAATTATCTTATCCACTGGTCGACATTTGTCGAAAGCCATTTGATGAGAGTAGAGGCACAATTGCACCAAATACAGACAAATCTTGATGCTCTAAATAATTATGGCATGGAACAAAAGATTATTGCTACACCGTCTATGCATCAAGCCATCATAACTTATGAAGCAAACCTAAAACTTCTGAAAAATCAGTTTGTTGATTTTGTCACCTTCAAAGAGCTATAATTATCTAAAACTATCATTTTGACCAAAGATCCCAGCAAACTAAGTAGTGAGCCACTTTGTTTAAAAATGACGGAATCTATATTGCCTAAAGATGAAGGTGGCATAAGTCATAGGTTTGCATACCATGTTATTGTTCTAGGTATGGATATTCATATTCTTTCCCTAGATACAACCCCAATAGATGATATTGAAGATATCATCTGTATTTGGACACAAAAAACATATATGGCTCAACATGTAAGCACGATCTAAAATCAACAGTTTTTTGATGTCATGTATCTAGCCTTCACAAGCAAAGTGAAACATTGGTGGGCATATCTACAGCCTGACACCCATAAGGGAATCATTGAAAAAGGCGTCCATCACCTTAGAAACCTTATTATGCGAGAATTTTACCCAGTAAGAACATATCAAACTACTACCGATATGTTGATGTTGGCTCGCAGAAAGCTACAAAATCTTGATGATTTTGAATTATATGTTAATAGCTACACCAAAGAGGTATATCAACTAAGGTAGCATTATTCTCCCATAGTCAAGACATAAATTTTAACTTCTTTACCAGAAGTAATCAGTAACTTAGTTTTGACTAAGTTAAACACCACCAATATCTCTCTCAAAAGCCTATTATTTGTAGAAATCATACAATATGTCATGCAAGAGATAAAAAAGCTATGCTACAATATGAATGCACAGAAATCCCTGTCACGTATTTCTCAAAAGGCTTGTACACAAATTCCTGGTGTTGAATATTTTAACAGTTAGAAGCCAACCAGAAAAGGAAGAAAGAAAAGATAATCTGCTAGCAATTCAAGGCCAAGATTCTTACGCCTCCAAAAAAGAAAGTCATCTATACCATACAAAATTTTCAAAAAAAGAAGGACAGCTAGAAGACCGGCCACCAAGAATGATGAATGTTATGCCTACAAACGAGCTGGACATTTTGTCAGAAATTACCCCAATAAAACATCCAAGCATATAAGAACGATGTTTCAATTAGCAGAAATTGACTCATACTTGGAACTTATTGAGTCACAAGAACAGTTTACACAAACACAAGAAGAAAATGCCCAAATTTACACTTTAGATTATGATACTTTTTCTTCTCATTCAGACTCTATAGACAATGAAGATGAAGGATTACATTTACAAATGATGCAATCATCTAAAGCTGTCTTTGACAACTCCAGTGACGACGAAAACACTTATACCGGTTCAAGCTGCACACAAGCTTCATCTTCAAAACATCTCTTTTATGATACTGATGAAGAACAAATGGATTATTCTTCAGCATTAATGTCTTCCCCAAAAGAGAGCGAAGAGGATTTTATCAACCCATTATGTACACTTGTAAAACAAGTTAAAACATCAGTCAATCTCCCTATTGATTACAAATAAGGTCAAGTGCCCGGAATTATTTTCCAGCCCCTCAAGCACGACTCTCAAAAAATCAGGTCTTACAACTTCTAAAGTTGATTAAAATTACTAATAGCATTATCATTCCATGACATATCGCTACAGATGGGCATGAACAATGTAAGAAATGTCAAATATGTATTGACACCACACCAACATAAATTGGTGTCACGAGGATTCCTGGAAGAATTGGCTCTATTATCCTACTGGAGGTGTCATTTTTTTTAATCAACAACCAGCCTGCCAGCACCAGCAACCGGTCGAGTGCACCCTTCCTCAAAGAGGAAGAGTGGTCTCACTCCCCCAGGCTGGGACTGCAACCCATGATTTTATTGATTTTAGGAAAAAAGTACATTGTCTGTGGGGCATACCCCCGAGAGAATCCATAGAGGATGTACAAGGCCGGCAGAACGGGCCAGTAACAGAAGGACCAAAGAATCAAAGAAAAGGAAAGGGATTCTACCTCGGCCCTCTATAGTATGTACAACGAAAGGAAGGCAAACCAGCTAAGTCTAACCTGTATGCCCCTTTAGCCATCCGTGGGAGATTCCTAGCATGAGAAAAAAAATTGGTTAGTCTGTACACCACAAGCATACGATGCCAAAGAATCCGTTACTTGATTGCCCTCTCTGTAGATGTGCGGCACCATGCAGTTACTTTCTCGGAGAAGACCCAAAATGTTCCTCCACCAAGGAAGGACTGACCAGTTAGGAGCTTTCCTTGTCCGGATTGCTTCAACTAAGATTGTGCAATCAGAAAAAATGGCTACAAGATTGATGCCTCCATGCTTAGCAAGGGACATCCCATCGTGCAAAGCCCTTGCTTCGGCTAAGAGACTACTTCCACACCCATAGTAGAAAGAAAAACCAAAGACCATTCTGCCTTGGGGGTCCCTGACACAGCCCCCTCCACCACAAATACCTGGGTTACCTTTCGATGCCCCATCTACATGGAGAGTGAAATCATGGTGAGCCAAGCTTCGAGCAATCGGGAAATGCCGTAAATATTCCACCCGGGGATACAAGTGAAAAGAAGACAGCATGCTGGCCTATCAGGCAGACAGAGGGCTGTGAAATTTCATCTTATCAAGTGCATGGGAGAGCGAGTCTAGAACTCTGCGTTTGATGCAGCCAATGCTAGTGACCTCACTTTCAAATTGAATCGCACATCTATACTTCCAAAACTCCCAACGCATCAGGATGATAGCATAGCAGTCAATAAAACTGAGAGCAGAATCCAATTTTGTAGCAGACAGGAGACTCCAACACCGAATGGTGATTTGATCACTAAGATTAACCCTACTACTGATCAGGGGGAGAATCCAACCCCAAAGCTTGGAAGCAAGCTCCCCATAAATAAACAAGTGGTTAGGATCCTCTTGAGAAGGGGAGATGCAACAACTGCACTTAGAGACCACCAGAATTTCACATCCTGCCACTCTCCCATCTACCGGCACAGCACGGTGTAATAACTTCCAAACAAAAGTGGCAGCCCTTGGAGTAATAACAGGATGCCAGAGCTTTGCCCAAGATCTCCTCGGAGTCCCTCTAGGCCGAAGAAAAGCACTAGCAGACTTAACAGAGAATTCCCCTCTTGGATTGCCAGTCCAAACACATTGGTCTGCCTCCATGTTAAGTTGAATATGTGGAATATGGTACTCCGGAGGGACCAAAGTCCAGGCTGGATGGTGTGAATCTAGGATGACTTCCCTCACTGAAACCAATGGAAAGACACACAGCCCTGCACTATCATTGCTAACCACAAAACTTCGAATAGCTCCATAACCAGTCCAATTGTCCCTGAAAAAATCTATACTTTGCCCATTCCCTACAATCCACCGGCCATTTGAAATGATGACTTCCTTGGCCTGTCTAAACACTATGGATGGCATTCCTGCAGGGAAAGGCCGAGTGCAATCAGCAAGGTGGGATCTGATAAATCTCTGCCGAGCATAGGTAGACCATAAAGAGGTCCCATAAACAATATTCCATATAGCCTTAATGGCCAAGGAGATCTGAACCTGAAGCAAATCCCTGATTCCAAGCCCCCCTTCCATCCGAGGCTTCTGGAGATCCTGCCAAGCCACCCAATGCCGACGCTTATTTCCTTCACTGCCTTGCCAGAAGAAATGTGCACACATCCGATCAATAGCACTGATAATATTATTAGGGATATAGCAGGCAGAAGCCAAATAAATTGGCATGCTCTGGAGGACAGAGTTGATAAGCACCACTCTACCAGCTTGGGACAAAAACTTGGCTTGCCAGCTTTCAAGCTTTGCCTGAACTCTGTCAAGAAGAATTTTGAAGTCAGTGCTAGTATATCTCCCATTCTTAACCGAGATCCCCAAATAACAGAAGCCCATAGACTGATGTTTATAGGCAGTGAGGGAGTGTATTGACTGTTTGAGGGAGGGAGGGGCCTTAGCAGAGACAATGAAGCTACTCTTGCCACTGTTAATCCTTTGCCCAGAGCTCTGCTCATACTTGTTTATAAACTTCTAGAAGGATATGATATTCTGCCTACTAGCATTCAAAAAGACCAGGGTATCATCCGCATAGAGCAAATGGGTGATTTGTATAGACTGCCTTAGCCCACTATAGTACCTTAAATCCCCATATTGGAACATAGCTGAAAGACCTCTGCTCAGCACATCAGAAGCAATGATGAATAGGTACGGCACAAGGGGGTCTCCCTGTCTAATACCCCTAGTAGACTTGAAGTATCCAGCCACGACTCCATTGAAATTAACAGAAAACCAACATTTAGATAACAACATACCAATATATGAAGTAAACCGAGTACAGAAGCCAAACTTCCTTAGGACAGCCAAAATGAAGTCCCACTCCATTCTATCGTAAGCCTTGGCCATATCAAGCTTAAAAGTGACATTATGTCCTCTAACTTTCTTGTTAATATCTAACATAAGTTGGCGAGCCAATGCCACATTATCCAAAATGAAACGGCCCCTCACAAATGCACCTTGCTCCTCGGAAATGATACTAGGTAAAATGGGAGCCAACTGCTCAGAAATAATACGAGATATGATTTTATATGAAAAATTACACAAACTGGTTGGCCTGAAGTCATTAAAAGTCCGAGGTTCTTGCACTTTAGGAACCAGAGTGATCAAATAGGAAGAGATACCTTTAGGAAGAGGAAAACCTTTAAAGAAAGCCTTGACTGCATCCTCAACATCCTGCCCAACAATATCCCAGGCTGCCACACAAAATTCTCCAGAGAAGCCATCTGGTCCTGTAGAGCTAGAACCCTTGAGAGACCTAACAGCCATTTGAATCTCCTCACTATCTGGAGCTACACACAGAGCTGAGTTCTGATCTTCAGTAATAACCTGAGGGATACAGTTCAGCAAACCAGGATCGACTACATGCTCCTCAGAAGAAAACAGATTCCGAAAATAAATCTCAGACGGAGTGCGGAGGGTGTCTTGCTCAGAACACCAGGCTTCTGAGCTGTTAATCTTTAACCTTTGGATATAGCTTCTTCTTATATTGCATTGAGCAACAGCATGGTAAAAAGCAGTATTCCTATCACCATTCTCAATTCAATCTATCCGAGCCTTCTGGTTCCAGAATATCTCCTCCCTATGTAAAGCCTGTCAAAGGGTTGCATTAGCTTCATTGAGCTTGGCTCTATTATCCGGGATGGGGTTAGCATCAAAAGCCTCTTGTTTACACTCCACATCAGCCTCAACCAATTTAGTATTCTGAGCAACATCCCTAAAGACCTCCTTATTCCAAATCCGCAGTGAATTTTGAACAGCTTTCAGTTTGATAGAGAGCCTGACCAAGGCATTAGGATGGTCAACTTGGGCCTGTTGCCAAACCTTAGAAACCATATCCAGGAATGAGTAGTGGGAACACCACATCTTTTGGAATATAAATCGGGCTGGACCATAATGGATTCCTTCAAAAGATAGGAGTAGAGGGGCATGATCTGAAGGCCCCCTGGGAAGATGCTTTACAGTAAAATTGGGCATGTATGGGTGGTTGTGGTTGTTTAACAGAATTCGGTCCAGTCTTGTCTGGATATTGGCAGCCCCTGCTCTGTTATTTGTCAAAGTCATGGCCGGCCCTATAAAGCCTGCATCAACAAGCCCAGCTGCACAAAGGAAAGCATTGAAGTATGCCATTGGTGTTAGGGGAGGAAGGCCACCACCAATATTTTCAGAAGGCCGCAGGACACAATTGAAATCCCCTCCAATCACCCAAGGGACAGAGACATCAGTGGTAAAATGAATGAGATCACTGAAAAGTGTTTGTCTAAGCAGAGGGTCACAAGCAGCATATACAAAGGAATAGTAAGAACAGATTTTATTGTCAACCTTATGTCCCAGAGTGATAAACTGGGAAGAAATAGAAGTAACCTCTAGGTCACAGCTGCTATGCCAAAAAACCCATATCTTGGAGTCCATATAGTTATTACCAGCATACATGTCCATCTTGAGATATCTACTTAACTAAGAAACTTTATTAAAAGGCAACATAGGCTCACTAATTGCTAGTAAACACACCTTATTATGCTGTACAAGATGTTTGAGACACCTTCGAGAGCCAGATTTTCCCACTCCCCTAATATTCCAAATCAAAATGGAATTAATCATTAAGCATCCTGCAGACAACATCCACCGATCTAACTCTAGATCTAGTTAACACTCCCCTTCTACCATTCCTTCGCCAGGTGACAAGTCCCATATCAGTCTTTTTAACTTGCATAAGTCCATTGTCCTGACATGCCTTCTCCGCCACACATTTAAAAGCCATAAGGAGGTCATGGTTCTGCATAGTGATATTCTTCCCATAATCCCCAGACACAGAGGGTTCCACATTCATATAGCATAAAGCATACTGGCTATTTCCGTTGTCAAGACTAGCCATAGTAGAAACAGGGAAGGGATAAGGATAATCTCCTGATAAAGAAGGGAGGCATGCTGTTTCCAGCCGGAGACCTGGGAGGCCAGAGCCATCTTGCAGAACCACATGCTGTTGCTTTCCAACATCGACATGGGCCAGGTTTTGGAATGAAGGGATCTCCACACCAGCGGATTACTGGGAAACAAAGTCAGTACTGCACCCTTCAACAGGTTCTTAGACTTCACAATTTGGAACTGCCATTAGTTCCAATTGATTGCTGGGAAGTCGTTCTATTTCTCAATTTGCTCTCCGTATACCCTTAGAACTGGGCAAACAAACTTTGCTAGTTGATTTCTCCCAAAATAATGATGGCGGTTATGAAGTTGGATTGTGATGTGTTACATTCGACAAAACGGGTCCTTATACTATTTCCTCAGACGCAGTGGTGCTGAACATTCATAAAGAACAAGAAATTATTCCCATAATTTCTCCCTACTTCAAGTCTCAACATAATATGTTGACAGTTGAAGATGTATCTATCTCTCAGCTGCTCCGCTTTAAAGAAAAGCAATATGAAAAGACGTAACAATATGCTATCATTTGACATCTCAACCACCTGTCTCAACCAACACAGCCATATGTTCATTCTTTGGTGACAATAACAGAAAAACTTAAAGAGTGTTGTGTATAACATCCTTTAGTCAACTGGGACAAAGATTCTCCAATGACACACATTCCAACACTACACAATATATCCATTCATGATAAACCCATCAGACACTCGTTAGACGATGAAAATGAGTTTCGAAAACAGATAGAGGAATTTAGTGCCAAATAGCTAATGAGACCCTATACTTTAAACTATTCTTACTCAGTTTTTATTATCAGAAATCATGCAGAACAAAAGAGAGGCAAAACTCGAATGGTTATTGATTATAGGCATTTAAATGCTGATACCATTGATATCAAGTGGCTACTACCAAACAAAGAAGAATTGATTCAAAGGATAGCAAAAAAAATATTTTTCTCCAAATTTGATTGCAAGTCAGGATACCACCCGATAAAAATTGCGGATGAAGATATTCACAAAGCATCCTTTTCGTCTCCATGTGAACAATATGAATGAATAGTCCTCCATTTTGGCTTGAAAAATGCATCTGCACAATTTCAAAGAAAAATTTATGATATTTTTAAACCTCATATCCATTTTATTACCAACTATATTGATGATTTCCTACTCTTCTCTAACTCAATGCAGGAACATCTGGAACATCTGTAAATATATATGGAAATCATACAAAAGCACAGAATTGGCCTTTCAACCACAGCTGACCTAAATTTCAAATTGCTGTATAAAATGTAAAAATGTTGGGAGTTAACATTTAGCATCATCACATCTCTACGTGAAAACATCTACGAGAAGAATTATCTAGATTTCCTTCTAAACTAGTAGACCAACAACAATGGCAAATGTTTTATGGGATGTGTAAATTATCTCAGAAATTTTAGTCAAAAGTTATATGAAAAAATTCGTCGGATCAGTCGAACCATGCGAGAAAAGTCATTTGTTTAGTCTGTGGAAGCTACTAAAGAAGTGCTACAATTACAAAAGGAATGCCAACAACTTCTCTCTCTTATTCTGACATATATTGGACCATATGTGTTGTCGACTGCTGAATACACGTGGTCTGCTATTCTTTTACACAATAAAGATGATGCGGAGCACATATGTGCCTATCAGAGTGGCCAATTCAAAAAACATGAGCTTAATTGATGGCCCACATAAAAGGAGATATCGGTTACTGTCAAAGGAGTCAAGAAGTTTCACACCTATTTGATCGGATAAACTTTTATTCAGAGAACTGACTCATCTACCTTAGGAGCTTTTCTCAAGAGAAAGTTATTCGACAGTGCCAAACTACGAAGGTATGCTTTGCGGCAATTTATTCTAGCCCAATATCAGTTTTCTATATAAAATATACCGAGCAAGGATCATCATCTCCCAGATATTCTCACTAGAGAACTTAAATCTCAAATCAAAATGATAAGATCACCATTACAACAACAAGTCTAATGGAAAAGATTACCGCTCAGAACTCCTCAACAAAGATTGCATTTTTGTCAACATATCAAGATGCTATTTCTTTATAGAAGTTTAGCTCAGAGCGAATATCCAAACATTGATCTGTTCATCACTTTTGTTGGAAGGGTTAGTTGTCTGGTTAAAATCTCAAATGAACACCTCTAGAAGGTGAAGTTTTAAGCCTTTTAATATAAAACGAAATCCTAGATGTCATTTTTTTACCAGACGACAGTTATATCTTAACCACGCAGCTCGAGAATACTCGAACCATGTCCTAGAAACCAAAGAATGAGAACATGATTTATGTCAATACTTTCAAAGGTTTAATTTCTTGGAGCCTCGCCTTATTCGAATATATATAGATGAAGAATTAGTGATCGATGACGCAGAATAAGAATAGTCTCCTGTCATATCCTTAAAATAGTTAAGCGTCATAATTAAAGAACGTAAAAGTTGTCAAAAGAAAGTGTCGGGATTCTGCCCAACTCATGTAAGGATGCTGCAACAAATGATAAAATGATTCCCGTCAAGACATCTGTCTAAAATAATATTTCCAAAAAGTAAAAGCAGGCGTGTACAAAACATCTTTTTCTTTATCTTTCGACAGACCACACTTTAGAGATGGAAGGACTAGACAACTTTTGTAAGTTTCTCGAACTTCAAATCCGGACTTTATTTTTTACAATTTTCTCGCACTTCAAATATGAACTTTATTTTTTGCAACTTTTTTGGACTTCAAATCCAAATCTTATTTTGTCTTTGTAATTTTTTCGGACTTCAAATTCTAACTTCATGTGTGAAATTGTATAATTATTGTTTGTTATTACGTCCCTACAATCTTCTAACTCTTACAATAAAAAATCACGTGGATTCTTTTTTTCATATGAATGTTAATCACGTGATTTTGTTTGTAAGAGTGAGAAGGTTGTAGTGACTTACATGGACATCTTTTGGGAAAAAAATTTAAATAAAAAAGTAGTTGTCAATAAAAATATATATTTAAAAATATTGTATAAAAATTAAATGAAAATAAAATATCAAATTTTGTTGGCTAAATTTATCCGCCGCAAAAGGAGGTTGGCAGGGAAGTTTTTCGGAATCTATATTTACTCATAGAAGAGTTGGGATAATAAATATCAAGAATAAAACAAATATTTCGAACATATATAAAATATTTTTTTAACAACTTAGTTGAGTTGTATGTAAAGTTATACAAATTCGATAAAAATTAAAGAAGAAAAATAATTGACTGATTTATGGAACGCATCGCTATTTCTCACTCTCCTTAACCGCGAAATAATTTAATGTTTTCTGAAAAACCCTAACCCACCCCAATGAATAGCCCATGGTTTCCCTTTTTTTAAAAAATAAATAACAACGTTTTTTATGCTCGACAGTTTCGTTTCGCCAGACGACTCCTCCCTTCACCCTCCCTCTCCTCTCCCTCCCCCCTCCTAAACCCTAGAACACTCCACTCCCTACACCGCTGCTCCTGCAAAAGGCGGCGTGATCCCTTCGCCGGCCCTCTCACCCCTGATTAAGAAACATGTCGAGTGCTCTGGACATGTCCCTGGAAGATCTGATAAAGAAGAACAAGAAATCTGGGGCCGGAAACTTTCGAGGAGGACGGGGCGGCGGCCGGGGAGCCGGCCCTGGCCCATCTCGCCGCTTCCCCAACCGTGCCGGCAACCGCCTTGCGCCTTATTCTGCAGGAAAGGTAGACCTAGGGTTTCTCGATCCGTCACCGATTCAGGGGTGCAGCGTATCTGCAGCATCTAGGTTTTGATTTTTACTGTTCTTGTTGCGATGGCCTATCCAGATCTATGGTTCCTTTTGATTTTTATTTTCTGATGTTGATGTGAACAGCCGGTCCAAGCACCAGGGGCGGCATGGCAGCACGGTATGTACTCAGATCAGATGGCGGCCTTCCCCGGGGCGGGTGCTGTGGCGAGGGCTTCCGCTATAGAGACGGGCACGAAGCTTTATATCTCGAACTTGGATTATGGCGTCTCGAACGAGGACATCAAAGTGAGTCTCCACCACTTCCCCCCGCCTAACCGAAAGTTTTCTTTTTCAAAATTTCCGAATTTTTTTAAGGTTTACATGCATGAACAAGCAGGAGAATGCAATTAGGGACGTCGTCCTTGCAACCTCGATCTCTGTAGCTCGATAGTCCAATACAAAGAACACTATATGTAGTGTAGAAGAACTTTAGCGTACATTTGGTGCAGCTTCTAGCAGGAAGCACTTTTGTGATTCCGTTCATTCTAATTATTTTGAGGACAAGATGCTGGAACCTTAGAGGCCATGTTTGTTGTTTTTTGGCTTCCAATCAAAACTCCAGCTTGAAGCTCCCTGGGTTCGGGGAAACTGGGGTTTTAGGGAGGCGACTAGTGTGTCTGCCCAAAGTTTGTTAGATCCATCTATATCCAATTGTTCTCACATGGAAAGTGGAAACTAAGTGGCTTCCAACTAAAAGTTTTACAAAACACGGCTTAAATGCCTCATCCAGCCTGTCCGCGACACTTAAACACGTCAAGAAAATTTTCTCGTTTTTGCATCGTGCAGCTTTCATATTAAATGATTAGGATATGGAAGATTCAACTTTCTATTTTCAGCTTCCATTTGCATAATGTATAAGTTAGCATGTGATTGCCTTTCACTGTGCTTACACAGTTACAAACAGAAGGGTAATCAGGTAATGTTTGCTTTAAAGACTACGAGTCAGTCAATTGTTTGTCCATATTAAACTTCACTATTATCCTTTACCATCTACAAGTCACGGTTGTCTTGTCAGATGCCACAGTATGTATCATGTATGGTATGTATTGTTTCAGCAAACTTGCTTATTTTATATTCAAGTTCATTCCCACTGATGATCAATTTATAGATTTCCTAATCAAAGTACACCTACATAGTTCTAGGATTAACATTCATTTTCTTCCACTGTTGCACAAACAGCATTTAGTCAGCTGATTTTTATGCATTTCTTCTAACATTAGTTACGTTTATTAGGAGTTGCACTTCCATTTGCCATCTTCTACGCATCACTTGATCTCTATTTTGGTCAACGTGCTTATTTTGTTTCCATTGCACAATTTTGCTCAGTGTGCTTAAAAACCTTTTTAAATATCGCTGTTGCTGGGTCATGTATCTTGCAGGATTTTTGTTCACCTGGTCTTTTTGTATTTTTTTTTGGTTTAATTATGTTAAGCAATGGAGCTTCATTTTACATGATGTTCACCTTGTGCAGGAACTTTTTTCAGAGGTTGGTGATCTGAAGCGTTTCTCAATCCATTATGATAGGAGTGGAAGGTCAAAGGTATCTATGGTGAAAGTCACATGATATTATATCATTTAACGAGGTTTCCTATAACTAGCCCATAAAGACCTTTTTTTTTGTAAACACAGGGAACCGCTGAAGTATTGTTCTTAAGACGAGCTGATGCTGTTGCTGCTTTAAAGAGATACAACAATGTTCAGCTTGATGGGAAGCCGATGAAGATAGAAATTGTAGGGACAAATATTGTGACACCTGCTGCTCTTGTGCCTCAAATCGGCACTGGCATTTTTGGGAATCCTAATGGTGTTCTTAAGAGGTTTGTTTTTCCTTAATCTGCAAAACATTTTATTCCTTGTTTATTTTGCACATTATTCAGGTGATTTCTCTGATTTGCTTTAAAACATTTTTTTCATTTAATGACTTCCAAAGAATTAAAAGGGAGATATCGTTCTCTAAGTAGCAATACACAATTAGAAAGCAATGTTTTAGTGGGGGGCTCCTCCTTTTGTCTTTATTGGGGGAGGGACAACTTAGGTCACACTTGCTTGGTATGTACCTCATTTTTGTCCAGGGAGTTTTTTGAGAACTTGCACGTCTGTACTTCTATATTCCTTTCTTTACTATTGGCATTGCGGGACCATCCACCTTTAAAAGAAATTTGTGAGGGAATATGCTAAGCATCCAAAGAGGTTTCATTAAAAAAGTGATGTTTTAACATTAGTGATTTACTAGTTACATATTCCTTGCTAGAAGCAGAGGCAAGATTTGGTGAATGACCTTGTCCTTGCTCTATTGGTCACACTCACACATTCCTCCGTTTGAGTACCTTTTCTTGATTTGTTCTTGCCCTGTGTTGAAGACTGCTTCTTCCATCTTTTATGATTGCAAGCAACTTTTGCTGCAGTTTTCAGTTGGAAACATTTTTGGGCTTCCACAGGATTCAATTAAGTTATTTAAGCTGAGGACACTAGGTGCGAGAAGCCCTTTATGTAGTTTTTGACTGTCTTTAAATGCTACGAACTAACATTTCTCTATCACTATAGAATCTCTCAAACACCAATCTTCCAGAAGCTTGTCTATCCACTCTAGACTATCATCATATTAGTATGTCAGTTTTCACCAATTTCCTGGAATTCCACTTTACAACTGGCAGAACCATGTCCCATGCCTTTGGACTGTCCCAGATTATCTAATTCTTTGGTGCAAGCAACTAACAAAGTCTTGTTCATATGATTGCATAAGCAACTAAGAGCACTGGATATTCATGCTACTTTCTGGGTATTTGGGGAGAGAGGAATGGGAGGATGTTCAGAAAAGAGGCTCATGAACACCTCCAGTGTGTGAATTTTATTTGCTCTTTTTGTAGGGAATGGGGTTTGGTTTTTTGTAAATTGGACAGTTCCAACTCTGTAATCTTTTCTTCCTTGTGGGGATAGTTTCCCTTCCCCTTTTGGCCCCTTTTTGTATTAGGGAACTTTCGGGCCATCCTCCCTACACACATACTTTCTTTATCCTTTTATACGATATGTAGTACCGTCCACTTTCTAAAAGGAAAAATATAAATAGCACTGGAATGTTGGATGAAAGTAGTGATTTTTAGCAAGTATTTAAGTGTTTCATTGATTGTTGGATGAAAGTTGTATTGTCTAACAAATAACCCTTTTTTTAAGAGTTTCTCTACAGTTGTATGAATTGACTAGCCTTTTTTTGGTGGAAAACAAAATATATATTCATATGATTGAGATATTTGTCTGCATTGTTGCCTTTGGGAATTTACAAAAAGTGAAGCTGTTACCTTTGACTGGCTTCTATAAAGGCTAATGAAAATGAACTATTGTTAGTATTAGATGAGGTGCAATATGTAGGTACCAACTTGGAAAGTGATACTTTATATGGATTTCCTACTATGATATTAAAAAAATATTTGTAGGTTGGATGAGTGATCTACAGATTTTAAGATGTCAATCCCTACAATTTATCAATTTTATGAGTTGGCCTGTCCATCTTGATATTTATTTATAATTTATTGCATTATCATGTTATTTGGTGAACTCCTAGAAAATTATAGATATCCGTTTCAAGGTTTTGGAAACCCCCTTGGAAAAGGAGGTTCATCAAATAAATGCACAATTCTAGTGTTTTAAAAGAAGTATTTGGATTATAGGGATTAATCCCTAAATGTGACATTCTTGGGTTAAAAATCCATATAGCTTATTAGAGGCTTTATACATGAGTATATTGCATTGCTGTAACCAGTTAAAATAGAGGGTGGCGTCAGTATGTAAAGGTCCCTTTATACTTGCACGAGTGTGTGTGCCAGTATGTGCATGTCCATGTATGTTACAATATGTGCATATAGTACTGCCTTTGCATGGAATCCTGTATTCAAGGGGGTGATGTGATTCTGGAACACAGAGTTTTTACATGTTACGACTTAAAGGGTGTTCTATGGTGGGTTTGTTGAGAGCTTAAAGGGATTGCCGATGCAGCAAATGGGAGCTATCAGCAGCCACATTTGGATCTGCAGACCATCCAAACCAACAGCAGCCATGTTTGCTGTTCAAATAGCAATGCCGGTATTCAGACTTTACTAGCTGACAGACAGGGTGCCAGAGAGATATCTTTCTCCCTTTATTAAGGAGTTCTCTGCGTATTGCATAGGCAAATATGAACTTTAGTGCATGTACTTATTGTTACTAACAAAAGAACAGAATCTAATTTTTGGTATTTATTGCACTGTCGCTGAACAGCAAAATAAGACTTTATTTGTGTTTTTTTGGTTGCTATTGATACCTATGGATTCAACAAAAAATTGCTTATTGTCGTAGTGATTCTGGAACAGTGGACCTGGAAGGGGTGGCTCTACTGGATGGTCTCGGGGTGGTGGCCGTGGACGTGGAAGAGGTCGTGGGCAGGGCAGGGGCCGTGGTGATCAAGTGTCTGTTGCAGATCTTGATGCTGATTTGGACAAATACAATTCAGAAGCAATGCAGATCAACTGAAAGATTTCCAGACTTGGTTTTATACTATTTTGACGTGGGGACTTTTGTGGTTTTGGCTGATATTTCTCAAATTAAATGTATTTTCACAATCATGATACTGTAGGAGGGGAGAATGTCAGTATTAAGAATATTACTAATGGTCCTTGGGATTTGGTAATTATGACTCCTTTTGATTTCAACATGGTACTCCTGTTAAGTGGACAGCAGCTGAGCAACCCGACAATCTACTTCATTTCATTCAACACGTTTCTCATTTTCATTTCGCCTAGACTTTGGGACTCACATTAGCAATACAATACCAGCGGGGCACACGGGAGATCTTGCAGTTCATGTTTACCATTGTGCAGTCTCATGTGTCCTTGCTGGCGAGTGCTGGAAGTGGTTTCAGTTTTAGGTTGGTTTACCTTCTTCCTGTATTCTGTATGTTTCTTACATTTATCGCTGGGATCCTGAATCTAATTAGCTTGATATCATTCTTTTATACCTGTGCCTCAACTTTATAATCTTTGAGATCAGGCAGTTCATGTACTGTCATATATGTAACTCAGATTTTTTAAGAATCATATATTTTCTATGTTCATGCAGCTTGGATTAATAGCCGTCTTGTTTCTTGGATTATCAGGTGGATACACGATCTTTCTCTCATTTGGTGTCCTCGTACTGCCCAACATTGTGGTGCCTCATAAAGCTGTCAATTGATTCCATGGTACGTTGATGGTTTTCCTTTCCCACAGGTAATCCAGATTAGTGTTATGTAATCTCCCCCCCACAACCGAACATCCTCAATGTAGGTGGGCGGTTGTGGTCCGTGTGATTTGTTTTTGCTTAGGCTTCTCTCCACTGTATTTGAGCAGTAGATGATGTTGCAAAATGATGTGTTAGAGCTTGACATGGTAGGAAACCCGCCACCAAAAGGAGCCTATTGGCTCCAGCTCAATGGGGACCATTATGGGGCTTTCCTTTCGGTGGCGGCTCGGCTGAGCTGAAGCTAGTGGGCTCCTTGGTGACTGAGCACTTAACTCCATTCTCATTAAATTGTTCTCAGTTTTGAGGCTTATTCATGTAGCTTCTGTTTGTTGACAGTCATCTGCATGCTTAAGCAGTCGAAGGCCTTGGTAGAACTTGAAGTTCCAAATCGACACTTTTCACTAGTCCCGAATGTGAAAAGTTGTTAATCTTTGTGTCTTTCGTCCTATTATGTTGGGAAATTTATCTGAAGCGTTGCTGCATGTCTGAATGTTCAGTGAAGCATCTAATGTGCCTACAAAAAGTGGAGACCTTCTCCTTTTGTACCATTAAGGGCGGGGTATGGGAGATTGCACCGCTCGTGGAGCGGTAACAGAAGCATCATGTTCCCAAACAATGGTTTTGGGGATGGGATGAAGAATGTGGTGAAGAGTCCAATGCTTGCGCACCGCACCAACCTGGTGATCGTCAAGGGTCAACGTGGCACCTCGGGTTGATTTTTACTTAAAGGACAAAGGAACAACAAGATATAGGATATGCGTAGCTGAAGAGCAGGTATAGTCCACTTTCAAAAAAAAAAGTGAGCTGTAAAGTTTTATTGGTAAAAAATGAATGAGGCTGCGGAATCATTAGAGTTGAACAGGTTGGGTGCAATTTTTACCGTCTTCCTGAATATGCGGTAAAAAGATTTGATATAATTTTAGATATTATGGTCGTGTGATGTAGGTTTCAACAGCTCTGTCAAAGCCAAAGAAATCCTGTAACATAAAGTCTGAAGCATCAGGCCTCAATTAATATTTAGTGACCTTGCGGATGTGTATTTTTTTACGGCAGGTCTGAAGCATCGAGTTCCTCGTTATGGCGGTGTACCTTTTATGTCTTGCAGCATTCTATGAAAGTCCAGCTTGACATCATATAACTGAGCTTTGGATTTCTTATATAAGATGTGATTACTAATATGTATGAGAAAAATCTAGTCTCAAGGTATGTGCTGCATGAGAGATTTATTCCTCTATTATAATGAGTATATGGTAGTTGTCCGCTTCTCTGAATAGCTACACGAGCAGGTTAATTGTTTATTTAAATGATTATGGCGTGCACGGTTCTTTATTTATTTTTTTGAGAATGAATTGTGTAGACATCGATGATTTTTCTAGCAGACCGGTTCTTATTGTTCTAATCAGGTGTGTTAAATCCTTCTTGTGGTTAATTTTCATGATCTCAATTTTTTGTTAGACCTCACACACACACTGATGGTGCCAATCTGCTGGGTTGAAAAGTTGGGTGTGCACGCGTGAACACTCAATGACCCTTAGAAAGGGTGCCCGCTGGATTTACTCCGAAGTGGCGTTTGGTTCGTTCTGGAATGCCTTGAATCTCTCACCTTTATAATCACTAACTTGAGTGTGCACGCGTGAACACTCAATGACCCTTAGAAAGGGTGCCCGCTGGATTTACTCCGAAGTGGCGTTTGGTTCGTTCTGGAATGCCTTGAATCTCTCACCTTTATAATCACTAACTTAAGACTGGTGAATTCTGCGGGTTTTAACGTAGGAATATGTTGTTTGATGGCCAGTTCGAGTTTTGGCTTCTAGTAATCCTGGGCTGGCAATGGAAACTGGAAAGAAGTGCGGCGCCATGTGGGTGGGCAAGATTTTGAAATTCAGTAACTTGCATTGCTCGCAACGTAAAGAACGAAAGGTGAGCTTGGCCTACCGATTGACAGGTCTTTTGATATGGCTTTCCTGGCCCTGCTTTCCCCGCTTTCTGGAGCCCCAAGGTTGGGGGCTGTTGTGCTATGGAGGAGGGTTATGCCGTTGCCCTCCAGCTGGCAGTGGGACAGGCCAGCATCCCCAGTTTCCCCTTGGGGGGGGGGGGGGGAGGGATGCTCCACGGCGTCTGGTGCCCGCTGATGGCCCGTAGCTGACACTTCCAGTAACTAGGGTTGACAAAGAGGATGGTGGCAATGACGCTGTTGGGGGCAGTATACTCGCCCAAGGAAAATACGTAAGATGCAAGTCCTTCTCACCGGCCTCAGTTTTTTTAGAAAGGAATACGATCAAAGAAAAGGCCATTCTGTTTTCGTTTCCAGGTATCCCATGACATTTCAGGATTGGGTGTGGGTATTAATGGACGGATCAAAAATCTTTTCTTCCATTTTAGGTTGCATTTGGAAATGCTCCTGGGGTGGATTCTAATCATTGGAATTGCTAGATAGATTTCGTGTGCTTTCAAATGGTCTAGTGCTGCCTTGACTTGAGTGCACGAGGGATTGTGGGAGAGAGGTGGTAGACACATAACTCGAGGTGTCCTGGAAGTGGGAGAAGTTGGCCAATGGCCGCTTCTGCCCGTGGTGGTCGGCAGGGGTGAGCATAAATTGCACTAAATTGAAAAATTAAATTGAACCGAACGGTTTGATTGGGAGTTGAATTCGATTTAGTTTGATTTTATAATATTTAGAATCGAATCAAATCAAATTTATTATTTATATATTTTTATTTATATAATATAATATAAATAAATAAAAAAGCTAAAAATTTAATTACATATGTACAAAAATATACAAAATATAATTATGTTTATGTTTATTTTTCTTTTATATACATATAAGTCATTAAATTTATATATATTATAATAAAATATAAAAATTCGGTTTGAAATCGAATAATTGAATTTTTTCGGTTTGATTTGATTTGATTTGACGAACAAATCGATTTAGTTCGGTTTAAAAAAAATGATCCGAAATTGAATCGAACCATACTCACCCCCAGTGGTCGAACTCCAAAGGGCAAATTCACCTGAGTAGGTGCACGCTGGATCGTTTTCTTATTATTTGGTGATCATTTTCTTCCTGTGGATGCCCGATGTTTGAGTTAGCTGTTGCTCTCGTAGTTGCGGCCGGCTGTTGATGCTGTGTGAGGGTGAGAGAAGGGAGTTTGAAGAGAGAGAATTGTTGCAGGTATATTGTTCACGCGGTTGGGAATAAACAGTGAGTTGTCGCGAGAATAGTAAACACTATTCATTCTCAACCAATGTTCATCCGAGAGAGAAGGATGGGCAGAGCGGTCACTCCATGACAACCCAAGTGTGGGATTTCAAATCGATCGAACGATCACCCAAATGTGATTGGATTTTTTTTTTTCCAAAAATTTCTTCCTTGTCGGCCAGTGTACGGGAGATGCAATAATTGTGAAAAATCTCAAAAGTGCAAATGTAACGCCCCCTTAATGGTCTAAGTGACTAGCCCAATAAGCGGAGTGAAGCAAAGGAAAACAAATTTGTCAACAAAAGACATAACTGCAAGACTCAAGCGCACAAAGAAAAGTAATGTTTGATTATACTGTTCGAGCCATTTTTAATGATGTCAGTTTGAGCAATCGCTTCGTGACAATGTTCGACGGGGGGGGGGGGGGGGGGGGCTCCTAAGGCCGTGTTTGTTAACCGAACACGGTTAGTCCCTTTTGTGTGAGGGGGAGGCGGGTTCCGCCGGGGTTTCTCTCTCCCCGAGAACACGGTTAGTCCCTTTTGTGTGAGGGGGAGGCGGGTTCCGCCGGGGTTTCTCTCTCCCCGATTCTCGACAACCGGTCGACCACCCCGCTATCAAAGCGGGTCTAAGTGATTAACTACAATCGAAATAATATTTTTGAAGATACAAAGTAAATGAAACACACAACAGTTATAAATAAAATAAATTTTTATAAATAAATCATCGTTAGAAGTGAATTTATAAAGAAATTCATTATTGGAGATACATTAACGAATATATTATTACGTAAAATCAAATAGTGTAAATGTGACATCGTGATTAACTTACGTCGACGGGAGAGTGAATATTCGAAAATGATGTCAATATTTTTGTTATCTAGGTGTTAAATGATCATATTCTCACACACACACACACACAGAGAGAGAGAGAGAGAGAGAGAGAGAGAGAGAGAGAGAGAGAGAGAGAGAGAGAGAGAGAGAGAGAGAGAGAGAGAGAGAGAGAGAGAGAGAGAGAGAGAGAGAGAGAGGTGGGCTCCAAGCACTTCTGACGCCGATGGAGGGTGACATCGGTGAGGAGGGGCGATTTTGTTGTTGCTCGACGAATCAGGCGAGGAGGGTTCCACACATTTCCTACAGATCACCCTGGCTCCTCTTGTCGTTGGAACCCTTGGGCTACATGTGTAGATCGGCGCGCTGTAATATTGGGATGGGTGAGATAGGGTGGTCGTCAGTTGAGGGACGCAACAATAGTACTCAGGTGACTGACTACAACTAGAGGAGGAGCCGGGGTGGTCTACAGGGGGGATTCCGATAGCTTGCAAGGGGGAGGGGGTTCGTGCAATGAAGGGGAGAGAGGTTTCGACGGCATGGGGAGGGGGGGTTCCGACATCCTACCTCACAGGGGGATGGCGGTTGGGGCGGCCTGCAACATAGGAGGAGGGCCGAGGAGGGGGCTTCTGGCGGCATGGGGAGGGTGAGGTGGTTTCGGCGGCACAATGCAAGGGGAGTGGGGTAGGGGGTTCCGGTGGCCTACAAGGGGATGGAGAGGGGGGGTCCGGTGGCGCAACGCAAGGGGAGCGGGAAGGTGTTCCGACGGCCTGCAAGGGGAGAGGGAGGGAGGGGGGCCGGCAAGAGGGAGGGGGAGGGGTGTTACAAGATATTTTGTTTTAATTAGAGATATTTTGATTGTTTTCAAGTTTAGTTGGTATTAGCCATGGTTAAATTCGTGGACGGTAACAAGCGGTTGCATTTGCACTATTTAATTTTACATAACGATATATCTGTTAATATATATATATTTAGAAATAATTTAATTATAAATTTACATATAATAATAGTTTATTTATAAAAATCTCTAAATAAATATATAATTGCATGACATCAATATTGTTCACCAAGTGGCCGCAAGTATATCAAGTGCAGGTAGCCATGAGTGGAGATGGCACCACGCCGTCATGCAGTTGCTTCTTTAATTGACAGCCATCGGCATCACCTGTGTCGTCATCGTGAGCCTACTTTGGTTAATCTACTCCTCCGATCGTCTTGGTCAAATTTATTAAACTTACCTGCTGAGTGAAGCTTCTGGGAACCGAAAGGAAGGTCATCTTCTTCTCTCCTCTCGGTATCATTAATTACGGGCTGAAGTGCGATGAAACGAGTGGAAGAATGAGATTAAAATTAATGGCGTGCATTGCATCTGATTAATAATACGAGGTACATATAGTATGCCGTGATCTGTCCATTGGCAAGGTGCCGAGTGGCAGTGATTTTGTGGTCCGACGGCGTAATACATATTAAGCTCTCTCATGAGAGGAAGATTTAGAGATTAATTAAGTGCCCTCTTTACAATTCATGAACAGAAAGGACATGCATCTCTCATATTTATAGAACGTTTTGTTTTATTCTTATTATTTTGCTGGGTACGTTTCTTAAAGAACAGAGTTCATGGCAACTACGATATGGAGAGGGCATCGATCCCCTTCCGCTGTGCAGTAAGATGTTGTTAGGTGGATCCTAGTCTTCATACTTCTTTTATTTTTTTTTAAAACATGGTTTGATATCATTGAGATATATAGTATGTATCTATTGGTTGTGTTTATATAGTATTAAACACACGAAAATTAATATTATTTTTAGTTCTTTTGATAATTTTAAGATTATTTCTCTATATATACTATTGATGTTTACTTTTAATTATATCTCAAGACTTATGACATTGTGAGTCTTACTGAAAATTAACGTCTCACAAATATCTCAAGATCTTTCAAATTAAATGTTAATATCAAACTGTGCTAATTAATATAAAAGAACTTTATGAAAGCATTTTCAATGAAAATTACCTAATCACAAAACTTCTGCGTGCATCTTAATTATCTGTAAAACATATCCAAAAGAAACATAATCGACTACTTTTGACAAAGAGTTAATTTCTTTTGCATAAATGTCATTAGTTGTTATAGGTAAAATTACGGATATGTCATTCTCGAAAACATATTAACACATATATCATTATTATTTTAAAAAATTTACAAATATATCAACTTGTAAATCTGCGCGCAATGCATCGTACATATCATATTTATAGCCTTTTCAAAATAACAGTCATATATACGTTAATATAGCATATCTATAATTTTACTTTAATTTACTTGTAACAAAGTCATTTATGCAAAAAAAAAAAGAAGGAAAGCATGAATACGATAAAGGAATGGTCAGCGACTCAGCGGCATTTCTTTATTCCCTCTCCAGGTGTGAAGTAAGGCAGAAGAATAAGGTTGCATGCATACCTACACGATGACGACCACGATAAGTATTTCATCATACGATCCATGCACGTAATTAATCCCCCCCCCCAATGAGAGAATTACACGTCGATCCCGCAGTGTGTCTATAAAAGAAGTTGCACAGAGAAGCCACCCTTCCTCCCCTACGTACGTACGTCCCCACTCCGGCCCATCATCGTCGCTCGTAGCTCTCTCTCTCTCTCTCTCTCTCTCTAGATATGGCCTCGTCGCCGACGGCACATCTTCTTCTCTTCTTGCTCGCGTTCCTGATCATCCCCTCCGTGGCACCGCTTCCAGAGGTGCAAGACGGCTTTCCCTATCCCGTTGCCGACGGCCTCTCCTGGACCTACTACAGCTTCAGCTGCCCCCCGGTGGAATTTATCGTCAGGGACTACCTGATAAGGGCGTTCCGGAAGGACATCGGCCTGGCGGCCGGGCTGCTGCGCCTCCATTTCCATGATTGCTTCGTCCAGGTAATTAGTCAATTAAGCTAGCTAGCCTCGTCGATCATGTGCTGATAATTATAAGCACGGTACAGAAGAAGATCCTCTACGGCCCTAGCTTGATGCGCTTGTTTTGGTTACTACTCTCCATCCGTTGATCTCGTCGTGATGCGCTTGTTTCGATCATTGTTCTATTGCTACCCTTGCTCCTCCACGTCCACTGCTCACTGTGTGCTGTGGCCGTAACCGTACGTGCAGGGCTGCGATGGGTCCGTGCTGCTGGACGGCTCCGCCAGCGGCCCCAGCGAGAAGGACGCCCCGCCCAACCTCACCCTCCGCGCCGCCGCCTTCGCCGCCATCAACGAGCTCCGAGACCTCCTCGAGTGGAAGTGCGGCCGCCGCGTGGTCTCCTGCGCCGACATCGCCGCGCTCGCCGCCCGTGACGCCGTCTTCCTGGTAAGTAGGGTTTTGCAGGTAGTAGACGGCGCATGAAGGGGGCGTTTCGGGAAACAAGGAATAGCCCTTTTCCTACCCTTTTGTATCTAACAGCCAATGAGACAATGCCACGTAGATGGTTAGGAGTACTTATACGTTTTTACCCCTGGCTCTCGCAGTCGGGCGGGCCAGCATACCCGGTGCCCCTGGGCCGGCGGGACGGCCTCACGTTCGCGACGACAGAGGAGACGGTGGCCTCCTTGCCGCCGCCGTTCTTCAACACGACGGCCCTCCTGGCCGCCTTAGCCGCGCTCGGCCTGGACGCCGTCGATCTCGTCGCCCTCTCGGGCGGGCACACCATCGGCCTCGCCCACTGCACCTCCTTCACCTTCCGCCTCTACCCTTCACAAGACCCCACCATGGACGACGCCTTCGCCCAGAGCCTCTACGCCACCTGCCCCACCACAGACTCCAACAACACCCGGGTGATGGATGGACGGACCCCCTCCTTGTTCGACAACGGGTACTACATCGGTCTGGTCAGCCGGCGGGGGATGTTCACCTCGGACCAGGACCTGTTCACGGACCCCCGGACCAGAGGGATCGTCGCCAGGTTCGCGACGGATCAGCTGCTCTTCTTTCAGAGGTTCGCCCTGGCCATGGTGAAGATGGGGCAGCTGGGCGTGCTGACGGGCAGCCAGGGGGAGGTCCGCGCCAACTGCTCCGCGCGCAACCCGGCCGGCGGCGAATGGGAGGCCCTGCGGACCGTGGTGGGTGGCGCCGGTGGCAGCGCCGTGTTCTAGACGTGGAGAAGCACATGATCTGTACGTGTGCTGCGGAGTAAAACGCGTGTGGAAGAGAATAAAAATGGATTATGTGTGTTGTGGCGGAGGGGATGAATAAGAAGTGCACGGTGTTCGTGCGTAGTGCAGTGGAGGAGGATTTTGAGTATGCTTTTTGCAGATGCCAAGTATTTAATTGTGTTTTTTCATCTTTGTTTGCTCCTGATCCTGTCCACCTGATCTTAAATTAAAAAATAGAATTAAAAGCTTGTGTTTTAAAACTAGATATAAATATAGACAATAATAATTTTAAATTAATTTTGTCATCAATTTTTTTTGGTGACCTTGAACTTTTTTTGGTGACCTTAAAAAAAGTTTCTTTTAGGTTGAAGGGATGGAGATTAGCTTCATTATCTTCTCAATCTCATATCCCTATTTTAGGTCTACACTATCCTTCTAGAGCTAGAAGGCGAGAGTGATAACAAATTATTCCCTGGAATAATGTGTTTGCTCTCTATTCCTTTCATGAGACACGAGTACTCCACCTCTCTAAAGCTTTTGCTAAGGCCATTTTCAACATTAAAGTATATCTACTACGAACAGTGGCGGAGCCAGGAATATTTGAAAGGGGGGGGGGGCAAAATAAAATTAATATAATAAAATTCATTCATTTTCATTCAACTAGAAGATATTTTATAAGTGAGTTATCCACGACGAGTCTTCGTATTCTGAAAACGTTGCATTATTACCTCATTATCAATGCTCTCGAATATCTCTTTCTCAATATATGTCACTAAATTATCATTCATCCATTGATCACCTATTCTATTGCGCAATCGATTCTTCACGATTCTCATTGCTGAAAATGCTCTCTCCACAGTGGCTGTACCAACCGGTAAAGTCAATGCCAATGTCAACAACAAATAAACTAATGGATAGATAATATCTTTTCTCTTTTCAACCATCCTTTCAGCAAGTTCTGCAATTCCAACCAGTTGAGTAAAATCATCATCAGATCGCATGTCAATTATATAAGTCTCTAACTGGTTATCAAGTGCTTGTAATTGCACAGAAGAGAACTCATTTGGATAAAACTCAGCAAATTTGATTAACCTTTCTTTATTATAGGCTGCAAATGATCTTTCTGGATTCAAGCATGATAGACAGAGTAATAGCTCAGTGTTTACTTCAGTGAATCGACTATTAAGCTCTTGGAGTTACATATCTAAAACTTAATAAAATAACTCAACACGATAGTGATGCAAATTTGTAATTTGTTGAGCTCTTCGTCTTGAACGTCCTCGAGGCATAAAAATATCATCCATATTAGGAATGCCAATCTCATATTTTGCACAAAAAGATGAAACCTCTAACAAATGAGAATCCCACCCATCATTTCTCATTGTTTGCATCCGTTGTTTTGAGATGCCAACTAACTTCATAGCATTATCAATATCTTGATCTTTCCGTTGCAGTGCTTGTGATAGCTCATTTGTTATTCCTAAGATCCTTTTCATTAAATGGAGATTAAACACAAAATCATAAGTCTTAATTGACTCCAATAGCATATATGCTTCAGCCCTTTGTTCTGAATTTGAACCATCTTCCATCACAGTCTCAACCACATCAAGTATAGATGCAAACATACAGATCAAATTAACCAATGCATTATAATGAGAACTCCAACGAGTATCCCCTGCTCTTTTTAAGCTTCTCTCTTGATTTAAACCTCTCCCACTTTCAAGTTCACCAATTTCAAGAGCTTTAGCAATTTCTGTAGCTTGCTTTTCACGGAGTTGATCATACCGCTTACATGAAGCTCCAACAACATTGAATAGCATAGCAACCAAATTGAAAAATAGAGCAATTTCTACATGAGATTTAGCAACTGCAACTATTGCTAATTGAAGCTGATGTGCAAAACAATGGATGTAATAAGCACATTCATTCTCTCTAATAATAAGTGTTTTAAGCCCATTCAACTCACCACGCATATTACTTGCTCCATCATACCCTTGACCACGTATTCTTGATATAGTTAATCCATGTTTGGATAACAATAACTCAATGCCTTCCTTTAGTGTTTGAGCTGTAGTATTTAGAAGATGTACAATGCCAAGAAAACGTTCTACCACATGTCCACTTTTGTCCACATATCGCAAAGCAACTGCTAGTTGTTCCTTATTTGACATATCTCGACATTCATCTACTAAGATTGAGAAAAAAGTATCACCAAGATCATCAATGATAGCATTTGTTGTCTCTATAGCACTAGCATGAGCTATTTCCTTTTGAATTTCAGGTGCAACTAATTTCAAATTTTCTGGAGCATTGTTTAAAACAACCTGAGCAATACTTTCATTATGCTTAGCAAGAAAGTGTAGCAATTCAAGAAAGTTACCTTAATTTCTTGAGTATTCAGATTCATCATGTCCTCTGAAAGATAAACCCTGTCTTTGGAGAAAACGAACACAATCAACTGATGCCTCTAAACGAATTCGATAAGCATGTTTTTCCTGCTCAGATTGCTTAATCAAAATTGACTGAATATTTTGATTCTGCTTGAATAAACTCTCACACTTTCTTCTAGCTTCATTATGTGCACTGTTATGTCCTCCAACATGACTTTCTATTTTCTCCTTTTTCTTTCAATTTTTAAATCCATCGACAACAAATGCATCCCCTCCGCCCTCCTGTTTCTCAGGTCTAAAATAATAACATTATAAACAGAAAACAACATCTTTCTCTTTACTGTACTCCAACCAATCCTTGTACTCATTATACCATGCAGTATTAAATCGCCGTTCTACTTTACCAAGCTTAGTCTGTGGAAATTTAATATCCTTAGGTTGAAAAGGACCTTTTTGTAAATATGCTCTTCTAATTTGATCTCGATCATTTGGATGGTAATCAGCAATCCTTTTTCTCAATCCTGGATCTGAGGGAAGATCTTCAATATCTACAACTTCACGTTGTCTCTTGGATGAAGTCGGTATCTCAATAGCCGCATTGTCATTTACTTTGTCATGTGATGCTTTTAGAGTTATCCCTCTCTTCAAAAATTTATCTATAAAATATATATAATTACTTTAAGTTAGCATTATAATGAAAACAAATTTTTCCATCTATATATTTAAACTTTGCATCTTACCCATGTTAGAGTGGAGTGGAGTGTGGTGGGCCGGATGTGCAGATCGGAGAGACTTGCTGCAAGCCTGCATAAAATTTTCCATCTATAAATTTATCCGTACACCTTTTGGCATCCCTGTATAATCACAATAATTTCTATGCCATCCATATGCAAGTACTCGAGTCGAAAAATCACCAAACCAACACAAACACAATCACACACAAAATGCACTAGATTTTTAACCTCAAAAAACCCCCACTACATGGTGGGAAAAAAATCACGGGGTAAATCGACAACACTCTACTATGAAAAATAGTAGTACACAATTTCTCAGAAGATAAAAACTTCCTCTCTCAAGATTTGTCCAAATCTTAAAAAATACAAATAAGAGAGTGGAAGAATATGAATAATACAAATAAGAATCACAACAAAAATATACTGTAAAACTGACCGTTCCGTGACGAAAAAATTATCCCGTGGATCATTGTCTAGTTGTCTTCTATCTTTCTCTTCTTCTCTTGCTCCTACTGCTCTGCTCATTTCACTGCCACAAGAGATAGAGAGAATTGAGAAAGATTGTTTTTTTCTCAGCCGCAAGTCACGTTTCTCAGCCGCAACCATATCTAGTTAGGTTATTTTGTTTCTTCTGTTATTTAATACCCACAGAGCCACAGCCGCTAACACCCAAAATAAGATCATCTCCACCGTCCATCTTAGAAGCCTAGAAGACATCATACGGAAGTGTTAAAGCCTCGGTTATGATGTGGTTGGTGGGGTATAATGCAAAAAGTCTACTTTTGTAACATACGGAAGTCTTAAAGTCGATGTTAAAAGACAGGGTTTATTGCCCCACCAACCATATATATATATAAAATCTCATGTATGAAAAAATTTACCCAGGCAAGTGCCCCCCCTTGCCCCCCTGGCTCCGCCACTGACTACGAAGCTGTGCTTCGCTAATTCCTATGTCCGATGTATTTAAAGAAGCTAAGGATGTTTTTATTTTAATATATTCGGGGTTTGTTTTGCTTATTCAGAGACTTTAGTTTTTATATATTCTAATTCATTTTGGACTTCTACTAAGGTTGAGTGGATATATGCTACACTAACACTACGTTGTAAATTGAGTATGGAAGACTTAGTTTGTAATTCTACTTGACGAGGTTGTTTATATTCTATCAACTGCCTAAGATTAATAAGTTGTCCTGCAAAGATTTTTTGTTGGTGTAAAAGGATTTCTATCTAATTGATCCTTTATACAATATATTGCCAAACTATCTCTATGTGTTCTTACTTGTTCTGATTGTTGTTTTAGGTATTTTGCTAGAGCACTGGTGTGGAGTCACAGATGAAAGAGAACAATTAACTTATTATAAATAAAAAACTTGAAAATATCAAATGTCGGGACTTAAACAGAATTTCGGAATATACCTACACTTACCTCTCATATATGGAAAAATCCCAAATTCATGATCCCAATATTATAGATGCTTATATTATGAAGATAGCCGGACCTATAGGACGAAAATTCTATATTAAGTGGCTCGAATATAAGAAGACAATGAATATTGTATCAATAGGATAAACTATAACCTTTATTAGGTGAGAATGCATACAACTATATAACGAATACAAGATTGAAAAACATGCAAAGAAATTAATGAAACATAGTGGAGAAAAAGAAAAGTATTTCTGTAAAAAATTTAGAAACACCTCATGTGAGTAATATATATATATATATATAGATAGTGAAGGACGAAGTAGCATAAGATTTAGTGACTAGATATTAACTAATAGCACAACACGTAAGCTTGAAGATGATGAAGAAGAGTCTCATTTAGACACTATAAACATGCTAGAAGAAAGCACATTGTTTACATCATATGAAGATGTCTATAATGATAAGGAACTTTTTGATAAATTAGATGCAATCTTCGATTTAAAAGTTGAACAACGAAACTCAGAACAACAAAGATTTGTGAATACTTTTAGATTTGATTGGATTGGCGAAGAAGTAGTCAATAGTTTGAAAATATTTGATCTAGAACATATTTTTGAAGAATCCATACAAGTGATAGAAGTTTCTGATCAGATAGATATGTTAACTGAACATCAGAGTATAATCAATCAATTTTTAGATGACTGTGATACTTGTAACATCAAAGATAGTAACTCAGGCACAGAAAGTAGTGGTTATTATAGTGCTGAAGATAGCAATTCAGATGACATTGATGACAACTTAGAATTAGATGCACCTATGATTCTGATGATAGTATCTCCTTAGACTTATCTTCTTTGAAAAGTTTGCAGATCAATTATTTAGAAGAGATACAAGCAATCGGAACAACTAAAGTCGAAACATCTATTAGTTCACATCCCTTAGGACCAGAATATAAATTCAAGAGAGACATCCTAGAGTATGGTAGTACTTTAGATCTAGACAACATTGATATTATGGATTGAGAAAAGGAAATAGACGAATGGCAAAAGAATATGATCTTATTATTTTTTAATATTGCTTATAATGATGAAGATATGTCCATAATGATATTAAATACAGTTAGGGGAATGACTTACCAAATGATGATAAAATATAAAAAAGATAAAAATTTTAGTTGGTAAAAATATAAATAGGTAAAGAAAGTAGAATTTATTCTTGATTTCGTCAGAGCAATATTTTTAGGCGATACCTTAACCACAGATAAAAGAGAATAATTAGCTTATTATAAACAAAAACTTGAAAATATCAAATGTTGGGACTTAAACATAGATTCAGAATATACCTACACTTACCTCTCATATATGGGAAAAGCTAAAATATATGATCCCAATATTATAGATACTTATATTATGAAGATAGCCGGACTTATAGGACGAAAATTCTATACTAAGTGGCTCGAATTTAAAAAGACAATGAACATTATATCAATAGGACAAGTTATAACCTTTGTTAGACGAGAATGCATACAACTATGTAACGAATACAAAATAGAAAAATATGTAAAGAAATTAATGAAACATAGTCGAGAAAAAGAAAAGTATTGCTGTAAAAAAAATTAGTTTGTATGACAAAGAAGATTTGGTAGCAAGACATATAGGCATAAGAAAAATAAAAAACTTAATAAAAAATATTACAAAAAATATAAACTTAGGGATAGTTCTAACTATAAAGATGGCAGTACATTTAGAAAGAAAACCCCTCCATGGTCACCAAATAAGTCAAAACGATATTATAAGAAAAATTGGACATCTAGACGAAAATATACTCAGACACAAAATAATCACTACAAGAAAAATCGCGGATAGCGACCGACCTAGCGGTCGCTATTCAGTCGTAGATCGGTCGCAAATATGCATTGCGACCGAACAGATACTATCTAGCGACCGAATATGTCGGTCGCTATATAATAGTCGCTATATGGCGACCGACATAATTCGGTCGCAGTATCAGTCGTTACCAGAGACCGATTATAATCGGTCGCCTGACCGGTCGCTAATAATTCGGTCGCTATTCAGTCTCTATTCGGTCGCTACATTTGTTGTATTTTAAAAAATAAAATTAACCTATCGGATTAAGTCGGTCTCAATTCGGTCGCTATTCGGTCTCGAATTATGTTGTATTTTTAAAAATAAAATTAACCTATCGGATTTATTCGGTCTCAATTCGGTCGCCAGTAGGTCGCTAAATTTGTTGTATTTTTAAAAATAAAATTAACCTATCGGATTGATTCGGTGGCTAGTCGGTCGCCAGTCGGTCGCCAAGTATAATTATTTAATAAAAGAAATATAACGTATAGTCGCTATTCGGTCGCAATTCAGTCTCCATGCGGTCGCTAATTTTGCATTATTTTTTTTTAAAAATTTATTTAAACTGATAAATAAATTACCTGATAAATAACAAATTCATAACATAAATATAAAATCAACTACACAGACAACAATATCGACAAATCTCAAATTCATCACATACAAACACCTGATAAATAACAATTTCATAAAACAATAATAAATCAACTACACGGATCACAATCTCCACGAACCTCAAATTACACACAATTAAAATAAAATCACAAATTAATCATACATCCATAATAATAAAATGACAACATACACAACTAAAATAAAATCACAAATCCTCCACATATGTCTCATCCTGGTCGTCGTCTCGTCCAACATCTCGCGACGGATGATCCTGTATATCATTTAAAAAAATTATAATCAAATCCTTAATAAAGAAATCAAGCATTAACAAGACTTAATAAAGAAATCAAGCATTAACAAGAGTATGCCAATAGTTTAAGCCAGCTCATTTTCATATATATAAATACACACACACAATATAAGTTCAAATTTCATCTTGTATTTTAAAAATGAAGTTTGAGCGCCGAGCTCAAACCGGGCATCCGATTTGGATTCCGTCAGTTCTGACAAGTCACTTTCATCTCCCCGGTCGTATTGGAATGATCGGCACGGCCATCCGACCGGTATTTCGAATTTTTGACCCCCGGACCCGTCCTAACAGTTCATTTGAACTAAGTGTATTTTAAAAATGAAGTTTGAGCGCCGAGCTCAAACCGGGCATCCGATTTGGATTCCGTCAGTTCTGACAAGTCACTTTCATCTCCCCGGTCGTATTGGAATGATCGGCACGGCCATCCGACCGGTATTTCAGATTTTAGAACCAAATGCCCCGTCCTAACAGTTCATTTGAACTAAGTGTATTTTAAAAATGAAGTTTGAGCGCCGAGCTCAAACCGGGCATCCGATTTGGATTCCGTCAGTTCTGACAAGTCACTTTCATCTCCCCGGTCGTATTGGAATGACCGGCACGGCCATCCGACCGGTATTTCAGATTTTAGACCCCCGGACCCGTCCTAACAGTTCATTTGAAATAAGTGTATTTTAAAAATGAAGTTTGAGCGCCGAGCTCAAACCGGGCATCCGATTTGGATTCCGTCAGTTCTGACAAGTCACTTTCATCTCCCCGGTCGTATTGGAATGATCGGCACGGCCATCCGACCGGTATTTCGAATTTTAGACCCCCGGACCCGTCCTAACAGTTCATTTGAACTAAGTGTATTTTAAAAATGAAGTTTGAGCGCCGAGCTCAAACCGGGCATCCGATTTGGATTCCGTCAGTTCTGACAAGTCACTTTCATCTCCCCGGTCGTATTGGAATGATCGGCACGGCCATCCGACCGGTATTTCAGATTTTAGAACCAAATGCCCCGTCCTAACAGTTCATTTGAACTAAGTGTATTTTAAAAATGAAGTTTGAGCGCCGAGCTCAAACCGGGCATCCGATTTGGATTCCGTCAGTTCTGACAAGTCACTTTCATCTCCCCGGTCGTATTGGAATGACCGGCACGGCCATCCGACCGGTATTTCAGATTTTAGACCCCCGGACCCGTCCTAACAGTTCATTTGAAATAAGTGTATTTTAAAAATGAAGTTTGAGCGCCGAGCTCAAACCGGGCATCCGATTTGGATTCCGTCAGTTCTGACAAGTCACTTTCATCTCCCCGGTCGTATTGGAATGATCGGCACGGCCATCCGACCGGTATTTCGAATTTTAGACCCCCGGACCCGTCCTAACAGTTCATTTGAACTAAGTGTATTTTAAAAATGAAGTTTGAGCGCCGAGCTCAAACCGGGCATCCGATTTGGATTCCGTCAGTTCTGACAAGTCACTTTCATCTCCCCGGTCGTATTGGAATGATCGGCACGGCCATCCGACCGGTATTTCAGATTTTAGAACCAAATGCCCCGTCCTAACAGTTCATTTGAACTAAGTGTATTTTAAAAATGAAGTTTGAGCGCCGAGCTCAAACCGGGCATCCGATTTGGATTCCGTCAGTTCTGACAAGTCACTTTCATCTCCCCGGTCGTATTGGAATGACCGGCACGGCCATCCGACCGGTATTTCAGATTTTAGACCCCCGGACCCGTCCTAACAGTTCATTTGAAATAAGTGTATTTTAAAAATGAAGTTTGAGCGCCGAGCTCAAACCGGGCATCCGATTTGGATTCCGTCAGTTCTGACAAGTCACTTTCATCTCCCCGGTCGTATTGGAATGATCGGCACGGCCATCCGACCGGTATTTCGAATTTTAGACCCCCGGACCCGTCCTAACAGTTCATTTGAACTAAGTGTATTTTAAAAATGAAGTTTGAGCGCCGAGCTCAAACCGGGCATCCGATTTGGATTCCGTCAGTTCTGACAAGTCACTTTCATCTCCCCGGTCGTATTGGAATGATCGGCACGGCCATCCGACCGGTATTTCAGATTTTAGAACCAAATGCCCCGTCCTAACAGTTCATTTGAACTAAGTGTATTTTAAAAATGAAGTTTGAGCGCCGAGCTCAAACCGGGCATCCGATTTGGATTCCGTCAGTTCTGACAAGTCACTTTCATCTCCCCGGTCGTATTGGAATGACCGGCACGGCCATCCGACCGGTATTTCAGATTTTAGACCCCCGGACCCGTCCTAACAGTTCATTTGAAATAAGTGTATTTTAAAAATGAAGTTTGAGCGCCGAGCTCAAACCGGGCATCCGATTTGGATTCCGTCAGTTCTGACAAGTCACTTTCATCTCCCCGGTCGTATTGGAATGATCGGCACGGCCATCCGACCGGTATTTCGAATTTTAGACCCCCGGACCCGTCCTAACAGTTCATTTGAACTAAGTGTATTTTAAAAATGAAGTTTGAGCGCCGAGCTCAAACCGGGCATCCGATTTGGATTCCGTCAGTTCTGACAAGTCACTTTCATCTCCCCGGTCGTATTGGAATGATCGGCACGGCCATCCGACCGGTATTTCAGATTTTAGAACCAAATGCCCCGTCCTAACAGTTCATTTGAACTAAGTGTATTTTAAAAATGAAGTTTGAGCGCCGAGCTCAAACCGGGCATCCGATTTGGATTCCGTCAGTTCTGACAAGTCACTTTCATCTCCCCGGTCGTATTGGAATGACCGGCACGGCCATCCGACCGGTATTTCAGATTTTAGACCCCCGGACCCGTCCTAACAGTTCATTTGAAATAAGTGTATTTTAAAAATGAAGTTTGAGCGCCGAGCTCAAACCGGGCATCCGATTTGGATTCCGTCAGTTCTGACAAGTCACTTTCATCTCCCCGGTCGTATTGGAATGATCGGCACGGCCATCCGACCGGTATTTCGAATTTTAGACCCCCGGACCCGTCCTAACAGTTCATTTGAACTAAGTGTATTTTAAAAATGAAGTTTGAGCGCCGAGCTCAAACCGGGCATCCGATTTGGATTCCGTCAGTTCTGACAAGTCACTTTCATCTCCCCGGTCATATTGGAATGATCGGCACGGCCATCCGACCGGTATTTCAGATTTTAGAACCAAATGCCCCGTCCTAACAGTTCATTTGAACTAAGTGTATTTTAAAAATGAAGTATGAGCGCCGAGCTCAAACCGGGCATCCGATTTGGATTCCGTCAGTTATGACAAGTCACTTTCATCTCCCCGGTCGTATTGGAATGACCGGCACGGCCATCCGACCGGTATTTCAGATTTTAGACCCCCGGACCCGTCCTAACAGTTCATTTGAAATAAGTGTATTTTAAAAATGAAGTTTGAGCGCCGAGCTCAAACCGGGCATCCGATTTGGATTCCGTCAGTTCTGACAAGTCACTTTCATCTCCCCGGTCGTATTGGAATGATCGGCACGGCCATCCGACCGGTATTTCGAATTTTAGACCCCCGGACCCGTCCTAACAGTTCATTTGAACTAAGTGTATTTTAAAAATGAAGTTTGAGCGCCGAGCTCAAACCGGGCATCCGATTTGGATTCCGTCAGTTCTGACAAGTCACTTTCATCTCCCCGGTCGTATTGGAATGATCGGCACGGCCATCCGACCGGTATTTCGAATTTTAGACCCCCGGACCCGTCCTAACAGTTCATTTGAACTAAGTGTATTTTAAAAATGAAGTTTGAGCGCCGAGCTCAAACCGGGCATCCGATTTGGATTCCGTCAGTTCTGACAAGTCACTTTCATCTCCCCGGTCGTATTGGAATGACCGGCACGGCCATCCGACCGGTATTTCAGATTTTAGACCCCCGGACCCGTCCTAACAGTTCATTTGAAATAAGTGTATTTTAAAAATGAAGTTTGAGCGCCGAGCTCAAACCGGGCATCCGATTTGGATTCCGTCAGTTCTGACAAGTCACTTTCATCTCCCCGGTCGTATTGGAATGATCGGCACGGCCATCCGACCGGTATTTCGAATTTTAGACCCCCGGACCCGTCCTAACAGTTCATTTGAAATAAGTGTATTTTAAAAATGAAGTTTGAGCGCCGAGCTCAAACCGGGCATCCGATTTGGATTCCGTCAGTTCTGACAAGTCACTTTCATCTCCCCGGTCGTATTGGAATGACCGGCACGGCCATCCGACCGGTATTTCAGATTTTAGAACCAAATGCATAAGTTGCTGCTTCTCGCTGCCTCCATTCAGGTTTGTTAATGTTTTCTTCTATGAATGGCATAACAAGAGGCACAATGTCATCTCCCACGGTCCGTGCAACCAAACCCAAGCATGTTCCTCCAGCCATTGCAAGATTCCAAACTCCTTCATCCTGATCTTGGTCGTCTTCTTGCTTAAGGAGTGTCTCCAACAGCATAGGGACAAGCGCAGGTAGTGCCTGCTTGATAAAATAAAAGCAAGGGGTGTCAGAATCAGCAGAAAAATCCCCTCCATATTCATCTAAGATGTCAATCTCTTCATCGCATATTGAGCTCCAGAATTCAATAGCTTGTAGAGCAACAGGTTCCTCATCTTCCCTCACAGCTTTTGCAGTGATGTTAAATATGTCCTGCATATACGATGCAAGCTTCTCATAATACATGGAGGATATGGAGACCAAGCATTCGAATGCAGCCTGCCGTATCTTCACCTCAGGGGACAGAGTAGCTTCACAAATGACTCTCATGATATAATCCCTCTCCATATCATTCCCGAAGTTTGCCTGAGCAAATCCCAAAGAATTATGCAGAGCTCGAGTTGCAGCCAGCCTAACATCAATGTTTCCCTCAGAAGCACTCATGCCTTGAACAACCGCTGTCAATATCTTATTGACTTGCTCTTGATCAACTTCATCAGGGGAGACTTCTTCACACATGTAACCTAGGGTGTCCAAAGTTGCTTGCTTAACATCTGGCTGAAGTTGGTGAATATTTGACAAGAGAGAACTGATAAGTTCAGGCCATTGATTTTGAGGCAACTCAATACCAGCAATCTTTGCAACAACTTGAGATGCAGTAGATCTTGCATCAATCACCGGTGAAGAGAGAGTCTGTAGTAAACATCCTTTGACCTGGGCCCTAACAGCTACATCCAATGATAACCATCTCTGCACATGCTCAAATTTTCTGTGTTGCTCCTTTGCATCCAGGGCATTTTTGAGAATCAAGCCTGCCAATTTACGGCTAACAACAGGCTTGTCATTATTTGCTAATTCACTCGAAAGAGATAGCAAGAACCCAGTAACATTTTGATCCTGAAATTGTTTTAAACTTTCCTCAGCATGCTTGCGAACCGCTGAATCTATTGACTGTGCATTCAAAAGAACTTGGGTAACTTCCATAGCCATTTCTGTATGGTATCTTCTCCGCCTTTCCCTTGCAGGGATACGCCCCAATGGCGGCCGCCGCCGACTATATATAATATCCTTCACTTCTTATAACTTATGACCTATGCTCCTTTGTATGAACTGCCCTTCCTTTGCTTAGAGGTGCTGTTCCTGGCTTCCTGCCATGACAGTTACCAGACTTTGGGGAGATCTTTTCACCTAAATTGGCATATTTTATTCATGTCTACATGTTACTTTCCTTATATTATTCTAGCTTTATGAATATTTATAGATCTGTATCCTCCCCCACTCAAGTGAATAGAATTTATACATATCTTTTCACTTTCAGTTCTAACCAAAATCTCTATACACCTATGGAAAATCCTGCAGAACAGTCTGCCTGTTGATTCTAATATCCAGAGGATAGGTGTAAGATGATATTTAGAGTTAAGAAAATGATATTTTCCCCTCCTCAATCTAAATTCTTATATTTTGTAAGATGATATTTAGAGTTAACAAATAGAAAATCAATCAAATAAAATACTTACCGGAGGCTGCTGTGCAGGAGGTGCAGGAGGTGCTCTACTACTATCAATTCCCAAGGATGTGAGCATCTGGGAGACGGTCTGAGCGACGATGGTTGAGATATTCTGAGAGATATTCTGAGAGACGGTCTCGTTGACGATCTGCCTAAACATATCTGGAGTCATGGTCGGGGCGGCACTGGAAGAACCATCTGGGGCTGCTGGTGTGGTAAATGGAGAGGTCGCATGTGAGACCGAACTCGAGCATGATGATAACACCCTAGTCGTGCCCAAGCTATGTCCAAAACCATAAACATGTCCTTTCTTGGGTGCCCCAGATGCTGCAACCCAAATGGCAGGATCCAACTCTGGACGCTGACTGTCATCCCCGTACCTCTCATCCATTCGTCTACTATATGAGTCCTGCAAAAACCAAAAAAAAAACAAAACCAAATTATTCTACAATTTAATCTTAAATGAAAACTATTAATGTATACACTTACCGCTACCTCCCGAGCTTTCTCACTAATGTAAGCATTTGTCCCTTTCTTCTTATGAGTTCGATCAAAAAGTTCATGAAATTGAGCTGGCCGCTTTAACTGTGCTTCCTGTTATTCAAATAAATCACAGTTTCATAATAGAAACAAAAAATTTATATATGTAGAAGTGTACTTACTAATCTCGCTTTATGTGTTGCAAAGGAGACAGAGCCACCCGTGTGTAAATTCGCTTCAGGATGCGCTGCTCTGTTTTGCTTTGCTTTGTTTGAATTGGCATTCCATTTCTCCGCTTCCCAAATGTTGCACAGCTCTGTCCAATACTCCTTTCTCATCCACACAGGCCCATGCTCCTTCCATATGTTCTTATCAGTACTTGCACATGCTTTTTTTGCATATCTTCGGGCATTGTACATAAGATGTTTGAAATTATCTCTTGCAGTAGCTGTCCATGCAAATCTAGCACGTAACTCATCTGAATGTTCTGTGAATCGATGATTCCTCTATATATTAACAACAACAAAAATTTATATGTTACATAACAAAGTGGGTTAAAATAATAATTGAAAATGACTTAATATGATAAAATAAGATAAATACCAAGAACATAGAGAACAATAAATCCTGAACACCCATCGGAAAATCAGCAAAGCGATGGATGGGGCCTGGAAAATGTGCTTGAATTGTCTTTGTAATAAATTGTGATGCTTGGGCTGGCTCTATTTTATTCCTGAAATTAAAAATATTAATACCACAATGACGAATAAATAACAAAAATAATGCATTACGTACCCTTCATTTATCCACACTGCCCGCATCGTCTCATTACAACAGCCCTCCCCCTCATGATGACTCGCCTCGTCATCAGCACGTACTATACGAATTAAATAGTATAAATAAAACAAACTATCAAAAAAACATAAATATGCAAATGAACATACCTGACTCAGCTGGGGGAGGTGTAGATCCACTCGCCATGTGTGATGGCGGTGCATAGGCCGTCAATGTACCCGTTGTCAGTGGTAACGGTGCAGAGGCCGTGGGTCCTGTAAGGATAAGAATCAGATAACACAAAAACATAAAGAATTATTTTAAACAAATACTCAAATGAATTATACATGAAAGTATACATACCTACTACCGGTGGTAGCGGTGCATCCCTCGGTGGTAACGGTGCAGAGGTCGTGGGTCCTGTGAAAATAAGAATCAGATAACACAAAAACATAAAGAATTATTTTAAACAAATACTCAAATGAATTATACATGAAAGTATACATACCTACTACCGGTGGTAGCGGTGCATCCCTCGGTGGTAACGGTGCAGAGGTCGTGGGTCCTGTGAAAATAAGAATCAGATAACACAAAAACATAAAGAATTATTTTCAACAAATACTACAATGCATTATACATGAAAGTATACATACCTACTACCGGTGGTAGCGGTGCAGAGGTCGGTCGTAACGGTGTAGAGGTCGTGGGTCCTGTGAAAATAATAATCAGATAACACAAATACATAATGAATTATTTTCAACAAATACTACAATGCATTATGAAGGGAAAGTATACATACCTACTACCGGTGGTGAAACGGAAGTAAATCTCCTCCCGCTACCCTCTCCCCTCCCACCTCTGGGAGTCCCACGCCGTCCTCGAACCATATCTTCAACTGGTAATAAAATACATGCATATTCATCAAATAGTGAAAGAAAGAAAGTTACAGAGTATTAAAATTCCCAGATAAAATTGTATACCATTAATCAAACATTCTCCATTTCTTCTTCAGATGTTGGAGATATAACAAATTCAGCATTCACATCTTCATTATCAGATTCATTTTGATCACTAATATATTCCTCCTCTTCGGAGTCCCCCAACTGTATTTCTGGTTGTTCTGGATCGACTTCCTCCACTTCATTCTCTTTAGATAAAGACGGTGCCTCCACAGATTCATCACTAGAAGCAGGCAAGTCTACATCATCACCCAAGTCTGATTGAAAGAATTCGGCATTCACATCCAACTGCTCTGTTTCAGTCAAATCCAACTCATAATCCGGGAAAAGCCTTGTCTTAACCTTGCAAACTGCCCACCAATCATTTCTTTCTTTATTTCTAGACGATGGATACTTTGTATAATAGACCTGCTGGGCTTGTGCGGCCAAAATGAATGGATCATAAGTATTCAATTTAGACTTATGTCTGATATCGACAATCCCATATGTTGTGTCATTTCGAACAGAATTAGGATCAAACCAATGACACTTTAACAGAAATATATGGTTGTCATCTCCGAGATATTGCAATTCTAAGATCTCCTCAATAATACCATAATAATCACATTCGTTTTCATTATATGTACTTCCTTTCACACATACCCCGCTGTTCATTGTTGACTTATTCTGCCCATATTGTCTAGTGTGAAATCTATACCCATTCACAATAAATGCTGGATATGTACGTGCAACTTTCGATGGGCCATAACTGATCACTCGAATTCTTTGATCAGTAATAAAATCATTTTCAACCTACATATGGACAGCACACTAGTCAGAATTTGTCATTGACCCAACAAGGAGAAAGAGTAGTAATAATACTTACACGATATTTCAGCCAAGAAGCGAATGATTTTTCTCGTTCTTTTTCAACCTCCATGTCAGTGAGATATGGACATCTTTGGATTAATTCTGAGTCAAATTGTCTGTATTACGACCATTGGAGCATTATAGATGGAATGAAAAATAATAAGTTATAGACACAATGTAATTTGAGCAGAGAACTTACGCAACATAAGGTTCAACCTCCATACAATTTAAAAGGATGTAAATTTCTGCACAGTGCAATTCTCTATCATTTAGCATCCGACTCGAGGAACGTCCATACGCACGTCCAGGATACTTAAATATCGACAGTCGCTCAGAGTGAACGGAGTCTCCCCCATCATCATTACGTGGTGGCCGAGTTCGACGAGTTTGTACCTCAGGTTCAAAGTACATTGAACAGAAATTTGATATTTCTTCCATAATGTACGCCTCGGCAATGGAACCCTCTACTTTTGCCTTGTTGCGAACTTTCATTTTCAATTCATGCATACACCTATCAGAATGTTCATAAGATAATGAAAAACACATCACCATGTAATTGAATTATGAGGAGAAAATATATATATATTACCTCTCAAATGGATACATCCATCTAAATTGTACTGGCCCTCCTACTTTAGCCTCATATGGTAAGTGTATAAGCAGGTGCTCCATTGAATCAAAGAATGATGGTGGAAATATCTTTTCCAATCTACAAACTGTCGTGATCACATTCTGTTCAATAGTTTCCACATCTTCATACCTGAGCTCTGATGCACATAAAATTTTGAAAAACTGACTTAACTCAGTCACTGCTCCCCATATCGCCTTCGGCATCATATCACGAAATACAATAGGTAACAACCTCTGCATGAACACATGACAGTCATGACTTTTCATTCCATATATTTTCCCCTCATTTGTATTCACGCAACGAGCAATGTTAGACACATAACCATCTGGAAATCTCAACTGTTTTAGCCAAGAGCATACTTCTTTAATCTATGCAGCTCCAAGGGCGTAACTTGCTTTCGGTTTAACTGTTTTACCATTTCTATCAATAAGGTACAGTTCTGGACGTTTACAATGTATTTTCAAGTCTAAACGGGCATTCACATTATCCTTTGTTTTGCCTGTTATGTCCATAACAGTGTTGAACACATTATCAAAGACATTCTTCTCAACATGCATGACGTCGATGTTATGTCGTATAAGAAGAGTTGACCAATAAGGCAATTCCCAGAAGATACTTTTTTTGACCCAATTGTGATCCTTCCCAAATCCAGGGAGTTGTCTTGTGCTGCTCGACAATTGTGCTATATCTGGTAAGTTCTGTACACGTGCTGCTAAATGTGGACCAGACAACCGTTCAAAATCAGCTTCTTCCAATTCAATTCTGTTCTTTAAGAATGCATCTTTTTGCCTTCTAAACGGATGGTCCCTTGGTAGAAATCGTCGATGACAATCAAACCAGCATGACTTGCCACCATGCTTAAGTACAAATGATTTGGAACTGTCCATACAGTAAGGACATGCTAGTTTTCCATGAGTGCTCCAGCTAGATAACATTCCATATGCAGGAAAGTCGCTTATTGTCCACATCAATGCAGCCTTCATAGTGAAATTTTGTTTTCTGCATGCATCATAGGTAGTAACCCCATCAGTCCATAACAACTTCAACTCATTAATCAACGGCCTGAGATATATGTCTAATTTTTTCCCAGGACTTTTTGGACCAGGGATCAATAATGATAGAAATAAATGCTCTCGTTTCATGCACATATTTGGCGGAATATTATATGGTGTCACGAAAACTGGCCAGCAAGAGTAGGAAGTCACTGAACCTCCAAATGGATTGAATCCATCAGTACATAAACCCAGCCTTACATTACGCGACTCTTTTGAGAAAGTAGGGTGAGCACGGTTAAAGTGACTCCAAGCTTCGGCATCTGCAGGATGACTGATTACATTATGTTGTCGACGTACTCTTTCCGCATGCCATCTCATATGTTGAGCTATCTTTGGTGCCATATACATTCTCTGCAATCTCGGTGCAATAGGAAAATACCGCAATGACATATATGGTATATCTTTTTGCTTTGAATTGTCCCCTTTCTTAGGCTTGAATCTATCATGACCACATATGGAACATGATACCTTACTTTTAGCCTCATTATAATATAGCATGCAATGATTAGGACATGCATCTATTTTCTCATATCCAAGCCCTAAGTCAGTGACCATCTTCTTTGCACGATAAAAATTTTCAGGTAATTTCTCATCTTGTGGCAACATACTTTTGATAATCAGTAACAAACGATCAAAACAAATCTCACTGATGTGAAATTCAGATTTCAAGTTCAATAATTGTGACACCGCAGACAGTCGAGAGTGATTTTGACATCCAGTCCACAATGGCTCATCAGCATCTTTGAGTAGCTGATAAAATCTTTCAGCTGTCTTGTTTGGCGGTTCTTCATTATGTACATGCTCCTCGTGAACATTGAATCCTGGACCAGCAGCATCTATGACCATATCAACATATGAACTTCCACTTCCAACATTGGCAGGCTCGTAGGTCGACCACAATGTTTCACCATGACATATCCAGTTTGTATAATCTTTAACAAACCCCTTTCTGTATAAATGACGTTGTACATCCCATGTTGTCAGCCACTTCAAATTCTTACAGACTACACAAGGACATCGGATACGACCCTCACAATCTACAGCTTCAATAGAATTTCTCAAAGCAAACTGAATGAATCTCTCAACTCCATTTTTAAATTCTATAGACACCACCTGATCAACTACTCTACGGTACATCCATGAACGATCTTCAGACATTTTCCCTATGCGAATGAAATGTAAACACACAAAACTTTAACATGTTTAACAAAATAAAAAGTACAACCCTTACCTCACATCGTCCATGTCTGCCATTTTAAATAGGACGGAAATATCATTTAGATCTTCACTTTTTAACCCATCTGTGAAGGTTTGATCGCACGATTAATTACTATATGTGTTGTGTTGTTTGCTAAAAATTTCGGCAGCATCTCCCCACACCTCTCCGATATACCACAAAATATTTATTGATTAAGAAATTTTCTTAAACACTTACTAATAAGTGGTTAAGAAAATAATCAAAATCAATAAAGGTATATCAGAGAGGAGTGAGAAGACGCAGCCAAAATTTTTAACAAACAACACAAACACATATAGTAATTAACCACCTAAGTGCGATCAAACATTCACAGACTGTCCAAACGGGACAATTCAAGACTTTGAGTTAGATATACACATTCTCATCATTCAAAATGAGAACGTGCATATCAATCCCAAAGTCTTGAACGGGTAGGTTGATTGGCACGGGCTTAACACGCTCTCCTAAGATGCGTGCAATGTTAGGTTGCACCCACGCATCTCAGCTCACATACAACACCCAACTAATTAAATATTGACAAGATAATAACACAATCTAAAAACATAGCAGTAACATGTGAAATTGGCAATACATGTACACAATGAAAACAGGAATTTTATTTTAACATCCAACATAAAGACAACACTTTCACTAGCTATTTAGCAGAAATAAAATATAGCATGATACTTTTTAGCTTAAAGACAACACTGTCACTAGCTATGCAGAAATCAAGTAAAGAAATTGATGGTATCATTACTGAATAAGACAATAATAAAACACACTTTACTTTTCATCCAACAATACCCTAACTATTAAAATTAACAAAACACATAACCGACTAAATAACACTAAACTAAAAATAAACCTTAATTTAATTACGAAAATACAAGAAAATAACACTAAACTCAAAGTGCATGTTTTTCTTTCTGAATCAATAACCGCACTTCTTTCTTCTAACCACTTTCTTCCTAAAATAATGAATGGGGCAGCCATTGACCCAATGTCACACCAAGCTCCATCATCATACGTGACTGTTTTGAACTTCTTAGAGAACTCCACAAATACACGGTCACCCTCAATAACAATTTCTCCGGTCTTAGCAAGTGACTTAACAATGTCAGGTGAAATCCAATTCTTATCTTCCGACTCATGTACATCAATTTCTGCTCGTTGTCCATTAGGTAAATATGCAGTAAAAATAATCGGAAGAGGAAGCATACTGATTACAAAATGTAGGACCTCAACTTATAAAAATAAGTTGATTCCCTTATGCTCTGATACCAAATCTGATGCAGGACAGAAACATTTATAACCATTAAATGACACTTTTTCACTCATCAAAACATACAATGTTACTTTTTGAACATTAGTAAATATGGTGCAATCTTAAACCCCATTTTATTACTGAGGATGGATAAGATAGTATGATAGGTCTTTAAACAAACAGATGGAGGAAGAAAAACTTTTAGAAAAACATTGTAACTAATCCTCATAGGTACCTGACAGCCTGTGGCCAGCTAGAAACTTCTTGATGTCAAGGTGACTGGAATTGTAATAATATTTGACAACTTATAGTCATAGAAGATTTATGAGAATGAATTGAGAAAAGAGATGCAAATAAGGGGCTTTACTTGAGAGAGAGGATGGGTCAATTGTAAGGCAAAGAGTATGTTATGCTGAGCGCACACATGGATATGGATGTTAGATGTTACCGGTATTTCAGATTTTAGACCCCCGGTCGTATTGTTCAGAATTCAAAACCAGACTGGTGAACCGAAGAATCGCCATGGCTTGTTATGGAATCAGCAACAACAGGAACAATTCTCGCTTCATAAACAGACAAACTTCATTGGCACATCATTCTCAAACATATGTCACAAATTGCACACGAACCATCATTTAACTTTACCAGAACCCGAGGTCCTAAACTAATCCACTTCCAAAATCCACAGAAGATAGGCATGTATATAGATTGATGGAGGCAATCTCAGCTCACCATGAGGATCCAGATGGTCTGATACCATATCCATCCAAATCATATGCGGAGGCATACAAAACTACCAAAAGCCTCATAAGATATAGATTTAATTAATAGGAACTTGTATGTGAAAAAATTATTAAAAAATATTAAGTTCCGTTGACGGGTGTGGCCAAAGTTGGTATCAGTAGAGGGTTAAGAAGGGAACCACCCAGGCTCAAACCTGGGTGGCCTGTGTTTTATCTCTGCCACTGCAGCAGAAGCCACACACACACACACACATAGAGAGAGAGAGAGAGAGATCCCCCTCCCCAACCCAGCAGAAATGGATGGTACTGCATAACATCAGCCAGTGACATTCTAAAAGTGTGGCATACACTTGAATACTATTAAAATCCCATATACATAAACCCACAAAAAGAACACCCCCCACAATACCCCAGACGAACATCCAACTACCAGCAACTCACAAAATGACAATATTTGCCTCAGGGCACTATATTTCCTCTTTGATACATCTAAGAGAGGATGCCCACCTTTTAGTCACATCCCAGACATGCTTACAGACCTCCGCTTTGTCTCTTGACAATCTTCTAAATAGCCTTGTATCCCTCTATGTAGTCAAAAGAGTGCGTCAAAGATTAACCACAAGGTCTTGCCATCAGCCTTCAGAATGCAAGCTTTCTCCCAATGCTTCAGTAATAATCCGATACTACCTAGCTGATACAGGGCTTACCCCCAATTGTCCAACAAAGAGTCCATATCTCCCTAGGGAAGGCACAGAAAATGAGAAAAATACTTCACAGGTTCCTCCTCGCTGCCAAACAATAACAACTGAGCTGTATGTTTGCCAGACAGCATCGCCACTCGAAACCTGCACCAGCATCCACTACAAATTCCACCTCTGTTATATCCATCCAGCCTGTCACCTTCTACCAATTGCAAACACCGGACGCTCAAGAACAGTCACTCGGTGTTTGCTGCTTACATCTTTTTAAACTTAATTCTCCCCACTGAAGATCTCATCAACTGTGACGTTCTTGTTAGCTTTGTAATTTGTGGGATCTCATCATAAAATGTTGAACCAGCAAGGTTCAAAGAGGCTGATGAATACACTAGAACCAAACAAGGTCAACACCCCACCCACCATGTCAATAAGAGTCTGTTTTGTAGGATGAACAAACCTGAAGCAATCCATTTGACCTGTTGGCAAATCTTTTTCTGCATAGACTGACCCAAAAACTATCATATTTTCACCTCCAATATGCTCCATACATTGTCTCTCCAGTCTCTCTCTCCCCCCCCCCCACCCAACCCATGTCCCAGCAGTGCACAACTATGATGAAGTTTAAAAGAGAATCATATATATCATAGAAACAGAACAAAATCGGTGTCACAAGGTCGAAAGCTTTAAGATGTCAATGATCATGAAAAGTGGGAAAAACATTCTGACAGAACAGAAAATACAAACGTCTAAACTTACAGGTAACACCTTCACGGAGTATTTTGTTATGTTTGGATCAACAATTCTTCCTTGATTAGCAGCCTGCACCAGGAGCAGAAATTTCTTGAGAAACATATACATACATCAATGCCCACTTAATCAGTTAGTCGCATACGAAATATCTAATCAGGAAATGCATGCTTTCCTGCTAATGCATGCCCCACAAACACTAACAAAGAGAAATGTTCTGGTTAACTTTTGGGAAGGCTAAATTTGCAAACTCAGCCAACCAGGCTACTGTTGGGCCTGATCATGTGGCCAATATTTTTTAGAAGGGGGCACCCACTGCCATTTAAAGGTCAGCAGTATAAAAGTGGCATGAGGTTTCAAATCCATAATCTCGTGGAGAAAGATCCACAGTGTAGCACAGATAACAATGAATTTGAAAAAACGTAAACAGATGGTAAATAAAATAAAACCTACTTGCTCGGGACTGTGAAATATTTCAATGAAAGGATATTCTTTCTTTTGCCTGGTTATGCAAAATCCTGGATACTTTGGACATTCAACCTGGCATAAACATGTAAGCAATATCAAGTCAAGCATAACCATAGAGCCGTTCAATTAGTGACTTGCGTCAACCATCAACAGCCAGAATTGTGGTAGCAAAATCACAGAATCAACCCAAATAATATGTCAGATTGCACTGGACAATAGGAATGGGCAGAGGACAAGATGCTGAAAATAAGATATTCACAATACAAAAAAATGTGCACGTTACCAACAATGTAAATCCCATGGAACAAAAATAAACAAATTTTGGAACAGGTGCTGAAATGTTGATGCTTCACACCATTGACCACAATTTTATATATTAAAAAAACACCACAGTTGTGGGAGAATGAAGATTGTCAAGGGGCTCGATGTGCCATCCTCAAAACAAATTATACATACACAGATGGGCGTATACATAGATAAAAAAGGGCATACCCAATGCACGTGGTCTGGTAAGACTGAAATAGCAAAAGCGGACACGGAATAAATGGCAGACATTAAAGTTCCAATGGCCTTAATGACTTTGGTTACAAGAACTAAACTGGCCAAGAATGTTCACTATGCTGGAATTTGTTCAGACTTGCAGAACCTAAAAATTAGGCTGGCAAGGATGCAAGGCCACTTGAAAAGTTCTATTAGACGTCCCCATTTTGGCTAACTCCTACGTGTGAAATCCAATTGGGGATGCAGAGAAGAATATAAGATATAGCAGGACATCTTCTGATGAGAGTAAACGCAGATGCAAGTTTTCACAAGGCAGCTTCACAAAATGTAATTAACAGATTGAACTGAAATGCTCGAAACCTAAGAGCATGCCTGATTTTAAAAAATCATAAGAAAAGAAAAGAAAGAGAGATATTTATAACAAATTTACAGTAAGTCTTTTGGGCATACTCGCACAAATTTTATATGTGGATAAAACTCAGAAGCAGCTTCTTCCAGTACTCTATCAAGGTATCTCGTATAAGCACACCTGAAATAAAAGAAGGAATAAAATATGGCTGCATTGTCATAAATTTAAGATTCATGTTATATTTGGTGGGATAACTATAAGCATATCTTCCCCACTATATGCACATGAAGATCGAACCACAAATATTCACAAAGGGGAGTTGGTGGGGGGTTTCCAGAGGTGGAGGGGGACGGGAAGGGGAGGGGGAGGCAGAGGGGGACACGGGAAGGGGAGGAAGGGAGGAGACCGTCGGAGGCAGAGGGGGAGGCGGAGTGGGACGGGAAGGGGAGGGGGATCAGAGGGGTCAGGCCGGAGGGGGAGGGGCATGGGGATGGGAAGGAGATCTGAGGGGGACGGGGGCGCAGGCCGCAGGGGGGAGGGGAGGGGAGCAAGCCGGCGACGGGGCCGCAGGGGGGAGGGGAGTAGGCCGGCGGGGGAGGGGAGCAGGCCGGTGACGGAGGGGGAAGGGAGAGAGAGAGAGAGAGAGAGAGAGAGAGAGAGAGAGAGAGAGAGGTACCTGCGGAGGGCGACGACGGCAGGGCGAGCGGCGACGGCGACTCGACGCGAGCGGCGCGGCGACGGGCTCCGGCGGAGGGGGGCTCGGGCGGGAGGCAGCACGGGGAGGGGGGCTCCGGCGGAGGAGGGGGGCTCGGGCGGGAGGGCTCGGGCGGAGGGGGGGCTCCGGCGGAGGGGGCTCGGGCGGGAGCGGGGAGGGGGGCTAGGGCGGAGAGGGGGCCGCAGGGGAAGGGGGCTCGGGAGGGGGGGCTCGGGCGGGAGGGGGGGGGCTCGGGCGGGAGGGCTCGGGCGGGCGGGGGTCGTAGTAGGAAGTATAACGGCATCAGCGACCGACTAATAGCGACCGATTAGCGACCGATATACATGCGGTCGCTGAAACGGTCTCGGTTATGCGACCGATTATTTCGGTCTCCGAATTGGTCTCTATTTGGGACCGACTAGCGACCGATTTAATCGGTCGCTAATTCGGTCGCTATAGCCACTTTTTCTTGTAGTGAATGTAGAAGCTAAAAGATCTTTTAAGAAAAATTGCGCATGCTATTTATATGGACAGAAAGGTCATATAAGATCAGATTGCCCTAAGTTAGATACTTCTTTAAATTTGATAGAAATACAAGGTTTTGATTTAATACCTGTCCATAATATACATGATATCGATACTGATAGTGTTTATACTTTGAGTAGTGATAACAAATCTTTTGATAGCTCTTCTGATGAAGGAAATGATGATATACAATATATACACACAATTACTTTTAGCGAAAAGAAAATAGATTTATTATCAAGATTGATAGAACCACCTATGAATGAACCACCACCTAGACCACAACCAATTAAGATATTCTTTACAAATAGAGAAATTTATCTCAATGTAATATTTGAACACTATAAATGGTTTACAGTTTCTGCATAATCTAGCTTGACATCATTTAGTGCTAATTTTTATCCTACTGATAGAAATTCTTTACGGAATAGATTTATCATATAATTTTGACTTCTTTCCAATACAAAAACTTTAGAATTCGGAATATTTCAATATCGCAATCATCTAACATTTTTTTATTACAGGGAACAACTACATTTGACACATCAATTCTATAGTCAAGGTATAATGAACAAGTTTCATAGGTTTAGACCTATACCTTTAGTTCAGAATAGTCAAAATATTAGAATTTTCTAGAGGATAAATAATTGTCTCCAAGTAGATATAGATGATGAACTATTATGTAGCACTAAAAAACCTTTTGTAGTCATATCCATCAAGATAAGAGTAGAAATATTGAGTCGTGATAGATACTTCTTTATGGATAACTATTATCCCGCTTTAGATGATATTATAGCTGTTAACTCCCCAGATAAGATACAACTTAAAAAAGATCACCATAATATTATCTTTCATAACAATAGTCTGATCATTGATGCAGGTGATGGCTCTTCTACGGAACCAAAAAGAATTTAATTACCCTGAGCGGTCACATCTTAGTGATGAATAAAGATACATAGTAGATGATCTCTTTTACGATAATTAGACCAATATTAAAACCATGCACAATAGTTTTATTAGACATATCTATAAACTTAGTGCATTATTTTTTGAAATGAACTAGAATAAGGCAGCATTAGAATCACAGATACAACATTCAGAAAATGAGACTAGTACTCTCATTCATCATCTTAGACATTTAAAGGAACTGTATGACCAGCACGTAGAAACTAAAAGATCATTGCATATTAGCTTACATGATTTTACCCCCAAGAATCTTACGTTCAATAAATTCCTTAGAGAAAAGTACCATGCATACATCTCCTCTTTACTGGCTGTAGACGTAAATGATCATATAGAAGATCTAGTTAAAAGTTTAGAGATGAGATGTATGAAATAGACATAGATCTTACTAATGAAAATAATATAATATATGAAAAGCATTGGACTGTTTTGAAACTCCTCCAAGACGGCTTGATCCATACTATCTTCATCATGGCTAGCGAGAAGCATCAACTGCGGAATATATCTGAAAAGCTTGATATACTTATCCGACAACACACCAATCGAGTTTTTGGTGGTATCACTTTACAATTTATCTCTACACCACCAGAATAGACTGAACACGAAAATGAGTTGGCACCACATTATCTAGCACCATACTCGACGATCATGTTTTACTTAGGAAAACATATGGATTGGATTAGCACTAGAAGTAAGCATTCAGTTGAAGTCACTCAATCTATTTTGATCCGAACCAAGGTGTTAGCAATAAGAAGAATTGAAGACGTGTCTAACATCAACGACATGAAGATGCTATGTCAAATAACTTCATACGAAGTTTATGGACCTTTGTGCTACAAATCAGTAACACATGTCCGACAACTGTTTACTTCCTGTGAAGTTGAAAAAGAATTCAATTGGATATAGCTATGAGAACAACTACAGCTATGAGAACAACTTCTCTTCGGTGGAGCTAGTGATAGCGACTATGCAAGTAACAGACTAGATAGCCTCTTCTGCACAACAGCTTCTTTTGCATGATAGCTTCTTCAATAAGATAGACATTTCTTCTTTAGCCTCTCTTTTTCAGTCTTTCTGTAGAAGGAACCCTACATGGCAACCCTATAAAGATGAGTCTAGGTTATAGGATGTCAAGTGGTGACGGATCTTCTGATAAAGCTGCTGAGCCTCGGGGAGCCGCAACATTTGTCCAGAGACTGAGTGTCTTTCTGTCATGTCTATTCTCTCTCCTAGTCATTCGTCTTCAAGTGCTTTATTTAGTGGCTAAGGTATAGACACCTTTTTAGGCTCATAGCTATCTTTCTAGCTTCACTTAGTGGCTAAGTTATAGACTACTTTTTAGCTTACTTTTCTTATTGGCTAAGTTGTATACTACTTTTTAGCTTTCTTTTAAGTTTGTCCTCTTATGAGCTTCTTTTCTCTAGAAGCATCTTCCTTGGCCTATAAATACAACCTAAGGGATTCATTCTTGCAACAAGATCGGAAGCAAGAGAGCTTAAGAGCTTCAAGGCATTCAGAAGCCCTCTGACCTCCTTCTCTTCTCCCTCTTTCAGTTTTTAGTGAGATACATTCTCGTTCTTGGTGAGAGTTCATCTCGTTCCTTCTCTTCCATCTTCTGTCACCTTCAAGACACCCTGCCTTCCGTGAACCCAAGGAACCTCTGGCCTTGTCTCTATAAGTACCTTCTTTTTAACAAGTAGCCAAACCGGACGAATAGATCGAATCCTTCGGATTTTAACACAAACAATAGACTTGTAAATAGACTGAGAATATCAGGTCTAGAGATTAGTAATGCATAGAAAGTAGTAGTAGTAAGAGAGAACATAACTCTTAACTTGTAATGGAGAGTTTACTCACACATGTTTACAAGAGCACACCAAGATTTCATTTACAAGATTACAAGGAAAGATTACAGAGACACGATTACAAAGACTCGATTATAAAGACACGGTTACAAAGACTTGATTACAAGAACATGAATACACTAGAATAGAAGCACACTAAAAAAGAAGGCAATTACAAAGATAAGGTCAGAGGTTCCTTGGGTTCACCGAAGGCAGGGTGCCTTGAAGGTGGAAGAAGATGGAAGAGAAGGAACGAGATGAACTCTCGCCAAGACTGAGAAGGTCTCTCGCTAAAAACTAGAAGAGGGGGAAGAGAAGGAGGCTAGAGGACTTGTGAATGCCTTCAAGCTCTTGAGCTCTCTTACTTCCGATATTGTTGCAAGAATGAACCCTTGGGTTGTATTTATAAGCCAGGGAAGAGGCTTCTAGAGAAATCAAGCTCATAAGAGAACAAATCTAAAAGAAAGTTAAAAGGTAGTCCACAACTTAGCCACTAAGAAAAGTAAGCTAAAAAGTAGTCTCCAACTTAGCCACCAAGTGAAGCTAGAAAGGTAGCTGTGAAGGTAGAAAGGTGTTTATGGCTTAGCCACTAAATAAAGTACTTGAAGATGAAAGATGAATGACTAAGAAAGAGAATAGACATGAGAGAAAGACACTCGATCTCCTGACAAGTGTTGCGGCTCCCCGAGGCTCAGCAACATTATCAGAAGGTCCGTCACAACTTGACATCCTATAACCTAGACTCATCGTTATAGGGCTGCCACGTAGGGTTCCCTCTACAAAAAGACTGAAAAAGAGAGATAAAGAAGAAATACTTATCTTATTAAAGAAGCTATCGTGTAGAAGAAGTTATCGTGCAGACTTGATGAAGAAGCTATCTAATCTATACTTGCATAGTCGTTGTCACTGGCTCCGCCTAAGTTATTTTCGACAGATATTATTGATGCATTTGCCCAACTTAATTCGGCTTCAACTTCATAAGACATGAAAATCCGTCAAACATGTGTGACTGAGCTATAATATATCGGTCCGTAAACCTCATATGAAGCTGTTTGGCATAACATCTTCATGTCGTTGATGTTGAACACATCTTCAATTCTTCTTATTGCTAACATCTTGATTCAGATCAAACTAGATTGAGTTACCTCAGTTGAATACTTGCTTCTAGTGCCAATTCAATCCATATGTTTTCCTAAGTAGAACATGATCATCGAGTATGGTGCTAGATAATGTGGTGCCAACTCATTTTCGTGTTCAGTCCATTTTGGTGGTGTAGAGATAAATTGTAAAGTGATACCACCAAAAACTCGGTTGACGTGCTGTCCGATTAGTATGTCAAGCTTTTCAGGTATATTTCACAACTGATGTATCTCACCAGCCATGATGAAGAGCGTATGGTGCGGACACACACCGCAATACACGTCGGTGGATGAGGACACGCTGGGGCCCGGTTAGCTCGCGGGGGACGTGGACGAATCGGCCAAGCCATCATCCTTATTTCACATTTTTTTGGCCATGTTGGGTCCTATTGTAGTCCATGTTGGACAATTGTGTTATTATAAGGGATAATGGGCTAGAATAGTGGTCTAGAGCTATTGAGGCTTTTCTCTTGGGCTTTAAAAGGGTCAAGTGTGAAAATGCCCATGGGCTAGGTATGAATGGGTCAAATGGGGTTAAATGTGAACAAGTCATGGGATTAGTGTGCTAGGTGTGAAAGGGGCTAAGATAATGGAGGCTTGGAGGCTTGGAAAGGGACTTCCCCCTTCTTGGTCCAAGAGGGAGGCTTCCACCTACGTAGCTTGACTCCCCTCCCTCCCATTTTCAAAGGAAGAAAACTTCCTCCCCCTCCCCCTTGGTCTCCCTCCTCCACCTAAGTCAAGGGGCTGCACCCCCTCTCTCTCCCCTCTCTCCCACGCAATTCCCAGCCCCCCACCCCTTGCCATTCTCTATATAAGCGTATGTATAGTGCCATTTGAGAAGTTAATGAAGAATTTGTGAGAAAAGATTGAATTAAGAGAGAGATTCTCTTCCCCTCTTGGGTGTGATGCCCTTGATCAAAATACTGTGATGGGATTATTCTAGCGTGTGACTCGCCCCCTTATCCTCCCTATCCTCTTTGCATCTGGTTCCAAGAAAATTCTCAGTGAAGCTTCTGTAAGTCAGGAAGAAGTTGGTGCTAGTTTCGCATCGATCGGAGCTCTGGATCGCCGGCAACAATTCTTCTCGTGAAGTCGCGCAAGTCTGCCCGAGCCTGCTGTCCAGATCTTCAAGTTCCTGATCCCAAATTTCTATGGATCGACACCCAAGCTCTCTGGATCTGAGATCCTGATGGGTTGTAGGATTTTTTGTCCTCTTCGCGTTGCCGCCGAGCTCGTGTCGTTCTGAGATCGGTGTTGGCCGTGGCGAAGATTCTCGTGGGACTGCGCTGACCACCCTGTGCAGATCCGACCCAGAAGAAGAGGCGACTTCCAGAAGCTGCCCCGCCCTCCTCTTTGCCGATCTGACCAAACCTCTTGGTCAGATCCTTTCTCTAGACGTCACCGACGATCTGCAACAAACGACGTCTCGTTCCGACACCGGGAACCATTTTTCCAATAATTATTTGTCTTCTTGTGCAGTTTTGTGTGCGCAGAACCTGAGGCTGAGAATAGTCACTGCTGCGCCCAGATCTGGTAAGATCTGATCGCGCCCTTCGGAGCAGAGAATTTTCATTCTGTCACCGACGTTCTCCAACAAACGGCACTCCGATCGGACATCGGATCTTGGCGTACTGACCTCCGTAAGTTTGCTGCGCCGAGTGGCCTGCGCGGGCAGAATCAAGTCGGCTTCCGATCGGCTCACCCAATCGGCCCCGACTCGCTTCCCTCGCCTCCTGCGAGTGCGGCTCGTCAACCCAGATTCCAGCAACCCCAAATTTACGTTTGTAGCCCTTTACCTCCCTGCGTGGAGTGGGCATCAGGTTCCGAAAGTGTACGGTTATTAAGTGTGTGTATTGGGGTTGTCGGATTCGGCCGTGAATTCTTCCCCACGCGCTAGTCGTGGAGGTACGCGCTTCGTTCCACACTCACATTGCTGATTTAGTATATTTTCTATCATGTTACGTTTGTGAGAATAGGGCCGTTAGCTAGTTACAAATTGCCGTAGTTGTGAGTTGTGAGCGCCCGTTCTTTAGCTCCAGTTGAGCACCGAACTCGGACTGCATTACCCTAGGCGATAGTGGTTCTTTAACCGCTACGATCCCACGTTTCCCTCGCAAGGGACGATCGTCGGGCTAGTTAGAGTTCCTGTTGAGAGATGTCTCCACCCGGAGAATGCCACGGTAGTCAGTCGCTCGGCTTCCCTTAGCATGTTAGTGCTGGCCGCACATCAAGTCTGTCGTACGTCTTAGCCCGGTCGCGTCATCCGTCCCGCATCAGCGTATGGATCAAGCCGTCTTGGAGGAGTTTCGAGGTAGTCTCCTTCTTGTCCATTCAGGATGAATTGCATGAATCATTTGATAGTCACCCGTAGATCATTGAGGTTGATGGAATGTATAAAATAGACATAGATCTTACTAATGAAAAATAATATAATATATGAAAAGCATTGGACTATTTCAAAACTCCTCCAAGATGGCTTAATCTATACGCTCTTCATCATGGCTGGCAAGATGCATCAGTTATGAAATATACTTGAAAAGCTTGATATACTGATCCGACATCACATCGATAAAACTCTTGGTGGTATAACCTTACAATTTATCTCTACACCACCAGAATGGACTGAAAAAGGAAATGACAAATAGTTAGTGCCACATTATCTAGCACCATACTTAATGATATTTTTCAACTTAGGAAAATATTCGGATTGGATTGGCACTAGATGCAAGTATTCAACTGAAGTCACTCAATCTAGCCTGATCTGAACCCAGGTGTTAGCAATTGGACGAATTGAAGACATATACATTAACGAAATGAAGATGCTATGCCAAACAACTTCATATGAGGTTTACAGACCGATATATTACAGCTCAGTCACACATGTTCGACAGATTTCTATATCTTATGAAGTTGAAGTCGAATTAAGTTGGGCAAATGCATCAATAATATCTGTCAAAAATAACTTAGGCGGAACCAGTGACAACGACTATACAAGTACAGACTAGATAGCTTCTTCATCAAGTCTGCACGATAGCTAGTATAGACTAGGTAGCTTCTTCATCAAGTCTACACGATAACTTCTTCTGCACGATAGCTTCTTTAATAAGATAGGCATTTCTTCTTTACCTCTCTTTTTTCAGTCTTTTTGTAGAGGGAACCCTGCGTGGCAACCCTATAAAGATGAGTATAAGTTATAGGATGTCAAGTCGTGACAGACCTTCTGATAAAGTTGCTGAGCCTCGGGGAGTCGCAACACTTGTCGGGGGACCGAGTGTCTTTCTGTCATGTCTATTCTCTATTCTAGTCATTCGTCTTCAAGTGCTTTATTTAGTGGCTAAGCCATAGACACCTTTCTAGCCTCATATCTACCATTCTATTTTCACTTAGTAGCTAAGTTGTAGACTACTTTTTAGCTTTCTTTTAGGTTTGTCCTCTTATGAGCTTACTTTCTCTAGAAGCCTCTTCTTTGGCCTATAAAAACAACTCAAGGGTTCATTATTGCAACAATATCAGAAGCAAGAGAGCTCAAGAGCTTCAAGATATTCACAAGCCCGCTAGCCTCCTTCTCTTCCCCCTCTTCCAGTGTTTAGCAAGAGACCTTCTCGTTCTTGGCGAGAGTTCATCGCGTTCCTCCTCTTCCATCTTCTCCCACCTTCAAGGCACCCTGCCTTCCGTGAACCCAAGGAACCTCTGGCCTTATCTCTATAAGTACCTTCTTTCTTAGTGTGCTTCTGTTCTAGTGTCTTCATGTTCTTGTAATCGAGTCTTGTAATCGAGTCTTTATAATTAACCGTGTCTTTGTAATCGAGTCTTTATAATTAACCGTGTCTTTGTAATCGAGTCTTTGTAATCTTTCCTTGTAATCTTGTAAATGAAATCTTGTTGTACTCTTGTAAATATGTACCAGTAAACTCTCCATTACAAGTTAAGAGCTATGTTCTCTCTTACTTCTGCTCCTTTCTATGCATGACTAATCTCTAGACCTGATATTCTTAATCTATTTACAAGTCTATTGCTTGTATTAAAATATGAAGGATTCGATCTATTAGTATGGTTTAGCTACTTGTTAAAAAGAAGGTACTTATAGAGACAAGGTCAGAGGTTCCTTAGGTTCACAGAAGGCAAGGTGCCTTGAAGGTGGAAGAAGATGGAATAAGAGGAACGAGATGAACTTTAGCCAAGAACGAGAAGGTCTCTCGCTAAAAAGTAGAATAGGGGGAAGAGAAGGAGGCAACATGGCTTCTGAATACCTTGAAGCTCTTGAGCTCTCTTGCTTCCGATCAGAATGAACCCCTTGGGTTGTATTAATAGGCAAAAGAAGAGGCTTCTAGAGAAAGCAAGCTCATAAGAGGACAAACTTAAAAGAAAGCTATAAAGTAGTCTACAACTTAGCCACTAAGAAAAGTAAGCTAAAAAGTAGTCTACAACTTAGCCACTAAGTGAAACTAGGAAGGTAATTATGAGGCTAGAAATGTGTCTATGGCTTAGCCACTAAATAAAGCACTTGAAGATGAAAGAAAAATGACTAGGAGAGAGAATAGACATGACAGAAAGACACTCGGTCTCCCGACAAGTGTTGCGACTCCCCGAGGCTCAACAACTTTATCAGAAGGTCTGTCACGACTTGACATCCTATAACCTAGACTCATCTTTATAGGGTTGCCACACAGGGTTCCCTCTACAGAAAGACCGAAAAAAGAGAGGTAAAGAAGAAATGCCTATTTTATTAAAGAAGCTATCATGCAAAAGAAGTTATCGTGCAGAAGAATTTATCGTGCAGACTTGATGAAGAAGCTATCTAATCTGTACTTGCATAGTCGTTGTCACTGGCTCCGCCTAAGTTATTGTCGACAGATATTATTGTCGCATTTGCCCAACTTAATTCGGCTTTACCTTCATAAGACATGGAAATCCGTCGGACAAGGGTGACTAAGCTATAATATATCGATCTGTAAACCTCATATGAAGCTGTTTGGCATAACATCTTCATGTCGTTGATGTTGGACACATCTTCAATTCTTTTTATTGCTAACACCTTGGTTCGGATCAAATTAGATTGAGTGACTTTAGTTGAATGCTTGCTTCTAGTGCAAATCCAATCCATATCCTTTCCTAAGTAGAACATGATCATCCAGTATGGTGCTAGATAATGTGGTGCCAACTTATTTTCGTGTTCAGTCCATTCTGGTGGTGTAGAGATAAATTACAAAGTGATACCACCAAAAACTCGGTTGATGTGCTGTCGGATCAGTATGTCAAAGCTTTTCAGGTATATTCCGCAGCTGATGCATCTCGCTAGCTATGATGAAGAGCGTAGGATCAAGTCGTCTTGGAGGAGTTTCGAAATAGTCTAATGATTTTCATATATTATATTATTATCATTAGTAAGATCTATGTCTATTTTATACATCTCATCGACCTCAACGATCTCCGGGTGACTATCAAATACTTCATGCAATTCATGCTGAATAGATAAGAAGGAGACTACCTCTAAAATTTTAACTAGATCTTTTATATGATCATTTACGTCTACAGGCAGAAAAGAGGAGATGTATGCACGATGCTTTTCTCTAAGAAATTTATTGAATGTAAGATTCTTGGGGGTAAAATCCTGTAAGCTAATGCAATGGTCCTTTAATTTCTCCGTGCTGGTCATGCAGTTCCTTTAAATGTCTAAAATGATGAATGTGAGTACTAGTCTCATTTTCTAAATATTGTATCTGTGATTCTAACGGTTCATTTCAAAAAATAATACACTAAGTTTATAGATCTGTTCAATAAGACTATTGCACATGATTTTAATATTGGTCCAGTTATAGTAAAAGAGATGATCTAGTATGCATCTTTGTTCATCACTAAGGTGTGACCGCTCAGGATAATTAAATTCATTCTGGTTCCGCAGAAGAGCCATCACTTGCATCAATGATCAGACTATTGTTATGAAAGATGATATTAGGGTGAGAAAACATAATTGTATGTTTACAAGCCCTTTCTTCCGTCTTCACCGCTTACACCATGAGGGTTATTTTAAAAGTTACAATTTTACTTTCACTATGGGGACAATATCTATTTATTAGGTCCTTCCTGCAACATTGGCATCGTCTCGTGAAAATCTTAGTCTAGAGCACATATTTGCCTTCTCATGGGGGCTTTGTAGAGGCCAAAATGGGGCCACAAGATGATTAGTCTCACATTTGTTAATTATTGGGAAAATATATAATCGTGTGTTTATAAGCCTGGTCATCTACAAATTTATTCTTGCAGCACCAATAAATACAGATCTATGATGGATTTTTGGACAACTAGCAATTTTAAGAGCCATATATATGCAATAAAAGTTCAATATTTTTGTCAAAAAATGAATACTTTTACCTAACTTGAAAAAACCAAATACTTTTTACATAAAATTTGAACTTTGTAGATACAAATGTCTATTTTATAAGGGTCAATTTGATAATGAGTTAAATTAGAGACGGATGGTTAACCCAAGGGTGGCATGTCCGACTATCATCTTAACTGACCCCGATAACTTTATTCGACTCTCATCGTGGGAATTGGGAAGGAGAAAACCTCGCTTTAATCCCATTTGACCCCGATTAAGTAAAATACATCTAAAGTTGAATACGACGGTCAAAGACGAATAAGTCATCTTAATCGGGCCCTATTCGAGGGCCAAACTAGTCCTAATAATTTATCAAGATCCTATGTAACACAAAAGGTGTAAACGGGTGGAGCCTGCCCACAACCCGCTTATCTCATAAACCTTGCGCCTTTTTCGCTCTCCTTATATAGCAGACCCTCTCACTTTGATATGGAGTTAGGATAGAGGTGGGCTAACTCAAGTAGATTAAAGTAGTCTGGAGTTAACTCATTTTTAGTTTGATAGGAGGATAGTTAATCTGGTAGTAAAGAGGTGAGTTAATCTACTTTTAATTTAGTGTGATTTGATAAGTAGTATGTTAACTTGGTAACGATGACAAATAAAATAGTATATTTATATATCTTTTTAAAATTTAAAAATCTAAAAAATGTTAAAAAAATATTCTCACGATCCTTTAAAAACGCACAACGCACCTAGAACATCCCGGAGTTAGAAAACACATCGGTTCATCTTACACGGGATTCCGTAGGCTAATCAGCCAAAAACCTGAGTAAACCGTAAAACGCACTCCGGAGCCCACGAAAATGATCTGAAATCCACGGATCCTGATCTGAAAAATATCTAAAAAATCTGTAATGTCACATTCTATATGATAAATATATTTTTTATAATTATAAATTTTTTAAATAAATATATATATATAAATATTTGGAGATTTTAAAAATCTAAAAAATAAAAAAATAAAAAAAAATCATCCCCACGATCCTCGAAAAACGCACAACGCGCCTATAACGTCATGGAGCTAGAAAACACAACGGTTCATCCGACATGGGACTCCGCAGGCTAATCAGCCAAAAACCCGAGTAAACCGTAAAACGCACTCTGGAGTCCATGAAAGCGATCCAAAACTCACGGATCTTGATCTGAAAAATATCTAAAAAATTCGAGACATCACACTCTATCTGATAAATATATTTTTATAATTATAAATTTTTAATAAATATATATATAAAAATATTTTGAGATTTTAAAAATCTAAAAAATATAAAAAAATTAAAAAATCATCCTCACAATCCTCGGAAAACATACAACGCGTCTATAACGTCCTGGAGCTGAAAAACACAGCGGTTCGTCCTACACAGAGTTCCGCAAAATAATCAGCTAAAAATCTGAGTAAATCGTAAAACCCACTCCGAAGTCCATGAAAGCGATCCGAAATCCACAGATCCTAATCTGAAAAATATCTAAAAAATTTGGAACGTCAAATTATATATGATAAACATATTTTTATAATTATAAATTTTTAATAAAAATATTTTTATTATTACTAACTAAAAATTCAACGATGATAAAAGTTATTAAACATAAAATTTTGAGATTAAGAGAGAGAGAGAGAATAACATTAATTATAGTAGAGAGAGAGAAGTGTAACATTAATTAGGAGAGAGAGAGAGAAGAAAGATATATTATTAATTAATGGAGAGAGAGAGAATAACGTAGGTTAACTCACCTAAGGGGGTGAGTTTTGAAACTCAGAGATAATCCTTGATTAACTTATTTTTAAATCTAGTTAACTATAACTCTCAGTCAAATATAAAAAAGAGTATCCCTGAGTTAACTTTGTGCTAACCCAGGGATAAACCCATATCAAAGTGAGACTTAGACCACAGCATTAGCAGACTCAGTGCTATGGATATCTCGCCTCCTTCCTCCAGCTGCCTTCCCACTGCCGTCTTCATTACGTGGGCATCTCCACCTTCGCCTCGGCCATTTCCCCACCCCACCTTCATCGCCTACAAATATAGTCCCAGTGAAAGCTAGGCTTCGCAGGGTGACGAGAACGAGACTTCCTCCATGCCCCGTACGTCCACTGTAGCTACCATCGCCCCCAGCCGGGATCAGGGCGTCTGCCATCCCTCTCCTAACCAGGTAGAAGCCACTCGGTCTTCTCTGGTGGGGGCTCGTGGTCGTGGATGGTGGATGTCATTGGGGGTGCGGAACAGCTCTCACACCCTCGTCGACTATATGATTAACTATTCACATTAGTTGGTGATCATGACGATGATATTGGCGTTACATCTTCGCGATGCAATATTTCATCTCTTTGTGGACGAGATCCATCAATGCAAACGCCCTGCAACAGCAGAAGCATGTTGACACCGCATTGCATGGCGTCTGCCGGCACACTTCTGCCTTAACTAGCCTTTAATTAATTAACATCCGGATTGTTGACCTAATCTCCATCGAACTCGGCCTAACCTGGTCCATCAGCACCGGCGGCCTTGCTCTCTTCTGCAACCCCAACTCCGTGGTCACATCCATCATCATAGTCAGCACAATGGGTGGTCGTCCGCCATGGGGCTCGGCACCATGCAGCTCTCAAAGCAGGTCTGCGTCCATGGTGTTGAGAACCCCCACCACGCCCATCGTGATCACCTTGCTATGCTTGGATATCATATACAAAGTTTCAGTGATTGGCGACATCACATATATATATATATATATATATATCGGTCATTTCACAGTTTCTTACAAGTTAGCCCATAAAACTTGCTGCAGAAATTGGGATTGAGAATGCCTGCCGGTCTCTTATAATAAGACCATGCGGTATATAATGCAACAATGAGCTCTACCCAACCAATAGACCCCCGCGTTCTCTCAAAAAAAAAAACAATCCCACCTGTTAAATTAAAAAAATACAATATATGTTAAAAATGGAGATTTTAATAAAATGTAAAAATTTAGACTTAAAAATACAGATTTGGATTAAAATATATGTATGTTACTCTTTTGACTATTAAGTTGCACTGGACCAGACTGGATCGAGCCACAGTTGGACACGGGCCACGGCAGAACTGGTCCGGGCCTAAGTGTTGTGAGCATGGACTTCCCGTGAATGACCGAGCGGCACCAACGCCACCATTTCCACGCATTCAGGCCAAGCGATCACCTTAAACCGTGCGATTCTTCCGATGCGCAAGATGTAAACTCAGATTTTTGTCTATGGTCTGCAGTTTGTCAGAGTGCACGACGGCATGTCTGAGGCTATGCAAAATATGATCCTGGAGCAGCAGGCCTTCAGGCACAACAACTGGTTGCATATTCGAACAGGAGAACAAACAGAGGGCTTTAACACACCGAACTCCCGTACTCTTGAAAGACGTTGTCCTTCCTTCCCTATTACATCTGTTTTCGCTTAAAAGAAGCTCGCCATGTAATAAGTGCGGACGGTCTGGGTCACCCAGTCTTAACTCCAAACCTCCGTCAACTAAATTTCATAGATAAAGATGTACGAGGGTCGTATTTTAGGCCCAGTCCTTATCTGTTCGACATAAAAAAAAAAGTTCAAGCAAACCTAAAAGGCAATTCAGTCATCTTAACTTCTAGAATATTTAGCAAGCAAACTTATTTCATAAAAATCTAAACCATATCTTCGTCTAACGCAACCAAGCGATCGGCTCGTTGATAAGTGAGAGTGCCCAAATACCGCAGTTAGGGTCCCGCCAGTGCGTGTTAACCGATTCTGAGGGTCTCACAGCCAATCGTCGACGAAAAGGGTAAACCCTATGGCAAAACACCATCTTCGCACAATTAAGTCGCGTTGGACGGCCCTTGGTCTGATCACAACAGCATGGGATGATGCAGTCCTTTTAAGCCGGTCATATCACTACAATAAGCTGTCTGTTAAAGTTAAAATTTAGCTGCTTATAACCACTCATGCTACATCCCGACGTTTTCTAGGGATTCCCCTGCGTAAAGCACGGGGAATCCTACCATACTCCGTGTATATGGAGTTTTGACGCGTTACCATCTGTTCAGAAGACTGCTAGGTTTTACTGCACTGTCCACACATCTGCTTCTTCAAAAATTTTACTAACTGCGCAGCAGAGACATACAATGTGAAGCTGTAAAACCAGCTGCAGCTCCAGGTACAGAATTGCACAAACGCACATTTTAAAAAAGAAAAAAAAGAAAGAAAATCCCCACATCAAAATACAACGAACGTGTACTTACAAGTCTTTCGGTCTCCTTATTTTATCCCAACTTGAGAGTATCAGTCGCAACACAGAGTATACAATAGCCTTGATACAGGATACAATGAAATTCCAACAAGAAGATGGCCAATACCACGGATAGAGCAACCGGAAGAACAGACTTATAACATGTCTCGGGTACCTTCCAACCTGCAAATGCAGAATCCACAAATTAAGATGCGCTTCTCCCCCTCTCTCTTACATATCAAAGTGCAGAGGAAACAACAACTGCCAGCTGGTTTTAACTTAACGGTTCATGCATACCATGAAGAAAAATTGGCATTCGATATTGCAAGTTTCTTTAGTATTGCGATGACAAAAAGAGTTGCATGTAGTTGCCTTTCGGGCTAAACATGTCTGATTACATGAAAATAGTTCATCAACATGATAAACAGATAAATCCATCATCATTATAAAGCCTCGTCCCGCGACGACAAAAAAAATTACATGCATTTGCTTTTCGCGCTACACATGTCTGATTACATGAAAATAGTTTATCAACATGACAAAAAGTATAGACATTTCCGTATAAACAACTAAAGCCATCATCATTATGAAGCCCCATCCCATCAAATATTAGGATGGCGTAGCATTTTTGGCATCCACCTTGACCCAGACACTCACTCACAGAGCAATGCCATGTCAATTAGCTCACAAGAAAATACATTCTTGTAGAAGGCGGCCAAGTTCTGGCTGCTACTAGTTGGATCGGCAGCAAACATCGTAAATATAAAACTCCCTTTTTCTACAATAACCTTAATCTTTCTGTTTCGCAGAGTTCCTACCAAAAAGTTTCTCCAACATCATGAGCTATTTCAAATTATTTCTCACAGGTTTTATCCAAACTCTTTAGGCCAATACCTTCTTGTAGTTGTTTCTACTTTTAATTGCTGGAGGCCCTTTTCTATGTATAATATGAGCAAAGTATATTTTTTTTCCTTGTATCTCTAGTTTTGATCCAATCTTCAGAGACTGGCCAAAACTCCATCCGAGAATTACCTCCAACATCAATATAACATCAACTCTTCCTCAGAAAACTGGCCATCATCCCATCTCATCATACAACTACATTGTCTTGTGGTGTTCATTTTTTAACCCTAAGGAACCTGACAACCTGTATTGTTAAATTGATTGCCACTGTCATCCGTCAGTGTTTCATCCTTAAAATTACAAATTTAGAGATGTTATATCTGTCACAATTGTCTTCTGAATATTTATCCTATTAGTTTCATGTATCTTTACTCAATAATATTCTCCCGTGGTATCTAGCTAACTTCTACAGAAATTCATGTCATCAAAACTATGTCATGCAAAAATAACATCTGTACAAAGTACAGACCAATTACTAGAAGAAGAAACCATTCCAAACAACATATATAATGGCACGTCCTCTTTTACCTCTACGGTTATCACATCCATCATCGAAGCAAAAAGATATATACGCAGAACCTTGGTAAAACCCAGTTGCCACAGGAATTTTTTTTGCTCCTCGCACATGTAACTTCCCCCCTTTTTTTGAAAGTGGATGGTATGACGCAATTTATAAAAGTGAAGAATATACAAGTAGGGAGTCCTCCCAAAAACTCCCCCATACAAAAAAAAGGCAAAGTTCTGCCTACCCTTGAAGCAAAGGATAAGATAAGAGGATTACATTTGTCTGCTCTACAAAAAGTGTCTCCCCAACTTTTGACAAAGAAAAAGATCAAGTCCAGGAACTTTGCAGGATCATGGGTTTCACTCCTGAAAATTTGGCCATTCCTCTCCCTCCAGATGATCACAAGGTAGGATGCAGGATGAGCCACCACAACTGACAATCAATCTTGGCATCTCACTGCACTTGCCAATTCTTGATGAATTTGTCCACTGGGCCCTTCAACTGCTTTGGCGCATCAGAACTTAGTGTGGATGTATTGCCAAACTTCAATAGCATAGCCGCAACCAGAAATAGGTGGTCTAGAGACTCCTCATTTCCACACGTGCTACACATAGTATCCACCCCAGCCATAAACCTGGCCAGTCTATCTCTTGCAAGTACTCACGACAAAGATATCCTTCGCATGAGCACCTTCACCTTAGTGGGGCTGGCTGGTCTCCAAACATGATGGAACAAAGGGTGTCTGGCCACCCCGTCAACCATGAAAGAGTATGCCAATCGAACTAAGAACACTCCTGAGGAATTCCATCGCCAAACCCACTGATCTCTTGAAGCAAGATCCAGGTTGAGGCCTTGGAGTACCATCAAGAGGTCAGTTACCTCCAAGAGCTCATCATCCTTCAGTCCCGCCTAAATGTCGGGGACCAGCCATTTGTCAGATCATATGCCTACCTTACCAGCATCCACTTGTCGATTGCAATGTGGATTGTGGAAGAGCTTGGGGAATTTGCTCACGAGGGGAACTCCTTCACACCATCTGTCCAGCCAAAAGAGACGCACTAGTCCATTCCTGACTTTAATGTGTATAGAGGTCTGGATAACATCATTAGTTTGGAGGATACCTTCTCATACTAGTGATAGTAAGTAAACCTGTGAGAGAGTCAAGTCCCATGTTCAACCTCTCGGATAGTATTTATCTTTTAAGATTTGAATCCAAAGGCTATTATCTGCAGTCCCAATCTTCCACAGCCATTTAGCCAAAAGAGCTAGGTTAAACATCCTAATATCTTCGGAGCCTATGCCACCATTTCTCTTGACTTGACAGACTCGACCCCAATTGACATCATGCCAACCTCTCACCCTTTCCGCACCACCTTGCCGGAAGAATCTGCATTAGACACTCTTTGCAGCCACTAAGCAAGGAATCCAGAACATAGACATAAAATAAACTGGAAGACATTCTGGCATTGAGTTACACAAGATTGCCCTTCCCTCATAAAAGAGGAGTCTTCCCTTCCATTTGGCCAACCTTTCTCAAATTTTTGAATAGCCGGCTGCCAATCTCTACACCTAATAACTCTGTTAGCCAAAGGACACCCGAGAATGAGTGCTGCCCTCCGCAAGAAATGGCCCTTCATGTGAATCCCTATAAGCTGGCTCTTGTGAAAATTGACCTTTAAACCACTAACCTCCCCCAACAATTCAAGCAAAATCTAGCGGTGATCAACTACTACTCGCCCTCTGAGAAAAAAAGGATAGTATCATCTGTACTGTTGGCAGTTTCGGCCGAAACGTATCGGTTTCGGCCATAACCGATACGAAAAGAGCCTTTATTACTGTAGCAATCCGAAACTTAAAGGAGGTATCGGTTTCGGCCCGAAACCATTCAGTTTCGGCCGAAACACGTGAACCCCTTTATGCTTTGATGTCTCCCCCCCCCCCCCCCCCCCCGAAATCCCTAGCCACGGTTTCGACCGAAACCCTCCCCCCTACTGGCTGCTGTCTCGGTCTCCCTGCCGCTGCTGCTGCTGTGCTGCGTCTGCTGCCTGCTGCGGCTAACCGGCTGCTGCCTGCTGCCGTGCCAACAGTGCGACCAAGGGCCGCGGCTGCTGCGACTGCGAGCCTGCTGGAGGTGGACAGGGAGAGGCCGAGAGGGAGCCTTGCTGCGCACACCGGGGGCCAACACAACATCAAGGGTTTGATTGTTTTGTTTGAGGTTAATTTCATTGGGTTAATTTAGGGTTTGATTGTTTTGTTGTGTTATTTTGGTTGGGTTAAAAATTTGGGGTGAGCAAGCCTTGCTTATTAAGTTTCTTCCAAGGGTGATTAAGGGCTTAAGGGTTAATTGCTAATTAAACCCTAATCAGTTTATAAAAATTGGGGCTTTTGTCTATTTTGATTTGCTTAAGCTCAATTGAACTTAAATTAAGCTTCATTGAGGATTTTGGGGTGGGATCATGCGGGTAATTAATTTTTCCCAAGGGTGATTAAGGGTTAATTACTAATTAAACTCTAATTAGGTCATAGAAATTGGGGATTTTGTCTATTTTGATTTGCTTAGGTTCAATTGAAGTTAAATTAAGCTTCATTGAGGATTTTGAGGTGGGATCATGCGGGTAATTAATTTTTCCCAAGGGTGATTAAGGGTTAATTACTAATTAAGCCCTAATTAGGTCATAGAAATTGGGGCTTTTGTCTATTTTGATTTGCTTAGGCTCAATTGAAGTTAAATTAAGCTTCATTGAACATTTTGGGATGGGAGCATGCGGGTAATTATTTTTTCCCAAGGATGATTAAGGGTTAATTGCTAATTAAACCCTAATTAGGTCATAGAAATTGGGGCTTCTGTCTATTTTGATTTGCTTAGGCTCAATTGAAGTTACATTAAGCTTCATTGAACATTTTGGGGTGGGAGCATGCGAGTAATTATTTTTTTCCAATGGTGATTGATAATTAAGCCGTAATTTTTCCAATGTACTTACAACTAAACTATTTTTCTTTGACTGTCTTAATGCAGCATCATGCCTAGACGTCAGCAAACACAGGAGCAGCAAGGGCAGGAGGATCCGGGGTGGGCCCACATGTCTTTAATTGATGCTAAGAGAAGAAAGGTGAAATGCAATTACTGTGGTAAGGAGATGTATGGCGGAATTACCAGAGGAAAACAACATTTGACAGGGGTAAGAGGAGAGGTGAGACAATGTGACAACTGTCCCCGAGAGGTGCGAGAAGAGATGCGCCAGTGCCTTCTGGGGAAAAGGGAGAGGGTGCAACAAAGGGCTGAGGATGAGGCTGAAATTGCTGAGGAGATTTCTGGCAGAAGGGTTAGGAGGGGTGATGATGAGGAAGACACTGAGGATTCTGATCCAGAGCTGACTGAGCAAGGGAGCGTGAACAAGCCGCTCGAAGAAAGGGAAGGGAGCCATGAGTTCAGGGACCTATGAGAGTACAGCTGCACGACGTCCTGACGTTGGTGCTGCCCCACATACGCAGGGAACAGGTCCCATGGACAGCTATCTGCACAGAAGGCCCCAAGCTACACAACCTAAAATCAAGCAAGCAATGAGAGGGGTCAAAAAATCAGCAGAAGTTGCAGGGCATGCATTTAAATCTATCTGCAAATGGTGTTTTCATGCAGGTGTCCCTGCACATGCAGCTTCAAGTGAATATTTCCAACCTATGATAGATGCCATAGCAGATGCTGGCCCTGGCTTGAAGGCCCCCTCACGTCGAGACATATACGGACGTGGCCTTGAGGGAGAGGTTGAGGAGCTCCATGATTGGGTTGAAAGCTTCAAGCATATATGGGTGGAGAGAGGATGCACTATCATATGTGATGGTTGGACTGGTACCACGAAGAAGTCCATGATAAACTTTTTGGTCTATTGCATCGAAGGTTCAGTGTTTGTGAAATCAGTTGATGCATCAGATTATGAAAAGAATGCAAATTATTTGTTTCATTTGATAGATGGCATGGTAGAACAAATTGGAGAGGAGAATGTTGTGCAGGTGGTGACTGATAATGAAACCAGTTACAATGATGCAGGGAAGAAATTGATGCAGAAGCGCAGTCATTTATATTGGCTACCATGTGCAGCACATTGTCTGGATCTGATGCTTGAAGACATAGGAAAGGAAAAGCATGTGAAGAAGACAATTGACAAGGCACAAAAAATCACACAGTATATCTATGGCCATCCTAGGATACTGAATATGTCCAGGGCGCATGCCAGTGGAGGGCGAGATATCATCCGTGCAGGCCCAACCAAATTTGCTTCCAATTTTATTTCTTTGGAGTCTTTGCACAGGTATAAGATTGATCTCAATTCTATTAACTTTATCCTTACTGATATGTAACAGTTGATGCAACTTCAAATTTCATTTATTTGCACAGGTACAAGAATGAGCTGAAAGCTTTCATGTACCACAATGCCCTGCGGGAATACATCGACAAGGGCAATGTTGATGCTCAGATGGATTATTTGGATGTCTGCAACGTCGTGGACGACAACAAATTCTGGGACAGGGTGTCACGGTACTTGAAAGTAGTCACACCCCTTATGAAGGTCCTAAGAATAGTGGACGGCGATGAGAAGAATGATATGGGCTATCTGTACGAGACCATGGACCGTGCCAAATTGGAGTTGCAGCATTCCCTTCCCAGACATTATGCAAAATGGTGGAAAATTATTGACCAGAGATGGGACAACACATTACACCACGACTTGCATGCAGCTGGTGAGTGATTAATTGTACTGAAATTGGGGTAATGCCTTTATGTTATTTTATAAATTTTATTTAGTTAATTATACACAAATGCAGGTTATTTCCTCAACCCTCGATTTATGTACGGTGCCGATGCACATGTTGATGGCGAGATGCTTCAAGAGACTTTAAAAGTCATTGGTCGTTTATCGAGGAATCCAGAAAAGAGACTAGAGGCCGAAGTAGAGGTTCGCCTTATTTGATACTTTCAATAACATGTATAAAATTTATTTGAGTAGTTATGTTAATGTATTACTTTATGTTTGTAGATGAACCATTACAGAATGAGAACTGGGACATATGCTGACTCCCAATTGCAATACGCTGTGGGAAGAGTGAGCCCAGGTATATTTTATTTTTTGGATTTCTTAACCTGATGAATATATATTTCTACAACTAAAATGCATTTGTTTATGGTTGGTGGAACAGCTGACTGGTGGATAATGGTGAACAACCGAGATGTGGGCAGCAATGCATTGGCTTTCATTGTAGTTAGGGTGCTCAGTTAAACAACATCGACAAGCCAATATGAAAGAAATTGGAGCATGTTCAGCCTTATACACTCGAAGGTTCGCAATCGGCTAAATGTTGAACGGTTAGAGAAATTAGTGTACTGCCACTACAATATGAGGTTGAGACAACAGCTGCGAGACAAACGCGCCGCCGGGGATGCCGTCGCAGAAATTGATGTGGATGCCTTATTTGATGATGAGAATCCGTTGCAGTCTTGGGTGGAGACACAAGAGCAGGTTGATGAGCCTATTTTTGATGATGATGATAGAAGATGGGCAGATGGCATACTAGATGAAGATGAGCCAAGAGATCCCGAATTAAGAAGAAAATCAAAGAGGGCCAGAGATACTCATGCCCCCATGTCTAGGGTTGTTGAGGACATTGAGGAGCAGCATGATTTTCAGCCAGCAAGACACTCCGACTCAGATAGCAGGCCAGTCACTCCTAGAATGGGCAAGGCACCTACATCCTTAAGAAGAAGTACATCAGTGCATGGACAAACTGAGAGAACAAATGTTGCTGCTCGAGAGGACCCGACAATTGAGCAGTTGAAGCAGATTTATTTGAGGCACACGCCAAGGGGAATAGGATTCATGTCAAGGGTGCAAGAAGAAAGCACACCGGCACAAGAAAAAGCATCCCCAAAGGCCAAAAGGCGACTGCAGACTGCATGTTTCGTGATCCTTTGATTTTTTGTTTTTGAAAGTAACTTAAATTCTTATTATCAGTTCGAATCAGAAAAAATTTTGGTAGGAGATAAATTCTATATTTTCGTATGTGTCAGGTGCTACAGGTGCTACTACTGGCGGTGGGGATGCTGGTGGTCCTTCCTCCTTCCACGCAGACACAGGCAGAGGATACAGTTAGGGTGAGAGAGGACATGAGTCACAGAGTCAATATGGGCATCCATCAGGTTATGGAGGTGGCCAACAGGAGGCATCGATTTATGGGTCGTGGGGTTATGAACCATCATTCAACTCCATCGGCCAGTTCCTCTTCTCTTCTCAAGATTCTTATGCTGATACTGGATTCGGCTCAAGCCAACCAAACACTCCAAGAGGGATCCAAAGAGGGATGCAAGACTTGGCTACCTCGTTGTTTGGTTATAGTGAATATAGACCATACATGCAACCTGGTTATGGGTATCAACATCAAGGGCCAGACGATGAGGGAGAAGGTTCTTCTAGTAATTATTATCCATATTAGGTAAGAATCAATTTGTAACATTTATTTTGTCTAATTTGGTTTATTGTACTGCTTGTATTAATGTACAATGGAATATTACTTTAACTTTCACATGTTCAATGTTTGAACTTTGAAGTTCAATTTTGTAGTTGTCTACTTCAAGATTATTGCACTAACTTATACAGTCAAATGCACGTGTAATGTTTTTTATGATTTTAAGTGATTATTTATATTTTTTATGATTTTTTTCAGATTTTTTAGAATTAATATGATTTTTTTAACCTTTTATCTAGGTTTCGGCCAGTTTCGGCCGAAACCGAAACCGAAACCGAGTCGTATCGGTTTCGGACCAGGCCGAAACCGAGTCCGAAACCGAGTTGGCCATCCTTGATCATCTGCACATTGAAGATGTGAAATGTGCCTTCCCTAATTCCTCATACAAAAACTTGTAATGAGTCCTTCAACTGTTCTCGTCCAAAATATGCTCTGTTATAAAAATTCCGTTATTAATTTTGATGATAACAAAACAAATCTTATGGATGATTAATGGGTCGTGACTATGTTGCTTGTGAAGTACTCTTGAATGCCTAAGATAAGTTGGAAGCCAAAAATGGAAGAGCCACATCAAATCCGAGTTCAATCGGCAAAAGGTGGGAAGCCTAAAAACATCGGGACGGTGGACCACCTGCCTGCCCAAAATGGTTGACCTAATTATCTAGTACACAAAATATTCTCAAAACTACATCGAGACGATCGACCGCTTTATAGAAAAATGGTGGACCAAAATTTCAAGTACACAACGTTATAAGGAAATGATATAGGGACGGTCGATCGCTTTACGAAAATGGTGGACCGCTTACAGTGCAGGAAACTTGTCAGATTTCTTCCGGATTCGAGATTTTGATTTTGATCTTTTGCCTAACGTCTCTAGGGTTGCTGCTTTATGTGTTGTTCTATAAATAGATCACAATGGGGTCTCTAAACCCTAACAAGAGAGAAAATTGATGAAATTAACCGGAGGCTGTTCTGGGAATCGTGTGCTTACAAAGGGCTATTCTTCCTTCTCGTGCTTCAAGCCTTCAACAGCGCTCTACTGATAAAGGAGGACTCCAAGACATGTCTACTTCCTACAAGGCATCTTTCCCACATGCTAGAAGTGGCATCTACTAAGGGGGAGCTTATGTCACGGCCCTAGTTCATTTATTGATTAGATCTTCTCTATATTTCATAAGTGTTTCAGTGTATCGAGAGAAGAAGAAAAGAACAAGTGTGTTGTTTGTGTATATGTAGTTGGTGCTCACAGTACCAATGTGGGGTGTTCATTTACCCATGTGTGTGTGTGTGGTTATCATTTGATAGTGTGTGGAAAGCCTCACCCAAGGTGGGAGAGTGGACATAAGTTTCACACGGTGAAACCCAACCACTATAAAAATCCGTGTGCTCGTTGGTGTGATTGCTTATCTCCCTCCCCCTGTTGTGTGATTTTGACATGTGTAATATCATTAACTAGAGGATAAAAGATATGTAACACCGTTAATCTTATCATAGGGTGAATGGATCACATCTGACTATTTATATCTATTAGCTCACATTTTCTCAGCAAAAATCAGACAGTGTAAAGCAAACTCAATTCACCCCCCCCCCTTGGTTTACCATACCTTAGGCCAACATGCTCAAGATGTGGAACACAAGAACAAAGAGGAGGAGAGGAAGGGGATTTCCAAGCCATAGACCCCTTCCACTATGAAAAGATGAGGTGGACTCCCCATTGACAATCACCCTGAAAGATGCCAAAGTAATGCAAGCTTTGATCCACCCAATCCACTTCTCACCAAAACCCATGCCATAAAACACATCGAAGAGACGCTGCTAGTTAAGCTTGTCGTAACCCTTCTCAAAATCCAATTTCAATACCAGACCTTTCTTCTTAAGTATCTTGAAGGAGTGGACGACTTTCTGGGCTAGCAAAAAAAATTTCTTGGATCTGTCTCCCTTTAATAAAGGCACTCTGATTGCCGCTGACCACTTTGTCCACCACCCTTGCCAACTTGGAAGCTAGCAATTTAGATATAATATTGTAGATATTGTTAAGCAAACTTATGGGTCTGTAGTCCTTGAGGGAGTTAACCCCTTCCTTCTTTAAAATAAGGAAAATAGAGGTCTTATTGATGCCGCTGAGCTTAGCTTTGCCCTCTTGGAATTCCAGCACTGCTTCCACTACATGAAATTGGATGATATCCCAGCATTTCTAAAAGAAGAACATGAGAAAGCCATCCGGTCCTGAGGCTTTGTCCCTCACCAAAGAGAAAATTGCCGCTTTGATTTCTTTAGCAGAGGAGGACGAAGAGAGCATATTCCCGTTCTCCTTCGAAATGGCTGGCCATTGGTGGTCCACAAAAGATGAACACCAATAGTTTTCCTCGGATAAGAGGGAAGAGTAGAAGTCTACCACATGCCGCCTAATCTCCACCAAGCTGGAGAGACTTCTGTCCCCATGCCTCAGACTTTTGATGGAATTCATTCTCCATCTTTCCAAAGCAATTTGTGAAAATATGCAATGTTCCTGTCTCCCTCTTTCAACCACCTCTCTCTGGATCTTTGTTTCCAATAGATCTCTTCCTTGGAAAGCAAGTCGTCCCTCTTGTGGTTCTGTCTTGCTCATCTAGCAGGTTGGCCTCCAATACATCGAAGGCTTGGAGCTGCTCCACTAGATTGTCCTTGGCAGCTCTCCCTATAATAGATATAAATCTTCCCCATGTAACTTTTACCCTTGTCTTACCTCTTCCTCTTCCTTGGTCCTTGATACCCAATATATATTTGAATCTCACATTCTATGTTTATTTGATAAACCTGTTTTCTTATGACACTTTTCCAAATGCTCGAGTCTGTTCCTAATTCCTTTAGGGGGTTTACCACATAACGAGAGATTGTGAAGGGTTATAAATAAAACACAGGATTGGAGGTCTCTAAATTTGGCATGTTGAGGTGATATCTATAAATATCAAAATTAAAGCCATATAAATAACTGTAGCAGAAATATGTTCCAGAAAATATCTCTGACCAATTGACTTTATTTGGAGAGAAGCAAAAGTTACTGTATAGGTGATGAGATGTGCATTAACTAATCCTGGCCCTGACTTATGCTTCCTTTTTCTTTTATATAATCAGTGATACTACCGACGTTAAAAAAAAAAAAAACTGCCCCTGACAAACTATTCCTTGACAAAAATTCATGTTTCTTACTAGGAATTTAGACAGATTAAGCAAAACGATAAGTAGGCTACATAGTTATGAGCATAAATAGTGTATCTAAATGTATAAACCCATACAATCCCCATGTAAAATTTATGATATGGCAATTTCACGCATGCTTATGCAGTCCTAAAACTATTTTAATCTATTTGCGATGACTCAAACATTTACTGTCTTTTTTTTTTTTTCCATGGCCACATCTTTTGACTTGGCAAAGTGAGTGTCCATACACTAGTATGAATCGGAAACATCACTTTAAGGAGGTAATTATGAAAGGTATTTGGATTACCTTGTTTTGCTACTGCAGCATATCAGGAACTTGATGATGTTGAGCGGTTAAAGAAATATCCAATATGAACAAACTCCTGCTGAGAAATGACAAGAGACAAGTGCGCCAGTAGATTGACAAGGAAAGGATTGTAGGCCAGATGAGTTTCTGACAAAGTTTGCAGAACCGTGGGCCAACCAGTTGTGAAGAGGTTAAAAAAACCCTCCAATGCTACGCAGAGAAAAATACATCTCGAACAATAGGATGTTCATGAATCCTAAGTGATGGCATAGTTATTTGGGCCTCTGCTTGATCAGTAGATTGCAAAAGTAGTGTTATTCATTGCAACTGCTGAGGGTAATAAGTATGAGTATAACAACCTCATTAATCTGTGTTAACAAAAGTAATTGACATGGCTGCCTAGGCGATGGGGCAAGGCAAGGCGAACCAGAAAAGCCTCTCCTTGCCCTGCCCCATGTTTGCCTCGCTCACTTGGCTACATATCTACATCAAATGCTTCTATTTTTTAATCAGTGGTATTGCTTTTGCTTGTTTAGAATTATTGTGAAATGGCAGATGCCACTTTTAACAATATGTATTTCCCTTTTCCTCTTCCATGCAATCACAGTTTTTTTATTATTGATGATTCTCAAGACCACCCACTACTTATGAATGATTTTTACAAATTGGTTTTCCATATGGGACATGATCAGTTTTTCCCAAAACCTCAATGTCATTATCTTAGATAATTTTCTTGAAGTCATCCTTAAAAGCGAAATGACAAAAATATCATGAAAGAAACATATTAGCAGACATATCATCATTTTTAACGAAATGTTAAAAAATGCCATCCCCATAAACCCCCGTTACCACCTGTGAACTTAACCGTGGTTATCTTTAATTAGAGCTAAGACAATAATGCCCACAATCATCTCCCTTACGGTTAGAGATGACCCAACCATCTCTCTCTTGCTCTCTGTGTGTGTGCGCACAACCCACCCCCATTGGGTGGGTTGCTAGCGCCGAAGGGGCGCACCCCACTCCCTCTTGGGTGGGTTAGCGGCACCGGAGGGGGGATCCCCTCTGACGCCACCCCTCTCCCCCCGCGTTGACTGAGCAGGTGCTGGTGTCTTTCTCCATGGCACTCTCCGTGTTGGAGTCCGGTGATCCATCGACTTTGGTGGACAGCCTACTGTGGTCCGACCACGAGGGCGGCGGGGACTCCACCTGAAGGAGGAAGGCCCGACTGGCCAGCGAGCGGAGGAGGGGCTAGGCCTGGAAGGCCAATGCCTCTTCATCTTTTGAACCCATTACTAAAGAAAAAGTATTTTTGTCATAAGATGACCAACTAACGGGAATAATAGAATCTTTGTAGAATATTCATCTTCTCGTCGATGGAAATTAACCATGATGATATTTTTGCAACATTTCGTTAAAAGTAATGATATGTCTGATACTACGTTTCTTGTCATGATATTTATGCCATTTCACTTTTAAGTATGGTTTATAAGTTTATATACAAAACCCCCTCTTTTCTTTATTCTCCTACTGCCATTTTCCTCTGTGATAACGCATGGAAGAAAATGCATCACCTTAAACGCCTAGTCATTTGAGGCTGGGGTGGCGTCACTCACCTCTCATCTTCAACTACATAGATATTAATGAAGCTTATGAACAAAGGTAAATTCACCTAAGTTATTATTTATGCATACTTCATATGAATTCTTTCATCTACATGGAAGAACCATAAATAGTTATAGAATACAAGATGGAATTAATCCATTTCCCCCAAAGGCCAATAAACAAACCATTCAAACAAAAGAGATGGAATCTTGATGGCAGTAGAGTTTTTTGCTTTCTGTAACAACGATGAAAAAGAATACCATGAAAGGGGTCAAACAATGGGTGCAGAGATGATTCTCTAGATAGCACCCAAGGGAAGAAAGGGACTTCACAGGCAGAAACTTCTGGTTGACTTCAACAGAGATTTACTAGAAGAACAGAAACAAGTAAAACATGTCACCAGCTTCTACCTTCAGAGTGAAAATAATGTCATCAGACAATTTTCACTGACCGCAATTAAGTGGCCAAAAACTTTGGTATATCTCACATAGAAAATGAGGAAACTAAAATAAGTAACATTTATGTTATAGCATTATTGTCTAGAGTAATTATAATAATATTCAATCTACTGAAAGTGCATATTATTATTACAACTGAAATTTTGACTGATTTCTCTGCACAACTTTGAGACTGCAACTTCAAGTAATAGATTGTAGAGTGATCTCTAAAATATCAAAAACTCAATGGAAAAGATGCAATCACATGAAAAGGATAATTTACTGCGAAAAAAGAGAGAGGGAGAGAGGAGCAACTCACAGGAAAAAGCAAGTCTAATGCATCCCAAGCTGCATGTCGAACAGCTCTTGTTGGATACATAGGACCACCAGGAGATGTGAAGCTGTAGAGGCATGCTTTCAATCTTGTACTTGTGGTCATCCTCAACTCCAAACCTACATAGTCACAAAATATTAACTGGATTTAGTTCCCAAGTGAAAGTAAAGCATCTTCCTCTTATGAACATCCTTCCATGAGGCACCAACAATCTGTATTAGAGCACAAATATTGCTTACCCTGGAGAGCTCTGATTTGAGCGAGATAATGCAAAAGCACTGGCTCCACTTTCAACTTTTGAAGCTAAAAATGTTTGACATTAAGTATCAAGGATTATATCAAATTACATGAAATCAGTGCTACAGTAAACCAGTCTTTGGCTTAAAGTGGATACCTGATCTGTTAGCTCAATAACAAATATATCTGCTGGTCTGCCAACTAAAAAGGCATTCGGAAAATCAGGAAAATGCTTTATGAAGCTTTCAAGCATATCAACTGTGCACAAAAAACAAAGAAAACTGCTATTACAAAATGGAATATGCCCAATTTTCTATAAATGAAGATATACATTGCTATAATAACATTTACTTGTAAAGTCTTAGTTACCTAAATTGTAAAAGAATATAAATCTGGAAAGAAGAAGGAAAAGGTCCCGTTGAGCCTGAAAAAGAAATCAAAGAGGCATATGCTGATGGCACTTCCAAAAAGCACTTCCCAAAACAGAAAGTTCATTTCTCAGAAAAGATATGGGCATCAAGTTCCAAAACAGACAAACGTCTCATGATTCAGAGGCATGAACCAACAAGATTATGCCATTTATACCTTCTTACTCTTCTCACGACATTTCCTATTTTCTTACCTGACACTAAAACTGGGGGAATTTAGTGTGTGTAACCAGCATAAGAACCGAGATAGGCAAACAAGCTTTTTGTACTGATGATGACTATTACCTGCAAAGGGATCTTATCTAGGCGGCTAGGAACAAGCGCAACATCCACAAGGAGGTACTGATTTAATGTAAAGAGAGAATTAGTAATGCAAACATAATCTATCATGAGCCAATTGAAATAAAGTAAAGAATATGCAGATGAAAGGAAGAAGTAAACATACATGGAACAAAGAGAAAAACTGTCTGGTGTTTGTCTGAGTGTCAATCCTGCCAACAACCACTTAATTTAATTGCAGAAACTTTTGCTGCAAGCATTAAACTTGAAGGCATTCCACAAATACAACATACATATTTAACAGCGAAACAAGATAAATGAAATCTAAATTCAAAAGTTCATCTGAGTTAATATTTCAGACTGGGATGGACATAGTGATACACATACACCACTAGCAACATCGTCATAAGCTTTATCCATGAAAATGGTAATATAGATGTCATGAAGACATTGAAGAGTTCCCAAACTTGTGACTGCATGATTTGCAACAGAAAAAGTTCAAGAACAATTGGCAGGATGGAGAAGACGCTTAGGGGACAGGCAGCCCTCAAAAGTGCAAAAGAAGCACATGTTGATGAGAAGGAAAGCCATTGAGAAGAACCATAAAAGATAACTTCAGAACTCAGATGTCCCGATTCTAAAGAAATATAAACAGAAGTCAACAAGCAAATGCAAGAAATGGTATGATACTCAAATTGTATCTTTATGATGCCTGCTGTGTTGACACATGCACAGCATGCGACTAGGATCCTTATCTCCGGAAGAAATATTCCTCACCTATTTAGCATATAGCCCCACCATGTATAAAAAAAAAGGACTCATCTTTCATCTATTATTAGAAAAAGGTATATAAAAGATGATGGAGTCCATGATTGTCTTATTCAGTCTTCATCCCTCCATCTTAATCCTTAGTCTGTGGGAAACTGAAGAACATATTCACCTTAACAAAGTAGAAATCAACAGCAAACACTCAATGATATCGCATCTCCATCTGGTTGTGACAGAATAGAAGTTCAAAATTTGTGAACTGACTATGTTTTCTTTCACTTTTCTTGTAATGGAATTGACTAGATGGATCCCAATACCACAGGTTCTCATTCCTGTTGCATGACCAGATACAGATAATAGTTGGAACCAATCTGATATTCAATAATATCCATTCATCAGTGGATTATATGTACTCCCAAACTTCCCCAGGACCACTTTGTTTTCTCCATGGAATCTAACTGACAGCCACCTGGTTGAGAAATGAAAAATCCGGTTATGCTCCCATTCTCTTCCCAAGAGACATTATTATTTGTCATCACTGGAAATCCACCCAGAGTCGGTCATAGACAACTGGGAATATGAGGATGCTTTCAACGTAGTGTAATGGGAGCACTAAATGTGACTCTTCAAAAGAGAATGGGGAAATGTGTTATGACTTTTCAACTTCTTTTTCTTTCACACAATGTACTGTGTCTATCACCAACATGTTAAGCAAAAAATTATGTTCCCTTTTTCATGCTTTTGTTGACATGTTCTTCCTTTACCCTCGATGGATAGCAGATTTTAGCCAGTTCACATACATTTAAACCCAGGAATGGCAGTTTCGGCCGAAACCGATACGTTTCAGCCGAAACGTATCGGTTTCAAACCTGGACGATCTGAAACCGGACCTGCTCACTGTAGATCCGAAACTTTAAAAAAATATTACGTGCAGGTAATTTTTTTATTATGTTTTGGGCGAAACCGGAATCGCTTTCGCCCGGTTTCGGGCATTTCGGCCCAATACGTTTCGGTTTCGGACCTGCTAGCCTAACAAAAATATTATTTTATTATGTTTCGGGCGAAACCGAAACTGCCATCCTTGTTTACACCCTCCCAGGGCTTTCAGAATTTTCCATACTGTCTTTTTATATATTTCTTTTCCTTTTATGAACAATCTGAGTGTCTATCACCACCAACATATTGTACAAAAAAGTATACATGGATCACAGACATTTCAACCCTCTCATGGCTATCAGAATATTCCATACCCTCTTGTCATATATTTCTCATTTAGGCCCTTTTCTTTAACCCTTTACAATGTGGTCAGGAGGTATTCTTCCCCCCCCCCCCCCCCCCAAGCACCAAAAGAACACTTTTTTGTCTTTTAACATTGGTTAGAACCTGCTAAGAGAAATCCGAACAGGTTCTCAATTGTGAGAAGCCAATCCTGGGATCATTTTTTATTTATTTTTATCTATTTCCACCACCAGGTGTCTACTTGATCTGTTTATCTGGAACAGCAGATTTTTTTCCCTCTTTGGTGCACACTCACTACAGGATAGGGCCCACAAAATCATGGTTTTTCACTGCATGTTGAATACAAGTACAACTATGCTGTTTGGCTAGCAGGCCAAGAACTCATGGTGTTCGCATCATACAGCAGGGCGTTTACTTTTCCTTCCCCGCTCTACGTCTGCCTGACCTTAATATGGTATGCTGAATGGCAGTTCAAAGCAATTGGCAACTGTACACAGAAAGAGGGATCTGCATTTTCAGAGATCAATTTGTTGATTTGCTTTTCATCAAATACGCAAAAGGGGACAACTGCTTTCTTTTTTCTGTGTCTCCTCCCCTCCTCCCCTTTTATGTTTGTTTCCTTTCCCCCCCTCACATGCGTGATCTTTTCCATTTTTTGCAGTTCCACCTAGTAGTTTTCTTTTAAATTCATTTTTTTGCTTTCTTTTACTCTAAACCAACTTTTAGAAGTCATGCTTATTCCCGGAAGTATATTCTAGAACAGTGAAAAGCTCAATGATGAGGGGACAAAATATTCTGAGAATGTCACCTAAGGAGAGATTTGGATAAAGAAATGCCACAAGAAGAAACACCTCACTCTCAAAAAAAGAAGAGACATGCACTCTGAGTAGAAAGAGTGCCCAGAAGGATCCCTATCTGATCCATTCTATTCCATCTCTTCCATTTTTTCTTTTCCATGGAGAGACTCACCTCAAGGTCTTCTTTTTCCTTTTGATGTGCTACCACCTAATTTAGATTACAACCTTAGCAAATTGAGGCTGCAACAACACATACTATAATATTAATTTCATATTTTCTTATGATCTTGTGGCATTGTTTTGACATGATAATTGCTTTGCCCCTGTCCCTAACACTAAGCATTATTTGGATGTAGAAATTACTTAACTACTTGCTCCCTTTCTCCATTTCCTACTTAGCCCTCCCCACACTCCTTCCTCCCTCCATATCACTCTAGTTCTTAAATTTTCTTCCATGAATCTTCATTTATTCATAATCATTGCTGGCCATCTACTTCTGTACTGAGAATCTGAGATCAGATTCTTATGACAACAATTCCAATGATATTCTAGTGAAGATTCTCTTTTACTAATCTACTCCTTGTATCACTTTTTTTTTGTAATTGAGAAATTGGCTTGTCGTTTTTGGGGTTGGGTTACAGTTTACAACTCTTAAACCATCCTTTTGTTTTCCCAACTATTTTCACATGCTTTATAAACACGAGAAAATGTTAGTTGAGGAACTCCCCCCACATTCTCAAAATACATATAACCCATGGCAAATCCCACCCCCACCCCTCATGTGCATGTGTGTGCACATGTGCACGCTCTTGATAGGTTACAATTTACAACTGTTAAACCATCCTTTTGTTTTCCCAACTATTTTCACATGCTTTATAAACAAGAGAAAATGTTAGTTAAGGAACTCTCCCCACATTCTCAAAATACATATAACCCATGGCAAATCCCGCCCCCACCCCTCATGTGCATGTGTGTGTGTGCACATGCACACTTTTGATGCAGACGGGGGCCAGGCACATAAGCTGTACATGTGCATGTGTGTGTGTGTGTGTGTGTGAGAGAGAGAGAGAGAGAGAGAGAGAGACCAAGGCAAATGTGAGTTTTTTGTCTTCCATCTTCCACATAATGATTCTCATGAATATCTAGTTCCCAGAATAATCCAAGGATGCAAACCCCTTTAACCACACAGAGAGAGAGAGAGAGAGAGAGAGAGACCAACGCAAATGTGAGTTTTCTTTTCCTTTCATCTTATACATAATGATTCTCATGAATCTCCAGTTCCCCGGGCGATCCAAGGATGCAAACCCCTTTAACATATGTTTTTCAGCACCTATCTGCCATGAAGACTTGAAACCTATATGATTATCATACTGCTGCACCTAGAATTATCTTTTCTACTTCAGATTTATGGCTCTATTTTGGCATTCTTTCTAGAATGAAACTTCTTGTTGGCCATTGTCGATTGGACTCGGGGAGGTTTTCTACCCTTTTTTTGAAGGTGGACATCAACATCACTATCTTTCAGCGAATGGAGTCCTTTTGATGAGATGGCTTAATATCTCAACAACTATTGTGTATTACCTTCTTTAGATTCATCAGAGAATAAGATAAATCTACTCAAACATGTGTCTAACTATGCACTGAAAAACAAATAACTGACAGTCGCTGAGTGGCAGCAAGAACTGTAAATCTGATTTCAAATATGACCCGATTCTGAGAGTTGCAATTAGAGAGGAAATGCACAATATGCACATTTGTTTTTTTTCTGCTAAAAATCAGAATCATGAACGAAAATTAGGAACTCTGGAACACAAATGAAAACAAGCATTCTAATGTCCTATTTTTGATATTTTATATATTTATAAGAATCTATTTGTTTGCTTCAACTTTAGTTCTTTTTTTTTTTAGTTTACAAAGTTTAGTAACTGTTGGATGGTCAGACCATTCAAACGTTCAACCCAATCCCCTGGACCTCTTCCCTCCCCAACACCTACGACAGAAGTTTTTATATGGGGGTAACAGAGGAAGGCAGTCAAGCTGGTGGGCTATTACCCAGATTGGAGTTTGTGTCAGAGTGTGTAATCATATGCCAGCCGGACTCATTTCCCAATTTGGTCCCATGCTGAAACAAAAGGGGAAGGAGGGGACAAGCCCCTTCAAAGGGGCAGCCCAGTCCCCTCGTCCATTTCTTGCCAGTGGTAAGTAGTAATATGCCTCCTCAAAAATGGTTGATAACATGACATGGGCCATTTCCCTAATGTGACCTCACAAGAACGAGCTGTGGCTGCCCAGTTCCATTCCATCAGGGTTCAACCCCAACTATCCATAAAAGGGTCCAGAACACCCATTGGTCCATGTGGAGCTGGTCCAAAAATAAAATAAATAATTCAAGTTATATCATTGATGATTTTTGGATATTCATTTTCATGTCCAGTTTAATAACAATTGACATCAGAAACATTATTGGAAAGTGGGAACAAGTATTTCCTGAGTCAATTCTGGTTTAGAATCTTTTTATCACTCATCTGCAATACGCAGATGATACAATTCTCCTTACCACTAGGGGTGAGGAGGAAGTTAGCAATTTGAGAAACTTGCTGATTCTTCTAGAAGCTACCACAGGCCTTAAAATCAACTATTTAAAGTCTGAAATTATTGGTGTGGGTTTGCCTGAGGAGAATCAGAAAGCTGCATCTGAAATCCTGAGATGCAAAATTTCCAATTTTCCAGTTAGATATTTAGGCCTGCCCTTATTTGAAGGACATCTTCAGGTTCAAGATTGGACTGATCTCATCCACAGATTTGATTGGAAATAGGAAATTTGGAAAGATAAGCTACTTTCAGCAGGAGGAAGACGGATTCTATCCAAGTCCAGGACTATCCTATCTTCTCTGGCTAGATATCATCTGTCTATTTTAAAGGCTCCAAAGACAGTTGTGAATAATGGATTGAAGCCATTAGGAGAACTTTCTTCTGGAAAAGAGCACATCCTAACAATAGGGGGCTTCAACTCCTTAGATGGATAGGGTTTGCAGGAACAAAGAGGAAAGGGGAGTGGGACTGGTCAGGGTGGCAGATTTTAACAAGGCCTTGTTGGCAAAATGGTAATGGAAACTTGGAGAGGAGTACTTGTCTTTGGCAGGTGATGGTTAGGACAAAATATTAGAGAAACTCATGTTGTTGGACTCTCACTCCAAATAAGTCAGTCAAGCTGTCTCAAGGATGGAGGAGTATATGCAAGTTTCAGGATTTCATGAAAATATCTAGCTCTTTTTCTTTTGGAGATGGTAGACGGATCAGATTCTAGGAGGATCCTTGGACATCACATCAACCCTCTCCCTTTAAAGGTCAAGTTGTTTAGACTTTCATCCACAAGGAAGAAGATAAAAACACCTGGAATTTACAGTTTAGCAGGGAGCTGACAGAAATAGAGATTAGAGAATTTGCACAGCTCTCTGCCTGCTTGGATGGCATTCCAATTGACAACAATAAGCAGGATTCCAGATGCTGGAGGTGGGAAAATACGGGCTCTTTCTCTGTTAGATCTTGTGTCAAACTTCTTCAAGATGGAGCCTGCAGAGTTACTTGGAATAATCTGATTTGGAAGGCAAAGGTTCCAAACAAAGTAAAGATTTTTTTCTTGGAAATTAATGCAAGACAGACTTCCTACAGCTGACAGATTAACAAGGATATTCCCAGATATTAAGGATTCCTGTGCCTTTGTTTCTGTTTTTAAGGAATCTATTGATCATCTGTTTGTTAAGTGTGGTATTACCCACTTTGTTTGGTGCATTCTTGCAAAATTGCTTAGAATCCAGTGGTGGGAGCCTGAGAATATGCTGGATCTAATACAGGGATGGGAATGAAGGTGTCTGAGAAGAAGAAAGAAAAAGTTCTGGCTTACTATTCCCTTTGCAATATTATAGATTATATGGAATGAGAAGAATATGAGGAATTTTAACCAGAATTCGCATGGAATAGCTCACATCTTGAAGAGATCAGTCACACTTATTGAGGAGTGGTTGTCCATCAACGACTTGCTTATCCAGGACAACTTGCTTGTCCAGAACATCCTTGCCCGCCTGCGACCTGCCAGCCCGGCCAAGACCCACGATCGCTCGATTAGGGGATCCGGGGTATAAATCTCCCCTTCTCCCATTCATTCTCCCCACAACATTCTCTCCTCTCTCCCCGCGGGGCAGCGAACCAGAGCTCCTCCCCCTTCGCGTCTGCCCCCTGTGGCGAGCGGCGAGCAGACGATGGCAAACGTGGTACGGTGGTGAAGGGACAATGGCGACGAGCGGCTGACGGCCCCTCTCTCTTGCACAGACCGGTACCTCTCTCCCCCCCTCCCTCTCTCTATCTCTCCCTTGCACAAACATGTGCACAGAGGGGCTGAGCCCCTCTCTCACGCACTCGCTCTCTCTCTCTCTCTCTCTCTCTCTCTCTCACACACACACACACACACACACACACAGGGACTCGACCCTTCTCTCTCTCACTCATACTCACTCTCTTTCTGTCCCACGTAGCTGCACAGAGAGGGCCTCTCTCTCTCTCACACACACACTCACTCACTCCCTCTCTATCTCACTCTGTCTGTCGCACTCTGTTTACTTGTTTATTTTTGAGCACTTATTATTCTAATTTATTGTATTTGCATGTATGACAATGTGTGTAGATTTGTTATTCTTGTTTACTGTATTTGCATGTATGACAATATGAGTGTAGATTTGGTAGTTCACAGTTGTAATTTGGTTTGTTCATGAATTTACTAATTTAGTGAGTCATATAATAATTTGACACATAGGAATGAATGAATTTAGAAAATTTATTGGCTTTATACATGCATTTTTGTGATATTTACTTTTCAAAAAAATACTTTTTGTGCCACTTTCAAATTTTTTTTGTGATATCTAGACATATATTTTAAATTTTGAATTATATATATTATTTTAATAAAATCTCGCCTCAAACGCCTATGCAATGGCCTAGGCGTTTGAGGCATGAGGCGACCCCTTGGTTGTCTCGGTCGCCTCTAACTACATAGGCTGAATTGGCCTTCCTTTGTTGATTAAAGGAATGTCTGGTGTAAGATTTCTGGTTTCTTGTTGGGCCCTTCACTTCTTTGACAGCTATCATCTTGATAGGTTGTCTGGGTTGCGGGTGCACTGACATGCTTTCCTTGTACCTTGTTTATCTTTTATTTCAATGAATTATGCTTTCCCCACTTTAACAACCCCCCCACTCAATCTTTCTTATGGGAAAGGGATGTGGGAGCACCTGCCTCTTACTCTATCTCTGAACTGGTTTGTAGCCCCAATGGTAGCATTTATGTGGACAACGTTGATAAACAATCAAGAACAAATAGTAGAGCGGCAGGCTTTTCTATATGAGAAAAGGTACTGGTGTACACTTAAGAACAAATAGCAGAAGAGAGGAAGGTTTCTCATACCAAAAAACATTCGTAGCACCTTGAACAAGAGCAGATGCAAAACGTAGTTGGGTTTCAGAATTTTCAGGAGGGGCTTCAACTAGCTGCAGAATATCACATCCAGCAATAATTTTCAAAAGTCAAACATTGGGGGAAGCCTTGGCAGCTCCTAAAACTAAATAGATAAAAAATCATATGCCACAAAAATAATGAATTAACTTTATGACAAAAAAGATGCAAAGACATGCATTCTCCACGTCAATATGTTAAATTACCGTGAGACACAGATTGGTAACCAGACATGCCGATAAATCGAAGGCATACCCATTTATGGAAAAGAAGAGCAAATATATGAGATGCAAATGACTGGCTCCAAAGCTTCACAATCAAGTCAAGAATGCGTCTCCCATTCTCAGGTTCCCTGCCATAATGATCGGCAAGAACATTGTAGAAACACAGGCAGCCTTGAGTTCCTTGAGCTTCATAACCCACTCCTCCATCCTTGTCGAGGATTATATCTGTTGTGAAGTAGCAATTATTAGAGGCTCCATCAGGATCATAAGGCAACAGTAACACCACCTAGAATAATCACATATTCCTACCTCAAATATGTTGGAAAACTGAGCTGTTCAAATTATCCCAAACACACATTAACGTGCCAAATCTTTTGAAAGTGAACATCAACGTGCTAATACAAGCAAAAAAGTACCACATGAATCTAGATTCTAAAGACATGCAATAGGAGTATACACAACCTTCCAGACACAAGCATACCATACACTGATGAGTAACTTCGAATTTAAATGTCAGTATATGGCTACCTTTTGATTTAAGACGTTCTTTCAAACGACATAAAAGGATGCAAAGTATTTCTGCTTTAATGTTTTAGTAGAACACCTTAGGCTGCCTATACGGTTCGATACATTCATCAAAGCAATATTCCAGAACGGACAACTAATGTACTCTTGCCTAATGAGATATTAGGATTGTGTTAGATAGTGACAGTCAAGACTTGCCCTGAAGTTGCTGGAAAGAATCACGGAAACTATGCAACTGTGGGAAAGCATTAGTTGCAGCTGAGGTAGATAAGGCTTTAGCAAATCCTGATCTCTCCGAAAGATATGGACGGATACAAACAAGAATGATCACACACATGCATGAAGGCATTAACTCCACACATGCGAACACGTTCATAGATCGGAGGACGTAATATACAGGGAAGGATGGCTTTACCTCTAGCGCGTGCATCGATTCCCAAAGCTATATCAGCAAACAGTTCCTGCAATATGCCCAACCGCTGCGACGGAGAATTCAATGCCTGCCAAAAATAGACAGATCGCCTCAGCCAACTCAGTCCAATCACCCCGCCACCTCAAAATCCCCAAACCACTATAATCACACCGATCAATCACAACAGAAGATTCGCAACCGAAACTATCATTTCCATCCCTCTTCATCAAGTCAACACGAAACCACTCCAAATTCGGAGATTGCGGGAAGATGCTTCCCTTCCCCATCCCTCTCCGAATCCGACCCCCATCCACCCGACCTCAGTTCGATACAAAAGCGACAGGGGCAGACGAATCGAGACTCGGTAAACGGGAATTCGATCGCGAGGCTCACCCTCTGGAGCTTCTTTTCGATCTCCTGAGTGAGAGCGGCGAGGTAGGCGGATTTCTGCGACGCCGAAACCCTCTGCATCCTGCCGGCACCGGCGCGAGGCTACCGGCATTTGACGGTAGACGAAGAACTCTACCCCTTCCCCCCGCGCGACCTTCTCCGCCGGCCAAAGCGGGTGGAATGGAGACTGGGGAGGCGGAGAACAAGGGGAACAACAAAGAGGGGCCGCGTCCCCAAAACGCAGACGGGAGTGGACCGCCGAGTCCGGCAATCGCGACGTACACTCTTTTAAATGTGGATAAAAATTTAAAATTTTCCAGTCACGGAAATACCCTCAGATATGCGTGCTTATTACGCATGGATTCTTCGATAACGATGGTAATTTGGACTAGTGGGAAATACCCCTACAAATTATCCTACGAAACGTGACGCTGTGATAAGCATGGGGAGCACGGCAGGGGAGGGGAGAGCACAGAATACGGGTGGTGCGCGGGGGTGGTGGGGGCGGGGGGAGGGGGACGAAGGAACAGATGATGCCACGTGCTCGTTTTCGCGATACGACACCTCCGCGCGCGCGACACCTCACTTTGACAGGAGAAGCGTTGCGTCTTTCCGTTGCAGTTATTTATAAGGGGCGCTGGGTTAGTTGGGGAACGGTGGGGGTGGTGGTAAATGGATCGGACTCGGTTTAAATTATCAATATTAGGCGCCTTTTGATAATGAGGCGGGGGTAACGTAATTGGCTCCGGAGGGTCGATTACGTTATTTGGGGTCGATTAATCACGGCTGTGAGAGAGGGAGGTGAGGCCTTCTCTCCTCAGCTATCGTAATACCCGACAACCTCGCTATCAAAGCGGGCCTTACAGTTTAAAATTTGGCCCGGGCTCGAGTAGGACTGTGGATTGATCAAACTGGCTCGATAGGCCCGCAGGCCTGGACTGATTTCGGGTTGGATCGTAAGACCTTTTTTAGCTCGTGGGCACTTAATCGGACCTAAAAGCTTGGCCCGATTAGGCCCAAGGGCCAGGCTCGAGCTTTGAGTTTGGCCCGCGGGTCAACCCGGTCCGCTCTTTTTTTTCTCTTTTTAAATTTTAAAAATTACCTAGTTAAAATTATGTTATTTTACTTAATTATAATATTTAAAACTCTATTTTTACACAAATCATATAATTAATATCAAAACTCTAATTAATTCAGTGAGATTATAGGTTTTATATTATTAAATATATTAGTTTTTATTTTTTATTTAAATTATCGGGCCGGGCCGAGCCTTAGTCGAGCTTTATAAATTTTTATAGTGTCGGGCCCGGCCCGGCACGACATAACTCGGGCCCGGGCCGGGCTTGGGCTTTAGTATTGATAAGTTGGGTCCGGGCCGGGCCGACCTAAGCCCGGGCCCGGCCTATTGACATCCCTGACTTGAGCTATGTCGGGCCGAGCTGGGCTAGACTGGGCCCGATATTATTATAAAATTATAAAGCCCGACTAAGACTCAACCCGACCTGACACCTTAAATAACAAATAAAAACTAAGGAAAACTAATATATTTAATGATATAAAATTTATAATCTCACTAAATTAACTAAAGTTTTGATATTAATTATATAATTCGTATGAAAATAGAGTTTTAAACTTTTTAATTAAGTAAAATAATATAATTTTAACTAAGTAATTTTTAAAATTTGAAGGAAGGAAAAAAAAGATAATCGATCGGGCCGACCCGCGAGTCGAACTTAAAGTCCGAGCCCGGCCTGTGAGTCTAGTCGGGCCGGTCTTTTAGGCCCGGCTAAGAACCCACGGGTCGAAAAAGACCTTGCGACCTGATCCGAAATCAGGTCAGACCCGTGGACCTATCGGGCCAGCCTGGCCCATTGACAGCCCTAGGTGGAGGACTAGGTGTTAATGTTTGACGCCACCGTAGGCTATTATCTTATAGTTGAAAAGAAACTTACAGCTATAGGGAAAATTCGATATAAACATATATAGGTTTTTTTCATATAAATCATTATTACGTATGAATTTATAGATATATTATTTTTAAAAATATCTTAACATACATATTGTTACTATTTTAAAAAACTTTCAAATATATCGTCGTAGCTAACTTTCATTGACAGAATCACGAATATTTCTAAAATATGTTAATATTCTCGTTAAGTGACAATTAAATGATTAAAATATCTCTCTGAAAATCAAATGACTAAAGAGAGAGAGAGGGAGGGCAGCCGACAATAGAGGGAGGGGAAGGGGAGGAACGGGTGTTTGGGGGTGGAGTTCTGACAGCGCACAGAGGGGCGGTCACACCAGAGAGAGAGAGACTAGTGAGGGGAGGGGGATGGGATGAGAGAGAGAGAGAGAGAGTGCAGGGAGAGGGGATGTCGAAGACGTCTCCCCATCCGACAGTGACAAAAAAAGAGGGAGAGGGAGAGAGAGAGAGCGAGAGGGAGAGGATGGAGTGAGAGAGAGAGAGAGGGAGGGGATGGGATCATAGAGAGAGAGAGTGTAGGGAGGGGGGGCGCAAGAAACGTCTCCCCCTCTGGCGATGATAGAAAGAGAGAGGGAGAGAGAAAGGTAGAGAGAGCGAGAGAGGAAAGTTACTCTATGTTAGAACGACTTTTTTCTGAAGTCACTCTCACTCGGAGTGACTTCTATTTTAAAAAATAAAAAAAATAAAAAATATGAACAGAGATGAGCAAACCCTCGATCCCCCTCCCCTCCCCGCAGCAGGAGGACCAGCCACCGCTCCACTTGTGGTGATTGCCCCCCCCCCCCCCCAATCCCCTTGCTACCTCCTACGAACACCCCCCAACCCTCCCGCTCTGCTCTCCCACCCCCCCTTAGTGGGCCTCGCTTCACCACGCTTTGTTGACAGTAGAGAGAGAGAGAGAGAGATGCAAGTAGTTGGCGCCACCAAAAGACCGCTGCCACTTTTTGCGGCATCGCCGTCGTCATCTTAAGATTTGGAAAAGCCATCAAGGAGAGGAGAGAAGAAGATGACCACTTTAAAACATTTAAACTCTAAAATTTATTTATTTAGTTATGTGCTTTTATTATATTTATATATTTTTTATTTCAAGATTCTATTTAAATTTTTTTAAATAATTTATACCTTAGGTGATATAATTGTGGATATTTTAATCTTTTTTATATTTAGTTAGACTTAGTTGTAGTTAGGTTGACAGGTGATAACAGAAGATTACGGCGATAACATATCTGAAAGTTTTTTGAAGTAGTGATAATATGTATAGTAATATATTTTTAGGAATGATACATCTGTAAATTCATCTATAACAATAATTTATATATATATATAGGATTATACATATATCTTTATAAAGATTAATTTTATCAAATGAATCTCTCATTTAAATTTATTATAAAAAACTCTCAAAATAATTCAAATAAATACAGTTATACGAAAGAATATTTCATAAAATATACTACTAAAAATGCTAAGATACGTAAAACATCTAAAATACTATGAGCTTTGGCCTCGACACTGCCTCGGCCGCGATGTGCGTCCTCCTGGATGCAGTTGGCCGAGTGGACTGGATGGGATCCCGGTCACCTGCTGCACCATCTGTCGGAAGTTGGCCGGGTGGACGACGATGAACGTTGTGGTAGATCGCTTGGATGGGCGGGGCTTGCGCTTGCATACCTTCCCCGCCGGAGGGGACAGATCCGGGCTTCGGGTCGGCCTCGGCGCCGACGTCTCTGCGTCAGAGGCAGAGGTGGCGCAGTTGAGGACGGGTGAAGGTCTTCTGGCGGAGGTGACTGCGGCGAGGATGTCGGTGTAGCCGGCATCGATGGAGGGGGATCCACCGATCACATGCATCGCTGGCCTGCTCCTACATCATGGAAGCACTAGCCAGCATCAATTTTGGTGGCTCAATTCTTATCTGGGCTCTGATTTCCTCCCAACTGAAGATGCGGGCAATGCAACATGCCACGCTAATATATGAACAATGTTGTGAAGTGATTTTGCTCTGCAATTATTTCTGTTCATATGGTGGGAATGGACATCGTTGAATCCTCGTCACACCGAGTTTTCGAAGGAGGAGAAAATTAACATACTTTTAAAATATTTTAATATCACTCCTATTTCTCCATCTTTATTAACTCAATGCCTCTCAAATTTCCACGACGAATACATCGTGTCTCTATCGTCAATGACCTTTCACAGTAGTTAACTCTAGATGAGTTAGTCATAGTTAAACGAGTAACTTATCCCTAATTAACTCTCTCTCTCTCAACTTACCCCTAGTCAACACTCTCTCTTGATGCATCATTGATATTCCCCCGACACTCCCTCTCTCCCTCTCTACTCTCTCGCTCTCCCTCTTGTTGGGAAGTTGGTGTTGGAATGCTGACGATGAAGGTGGCATGCCGTTCGAGCACACTGACACCTCCATCTCCGTGCCTGTAATAGTGGTCTCGTGTTCGGGCTTATGGGCATCCGAACCACGTACGGTCGCCATTTGGACTCAAGACTTTCGACCGGCCACTAAGATTGATCTATGCACAGACGAAGCAGCCAGAGCTATTGCTACTTGTAGGGTGTGCCATCTTGCCGCCTACAGTCTATGGGGTTGTGGCATGTGCGGACCCAGCTTCGGCCATAGGGAGTGGAACCTCTCCCACACCCACATTTGCAGCAATTGGAAAGGTGCCCAGATGATGGCATCCACATTGTCACAATCTGTGATGCCCCTTCCCGTGATCCTATATCCAGTCCAGAGTTATCACATCGTACATAATCGTTGTGAGTCAAGAAATTCGTAAGATATTAAAGATCAAATCATCGTTTATCCAAAAAAAAGTATATCATATTATTTTCATAAAACACAATATATATAATTTACATCATAAACATCGTTTCTCTAACTCAAAAGTCAAATTTATACTCATCATATAGAAGGAAACTAAAGTTACTTGTTATGTGCATCGGAATTCAAAATATCTCCGAGATCACTCTCCGATCTACTCTTCGTCGGAATCAAAACTATACACTTAATATTATTGATCTCCTAAAAAATAATTAAGGAACACACGTGAATCATAAGACTCAATAGACATTAAAATCAATCACATGCTTATTATATAATAACTTTTACATATCATAATATAATATTTAATTTAATATAACTCTTTAATTACAAGTTCTAAACATACATCATAAAATCAAAAGATACAATAATGAATCAAAACCATTAACAATCATGTGGGCAATTGCTCTTAATCAATCAATTTAACTATCAGTCAATTCAATATTACAATCGACTTGCCCAATCAATTCAATATTTATCTGGACTCAACCCAGATTCAATCAATCAATAAGTCAATCGAATCTGTCAATCAAATATACAATCTTTACGATCAATTTCATAATATGTGCCTTTATTTATTAAGGTCAATTTCAATTCAATCAATCTTGATTACAATAGTTGAACATACATCCAAACTATAACATAAGGAGTCAATCAATATCGGGATTCCATACAATAGATATATAGACAAATGGCTTACACGTTGCGTACTGATCGATCTTCATCAATTGTGCAAGATGAGATGGGATAACTAGTATCTAACGGTCATTCCGTTTGTCCTCGGACATTAGACTAATGTGCAGTGGACTCTTACTATATATTATCATAGTTCCCCTTAAGATGACATTATCCTTATATTAATTTTATATAAATCTTTCTCGGTCAACTTTTATATGAACAATCTTTAATGAAATTGAATACAGAAATTTCAGATACATCAACTAAGGTTGATGACCAATCAGAAAAGCATACATAATTAATCAGATCTCGTATATCATAATTTAATATGTAATTCATGAGATCCTAATTATATATGACTTCTGTTAATAGGTACAATTGATCAAAATTAACTACACATATCGGACATATGTCATAAGGGATGTCATAGTGTCTAGACAAAAGGTACTGTCCGACCATACACAATGATCCGTCTTCTTTAGACCGTTGGTCTAATTCTTGTGGAAGGGACTTGCTAATCGGGTACGTTGGATCTAATTTCCGTGGAATGCTCGTTGGGGCACTCGAGAGTCAAATTCCAGTGACATCAGTTGTCAATAAGGGCATTCTTGATCTAATTCCCCACAGTATATTTTCAATTGGGACACCCGTCATTCTCCCTTAAGGTGGCACTCTCTATATACTTAATTCAATTTTATCTCATTAACAAATTCTTCTAAATAACTTGACACTGATATAATAAACTAATTATCAACAAAGCATATATTATTACAACTAATCAAAATTTAGTCATAAGTTATCAAATCAAATCTGTTGATTAAGTAAATCACCGATTTTAACTATGTAACACTCAGTGTTATCAGAACCGGACCGGTGTCCGAACCGGACAATGAGCTGGTTCGGTTCGAACCGGTTTGACCGTTCAATCTAACTGGTTTGAACTGTGATGTCATTATAATATTGATATATGGTCCGATTCGATTTTATGACTTAAGATAATAAGAAATAAGATATAATGATCAAAATAAATAAATTTACATGTATAATTATTAGTCCTGATTATGTAACTACTAATTATATAAGTAAAAAAATAACAATAACATGGTTAAATAAAGTGACTTTAAAATTTATAATATTTCATTGATGTTCACTCTTCACAAAGAACCAATAAGGAGTGCCACCTAAGCGCCCTTCCACCACCTTCTCGAGAACGCATGAGAGTGGCCACGCGTTTTAATCATAGTAAACCTTCGCAAAGACCCCCCTCTTAAAATCTCCATTCACAAAATAAATCCCCAAAATCGGGATGTTACACGATCGCCTTCGACGACGGCGACAACATGTTGTTTGAGCTTCCCCCCGGTCCTTATAGAGCGTTGCTAGCACAGTGGGTGCCAGTGCTACCTTGGAGCCTCCCGCCAGTCGCACGGCCATCACGAGCACACACTGTCTGACGACTAGACCGGGGAGGACCCACCTTGACGGCCACAAAGATAGGAAGGCGGCATGCTCCAGCTTCCCGTCGCCTCTTACGCCAAGCTCCTCTAGTAATATCTTAATTAGTCTGTGTAAGGATATCGAAAATGTCCGTACATCTGATTATCCGTATCATTCGACTCGTGATGGGTCGGATAATATCTAGATAAATAGATATGGATTCGGACAGGTGTCGGGGTGCTAGGCTCGACGAGCTGAGCGCGTTGGAGCCGGGTGTGCAACACCGGGTGGATGTGCCAGGGGCGCGGGTGGACTTCGTGGGCCAGCAGGTGCTATAGAGCCGGCGATCCCCACTGCCTGGCGGGCCGGCTATCACTCGACCTGTGATCGGTCGGGTAATACCTGGATATGGATTCAGGCGGGCCGCGGGCGTCGGGGTGCCAGGAGTCAGGGGGCTCGACCAGCCGAGCGCGTCGAAGCCGGGTGTGCAACACCGGCTGGAAGTGCCAGGGGTGCGGGTGGGCACCGCGGGCCAGCGGGCGCTGTAGAGTCGGTGATCCCCGATGCCTGGCAGGCCGGCTGCTGCCCATATGGGCATTCAAGCCCATTAACATAGATGAACAGAATATATCAATGTACGTGCATAATTCGACGACTTCCTCCTCGTTCAATCATTCCATCGGCAAAGAGCAATGCAATCATGCTTCGTGTTCCTTCCACATGGCTCGACTACCTCCCCCTCCTCCTCCAATAATTCCATTGGCAACAGCAATTATGCCATTCGTCCTCGTCACCGTCTCAAACCTCAAGCCCCACCAAAATGGCTGCGCACTGTTCCTCTTTCATGCTCATATTCTTGTTACGTTTTAAAGCCGTCTTCGTCCTCGCGCCCTTAGTTCATCCACCACGCGCACAGTTGCTCCCGCCATTCCATCTTTTTCTTTAGATGTGATGGAATCTGGAGCTCGCACGCATGCGGAAGTTGGGCTGGAATTTGGAGCATCGAGCAGGGCCGAAACACCTTTTTTTTTAAATAAATAAGAACATATCATCTTTTTGCTTATGCAGGTATCTTTTGTATTCTACGTTAGTTAAAAGAAATGTGATAAGACCTCATATTTGCAAGGTAAGGGAGAACAAACTCTTTAGTAATATTTAGGTGAGGGTTTTCCACAAACGTGAATAGGTGACCTGTTCCTTCTTCTGGTCCCTTCTAATCTTCAACTGCCCGGAGCTTCCTCTCTCCCGCCCTAAAGACATCATGCACGGACAAGAGTTTGGTTCATGTCTTAAAATGGCAGTTTGACGTTGGATTCATAACTAACTGAAACTTTTGTAACGAAAACATCCTCTTCTAGAACACTTTGGCTGATGTCTTACAATATATCAAACCTTCTTTTTTATATATATCCTTAAATTTTTTAATGGACACTTTGGCTCATGTATTCCAATATATCAAACCTTCTTTTTTTATACATCCTTAAATCTTTTTACTTAATTTAAACATTATACCATATACTATTAAGTTGCCGTTTGGTTGGACTCATGGCCCATGTAACATTTATGAAAATCCCTCTACTGTACATTGGTTAAATGTCATAGATTTTTGCAGGGTGAAAACATCTCGTTTGGAGGGTCGTAGGTAATGTTTTAAAATCCGACCCGGAGTTTGACCCGGTTAAGTTAGTGAGTCACGGGTCAATGATTTAACCGTTCCGGTTGACCCATGACCCGTAAGACTAGAACCGTTTATATTAATATTATAAATTATCAGAAGATTTTAAGATATCTTGACTTAGAAATATGAAACAAACACTTAAACATATATTGTAAAAATTAAAACAAGTGTATTAAACAACCACTAAACTAGTCTAAAAAAAGAATAAACTTTATATTAAGTAAACACTACATATAACCATTTATCAACTATAATTAACATCTCATGAGACATAAGTTTCATGACGTGTGAACTCAAATTTCTTGTTCATCTAAATTTTCATATTTTCCCTCGTCCTCATCTATTCATCTCCCTCTAAATATCTTTTCAACTTCTAAAAGTTAGAAAGTTAGAGTCTCAAAAAGACTATACATCTATAATTTTAAAGAGAGGAGTTAGAAGACTCCTCATCTTCTATATTTTTACGTTAAATTAAAAAATAAAAATTAAATAAATAAAAAATATGCCTAGGAGTCGGACCCGGTCAGATCACACAGATTTTAGCGGGTCGGCCGGGTTGCACCGGGTTACACCGGGTTGACTGGGTTTGACCGAGTTTTGGGTTTAAAATGATCTAGACACTATTCTAATCCGATTTTGGGATCAGGTCGCGGGTTAACCTGTCGGACCGGCCGGTCCGGGCCAGATTTTAAAACAGTGGTTGTAGGTTACTACACTCTCGCAAATGGGCACGGGTAACGAAAATGCACGTCGAAGATGCGTAAACATAGTTTGGCTAGTTTTTGTAAGTTTAAACGTGGGTTTAACTATTTTTTTCGATCACAGGCGGTTTTAACCAATATGAGGGGTCATTTAAGGCGAGATTTAACTTACCAACGGTACGGCGAGCTCAGCAGTCCGCCCAGAAGCTAGTTTCAACGGGCTTCTATTGATTTTCTCTCCTCACATGCACGTGTTTATCTCTCTCTACATTCGAAAATCTATCTGAGCACAAAAATCGAAGAGTTTATAGTGCATTTGGTTGGACTTACGTAATTATCCGTGATTCTAATCATTAAAATCTCTAAATCTATGTACATAAATTTAACCGAACGGTGCCTAAGTCGATAGTAATATTGTTAAAATTTACAGTATTAATGTTGAAATTGACAGTAAAAGATTTGTTGAAATTCACAAGATCACGACGTTGAGATACACAGGTCCAAGATCATAAGCACATGAATCACAACTCATTTAATTAATATGGGACTATTGCCCATGGACTATGTCCAAATTTTAACACTCCTCGTCACGGTCAAGATGAGCCGTGGATATTAATTGGGTGGAGGTGACATGAGGATTGGGCCCAAGACCATGTTGTGATACCAAATTGAAATCTACAAAATCGTAATGTTGAGATACACATGTCCAGGGTCATAAATGGTTGAACCACAACTCATTTAATTAATACGGGACTATTATCCAGAGACTATGTCCAAATTCCAACGTGATTATATAGAGTACGATAACCAAAAGAGAAGGAAACTTGGAAGGAAGAGAGGAGGGGTACGTCCCGAGGCTTACGAAAACTGAGCTGCAGGATGGTTGACACGTTTGGGCTATGCGATGGTAGTAATCTCTACTAATGCATATCTAACAAGATTGATAAAGTATAGCTAGAAATGAAATATGGTAGCAACATCAAAATCTTCATTGATAAAGCGATCATACGCATACAACAACCAAACACCCCGTAAAAAATAAAATTTAAATAGCTGCCTGACTTGCATACGTAATTACGAAAATAAAATTCTCCCTTCTCCATTAATTATATGCGACTTCCCCAACTAATTCCCTTCCTCTATACTGAACCATAGAAACTCCCCCACATGAACTAATTAAAAACTCTATTGTCTTCCGTCCACAACTTTTGATTTCCCTAATTAGAGTGCCAATCGCCCATTTCTTTACACCTTTCCGGAGTCCAATCTAATCTCTTCTTACAGATCAATCTATTTAGTACTAGCAGGAAAGTCTTCAAACCTAACCGGACTCCAGGTCATATGCTCATACACGTTTGTCAATCTGTTCTATTGCGGATATAACATAACATCTTGTGCCTACGGTGGGTCAAGGTTTTGTGTAATTATGACAAGCTATAGGTGCTATGAAAGATGTCGAAGGCGAAGTTTATGCCTTAAAGGTGGAGAAGCTAGACGATAATATTAAATTTGCTATGTGACGGAATATAGTGAAAGTTATTCTAGTACAGAATAATTTGCACGGGACTCTTCTTTCATCTTTGCCGAAGTCATACGACCACTTGATGACCACCATCTTTTATGGTAAAGAAACTCTAAAGTCGTGTCACTCGAACCGTGACGAGTCATATGATAGTCGGATAAATGGATATATATTTAGACAGGCATCAGGGTGCCAAACGTCAGGGGGCTCGACGAGCTGAGCGCGTCAACACCGGGTGGATGTGCCAGGGGCGCGGGTGGACGCAGTGGGCCAGAAGGCGCTATAGAGCCAGCGATCCCCACTGCCTGGCGGGCCGGCTATCACCCGACCTGTGATCGGTCAGGTAATACCTGGATATGGATTCAGGCGGGAGTCGGGGCGCCAGGCGAGCCGAGCGTGTCGAAGCCGGGTGTGCAACACCGGGTGGAAGTGTCAGGGGGGCGGGTGGGCGCCGTGGGCCAGCAGGCGGCGTTGAGCCGGCGATCCCCGCTGCCTGCAGGCAGGCCCGGCTGCGGCCCATATGGGCATTCAAGCCATAGATGAACAGAATAAATCAATGTATGTGCATAATTCGACTACTTCCTCCTCGTTCAATCCTTCCATCGGCAAAGAGCAATGCAATCATGCTTCGTGTTCTTTCCGCATGGCTCGACTACCTCCCCCTCCTCCAATAATTCCATTGGCAACAGCAACTATGCCATTCGTCCTCGTCACCGTCTCAAACCTCGAGCCCCACCAAAATGGCTGCGCTGCCTGCGCACTGCTCCTCTTTCAGGCTCATCTTCTTGTTACGTTTTAAAGCCGTCTCCGTCCTCGCGCCCTTAGTTCTTCCACCACGCGCACAGTTGCTCCTGCCATTCCATCTTTTTCTTTCGATGTGATGGAATCTGGAGCTCGCACGCATGCGGAAGTTGGGCAAGAATTTGGAGCCAAGGTTCGTCGTACGACCCGGCCGACTTAGTATCGACTCGAGTTAGGTTGGGTCGCTCCCGACTCGGTCCGTCTCATCTCATATTTAAATAAAAAAGATTATATATATAATATATATAATAATGGAATAAAATAAAAAAATATATTATATATATATAATATATTATTAAATTAATAGGATGATTCGATGACGACTCACGACCCGATCGTCTCGTAAATAATCTGAGTCAGGTTGGATCGTGCGGGTCGAGATAACACGCACCGGATGGACAAATCATCTTTAGAGCATCGAGCAGGGCTGAAACACCTTTTTTTTTAAGATAAGAACATATCATCTTTTTGCTTATGCAGTTATATTTTTTATTCTACGTTAGTTAAAAGAAATGTGATTAGACCTCGTATTTACAAGGTAAGGGAGAACAAACTCTTTAAGTGATATTTAGGCGAGGGTTTTCCACAAACGTGAATAGGTGACCTGTTCCTTCTTCTGGTCCCTTCTAATCTTCAACTGCCCGGAGCTTCCTCTCTCCCGCCCTAAAGACATCAGGCACGGACAAGAGTTTCGTTCATGTCTTAAAATGGCAGTTTGATGTTGGATTCATAACTGACTGAAAATTTTGTAACGAAAACATCATCCAGATTCTAGAACACTTTGGTTGATGTCTTACAATATATCAAACCTTCTTTTTTATATATATCCTTAAATTTTTTAATGAACACCTCGGCTCATGTCTTACAACATATCAAACCTTCTTTTTTTATACATCCTTAAAATTGTTTACTTAATTTAAATATTATATCATAGACTATTAAGTTGCCGTTTGGTTGGACTCATGCCCCATGTAACATTTATGAAAATCCCTCTATTGTACATTGGGTAAATGTCAGAGATTTCGTAGCTTAGGATACATAAACTGTTTGAATCCATAAAATTACAGTGTTAAGATATAATGACCCATCGTTATAAACACATGAATCATAACATATTTAATCAATACGGGACTATTGTCTAGGGGAACTATGCCCAAACACCAACACTCCCTCTCATGGTCAAGATGGGCCGTGGCCATTAATTGAGTGGAGGTGGCAATATATGGAGTTGGATCCATGACCCCCTCTGATATCATATTGAATCCATAAAATCTCAGTGTTGAGATACAAGAGTCCATGGGTCATAAGCACGTGAACCACAATATATTTAACTAATACGGAACTATTGCCCGGGAGAACTATGTCCAAACACCAACATAAACATAGTTTAGCTGATTTTTACGGGTTTAAATGTGAGTTTAACTATTTTTATCGATCACAGACGAGTTTAACCATTATGAGGGGTCATTTAAGGTGAGATTTGACTTATGATGGATAGGACGAGCTCATGAGTCCGCCCAGAAGCCAGCTTCAACGGGTTTCTATTGATTTTTCTCTCCTCACTTACACGTGTTTATCTCTCTCTACATTTGAAAATCTATCTGACCAGAAAAATCGAAGAATTTATGGTGCATTTGATTGGACTTGTACAAGTATCAATGATTTTAATCATTGGAATCTCTAAATCTATATACATAAGTCTAACCGAACGGTGCCTAAGCCGATAGTAATATTGTTAAAATTTACGGTATTAATGTTTAAATTGATAGTAAAAGACTTTATAGAGGACAACATCCAAAAGAGAAGGAAACTTAAGAAGGAAGAGTGGAGGGGTCTTGAGGCTTGTGAAAACTGAGCCGCAGTATTGTTAACACGTTTGGGCCTATGTTGATGGTAGTAATCTTTACTAATGCATATCAAACAAGATTGATAAAGTACAACTAGAAATATAATATGGTAGCAATATCAAAATCTTTATTGATAAAGCGATCATTCGTATACAATAACCAAACACCCCGTAAAAAATAAAAGATTTTTACATGAAAATTATTATTAAATAAAAATTTATAAAAAATATTCTTACAAATATAATAGCAGAATATCACTGCGTAAATCTGAATAGTGTAAAAATGTCATTTTTATTTATAAACATATCACTTTTTTTGTTAAAAACTTCTAAAAAAGAATATTTAAATGACATTTATACACTATTTCAATTAACATAATGATATATTTTTTAATATATTTTTAAGAATGATTTTTTTACAAATTCACTTCTAACAATAATTTTCATGTAAAAATCTCAAAAATAAATTGAAATAACTCCCCGACTTCTATACATAATTATGAAAATAAAATTCCCCCTTCTCAAAAATATAGTGAAAGATATTCTTGTACAAAATAGTTTGCAATGGACTCTTCTTTCATCTTCTTTTACCTTTACTGAAGTCATAAGTCATATGACCACCATCTTTTATGATAAAGAAACTCTAAAGATGGAGGAGTTTAAATCAATCTTTTTTTTTTAAGTAATACCTAGGCAGATCTAGACAGATCTGTTAGGAGTTTTATTAATATGATAAAAGGAAGAAGGTACAAGTAACTCGAGCCTAAAGCAACACCCTTCGAAGAGGGGACAAGGAACAGAGGCTCGCCAGAAACAAAAGATTACAACCACTGGAGCCCAACAATAGGCTAAGAGCGATAGCGAGGATTGGGCTTGCGACGCCTACGATTGGGGATCACCCAACCAAGATCTTCATCCGCATCAGCAGGATCATGTTGAGCAATGGCAGCGGCTGACGGAGTAACAGTGTGGGGCAAGTTTGAAGAAGACGAGACACCAGCTGGAGGAGCAACATCCTTAGCCAACACAATACCATGAGCCTTAAGAGAATGCACAGTATTATCAGGCCCATGAGTCACTAAGGAGGACGAAGGAACACCAATGGCGGGCTGCTGAAGAGGGTCAACAGCAGAACCATCAGGCATAGAAACATCAAGATCACGAACCACAGATGAGTCTCACATGACAGACACAACTCCTGGAGGAGGATTCACAGGAACAATAGGAGGAAGCCTGACATCCTCAATCATGTTAGACATGGGCTTGAGAGGAACAGAAGCGACTGGGGCAGAAGAGTTGCCGAAAATTGGCAAGGCGTTAACTTCATCTCTTAAGGCACACAGGGCAGCCAAGCGGGCCAAGCGCGCTGTGTCCAGATAGGGGTCAACAGCAGGAGGCCCATCGACGGCAGAGGCACTAGGTGAGCCGGTTGCAGAACTGCTGGTAGCACCGGGCGCCACAGCAGGAAGGTGGCATACATCCATAAGAGCAGCACCGGAGGCGGCGGAGCAGGCAGCTGTTGGAGACGGTTGAGATGAAGCAGCACGAACGGTGGCACCTGCAGGAGAGGCAACCAACTGGGCATCATCCAAAAGCTGATCGGCATACTGGACAGAAGCAAGCACTTGCGAGGGCCGAGCAGCACAAGGAAGATCATCAATGGAGGGAGCAACAACCGAGGCTGCTGCACACCCAACCAGCAATGCCATAGGGGGAGCGCCACATGCCTCAACAGGAGGAGAGCCAAGAGGGGCCCTCGAAGCGGATGTGGCCAAAGCCGCAGGCAGGAGCAGGGGATCGCGAGCCAAGGGCACACCAGCCATGGGCAAACCATCAATATCGACAGTTCCACAAACAGGTGACGGGACAGGGCAACCAGCACCATCAAGAGATGGGGGAGGCTGGGCAAGGGCCCTCAGGGGCAATTGATCAAACACTAGAGTGGCAGAGGCGGGGACACCAGAAGATGCAGTAGCAAGACCAACCTTAGGCCCATTGGCTTGAGCAGCACTCTGGTCAGCTTTGGTGAGAGGAACTATGCGGGGTCTGAAGACCTGAGTGATCTTTCTAATGTCTGAACCTTTGTTGCCATTACTAGAGGAAAAAAAAAAAGAAGACTCGCGTAACTTCTTCTTGCACTCCGCCTCCATGTGACCAAGTTTATGACAAAAGGAGCAGAGGTGAGGAACTCTATGATAGTTAATGGTTTGCCAAAAGCCCTCTCCATCCAGATCTATCCACAGACGATTTTTTCGCTGCATAGACAAGTCGAGCTCCACACAGACGAGGGCCTCCGAAGTGTCTGTCATTGCAAGCGTATTGTCATGAATTCTGAGGACTGGGCCTGTCACGCCCCGATGCGGAATCTCGGGACGTACGGTTAGGGGCAAGCGAGCAATAATTCCGAACCATTGCAAACCATTGCACAAAAGGTTGGAAAGGATAATAATCAGAGTTTTATTGATAATAAAGTTGAGTACACTGGGTAGAACAACTACATCCAAATAATAAGCAAAATACTAGAACAATCTCTCACTAATACTAAGGGTACAAACTGACTCAATAAACTAAAACTATCTCTCGATATCACTCCAGTCCATTCCCGACAAGTTCATCACCTGGAAAGAGGGGAAAAGTAGGAGTGAGCTAAACGCGCTCAGTAGATAACCACAAACAGGTTTACGTAATTAACCATTGATTTCCAATTTATATGAAATGCAGTAAATAAAGAATGACGATACGATAAAAGAAACAATGTAAAAGATATCTTGCAAGGTCAAGAAATATAACAATTTACCAAGTAATGAAAAAGTAAAGTAACAGTAGATAATTTGGCCAGCAAGTATGTTACACATGTAACCAAGTAAATACGCACGAGTCAAGTAACAAGAGTTTGTCATAGACGTACCATGTCAAGTCAAGTATTCGGGTGCAATGCCTCACCCTGTCATAAACATCCCAATGGGCTCAATATCTTTTCGGGCGCTCTCCCCAGGACCAGACCGGGCCCTTATGATGCGTTGGCATCTCATTTCAATTGGATCACCGATCCCCCGTCTAGACATAGTCAATTATGGCCAATATAATCAGATGAATTTCTGTCGGGTACAAGATGTAAAGGACGACACTCGCCTCCTTTGATTCAAGAGTATAACCACGATGAGAAACCTAAAACAAGGTAGTCGTACGGCAAACACCGGGCCGTACTCACATGAGTAACGAGTCACGGGGCCAAGAATGAACGGTTGACAGTAAGCCGTTCGAGAGAGAGAAGTAAGTTCCGAAGAACGAATATACGAACCATTCGGGTCGTATTTTAAGAAATACGGTTCAAGAGAATCCGTATTAAGCATAACGATAATGTCTAATTATAAGATAATTTATGCAAAATAGTCACCGGGTTGCCAATAACAATTAAACCAACCAATTTCAGTTTAATGTCCATTGATCAATTCCGGGCTCAAATATGACCGAAGATTATCCAAGGGTAATCGGTCAATTAATCAAGTTAAAACAATAGTCATGATGTAACCGTAATTTACGACGGTAAAAATGTTCTACGGTAAAAATGTAAAGTTTACCGGATGGAGTGTCCGGCTAATTGGTCAAAGACTTGCCATAAGTCGGCCAGTAATTTTCTGGTTTACAGTAATTTACAGAAATTACCTATGGTAAAGTTTAGCTATTTACCATACTTATTCAATTTATCCAAAGTTACAAGTGAATTTCAATGATTTTCACTTTAAACAATTTATCAAAATAGATATTGCAATTAACAGAAATTTACTCATGTCATTATCTGTTATTTATGTGGATTGTCAATTTTTACTAATTAACATTGTTAAATGGGTCAAATAGCAAAAAAATCAGTTTTCTGGAAGTTAAACGGATGACAGTGGGCCGTTAAACCTACTGGCTGTAAAACGGTTATCATTGGGCCGTTTTATACAAGGCGGGCGGTTCTAATTGGGCCGTTTGTATAAGTCGGGCGGGCAGTTATGAACCGTCTAAGAGATAAAGCGGTCCGGTTGGAACCGTTAATCCCTGTAACACGGGAACAGCGAAACAGAAGCATAAATCCGGCGTTTAAGGCTTCAATTCATGCATTTGAGTACGTAAATAAATGGAAAAGCATGGTTTCTACAAGCTAACATGATGCCCTTTCATTCCATTTATCAAATTCAAGGTTTGTGCCATGGTTACCTACCTTAACCGATGAAATAAGGAAAGATGAATGGGGAAGAAGATGAACAGTAGACTTGCAGAGCTTCTTCACAGCAGCAAGAACCCTTTTGTGTTTAAGAAATGTTTAAGGGGGGGCTTCCTCTACTTATAGGTTTGGAAGAGGAGTGTTTAATCTTCACACACGGTTTGGTCAGAGCCGCAAAATCCTTTGCATTGTTGACAACGTGTTTCTGCCAACCAAAACACGGTTTCACGTGTTTCTCAAGGTAAGGTTAGTCTAATCTAAGCCTAATCCAAAAGATTAAGGAATGGTTAACTAAGACCTCAATTTAATGTTACTAAATGATTTTTAATGAATTGGACCCAGAAGATAAAATTACTAATCAAGACATGCTCTTTCATAATATGATTTTTATGGAATTTTATCACGAGGTTTATTGTTAATCTCCCAATCTTAAGATTAAAATAATAATTTAACCCAATGTTCAACGGTTTAGTCGATAGAGAGAGTTTCTGATTTTTACCGATGAAACTTCAGAAGACAAAGTTGCTAAGAAAAATACCCTCTATCAGATGTGATTTTTACAGATTTTTCTAAGGTAGTTGTATTTTCGTATGAATAGTATTTTCCGCGTTTTTAAGTCACGCTTAAATCACTGATTAAGCCATGTAAATGATTTTATTAGGGTCAAGTACAGAAGACCAAAGTGTTTACCATGGTCTTTACTAATTAACTACCATTTTTCGGAATTTTTATATGATAGTCAAATTTTTTTACTATTTACTATTTACCACACTCACTATTCAACATTTACTATTTACGAAATTTAATATTTGTACAGAAACTCGGGGTCTTACACCCTCCCCCACTTAAAGAATTTGGTCCTCCAAATTCACTGGACCAAAATATAGTAAGGAAAAAATAGCTTACCTAGAATAGATCGGGATAACGCTTCCGTATGGCGTCCTCGGATTCTCATGTAGCTTCCTCTATTCCACGCCGATTCCATTGGATTTTAACCATCGGTATGGAACGATTTCGAAGTTGTTGCTCTTTCCGATCCAGAACCTTCACTGGTCTTTCTTCATAAGATAGATCCTTCTTAAATTCAAAGTCCACATGTTGAATGATGTGACTAGGGTCGTACACGTATTTCCGAAGCATAGATACATGGAATACGTTATGTACACCAGATAATTGAGGAGGTAAGGCCAATCTATAGGCGACTTCACCCACTCGATCAAGGATCTCAAATGGACCAATATACCTTGGGCTTAACTTGCCATGAATACCGAATCGACGAATACCTCTTGAAGGAGAGACTTTTAAGAACACATGCTCGCCAATTTGAAATTCCAAATCTCTTCTTCTATTATCAGCATAGCTCTTTTGTCTCGATTGAGCCACAAGTAACCGGTCTCGGATAATACGAATATTTTGTGATGACTCCGAGATAAGATCCGGTCCAAGCCATTGCTTCTCGCTAACCTCATCCCAACATAATGGAAAACGACAGCTCCTTCCATACAAAGCCTCGAAAGGTGTCATCTGTATGCTGGATTGATAACTATTGTTGTAGGCGAATTCTATCAATGCTAAATGATCGCTCCAACTTCCACCGAAGTCGATCATACAAGCTCTCAACATATCTTCCACTATTTGATTAGTTCTCTCGGTCTGTCCATCTGTTTGCGGATGAAATGCAGTGCTAAAATTCAGACGGGTACCAAGAGATTCTTGCAATCCTTTCCAAAAATGAGAAGTAAATCTCGGATCTCTATCGGATATAATGTTGACTGGGATACCATGAAGCCTAACCACTTCCTTTAAATATAATGCTGCCATCACATCGACTGTCCACTTGGACTTAATAGATAAGAAATGTGCGGATTTAGTCAGTCGATCCACAATTACCCATATAGCATCATAACCACCTCGAGTCTTAGGAAGACCCAGAATGAAATCCATATCAATACTCTCCCACTTCCATTGGGGTATATCAAGTGGTTTCAATTTACCTACCGGTCTGAAATGCTCGGCCTTTAGTTGTTGACAAACAAGACATGTACTCACGAAATTTACAATTTCCCTTTTCATGCTCGGCCACCAAAATGACCTTTTCAAATCCTTGAACATCTTAGTGCCTCCCGGATGGATAGTATATTTGGATCTATGGGCTTCTTCAAGAATCCGATTCTTTATATTAGCCTCATTCGGTACACAAGTTCTACCTTGAAATAATAATCTTCCATCATCGGCTATCGAGAAATCAGGTCTGCTACTCAAGCTTTCCTTAATCTCGACTAACTCGGGATCAATATCTCGCAATAACTTGATTTCTACCAACAATTCGGGCTTCAGTTGCAACTGGGAAATCAATATCCGGTCATTATCAATATTGATATCCAGACTAGCCATTTGCTCCAGTAATTTCCATTCTTGTAACATAAGACTAGATATCTTAGCCACAGGCTTCCGACTTAAAGCATCAGCAACCACATTGCCTTTGCCCGGGTGATACTTAATAGAAAAGTCAAAATCCTTTATATACTCCAACCATCTTCTTTGTCTCATGTTCAATTCCTTTTGAGAAAATAAGTATTTCAGACTTTTGTGATCCGAAAATACCGTAAATGATTCACCATATAAGTAGTGCCTCCAAATCTTCAAAGCAAATACCACGGCTGCCAATTCCAAATCATGAACTGGATAATTAACTTCATGCTTTCTTAGCTGCCTTGAAGAATAGGCAATCACCTTGCCGTGCTGCATAAGCACACAGCCTAAGCCAATACCAGAAGCATCAGTGTAAACCACGAAACCACCCTCACCAGAAGGTAAGGTTAAAATAGGGGCAGTAGTCAGACAATCCTTCAGAGTCTGAAAACTCCGTTGGCATTCAATTGACCACTCAAACTTAATCTCTTTGCGGGTTAACTTTGTCAGAGGTACCGCAATCTTAGAGAAATCTTGAATAAACCTTCGATAGTAACCAGCCAGGCCAAGAAAACTCCTCACTTCAGTAACACTGGTAGGTTGTTCCCAATTCTTTACTGCTTCCACCTTCGATGGATCTACAGAAATACCATCCTTGGTAATAATATGTCCTAGAAAAGACACCTCTTGTAACCAGAAATCACACTTGCTCAACTTAGCATATAATTGGTGATCTCTCAATAATTGCAAAGCCATCCTCAGATGCTCGGCATGTTCTCTTTCACTCTTGGAATATATCAAAATATCATCTATGAATACCACAACCCATTGATCAAGGTAGGGTCGGAACACACTGTTCATTAACTGCATGAAAGCTGCCGGTGCATTCGTTAACCCAAAAGGCATAACGACAAACTCATAATGGCCATACCGGCTACGGAAAGCTGATTTATAAATATCCTCTTCTTTAATCCGTAACTGGTGATATCCAGATCGAAGATCGATCTTAGAAAAATAAGAAGCTCCAGTAATCTGGTCAAATAACTCATCAATCCTTGGCAAAGGATACTTGTTCTTGACAGTCAACTGGTTAAGTTGCCGATAATCGATGTATAATCTCATCGAACCATCTTTCTTCCGAACAAATAATACAGGAGCTCCCCAAGGGGAAACACTCGGGCGAATAAAACCCTTCTCGAGTAATTCCAACAATTGCTGCTTCAATTCCCGTAATTCCGCAGGAGACATGCGATAAGGGGCTTTAGAAATAGGAGACGATCCAGGAATAAGATCAATAGAGAATGTAACTTCACGCTGAGGCGGAAGTCCTGGTAACTCCTCTGGAAATACGTCCGGAAATTCTCGGACAATAGAAATGTCCTTAATCTCGATCTGCTGTTCAGGGGACGCATGAACAAAAGCCAGAAAAGCTTCGCATCCACGCCTCAATAACTTATCATCACGAAGAGTAGAGATAAGAGAGATAGAACTAGGGTGTTTCACTCCCTTGAAGGATAATCCGGGGTGTCTAGAAAAAGACACGGAACAAGAACTACAATGAACATTGGCCTCATACCGAGCCAACCAATCCGCTCCTAGGATTACATCATAATCCTTCATGTCCATACAAATCAAATCAGCTGGAAAATTCTGATCATTCACCATAACCTTACTAGAAGGATAGTAATGCTGAATTGCTGATTTAGAACCAATAGGGGTTGATATTTCTAACGGAGAACTCAACAAAACAGGTGCCATAGCTAAAGATTTAGCAAATCTCCGTGAAATAAAAGAATGTGTTGCACCAGTATCAATTAGAACAAAAGCTGGCAAGTCGAATATAACAAGAGTACCTTCGACGAGTCCACCCTCCTCGGCGATATCTTTTTCCTTTGCATGGAGAGCCTGGAGCCTGCCTTGAGGCTTCTTGAAATTCAGAGGTTTTGCCGGGATAGCTTGTTCCGATAATAAAGGACAGTTGGGTATACGGTGCTCTTTGCTTCCACACCGCAGACATGCACCTAGCTTGCGCCAACAATCTTCCATCTTGTGACCAGGACGATCACAATATCGGCATACGCCCTTGAATGGAATCATAGAATCAGGTTTCTTGTCTTCTTGTCGCGGCATTTTGCCTTTCCACGAACCAGAACCAGAACTTGAACCAGAACTAGTAAATGGTCTTTTCTTGCTCGGGTCAGTGCCAAATCCAGGTTTAACATTCTTGAGTGCCTTCGGTTGCTCTTTCTTGTTACATTGACCACGAATCCTTTCAGTCATTTCCAAAGTATCTTCTAATATTTGTGCCTTTCTTACCATCTCAGAATATGTAGAAATTTCCAGTGGTGCAAGTTGATTGATATAATGAAGTCGAAGACCATTGAGGAAACGCTTCGCCTTCATTCTCTCAGTCGAAATAAGATGTCTTGCATAACGAGAGAGTCGTGAAAACTGAGCCTCATATTCTGATACCGATAAACTTCGCTGCTTCAAAGCTGCGAATTCTGCTCCCTTCTTTTCTTGCACGTGGTCAGAAAAATATTTAACATTGAAATATTCCTCGAATTCCTCCCACGAGACTTGTTGATCTCCGAGAGTCGGCTTAACAGACTCCCACCAAGCACGTGCATCACGTTCCAGTTGAAAAACAGATAAAAGAACACGTTCTTGGTCAGTGCATTGCATGACCTCAAAAATTCTTGCCATCTCGTCGAGCCAATTCTCGGCTTCATCGGGATCAGTTGAACCAGCGAATCTAGGCGGGTTCATTCCTCAGAAATTCCGATATAAATCACCAATGCCATGAGCTGCGCCATGAGGTGCCGCTCCAGCTCCAGCTCCTGCCTGAGCCAGTGCATTCAAGGCTTGCGTAAGTCCTTGAACTGTACGCTGTAAATTCCTCATCTCAGCACGATTGACTACCATTTCTAGTTAAGTGCCTATAAAATAGTTACTCGGATTATTTATGAGAGAAGAACTTCTTAGATGAGAAGAGAAGAACTAGATAAGAAGAACATGATTATGGTTAAATAACTTAACCCAAATTTCTACCCAATTCTCACAAGGTTGTTTTCTTAAGCCTATAACTAATAAACCTATAACATTAAGTGAAATACCTAGGACAAATTGACCTAGGCTCTGATACCATTCTGTCACGTCCCGTACTCTATACCGTCGAGGTATTGTCCGCTTTGGCCTACCGGCCTCACGGTTTTATCCCTTTTTAACAGTGATCGACTCCAGAATGGGGGACTTCCCGGGCAGGTCACCCATCCCAGTACTACTCCCCATTAAGCACGCTTAACTTCGGAGTTCTTTACAAGAACTGAGCAGATACTTGAAAAGGCGCCTCGATGATATAGAGTACAACTTTGCTATATTTGAGGGTGTTACAATCTACCCCTCTTATATAGGCGACGTCCTCGTCGCTAGGCACATATAGCACGCAATCAAGCCCTCAGGCAGGTAGGACTCTAGAGGTGGCCCCTACAGGCTCAAGAGGTGGCTCGCACTATGTAGCACTTTGCTCCATTACGGACTTAAGAGGTGGCTCACATAGCGTAGCACTTTACCCTGCATGGCACTTAGTTCCCACACTTCCGGCTGGGGTATAGCTCTGATACCAACTAAACTGTCACGCCCCGATGCGGAATCTCGGGACGTACGGTTAGGGGCAAGCGAGCAATAATTCCGAACCATTGCAAACCATTGCACAAAAGGTTGGAAAGGATAATAATCAGAGTTTTATTGATAATAAAGTTGAGTACACTGGGTAGAACAACTACATCCAAATAATAAGCAAAATACTAGAACAATCTCTCACTAATACTAAGGGTACAAACTGACTCAATAAACTAAAACTATCTCTCGATATCACTCCAGTCCATTCCCGACAAGTTCATCACCTGGAAAGAGGGGAAAAGTAGGAGTGAGCTAAACGCGCTCAGTAGATAACCACAAACAGGTTTACGTAATTAACCATTGATTTCCAATTTATATGAAATGCAGTAAATAAAGAATGACGATACGATAAAAGAAACAATGTAAAAGATATCTTGCAAGGTCAAGAAATATAACAATTTACCAAGTAATGAACAAGTAAAGTAACAGTAGATAATTTGGCCAGCAAGTATGTTACACATGTAACCAAGTAAATACGCACGAGTCAAGTAACAAGAGTTTGTCATAGACGTAACATGTCAAGTCAAGTATTCGGGTGCAATGCCTCACCCTGTCATAAACATCCCAATGGGCTCAATATCTTTTCGGGCGCTCTCCCCAGGACCAGACCGGGCACTTATGATGCGTTGGCATCTCATTTCAATTGGATCACCGATCCCCCGTCTAGACATAGTCAATTATGGCCAATATAATCAGATGAATTTCTGTCGGGTACAAGATGTAAAGGACGACACTCGCTTCCTTTGATTCAAGAGTATAACCACGATGAAAAACCTAAAACAAGGTAGTCGTACGGCAAACACCGGGCCGTACTCACATGAGTAACGAGTCACGGGGCCAAGAATGAACGGTTGACAGTAAGCCGCTCGAGAGAGAGAAGTAAGTTCCGAAGAACGAATATACGAACCATTCGGGTCGTATTTTAAGAAATACGGTTCAAGAGAATCCGTATTAAGCATAACGATAATATCTAATTATAAGATAATTTATGCAAAATAGTCACCGGGTTGCCAATAACAATTAAACCAACCAATTTCAGTTTAATGTCCATTGATCAATTCCGGGCTCAAATATGACCGAAGATTATCCAAGGGTAATCGGTCAATTAATCAAGTTAAAACAATAGTCATGATGTAACCGTAATTTACCACGGTAAAAATGTTCTACGGTAAAAATGTAAAGTTTACCGGATGGAGTGTCCGGCTAATTGGTCAAAGACTTGCCATAAGTCGGCCAGTAATTTTCTAGTTTACAGTAATTTACAGAAATTACCTATGGTAAAGTTTAGCTATTTACCATACTTATTCAATTTATCCAAAGTTACAAGTGAATTTCAATGATTTTCACTTTAAACAATTTATCAAAATAGATATTGCAATTAACAGAAATTTACTAATGTCATTATCTGTTATTTATGTGGATTGTCAATTTTTACTAATTAACATTGTTAAATGGGTCAAATAGCAAAAAAATCAGTTTTCTGGAAGTTAAACGGATGATAGTGGGCCGTTAAACCTACTGGCTGTAAAACGGTTATCATTGGGCCGTTTTATACAAGGCGGGCGGTTCTAATTGGGCCGTTTGTATAAGTCGGGCGGGCAGTTATGAACCGTCTAAGAGATAAAGCGGTCCGGTTGGAACCGTTAATCCCTGTAACACGGGAACAGCGAAACAGAAGCATAAATCCGGCGTTTAAGGCTTCAATTCATGCATTTGAGTACGTAAATAAATGGAAAAGCATGGTTTCTACGAGCTAACATGATGCCATTTCATTCCATTTATCAAATTCAAGGTTTGTGCCATGGTTACCTACCTTAACCGATGAAATAAGGAAAGATGAATGGGGAAGAAGATGAACAGTAGACTTGCAGAGCTTCTTCACAGCAGCAAGAACCCTTTTGTGTTTAAGAAATGTTTAAGGGGGGGCTTCCTCTACTTATAGGTTTGGAAGAGGAGTGTTTAATCTTCACACACGGTTTGGTCAGAGCCGCAAAATCCTTTGCATTGTTGACAACGTGTTTCTGCCAACCAAAACACGGTTTCACGTGTTTCTCAAGGTAAGGTTAGTCTAATCTAAGCCTAATCCAAAAGATTAAGGAATGGTTAACTAAGACCTCAATTTAATGTTACTAAATGATTTTTAATGAATTGGACCCAGAAGACAAAATTACTAATCAAGACATGCTCTTTCATAATATAATTTTTATGAAATTTTATCACGAGGTTTATTGTTAATCTCCCAATCTTAAGATTAAAATAATAATTTAACCCAATGTTCAACGGTTTAGTCGATAGAGAGAGTTTCTGATTTTTACCGATGAAACTTCAGAAGACAAAGTTGCTAAGAAAAATACCCACTATCAGATGTGATTTTTACAGATTTTTCTAAGGTAGTTGTATTTTCGTATGAATAGTATTTTCCGCGTTTTTAAGTCACGCTTAAATCACTGATTAAGCCATGTAAATGATTTTATTAGGGTCAAGTACAGAAGACCAAAGTGTTTACCATGGTCTTTACTAATTAACTACCATTTTTCGGAATTTTTATATGATAGTCAAATTTTTTTACTATTTACTATTTACCACACTCACTATTCAACATTTACTATTTACGAAATTTAATATTTGTACAGAAACTCGGGGTCTTACAGGGCCAATGTTCCCTGAAATGGAACACATGAAATCCTCATGATAAAGATTTGTCGGGAGGGAGGGGAACCCAATCCAGACAGGGGCTGTTGGCGGGTCAGAAGTGAAATCAAAACCCGGCGTCCATCGAAAGAACCGGAATATGTATCCTTTGATGTAGATGTTTTTCTGGATGAGAAGCTTGATGAAGTCCGCCTCGCACCCGAGACGAATGAGGACATATCTTGGATTTAATCTGCTGATGATGAAGTCTGAAGCAAGCAGCAGATGTTGGGTCAAGCAAGTTTTGATGTCAGTGAAAGAAGGCCTGCCATAAGCGCACTTGGCTATGATGGCCAGGTTGAGGCACTGCACAGAAGCTTGGACTTCGGTCTTGGTTATGATGGCCAGTTTAAATCAATCTTACTGTCAAGCGAAGTCAGAAACAAATCTAATGCTGGTGAATTGATGGTGAAAGATTTGGATCAAGAAAGAGAAAGTTATAAATAAAAAATTGATAATAAATCTAACTCCAAGACCAAGTCAAAAGAAAAGGACAACATATGTTACTGTTGCAAAGAAGAAGGTCATTAGAAAATAGAATTTTCTAAACTTCGGGAGAAGTCCAAATAGAAAAAGGAAGAGTCCGAGGAGGTCAATGTGACTTCTGTTTCAGAGAATGTCACGCCCCGAGCGCAGAAGGAACACGGGGAGAGACGTGACGAGTTTGTATCAATCATGTCAATCAGAGCAAGTAGAATTTCGACATCAAATTAGAGTGCGCAATAAGACAAGAACTTAAATCATAACCGAATACTGATACCATTCATAACCACTTAATCCAACGCCACATGACTCCAAGACTTAAGTCAAACAGGCCCACAAGCCTTTAACTATTACAAATTTTGATAAATAACAAAAGACAAGACTCCAAGAATAAACTAAGGACGACATGACACAATAGAGTGCGACAGCATGACTCTTGTAGATCCTACGCTCGTCACTCTTGCTCCTGCCCATCCGAGTCCGAGTCAGGGTCCGTATTACCTGGAAGGTTTAGGGAAAAGAACTTGGTGAGCGAACGCTCAGTAGGAATTATATCTCAAGAACTAGTAATTGGTTTAAGTAATTACTTCTTCCAAACGAAAATGCAAGTCTAGCATGTAAAACATGTAAAATAGGACGATACAGAATTGAACATGATAACGAGAGGAAATAACATGTGCTGTTGATCCAAGATAAGGAATTTCAAGTATTCAAGATTTCAAGTATTTGAACAAGTACCGAGTATATCAATAAAGTTTTTCATGTCATGAGATAATGGCTATTAACAAGCAAGTACTTTGCCCATTCCGGGCCACGCAAGTCATGTCAAGTCAAGTCAATCAAGTCAAGCACGCGAGAGAGAGATAGTGGAGTGTCGTAGATTCAAGCAAGTACTCCGGTGCAATGCCACACCGTGATCAATATAACTCCCATGGGCACAAGTACTTTCGGGTGCTCCTCCCAGGACCAGATCGGGCCCTATATGCGCGGACATTGTTACATGTAATATTTAGACAACCACTTTAATGATAGCCATGGAATTCCAAGAACAAACTCATGTAGAATATTAAGGTAGATTCGTGGATAGGTTCCACAGAATTCAAGGAAGAACATTAGATGGACAATGATAAAACCAACGAGAACCATGACATGTCGATAACCTGGGTAGAATCGGTACCTTAACTAGGTAGCCGTGATAATTTGAGTGGATGACTAAACCCGTCACCAATCAAGGGACATGAATCAAGCTGAGAGATTGACCCCATCTATAAGGGACTCAATCCAAGACACCGCCTAGTGGAATATCATCATTCCACCGGCTAGGATTATTCTCTCATGGACCAAGATGGCACCATGATAGGGCCGATTTACCACAAGACGTGGCAATCAAAAGGTACAAGGTGTTTAAGGTACAACCAGCTCAGTCGGCCTTGAGGGAATCCAAGGCTACAAGGAGACTTACGGAGGTCCCAATGACTAACTTGCCGGTCCAAAGGAATGGAATGTCCAATGGAGGGCTTGTATGTCACCTAGAGTTGAAGGGGTAATCGATAAAACACCGAGAAACGTGGGACTAAACTCACGGATTGGAGCATAGTGCCATATATATGTATGTGTATATATATAAATCCACGGTTACAGGAAAAATCATGAAAATCAGAAGACAGGGAAATTGGCGCCTTGGCCAAAGACTTCTTTTCAATAAATAACGCCCTGATCAGGGGCGTCCTTTCACAAATTGAAGACTACCAGAAGCGTCGTCAATTTTCGTATGTATCTTTATACAGGTATAAAATTTCAAAATCATTATAAAAGACGTCTGATCATATGTCGCTTTAAGGACATATAGCGCCCTGGCAAGGGTCGCGATTTAACCAATTGAAGACTCTTCAAGGGGCGTTAATTCCCAATGTAAATATGTAATTCAAAATTTCAGGATTTATAAAAAGACGGCTTGGTCACTGCCACCTTCTACACATGTAGCGCCCTGGACAGGGGCGTCAATTTCAGAAGATGACACTGGGAGAGGTGTCATTTCCATTTTCATCAAATTGGGTTATGAATAGTAATGTTTTTATGATATAAAAATTTTATGACAACAGGTATATGGACAGGTCAAGAAAATAGCAGGATTCCAAAACTATATTCATGCGTTAAATCAGATAATTGGTTTCATAGATATTAAAATTTTAACATGTGTAATTATTAAATCCAATGGGAATTGACGACCGTTTTGATGGGCGTAAAAAAGAATTAGCGCCCTGATGAGGGTCGCTATTTACTGTAAAATTTCAAATCTTCACAGAACACAACGATATCCAAATGCATGATATATAAGATGATTTTTATCTACCATATTGGCCTTAAGTCATGCTTTAACCTTGTTTGGGCTACGAGACTTGAGATAACCTACCTTTATTGGAGTTTTAAACGATGGACAGACGATGAACCGATACTCTGTTTTGAACAGAGTGTGGTGGTTGCTTGCAGGATGAAGTAGAGGAAGAAGCTGCTGATGATGAATGCCCTGGGCCTCGTGCAGGTTCTCAGCAGGATGCAAAAGGAAGAAGATTAACCTTCTTTACGTAGCAGTCAAGCCGTAAGAGGGAGAGGAGGATGAAGAGACTCCTCCTACGACGGCTTCACTGGTCACACTGCATAAAGGAATGAAGTATGAAAAGAATGGCTATAATGAGAAAGAAGCAACAGCACAGGGAGAAGAAGAGCCGTCTTCTCGTTCGGCACAGTAGCAGGATGGAGAGGACCTCGAACGCAAACGCATCAAACGAGTTACGTTCGATGGGGAGATGCTTTATAGGGAGGTAATGGTTCTGGAAGTTTTCGAATGCTCTGTTAGGGAAAGGGTTTGATCAACATTTGGCAGGGCCTAGACCTACCGTGCATGGTCCTCTTCTTTCCTTGATAGCAGCCGCATGCTTCTACTTTCATAGGGAAAAACCCTAACACAAGCCATGCATCGAATGAGTATGCGTTAATGGGTTGCGTGGTTTCCTTATTTAACTCTCAGGGAAAATGACGTCTGAGATAAGGGCGTTTTTTCATTAAGTAGCGCCTTGATCAGTGGGCGTGTTTTCATTAAATAACGCCTTACCAAAGGTCGTCTTTTACTTTTCTATATTTTGGCGCTTTATTTCTAATTTTCTTGGTAAGAATTAGCGCCCATGATAAGGGCGTTATTACTATAATTAGCGTCTATTTCATTTTGGCCCAATTGTTCCCTAAAGTGTAAGGCCCATTTATGTATTTCTCTTGGCTGGTTTTAAAGTTCATTAAGTACCTCTAAACATATATATATCTTAATTATTTTTATTCATTTAGAATATTTTATTTTTTATTAATTATCCGGGGTCTTACACCCTCCCCCACTTAAAAGAATTTGGTCCCCAAATTCAATTGCGTGAATGGAGACATGGAGGGTATAGAGTACTTACGGTTTAGAACAATTCCGGATATCTCCTTCGCATAGATTCCTCAGTTTCCCACGTAGCTTCTTGCTCCAAGCATTTATTCCACTGCACTTTTACCATGGGAATGGTCTTGTTTCTTAAGACTCAGACCTCTCGATCAAGAATCTTCATTGGTTTTTGTTCATAGGTGAGATCCCTTTGAATCACTAAGTTACTATGATCAATGACGTGGGAAGGGTCGTGCACATATTTCTTCAGCATGGAAATGTGGAACACATTGTGCACTTCCGACAGTTGAGGAGGTAAAGCAAGACGATATGCTACTTCGCTAACTCTTTCCAATATTTCGAATGGGCCAATGAATCTCAGTGTGAGCTTGCCTTTAACTCCGAACCTTCTTATTCCTCGACCGGGTGAGACCTTGAGGTAAACATGGTCTCCAACTTGGAACTCTAGTTCCCTTCTTCGATTATCTGCATAAGATTTCTGCCTGGATTGTGCTACTTTGAGTCTTTCTCAGATAAGTTCAACCTTTTCCGTTGTGTTTCTTACCATATCTGGCCCTAGTAGTTGCTTCTCGCCAACCTCATCCCAGCATATAGGAGATCGGCAACTCCTGCCGTACAAGGCTTCAAATGGAGCCATCTGTATACTGGCTTGATAACTATTGTTGTATGCAAACTCGGCTAGGGGTAAATGATCATGCCAACCTCTGCCAAAGTCAATAATGCAAGCTCATAACATGTCTTCAACTATTTGGTTTGTTCTCTCGGTCTGACCATCGGTCTGGGGGTGGAAAGCAGTACTGAAATTGAGCTTTGTCCCCAAAGAGTGTTGTAGACCCTTCTAGAAATGAGAAGTGAAGAGAGGGTCTCGGTCAGACACGATCGATGTTGGGACTCCGTGCAATCTCACGATTTCCTTAATATACAATGCGGCCAAAACATCAACCGACCATCGACTTTTAATTGGTAAGAAATGCGCCGACTTGGTCAGTCGGTCGATGATTACCCAAATACCATCATGTCCGCCTCTAGACTTAGACAATCCCATGATGAAATCCATACCAATTCCTTCCCATTTCCATTTGGGAATATCGAGGGGGTGTAACTTTTCGGCGGGTCTTTGGTGTTCCGCTTTCACTTGTTGGCACGTGAGACAGCGAGATACAAAGTCTGCTACTTCCCTCTTCATGTTCGGTCGCCAAAAAGTCCTTTGTAAGTCTTTGTACATCTTAGTTGCTCCAGGATGAATGGTATAACTAGAGCGGTGAGCTTCATCTAGAATTTTCCTTTTCAACTTAGGACAGTCCGGGACACATGTCCTTTCCTGAAACATTAGTCTTCCATCAACTGCCAGCTTGAATTCAGTTCTTCGATCTAGTTTCTCCCTGATTTCGATCATTCCAAGGTCTTCATCTTGTAACTTCTTGATTTTGGATAGCAAGTTCGGATGCACACTCATTTGAGAGAGAGTAATACACCCGTCTTTTTGGTCCGTGCTTATATTTAATCTGGAGAATTCTTCTAATAGTTTCCATTCCCGTATTATACAACTGGCTATAAGGGCTCTCGGCTTCCGACTCAAGGCATCAGCTACCGAATTCCCTTTACCGGGGTGATACTGAATAGTGAAATCAAAGTCTTTTAAATATTCCAGCCATCGACGTTGCCTCATATTAAGCTCCTTCTGAGAGAATAGATATTTGAGACTCTTATGATCGGAGAATACTGTGAATTATTCTCCGTAGAGATAGTGTCTCCAGATCTTTAGTGCAAATACTACTGCGGCCAACTCCAAATCATGCACCGGGTAATTTTCTTCATGCTTCTTCAACTGCCTAGAAGAGTATGCAATAACTCTTCCCTGTTGCATTAATACACAACCGAGGCCAATACCGGAAGCATCGGTATATACCTCGTACTTCTCTTCTTCAATAGGAAGGGCCAAGATCGGAGCAGTGGTCAAACGGTCCTTCAATGTTTGGAAGCTTTGTTCACATTCCTCAGTCCACTCATACGGCACTTCCTTGCGGGTCAGTCTGGTGAGTGGTACCGTAATCTTCGAGAAGTTTTTACTAAAACGCCGGTAATAACCCTCAAGACCAAGGAAAATCCTAATTTCTGTTGCATTCGTCGGTTGCTCCGAGTTCTTTACTGCTTCGACCTTTGCGGGGTTCACTGAGATTCCATCCTTTGAAATTACGTGTCCTAAGAAGGACACTTCTTCCAACCAAAACTTACATTTGCTAAATTTAGCATATAATTGATTGTCCTTCAATATCTGCAGTGCTATCCTCAAATGCACTTCATGCTCCTCTTCAGACTTAGAATATATTAGGATATCATCAATAAAAACCACGATAAATTTGTCCAGATGCGGTCTAAAGATGCTATTCATAAGCTGCATAAAAGCTGCAGGGGCATTTGTTAGTCCAAAAGGCATAACAGTAAATTCATAATGCCCGTACCTGCTTCGAAATGCAGTTTTGTAAATATCCTCGACCTTGATCCTTAATTGGTGATAACCCGATCGAAGATCAATTTTTGAGAAATACTTTGCTCCAGAAATCTGATCGAAGAGTTCATCGATCCTCGGCAGTGGGTATTTATTTTGATAGTGAGGTGGTTCAGCTGCCGATAATCGATGCATAGCCTCATCGATCCATCCTTCTTCTTGACGAATAGTACTGGTGCTCCCCATGGGGAAGTACTTGGTCTGATAAATCCTTTCTTCAATAGCTCCATAAGCTGCTCCTTCAATTCCTTCAATTCTGCGGGGGACATTATGTAGGGTGCTTTGGAAACAGGTCCGGCACCCGGAACAAGGTCTATAGTGAATGAGACCTCTCTCTCTGGTGGCAAACCAGGCAAGTCTTCAGGGAAAACATCGGAAACTCCCGAACCACTTGAATGTCTTCTAGTCTAGCTACCTTAGCCTCCGTGGCAGTTACAAATGCTAAGAATGCCTCGCATCCTTTGTTGATAAGTTTATGGGCTCGAAGAGCAGAGATGACTGGTGATCTCTTCCGGGGAGTAACATAAGTTAACTCCGGGAAATCTAAAAAAGTTACTTTTCCATTTCGGCAGTCTACAGTTGTCCGATGGGTGGATAGCCAATCGGCCCCTAAAATCACATCGTACTCCTTTAAGTCTAAGCAGATTAAATCTGCAGGTAAGTTGTGGCCTTTAACTAAAATCTTGCAGTTTGGGTAATGGAAAGTGACATCAGACTCATTCCCTAACGGGGTAGAAATTACCAAGTTTATCCATTCAGGTTCCATAGAGAATGAAGCAGCAAATTTCTTTGAAACAAAAGAGTGTGTGGCGCCAGTATCAAACAGTACTTGAGCAGATTTAGAGCAGACAGTCAAAATACCTTCCACCAACCCACCCTCGGTTGGTTCCGTCTCTTGGAGAGCTTGTAAACGTCCTTGCTTCTTTGCCGAACGCTTCTCTTCCTTTGTCTCCGGCTCACTTTGTTCGTTCATCATTGGACAGTCGGGAATACGGTGTTCTTTACTCCCACAGCGAAGGCAAGCTCCGAGCCTTCTCCAGCATTCCACGGCCTGATGACCTGGCTTGTCGCAATATTTACATTTTTCCTTTGGCGGTGCCGTGATAGAGAAAGGTTTGTTATTGGCCTTCTTGAACTTTTTCTCTTTGGAGGGTTCGCCTCCATTATTGGTCCGCTTTTTGAAAGACGGTTTAAAAGTGTTGGGGCTTGTGACATTTTCCCTTTTATCCTTACCACGGATTTTGTCAGACAATTCCCGTGGCATCTTCTAGCAACTGGGTACGACGCACCATCTCTGAGTACACTTGAATATCCAAGGGAGCGAGCTGGGTGATATACTGGGGTCGTAACCCATTTAGGAACCTTCTTGCCTTCATCTTTTCGGTGCATACTAAGTGTGGTGCATATCTAGATATCCTGGAGAACTGGGCTTCATAGTCAGCTACCGACAGGGATCGTTGCTTCAAGGCGGCAAATTCCGCGGCCTTTTTCTCCTGAACACGGTTGGAGAAATACTTGCTATTGAAGTGCTCGACAAATTCAGCCCAGGTGACATGATCTTCAAGCAAGGTGGCCTCGACGGACTCCCACCAAGCCCGAGCGTCCCGTTCCAGTTGGAACGTGGCCAGAAGCACCTTTTCACCATCCGCGCATTGCATGACGCGGAAAATTCGTTCGATCTCCTTTATCTAATTCTCCGCATCCTCGGGATTTGATGAACCTGAGAATCTCGACCGGGTTGAGATTTCTAAAGCTCCTATGGAGGTCGCCAGCTACATGATGTGTCCCACCTTGAGCCACATGTTGCAAGGCCTGAGTCAAGCCCTGAATAGTTCGTTGCATCTCACGCCATTGTGCGCGTTCAGCAGCCATAGTCCTACAAGGAGTGAACCTTAATTAGTTTCATGTGGAAATTTGTAGTTGGGTGCCCTACAAGGACTTATACCCATGGCACTACCCATCCTCACAGTTTGGGGATAGACCTATCCTTGGACTTTGGGTTTTCTAGGAATTTGAAATCCTAGGCTTTGATACCACAAAAACTATCACGCCCCGAGCGCGGAAGGAACCCGAGGAGAGACGTGACGAATTTGTATCAATCATGTCAATCAGAGCAAGTAGAATTTCGACATCAAATTAGAGTGCGCAATAAGACAAGAACTTAAATCATAACCGAATAATGATACCATTGATAACCACTTAATCCAACGCCACATGACTCCAAGACTTAAGTCAAACAGGCCCACAAGCCTTTAACTATTACAAATTTTGATAAATAACAAAAGACAAGACTCCAAGAATAAACTAAGGACGACATGACACAATAGAGTGCGACATCATGACGCTTGCAGATCCTACGCTCGTCACTCTTGCTCCTGCCCATCCGAGTCCGAGTCAGGGTCCGTATTACCTTGAAGTTTTGGGGAAAAGAACTTGGTGAGCGAACGCTCAGTAGGAATTATATCTCAAGAACTAGCAATTGGTTTAAGTAATTACTTCTTCCAAATGAAAATGCAAGTCTAGCATGTAAAACATGTAAAATAGGACGATACGGAATTGAACATGATAACGAGAGGAAATAACATGTGCTGTTGATCCAAGATAAGGAATTTCAAGTATTCAAGATTTCAAGTATTTGAACAAGTACCGAGTATATCAATAAAGTTTTTCATGTCATGAGATAATTGCTATTAACAAGCAAGTACTTTGCCCATTCCGGGCCACGCAAGTCATGTCAAGTCAATCAAGTCAAGCACGCGAGAGAGAGATAGTGGAGTGTCGTAGATTCAAGCAAGTACTCCGGTGCAATGCCACACCGTGATCAATATAACTCCCAATGGGCACAAGTACTTTCGGGTGCTCCTCTCAGAACCAGATCGGGCCCTATATACGCGGACATTGTTACGTGTAATATCTAGACAACCACTTTAATGATAGCTATGGAATTCCAAGAACAAACTCATGTAGGATATCAAGGTAGATTCGTGGATAGGTTCCACGAATTCAAGGAAGAACATTAGATGGACAATGATAAAACCAACGAGAACCATGACATGTCGATAACCTGGGTAGAATCGGTACCTTAACTAGGTAGCCGTGATACTTGAGTGGATGACTAAACCTGTCACCAATCAAGGGACATGAATCAAGCTGAGAGATTGACCCCATCTATAAGGGACTCAATCCAAGACATCACCTAGTGGAATATCATCATTCCACCGGCTAGGATTATTCTCTCATGGACCAAGATGGCAACATGAGAGGGCCGGTTTACCACATGACGTGGCTATCAAAGGTACAAGGTGTTTAAGGTACAACCAGCTCAGTCGGCCTTGAGGGAATCCAAGGCTACGAGGAGACTTACGGAGGTCCCAATGACTAACTTGCCGGTCCAAAGGAACGGAATGTCCAATGGAGGGCTTGTATGTCACCGAGAGTTGAAGGGGTAATCGATAAAACGCCGAGAAACGTGGGACTAAACTCACGGATTGGAGCATAGTGCCATATATATGTATGTGTATATATATAAATCCACGGTTACAGGAAAAGTCATGAAAATCAGAAGACAGGGAAATTGGCGCCTTGGCCAAAGACTTCTTTTCAATAAATAACGCCCTGGTCAGGGGCGTCCTTTCACAAATTGAAGACTACCAGAAGCGTCGTCAATTTCTGTATGTATCTTTATACAGGTATAAAATTTCAAAATCATTATAAAAGACGTCTGATCATATGTCGCTTTAAGGACATATAGCGCCCTGGCAAGGGTCGCGATTTAACCAATTGAAGACTCTTCAAGGGGCGTTAATTCCCAATGTAAATATGTAATTCAAAATTTCAGGATTTATAAAAAGACGGCTTGGTCACTGCCACCTTCTACACATGTAGCGCCCTGGACAGGGGCGTCAATTTCAGAAGACGACACTGGGAGAGGCGTCATTTCCATTTTCATCAAATTGGGTTATGAACAGTAACATTTTTATGATATAAAAATTTTATGACAACAGGTATATGGACAGGTCAAGAAAATAGCAGGATTCCAAAACTATATTCATGCGTTAAATCAGATAATTGGTTTCATAGATATTAAAATTTTAACATGTGTAATTATTAAATCCAATGGGAATTGACGACCGTTTTGATGGGCGTCAAAAAGAATTAGCGCCCTGATGAGGGTCGCTATTTACTGTAAAATTTCAAATCTTCACAGAACACAACGATATCCAAATGCATGATATATAAGATGATTTTTATCTACCATATTGGCCTTAAGTCATGCTTTAACCTTGTTTGGGCTACGAGACTTGAGATAACCTACCTTTATTGGAGTTTTAAACGATGGACAGACGATGAACCGATACTCTGTTTTGAACAGAGTGTGGTGGTTGCTTGCAGGATGAAGTAGAGGAAGAAGCTGTTGATGATGAATGCCCTGGGCCTCGTGCAGGTTCTCAGCAGGATGCAGGAGGAAGAAGATTAACATTCTTCACGTAGCTGTCAAGCCGTAAGAGGGAGAGGAGGATGAAGAGACTCCTCCTACGACGGCTTCACTGGTCACACTGCATAAAGGAATGAAGTATGAAAAGAATGGCTATAATGAGAAAGAAGCAACAGCACAGGGAGAAGAAGAACCGTCTTCTCGTTCGGCACAGCAGCAGGATGGAGAGGACCTCGAACGCAAACGCATCAAACGAGTTACGTTCGATGGGGAGATGCTTTATATGGAGGTAATGGTTCTGGAAGTTTTCGAATGCTCTGTTAGGGAAAGGGTTTGATCAACATTTGGCAGGGCCTAGACCTACTGTGCATGGTCCTCTTCTTTCCTTGATAGCAGCCGCATGCTTCTACTTTCATAGGGAAAAACCCTAACACAAGCCATGCATCGAATGAGTATGCGTTAATGGGTTGCGTGGTTTCCTTATTTAACTCTCAGGGAAAATGACGTCTGAGACAAGGGCATTTTTTCATTAAGTAGCGCCTTGATCAGTGGGCGTGTTTTCATTAAATAACGCCTTACCAAAGGTCGTCTTTTACTTTTCTATATTTTGGCGCTTTATTTCTAATTTTCTTGGTAAGAATTAGCGCCCATGATAAGGGCGTTATTACTATAATTAGCGTCTTAAGAAAGGGTGTTATTTCATTTTGGCCCAATTGTTCCCTAAAGTGTAAGGCCCATTTATGTATTTCTCTTGGCTGGTTTTAAAATTCATTAAGTACCTCTAATCATATATATATAGCTTAATTATTTTTATTCATTTAGAATATTTTATTCCTTATTAATTATCCGGGGTCTTACAGAGAATGATAGAGGTGTGTTGATGATCTCCTCAGGTATGGATTACTTTGATGTATGGATTCTTAATTTTAGATGTTCATATCATACATGTCTCCATAGAGATTGATTTGATTCTTATGCACCTCATGATGGGAGGAAGAATTATCATGGGTAATGATATTGAATGTAGCTTTGTTGTGATAGGACTAACTAAAATTAAGATGTTTGATAGGGTTGGGAGGGCATTGGCAGAGGTCAGACATGTCCTATATTTGAGAGAGAGTCTTATTTCCTTTGGTGGTTTTCATGCCCATAGTTGAACCTTCGGTAATGTTAATCTCACACTAAAAGTAAAAAAGTGGGTGATTTGGTTGTTACGAAGGATGTAAACTTGGATCTCTGCACATCTTTGCTTGGAAAAACTGTTACAAAGGATGTTGTTGTTACGTCCTTTATTAATGATGATGCTATCTTGCTATAACACGTGAGACTTGGGTATATGAATGAAAGAGAGATAAAAAGTCTGAAGTAATTAAGAAGTTAATAAACTAGAAAGCAAGAGTTGAGAAGTAGACTGGAAAGTAGGTGAAAGTTATGAGAATTGACAATGACGATGAGTACACCATAAAGTAATTTGAGGATTTTTGTAAAAAAAAGGTATTGTTCGAAATTTTACTATTCTTAATATGTCTCGATAAAATGGAGTAGTAAAAAAAATGAACAGAGCACTGCTTAAGAGAGCTCATTGTATGAGGTTATTTGCTAATCTACCGAAGTAGTCTTTGAGATAGTCAATACAATTTGTTATATTATTAACATGTTGTCTTTTATAACAAGACATCATAAGAAGTTTGGTCTAGTAAATCGATGATTATTCTAATTTACATATATTTGGTTGTCTCGCTTATCTTTTTGTTGTGATCTCTCCATGTTTTGATGATAATAAAGTCCATTTATAGGGTTAACCAAGTTAAGAGCTATGATTAGAGGAAATGAATTGACTTTACATGAAAATTTTCTCTAGTGGTAAAACACTGTTCGATTAGAGTCCTACTAGCTATGGTGGATGTATGGGATTTAGAGTTGGAGTAGTTTGATGAAGAAAGTTTCTTTGTACGACAGTCTAGATGAAGTGATCTATATGATATAACAAGATAATTTTATTCAAAAAGACATTGAGAAGCTTGTGTGCCAATTGACGAGGTCTCTGTATGATTTGAACTAGGCTCTATGATAATAACATAAATGATTTGATACTTATATGATGACACATGATTACTATGACGCTCCCTTCTCTGATCTCTTATATCCTAGTCTAGGGATGACCACCTTCATACATAATCGTTGTGAACCGAAAAATTTACAAGGCACTAAAGGTCGAACTATCTGTATATCCAATAACTGACAACCATACTATTTTCATAAAAAAATGAAACACATTATAATTCACGTTACATACATCTCTGTACATTTTTATGTTCATAATAATATTCATCCCACTAAGTAGGGACTATCCCAAAATTCACATTAATACACACATTATCAAGGATTTAAAATTATTTAAAGTCTAAAATTATTGTCCAATATCATAGTTCGTTATTTGACATTTTTAACCTATTAAATAGTAAACTCTCAAAAAATGATCAACATAAAAATTGTAGATAATTGAGTTATCTTTCTTCACCTTATTTAGATATTCTTATACAAAATTATTATAAATAACAGACTATTCACTTAAAATTACGAATTATTCTTAACATGTTTAAATCCACTAAATAGGTTGATTTATCGGGCTATTATCATGGAAAATCCAACACCTTATTGGACTTCCTAAAATCGGGGCATTATAATTACAATGGGAGTAGGCATAATAATTATATTTATTTTGGTTCGTAATAATTGTGTTTATTTTGATTTTTTAGTGAATGGTTCTTTTATTCTATTGATACTTTATTTTAATGATATATTTATATATCATAACCATATTCACAAAATCGCTAAGCTGAACCATGGACTTAGTTTGGAGTTTGAAATGAAAGACTCGGGTATGGTTATAATTAAACTTAGTTTCGAGTTTTGAATATAACTTTTTTAGAGGCAAAAAAATAAGCTTATATTTAAACACGTCCCATCAAGTAGAAACATGTCTATAGATCACACTAAAATAAACTTCCCGATTAGAAGTTCGCGATATTTTCAAAGGTAAGATGAAATAAGATGACTCGACTCGGTCAAGAATTGCACATCCAAATTGGGCAGAGACCGGCGCAACCCAACCTCTCATTTGGCATAGCCTTGTATTAATAACTAAAAATACAATCGATATAAATTATATTCTGAACTATCACTGTCCAATAACGAGCTTGAAAATGGAATTATTCGCTTTAGTATTCATTAGTAATTAATAAATTTAAACCTCATTTTCATTTTCATATATATATATATGTTGATATGGTTAAAGAAGACATCATCTGTAAAAATAATAAATGGCCGGACAATGGGACTGTCCGGTGTCCACTCACACCATAAACGTTCTTAAAAACAGAAAGTTTGCCGTGGTTGTTTTTTTAATCCAATTATTGCTGTCACGTGCTTCCAAAAGCTTCAGCCACGATTTCTCCTTTTTTTTTTAAAAGTTGTCATACCCTCGCCACGGTTGTATTTGTTTGCTTCGAATGACAAGCCGGTCCGGTTGTTACGCGCACTCGTCACCCCACTTGTAAAGCACGGCCTGACATTGAACACAGGCATATTTTCAATTAATAATATATATATATATATATAATTGTTATTATTAAATATATTTTTATTTAAATATATTATCATAAATACTTTATAAATATCTCAAATAGTTATAATTATGTCTTTGCGGCAATTCTAATATGTTTTACCCTAATTAAATATAAGATAAAAGAGTAAAATACTTAACTTACCCATCTCATGCTTCAACTCCCCCCCTCCGAACGCTGGTGAGACCCCCCTCTCCTTGCTACACCCCTCCCCCTCCAAGAGAGAGAGAGAGAGAGAGAGAGACTCATACATTTTATTTTTCTTTTATAAATTTCTTTTAGAGAGAGAGAGAGACTCATACATTTTATTTTTCTTTTATAAATTTCTTTTAGAGAGAGAGAGACTTTTTATCATACATTTTATTTTTCTTTTATTAACAAAAAATAGATGATATATTTTAGTCTTTTAACCCACATTTAACTCAAGTTAAATACATTTAACATAACAATATATAACCATTTAAAATATTTAAAAATATTCATAATAATATGTCTAAAGAAAAATATATTTAATAATAAAATTATTACATATATATATATATGTTAAAAAATTAATAATATTTTAAATATTTCATATACCCTAACGATATTAAATAACATATTCTAAAAGAATATTCATATCCCGTCAACATTGAACTACGTGACATAACTACAACATTTACATCTATTTAAAATATATTAATGATAATATGTTTAAATAAAAAATATATTTGACAATAATTTTTAAATATATATATATATGCAAAAAAACCCTAATAAAAAAAAGATGATACACCTAAGGGAGCATGCAACTTCGCACCCCCTGGGCCAACAAACCACAGGGGTGTAGAATACACATGGAATACGTGTCTCCCCTGTAGAAAGGAATCAGAGGGGAGGGGGGTGCGCTTTGAGACAGAATATGGAATATTACAGATAGAGCTCCTATCACATGCAAGATGCACTGTACAATTGCACTAAAAAAGATAGTCACAAGACAAGCCATATGGCACACGCGCGCGGTGGGAAGCCGCAGCTTTGCTGAAACCCAGTCACAACCCATGAACACACACACACATCCATCCCACTTCAGCTCCAACCCATCAAGGTCCTCCTCACTCTGTCCACAATGCGGCTCCTTGCCCCGCTATTCGACAGAGGGAACTGGCGCGTCTCGTCCAAGAGGAACCTGTACACCTCCCATTGCCGCTCGCCCGCCGTGTACCGGCCGATCTCCGCCTACAACAAAACCCCAAGACATCCCGAGTAAAAGAGCAGGCCTACTTGGGGACCCCAAGAACAAGGAAGGACTTGGCATGGGAGCGCGCACGCGAGACCATTACCGAGAATATGCAGATGCCGAGGACCTTTAGAGCGAGGGTGACATCGTAGAAGACCCGAGGCCTCCCCTTCCCGGACAACTCCACCGGGTTCGCCACCAGGAGCTCGGTGTCGGGGCCACGGTTGGCGATTATGACCCGCAGGGGATGAAGCATCTCCGTTCTCAAGCGAGAACACAGAGTGTCCTGTTTCTCCGGATCCACAATCTTCTTCCCATCGCTTTGCTGGACGAAGAGGTCCACCTCGCGGCAGCCTTTCGTGTCAGAGAGGAACCGGCCGTAGGCTATCTGAAACGAGAAGAAGAAAGGAGGGTGATCACAACAAGTACAGATGTATAAAGTTTTTTTAATAAGTTCAACTTGCAAATATGGGCACTCCAGTACAGATGTGCAGCTTACAAACGTGGGCATTAGAGCTATACCACGGGAGTAAGGAACTAAAAAGGGACGGAAAAGGAACGAGTTCTGTACTTGGGTCCAATCATGCAGGCCAGCTATGAGGTCCACTGTTTTCCTCTTGGTTTCTTTGGGCACTAGATCACCATAAAAGATCCAACTCGACATCATAGGGGCAACATTATTGTCGAAGCTGGTCAGTGGAAGAAAGGCCGGGCCGACACCGACAGGCATAGTCGTCTCAGGTCTTATCCAGATACATCTCTTACGCCTAATGTATTTTATCAGATGTTTAATACATTAAACATAATGACGATCTTTTTAGAACCATGTAGGCATGCACAAAATGAGCTGATGTCAGAATGTCACATCCCAGCAGCCAGGATAGACTTGATGTTTGCGTCTGCCATTAATCACATGCCTTATAAAAGTTCCAAGCTGAATAGCCCTTCCTTTGCGGTTGACCGTCAAAGAGATATGGTGGGTACTCCTTTCAACTCAGGCAACCGGTGAACAGAGAAGAAAATATGCGTCAACCAAGCTCAAATGACCCAAGAGAGAGAGGTGATTAACGTGGGGGGAATACCTGAATGTTGCAGTCCTTCAGAGTTCTTAGTATGTCATAGAGGAGACCCTTCTGATCGACACAGTGTACCTGGAGCAGTGTGTGAGCGGGGCTCAAGGAATTATCCATGGTGACACTGGACTTCTTCAGCTTTGTCAGATCTGGACTGAGTGCCTGAGAAGAACGGAGTTTATCGTCTGACGGCTCGGGGCTGAATAATTTTTGGGGAATCGCAGGAGGAAGAGAGGAGCAACCCTGCTGGAAAATTTCATATTCCGGCCCAGCCAATTGGATCTCACAAGGTTCACATGATTCTCCTAGCACAGCATTCAGTCGTGCACATGTCTCATCCCGCCTATGCTTGGTGTGCAGGAGCTCCCTGGATAAAAGAATAACAACAGTCAGTTGGCAATACGTGTCGTGCTCCTGAATCAGAAGAACATAGTGGCCATGGGTCCATGAATGAAAAGATAACACTATAAGATAGAGATGGATGGCAAAATGTTTACATAGCTATATGAACAGTAGAAGAAATGACAGAACTTGATAAGATAATCCTGAGAAGAAAACCTAGAGTTTATTAAAATCCAGCCGGCTGATCAAAGACATCTGCTCCCAAAAGTTTTTCTAATCTTTCTATCCTTGCAGCTCTCCGAAAAAAAATTCCACAAAGAGACCAAGAAAATTGGGGCCAAATTGGAACAAAATGAAATAAAAGATAATGGAAGTGATCATGTGGTGGAAGTTAAAATTCATGCTATTGCTGCTGCACGGTAGGGATATTTGCATTACTATTCATTTATTGTCAAAAAAAGGAGCTACTCAATATTTCCCTAAAGATCTTGAGACAAAACACCTGGCCAAGTATCAGAGACTGTCTAGATACTAGGTATTCTTTTTTTTTTTTAAATAAAAAAAGGCATGTCATAGATATTTGCTGAAATACAGACATAACAAGGAATGCAGCTGGGCATGTCCTTGTGCATGTTCACATCAATAAGTTATAACATCGTTTCTAATTTGGTGTGTTCAAGAATTCTCAGAAGCAGGAAGGTGATGAGGAGGAGTAACAAAATCTAAAAACTCAGCTTCATCACCAGAACTTGGAAATCAGACCAGCTTAACATGAAAAGAGGTCAACTAGCTCCCGAAAATACTGACGTACCGACACAATTCATTGACAGCTGCAATTGTAAGAGATGAGAGAAATATAAATATACAAGCAAATAAAGAAGAGAAGTCAATGCATTCACAATGCTTACATGCCGTCAGTAATGAAGAACAGGTCCACAACTCTGCCATCTGGGGTCGTAGAAACCTTCACCCTCTGGATGATAATATCAAGCTCGCAGAGACTTTGGGTGACATCTGGAACAGAATTCAAGCAGTCCATCATCAGCATATGAATCCCATGTCTCCAACCTCAACCCAACTCAGGAATGATGTGTTGAAGCTGCATACCATGTAACAATCCCTTCCTGTCAACACAAAGCACCTTCAAGAGATATACTTGGGAAACAATGGATCGAGCAGGACCCGGATCATAGTAGAAAGAGAAGGAACAAGAGGGACATGTCGACAGTAGGCGACTCTTCAGATTAGCCCACTGAACACTTCTGATGTCCGAGCGGGGAACAACCCAGAACACTACATAGCACCACTTCCCGTCGGTAGACACATCTTTCATCAAAAGGGCAACCAGGGAGGAGTGAAACAAGTCAGTATGTGAGCCACTGGACAGTACTGGTAAAACCATAAGCAGATAAGACCACAGTTTACGGTGAGATTATGCTCGAAGATAAGTGGAAATCCCGGGGAAAAACTGAGGCAAAGAAGCATAGAGATTATGTGGCAGCAATACATATCGAGGCAAAGAAGAGCTTCACGTGTTGTTTCTCTTATTACAGTTGAAGGCATAATTTTTTTATATTAGATTCATCCAGGGAAATATAAAATGGAAAGAGAACGGAATTATGAGGTCCATAAATGTTGTATACAGAGTTCCGACTCAAAATCTTTCATAAATGGCGTCTAAAAAGAATAACAACGAGCAAGAGCAAGAGCTAGAGGGCTGGCTTCCAGTCTACTAACTCAAAGACGGGGCAAGAGTACGCATCGGAGAAAAAGACTACCCCTTCCTTGAAAAGAAGGATATTTGAAGCTAAAATCGGATCGAATAACCTCCTCGACCTCCACAAAAATCCCTCAATATGAACACAGCAAAGAAACTGTCACCATGAAGACCAGAAACCAGCCACTTGTCCCCATCGAAGAAACTGTCATATCAAAATTGACACTTTCGACCGGAGGAAAAGGATTACAGCAGGAGCAAAGCAAAGAAAAAAAAGGCCAAGATGCCATTTACTCCCAGCAAAAGGAACAACACAATCGGACAATAAAAAACATAAAGGCAAGAAATTTAGGAAAGCCTCGCCTCACCTCCCCTGGTAATGCAGAGGCCGAACTCGAGTATTATCCTGCAGAGGTCGCACCCCAGGCCCGTCTTGTCCGGGCAATTCACCGTAATCACGCTCGGCTCGCCGGACTTCTTCCCCACCTGTATCAACACGGCGTCGTCGCTCCCCACGCCCATCCCCGCGCCGCTACCCCCCCCCGCGCCCGCCGCCTTCAGATCCCGACGGCGCGCGCCACCAGCCTCCCCTGGGCCCCGGCGCCGAATATTCCGTCCAGATCCTGCCGAGGGCTTGCCCCCCACCCCCCGCGAATCTCCCGAGCTCGAACGCTTCCAATCTCCTCCGTTCGCCCCGAACCCCTCCCCCTCTTCCCGCGATAAAATTTGCTCGACGATGGCCGCCACCCACGTCAGAACGGCCAAACAAGACACGTGTATCATCGGTGACGTGGCGGGTTCCGAGTCGCTGGTTTCTGACGAGGTCGAGGTGAACGGCTACGCGGGTGGGGAATGCGTGGTTTTGAACCGACGGCTGTGATCGTTCCCTGATCCAAATTGCCGACAGCCGATACGTCCAGATTGTTCTCGGCGGTGCCAGGTCGGGACGTGACGGCTGACGGTGTTCCCGTGTTTTCCTCACGGCGGCATCTCGCTGGCACTGACGGCTGTGATCCTTCAGAGTTGGACGTCATCGTCGCAGTGGCCACCGCCGGGGAGGCACCAGAAACGTTTTTCTTTTTTTTTTTTTAAAATCAAGGGAAACGGGCTGGTGGGGGGAGACTGGGAATGGGAAGGGAGCTGCACCAGAGACGCTGACCTCAGCATGCCGGAGCAGGCCTGTGTATCTTTGCCTCGTCCGGCAAAGATTGCGAAATAAAAGAGAGCAGCCAACGTGGGAGGACCACCAACGGTCGCCCTCCCGGCCCCCACCCAACCAGTGCCTCCCTCCCCCTGCGGCGGCTGCCATCCAATTAAAGAGTCATCTGCGTGGGCAGGGTGAAAACTTGTCGTGCTTGTTGGACGGCTCTTTTTGACGTGGAGACCGTACCGTAGACCGTGGGTCTCAGGTTCGGTCGGCACCTGTGCGGAATTACCGATCAAATATTGTAGAAAATTTTTCTTTCGATGGCTGTGAATGTAGTCAATGATGCTCTACACAGAGTGTAGAGTGTAAGAGATCGTTTAAGTTCAAATCTATTTGTCGTCCATGCTACACTTAAATTCATTTTATGAGATTTAATAAAGAGATCAGAACAGTAAAATATAATAAGAAAGACGAAGGTCGAGTCTTAAGATGAAAGTCTTGAAATTTCTCATCGGAGGTGATATTCCCGATAATTTTTCTGATACTTAAGAGTTAAGTCAACGGAGACCGAAAGAGATCGTAAAGGAAAATGAGTTCTATAAAGGGCAAGTGTGTACGTACCTTACAATTTGAGTCCTGACACGACTAACGTTTCTGGGAGATATCTTGCAATTGTGAGAATAAGATATGTTATGTTGGAATCTCAGGTTAATTGGCTATAGGAGAACATAAATTCAAATAATCATGTTAGTATTGTGAGGTTACCTACCTTGGTAATACGTGTGAGAATCATGTGTGGTAAGATAATTTCGGAGAATGATTTTTTAATGATGTCTCTGCGATTGATTTACGTCATCATATGGCGATACATTGCCACCACCGTCATGTCGCTTGGAATACACAATATGGCGTGAGTCTACTTTGCAAAAGGAAGCGGGTCACATGTCGGTGGCGAGAAGGATCCACCCATATCACTCACTCTCTAACTTTCAGTTCAGTGCTTCACCCGAGATGAAGACGATTTTTCATACGACAGGGACTGCTCAGTTTCTGGAACCTACGATTCGGTTCATATCCTTTTAATTTATTACGATAGCCTTTTCCCAACCAACGCTAGCTCTGTGGTCTTCTAGAGGGGGAAGTATAATGGAGAAGGCGTGAATCCCACGACCTTTATCCTAGTGCCTAAGAGATTAGAGCGCTTCTAGTAGAAGTTCGAGAAGAGCTTGCTGCTAGTCAGTTGTTGCTTGGCCAAGGGTCGGTTGGATCATCTGCTTTCAGAGATGAGTGGCATGTCCTCCTCTACTGTCTCTTCTACCCACGGTGAGAAAATGGGGCGAAAGGGATATTCTCGACGTCGGCGATGACTTGTTGTTGACGGTGTAGAGACTTCTCCAGTAGGGAGTCATCTTCTAGAAGGGGGAGCGGGCAAGGTCGTGGAGGTAGACGTTGGTACGAGCCCTCCAACGCGATCGTTATCACTAGAGGTGGTAGAGCGTGGAGCATGTGTCATATCTATTTCTAGTGCGGATCTTGGTGGTCCGGCTAACCCCTCCTTCTACAACCGATGAGTATGTAAAGGAGAGCATCCCAGAGTTGTTTCAGGACCGCATAAATGAGTTGGTAGAGTTGTATGGGTTTTTGGGGAATATTCGAGCAATTGCCTCAGAGTCTTTGGACGCTTGGGTGCACGACGCTTGGGACTCCTCCTTTGCTATATGTAAGGACTACCTCAAGGCGGGTTTCCATGTTCTTGTTTCGTGTTTTGTCGCTCGTTTGTTGAGGGTGTACATCAAGGCACCTTCTTAGCTTACGCCTAAGTCCTGGCGCTTTGTTTCAACTTTTTTGGCTATGTGTTCCGAGCGCCAGGTGAGGGTGAGGGTTTCTATTCTCTACTATTTTTCTCGATCTATATGAATGACGGTTACCAGAGTTGGTATTACCTTGCTGCCTGGAGGTAGTGAAAGTTATTTACCTCTGCCCCGAGCTCAATCGATGAATGGAATGGTTATTTCTTCTTCGTTGAATCTGAGCATCCTTGGTCATTCCCGACTATGTGGATGGACACCGATCCTCTGTGAGAGGAGGTCCGTTTATCATCCTTGAGGGAGAAAGCGGTAAACATTTTGTGGCAGAGCGCACAACACAGCCTGAAGAAATAAGTGGCACTCTGGTTCTCGATGGGGTAGTCTGACGAACCACTAGAGGGGGTGTCAGAGGGTCCATACTTTACTCCTTCGCCCATCACCTCATATTCTTATTAAGCCTCATTTATTTCACAGGCTATATGGAGATCTCTTTGCAGGACATCTTGGGTCCTGGTAGCCCGGTGCTTCCAGTGGCAACAAACACAGGCGGAGCGATGGAGCCGACCCGTAAGAGGCCGAGGAGGGAGGTAAAGGAGGTCGCCTAACATCTCAAGGGGAAGGTCTGCACATCCCAGGACGGGGATGCTCACATGAGAGGCTGCTCCGTCAAGGGGAGGCAAGGTGGAGGTGCAACCCTCCTTGAAGAAGGACAAAGACCCCCCCCCCCCTTTCAGCTTGGAGGGTGTAGATAGCCTCCACGATGGCAACCTGGGGGCTTTGATGGACTTCTTGGTGCTTCCCCGGGACATCCTCCTGACTAGCGAGATACCTCCGGACGTCCTTTGCTGGTGGATGATTTTGCAGGGCCAAGAGTTTGCCGTCCAAACCTATATCCATTCTACTTGCATACTTGTGAAATTGTCGAGCGGATCCTTAAAAAGCCGAGGCTGCCTTCCAGACTTGAAGGAAGGAGACAGAGGCCTTCAAAGCCACGTCCCTTAATGAACTCTGCCAATAGTTGGCCAATAGTTGTTAGTGAAGGAAGTCAGAGGAACCCTCATTTGGGATGAGTCAACTCGTGCACGGGCCAATCTAATTGCCGCCCAGGAGGAGATCACTCAGTTGCAGGAAGAGTTGCTCCAATCTCGAGAAGCCGAAGTGAACAATGTTAAAAGCATAATAGAAATTTAATGCCAATCATAAAGTTGCTAGTAATTCTCATTTGATCTTATTGTTCTACCATCATATGAATATTCCTCTTATCAACAATATGTATAGATTGAGATCAATATTAATTGAAGTCACCATCATAATTATCATATATAGTGATTAAACTTGTAAAGAATATCTAGTAAGATTGCAAATATAAGTTATAATTTATTCAACAAGGTAAATTAAATTCATGGAATAATTAATGTATATTAATTTCTAAGGACAATATAATACATATTTAGAAAAAAATATCTTATCACTGAATGGGTATTTTCCCTTGTACTTATGCCAATTCTATAGATATACATTTTTACAAAGTTTAGGGAGAAGGAGCCTACTTTAATAATGATGATTCTTTCTCTGGTGATGTGAAACCCAAGCCCAATAATAATTTTAATGCTGTGTAATAATAATACAAAGTTTTGACGTAGTACAAGAACTTTGAGATCACGAAGAAATATTTCCTTTGCTAAAACCCTTCTACCTTCTTGACAACAAGAGTCTCTTTCTCTTGTAGGTTCCTTAACTACATACACACGTTACAAGCACTCGGCATATTTCTCTCTCTCTCTCTCTCTCTCTCTCACTATTCCCTCTAATTCTACGGGGTGCGAAGAGAGAGTCACATCCTTGCCTTTATAGGTAGGGAGAAGAATGGTGTTACCACTTTCTTTCAATTCATATTTAATACGTAGGTTAGATATGAAGAGATGATCATTCTTTTAGGTACACCCATTGAAAATTTACAAGCGCTTGCATGTAAGGAAGAAAATCATCTCTATAGAAGAACAATGCACATTAATTGCTAGAGTTTTAAACCATTTTACACAATAATCTACCGTTTAAATTTATAGGTGAACTATATGTGTAGCTTGTTTATTGTGTGGAGAGAGAAATCAAGAGCTTTAAATGTAACTACTATAGTTTAATAATTTTAGTAATTAACAGAGATAGTTTAATTTAATTTAATATTTTTAAAGGGTATTACATAAACAATATCCCCTTCGCGGACAGTGTTTTGGGCAAAATTTCTAAACAATGTTCATCCGAAAGAGGAACGATAAAAACAAGATATAAAGGTAATTTAAGTCATTGTCACCCCTCACACATTTAAGGTATGGTTCTTCGGCTCGATGATCCGTATCAAATCGGGATCATCTTGATCCGATACGGTACGTCCGAGTCACATACGAGTCGATCGGACCGACTCGATTGGACTCCACTCAATCCTCCCCCCATCCTCCCCTCGGCTGTCCCTTTCTTCCTCCACTCCCCTGTTCGCAGATGAAACTCTCCCGGCCTCCCAACCTTCATAGCCACCTCCCCCGCGTCAGTGTCCCCCCACCCCGATTAGCATTGACCCTCGCCTAGTTCAAATCGACCTTAAAACGTCTTGAATACGGTCACATTCATCTCCTCAAATTTCTCTTACGATAGATCCGCCTCTCTACCGTGCAAACACGTTACAAATGGACCTAATCGCACAGGCCAACTGCTTCGATGATGTTTCATCTAGACTCGATCGATCCAAGATGGATCTGATACTGATTTGTCCTAGATCTAGTGTGATACGCCTAACTCATTGTGAGTAACACAGAGTCTACGGACCATGATCCCGAGCTGCAACCGTGCCGAATAAGATTCCCACTCCTCGCGAAGGGGATCGGGGACAATACCGGAAGGGGAGACGAGTTTGCAAACGCGCCGTTAGCGCGTTGACAGAAAATTGACTCTCATCTGGGAACCCTCTGTACCATGCCTTGTCCGCTTTGGCCCTCTTTATCTGAAGTCTCAACGAACAAAAAAATACAACTCTTTTTTACAACGAAGAAACGTTTGCAACACACTAATTATATATGATGTAACAAGTTAAAGATGTCATTAATTATGTCACGTAAAAGTAACGTCAGATTTTATTTCCTAACAACGACGACGACGTCTATTTGCTGGATGTCTGAAGGGGATTTCTTTTAGCCCCTCTCTAGTACGTAGCCGATTAGGATTAATTTAAGTGGATTAATTTAGCCCACTTTTATCTAAATTTGATTTATTTTTAAGTTAGTTAATCTGAGTTAAGTCAGTGGATTAGTTTGAAAGATAGATGTGTGATTTGATAAAAATTGAGTTAACTCTATATTTTTGTGTGAAATTAGAAAAATAATCCTATAACCTATGTGTGTGTGAGAGAGAGAGTGACTGGCCGGTGAGGGAGGGGGAGATCAGGAGGGAGGGGGAGGAGGCATGTGAGGGGGAATCGGGAGGGAAGGGGGGCAGCGCCGTTGGGTGAGGGAGAGGGGGAGGAGGTGACCATGGAGTGGGAGTGGGAGATCGAGAGGGAAGGGGGATGGCGTCGGCCAGTGAGGAGAGGGGGAGATCGTGACGGAGGGGGTGGGGGTGGTGTCGATTGGTGAGGGGGAGGGGTGCAAAATGGGGAGGATTAAACCAATACTGCATCACATGGGCCTCACTTTGGTAGGGAGTTAGGGTTAAGTTATTTAGGTTAGTCCAGGATTAGTCTATTTTTGATTTGATAGCAAAAGTATTAACCAAGAAGTAAGTAGGTGGACTAACTTAGTTTCAATCTATTGTGATTTGGTAGGTAATGGATTAACCCAATAATATTTATAAGTAAAATATCATATTTATCTCTCATTTTATAATTTTAAATATCTCTCTCATTCTCTCTCCCTCTCTCCCCTCCCCTCTCTCTCACGTCACTCTCTCTCTCTCCATGTTACACTCATTAGTTAACATTTTTATGAATTTTTATCATTTTTAGAATTATTTTATTATTATAGTATTAGATTTATTAATTATTTTTTATGATTTTTATCAGTATTATAATTATTTTATTATTTTATTTATTAATTATTATTATTTTTAAAGAGAGAGTATTGATTATGTGTGTGAGAGAGAGGGAGGGTGCATTTATTGAGCATTGATTGTTGGGTTAACTCACCTTAACCCACCTCTGGAGGTAGATTTCGAAGTCCAGGGTTACTCCGAATTTAATATTCATCCTCCATGTTTAGTCCAGATTTAAGTATCAAAATAATTTAGACTTTAAAAAGAGTTAATCTTGGATTAAATGATGACTAACCCAAGTTTAACCATATATCAAAGCGAGGCTGGAGGTCCGGATTAACCCGGTTTTAATCTGATTTGGTAAATCCGCCTTTGCCAAAATAAAATGGGCTAACTTTGGATTAAGAATGATTTAATACTGGGATGAGCATGAAACAAATAACAGTATTATTTTATGAGAAATTATGTGGAGACCGATGCCAAACGGATGCGACCCCTTTGGTGATGGTTATCCCACTATTAACTGATTAATTATCCGTAGCCATTGATGATGTGAGTGCCGCGTGGCAAAACTCCGTCCATGTAAAACAACTGTTAGTTTATTAAATAATTATTAGAATGTACTTCAACAAAAAATATTTTAAACATATACTTACTGATTAGGAAATGCGTAATATAAATCAAAAGTGTGTATCGTGTCGAATTGCACACCTCGACAGTTTATAAAATGTACACTTCGGAGTAAAAATGTGTATTCTAGGTGAAAAATGTGTAATCTAGATATAAGCCACGGAGTGCATAATCTAGATTAAAATGTGTATAAGAGAGATATCGATTTGAAAATATTTTTGTTCAAACATATTTTGATAATTATTTAATGAAATTGTAATATCTAAAAGATATTTTTACTAATAAGACCCTATAATCTTATCTAATTACATATTAGTCCTCGAGTTTTGAAGGGTGCACATAAGTCATTACAATTTTTTAACTCTTACAAAAAAAAACTCACTTGATTACCGTCCTTCTAACGAAAGAAATATTCTATAAAATATTCTATATGGTGCACGGCAAATGCCTGGTGCACCATGGACCATTGCGCTGTTGTCTCCTTCGTCGGGAAAACTCTAGCCGCATGAGATCGAGTACGCCGCCGTTGCAGCATGGAGTGGCTCCCACCCGCACTGGCTAGCAACTCGGAGGTCCCGGGCGTGGCTGGTTCCAGCAACCTCCCTGCGACTGTGGAGAGATCTGTCGAACCACCCATCGCGGCCCAGCCACCCTACAGAGACAGTCCGACCACCGTGCAGTGCCAGTCTGACCTCCCTGCGACTATCATTGTGGCTCCTAGTCTTCCTCTAATTGAAACCCTCCATTCACTTCAGTCCTCCTACCTGCTCACGAATCCAGTATGCACTGACCCGTGCCGGGGATAGTTCTGGTGCTGTTTGCGTGAGCATCGTGCATGCAAGTCTACGGCCAGCTGTGTTGGGGGATAGAACACCGGAGTACCCAGAACAGGAGGACAAACAGCAGAGGAGGAAGAAGAGAAAAAACCAATCACACAAGAACACACATGGATTTTTTACGTGGTTCGGAGGCAAGATGTCTTCCTACATCCACGGCCGCAACAGGATTCCACTAGATAATCACAGACTTGAGTTACAATACAATGAGAGAGCCCATCCTTTTATACTAGGAGGTTAGTGATGCGGGACGGGACCACGGACACGACAAGCTCGCGATCGTCCCTTAACGAGGGAAGCGTCGGATGTGCGCGGTTGAGAAACCGGCTGGGAGCTAGGGTGGTCGGCTCTCACTTGTGCCCGGATCGGGTCACGGGACGGCTTCGCTCTCTCTCGCAGCAGTGATATTATAAATTGAAAGCGGGCTAGGTATCCCTACACATGCTCTCTAGCAGCGGCATATAAAGCATATAAAGAATTGAGCTAATGCCAAGTGTAAGGGTGAAGGCGATACCTCCACGCTCTCGGCGTGGCGAAGATGGGACCCGGCCGGAACTCGTACCCCCGGGAACTTAATACATTATGGTTACAGCAATACAACTAAGCCCACTCCACGCAGGGAGGTAAAGGGCGACACAAGCGGGCCCGGGAGGACCAGTTTTGGGTTGACGGGCGGTTCCGGGTGATGCTTCGGCTTCAGGCGTACTCGTGTTAGTGGGGGCCCACGTGCTGACCGGAGGGGTCGTGTGGGGCCTGATGACTCCTCTGTTGTGGAGACACTTGGGAAGCGTTCCCCTGGGATGGCGAGCTGCTGGAACGACCACCGGACGCCGGGCGGCCCTCGGACGACGCTCGCGGGGAACTCGGCCACAAACCTGAACTTCTATTTGCAGGCGCGCGACTTGGAGGAAACTGCTGCTGCGATCAGCCCCGTTGTCGGAACGCGAGGAAATTAGAGCCGTTGGAAAGCTGACTCAGAATACTTCGACGTAGGGGTCTTCAAAAAAAATAATTAGATCTGTATTTCTGATCATGTATTTTACAAGCTTGCTGGAATCTGGCCAGAACTGCAGGGGCAGGTTCTGACTTCTCTGAAGATCGACGTTGACCGGGGAGAAGACCTCTGAATCTGGAAATGATTTCTTCAGCAAAGTTGAAGGTCTCTGAGAGAGGAATCCGGGAATATTTTTTTTTTTTTGATTGGATAAGAAATGGATTTTATGGGATTTTTTTACTAAACCTGGGTTGGATCTGGAAAACTATGGGCAGACTGTTCTTGGGAACTTGGACGAATTTTGTAAAATACTTGAAGGGCGAACCAAAAATTAATAAAATTCCTGGTGGTAGAGGGATGTGGACAGAACTCCCATTAAATTTGGGCGTCCCAAAAAAAATCAAAAGATGGTTCGAATGGGGTAAACTCAGAGCTGATGAACAGTAAACAGAACCAGGACAGATCTGGAACTTGGACTTGGACGAAAATCAAAACATAACTAAAGGATGAATTTTGACGTGATTTTTTTTGTGGGGATAAGGGTTCTAGAGGGGAACCAACCCTGAAATTTTGAGCTTTAGAAGACGAAGGGAGTGATAGCAGGAATTCGGAGAAGAAGGATTTATCCTGAGTGGACAGAACACCAAAACCGTTGGCAACGACGCGTCGGCGGCGAGTCGATGGCGGCGACGATCACCGGAGTTGCTTCAGATGCTGGAGGGGATCAAGGGGGAAGGGATTACACTCTAGAAAGGGGAGAGGGGGTGGAGGAACCAGGGAGAGAGAGGGGAGGGGTGCAAATATCCAAGGGGGTTTTTCCTTCATTAATTCCTTCAATATGAAAATACAAGTATATATATGCAAGGGGTCTAACCTATTCTAAGCCCTTGGATCAAGGGTTGATTAATGAAGGGTTGGGATGTGGTTTGAACAACCACATTAAACCCCATTAAACAATAAGGTTCGCCCCCCCCCCCCCCCCTTTAAGAAGACAAGTTTGAATTGTCTTCTTTAATTAATTCTAGGTCCAAGTCCAAGGTTGGACCATGGACCAGCCACCTTGGGCCCAGGAGTCCAGGTGGACCAATAAGGAGGAGGGAGGGGGCCCCTGCAGGGCCTACATGTACATTTGCAAAGAAACCCAATGGCCTTTTACAAATAAACCTACTAAAACCTACTATTGCGTACCCATATATCACAAGGGCGTACATACAGATACAAAAGGACGTAGATGCAAGCACAAAGTGAGCGGGCTGACGTTGATGTCCCCATCAATTCTCCCCGGGCGGGAGGAACTCGACCCCGTCGAGTAGGGGTATGACTGCGCGAGTACTCCGGCGGATCCGTCACCGTGCCAAGTAGTGCGGGTATGCTCCACTCCAAGTGATCGGCACCTGCTCATTCCATATATACTCGATATGCAAACTGCTATGGCTAAAGGGGGTCACTCCGAAGGGGCACTCTCAAAAGGAAGGAAACAGCTCGAAGACTCACTAGGAATCACCGCTGAGTCCCTATAGGTGACTGATCCGGGTATAGATGTAGAACCGATCCCATACTCATCAAGTGAGTCGACTCGCTTCACACTCATAAGAGAACGACAACGAGCTTGCACAAGACACATGCAGACTCACCATGTACTGACACATGAATGAAAACCACACAAACAATCGACTCAAAATCACCACACAAACAAACCACACAAAGAAAACACACCGACTCATGCACGACTCTAGACTAAGGTGGTAGCATCGAACCCACTAGGTGGCGACATCCTGGGCGGCCGAAGGGTCGCCCAGCTCTTCCCCCATGGCATAGTATTCATCGGCCAGTGCCTCATCGGCCTCGTAATCGACATGCTCAAGCTCGAGAGGTGCGGATCCTCCAACACCTAAGGCTAGGGTGGTGCGAGCGGGACACTCACTAGCAATGTGGCCATACCCGTGACAGTGGAAACACTGTATTCGCGATCGACTACTCTCCCCGATAAGAGGGGCCTTACCCTTATCATCCCACCGGGTAGGGGGTGTAGGCAACAATGGGGGAGGTGTAGGTGCCTTGGACAAGAGTGGAGGGGGTGCCGGTGCCAGAGGACGGGCTATAGGAGCTGGGGGACGGGCAACGGGTGCCGGAGGATGGGGTGGAGGTAGATCCCGTGGTGGAGGAGGGCGAGGCCGTGGAGCGAAGTGCTCCTGACGGGTGGGCTCCTGAGGTCGAGCCATGGGAGGCCGCTGATGTGGGCCTATAGAGTGACGGGGCTCGGTACTACGGAGAGGGGTGGGGCCCAACCGATGGCTAGACTCGAACTCTCCCTCAAATTGCTCCATCTCGAGAGCAACCTGGTATGCCTCTTCCAACGTCTTGGCATTGCGGCGGAAAAGCTCATACTGGTAGTGTGGCCGCAAACCACGTCGAAAGCGGGACACGGGCATGGTACTCTCCTCCGTGACACCACATCGTAGAAAGTACTCATCAAACTCCGCGATGTATTCGGAGACGGACCGGTCTCCCTGGCTAAGACTTTGCCATCTATCGATGAGTCGCTGGCGGTATGTGGGAGGAAGGTACTTTTGCCGAAGTTTATTCTTCATCTCGGCCCATGTGTCGATCGGGGGTTCTAGCCGCTGAAGTAGCAGGCTCTCCACATTCTTCCAATAAGTTTGTGCCTGCCCCATAAGTTTCATGGTGGCAAATCGGACCCTTCGACGCTCCGACATATCATACCATTCAAAATAACGGTCCATGCCAAACTCCCAATCTAGGTAGACTTTCGGATCCAAAGACCCGTAAAAAGCGGGAGGATCCGCTCGCACGGTCTTAAGGACCCGATCATCATCCTCATCTCGTTGTGGCTGAAAACCACGACGGCGTTGACCATCCCCCTCGTAGGCATTGTCGGACCCATAGTCCTCGAGACCAAGGTCACGGTGCGGTAGTTGGGGAACCCGAGGAGGGGCGGGTGGAGGAACCAGTGGTGGCTGGTTTTGGGCCGCGGGAGCGGCCTGGACTTGGGCCATGGGAGCGGGTTGGACTTGGGCCACCGCGGGAGGAGGTGCGGGTGGACCTTGGGCTGTCCCAAGAGGGTCCCCGTGTGACATCCTATCTAACCGCCCAACGAGGTCTTGGACCGACCTATCGGAGGTCTCCATGCGTCCCTCCATGGCCCTAAGGCGACCATCCATATTCTCGGAGAAGGTCCGAAAGTTAGCATCGGATTGGTCCAACCTAGCCATAATGGCCATCATCGCCTCTTGTAGGGAGTGGAAGTCTCCCGAGGTATCCCGTGGGTTGGCCATAGGTGGTGGTGGTGGGGGTGAGTACTGAGTACCCCGACGAGTGGGCATGCAAACACACCGACTAGAAGACGCCGACTAAAGCAAAACACACTAATGCAAATGATGCGCCTAGACTTAACCAAAACTCGATACGTGGCGGAGGCAATCGATCCGAAGATCACTCGCGCAAATGTGCGGCCTTCCCGATAGGCGTAGCCTAACGTTCGGACAACACCTTTTGATATACCGAGTAAAGGGATGTATGCGACCCAAAAACGACTCTTTTTGTTGTTTTGAAAATATGATGATCCTAGACTCGACTTAAGCCGACTAATGACTCGATGTAAATAACACTCTTTTTTTTTTCTTTTTGACACCCTAGACTCAACTTGGCTCTGATACCAAATTGATGCGGGACGGGACCACGGACACGACAAGCTCGCGATCGTCCCTTAACGAGGGAAGCGTCGGATGTGCGCGGTTGAGAAACCGGCTGGGAGCTAGGGTGGTCAGCTCTCACTTGTGCCCGGATCGGGTCACGGGACGGCTTCGCTCTCTCTCGCAGCAGTGATATTATAAATTGAAAGCGGGCTAGGTATCCCTACACATGCTCTCTAGCAGCGGCATATAAAGCATATAAAGAATTGAGCTAATGCCAAGTGTAAGGGTGAAGGCGATACCTCCACGCTCTCGGCGTGGCGAAGATGGGACCCGGCCGGAACTCGTACCCCCGGGAACTTAATACATTATGGTTACAGCAATGCAACTAAGCCCACTCCACGCAGGGAGGTAAAGGGCGACACAAGCGGGCCCGGGAGGACCAGTTTCGGGTTGACGGGCGGTTCCGGGTGATGCTTCGGCTTCACGCGTACTCGTGTTAGTGGGGGCCCACGTGCTGACCGGAGGGGTCGTGTGGGGCCTGATGACTCCTCTGTTGTGGAGACACTTGGGAAGCGTTCCCCTGGGATGGCGAGCTGCTGGAACGACCACCGGACGCCGGGCGGCCCTCAGACGACGCTCGCGGGGAACTCGGCCACAAACCTGAACTTCTGTTTGCAGGCGCGCGACTTGGAGGAAACTGCTGCTGCGATCAGCCCCGTCGTCGGAACGCGAGGAAATTAGAGCCGTTGGAAAGCTGACTCAGAATAATTCGACGTAGGGGTCTTCAAAAAAAATAATCAGATCTGTATTTCTGATCATGTATTTTACAAGCTTGCTGGAATCTGGCCAGAACTGCAGGGGCAGGTTCTGACTTCTCTGAAGATCGACGTTGACCGGGGAGAAGACCTCTGAATCTGGAAATAATTTCTTCAGCAAAGTTGAAGGTCTCTGAGAGAGGAATCCGGGACTATTTTTAGTTTTTTGATTAGATAAGAAATGGATTTTCTGGGATTTTTTTACTAGACCTGGGTCGGATCTGGGAAACTGTGGGCAGACTGTTCTTGGGAACTTGGACGAATTTTGTAAAATACTTGGAGGGCGAACCAAAAATTAATAAAATTCCTGGTGGTAGAGGGATGTGGACAGAACTCCTATTAAATTTGGGTGTCCCAACAAAAATCAAAAGATGATTCGAATGGGGTAAACTTAGAGCTGATGAACAGTAAACAGAACCAGGACAGATCTGGAACTTGGACTTGGACGAAAATCAAAACATAACTAAAGGATGAATTTTGACGTGATTTTTTTTGTGGGGATAAGGGTTCTAGAGGGGAACCAACCCTGAAATTTTGAGCTTCAGAAGACGAAGGGAGTGATAGCAGGAATTCGGAGAAGAAGGATCTATCCTGAGTGGACAGAACACCGAAACCGTTGGCAACGACGCGTCGGCGGCGAGTCGATGGCAGCGACGATCACCGGAGTTGCTTCAGATGCTGGAGGGGATCAAGGGGGAAGGGATTACACTCTAGAAAGGGGAGAGGGGGTGGAGGAACCAGGGAGAGAGAGGGGAGGGGTGCAAATATCCAAGGGGGTTTTTCCTTCATTAATTCCTTCAATATGAAAATACAAGTATATATATGCAAGGGGTCTAACCTATTCTAAGCCCTTGGATCAAGGGTTGATTAATGAAGGGTTGGGATGTGGTTTGAACAACCACATTAAACCCCATTAAACAATAAGGTTCGCCCCCCCCCTTTAAGAAGACAAGTTTGAATTGTCTTCTTTAATTAATTCTAGGTCCAAGTCCAAGGTTGGACCATGGACCAGCCACCTTGGGCCCAGGAGTCCAGATGGACCAATAAGGAGGAGGGAGGGGGCCCCTGCAGGGCCTACATGCACATTTGCAAAGAAACCCAATGGCCTTTTACAAATAAACCCACTAAGACCTACTATTGCGTATCCATATATCACAAGGGCGTACATACAGATACAAAAGGACGTAGATGCAAGCACAAAGTGAGCGGGCTGACGTTGATGTCCCCATCAGTTAGGGCGTCATTAGTCAGGGTATTAAAGACAATAATATCCCGGTTAAACAGAAACCCTCTTCCGGGATACATCAGTCGCGCATGCTCGTCTATCCCCCCGGATGCTCTCCTGGGATCGAGTATGCCCTCCAGCGACTGCAGATGCTCCCCCACCATCAGACAGATCAAAGCATTGCCAAGACAAGGTCGACGCATTGCCAAGACAAGGTCGACGCATCCCAAGCCTTGAACCCGCAATGCATGCTTCCCTGACGCCAGTGATGCTCTCCTGGGACAATGAATGCCCTCCAGTGACAGCATGTGCTTCCCTGCTAGATCCGGACAGCATATGCTCCCCTGGAGTAACGAATGCTTCCCTGGCACTGAAAGATGCTCCCCTGGAGCAGCGAATGCTCCCCTGGAGATGCGATATGCTCGCCATGCTCCCCTGAGCTGAGGATGCTCCCCTGGAGCAGTGGATGCTCCCCTGGGGCAGCGATTGCTCACCTGGAGATGCGATATGCTCGCCATGCTCCCCTGAGCTGAGGATGCTCCCCTGGAGCAGTGGATGCTCCCCTGGGGCAGCGATTGCTCCCCTGGAGCAGCGAATGCTCGCCATGCTTCCCTGATGCTGTGAATGCTCCCCTCAAGCAGTGGATGCGCTCCTGAGGCAGAGTGTGATCCCGTGCAGAGGCGCACGAATGAAAGAGTTCTGACTCCACACTCTAACAATCTCCCACTTGGAGTCTGAACTCCAAAGAAAGGTAAACCTCTCACTGTATTAACCATGCTCAATATGACAATGAAAATACTGCTACGGCATCCCTCCATCAATCATCCATGGAGGCCAACTGAGGACTTGCACAGCCTCAGTTTCTCTGTGGTAACCACCTTGGTGAACATGTCTGCTGGGTTCTCTGCACCAAGTATTTTCTCCAGCATGAAAACATCATCTTCAAGCAGACCACGAATGAAGTGATATTTCAGTTGTATGTGCTTAGTCCTTGCATGAAAGACTGGGTTCTTGGCAAGGTGAATTACACTTTGACTGTCACAAAACAGCACACTGTTGCTTTGTTCCTTGCCCAACTCCTTCAGAAAATTTTTCAGCCATACCATCTCTTTGCTAGCTTCAGAGATAGCAACATACTCTGCTTCTGTTGTTGAGAGAGCAACAACCTTCTGAAGTTTTGAAACCCAACTCACTGCAGTGCCACCCAAGGTATAAACATAGCCAGTGGTACTTCTTCTGGTGTCCAGATCACCACCAAGATCTGAATCAACAAAACCTTGTAAGATAACATCATTTTTTCTGAAACAAAGTGACTTGCCTGAGGTGCCTTTTAGGTATCTCAGAATCCATTTCACTGCCTCCCAGTGTTGCTTGCTCGGATCTGTCATATATCTACTCACAACTCCCACTGCATGTGCTATATCCGGCCTGGTACAAATCATGGCATACATCAGACTTCCTACAGCTGATGCATAAGGAATTTTATTGATGGACTCACATTCTTCAGCATACTTTGGTGACTGCTCTTTAGATAGCTTGAAGTGACTTGCCAAAGGAGTGCTAACTGGTTTTGCATCATGCATGTTGAATCTGTCTAACACCTTCTCGATGTAACCTTCTTGAGATAGTTTCACAGTGCCAGATGTTCTATCTCTTACAATTCTCATCCCAAGAATTTACTTTGCTGCTCCTAAGTCCTTCATAGCAAATTCCTTTGATAATTACATTTTTAGATTGTTAATCTCTGTCATGCTTGATCCTGCAATTAGCATATCATCCACGTACAATAGTAGTATGATATAACAATTATCAAACTTCTTCAGATAACAACAATGGTCCATATTGCATCTAATGAAACCATTGTTACATATAAATCCATCAAACTTTTTGTACCATTGTCTGGGGGCTTGCTTCAGACCATATAAACTTTTGTTTAATTTACAAATAAGATTTTCTTTACCATGTTCATGGAAACCTTCCGGTTGTGCCATATAGATATCATCCTCTAAATTGCCATGGAGGAAAGCAGTCTGAACATCAAGTTGTTCTAGGTGTAGGTTTTCAGCAGTGACAATACTCAACACCAGTCTAATGGTAGTTAACTTGACAACTGGAGAGAAAATTTCAGTATAATCAATACCTTCCTTCTGTTGGAAGCCTTTTACAACCAACCTTGCTTTGTACCTCTTGCTGCCATCATGTTCTTCTTTTATCCGATAAACCCATTTATTGTGCAAAGCTTTCTTGCCAGGTGGTAGTTCAGTCAACACCCAAGTTTTATTCTTGTGTAAGGAGTTCATCTCATCTTTCATTGCCAACTCCCACTTGATAGAATCTTCCACCTAGATAGCTTCATCAAAACACTCAGGTTCACCAGCATCAGTCAACAACAAATAGTACAAAGAAGGAGAAAACCGCTCAGTCGATTTAGGCAATCTGCTTGATCTTCTTGGTTGAACCTCGGGTGTGATAAACTCTGGTTGCACTACAGTGTTTTCAGGATTTTCTTGAAATCCCTTCAACACATCATCTTCTGAAATTTCCTCCAACTCAACATGTTCAGATTTCTGAGATTCTTGATATGCATCTTCAGATTTCATGACAGATCTATCCTTGTATAATAAATTCTCATTGAATATAACATTCCTTTCTCTAATGATTTTCCTATTCTCATTATCCCAGAAACGGTATCCAAAATCATCAGAACCATATCCAATGAAAAAACATATTTTTGACTTGGGGTCCAACTTATCTCTGTCATTGGAATCAACATGCACATATGAAACACAACCAAATACCCTTAAGTGTGAAAGAATTACCTGCTTACTGGTCCAAGCCTCTTCGGGTATCTCACCATTTAGAGGAACACTAGGTCCTCTATTAATCAGGTAAGCCGCACAGCTGATAGCATCTGCCCAAAAGGTCTTCGGTAGGCCAGCATGTAATCTCATGCTCCTTGCTCTCTCATTCAAGGTTCTGTTCATGCGTTCAGCAACCCCATTCTGTTGTGGAGTATTTGGAATTGTTTTCTCCATATAAATACCATGCAGTGCACAGAAATCTTTGAATTCCTTGTTGCTGTACTCTCCACCATTGTCAGACCTCAGACACTTGATCTTTGCGCCAGTTTGATTCTCCACTTCTGCCTTCCACTTGACAAAGGTAGAGAAAATATCAGATTTATTTTTAAGAAAATAAACCCATACCTTCCGAGTAGAATCATCGATGAATGTGATATAATAGAGTGAGCCTCCAAGAGATCGAACATGAGCTGGTCCCCACACATCTGTGTGTACAAGTTCTAACCTTTCTGGCTTAGAACTTCTTCCAGCTTTGGAGAAAGTGACTCTTTTCTGCTTTCCGAAGATACAATCTTCACATAGCCCAATGTCTATGGACTTCAAATCACCCAACTTCCCCTTTGCTGCTAGCACCTTCATTCCTTTCTCACTCATGTGTCCAAGTCTGCAATGCCAAGTCTTGGATTCAACTTCTGACTTTGCCACTGCCACTGTATCTTTGTTGTTTGCAGTCATATAAAGAGTTCCAGTCTTGTTACCTCGTGCTATAACCATGGCACCTTTGGTTATTTTTCAGCACCCACTAACAAAGGTAGTGACATATCCTTCATCATCAAGCTGACCAATGGAGATCAAATTTCTTCTCAAACTTGGAATATGTCTCACATTCTTCAAATTCCACATAGTCCCGTTTGCTGTCTTTAACTGAACATCACTCTTCCCCACAATGTCTAATGGCTCATCGTCAGCAAGATAAACCTTCCCAAAGTTTCCAGCAACATAATTTTGTAAACTTTCTTTATGTGAGGTAGAGTGGAAGGATGCTCCAGAGTCTAGAATCCATGATTCAATGGGGCTATTAACACTTAAGATAAGTGCATCATGGACCTCTTCTGTCGTAGCATTCGCAGAGTCTTTTTCTTGTTTCTGACTCTGATTCTTTTTCTTTAGGAGTCTGCAGTCCCTTTTCAAATGTCCTTTCTTACCACAATTCCAACAGCCATCTCCGCGGGGCTTAGACTGACTCCTTTTCTTGGACTTGGATCTGCTCTATTTTGTCCACGCTGGTTTGTTCTTCCCCTGCTCTCTGTATTCAGAGCAGAACCTGAGACTTCACCGGATTCCCTTCTGCGAATATCTTCGCTTAGAATCAAGTATCGTACCTCATTAAGCTTCAATTTGCTAGAACCAGAAGAACTACTTACAGCCGTCACAGTTGCACCCCAACTTTCAGGTAAGGAGGATAAAAGAATCAAGGCCCTAATCTCATCATCAAAATTTATTTCTACTGAACTCAACTGAGTTGTAATCACATTGAATTCATTGATGTGGTCTGTAACAGAAGCACCTTCGGCCATCTTCAGATTAAATAAGCGACGCATCAAATATACCTCGTTTGAAGCTGAGGGCTTTTCATACATATTTGATAGCGCCTTCATCAATCCTGCCGTAGTCTTCTCGTTCACGATGTTGAAGGCGACGTTTCTGGCCAACGTCAAGCGAACAACTCCGAGTGCTTGTCTATCTAGTAGATCCCAATCTTCTTTCTTCATCCCTTCCGACATCGTTCCAAGAAGCGGCTCATGCAGCTTCTTCTGATACAGGTAGTCTTCGATCTGCATCTTCCAGAAACCGAAGTCCTTGCCATCAAACTTGTCGATCCTCACATTTTCTTCATCTGCCGCCATTACTCTCACTACTCCCTCGAACCAGAATAAGGCTCTGATACCAGTTGTTGGGGGATAGAACATCGGAGTACCCAGAACAGGAGGACAAACAGCAGAGGAGGAAGAAGAGAAAAAATCAATCACACAAGAACACACATGGATTTTTTACGTGGTTCGGAGGTAAGATGCCTTCCTACATCCACGGCCGCAACATGATTCCACTAGATAATCACAGACTTGAGTTACAATACAATGAGAGAGCCCATCCTTTTATACTAGGAGATTAGGGCATCATTAGTCAGGGTATTAAAGACAATAATACCCCGGTTAAACAGAAATCCTCTTCCGGGATACATCAGTCGCGCATGCTCGTCTATCCCCCCGGATGCTCTCCTGGGATCGAGTATGCCCTCCAGCGACTGCAGATGCTCCCCCACCATCAGACAGATCAAAGCATTGCCAAGGCAAGGTCGACGCATTGCCAAGACAAGGTCGACGCATCCCAAGCCTTGAACCCGCAATGCATGCTTCCCTGACGCCAGTGATGCTCTCCTGGGACAATGAATGTCCTCCAGTGACAGCATGTGCTTCCCTGCTAGACCCGGACAGCATATGCTCCCCTGGAGTAACGAATGCTTCCCTGGCACTGAAAGATGCTCCCCTGGAGATACGATATGCTCCCCATGCTCCCCTGAGCTGAGGATGCTCCCCTGGAGCAGTGGATGCTCCCCTGGGACAGCGATTGCTCCCCTGGAGATGCGATATGCTCGTCATGCTCCCCTGAGCTGAGGATGATCCCCTGGAGCAGTGGATGCTCCCCTGGGACAGCGATTGCTCCCCTGGAGCAGCAAATACTCGCCATGCTTCCCTGATGCTGTGAATGCTCCCCTCAAGCAGTGGATGCGCTCCTGAGGCAGAGTGTGATCCCGTGCAGAGGCGTACGAATGAAAGAGTTCTGACTCAACACTCTAATAAGCTGATGATACTGCTGAACACCCTCGAGCTCCATTGCTACAAGGACAACAATGCTTGCACCTACGTTGAAGGCCTCAGAAAAGGCGACACCCCAGGGAGCTATAATCTCTATGATTCACTTTCAACACCGGCTTCTTTGTCTTATAAGCTATAAACTTTTACTTTTCGCTTTCAAACCCAGAAAGACATTTGCAATCCTATGCCTCGTGACCTTATCGGCTGGCTGTTGCATGTTTTGATGTAGCCATTAGAAGTCGAGAATTTTTAACCAGCATTTGGGAATGTATCTTTCCACGGTTCGACAAAGTTAGAGAAGGCGGCGCCCCGAGGTGCCCCAATGTGGCCTCCTGCTCCGACACTCTGAACCTCGTCACACCATTGATGCTGCCGAACTAGTAATTAGTTGGTGCATTATAGAACGATGTATATGTGAACAATAGAGGGCTTGTTCCTGCTCTTGCCCAGCAAGATTTTGAGACTTCGAGCATTTAAAGAGAGTTTAAAAAACTGGGGGAGGTAGGCGTCCTCGCCCTCGGTTCCATCGCCTGACAGGGAGGCAATCCCATCTCTCTCTCTCTCTCTCTCTCTCTCTCTTAACTGTGAGTAATCTAGTCTTTTCATAATCTTGAGTTAAGTTAACTATAATCCAGTTCTCTCTCTCTCTTAACTGTGAGTAATCTAGTCTTTTCATAATCTTGAGTTAAGTTAACTATAATCCAGTTAACTTTTGTTGAACGAGATAAACGACATGAATTCTTTTTATACAACAATGATCGTAGAAATTTTTATGTACATCTCAAGAACTCGGAGATTAATATATAATTAGGTAAAATCACTGGCGGAGCCAGGGGGGGTCAAGGGGGGGCAATTGTCCCCCCTTGACTTGGGGTAAATCTCTCTTTCTTTTTGCATTTGCCCCTCACCTTCTGTTAGATTTGTTTGGGCCTATTAGATATCTATCGACCGTGAATATATAGGTTTTACGATTAAGTTAAAATATATACTGATGGTGGGTATTTATCATCCACATTTATTGGTTGGTTGTTTAACTGTAAATCGGCGATGGAGATTTTCTTTTGTAAGATAAAAATTTAAAAGAGACAAAAGAGGATAAAAGTAACACAGTATAATCGTAAAAAGGAATTGCGACTTTCGACCGTGAAACTTTATCTGTAGTTATGTAGGGTTGTTTTTTATGGTTGAACATAAATAAAAAAAAATTATCGGGCTGTGCAGATAGTTGATTTGTAGGCTTATAAAAGGTCTCTCCGATCTGCACGTCCGCCCCCCCTCCTCCACACCTCACTCCACTCTGAGGAGCTTCTCTGTCAATACGGTGAATTTTTTCCCTTGCTCAGTTCTCTTGTTATCTATTTGGTGACTTTTGTTGTAATCGTAGGACTTTACCATAGAATTTTACTTGGCGAAGACATCTCATTCAGGACTTTGATTTTGTCTTTCTTTTTAATTCTTATTTCGTGTATTTTTAATCACGGAGATTTTACATGTCTCAGTAGCTTAACCCGATTCTCCCTCTCAGTTGTTCCTGTTTGTGATTCATTATCTCGATTATATAATATAAAGTCGGTTCCCACTCGTCGGAAACACTGCACCTGATTTTGAAACTTAAATAATTTTTGTGATGATCAATAGATGAATGATAATTTTGTGACATATACTGAGAATGAGACATTCGAGAGTATTGACAATGAGATAATAATATAACGCTTTCAGAATATGAAGATTCATCGTGGATGACTCACTTGTAAAATATCTTCTATTTAAATAAAAATAAATAATTTTTATTATATTAATTATATTTTGCCCCTCCTTTCAAATATTTCTGACTCCGCCACTGGGTAAAATAGTATGAACTTTATTAGTAACTGATCAGAGACTAATATATAAGTAGCATGGCCATGGGGCGCACAGGTGGAGTTGCAACTTGCAAGGTTGGCCACAGCACATGTCACGTCTCAAGGGCACTCCACCCACCTTATCCTTAAAAACCAATGGCCAGCCTGTGCTGACCGGAACAGAGGGCCACCGGTTGCTCATGCATTGGAACGCAAGTAATTGGCAGACTACTCCTCACTCCTGCACCCAGTTTAGGAAGAGAAGTGACCGTACGCCATGGGAACGAAGTATTTGGCAGGTTACCCCACTCCTGCACCCAATTTAAAGACGAGATGGGACTGTACAGTTTGGGGCGACTTGGATAAATAGAATAAGGGGAGAATGGTACGAGTTATTTTGATCATTCAATTTTAACTGAGTTTAATAATAAGATTACGTTATTTGGGATCGATTAAGATTAAAGATCTTATTCTAAGAATAATTTATTTTACCATTTCACGTAGAACGAATTATTCTCGAAATAAGTGTAAATTATCAAATTTTAAAAAAAAATCAAAGAAATAATTTATCTAAACTCACTTTAGATGATTTATCTTGACTTATTATCAAAGTTACCCTTTAAAAAGAGAGGGGACGGTACGTCTAAAATTTTAAATAAAAATAAGAAATAATAAGAAATAATATATTTACTAATATAAAATTTATAATATCATTAAATTAATTAAAGTTTTGACGTTCATTATTTAATTCATTAAAAAATTCTTAATAAAATAATTTAATTTTAATTAAATAATTTTTAAAATTTAAAATGAAAAAAAGGAATAGATTAAAATCATCTTCGAGTCAAACTTAAATTCTAAATTTACCTCGTAAATCTAATCGGGTCAGATGTTTAAATCCGATTAAAGACGCGCGAATCGACAAAAGATTATACCTTGACTCGAAATCAAATCAGACTCGCGAGTACATCAGAGTGTGACCTGACCTATCGATGGCGCTACGTGGTGGAGGTGTCTCCCAACATTTCCATGGAGGCGCTTAAACGTGATCTCTGAAGCCCCATCATACTTCATCGTCTTCCCGTTCTCCTCCGCTACACACACCCTCGTGAGAGACAGAGAGAGAGACAGAGGAGGACGGGGGCAAACCAGTCAGAAAAGATCGAGCCCACCATCTTAGCCCCGCTGCTGCAAAAGCCAAGGACGGCGGCGTAGGACCGGAAGGGACACATGTGATACACGTAGGATGAGGGGCGAGTGCGGTGACGAGATCGAAAGGATGAAGCTGATGAGCCAAAGAGACGACTGCAGTATGGCATGGGTGCGCAGGGTCGACACAACCACACGTTCGGCTTCCACCCAGCACCCAGAAGATATGTGCGAAAGATCCTCCACGAACTTAATAACGAAGTCTCAGCCACAGCATAGCTCTCAAACGTCGGTGGGGGGCGGCAACCGACGGGAAAGAAGTGGCTGTGAGAAAGGAGAAGTGGGGGGTGACGTCCCCCGCCCGCGGTGGAGCGAGCACTCTCCTCTCCTCTCCTCTCCTCTCCTTTGCAACGGGAGAGTTCCCCCGATTCAATACCCGATTTTCTCTCCTCGTAGTGAAAAAATAAAAAGAACCTCTAACCCAAAAAAAAGGGGTCTGGCCTTCGAGACTCTCTGAACAGTTTGGCCAGATGAATATTAAAGGTTAACCCGGATGAATATTCTGAGGAAAGTCATTGTGAAAAATCATCACATAATATAAAGTTTCTTAAAAATATACATCTATTACTATATACTATAAGAGAATTGGATGATTTTTTTCGCCGGTTCGGTTCGAATGGGGTTCGGTTCGAATACGATGGGATTTTTTTTTGCCGATTGGACAGTTTTTCTCTGCCATTCAAATGTAGAGGGTTTAATCTGGTTCGGTTCGAATGGAATGTGATTTTTTTTCGCAGGTTGGACAGTTTTTTCCACCGATTCAAGTGTCGAGGGTTTAATCCGGTTCGGTTCGAATGTGGTGGATTTTTTTTTTGCCGATTAAGTCAGATTTGATTCAATTTGAATGGGGTTCAAGTGTTTTGAGTTTTGTCCGTTTTGGAATTCGTCGGTCCAAGGGTTCTAGAATTTCTTGTGAGCTATGTCTAATATTTTATAATTATAGTTTTTAAAATTCTAAATCTACCTAATTTACTTTTGAGTTCGTCGACTTTAAAAATTAAACTCACGTTCTCTTCAACCCTCAAGTATTTTTACGTCTAAAAAGTGAAAAGTAGTTTTATTTTTAAACTTTAAAAATTAATATGATTAATATATTGACAATTTTCAATCACATACATTTTTGTAACATAATTATTTTTTAATTTTTAAATTTTATTACACACATAGCGCATTCCTTTAACTAGTATATATATATATATATATATATATATATATATATATATATATATATCTTTAGTTTGAGGAGGGTCAGTGATTAATATTATCACGTAATATAAGAAAGTTTGAGGAGGACGGGCAGCACCCGCTTGCCCCCCCCTCCTCTCCCCTACAACACGTCTTCATCAGATCGTGATGATTTTTTTTCAAAAAAAAGATATATATCTAATTAACTTTGAAGAATATCAATTCTTTGAAGTACTGAAGTGAGAAACATAAAACCTGCCTCCGAAGACGCCAATGCTTTCAGAAGACGGCAGATGACGCAGGGTGGTGCGCGGTGGGTCGCAGAGACCAGGCCCCAGATTTGAATTGGGCTACCACAAAATGGTCGGTCCAGATGCGCCCGTGATCTTGGCGACAGCCGCAAAAGAAGAGCCCAACAAGGCCCAGCTAAGCTCATACGGGAGGCCTCAGGCGTGGTCCACACCATGGCGGAGGTGGACAAGCCGGATCTACAGAGAACGACTCGGCCCAACTGCCTCGAGAGCCCAGCCGTCAACTGTGGAATGAGTAGTGTTTAGTGCACATATGGGGTTATTAGTTACACACCCCTAGTGTACACTAGTTTTAATTTTTTTAATTTTTTTTAAATTTTTATGACGTGAAGTTAAAGTCACCCTAATTTATAATATAAGTCACACTCTCATCTGACGACACAAAAAATTTAAAAATAAAAAAGATTGATTCAAAAAATGGGTCTAACACATCCACCTCGGATGTGCACTAATTTTTTTTTCCTGTGAAATATGTGATGTCCATGGGGTACCCCAACGTATATTCTTCCATTGAAAATCTAAAGAGGGAAAAATATGGAGGTTGAAAATCGAACATCTTTTACACTGATAAATTGATGGAGAACTTAAGAACTATTTCAAGCTTTATGGAGAAAATAGTCCGAATATGTAATTGTAGGAAAAATGTTTTTACGCTTAAGATAGAGATCGATGTGTGAAAGTAGAAGAAGTAAGATTATCAACGGATCCAGATATTAATCGAATTTATTTCAACTTCGTATTTGTATCGACAGATTATGCCCAATTCGATATTCACAAATTTGGGTATAAATGATATCCGGATGCTTTTCAGAGTGGATACAGATATTTGCACCATTAACTTCATAATATATATGTCTGTAAATCTTTTATATATAATATATACACGTCAATATACATCATATCAATATTCTTTCTTATGAATTACCTATCTTTTTAGATCAAAAATCTAACTTGCAAAGATTTAAAAAATTGAAGTGAAATATTCAGATTATTCGAAGCAAGCACAATTGGCATTCAAAACGGACCGACAGCGGCGACCGCTCACCCGATGCTCACCTAGACCCGGGGTAACTTGACAATGCCCAGTGGAGGATGTAAGGGCTGGGCCCTTGCTGGTAGAGGGCTAGCAAGGCCAAGGAAATGTTCCTTCAAGGGTATGGCCGCCCAATTCAAGGGAGCCGACGTTGTGCCAAGGGCACGGGTACACTCCTCTCCCCACGGTGATCGCTTGAAGCAATGGAGCTTAAGGATCGAGCTCTCACTCTCACGGCCAGCGGAACTATGAACTAATATTGAAAGAACAAGCAAAAAATTAGAGCTAGGTTGGAGCACTTACTCTACCGGTTTGAAGAAATCGGTCCCGCTCGGAGACGAGGGCGAGCGGGGAGGCGAGGGTTCCCCACACGCCGCGCCGGAGAAGCTTGACCTGTTTAAAGTGTTACAACACTACACCTCTCACAGGAGGGGGTTCTTGCGGTGAGGACAAATTATTAATACATCCAAAACTACCTCCACACAGGGAGGGGCCTTCAGCCGGCCAAGCGGGGAGGGGCGAAACCGAGCTAGAAGCTAACAAGGGAGCCGATGCCGATTCTGTCCGCTTCCGACGCTTCAGGACAGACAGTTGGATACCTTGACACTGCGACCACTCCCGATTTTTTTTTTATGACGAAACCAGTTGGAATTTCTTCGTAGCTAGATCGGGATGACGCCTGAATTTTGTTGATTTCTCTGGTCACAGGTGCTGGTCGGGGTAGAAGCTCGAACAGGGTGGCATGTCTTCAGTTCTGACTGCTTCAGGTTCACAACAGCAGGAAGAAGAGGTTGCCACAAGCGTTCCAGAGCTCAGAATCAAGCACCGTTAGAATCGTTGGAACCGTCAGTGAGTCCTCTTCAAATTGAGATCAACGGGGATGCCAAACATTTTCGGAATAGACCAGTAGAGCTTGAACAATGAGGGGGGGTCGGAGCAGACTGTCAGGAAGCAGAACCGCACACCCGAAGGAAGAAAATGAAAACTCTTGATTCCGGGTGCAAAACAGAGCTCCGATTCTTGATTCTAGAACTAGACTTGTCGAAGAAGCTCCCGGCCAAGCCTTGCCTCCATATCTTCAAGAGAGTGGTCGTGGTAGCTTCAGGAGTCAGCTTTATGTTGCTCTTTAGGGAGGAAGTGCGCAGTCGGGGAAGATCGACTGCTCAGGACGGCCCCAAGCTCAGAATGTGATGAGACCACCTCCGTTGCGAAGTCAACTGGGAGACGCTTCTAACGGTGCCTCTTGAGCCTTGAAGAACGTCTGGAGGAAGCCGAGGTCGCCTCTGCAAGCTGCTGTTCTCTACTACCTGCGACCTGAGAATTGCAGGTGGTGAAAGGTGGTGGGGGAATGGGGTAGAAGGGATGGGAAATGGCGTGGATGGGTATGGGGGCAACCCCTGGCTTTGAGGGGGTCTGGGAGGGGGTGTTCCAAGGTGTGGGAGGGGGAGAATGGGGTCTGGAAGGTGGTGTTTGCAGTGGGTGAAAGAGGAGCTGCGAATTTGGTTGGAAGGGAGAGAGAGAAAGGGTATTTGAAAATGGGTTTAAGGGTTGGATTAATTTCTGGTCTTGGGGATGGGAAGGGGTGTGTGGGGAAGGTAAAGGGGGGCTTGGGGAGTGGGAATTCTCCCTTGGGAGATGAGAGGGTGCTTGGGGAAGGGGAGTGTGTGGTTGGTGGTTGGAGGGTGCAGTGGGGAGTGGTGGAATCTCCCTTGGGAGATGAGAGGGTGCTTGGGGAAGGGGAGTGTGTGGTTGGTGGTTGGAGGGTGCAGTGGGGAGTGGTGGAATCTCCCTTGGGGCTGGGGTGGAGTTATGGTGGGGTGGTGGGGAGTTAGGGATGAGTTATTGGAGGGGGGAAGGGAGAGAAAGGTGGTTGGGAGAGGAGGAGAGAGAAAGGGGCACATGTTTTAGAGAGAGAAAGTGGAGGAGAGAGAAAATGACTTCTTAGAGAGAGAGGTAGAGAGAGAGGGGGGGATAGGGGCTTCTCACCCACTCAATTGGCTTCTCACCAAAAGAAGAAGATTTAAGTTGGACACTAGAAAATTCAAATATTCTTTCCTTCATTTCAAATGGGGAAATGGGGTCCTATATATAGGCAACCCACATTTTACAAAAAGTCCCTGACTCTTGCAACAATGATAAATAACCAAGGGAAGGGGGGGTGCCCTTGGGCCTAGCCCAATGAATTGGGCCCATGAACTAATCTATCAACCTAATGACACTTAATCCTAGGTAAATGACTCGTTAACCTAGGTACAAGACTCAAATAAAAGGAAAATCACATAATTATGACTCAAAGAAAATATGAAAATTACATGAATTGACTAAGGAAAATGTGACGGACACATTGGAACCATGCTAGCGAGCAACCGGGGTTTTGAAAATATGAAGGGCGAGAGATGCCCCCATCATACCCCCGGGGTGCGGAGAACTCGACTCCGTCGAGTAAGAGTCCTTCCCTCCTCGGAGGGTGTAGAAGTGATGCCGCCCTCAAGTCTTCCGAAGGAGACCGATCCATCCACCCGACGAGGTAGCGCTCATTCACCTTTCTCTTGGTGATAGTGACATGTTCATCCAATATTCGTTCAATGCGCTCACGCTGGGCTCTCTTGGCGGGTGATCTCTCCTCACGGGTGGGTGCTATCTCAACAGGAGGAATAGGCTCAATATTCTCACTGGGTACCACCGTGGGCCCCTTATATGGCACTAGGTCGGCTACATTGAATGTGGGACTCACTCCATACTCCTCTGGAAGATCTAACTCATAGGCATTAGTGCCAAGGCGTCTCAGAACCTGGAAGGGACCAGCCCCACGAGACCTCAATTTCGAGATGGCTCGCGGGGAGAGCCTCTCCGACCTCACCATCACAAAGTCACCCACGTGGAATTCTTGGTGACATCGATGAGAGTCGGCATGCCTTTTATAAGTCTCATTCTTTTTGCTGATGTGCTTGCTAAGGTTTTCATGTAATTTTGTGAATGCTGACATTCTATGGGTGATGGGTGGACCTGGGCAACCAAAAGTAGACCAATCATGCTTTGATGCCAAGAAGACTTTGATGGAATTAGGAGGGCCGGGACAACCATATGTGGACTTATCATGCAATGCTGTCATGTAGACTTTTGTGGGCCTAGGTGGGCCGAGACACCCGTAGGTGAACCTATCATGCAAAGTGGTGATGAATGTCGGGGGACTCGGACATCCGTAAATGCTTTTGACATGTGTATGACCAATGTTAAATGAGAGAGGGTCAATACACCCGAATATGAACCAATCATGCATCCTAGCTTGACATGTGGGTGATATGAACGAGTGGACCCGACTTATGAATCATGCCAAGTGGTGTTGTATGCCAAGACTTATGCACTCTTGTGCCAAAGAGGTCTCTTATGTGTGGGCTTTTGGACTTCCATTGGAATGGATCAAAGGGGTCTAGGAAGGTGGATATCATGAAGTGGGGCACTTCCTTGATCCCTAGGAGTATATTGTCCATAGTCATGGCTCCAATGGTGTAACTCGAGTCTAGGAATGGGTGGGTTTGATCCATCACGGTGGGTTGGAGTAGGGAAAGGTGGGTGGTGGCTAAGGTGGTTGGGCCACATGGGTATCCGTACTCCCATTGGAAGGGGTCAAAGGGATCATGGTAAGGGCTACCTAGAGAGAGGAACTCCATGTCCCCAAGGTCCTCACAAGGTGGTGAGTCATCCTCCTCCCAAGTAGTTGGTCCAAGGTCTCTAGTGGGTTGACCGTTCAAGGTACTTTGGATCTCAAGGGGTGGGGAGTAGACCGGGATGGGTTCTTCCTCCAAGGGGAGAAATAGGAGGATCTCACTAGTATAATGCCCACTTGTGCAAAGGGAGGTGATGGAACCGATGGATGGGTGGACAAAGTTGACGGTGCTAGGCTCCAATGGTCCCATGGCTAGTAGGCCGGTTAAGTGGGCTTGCCAATGTAGGCAATCCACAAGGTCTCCCAAGTCTTCCACAGAGTAGAAGTTTTGATAAGTGACATGGGGAGGTCGGGTGGGAACAATTTGGGATTTATATCCCAATGGTGGTGAGCTAGGGAGGGTGGGACATTGCTTGAGCCATTGGAGTATGGACTCATCTATGGTGAGGGTGCCATGTGTGACGGTGCATGACCTTTGAGGATCCGGACCATGAGGGGTGGGGGAAGATTGAGGCTCTTCTTCTTTATTGGTGGGAGCTTGGGCTTCCTCTATGGTGATAAGAGGGTCCATATGGGCATAAATCTTCCTAAGTTCATTTCTCATCTCAACCCAAGAGTCGATGGGCTCTTGCCTTCCAACTTCCCTTAAGCCTACAATGTTTTGCCATTCATTCCTAGCTTGGTGCCAGAGCAAACTTTTGGCATAGTTGACTTGCATAGACCTTGACAGGGTGAACCTCCCAAAGTGGTGATCTATAGAGCTTTCCCATTCTAGATATAAACTAGGGTGGGATCCATCAAACACAAAGATGTCTATTGGGTCCAAGCGAGATGAGTAGGCTAAGTAGGAAGTGGCCATGATGATCGGGTGATAAATGCAATGGCCCTAGGATAAGACTTAGTAGAGACAAGTCTAAAACCTGGCTCTGATACCAATTTGATGTGACACAACCTAGGACTTACCAAGCAAGCACAATTGGCATTCAAAACGGACCGATAACGGCAACCGCTCACCCGATGCTCACCTAGACCCGGGGTAACTTGACAATGCCAAGTGGAGGATGTGAGGACTGGGCCCTTCCTGGTAGAGGGCCAGCAAGGCCAAGGAAATGTTCCTTCAAGGGTATGGCTGCCCAATTCAAGGGAGCCGACGTTGTGCCAAGGGCACGGGTACACTCCTCTCCCCACGGTGATCGCTTGAAGCAATGGAGCTTAAGGATCGAGCTCTCACTCTCACGGCCAGCGGAACTATGAACTAATATTGAAAGAACAAGCATAAAATTAGAGCTAGGTTGGAGCACTTACTTGACCGGTTTGAAGAAACCGGTCCCGCTCGGAGACGAGGGCGAGCGGGGAGACGAGGGTTCCCCACACGCCGCGCCGGAGAAGTTTGACATGTTTAAAGTGTTACAACACTACACCTCTCACAGGAGGGGGTTCTTGTGGTGGGGACAAATTGTTAATACATCCAAAACTACCTCCACACAGGGAGGGGCCTTCAGCCGGCCAAGCGGGGAGGGGCGAAACCGAGCTAGAAGCTAACAAGGGAGCCGATGCCGATTCTGTCCGCTTCCGGCGCTTCAGGATAGACAGTTGGATACCTTGACGCTACGACCACTCCCGATTTTTGTTGATGACGAAACCAGTTGGAATTTCTTCTTAGCTGGATCGGGATGACGTTTGAATTTTGTTGATTTCTCTGGTCACAGGTGCTGGTCGGGGCAGAAGCTCGAACAGGGTGGCAGGTCTTCAGTTCTGACTGCTTCAGGTTCACAAAAGTAGGAAGAAGAGGTTGCCACAAGCGTTCCAGAGCTCAGAATCAGGCACCGCTAGAATCGTTGGAACCGTTGGTGAGTCCTCTTCGAATTGAGATCAACGGGGATGCCAAACATTTTTGGAGTGACCGGTAGAGCTCGAACAATGAGGAGGGGTCGGAGCAGACTGTCAGGAAGCAGAACCGCACACCCGGAGGAAGAAAATGAGAACTCTTGATTCCGGGCGCAAAACAGAGCTCCGCTTCTTGATTCTAGAACTAGACTTGTCGAAGAAGCTCTCGGACAAGCCTTTCCTCTATATCTTCAAGAGAGTGGTCGTGGTAGCTTCAGGAGTCAGCTTCAGGTTGCTCTTCAGGGAGGAAGTGCGCAGTCGGGGAAGATCGACTGCTCAGGACGGCCCTGAACTCAGAATGTGATGAGACCACCGCCGTTGCAAAGTCGACTAGGAGACGCTTCCAACTGTGCCTCTTGTGTCTTGAAGAACGTCCGGAGGAAGCCGAGGTCGCCTCTGCAAGCTGCTGTTCTCTACTACCTGCGACCTGAGAATTGCAGGTGGTGAAAGGTGGTGGGGGAATGGGGTAGACGGGATGGGAAATGGGGTGGATGGGTGTGGGGGCAACCCTTGGCTGTGAGGGGGTCTGGGAGGGGGTGTTCCAAGGTGTGGGAGGGGGAGAATGGGGTCTGGAAGGTGGTGTTTGCAGGGGGTGAAAGAGGAGCTGCGAATTTGGTTGGAAGGGAGAGAGAGAAAGGGTATTTGAAAATGGGTTTAAGGGTGTGATTAATTTCTGATCTTGGGGATGTGAAGGGGTGTGTGGGGAAGGTAAAGGGGGGCTTGGGGAGTGAGAATTCTCCCTTGGGAGATGAGAGGGTGCTTGGGGAAGGAGAGTGGTGTAATGTCCCGGACCTTTCGGATCCTTCTTCGTGGGTCCCGGATTTGGTTTCTTAGAGTGTCTGACTCTGTTGTGTCCGAAATTTCGTTTCGGACATCTTTCATGTTCGGATCGGCGCGATCCGGAGTCGTTTCGGAGGCCCGAGATGTGTCCGCGACTTTTCCGATGTGTGTTTTCCGATTTCCGCGTGTGGGTTTCGGCGAATCCTTCGGAACCCTGTAGCGGGTGAACCGGGTCGTTCACCAGCCCGCGAGTGGTACCGTTACGATCAGCGCTTCGAGACGGTCGAGGAGGTGTATTTTTCTATTTTTCGGTATTTTTGGTATTTTTCGGATTTTCTATTTATAGCCTTTTTCCTTTTCCCTTTTCTTCCTCTTTTTCTTCTTTCTTCTTTCCTCCCCCGTGAGCGCAACGGTCATACCCCCCCCTTCTTGCCCGTTGGACCCCGCGGCGCCCCTTCCTCCTCCGGCGACGGGTGGCGGACGACGGCGACGGCGCGGTGACGACGGCGGTGGCGAGAGGATCGTGACGGTGCCCCCATTGGCGCGTGGGAGAGGAGTTCGTAGTTGAGCTAGATTTGAAGATCGGCAACTTTCCGGTGGATTTCGAGCTTCATCGAGGTAGGGGGATGGATCCTTACCCTCTTTACAGCGTTCCTCGTGATTTCTAGGCCGTGGGGAGACCGACTGGGGTTAAATCCATGCCGGGAGGGTCGTTTTCATGCTTGGGGTTTGAGCGCCGGATCCATCGATTCAGGGTGTTTTTGATCGATTTGGGGGCTCTAGATGCATGCTAGGACGTTGTGGGGTGATTCCCCGTGGTTTTCCCTTCGCCAGGGGTGGTGAATGGGCGTGGTTTTACGTTTCCTGGACGTATTTCGCGAACCGGGCTCGGCCCATTGTCGCGCTATAGTCCAGTGGCGCGTTCTTGATGAACGTGCCGTGTCGACCGAGCGCGTTCGTCCGAGAAGACGAACAGTGAGGCGGTTGGGAACGCGCCTGGAGCTGGTAGCGCGATCTCTTGATCGCGCTATCCAAGACTAGCGCTTTCAGGTGTGAACGCGCTAGCCTTGGGCAGTAGGGGTGAGCATTATTCGGGTTCAACCCGAAAACCAAACCGAACCGAACGATTTGGTTCGGTTTGGTTTGGGTTGAAATTTAAAAATTTTTGATTTGGATTCAAACCGAACCGTATTAAAAAATTTGGTTTGGTTTGGTTTTGAAGTTCAAGAAACCGAACAAAACCAAACCGAATCGAATAACCGGAATTTAAGAATATTTTTATCAAATTAATATAAATGTATATGTAACTATAAATCCGAATTTAAAAAGTCCAATTCTCACCATTCTAATGGGGTTTCCGACTTTATGAAATAGGTTTCAAATCACCTTCTATTTTACTGTAACCGAACTTCTTAATTTCTTATGTGAAAATATTATGGAGCTTGTTCTTACAAGTTACAACTTTATATGTTATTTTTTTAATATTTACTTTATTTGGTAGAAATTCTTTTACTCTACCTTTCTCTAATGTTGTTTGAATCCAATCTAATTTATAAAATGGGAGATGAATATGGTTCAGACCGAACCAAACCGAACCAAACCGAATTAATTCGGTTTGGTTTGGTTTGGTTTCAAACTAGTTTGGTTTGGTTTGGTTCGGGTTGAAACCTTAATTCGGTTCGGTTTGGTTTAAGAAAAATTCTCTTCAAACCAAACCAAACCAAACCGTGCCCACCCCTATTGGGCAGCGCGACTTGGAAGATCGCGCTAGCCATAGCTAGCGCGTTCTTCGGTGTCACGCTAGGGGTACCTAGCGCGACCTTCCCCCTCCCCTGATCAACATGTTTTTGGGTTGCGTGACCTCCGGTTGGGTGAGTTTGGGACCCAGTGTGGCGTGTGGCCCGAGGGTGGCCGTGGGCACCCAGTGAGAGCCACAGGGGCGCCCGAGATTCCCCGGAGGGTCGATTACCGGTGGGGGTGCCGTGTGACTTGAGGGACGGTCGGACCTCATATGTGTCCCCGGCATCCGTACTTACCGTATGGTCATCGAGAGTCTGTGCTAGTGTTTGGTCGGTGGTTTCCGTGGATTAGTCCTTACTTCCAGTGACCCTACCACGTAGCTTTCCCACGGCACGCGTGTGCTGGCTCGCCTGGGAGTGGCTGAGCGGCGTACCCGAGAGAGGCGGTGAGTAGGCTGGTTACCGCAGGGCCCCCTCGTACTTCCAAGTCCGGGTTTAGGGGGAAATACCATCTAGAGGACATGCCTAGGGCGTACGGTCTGAGTGTGCACACGAGGCTGAGGGTTCGGACCCGCGCTGACGAGCGTGACCTCAGCTAGTCCTTGTTTTGCAGTTACTTCTGGTTACTGAGCTTGTCTGAGGCTCGCGCCTGGGGCGTTGTAGCTGGACACTTGTGACGCGGTATAAGACGTCAGGGGACGCATCCGGTCGTTCTTCTAGTGGGTGGTGCTCCTGTTCGCTGGCAGGCATGGACTCGTGTTTTGTTGGACCGAGGTTCCGTAGTACGGTACTGTTAGAGTAGACGGCTTTTTCCGTTTATTTACTTTAGCTTGTCGGTTCTACCGTACTCTTGTTTGGTAGGGTTGTCTTCTTCTTTCTCATTTTCCGTGCGAGGTGGGGATTCGCAGGATCCCTACTGGGCCAATGAGATGAGGCTCATCCCTGCTCTTCAGGTGAGGCGGGATCGACGGGAGGCGCGGCCGAGTTTCAGCGTGGTTCTTCTAGCCAGGGTTAGTCGCCAGTCTGCCAGAGCCGGGGGATGCCCCGTGTAGTTGTACTTTTCTTTCCTGTTGACTGTACTTTCTTTTGGACATGTGACACTGTGGACCTTGTAGCAATTTATTTATTTATATTATTCTGTGCATTTTATTCTAGATTATTGTGCTATCTCTGTGGTCGTTGCAGCTTCTCTTGTACCCCCACACCACTCCTTTCTACCCTTCCGAGTCTTCGGACTCGTGGGTTGGCGTGCCAAGATTTGAGACGCGCCGGTTCCTTTTCGGTACTCGGATCCTCGGGTCGTCACAGCTGGTATCAGAGAGTAGGTTGTGGAGGTGCATCGGAACTTGGAACGAATTGCAGTGGTCCAGAAGGTCCATGAATGTCCTGTACAGTCGGCGACTGGCTTAGGGTCGTGTGTTTTATTGATTTCCGGTTACTTTTCTTTGATGCCAGGTGTGTTATGGCGCCACGGAGGAGGACTCGTGCCCAGCAGGGAGAGTCTAGTGGTGGTCCGGAGGAGCAGAGCAGGGCTTCAGTTTCCGAGGGTGTATCTGGAGATGCGAGAGCTCCAGGGATGGACGACTTCTTCCGAGGCATGTTTGAGTATGTGTTTCAGCGGCAGCAGGGAGATTATCAGCAGCAGGGTGGCGATGCTGGTGAGGACCGGGCTTGTGGTGGTCATAGTCATGTACTGAAGGAGTTTTTGCTGTTCCAGCCTCCTTCTTTCAGTGGGCAGCCAGATCCTGAGGTGGCCAGAGAGTGGCTGGATGATGTTCAGCGGATTTTCAATGCGATGGAGTGTCCCGAGGAGGAGCAGGTGGCGCTGGCTACTCATCGTCTTCAGGGATCGGCCCGTACTTGGTGGACGTCAGAGTGGGGTTCAGCGTTCCGATATCGTCCTCTTCGACAGATTACTTGGCAGGAGTTTGTCACGGCTTTCGAGTGTGCCTTCTGCCCGTCTTTTGTCAGGTCGCAGAGGTTGCGTGAGTTTATGGAGTTGACTCAGGGTGACATGACGGTGATGCAATACCGTGCCAGGTTTATCGAGTTGGGCCGTTATGCTCCTCACATCGTGGCAGATGAGGAGGTCAGGACCGATCAGTTTGTGGGTGGTTTGAGGCTAGAGTTGAGGCATCATCTTCTTGCGTCAGGATTGACCACTTTGGATGCGGCGTGCAAGGCAGCATTGGCACTGGAGAGAGATTTGTAGAAGGTTCGAGGGCAGGGTAGTGCTAGTCAGGTGTAGGCAGGTTTTGGCCAGCCGTCAGTAGTGCAGCAGCAGAGTACCGTCCAACTCTCGGCAGGTGGTTCAGTGGCGACGCAGTCTGTGGCTCCTATGCCAGAGTCTTCGTCCTTTGGCTCGAGGCTCAAGAAGTTACTCAAGGAGGCAGGCCTCGGCAGGAGACGCCGGGGTAAGAAGGGGCAGTCACAGCAGGAGTCGTCGGCCAGTGATCAGCAGTCCGTGGCTTTGCAGCTTCAGGGTTCGGTGTCAGGTGCTCGGGGCGGTTGTCCCAAGTGCGGTGGTTCTCATCCAGGCAGACCGTGTTCGGCGCCCGTGATTTGCTTCAGGTGCGACCAGCTAGGGCACATGGCACGTGACTGTCCGCAGTGACCACGCCAGCCGCACGAGTTTCAGCAGCAGCAGCAGCAGTTTCGGCCCCAACAGTCATCAGCACAGCCGCAACAGTACCATCAACAGGGACAGTTTCTTCAGTTGTCACGGTCAGCTACCGTGGGGAGGCAGAGATCCCGAGGCAGAGTGACTCACATGACCAGGGCGGAGGCTGAGGCATCGCATTTGGTGGAAGGTACTCTTTCGATTTTGGGTTGTGCGGCTCGTGTTTTGTTTGATTCAGGTGCTTCTCATTCGTTCATCTCGGAGGATTTTGCCTAGAGCGTGGAGGACCCGGTGACCGAGGTGTCCTGTGACTTGGCGGTAGAGTTGCCTGCCGGTGACTTCATGATCACCCCGTACTGCTTTGAGAAGGTACCTGTGTGGGTGGAAGGGCGGAACTTGTCGGCTAGACTCTACGCGTTACCGCTTCAGGACTTCGATGTGATTTTGGGCATGGATTGGCTCGAGGTTCATCATGCTTTGGTCGATTGCGGCTCGAAGAAGGTCTACTTCCGACAGCTTCGTGGACCCACCTTCTATTTCTAAGGTATTCGGTCTTCCTCTTCTCGCTTGCTTATTTCGGCTATCCGTGCGCGTCGTTTGCTTGATGCAGGTTGTCAGGGCTTTCTCGCATCCGTGGTTTTGGTCGAGTGACAGGGTCCTGAGGTAGAGGATGTTCCTGTCGTGTGCGAGTTCCCCGACGTTTTTCCTGAGGAGTTGCCAGGGTTGCCACCGCAACGAGAGATTGATTTCGTGGTTGAGGTGGTGCCAGGTACGGCGCCTATGTTGAGGGCCCCTTATCGGATGGCGCCTGCCGAGTTGCGAGAGCTGAAGGCGCAATTACAGGAGTTGCTGGCCAAGGGGTATATTCGTCCTAGTTATTCCCCGTGGGGTGCGCCAGTGTTGTTTGTGAAGAAGAAGGATGGTAGTTTGAGACTGTGCATCGACTACCGTCAGTTGAACCAGGTGACTGTTAAGAACAAGTATCCGTTGCCACGGATTGATGACTTGTTCGATCAGCTTCAGTCGGCCCAGGTGTTTTCGAGGATCGATTTGAGATCGGGTTATTACCAGCTGCGGATCCGAGAGTCGGACGTGGAGAAGACGGCGTTTCGGTCGAGGTATGGGCATTATGAGTTCTTGGTGATGCCGTTCGGGCTCACCAATGCCCCCGCAGCATTCATGGATTTGATGCATAGGGTGTTTCATCCGTACTTGGACCAGTTTGTGGTCGTGTTTGTGGACGATATCCTTGTGTATTCGCGGTGTGCTGAGGAGCATGCGCAGCATTTGAGAGCGATATTGCAGACCCTGCGCGATCACCAGTTGTATGCCAAGTGCAGCAAGTGCAAGTTCTGGCTCCGAGAGGTGCACTTTCTGGGGCATGTTATTTCAGGTGATGGTGTTTCCGTGGACCCGGCCAAGGTCGAGGCGGTGGTGCAGTGGCCGAGGCCGAGTTCTGTCACGGAGATTCGGAGTTTCTTGGGACTTGCAGGTTATTATCAGAGGTTTATTCAAGATTTCTCTCGTATTGCGGCCCCGATGACCAGGCTTACGCGGAAAGAGGTGCCGTTCGTCTGGACGGAGGAGTGTGAGCGGAGCTTCATGGAGCTTAAGAGATTGCTTACCACTGCTCTGGTTTTGGTGTTGCCATCTGGCTCGGGTGGTTTTGTGGTGTGTACGGATGCTTCCGGGGTAGGCCTCGGTGCTGTGTTGATGCAGCATGGGAGAGTTGTGGCGTATGCGTCGCGGCAGTTGAAGCCACATGAGGCGAACTACCCTACACATGATCTTGAGTTGGTAGCGGTGATCTTCGCTCTGAAGATCTGGAGGCATTATCTGTACGGCGAGAGGTTTGAGCTTTTCACTGACCATCAGAGTTTGAGGTATGTGTTTACGCAGAAGGACCTTAACCTCAGGCAGAGGAGATGGATGGAGTACATGAAGGATTATGATTTCACTCTGTCCTATCAACCTGGCAGGATGAACGTCGTGGCTGATGCTCTGAGCAGGAGGGTAACAGTCAGTCAGATGTTGTTGAGGAAGTGGAGGCTTTGGGAGCAGGTCCCGGCCATGACTTTTAGGCTCAAGGTCCCTTAAGACCAGGGTTCGGCTGTCCTTGCGAGTCTGACTGTCACGCCCGCGGTGCGTCGACAGGTGACTGAGGCCCAGCGAGCGGACCCCGAGCTACCTCGTATTTTGTCGATGGCCGAGGTGGAGTTTGGCGAGGATGGAGCTGTGAGGTTCAGAGGTAGATTGTATGTGCCAACCGAGGGGCAGGTGCGGCGTAATGTATTGCGTGAGGCTCATGGGAGTCGGTATGCCGTGCACCCCGGATCGGCCAAGATGTACCAGAACCTGAAGAGGCAGTTTTGGTGGCCTGGCATGAAGAGAGATGTTGCGGAATTTGTGGCCAGGTGTTTGACCTGTCAGCAGGTGAAGGCTGAGCACCAGCGACCAGGAGGCACACTTCAGCCCTTGGACATTCCCGCGTGGAAGTGGGACCACGTGACCACTGATTTTGTGGTCGGATTACCGAGGACGTCCAGCGGGGAGGATAGTATCTGGTCGCTAGTGGATAGACTGACGAAGACGGGGCGCTTGCTGCCAGTCAAGGTCAGTTGGAGCGTGCAGCGTTTGGCTCACCTGTACGTGGAGCGGATCGTCCCGTTGCATGGAGTTCCTATCTCCATCGTGTCCGATCGTGACCCCCGTTTTACTTCTGGATTCTGGAGGAGCTTCTAGAAGCCTCTAGGCACTGAGTTGGCATTCAGCTCGGCCTATCATCCTCAGTCGGACGGTCAGTCTGAGCGGACCATTCAGACTTTAGAGGACATGTTGCGAGCATGTTGCTTGGAGTGGCAGGGGAGTTGGACCCACCATCTGCCATTAGTGGAGTTTGCCTACAACAACAGCTATCATTCGAGCATCGGTATGGCTCCCTATGAAGCGTTGTATGGGCGACCTTGTCGGACTCCGCTTGATTGGTTCGAGGTGGGCGAACGTCCCTTGACCGGACCAGATTTGGTGCAACAGTGCGATGAGGTGGTGCATCTCGTTCGGCAGAAGATGTTGGCAGCTCAGAGCCGGCAGAAGAGTTATGCCGATCGGAGGAGGCGACCTCTCAGCTTTGCTGTGGGAGATCGAGTTTTCTTGAGAGTGTCTCCCATGAAGGGCGTGATGCGCTTCGGTAGGCGTGGGAAGCTGAGTCCCCGCTACATTGGCCCCTTTCCCATCGTGGAGCGTGTTGGGGAAGTTACTTATCGGTTGCAGCTACCTCCGGAGCTTTCCGCCGTGCATGATGTGTTCCACATGTCGATGCTTCAGAAGTACATACCCGATGATTCTCATGTTCTCGAGGATGCCGTTTGGCCTAAGGTGACCCCAGATCTGTCCCTTCCAGAGTTTCCTGTTCGCATTAAGGATCGGCGGGAGCAGCGCCTGCGGAATAAGGTTATTCCTCTGGTTAAGGTGGTCTGGCAGCGTCATTCTGGCGGCGAAGCGTCTTGGGAGCGCGAGGATGAGATGCAGGAGCTGTATCCTTATTTATTTGTGTGAGTCTTCCCCTGTTCTTGTGCCTTGTCCATGAATTTCGAGGATGAAATTCGTTTAAGGGGGGAGGGCTGTAATGTCCCGGACCTTCTGGATCCTTCTTCGTGGGTCTCGAATTTGGTTTCTCGGAGTGTCTGACTCTGTTGTGTCTAAAATTTTGTTTCGGACATCTTTCGTGTTCGGATCGGCGCGATCCGGAGTCGTTTCGGAGGCCGAGAGTGTGTCCGCGGCTTTTCCGATGTGTGTTTTCCGATTTCCGCGTGTGGGTTTCGGCGAATCCTTCGGAACCCTGTAGCGGGTGAACCGGGTCGTTCACCAGCCCGCGAGTGGTACCGTTGCGATCAGCGCTTCGAGACGGTCGAGGAGGTGTATTTTTCTATTTTTTGGTATTTTTGGCATTTTTCGGATTTTCTATTTATAGCCTTTTTCTTTTTCCCTTTTCTTCCTCTTTTTCTTCTTTCTTCTTTCCTCCCCCGTGAGCGCAACGGTCACACCCCCCCCTTCTTGCCCGTTGGACCCCGCGGCGCCCCTTCCTCCTCCGGCGACGGGTGGCGGACGACGGCGACGGCGCGGTGACGACGGCGGTGGCGAGAGGATCGTGACGGTGCCCCCATTGGCGCGTGGGAGAGGAGTTCGTAGTTGAGCTAGATTTGAAGATCGGCGACTTTCCGGCGGATTTCGAGCTTCATCGAGGTAGGGGGATGGATCCTTACCCTCTTTACAGCGTTCCTCGTGATTTCTAGGCCGTGGGGAGGCCGACTGGGGTTAAATCCATGCCGGGAGGGTCGTTTTCATGCTTGGGGTTTGAGCGCCGGATCCATCGATTCAGGGTGTTTTTGATCGATTTGGGGGCTCTAGATGCATGCTAGGACGTTGTGGGGTGATTCCCCGTCGTTTTCCCTTCGCCAGGGGTGGTGAATGGGCGTGGTTTTACGTTTCCTGAACGTATTTCGCGAACCGGGCTCGGCCCGTTGTCGCGCTATAGTCCAGTGGCGCGTTCTTGATGAACGCGCCGTGTCGACCGAGCGCGTTCGTCCGAGAAGATGAACAGTGAGGCGGTTGGGAACGCGCCTGGAGCTGGTAGCACGATCTCATGATCGCGCTATCCAAGACTAGCGCGTTCAGGTGTGAACGCGCTAGCCTTGGGCAGCGCGACCTGGAAGATCGCGCTAGCCATAGCTAGCGCGTTCTTCGGTGTCGCGCTAGGGGTACCTAGCGCGACCTTCCCCCTCCCCTGATCAACATTTTTTTGGGTAGCGTGACCTCCGGTTGGGTGAGTTTGGGACCCAGTGTGGCGTGTGGCCCGAGGGTGGCCGTGGGCACCCAGTGAGAGCCACAGGGGCGCCCGAGATTCCCCGGAGGGTCGATTACCGGTGGGGGTGCCGTGTGACTTGAGGGACGGTCGGACCTCATATGTGTCCCCGGCATCCGTACTTACCGTATGGTCATCGAGAGTCTGTGCTAGTGTTTGGTCGGTGGTTTCTGTGGATTAGTCCTTACTTCCAGTGACCCTACCACTAGTCGTAGCTTTCCCACGGCACGCGTGTGCTGGCTCGCCTGGGAGTGGCTGAGCGGCGTACCCGAGAGAGGCGGTGAGTAGGCTGGTTACCGCAGGGCCCCCGCGTACTTCCGAGTCCGGGTTTAGGGGGAAATACCAGCTAGAGGACAGGCCTAGGGCGTACGGTCTGAGTGTGCACACGAGGCTGAGGGTTCGGACCCGCGCTGACGAGCGTGACCTCAGCTAGTCCTTGTTTTGCAGTTACTTCTGGTTACTGAGCGTGTCTGAGGCTCGCGCCTGGGGCGTTGTAGCTGGACACTTGTGACGCGGTATAAGACGTCAGGGGACGCATCCGGTCGTTCTTCTAGTGGGTGGTGCTCCTGTTCGCTGGCAGGCATGGACTCGTGTTTTGTTGGACCGAGGTTCCGTAGTACGGTACTGTTAGAGTAGACGACTTTTTCCGTTTATTTACTTTAGCTTGTCGGTTCTACCGTACTCTTGTTTGGTAGGGTTGTCTTCTTCTTTCTCGTTTTCCGTGCAAGGTGGGGATTTGCGGGATCCCTACTGGGCCAATGAGATGAGGCTCACCCCTGCTCTTCAGGTGAGGCGGGATCGACGGGAGGCGCGGCTGAGTTTCAGCGTGGTTCTTCTAGCCAGGGTTAGTCGCCAGTCTGCCAGAGCCGGGGGATGCCCCGTGTAGTTGTACTCCGGGGGATGCCCCGTGTAGTTGTACTTTTCTTTCCTGTTGACTGTACTTTCTTTTGGACATGTGACACTGTGGACCTTGTAGCAGTTTATTTATTTATATTATTCTGTGCATTTTATTCTAGATTATTGTGCTATCTCTGTGGTCGTTGCAGCTTCTCTTGTACCCCCACACCACTCCTTTCTACCCTTCCGAGTCTTCGGACTCGTGGGTTGGCGGGCCGAGATTTGAGACGCGTCGGTTCCTTTCCGGTACTCGGATCCTCGGGTCGTCACAGTGGGTGGTTGGTGGTTGGAGGGTGGAGTGGTGGAATCTCCCTTGGGGCTGGGGTGGAGTTAAGGTGGGGTGGTGGGGAGTTGGGGATGACTTATTGGACGGGGGGAAGAGAGAGAAAGGTGGTTGGGAGGGGAGGAGAGAGAAAGGGGTGCAGGTTTTAGAGAGAGAAAGTGGAGGAGAGAGAAAATGACTTCTTAGAGAAAGAGGTAGAGAGAGAGAGGGGGGGGATAGGGGCTTCTCACCCACTCAATTGGCTTCTCACCAAAAGAAGAAGATTTAAGTTGGACACTAGAAAATTCAAATATTCTTTCCTTCATTTCAAATGGGGGGAATGGGGTCCTATATATAGGCAACCCACATTTTACAAAAAGTCCCTGACTCTTGCAACAATGATAAATAACCAATGGAGGGGGGGGCCCTTGGGCCTAGCCCAATGAATTGGGCCCATAAACTAATCTATCAACCTAATGACACTTAATCCTAGGTAAATGACTCATTAACCTAGGTACAAGACTCAAATAAAAGGAAAATTACATAATTATGACTCAAAGAAAATATGAAAATTACATGAATTGACTAAGGAAAATGTGACGGACACATTGGAACCATGCTAGCGAGCAACCGGGGTTTTGAAAATATGAAGGGCGAGAGATGCCCCCCATCAGCAACCTTTAGATCCCCTCCATCAAACTTTCATAAATAGGATAAATAAAATGGAGGAACAATGGAAGGAAATTACAAGTACAAAGGACATCATGGATACAAGTGAGCAAGTTGGTCCAACAAGTTTCGATGCTGAAGAGGATGACGTCCACCCGCCATCCCTCTATATCGCTCATCCATATGGCCCTCCACATTCACAAAACCATCCATCAGTTGATACACCTCCACCACGGTATCCACCTGAACCTCACTACGAGGAACCTGGGCTGGCATATGATGAAATACCTCAAGCTTCACCGGCTCTGAGGCTCCTTCGTTTCCAATCTCTGCCACTACAATACTCACAAGAACCCCCTGCTCAGGATGATACCACCACCATAACCCCCATATCCAAAACAACCTAGTGTTTTGATATATGTTGAGTTGGTATTTCAACCAACATCAATATATCACCAACCCTCTACGCAACTTTCTCCCCTTGACTTTCTGCTACCAAAACCTTCCCGACCAACCAAACTTAGGCGGTTTATCCGTACCAAACCTACCACCGTACCATCAACCTCCATTAGCCACTCATCCACTAAGTTTTCCATTAACTCTTCCCTTCCCCAGCAAATTAGCCCACCATCATCGTTGCCTAAAACCTCTGCCATCCCTGATATCCCAAAGTCAATCATACTCAATCCACCACTTGGCCCTTCACCCAAACCCGTGGCTAAGCCTGAGCAGGGTGCACCCATTCCCACACTCGAGCCAACTCTATCTACTTCAGAGTAAGGGGTAAAGCTTGCCATGTTTGAACCTCCACCTACCCTTCTTCCAACATTGCCTCCATCATCCATTGAGCCTATCTCCCCCGTCTTACCTTCCTCCACCTCCCCTCGGAGCCGGTATACATCTACACATACATGTACAAAAGATGATTCTCAAAAGCCGGACAAGGAAAACTTGGTTGTGACTGTGCCTTTCAAGATTCGAGATGTTATTTGTCGGATGCCAGTTCGTCTTCTCATACCGGGCATCTTTGAGAGGACCAAATCTCTGTCGATGCTCACTGAGGGAAATTCTCAGGAATTGATGCCATTAAAGACCAAGGCCAAGATTGCTAAGGTCACATTGCTCATTGGGAAAGATATTTTTGAAGCTCTCATTATCCCTTGTTCCGTCATAGTTCAGATACCTAGATAAGTGAAGGGGTTCTCCTCCAATGTTATATTGACACATTCTATTGCCAAAAAGATGATGAAGTCCATGCTTAAGGGCAAGTCAGGGCATCCTTTGCTAGCAGCCCTCAATGTCATGATTCCCTCCTTTAAGCTTCCAAGCTTCCAATACCAAAAGTCTAACTCCCACACAATGACAGTGCTCATATTTCAAGGGAATTATCTTTAAAGAAGTCATCTTATACCAAGATCCCCACATTACAAGCAGAACTCTCAAGTTTATGTTGTGATTACCTGCCAAAAGAATTGTCGCTCACTTTGGAGTGTTCAAGGGATCATTTGGTCATGGACAATTTATCAAATGAGAGTTTATGGGCGCTAGTTCCATCAATTGAGCCATCCGCCTGGGCATATCATTGGACAGGGCAGGATTCTACACTAAAGAGCAAGCAGCCCACGAGGGGTAAGGATTCTCATGTTGAGGGACCTTTCACTGATCCATTGGGTGAGAGGTTTTCTGTAACGTCCCGGGTTTTTCGGATCATTGTTCGGATCAGGATCTATGAGTTTCGGATCGCTTTTGTGGGTCCCAGATTGGGTTTTACGGTTTACGCGTGTTTTTATCTGTCGGACCTTCGGAACCCCGTGCAGGGTGAACCGTTACGTCCTCCGACTCCGGGACGTTACCATCGCGTTGTGCGTTTTCTGAGGATCGTGGGGAGTATTTTTTTCTTTTTTTTTGATATTTTTCAAAAATTTTGGATTTTCTATATTTTGACCCCCTTTTCTCCCTCTCTCCTCTCATTTCTCACTCTCTCCCTCTCTCTTCTCACGCTCTCTCTTCTCTCCCTCTCTTCTCCGACGGCCGACGGAGCGAGGCGGGGGCGAGGTGGAGGCGACGCGGGGGAGGAGTGGGCGCGGACCGGATGATGATCGAGGCGGTGGAGGCGCGGCAAAGCTCGGCCGCGAGTTCGGGGCACCGCGGCAGTTCGTGCGACCTTTTCTTGGCGGATCGGCATCCTCGGCGCGCGAAATCTTCGGTGGAGGTAGGGGGGCGGACCCTTAACCCATGTACTTCCTTTCTCGCGAGTTTTAGAGGCCGAGGTGAGCCGAGCAGGGTTATTTTCGCATTTTAGAGAAAAGAGCATGTTTTGGGGTGTGAGCCGGATCTTGTATTTTGATCGCCTTTTTGGGGGCTTAAATAGGTCCTCTCGGTACTAGATAGGTTGGGGACTAGTTTCCCCTTATTTTTCCCTTCACATGGGTGTGAACGGGGCGTGGAATGGAGCTTTTTACCGTGTTCGCCGTTTTCGTGCTCGGGGCGACCTAGCAGTCTTTCCAGGGACCGCCAAGCTACCTCGCGGCCATATGGAGACCGCCAGGGGTCCCCTTATGTCGGTTCGAGCCTTGCGGTCTCGCGATAGACCGCCACCGAGCTTAGCGGTCTCGAGGAGACCGCCAACATGTGCTTAGCGGTCAGGGCATGACCGTTTTTATGCTTCTTGGTCGATCGGGTTCAGGTAGGGTAGCGGTCTTGCGACTGACCGCCACTCGACGGTGGCGGTCAGGCCAAGGACTGCCACCTTGCCTGGCGGTCAGGAGACGACCGCCTGCGGTCCGAGCGTTATCGGGGTTTTGCGGTCCTAGTGGGACCGCTAGGTGAGGTTTTGCCGTCCATCGTGGACCGATATTCAGCTTTGCGGTCTGAGAGATGACCGCCTAGGTCCTAAGTGTCTCTAGGGCGTAGCGGTCTTGGCTGGACCACTAGGCCGGGTTTGGCGGTCCTGGGGTAGACCGTTTCCTTGGGGTGATGGTCAGGGTGATGAATGCCGCCTGGGTTCCGTGGTTTTTGTGATTCATTTCGAGTTGTGTTGGCTTCCGGTCGACCTGGTTGTGACTTTGTGGTCGACCTTCGATCTCATGGATGTCCCGGACACCCCGTGGGTTCTGTGTCCATATTTTGGGATGTCTGGAGGTACCGTGTTACCTCGTTTTAGCGTGCCCGTGGGTTTGGTGGGTCCGGGTGACCCCATGTGTTCTGGGCTTTTGTGTTCTTGCCAGAACTAGTCGATGTGTATCGACATGTGTGCGGTGGGTTATTCCCACACGTCATTGACTTTCCTGTAAGTGTTTTCTGAGTAGGCCGTGGGTTTGGCCATTGGACTGTGAGTCCAGTCACCCAGCCTGGGGCTGGAGGTTTCCCGCGTGTCCCTTGGATGAGGGATCAACTTGGCAGCTGGTGAGTTGCCTTGGAAATCGTGCTACCGTGGTTTCAGACCTAGGGATTAGGCCTGATTGGCGGCGCTATGTCGTCACGTGCGACGATCTTGACCCGAGTCGTGTGACTCAAAGATCGTTGGGGTTGTTAGGTCTAGTGGACCATCTAGAGTCTGGTGGCCCCGAGCCACCTCATACTCCGTGCTACTCGCGATGGGTGTGTGCGTGGTTTTCGGTGTTCACGTTTAGTGACCCCCCACTAGCTGTGGCTTTCCTGCGCACGCGAGTGTGGACTCACTTGGGAGTGGTGGAGAGCTTTCCCGAGAGAGACAGTTTTTAGGCTGTTTACCATAGGGCCCCTTGCCTTTGCAGCCTGAGTCCGGGCTGGGGGGAAAACCAGCTAGAGAACCCGACTTACAGCGGACGGCCTGCATGTGCTCACGTGGTTGGGGACGTCGGACCCGCGCTGACGAGCGCGACCCCAACTAGTCCTTGTTCTGTGGTTACTGTACGGTGTCTCAGTTCCCGCTGGGCCGGAGGGAGACACCTGAGGCGCGAACTAAGTCGTCAGTGGGCGCAGCTGGCCTTGCTTCTAGTGGGCAGGCACTCCCGTCACATGATGTGAGATTCTCGTGACTTGAGGTTCCATTTCTCATCTACGAGACGTGGTTTTGCGTGTAGTTTCTGGGTGTGTTCCCGAGGTTGAGGTATAGGGTTTCGGTGAGCGTCACTGAGGGTTTTTCCTAGGCAGTGTCCGATCCACGACAGGGTTGTCGTGGTGTGTTTTCTGGCGGTGTATCCAGAGGTCTTTTCGTTAGACCGGTGTTTCCCTGACTATGAGATCGGGGTGTTGGCTTCTGTTCCGGTAGGAGTAGTAGTAGCGCCGAGTTTTGACCGGCCACCGGATTTGTTGTTCCTACTGTTGTTGCTGCTTTTCGTTACTGCCGTTGTTTACGGTTGGGGTTCCGCGGGACCCCTACTGAGCCAGTGATAGGAGGCTCACCCCTACTTTTCAGGTGCAGCGGTTCTTCCTCGAGGTTCGAGGGTGTTCTGCTGAGATTTTTAGTGCCAGCTCGCCGGGCCGAGTGTTCACTCGGTGTTGGGTACGCTTCTTTACCTTAGATTGTACATCTGTTAGACGTGACTATGTTGTAGTTGTTTATTTATTTCTGTTAATTGTTGAATTGTCATGCTTTATTTCCTATTTCCTTGTACCTCCACACTCCTTTTAGCCCTTCCGAGCCCTCCGGCTCGTGGGCGGCGGGCCATGATTCGAATGGTATCGGACTCTTCCCGATATCCGGATCTTGGGTCGCTACACTTTCATCCTTGCACTCTTTACGTTCCTTGCATTCGTTACATTCTATGCATTTGTATTTGCATTCATCCTTCTCTCTCGGATCTCTAGACCCTCATCTCCCTCATCCCTCGAAACCTCCTGATTTTTCTCTATCTAATCCATCTATTTTCGTTTTGTATCGCGCCCTTTCTTATTCTTCTTCTCCAAAACCTCCTGGTTTCCTTCTATATCATCCATCTATTTTCCCTGGGCACTGCGCCCCTCCTCATTTCCTCCCTTCAAAATCTCCCGATTTTTCTCTTTCCAACTTTCAATTCTCTTAGGGCATCACATCCCTTCCTCCCTCTAGAACCACTGGATATTCTTTCACCTCAATCATCTATTTTCCTCGGGCATCACGTCCCTCGCCATTCTCTTCCTCCGGAGCCTCCGGAGCCTCTAGATCCCTCTCCCTTTAATCTAGTTCCCATATCCCTTATTTCTTTCTACCAGAATCTACGAGCTTTCCTCCACTTAATCCTTCTATTTCTCCAGGGTATCATGTCCCTTGCTATTCCTTTCCTCCGGAACCATCTTTATCCACCTGTTCCCATAGGGCACCGTGTTCCTTGTCATTTTCTTCCTTTCTCCTAATGATTCTTGTCGTCTACCTCTGGACCCTTCAGATCCTCCCGTCTCTATTTACCAATTCATTCTTCTGATTCCTCTTAACCGCGTGACCGACCTGATTTCTCCCATGACGATTGCTTTGGGCATATGCCCATTCTATCATTATTTTCGAGGCTTTAGTCATCACTCATACTATTGGTCTTCTTTTCCTTTTGTAGACCTTTTAATGTATTAAGGGTTTTACATCCTCACGAGAGATTTCATGTGTAATGCCCCAGGTTTTTTTCCGGATCTTTTAGTGGATCTCGGAGTGTATTTTGTACTTTACACGTGTTTTTCCCTGATGTGCCTTCGAAACTCTGTGCAGGGCGAACCGTGATGTTCTCCGACTCCCGGACAGTACCACCGCGTTGTGTTCCTTCCGAGGATCACAGAGGTAATTTTTCATAATTTTCTGAATTTCTGTAATTTTTAGGTTTTTCTATATATATTTACCCTTTACTCTCTCCCCTCTCATTCTCTCTTTCTCACTCTCTCTCATCTCATTCTCTCCCCCTCTCCCCGGGCGGCCGACGGTGGCGGAGGAGGGCGAGGCGGCGATGGCGGGAGGCGAGGAACGGGGAATGGGACGAGGATCGAGGGCCGGTGGCGCGTGGAAGCTCGGCCCACGGCGCGTCGTTTCTTCGGTGGAGGTAGGGAGATGGACCCCCAGCTCCTGCTTTTCCTTTCCCACAAGTTTTGTAGGCCGTGGTGAGCCGAGCGGGCGTATTTGGGTTTTTGGGAAAAAATTCATGTTTTAGGGCTCGTGAGCCGATCTACCGTTTTATCGCATTTTTGACCGATCCGAGACCTTAGATGCATGCTAGGGGCTATTTGGGGGCTTCCCCCTTATTTTTCCCCTCTCCCGTGGAGGTATGGGGGTGTGGGATGATTTTTGGGTCGTTTCCTGCCCTAGCGTTCTCGGGACGGTGTGACGGTCCTTCCAGTGACCGTAACAGGTCGTGACACCCTAGGGTAGGTGCGTTACAAGCCGTGACGCGCCAAGGAGGATGCGTCACAGTGTCCTGTTTTGTCGGCAGGGCGTCGGTCGCTCTGACGGTCCCACGATAAACCGCCAGAGGTTGTGACGCACCTGGGTTCGACCGCTACGCCCGTTTTCGTGTTTTCGGACCGTTGGGGTCACGAGTCTTCTGACGCGCATAGGTAGGACCGTCAGAGCACTTTGACGCCCTTGAATGGGAGCGTTAGAGCTGACGCAGCCCATTCTTCTGACGCGCCTAGGTAGGACCGTCAGAGGCTGTGACGCCCCGAGGGGTGTGCGTCACAACCTATTTTGTTCTGTCTTCTAACGCACCAGGCTTGGTCCGTTAGAGACTGTGACGCCCCAGGGTGGGTGCGTCACAGTCAGCGTTGCCCCTCTCGCGTGACTCTCCTGTGTTGGACTGTTAGAGTGCTGTGACGATCTAGCCTTGGACCGTTACAACTGTGACGGCCCAAAGGTAGACCGCCAGGCACTGTGTTGCGATGATGTGGTTCTTCATGCTTGCCGCGATTATTTCGCGTTGTGTAGGTCCCTGGTCGACCCGGTTGCAACCCAGTGGTCGACTTGCAGTCTCTTGGATGTCCCAGACACCCCGAGGGTTTTGTGTCCGTGTTTTGAGGGTGTTGGGAGGACCGTGCTACCTCGTTTAGCATGCCCATGGATTTGAGAGTCTGGGTGACTCCTCGTGTTCTGGGTTTTTGTGTTACGCTTGACCGAGTCACCGTGTATCGGTGTGTGTGCGGTGGGGTCTCCCCCGCATGCCGTGAATTTTCCTGGAAGGTGATTCCCAAGTGGGCCATGTGTTTGGCCTTGGACTGCGAGTCCAATTATCGACGTGGCAGCTTGTGCGTTGCCCTGGGAATCATGCTTCTGTGCTTTCCGCGTGGGCCATGTGTGTGGCCTTGGACTGCGAGTCCAGTTGCCCAGCCTGGGGCTGGAGGATTCCCGCTTTTCCCTGAGAGTGGGATTCGGTTTGGCGGCCTGTGAGCTGCCTCGGGGACCGTACTTCTGTGTTTCTTTGTGGACTGTGAGTCCCGTTTCTTCTCCGACTGTGGTCATCGTGCGACGGTGCTGGTACATGGGATGGTCCTCGTACGTCGTCAGATACGGATGTGGTTTTCCGTTGACTTGAGATTCTACTCCTTCAGTGACCCTCCACTAGTCGTAGCCTGCTTGCACGCGAGTGGACCCACCAGGGAGTGGTGGAGAGGCTACCATGAGGATGATTTTCAGACTGGTTTTCGTCGGGTCCCTCGTCGGTAGCCAGAGTCCGGCTCTAGGGGAAAACCAGTCAGAGGCCAGACCTAGGACGCATGGTCTATGTGTGCACACGTGGTTGGGGGCGGTTGGACCCACGTCGACGGGCGTGACCCCAGCTAGTCACTTGCTTTGTGGTTACTTGTTCGGTGTCCGTGCCTCTGGTAGGCGCTACCACGTCAGGCAGTTCACCTGCGGTGCGGTGTAAGACGTCAGGGGACGCTACCGACTGTGCTTCTAGTGGGAGGTACTCCTGTCGAGTCGGGAGTGACAGACCATCAGTCACTGTGACTTCGACCTATGGGTTTTCGGTCGTGTTGACTGTTGAGTTCCGGTTGTTTCGCCGTGGCACGTGCATCGATTTTCATGCTGTGAGACTAGTGCTAGTGGCTTTACCGAGGTTGCGTCTTGTTGTGCGATACCCGCGACCGGATGGTCGGGGTTGCACCTTGGACAGCGTGTCCAGGTTGGCCGTGTCCTGGGAGACAGGCCTCTACGGCGTGGTTGCCGTGGGTTTTTACTTCGGTAAGTGGTACTAGTGTGGTTCGGTAGCCCCCGACCGTGAGATCGGGGTGTGTTTCTGGTACAATAGGAGTAGCTGTAGTGCCGAGTTTTTGACCGGCCACCGGTTCGCTGTTCCTGCTGTCGTTGTAGCTTTCCTTTCCGCTACCGCCGTTGTTTCCGGTTGGGGTCCCGCGGGATCCCTGCTGAGTCTCTATTTTGGAGACTCATTCCCTACTTTTCAGGTGTGGCGGTTCTTCCTCGAGGTTCGAGGGTGCGGTACGGAGGTTCTCAGTTGCCAGCTCAACGGGCCGAGTGTTCACTCGGCATGTGGTACGTTTTACTGCTTTAGACTGTACTTTCTGTTGGACTGGACTATGTTGTAGCAGTAGTTGTTCATATATTTCTGTTAATTATTGAATTGTCCCGCCTTATTTCCTATTTCTTTGTGCCTCCACACTCCTTTTAGCCCTTCCAAGCCCTCCAGGCTCGTGGGGGGCGGTTCAAGTCTCGGGTTATCGGGCCTTCCCCGTAATCGGATTCTCGGGTCGTTACTGTTAGTGTTGGTGTGCTACAGGCAAATTTCGGGTCGGGTAGGCCCAATAGTTGTATGATCTTGTTCATTATTGATAAAGCGGTATTTGAGCGTAAATATGCGATTGTGTATTACTTTACGATGTCCCTAAGATGTGTGGTTGTAAAGTCAGTTCGAGATGGGATCTCGAACATGAGGCTGACTTTACATGAACGCATACCTTAAACTGTTCCTGGTTGGAGGGTAATCACTCGAGGACTTTGATTACCTATTAAGCCAGTACACATGATGTGTTAGTGACCAGTCTCATGGTCATTGGTGCGGGGCACCAACACATATGTGTAGGTGTGTGTCCTTGGAGGATGTACACTGAATTGATCCGCTATTGGATCTTCAGATGGTTGATTATACCTAATGTCAACTGAAGATCTAACTATCTCAGTAGCATCGTTGGTCCTTTGACCTGAGACATTAATCGGATCTTACACGAGGATTGGAATGGTTTAATTACTTGACTAAGTGACTTTAACCACAAGTCATGAGTTGTCGAGTCATTAACCACTCCAGGATACGTGTGAAGATCATCAATGGTCAAGAGGGGATCGCTCACTGTCGGGTATATATCAGACATTTAATGGGTCATGATATTGACGCTCTGTTAAATCCCTGGCCAGGGTCGGGTGAGTTCGTTTAGAACGGACGTCATACACTTTAAGGAGGTCATAGTCAAATGGCACGATCATGTGGTTTGATAGAAACCATACCCTCGATTGTACCAGACTCATAGAAGGAGCGAGGGATTATATCGATGCGGTAACTGTGGACTTACAGGTACCAGACAGGCTGGTTTAAACCTGACATCCTCTAGGATCACGCGGATTTACTTGACCCAACGTGATTGAAGGTTCAGAATGAATTAAACTATTATTCGGCTCTAGTAGAAGCGAATAATACGTTTAATTTACTTCTAATTGAGAATTAGAAGTTTAATGGGCCTTAAACTAGAGTGACTATGGACCTAGAGGATCACACACAATGGATTCTTGGGTGACGGATTATTATTATACAAATGTATGTATTATTTTCTTTTTAGTTCTTTTTGGAAAAGAGTATAAATGGAGCTTAATACATATGTATAATAGAAGAAAGGATATATATACAGTTTCGGTCTTTTGGAGCCCTTTTAGAAATGGCCAAAACTCTATATATATGGCATCATACGTGAGCTCATTCGAACTCTCTTGGCTTAACCAAGCATTAAGGGTTAAGAGAGGAGGATTAGCTCCTCCCCCCTCTCCTCCTTCTTGCTCTCTCTCTCCAGAAGGTGAAAGGGTCGGGGAAGGTCCGTGTCGGGGGGTACCGTCGCTGCGCAAGGATCCGTGTGGATCATCTCTAGAGGCCGTGCAGCTGTGCGGCTCGGTATTCTGCATCGGGCTTAGCGGACAGCGTCGTTCCGCGCAAGGTGAAATACGCAACCCGTAGTTAGGGGTTGGGGTGATTAAAACATCGATTAGAGCACAGATCTAGGTTTCCATGCAACCGGGATCGGGCAAAATAAAATTATTATCCACTGCGTTGCCCGATGGTGCTGTACGAAACCTTACAATGGTATCAGAGCCAGGTTGACACTCTGGTCGGTATTTTATCGTAGTTTAGAACCGTGTTTTAGGGGCATTAAATCCTTCAATTATTATTTGAAGAAAGGGATGTTGGGCATCTCTGTTCTTGCTAGATGCTGGGCATCCGTGCAGCAATTTTTTTTTGTAAAAAATATATATATTTTTTGGCGCACCTGGGCGCACTACGCCCGCCCGCGTAATGCACGGCAGCGCACGCGGGGGCGTCGCGTGGCGCACGCCGCAGGCGGGCGCCCGCATGCGGTCTCGGCGCGTGGCGGGCGCGAGGGCACGCCACGCGGCGGGCCCGCCTCGCGTTCGCGAAGGCGGGTGGGCGCGCCCGCCCACGCAGGCGACCGCGCCTGCGTGGGTGGCCGCGCCTAATGCGGCTGCCGAATGGTTTTTTTTAATTTTTTTTTAAAAATTTGCTTTAATAAATTTAATTGTGTATATATATATATATGATATATATATAAATACACAATGAATTAATCTTTTTTATCTCATAGATTAATTGTGTTATTTCAATAGTAAATGTTAAATGTTATTTAACCCCTTTTGCATTTACTAAGGTAAGATATTTACTATTTACCTTGAGATAAAATGGTAATAATTGAAGTTACTTCAGTAAAATTTAATTTTTAAAATTTTAATTATTAGATAATTAGTAAATTCAAAATTTGAATTTTATTAAAGTTAAATGTAAAAAATTTAAATATTTAAATATTAATTATTAGATAATTATTAAATTCAAATTTTGAATTTTAGAATATTACTAATTGAGTATAATTGCATCATTTTAAATTTACTTTCAAACAAAATTATTAAATAATTAGTTTGAATTTAAATTTAAATTATTGACATGTTTAAATTTTGAATTTAAATTTGATTATTAGATAATTAAATTTAAATTTAAATTTAAATAATTATCTCAATTACATGCCCCTGTGAAAAATGATGGTTCTTTACGTGATTTACTTTATTTACCTTGTAATGGCTTGCTTGTGTGTTTAATTTTAGTTAATCATGCTTCGATTTTTAAAATAAAACAAAGCTAGCATGTTTTTGTTTGCACATCCCATTTTTAAATTCAAAAGTAAGGATTATTTTCAGAAAATAACCCTTGATTGATTTTGAATGAATGGGTTGACAAGTGATCATGGACTTGGTTAATGTAATTAATTGGGGTCTGCGAACCTCCTTTCTCTCTCTCTTAAAATTCCTATGTACTTCTATCTCCCTTAATGTTGTACTCGCCCTAAGGGCTGCTGGAATTTTTGTCACATGTAATTTAATTTTTCCGGCCTGCAAGCCGTGTAAAAGTTGTAATTAATGCGACGTCGGAGTTTGAAAGCGCGGAGCACACCCGACGAGGACGATCCAGCTGCTTCGGAAGCGGGCCGGATGTCTTAGTTACATTAGGGATAAAGTCCGTGATCACTTGCGATTTATTTTACATTGGATGCATTTTCATTGTGCAAACTATTAGGTACGGTAAATATATTAGATATATTTATATTACCACCTAGGGTGAGATCAAGATAAAATTAAATTCCCTCGCGATTAAATTTTAGATCTGGTAAGCGTGGCTCTAGGAGTCATCGTGGCCCTCCATCATTATGGAGTGAATGAACGTCTTCATTTCATAGATTTGTTGTGCTTTCCACAAGGTCCATGAGTTTGGGGGCGGGATTAAACTCCAAGGCTCTGCCTCAATGGGATGAGGAATTGAACTCGACCTTGTTGTGCTTTCCACAAGGGTCGGGTCATGAACTCATTGCTATGTAGTAATGATGGTTAGATCTAACCGAGAATATCCTTTGTTGTGCTTTCCACAAGGGGATGATTTCTCGGGAGCCGAATATCGGATATTGCATTAGATGCAAGTGCCTGTTGACTGCCCTTGAGATGGTGTATGGCTTGTTGTGCTTTCCACAAGGTCGTACATCAGTCTCGTTGGGATTCCGACTCACTAGGTTGATCTCGCTGATCTCCCGTTCTATATACTGAGGGTTATATAGTTCGATCGAAAAATAGTGGGACTAACTAAGATAGAAAACCACATCTAAGTTAAAATTTGAACACATGCTAAGTTATCTTTTATTTCTTATCCAGATTGCAATGTCGTCGTCCAACCCCCTCCGCGGCATCTTGGAAGCCAACAGACTGACTAGACCGAACTACTCGGATTGGCTGCGTAATCTACGCATAGTCATCACCGCCAAGAAAATAGCTTACGTGTTGGACACGGTTCATTCTGAGCCAGCTCCCGATGCCGACGAGGGCGAGTTAATGACTTAGGCCAAATGGTCGGAAGACTCCCCCCTTGCCCAATGTTATATGCTAGCCTCTATGGCTCCTGAGCTACAGAGATAATTCGAAAAGACTGATTGTAGAAGTATACTTCTCAATCTACGCCAGCTCTTCGGGGAGCAGGGTAGGATTGAGAGGTATGACATCTCCAAAAGGTTTTTCATGACACGGATGTCAGAGGGTGCTTCAGTACAGGCTCATGTACTGAAAATGATGGAGTGGATAGAGAGACTCAATGCACTGGGGTTCAAGTTGGATCTTGAATTGTGCATTGATCTTATACTCCAGTCATTGCCCGATTCATTTTCTTCCTTCATCATAAACTTTAACATGAATAGAATTGATGCAACTCTCCCCGAGCTGCTCAACATGTTAAAAAGTGCTGAAGGAACTATGCAGAAAGATAAATCATCTTCTTCTGTAATGATTGTTGGCCGGGCCAATAAGAAAAGGAAGGCCACTCAGATATCCACCAAAGGTGACAAAGGGAAGGGAAAGAAAAAGGCAATGGGTAAGGAACTCGCCAAGGTTGACAAAGGGAAGGGCAAGAAGAATGAAAAAGAAGACAAGTGTTTTCAATGCGGGGAAACAGGCCGGCATTGGAAAAGGAATTGCAAGGCAATTCTAAATGAAGGTATTTTTGTCATAGACCTTAACTTGTCATATATGGAATCCACATTATGGGTATTGGATACTGGATGTGCATCTCATATCTGCAACTCTGTGCAGGTGCTGGCAAATAGAAGGCGGCTGGGTAAAAAGGAGATTGAACTGAGGATGGGCAATGGAGCTTTAGTTTTTGCTAAAGCTGTTGGGACTGCACGCCTCAGTTTACCTTCAGGAGTCATTCTGGAGCTGAATGACTGTTATTATGTTCCTAATATTATTAAGAACATTATTTCAATCTCTGGTTTGTATAACGTTGTATATACATTGGCTTTTAATAACACTGGGTGCTCTATAATGAATAATGGTTTGAATATAGCCTATAGTTCAGTAGTCAATGGTCTTTATGTATTGGATACATGTTCTAATGTTATGCAAGTTTCCAATGTTGATGAAGTGAATTCTGTATATCTATGACATTGCAGACTTGGTCATGTATGTGAGAAAATAGTCTCTCACTTACACTCAAATGGGTATTTGAATTCGTTCGAATACAAGCCATTTGATACCTGTGAGTCGTGTCTCATGGGAAAAATGATCAAGACTCCCTTTAGTAGACATGGTGAGAGGGCTGTTGACCTTCTCAAGCTCATACATTCGGATGTGTGTGGACCCATGTCCATGGAGGCGAAAGGGGGTCATCTCTATTTCATTTCTTTTATTGATGACTTCTCAAGATATGGCTATGTGTATTTAATGAGACATAAATCACAAGCCTTTGGGAAGTTTAAGGAATACAAGAATGAAGTAGAGAAACAGACTGGTAAAAGTATTAAGGCTCTTCGATCGGATCGAGGAGGTGAATACTTGAGCCATGAATTCACTTCTTATCTTAAAGACCATGGAATAGTTTCTCAGTGGACTCCACCGTATACACCACAGCACAATGATGTATCCGAAAGGAGAAACATGACCTTGTTAGACATGGTCCGATCCATGATGTCTATGTCAGGACTATCCCTATCTCTCTGGGGCTATGCATTAGAGACTGCGGCTTATTTATTGAATAGGATCTCAAGTAAATCAGTTCCTTCTATACCATATGAGATATGGACGGGCAGGAAATCGAATTTTAATCACATTAAAATTTGGGGGTGTCCTGCCCATGTAAAGAAGAATGATAGTGATAAGCTTGAGTCAAGAACCGATAAGTGTAGGTTTGTGGGATATCCAAAGGAGACGTTTGGATATTATTTCTATCACCCTTCTGAGCAAAGGGTCTTAGTGGCCAAGAGAGCTGTATTTCTGGAAAGAGAATATCTACTCCAGAAAAATAGTGGGAGCCAGATAGATTTGGACGAGGTCCAAGAACCACAACCCGTAGACACAAACTCATTAGATGAGACTGTATCGGTTGATCATATTCAGAGTGAAACACTGACACTACGGGGATCTAGTAGACTACCGAGAGAACCTGAGAGATATGTTGGACATGTCTCAGGGGGGTCCTCTAAGGTATATATCGATGAGGATGATGATCCTCAATCGTACCAGGATGCAATCCGTAGTGCGGACTCCGAGAAATGGCAAGAGGCGATGGATTCAGAGATCCAGTCCATGTACACCAACAAAATTTAGAACTTACTTGATGTACCCGAAGGGAAGGTCCCTATCGGCTGCAAATGGATTTTCAAAAGAAAAATCGGTGCAGATGGACAGGTTGACACATACAAGGCTAGACTAGTGGCGAAAGGATATCGTCAAAGGCAAGGCATTGACTATGACGAGACTTTTTCGCCGGTAGCCATGGTTAAGTCAATCAGAATTCTCCTTGCCATTGCTGCATACCTGGATTATGAGATCTGACAAATGGATGTGAAGACATCTTTTCTTAATAGAAATCTGTCAGAAGAGGTGTACATGGTACAGCCTGAAGGATTCACCTCCAAGCCACATCCTAATAAGGTATGCAAGCTTCAAAGGTCCATTTATGGATTAAAGTAGGCATCTAGAAGCTGGAACTTAAGATTTGATGAGGCTGTCAAATCTTTCAACTTCATTCGGAATGAAGATGAACCATGTGTTTACAAGAAGGTCAGTGGGAGCTCTGTGACCTTATTGGTCCTATATGTTGATGACATCTTACTCATTGGGAATGATGTAGAGATGTTGACATCAACTAAGTCTTGGTTATCCAAGACCTTCTCCATGAAGGATTTGGGAGAAGCATCCTATGTGCTGGGCATAAGGATCTATCGAGATAGATCTAAAAGGATGCTAGAATTATCCCAATCCATGTACATAGACACTATCCTCAAAAGGTTTAGGATGAAAAATTCCAAGAGAGGTCTTATTCCCATGAGACATGGAATTTGCCTATCCAAGGGGATGTGTCCTAAAACTTCTGAGGAGGTGGCACACATGAATAAGGTACCCTATGCTTCGGTGATAGGGTCAATCATGTATGCAATACTATGTACATGGCCTGATGTTGCCAATGCTTTGAGCATTGTCAGTAGATATCAGGTAAATCCAAGCGAAGAGCACTGGAAGGTAGTAAATGACATCCTTAAGTACTTGCGAAGGGCTAAGGATCTTTTTCTGCTATATGGAGGAGAGGACCTACAGCTTAGAGCTTACAAAGACTCTAGTTTCCAGTCAAATCTAGATGACTACAAATCCATGTCAGGGTTTGTATTCATGTTGAATGGAGGGGCAGCCAGTTGGAAAAGCTCCAAGCAAGATACGACTGCAGATTCGACGACGGAAGCAGAATATATTACTGCAGCTGAAGCTGCTAAGGAAGCAGTCTGGATGAAGAAATTCATCTTGGAACTTGGCGTAGTTCCCGAGATATCAGCTCCCATCCCGTTATTTTGTGATAATAATGGGGTCATCGCCCAGGCGAAGGAACCGAGATCTCACCAAAGGTCGAAGCATATTCTGAGGCGCTTCCACCTTATTCGAGAGATTGTTGACCGTGGAGATGTGGCGGTAGAGCGTGTACGTCAGAAGACAACATAGCAGATCCACTGACTAAGCCTTTGACACAGACTGTATTTGAGCGCCATCAGGATAAGATGGGCCTCAAAGTTGAGGGTAATTGGCTATAGTTCAAGTGGGAGATTGTTAGTGTTGGTGTGCTACAGGCCAATTTTGGGTCGGGTAGGCCCAATAGTTGTATGATCTTGTTCATTATTGATAAAGTGATATTTGAGCGTAAATATGTGATTGTGTATTACTTTACGATGTCCCTAGGATATGTGGTTGTAAAGTCAGTTCGAGATGGGATCTCGAACATGAGGCTGACTTTACATGGACGCATACCTTAAACTGTTCCTGGTTGGAGGGTAATCACTCGGGGACTTTGATTACCTATTAAAGCAGTACACATGATGTGTTAGTGACCAGTCTCATGGTCATTGGTGCGGGGCACCAACACATATGTGTAGGTGTGTGTCCTTAGAGGATGTACACTGAACTGATCCGCTATTGGATCTTCAGATGGTTGATTATACCTAATGTCAACTGAAGATCCAATTGTCTCAGTAGCATCGTTGGTGAGTTGTCGAGTCATTAACCACTCCAAGACACGTGTGAAGATCATCAATGGTCAAGAGGGGATCGCTCACTGTCGGGTATATATCAGACAGTTAATGGGTCATGACATTGACGCTCCGTTAAATCCCTGGCCAAGGTCGTGTGAGTTCGTTTAGAAAGGACGTCATACACTCTATTTAAGGAGGTCATAGTCAAATGGCACGATCATGGGGTTTGACAGAAACCATACCCTCGATTGTACCAGACTCATAGAAGGAGCGAGGGATTATATCGATGCGGTAACTGTGGACTTACAGGTACCAGACAGGCTGGTTTAAACCCGACGTCCTCTAGGATCACGTGGATTTGCTTGACCCAATGTGATCGAAGGTTCAGAATGAATTAAACTATTATTCGGCTCTAGTAGAAGCGAATAATACGTTTAATTTACTTCTAATTGGGAATTAGAAGTTAATGGGCCTTAAACTAGAGTGACTATGGGCCTAGAGGATCACACACAATGGATTCTTGGGTGACGGATTATTATTATACAAATGCATGTATTATTTCCTTTTTAGTTCCTTTTGGAAAGGAGTATAAATGGAGCTTAATACATATGTATAATAGAAGAAAGGATATATATACAGTTTCGGTCTTTTGGAGCCCTTTTAGAAATGGCCAAAACTCTATATATATGGCATCCTACGTGAGCTCATTCGAACTCTCTTGGCTTAACCAAGCATTAAGGGTTAAGAGAGGAGGATTAGCTCCTCCTCCCTTTCCTCCCTCTTGCTCTCTCTCTCCAGAAGGTGAAAGGGTCGGGGAAGGTCCGTGCCGGGGGGTACCGTCGCTGCGCAAGGATCTGTGTGGATCATCTCTAGAGGCCGTGCAGCTGTGCGGCTCGGTATTCTACATCGGGCTTAGCGGACAGCGTCGTTACGCGCAAGGTGAAATACGCAACCCGTAATTAGGGGTTGGGGTGATTAAAACATCGATTAGAGCATAGATCTAGGTTTCCATGCAACCGGGATCGGGCAAAATAAAATTTTGTTATCCGCTGCGTTGCCCGATGGTGCTGTGCGAAACCTTACAGTTACATCAAGCTCCATCTCTTTTTCTTTTATCTCTCTTTGTTTGAGTCTAGTTTTATCATCACTCCTTCATGTTAAGCCACTTTGAATCTTTACTTTCCTATCTTTTATCTGCCAAGTGAGTAAAATAATTCCCATGTTGATCAATGATGCCGCCGACAGCTGCTTTTACAATACGGTGGCAAGGTAACTTATCTGTGTAAGTATGCATTCACATTCTCTATTTATAGTCACTTATCATCATGCATGGTGTTAACACGAGGTGCCTCTTCACATGATTAAGAGTGGTATAGGTCCTGTCTAGATTTTCATTCGAGTCAATAAGTTTCAAAGAGTCTTAGCTTGCTTCTGTAGCACTTTAGGTTATGAAAACTTCGCGTTGGTAGTCGGGCATTCCCTCCCCGCTCATTAAGGACAACCCTAAGCATAGGCACCACACACACTTCATGGCGTCCTTAGCCGTCTTCCTTGAAAAATACCGTTACTACTTGGGCCATGCTCGAGGGCACGAAGTCTTTTCTCTTCTCTATTCGATCGAAATATGTGGGCAGAGGTAGTGTGGACAAAACAACCAACCTGAGCACATCCCGATAAGATGAAGTCTCAAATAGGGGCAGTCTATTATGACCTTATTCTCAAACTTAAATGCTCACCAAAGTCAAAGTCAAAGTCAAGAAAGTGATCAAAGTTTCAAGTCAAAATCCAAAATAAAAATGTGAGCAAAAGTCAAAAAAATCAAAGAAAATTGACATGGCAAGAGGCAGTATAGTTTTCACGCGAGACGTTATGAGTCCGGTCGTATGCGTGTTTACTACTCTCCGGCACGTCATGTTAAGTTGTCACGTCCCGTGTTTCCACTTTAGCAGGGTGAGAGAGAGAGAGAGAGAGAGAGAGAGAGAGAGAGAGAGAGCTTACTATAGTGCTGCAATTAATAGACGATGGCCAAATGTGTCATAGCTATTGACAACAGCGGTTGTAGTTGCAGTTGCAGCAATGGTGCCTATATCGGCATCGACACTTGCAGGAGGAGGAGGAGGGCACTCGGGCATCCACTTGGCCTTGGGGGCCTTCATTTCTTAAGAGAGGATCGAGAGATAGGAGTGCGAGAGGTGCTTCTCCCACCCCCCTCGTACACAACCATTGCTCATCCCCTTCTCCCACAGTCGCCTTCCTTTTCAACCATATGTCATCTCCTTCTTCCTCCCTCTCTCCCCTCTCGTGTGCTATGACCTCCAGTAGCATCGTGACCCTCTCGACCATTGTCATCACCCCCATGCCCGAACACCTCTACGACCACCCCGGGCTACAGTAGTCGAGCTACTCACCCTGATTGCCCCACCCCATCGTTTGTCGGCCTCCTGGCCATCAATGCCACCCCTGTGACCACCCCAAAGCCCGCAACAGCCACACTGCTTGCCTTGGTTGCCCCGTCGTCGTTCACCTTTCTCCCAGCCTATGCACTCATGAGCCGCCCTCTACCCACACTAGAACTACACACAACCACCACAAATACCCTTGTGCTACCTAGCCGCCCAACCTATAATTGGACACCGGTCCCTAGCAAGTCCCATTGCCTAGCGACGCCCCTCCTTCACTAGCTACCATGAGGGGGAGATCAGAAGGGGGAGTCGAGCCCATTGATGGAGGGGGAGGGGGAAAGCCAGCTTCGTCAGTCGGAGTGCCCGCTTTACCGACGTCGAGGATGATGAGTAGAGAGGGGAGAGAGATGATGAGAGAGGGAGTAGAGAGAGAGGGAGGTTAGTCATTGATCCTTGTTAACTCACTTGATGTTAGCCACCGTGAGCTGCCGTTGACGGTAGGGGCATAACGAGGAATTATTTGAGATTTTAGGTGTAGACACGCTATTCCTGACGTCTCCTGAGAAAATCCCATATTACTATACGACGCCCCGCAGCGGCTTTCGCATTTTGAATCGCCTGAGTGCTTCCTATTCTTGAGTCTTCTTCCACCTTTTCGGCATCCGAAAATCGTCTCGTTGCGGCATTCGGACAGCATCAACATCGATCGGACGCACCGGAAGGTTCTGAAACTAGGAAGAATGTCTGGCAGGCGGCTGCCGACGCCTTTTCAGGGGACCCGGGGGGGGTCTTCATGGAGGCGTCCAGGCCCATGGACGCCTCCATGACTTTAATATATATAAAAAGACAAAAAACACATAAAAATATAATAAATTAATGGAGGCGTCCAGGCCCCTGGACTCCTCCATCAAAATAAAATAATAAAAAATAAATAATATTAATAATGATAAAAAATAAAAATAAAAACAAAATAATAATTTTATGGAGGTGTCTAGACCTCTGGACGCCTCCATGAACTTGCCCACGGGGCCCCCCGACCGCCAGTCGGTTTGTCGTGTGAGGAAAAATTCAAATTGTGAAGACGTCCTGCAAACTAGACGCGCCCACTCATGAATCACGCGCGCTGATCAAGACCACGCGTTGTGCCAAACCGCATGCGGCTTTCGGCGGGGGTTCGGTGGGCTTTTATGGAGGCGTCTAGTTGCCTGGACGCCTCCTTGAAAATATCTGAAATAAATAAATAAAATTAGAATAAAATATAATTTTTACTCTGATGAAGGCGTCCAGGGTCCTGGACGCCTCCATCCTCCGGAGCCCTATAAATAGAGACCCCCCCTCAGTCCGAGAGGAGCTTCTAAGAGGTCCGACAGGCTGCCGGATCTCATTTCTAACCCGTGGGTCTTTTGCAGGGGGAGGTTCTGCCGGATTCTCGGGTGCCCACACTCGCAGGAGGAAGGCCGTCTTCATACACCGTGCTTCCACGTCGTCCCTACGCTGCCGAAGCTCCGCCGGATCTCGCCATCGGCACATCCAATAAGCCAACTCTCTCATTTTCTTCGTAGTTCTTTTACATTCATCATCTTCCATTCTTCGTCTCCCTCCATAAGGGAATCTTATACTTTTGCATAACTCCATTCATCATTACATTTCCCTCCTACTCGTGTCCGAGAGGGGTTTAAAACCACACAAACCAGGTGTGTGCCCTGCTACAATTTCATCACTTTCATTGCAAGGGATTGCTACTGCACTGTCATTTTCTAATTCCATTTATTTACTGTCTGTTGTTTTGCAAGGGTAACTAAAGAAGGCCCTCTCCGTCGGTCGGCCGAAGGGGGAGGAAGAAGCAACCCGCCACTTCCTGCTAGTGAGGTAGGTGCGATCATTTCCTTATTTTGGGGTCTTTGGCCCCTGGCGATCACATCATATTCTCGAGGCCGCGGCGAGTCACTTCCCCAATGGCCGTTTAAATTTTTGTTCTTTATATTCTCCTTATATTCTGTTATATTCTTATCTGCTCATATTCTCGAGGCCGCGGCGAGTCACTTCCCGCAATGGCCGTTTGAATTCTGTCCTTTCTCTTGTATATCTTGAATTGCTGCTATATCTGCTATACTCTCGAGGCCGCAGCGAGTCACTTCCCGCAATGGCCGTTTCAATTCTTGCTATTTAATTTCTGCACCATTCCCGTCCCCCCGAGGCCGCGGCGAGTCACTTCCCGCTGTGGCCGTTTAACCCCCATATCTTGCTATATTGCATTTGTCCGACTCGCCCTGCCGGCGCAATCTCCCGTGGTGGCCCCTTCTCTTTTCTCTTATTTCTGTGTTGCAGCAAACAAAACGAGCCCGCGCGCTCTGCATTTTCGTTTCTCAAACCGCGTGACGTCGCTCACAGATTGGCGATCACGGTGGGACTTCAGTTGCTTTCTTTTCAGTTACCCTTGCAATTTCTTGTGATTGGCTTTACTATCTCTTGTGTGATGTTATATCTTGGTTGTTTTCTTATTCTTTGGTGTCCCATATCTCTGTCAGCATTTCATTGCATACATCCACCCCTCTTTTCTATTCTTTTTCATTTTTTCTAAGGATCACCCTTTCTCGGTGAAGGAAGGACTCTCCGTTCGGGAATTCCTCTCGACGGACTAGAATCACCTCCACTGGGACCTCCGTAAGTCCCCGACATCGTAGAATCTCCTCTTCGTTCACTGAGCCGGTTGTACCATTGAAGATCCCCGGAGTTAGTCGACCCATTCGTGGTGAGACGAGAGCCCCTAGCTGACACGGTGGTGAAACAAAAACGAACTAGGGTCCCTATTTTGTGTGAACTTCGGATCTGGTTAAAAACACAAAAAATCATCAAAATCAAAACACAAAAAAGGCGTAAAGGCATCCACTTATTTGATAATCTCTGCTATTTACTTGCTAGTGTATGTTTTTGCGTTCCGAAAAAACTGTGAGCATGGCTCACGAGTCTTTTGAGGAAAACCACCCTGGTCGTGGTGAGTCAGTCGAGCCGTGAGTCCATGCAATGGACGCGGGTCCTTCTTATGAGCCCTCGCATGAGGTGCAGGTTATTGCAGGGGACACGTCCCCACCACAGGACATCTCCTCTTTGCTGGGCGTCCTCGCCAACACGGAGCTTACCTCTGAACAGCTCCGGGCCCTCCAGGCCATTCTGAAGGGTAAATTTGTTTCCCCCACTCCCCAGGAATCAACTGCAGCCATCGCACCTCTCCAAGAGTCGGTGCAGGCCATTCCATCTCCTTCACTAGCGCAAGCCATCCAGTCTCCCTCGCTTCAAGGGCAAGAGAGCCAACAACCACCCTCGTTCCAGTTCCCTTCGCAATCTCAAACCCCCGTTGTCCCCCACGTACCACTCCAGCCGGGGCCAACTGTCGGCGGCCCGACAGCTCCCTCTCATTCGGGGTTCCCCCCTCAAGTCTCCGGGAGACATTTTCCTCCCCAATGGCACGTGCCACCTTCACTTCCCGAGGAGCTCGCCCAATCGCTCCTCAACTGGTTCAATAGAATGGATGAACAATTTCAGAATTTGAAGAAAATGGTGGACGTGAAATCCACCCCGGAGGTTGCTTTGCCAATCCTTCCGGTCATCCATCTTCCTCCCTCCGAAATGCCCACGTACCGCAGGTACAATGGCATTGGCAACCCCTTCATTCACCTCAAGGATTTCATGTATGAGTCCTCCTATTGGCAAAATGACCAGAGATCCATGGCATACCTCTTTCGGAGATCATTGGACGGTCTTACGTTAGAGTGGTTCTATTCTTTGGAGCCCCGCGAGGCCGAGAATTTTGAAGCAGTCCAGAGAAGGTTCTTGCAAAAGTATCGGGATAGGGTCGGTCCCTCTCTTTCCATTACCGACCGAGTGGCCGAGAAGATGAAGTCCGATGAGGATTTTGTACGCTATGCCGACAGATGGAGGTCCCTGGCAAAAAGAATAAGAGATACCCTCTCAGAGCCTGAACAAGTGAAGATGATTGTATCCAATGCCACCCCACAATTCAGGCATGTCTTGGCCATGAACAAGCTCACCACCATGGAAGAGCTCCATGAAAGAGCCCGGTACATCCAGGCCCAGTTAAAAGACTCCCCCATTATGAACATGTTTGAGCCGCCGAAGCCCAAGGTGGTCAAAAAGACAGGCGCTGGTGTCCCAGGCGGAGCAACAGAAGGGGTCGTAACAAATGAGCAAGTGAGTGCGGTCAACAACGCCAACTATGCAGTCAACCCAAGGCTTCCACAAATGCCCCGACTTCCCCTCCAACCAGGTCCTTTCCCCTCTCGTCCTCCACCCCAAAACGATCCACCCCAGAACAACATGCCTCAACTACTTCAACCCCAGCAACAACCTCGACCCCAGCAACAACAACCACCACTTCAGTACAACCAAGTTCCACCCCCAGGAAACTACGGTCCCCCAAAGCAACAAAGGAGGCCGATTGGTCCCAAGAGAGCCTATTACCCACCATTGCCAGAAACTCTGGCGGATATTTTCAACGCCGTCATGGCCTCAAACACCCTCGTCCTACCCAGGGAAAGGCCCGTGTGGCCCCCGAATGTTGATACCTCCAGATACTGCGTCTATCACAGACAGCCAGGACACACAGTAGACAACTGCTTCCAATTCAAAGATTACATCCACGACACGAATGATGAAGGCGGAATTGACTGGGATGAAATGAGGCGATACGTCGCCACTCTCAAGGCTAGGAGACCTCCTCCTAGGCCACAGTTCCAGCAACAACAGCAGCCACAGCAACAACCACAACAATAACAACAGCCTCAGCAGGCCCAACCACAACAGCCCAACATGGGCATAATCCAGAATCCATTACCGAAGCACCAACAGCCCAATCACCAGGTCAACCCCATCTCCTCCTTCCCGGAAGTCGGGAGAGAGCAGGTGTGGCACCCAGAAAGTACCTCTATTCTTTCTACCACCAACCCTATCGTCATGCAACCCCCTCGCCTTGCCCGAGTAGCACCTCTCTCTCATCAACCCGCATCAGTACCGCCTTCACCATTTCCACTGCCATCACGCCCTCTCATTCGCACCCCAATGACCTATCAGTCAGCACCATTCATTACGCCCTCACACCCTCTCATCTTCTCTCACTCCCCCACTTTACCATCCACCTCTACTGCATTTGCCCCTATGCCTCCTAAGCCCCTTATCACCCGTCCACCGTACGTAACCCCGCCTGTCTCCACCATACCACCGCCAATGTCTTCAAAACCACTCATCACCCACCATCCATCTCAAAACCATTACCCGCTTCAAACCCTACCCACTTCCACTTTGCCTCCACCTCCACCTTCCAGACCCCTTATCCTTCATAACCCGTGCGATATCCCCTCTACCTCCACCATGCCTCCACCTAACAAATCCCTCATCAGAATCCCTGCTCCCATCATCACCCCTGCTTCATCAACCATCCCTCCACCACTACCCCTCAAACCTCTGTTAAAACCCACTGCTACCCCTATAGAGGTACAAAAGCCGCAGGCAATGGTGCTCCGGGGTGGAAGGATTTTCCACAGGATTTTCCCCCAGAACAGTCAGAATCTCGAGCAGTCTCAGCCAGAGAGGGATGATGGAGAACAACTGGAAAGATCTATCCCTGGAACACAGTATGATCTGTTGAAACACTTGGACAAGACGCCTACTCGGATCTCCATCCTGGAGCTGCTTCAGAGATTCACATCCCATCAGGCAACCTTAATGGAGTATCTTCAAAAGGTCATGGTGAATGAGGACCTTCATGTAGAAAAGATTTCTGCCGTCCTGACCCCAACGGACACGCAACCGGCCATCATGTTCCACAACTACGAGCTCACTCCCAAGGAAGCTCGGAAATATACATTGTGTGTTTCAATAAAAATTAATGGGGTATCCATAAACCCATGCCTTGTAGACACGGGTGTGTCCATAAATGTGATCTCCATGAGCACCCTTCAATTGTGTGGGGTCGAACAAGAACAGATAAGACCTTCTTCAATCACAGTCACGGCTTATGACAATAGCAAAAGGCCGCCGCAAGAGATGATTATTCTGAGGGCAGAGCTAGGTCCTATGTCAGTCCCCGCGGAATTCCATGTCCTCGACATGGACCCCACATTCAAGGCCATACTGGGTCGCCCCTACATTGAAGTCATGGATGCTGTGCCTTCCACCAACCATCAGTGCTTGAAGTTTCCTTACAATGGAAGAATTATTAAAGTAGTCAGCACACCTGTCCTTCACACGGTGGATGCTATCAACACCTCTCTGCCCTCTGTTTGGCCGTCTCATCGGCCTATATTGTCATTGCTGGACGTGTGTGATTCATCTCACATTCCGCTAGCACCAAAGAAGCCGATGAAGGCAACAACGCCATATCCCCCTTCTCACTCCAAAGGATGGGAGATCATGAGGAACATCGGCTATCAACAAGGTAAAGGTCTGGGCGCACAGCTACAAGGTAGGCTGAAACCACTAAAGGAGATTAGGCCAAACCGCAGGTTTGGCCTAGGCTTCAAAGGACCATTCAAGGCGGATTGGAAGCCCCTCACATGGACCCTATCAAACCACTTCAACAAAGGGCCCGTTGTTCAGATGGGAGATTACCCGCAAGAAGCACATGGGGGATCACATGCTGTATATTCGGCTGAAAAATATCTGAGGGTCACCAAAAGAGGCAAGATCAAAGATCCAGAATGCGAATGGGACAAGTGGTTTGATATACGGGATATTTCCGTTGCACTGGAAAGGATGTTCTCGCCTCCACGGCTTGAAGGACCGCCATTGATCTCTGAAATGCCAGAGAATATCACTATTGTTGCCAAGGTTCCAAACTATCCTCGTCCTCGCCAGAAGGACCCTGTCACCAGCGGATCTTCATCCGACATCACCATCACCACCGACGACTCATTAGCCGTCATCTTCTCCATTCACTCGTCACAGCCTTTGTTGTTGTCATCTTCTTGGGCCAGACGATTGTCTGATGACCTTCCCAGATCCCCCTCTCTACTTACATACCTGCGCGGGTTTCTCAACCCGCGCCAGATCTTCAATCATGATCTGCTCTACGAGCCTCCCAATCCTCTAGCCATAGCCACTTTTCTCTCTCCTCCGATCTCTTTTGACTGTTTTGTCATCAAAAATGAAAACGAAAAAAAAACGTCAATTTCCAAACTCCTCAACAACACATCTTCGTTGAGGAAACCTCCTACATCTCCCACGGGTGCGTCCCGCCCTGCGGACCACCCGTCCAAGGTCCGATGAGCAACCTTTTCTACCCCTCCTCTGAGGGGTCTTTCCCTGTACATTCTTCACCATCCTCTTCATCTTTTTCTTCTTCTGTAAATAATGTCAGTCAATCTAGGAATAATAAGTCAAAGGTAGTACCTAGGAAGAAATCCAAGGGTAGGCAGATCCCTCGTCGATTCCTTCTGGACTTAGCCGCCAGGTGTCAGGCCCTTCTTGCCATCCCTCAGTTGCTAGAAAATCCCATCCAGCTACCAGAAATAGAATGTGAGGGCAACTGTGCAATTGATGAGGGGTATGGAGTCTACGAGATCAAGGGTGGAGAATACCCTACTGAAGATGAGGGTGAGGAATATGATGATGCGGCTGGCGCATATGCTAGTGGAATTAGGAGATTCGACGAGCCGTCAACCGCCGTAGAAGAGTCCACCAAAGAAGTCAACTTGGGAACTGAGGAAGACCCTAGGATCATCCTCATAAGTGATAACCTACCACCCTCCGAAGAAGAGGCATTAATTGAAGTTCTCAAGGAATATAAGGACACGTTTGCATGGAGCTACGAAGATATGCCGGGTCTTGATTCAACCCTGGTCGAACACCGTTTAACCCTAAAACCATGGTCTGTCTCGGTAAAACAAAGGTTAAGGCGTTTCCACCCTCAGATGGCTTTGAAAATGAAAGAAAGAGGTCGATAAGCTCCATAAAGCCAGGTTCATTAGAGTCGTTCTTTATTCTCAATGGGTGGCAAACATTGTCCCGGTCATGAAGAAAGATGGGAAAGTCAGGATTTGCATCGACTTCCGGGACCTTAACCGCGCGTGTCCAAAGGATGATTTTCCCTTGCCTCACATTGATGTGTTAATCGACAACACAGCAGGATATGAGACCCTCTCATTCATGGATGGATTTTCAAGATATAATCAAATTCGTTTGGCCGAAGAGAATCAAGAGAAGACATCATTCACTACACCTTGGGGAACATATTGTTACGTGGTCATGCCATTTGGGTTAAAGAATGCTGGAGCTACTTACCAAAGAGCTATGATGGCCATATTTCACGACATGATGCACATATATCTGGAGGTGTATGTGGATGATCTATTGGTGAAATCAAGGACCAGGATGGAACATCCAAGGGTTTTGGCTAAGGTCTTGCAGAGATCAAGAGAGTTCCAATTGAAAATGAACCCGAAGAAGTGTGTGTTTGGTGTATCATCGGGTAAATTAATGGGCTTCATTGTGAGTAAAAGAGGGATTGAGATAGACCCCGACAAAGCTAAGGCCATCAGGGATATGCCGCCTCCCAAGAATTTGAGGGAAGTCTGAGGTTTAATCGGGAGGTTGCAGTTTATTCATCGGTTTGTGTCTCAGCACTCACAAAGGTGTAGACCTTTCTATGAGTTGACCAAGCCAGGAGTAGAATTCCACTGGGATTCTAAATGACAAAAAGCTTTTGAAGGGTTAAAGGAATATCTGGCTAGTCCACCTGTTCTCATTCCACCCAAACGAGAAAAATCGCTGATCCTCTACATCTCAGTCTTGGACGACTCCGTGGGAGCTGTCCTCGCACAAGCTGATGAAGAAGGCAAGGAACGGGAAACCTATTACTTGTCCAAACTTCTCAATCCCTGTGAGCAGAAGTACACAGTCATGGAGAAAACCTGTGCTGCCCTCGTTTGGGTAGTGCAGAAATTGAAGCATTACTTCTTGGCTCATGAGGTCCACTTGATTGCTCGCATGAACCCTATCAAGTTTCTTCTGGAGAAATCCATCCTTACTGATAGGCTAGCACGCTGGCAGAGTTTCCTCTCTCAATTTGACATCACTAGGGGTGAGCACGGTTTGGTTTGGTTTGGTTTGAAGAGAATTTTTCTAAAACCAAACCGAACCGAATTAAGGCTTCAACCCGAACCGAACCAAACCAAATTAGTTTGAAACCAAACCAAACCAAACCGAATTAATTTGGTTTGGTTCGGTTTGGTTCGGTTTGAACCATATTCATCTCCCATTTTATAAATTAGATTGGATTCAAACAACATTAGAGAAAGGTAGGGTAAAAGAATTTCTACCAAATAAAGTAAATATTAAAAAAATAACATACAAAGTTGTAACTTGTAAGAACAAACTCCATAATATTTTCACATAAAAAATTAAGAACTTCGGTTACAGTAAAATAGAAGGTTATTTGAAACCTATTTTATAAAGTCGTAAACCCCATTAGAATGGCGGGAATTAGACTTTTTAAATTCAGATTTATAGTTACATATACATTTATATTAATTTGATAAAAATATTCTTAAATTCAGGTTATTCGGTTCGGTTTGGTTTTGTTCGGTTTCTTGAACTTCAAAACCAAACCAAACCAAATTTTTTAATACGGTTCGATTTGAACCCAAATCAAAAATTTTCAAATTTCAACCCAAACCAAACCGAACCAAATCGTTCGGTTCGGTTTGGTTTTCGGGTTGAACCCGAATAATGCCCACCCCTAGACATCACCTATATCCAGCAAAAGGCGATTAAAGGCTATGCCATAGCCAAGCATCTCGCTCACCATCCTCTTCCTAAGTTCGATCCTATCCAATCAGAGTTTCCAGATGAGGAACTAATGTCCGTCACTCAGTCTGATAAGCCAATGTGGACATTATATTTTAATGGAGCTCTGAATTCCCAAGGGAAGGGTATCGGCATTGTCTTTCTAACGCCTGAAGGCATTACTATCCCAGAGGCATTTCAGCTCGCGTTCCCAGTCACCAACAACATCGCTGAATACGAGGCTCTTCTAGCTGGCCTGGAACTAGCCCGTTCTTTCTATATCACTGAGTTGCGAGTCGTGGGTGACAGTCAACTTATTCTCCGCCAGGTGCTTGCCAAATATCGCACCCTCGATCCCAAGCTCAAACCCTATCAGGAGCTGGTCTCTGCCTATGCCAAATTGTTCACCAAGCTGATCTTTGTCCATGTTCCTCGCGAACAGAACATTCTGGCCGATGCCCTCGCCTCCTTGGCGTCATCCTTCAAATTCCCTTTAGGTGCATGGTTTAAATCCATCATTCTCTACAAGCGTCTTGTCCCTGTCGTTCAGGACCCTTACCTCTTAAAGATCAAGGAACGAGTCCTACAGAAGATCCAGAAGGGAGAAATTCTTGAGAAGAGGGAGATCATGCTGGCAGAAGTCGAAGAAGAGCTGGCTGACGAGGAGAAACCATGGTTCTATGAAATTGTCAAATACTGTAAAGATCAGTCTTATCCTGAAGGAGCCACCATAGAAGATAAGAAAGCCATAAGAAGGGTGGCTCAGAAATACATATTGGTTGGAGGTCTACTCTATAGGAGGAGCCTTACTGGCGTTCTGTTAAGGTGTCTTGACGACAATTAGGTTTGGAAATGCGTAGAGGAAGCGCACTCGGGTGTGTGCGGTGGCCACGTGAATAGCCAGATGCTCGCCAAGAAGATCATTAGGCAAGACTTTTACTGGCCCACTATGGAAGAGGATTGTGCCGTCTATGTCCGTAGGTGTGTCAAGTGTCAACTTCACGCCGATAAAATACATTCACCCTCTTCCTCACTTCACCCAATATCCTCCCCATGGCCTTTCTTCATGTGGGCATTCGACATCATCGGTCCCCTAGGTGATCCCAATTCTCTCACCAAGCAGAAATCTTTCATCCTTACTGCGACGGAATACTTCGCCAAATGAGCCGAAGTCGAAGCTTACGCAGAAATCAAGGTGTCAACAGTCTGCAAATTCATCATGAAGAACATCCTCGCCAGGTTCGGCGTCCCAAGCACAATCGTCACCGACAATGGGCCACAGTTCATTTCTCAGGACCTTCAAGACCTCTGCAAAAGGTACGCAATTGCATTGCATCATTCATCACCTTATTACTCACAAGGTAATGGCCAAGCGAAGGCCACCAATAAAACATTGATCAAAATCATCAAGAAAACCTGCGAGTCCAGTAAGTTTTCAGACTGGCCAGAGAAGCTTATCGAAGCTCTATAGGTCTATTGCACTTCAATCCGTACCCCCACCGGGCAGACTCCATTTGCCCTTACTTATGGGACGAAAGCGGTAGTCCCGTACGAGACTCTGATCCCTTCTTTCAGAGTACAATTGGATGAGAAATTTCCCCTCGACGAACGTCGCAATTCACTCCTTGCCCAGTTGGAACTCTTAGACGAGAAGCGGCTGGCCACTGCCGAGCATGCGCATGTGTATCAAAATAGACTCGCTCGCTTTTACCAAAAGAAAGTCGTTGAGAGAAAATTCAAAGTCGGTGAGATGGTCGTAAAAAGAATTTTTGTCAAACCTGGAGGGCCGCATTCTAAGCTCCAACCCAATTGGGAAGGACCATTTGTGATTCAAGCTGTGTACCCTGGCAACGCCTACAAACTAGTCAACGCCGAAGGGACTGAGTTATCCCACCCTTGGAATGGGCTTTATCTTAAAAAGTACTACCCCTAGCGTAGTGCCAAAACGTCAAAAATAAACAAATGATGAAAAGAAAAAAAAACAAAAATATTAAAAATCATTAAATATATGGAAAATTCAAAATGCCGATGCCTGGTGGTCACCATGTTGTTAAGTCCCTACATCCAACCTTCATGTTAGGATAGGGCCCATTAAGGCTTGGTAGACACTGGGTCTTGATTTGCCAGAACCGTGGAGATCCCTGTCCGGCCACATCGTCCTATGCACGCTCAAAGGAAGCCAACATGTACTCACTTACGTATTTTATCCAAAAAAAAGTTGGTAGCATCACCTACGGTGGGGCCTCACCCAGAAGATCTCCAGAAGCTGTAATCTTTATTCTTTTCTCTTCGACCAAACGAGACAGTCGGCGCCCTTAAAACGCTGAGCATGAGAAACCAAAACTCAAACCCCTTAAGGCAAGAGTAGGATCCATTTCCTCGAGCATCGATCAGAGCACGAGAAGAGGGCAGTGTCCCCGCGGGCATACAAAAGGGAGCCCACAGTGTCAAACGACTATATCTCCCTCGCAAAAAGAAACACAAAATCAAAATCAAGAAAAAAAGCATGGTCGTGACCGTGCCTGATGCGATAAATGGAACCCCTCAAAGCAAAAGTCTGAATCCACAAAAGGGGCCATGGAATGTAAATGCTCTTGATTTGATCCGAAGTTGTTCGAAAGAGGAGAGTTAATGGGCCCTTATTGGCTCGCCGGGTTAACGGTTTTGCCGGTCCTCTCAGGAGGTCTACCCCATTCACTCTTCCTTCCTCCTCTAAAGATGAAAGCTAGATGGAGTTTCTAAAGGGTGAAATCCGCCAAGGTTTGCGACCTTATTTTAATATACACATATGGCTGCCTACTTTGAAAAGTAAAAGCTATCACTGCGAAGGAGTCTCTGTGTTTCTGGCCGGTCAAGACCCTTGTTTACCACCTTGATGTCTTCTTATTTAACCTTGGGCTTAGGCCAATGCAAGCGCATCACCTATGGGTGTGACGGCGTCTGATTCCGGGTCAGTGTCGCGCGGTTGGTCGTTGGGGTTTCAGGGTGTTCCATCATATACCACCTAGGGTTGTAAGGAAATAGACCCGGGTCGGGCAAATCATTTACCTCGAAAACCTTTTGGGTGAATCCCTGTGGTCGGAAGCGACTGGGAGTCTAAGCATGGCATGACGGTATTGTCATCAGGGTAAGTCTTAGCAGGCGAGATTATCATTCGAGGGGTCTAGAGGCCCAAATCAACCTAGATGTACACTTAGGATACCTATAAGGTTAGTAAGAAACCCCTGTTCTCGTGTAGGTTAGGTGCCATTTGGGTGCTTGCCAGGCGTTAGCAACAAAAAAAATGAAATGATAAAAACAAAAAAAAAAGAAAAAGAGAAAATGTACATATTTGCAAACAAAAAAAATGAATATAACAAAATAACAAAAAAATGCCAAATATAAAAAGAAAAATAAATCAATTTTGCATGATTACATTTGTATGCAGCATTTCACTTTTTAATCTCACTTGCATTCGTGTGCTTGTCTGTCGCATTCATCATCACCACATCTTTCCCTTGCCTTCGTTAATAAGGGCTTGGCCCCTTGACCCGTTATCAAGGACAGATCAGAACAAATCTCGCATATTGGGCAAGGGGCCAAGTCAGAGCAGATATTCTAACTTGTTTGTTTAAGTGATGTATGCAGGAATTCGAGAAAGCAAGAAAGAGGTAAGAATCCAAGAATCAAACATTTTATTCCTTTCCAAAATAAAAAAAATTTACATCAAGTTCCACCATCTCTCTCTGCATTACTCGTCCCGCTACTCTCCGGGCAAAACGCTCTCAAGGGTACTACCCAACTACGAAAAGCAGTACTCCTACCGCTCTGTACTCCTCTTCCTATTTCCACACCCCGACGTTGATCCGTGGGGGCAGCAAAAAAGCTACTAACATGAAAGGCACACTCTCGTGCTCTTCGGTAGCGCTCCTCACCATCTCTCAGCCATTGTTCAGCAAGACCAAGGCTGGTTCGGAGTTTGAACAGCTGGGCCTCTATGGCCCTTCGTTCCTCCCTTTCAGCCAATCTGTCGGCTCTTTCTCTCTCCCTTTCTCTTTCTCTCTCTGCCTGTTCTCTCTCACGGTCTTCCCTCTCCAACTGGAGAGTGATCCTCAGCTCTATGGCATCCCTAGAAGAGTCGTCATCTGGATGACGTCGCAGTTCCTGCTCCAGCTCTACTGTTCTAGCCTCCCTCAGCGCAGCTTAGGCAAATGACTCTTGCGTCTCCTTTTCCTGCCAGATATACCATCTTAGATATGCGGCAAGGTATAAACAAGGAGAACTCAACACTAAGACTCTTACCTGTATAGAGAGCATCCCTTCTACCTCCGCGGCATGCTGTGTAGCACGAGCGAGTTGCTCGTGAAGCAAATCAAGTTCTGAGGTGGGGACCCATAAGCTAGAGATGCCACCCACTCCCATTGCTGAGGAGGCCGCGTCAATCTGGGCGCGCTATGGCCACACATGTGATAGTTAGCGGCCGAACACCATGGATCAAGGGTCTTGATTAGGAGTGTGCACTGTACACCTACCGAGGCACTCAAGGCTTCACGTGTGTCACCCAATTGTTGCTCCGTCTCTGCCAGGCGAGATCGCAAGCTCGCTATCATAGTGTCACGGACATCCTGCACCCATGCCATAGAAGTCAGCATTCCCACAAAAATCAAAGCAAGAGAGAAGGGGAGACCTACCTCCACAAGTCCCCAGGGTTGGAGCCGCTCTGCATACATTGACTTATACAGACGCAGGTGGTCTTCACTATCCTGTGCATGTGATTCCACGATTGTGTCACCCCGTTACCAATCTTCATACTGCTCGGGGAACCGCACACGCCAATCAATGCAGGTTGCCGGTCCTCGTGTCTTTCTCCTGACGCGAGGTGACGCAGTCGTATCCACCCATTCCTGAGCCAGTCCTAAAGTCCTCATAACCAATCGTAGCCGAAGCTGCTCGATTTCATTCAGGCAGTGCATCCACAGTTCCCGTCCGAATCGGGTACGACTTGTTAGAACCCATGGTTGGTTGGCATCGACCATGCCTGAGTAGGGTCTCCAGTTTACCTAGGTTAGGTTGTACATACTCGTTTAGCTAGTCAAAACCACAAACAAAAATAACAAAATAAAAATAAAAGTAAAAAAAAATCACACCATCGCTGCAGGGAATTCCTGTAGCTCGCGCCTTAGCACCATCAGCTGGTAGGTTAGAGGCGTTGCACTCATGATGGGTTGCCACTGCCTGGCTAACGGCACCGTTATTGGTCGCCAATGTCGAGCTCTCCCCATCGGAAGGTAATAATAGCTCCACAGCTCCATCATTATATGTCATCATATCTTAAGTGGACTATTACAAAAGAAAAACAAACAAAAAACAAAAAAAATGACAAAATCAAAAATACCTGGATAAATGGTGTGAAACCACTCGCAGTCATGTCACGGTCTGCCTCTTGGGACAGACCTGTAAACAAATGCGCCAGCATGGCAGCTCCCCAGGCGTAGTGGCCTACTCTTTCGAGGTCTGATAACAGCTCCAGGAAACGACAATGGATACCGTCTCCTTTCGAGCTCAGTATCAATCTTTCCAGCAAGAAGAGGAGAAATCTCCTCAAATCCATGTTGGATCTTTCCCAATTACCAAAATCTGTGCAGTACACAGCACGGCATCCTCTTTCCATCCTTCCCATGAATTCTTCTGAGGACTCATCATCCCGTCGACGAGTATCAGTGAGCCCTAATGCCTCCATGATAGATGTCCTGGCTACTGACCTGTTCTTCCGTCCATCTAGGTCCAAACCCAGTAGCTTCTGGGCACCTTCTCGGTAGTCCACGTAAGTGACTCCGGTCACTGCCTCGCCATCCACCTTGAGGCTCGTGATTCGGGCCACATCTTCTAGACTGGGCACCATGTGCCCCCAGGGCATCAAGAATGTCCGACTCACTGGGTCCCATCTTTCACGCAAGGCTTGGATGAGGACCAGGTCGAGCTTGATCGGCTCGATCCCGAGAAAGACCCCAAATCCCATCACATCTAGCCTGGCCTTCTGAAAGTCCGGGAGACCCATGTATGCTGCCGCTACTAACTCCCATGAAATGTGCGATTTCATCACACTCTGCGTGTGCATAGGGAATGGAGAAGTGTGTTGTCAAAAGAAAGGAGGAAAGAAAGGAAGGAAGAAAGAATGAGAAAAAGGGCAGGAGAGCTCAGCTTACGAGTTGCGATTGGGTCCTTTCGCTGAAGTACCCTTCGAGGTCCGAGAGCTTCCTCGAACTGCTACCACTGGACCTACTCCTCTTCGAGGAATGGGAAGATTCGCCCTCCATCCCAATCTCAGAACTTTGAGTTCCTTCTCTTTCGTGAGAATTTGTACTCTCCAAGTTGGCTCTCGATGTCTCTGGAGTAATGAAAGAGGCAGGTATTTATAGAAATGGGAGAAGTGCGGGCCAAGATTTCCTCCGTCACCTTTAACGATAGCCCTCGCGATAGGGCGCCTGCCCTGCGGTCCTATGTGTCATTTCACCGCTCACGCAGGGTGACTGTTAAGAAGGTGTAATATGACGACCCACTCCCTATGTTATCTAGGGATGCCCTATCATGCTTTGGAAGTCATCCGCAAAGTTTGAAACATCGTCCGGGAAAAGGGACTGGAGCCGTCATTATTGACTTTGACGGCAGATTCCTGTGAAAAATAGTCATAGCAAAACGCGATCCTCCTTTTTAGGGCGGGGTTTCAGCAGACACATCACATGGGAACAGTGCAAAGGAGAAGAAGTGTATGGAAGAAGGAACGCACAAGAGAACAAACAAGCAGCAAAAAATCAAATCACTCCATTCATACTTCTACATGAGCTATCATAGACACCACAATCATAGAGAGGAGGCGGGTCCACTGGCTCGCCAACTCTCGCCATTATCGTCATGCTCGTCCCTCTAGGTGTCCCTCTCCTCTCCCCTGAGGTGAGGGTCCCTCAGAAGCCTTCTGGATCCCCGTGCAGCAGCATCTGCCTCGCCTCGTGGCACCTGCTCTACGGCAATGGCTCGCTGCTCCTCCCCTGGCGTGGCGAAGAAACCACCAACAGAAAAGCGGCCAGACTGGTGGAGTCGCGCCCCGAACTCTCGTGCTCTCTCGTAGCGCATCTCCATGCCCTCTAGCCTCTGTCCCATAGCCCGAAGGCCTAGCTGAAGCTCCCTCACCTGGGCCTCCATGGCACTTCTGTCCTCTCTCTCCTTCTCCCTCTCTAGCCTTTCTCTTTCCGCCTCTCTCTTGGCCACATGGAGGAACACCCTCAACTCTAGGATGTCTGGAGAAGGCCTCTCCTCACCACGATGCCGCAGCTCCACTACAGTCGCTACCCAGGCATCACGTTCCTCTTCCGCCCGGGCCGCAAGGGCCACCGCACCGGCGAGTTGCTCCCGGAGGGAGGCAATCTCAAGAAAAGGGGCCGAGGAACTGGAAGATGCACCGCCGGCCATTCCCACCATCGTTGTCCGCTGGGCACGCTGGAACGAACAAACAACGGCCGTCAGCTAAGCTCCAACATTAAAGAAAGAAAAAATGCAGCACTTAACTTACCAGGAGCGACAGTTCCTGTTGAGTGACGGCCAGCTGCCGCCTAGCCTCTGCTAGTTGGGCATGCAAGCCGTTGATGTCAAGCGTATCCCCAACTTGGAGAAGCCCCGCATAACTCTCTCTCTGCTGCCGCAGGAAGTTGGCACTGTCCTGCACCAATACGCTCCCTTGCTGTCCAGGGAGACGTATGCGCCAGTCCTCGAGCTTCGCCTTGCCGCGACTCTCTTTCCTGACGCGGCTCAGCTCATCCGCGCTCGCCCATTCATCGGCCAAACCCGGGGCCTTTGCCATGTGCTGCATCAAAAAAGAAGGGTCTCGCGTCATAACGAGAACGCGTCTCCTGTCAAGGACGCGTCCGTCATTTGAGTGCAACACTCGCCGAACCCTTTTCCCCCCTCGCACGGCTCGCTTCAAAACTCAAAATGGATCAAAGAGGAAGAGATCGGAGGACCTACCAGACCATGTTCACCTCCCTCCGCGCCATCGGGCCCCTCGGGTCCCTCGGGGGCCCGAAGCGGCCCTTCTTCCTCCATGGAGGCCGCTCCGTGCTCTTGCGTGTCCCTCCTTGGGCGAGGAGTCCCTCGTCCCTCTCCACCTTCACCATGGTCTGGCCCACCGAACTCCATCGATCGAGAGAGGAAGAAGATGAAGAGGGGCAAGCAAATCTCGACGAGAGGCGGGCTCGTTTGCGGGTAAGGCACGAGAGAAGAAAGGCCGCCTGGCGCTTTAAATTTGAATTCGAAAGTTAAGACGCGTCCTCGCGCCAGGACGCCCCCAAAAGGAGAAAAGAAGAAAAAAAGAAGAGGAGAGGATCCCTCCGTGCAAGGCGTAGTTCCCTGCTTTTCAGGGCAAAGTCTCGTGAAGCGTGCCTCGAAACAACCTGGTGCAAAAGAAAGAAGCATGGGAGAGAGAAAGTACACACAACACAAGGAACCATTTCATTTCACATAAGCAAATAGTCAAAGTACATCATACAGTGAGAAAGGTGGGGTGTACAAGCAACTCTCTAACTCTCGCTATCACCCTCCTGATCATCTCTCTCCTCCCTCCTCTGACGGGGATCCCTAGGGGGCCTCTGCGAACCCTGAGAGGCCGTGCTCGCCTCACCAGGTGGCACCATGCCAGCTTCCAAGGCGCGACGACGCTCCTCAGTAGAAGAAACAAGGAAGCTGCCTATGAAGAACGAACCAGACTGACGAAGCCACGCGCCGCGCTCCTTCGCCCTCTGATACCGCTCCTCGCTCTCCCGAAGCCTCCCCTCCGCCGTGCCAAGGCTCAGTCGGAGCTCCATCACCTGGGCCTCCAGAGCCCTCCTCTCGTCCCAATCTCGATGTCGCTCTGCCCTCCTGTACTCCCTCTCTCTCTCTATGCTCTCCCTATCCCTCTCCCTCTCCTCTCTCTCTCTCTCTCTCAACGCCTCTCTCCTCGACAGCTCAAGGGCAATCCGCAGATCCAGCACGTCGCGAGGGAGCTCCTCAGCCTCCCGTCGCCGCTCCTCCTCTAGCCCTGCTATCTGCGCGTCACACTCTGCCACCCAGGCGTCACGCTCCTGCTCGGCACGGACCGCACGGGCCAGGGCATCCCGAATCTCCGCCACCTGCCAAAGGCCACGTACCCCATAAGAGAGCAGTGAAGGAAGAAAAATAGCTAGAAGAGAGTCGGGGTCTAGCAGACACTCACTCGAGCCTCGCGGTCACGCTCGGCCTCCTCAGCCCGGGCCACCGCGTACGCCAGCTGCTCCTGAAGGGCATAAACCTCCGGAGGAGGGCCCCACGAACTGGAACCCGCTCCACCAGCCATCCCGGCTGCCGATGCCTGATGGGCTCGCTGAAACACGGAACAAATGACAGTCAGAGGCTAAGCATCGAAATTAAGGTCACAAAATAAAAAAAATACATTGCATAGACTCACCAGGATCTCCAACTCCTATCGGATGGCCACCAACTGCCGCTTGGCGTCTGCCAGCTGGGCCCGCAGGTCAGCAATCATGTTATCACGAGCATCCTGCATTGCATATAAGTTAGTGTCACATATGTATACATATAGAAAAGGAAAACACCCACATTTCACACTTACCCCTGCCGCACCACCAAGGAAGAGACGCTCCCCGTACGTGGCCCGGTACCGTCTCAAGTAGTGGGTGCTGTCCTATACATGGGACACCACTGGGACCCCGCCTTGCTGCCAGTTGTGAGCGACGTCACGCGGTTCGGGGAGCGAAGAAGACGCGGAGCGCGCGGGCTCCTCTTTTGTTTGCTGTAACACAGAAAATAAAAGAAAAGAGAAGGGGCCACCACGGGAGATTGCTCCGGCGGGGCGAGCGGGACAAATGTAATATAGCAAGATATGGGGGTTAAACGGCCATAGCGGGAAGTGACTCGCCGCGGCCTCGGGGGGACGGGAATGGTGCAGAAATTAAATAGCAAGAATTGAAACGGTCATTGGGGAAGTGACTCGCCGCGGCCTCGAGAGTATGAGCAGAGAAGAATATAGCAAAATATAAAGAGAATATAAGAGCGGGAATTTAAACGGCCATTGGGGAAGTGACTCGCCGCGACCTCGAGAATATGAATAGATAAGAATATAACATATAAGAACGGGAATTTAAACGGCCATTGGGGAAGTCACTTCCCCTATTCATATTCTCGAGGCCGCGGCGAGTCACTTCCCCAATGGCCGTTTAAGAACGGAAATTTAAACGGCCATTGGGGAAGTGACTCGCCGCGGCCTCGAGAATATGAGCAGAATATAACAGAATATAAAGAGAATATAAGAACGGGAATTTAAACGGCCATTGGGGAAATGACTCGCCGCGGCCTCGAGAACAAGATGTGATCGCAAGGGCCAAAAGACCCCAAAATAAAGAAAGTGATCGCGCCTACCTCAAGAGCGGGAGATGGCGGGTTGCTTCTTCCTTCCCCTTCGGTCGGCCGACGGAGAGGGCTTTCCTTGGGTACCCTTGCAAAATAACGACAAACAAGTAACGAGTGGATTAGAAAGATGAAGGTGTAGTATTCAAATCCTTGTGATAAAAATAACGAAATGATGGCAAGACACACACCTGGTTGGTGTTATCTTTTAAACCCCTCTCGGACTCGAGTAGGAGGAAAATGAGATGATGGATGCAAGAAGTATATAAGAAGAGGCGCCCTTATGAAGGGGGATAGAGGATGCGAGATGATGAATGCAAAAGAACTACGAAGAAAAGGAAAGGATTGGCTTATTGGATGTGCCGATGGTGAAATCCTGCGGAGCTCCGGCAGCGTAGGGACGACGTGGAAGCGCGGTGGATGAAGACGACATTCCTCTCGCGAGCGTGGGCACCCGAGAAGCCGGCAGAACCTCCACCTACAAAAGACCCCACGGGTTAGAAATGACTCCGGTAGCCTCTGGGCTCCGGCAGCCTATCGGATCTCATAGAAGCTCTTCCAGAACTGAGGGGGTGGTCCTCTATTTATAGGGCTCCGGAGGGTGGAGGCGTCTAGGACCCTGGATACCTCCATCAGGGCCGAACTAATATTTTATTCTATTTTTATTTATTTTTTTGGAATATTCTTGTGGAGGCGTCCAGGGCCCCGGACGCCTCCAACAGGTCCACCGAAACCCACCGACGGTCGGCGGTTTAACACAACGCGTGGTTTTGGAGCGGAGACCCGTGATTTGAAAATGGGCGCGTCCAGACGACTGGACGTCTCCACAATTTAGATTCTTTCACACACGACAAACCGTCGATCGGTGGGCAGGACCCCGTGAGTGAGTTGATGGAGGCGTCTAGGGTCCTGGACGCCTCCAAAAAAAAATATTTTTTTATTTTTGTTTTGTTTTTATGCCAAAGCTGGCATTTTTATATTTTTTATATTTGTTTTCATGGAGGCGTCCAGGAGCCTGGACGCCTCCATTAATATATTATTTTTATATGATTTTTGTTTTATTTTTTTATGATTATTGATATTATTTTTATTATTTTTACATTTATGGAGGCGTCCAGGCAAGTGGACGCCTCCATGATTTTGATTTTTTTTATTTTTTGATCATTGATGGAGGCGTCCAGGCGCCTAGACACTTCCATGATTTTGATTTTTTTATTACTTTTGGTCATTGATGGAGGTGTCCAGGCGCCTGGACACTTCCATGATTTTTCACGAAAAAATTCAAAAAAATGTAAAAAAATTCATAAAAATAGGAAATCACCAGAGTAATTAAAAATGTGAAGGCCGCCTTGGGGTATCATAGTGTAATATGAGATTTACTCACGGTAAAGTCAAGAACGGCGTGTCTACAGCTACCCCGCCTTGGCGTCTGCTTTGCAAGGGAGTGACACGTAATGGAATGGTATCGAAGTGGAGTGAAATGGAGTGGGGATGGACTGATAAGTTGATGCCAAGGTGTGATGAGACACGCTTTTGAAATTACTGTTTGGAATTTTTCCTGGAGTTTCAGTGAGGCGACCTTGAAGAAGGACGTTCAAATTTTGACGATTGCTTGGACAGGGTTAAAATAAGGGAGGGTGAGATGTGCACTCAGGCACGAAAATAAAGGAGACCAACTTCTCGGTGTGGAAGTACCTGGGTCATAAACCTGCAGGTTTCACCTTTGGGGAGCTGTTACCAGCCAATGTGGAAGTGCTGCGGCCAAGGTGGGTCAAACAAAGCAAAGGAATATCTGAGGGTCTGTTCAAACAAGGGTCTCCTTTGGAAGAGCAGCGTAGGGCCGCTTCAAGGAAACTCAGTATTTCATTCGGAATGGAATACCTCATATTTGTAAGAATTGGAGCACAACGGCTTTCACAATAGAATCACTCGAATGATCTTCCGCAATAAATTCAAAGTCCTATATGAATGCATGCTGGGTTTAAAGAAAAATTTAAAACAAACTAAAATAAAAACTAGCCAAGGATAATATTGTCAACTCGTTAAGAATGGGTCAGGATACCGATCCGGTGAGCTGATACTGGGCTGGGGCCCGTTTATCCGCGCACCAACTCACTGAATGGAACCGTCGTCCCCATGCTACCACAAGTTAACGGCCTATCCGTACAACCCAAATTCTTCCGGGATCATCACTGTTTTTGTTGAAGGGGAACTCAAATCCCAGATTCGTTCGGGCCGCAAGGTCCTTGACATGTTCTAGTAGCGTAGGTATCATATACTATGATGCATGACATGGTGGGACCAACCATCGAAAGGTGGGACAGGAGATAGGACAAAGCCGTCCGTTAGTAAAACCTGCACAGACCAACATAGGTTAGTAACATCAGAAAGTAGCAGATTTATAACAGAATCACACCACAGTACAGGGGGGTCTAGACAAAACTCTGACGACTGACCACTGTAGCGCCTCTCCTTTCCTACACTTCTTCTCTTGCACCAAGTTGTTTCGAGGCATGCCTTACGAGACTTTTGCCCTGGACAGAAGGGAACTACTTTGCACGGAGGGATTCTGTTGCTTTCTTTTGGGCGCGTCCAGGCGCGAGGATGCGTCTTAACCCTCGAATTCAAATTTAAAGTGCCGGGCGGCCTTTCTTCCCACGTGCCTTACCCGCAAACGAGCCCGCCTTCCGTCGAAACTCGCTCGCCCGTCTTCATCTTCTTCCCCTCAATCGATGGAGTTCGGCGGTCTGGACCACGGCGAAGGTGGAGAGGGACGCGGGACCCCTCGCCCAAGGAGGGACGCGCCAGAGCACGGAACGGCGTCCATGGAGGAGGAAGGGCCGCTTCGGGCCCCCGAGGGACCCGAGGGGCCCAATGGCGCGGAAGGAAGTGAACACGGCTCGGTGAGTGCTTCGGTTTCCCCTTCTTTAATCTATTTTGAGTTTTGAAGCGAGGCATGCGAGGGGGGAAATGGTTCGGCGAGTGTTGCACTCAAATGATGGATGCGTCCTAGACAGGGGACGCGTTCTTTGTTATGATGCGAGGCCCTTCTTTCTTGGTGCAGGACATGGCGAGGACCCTGGGCCTGGCCGATGAGTGGGCGAGTGCAGATGAGCCGAGCCGTGTCAGGAAGGAGAGTCGTGGCAAGGCGAAGCTCGAGGATTGGCGCATACGTCTCCCTGTATAGCAAGGGAGCGTATTGGTGCAGGACAGTGCCGACTTCCTGCGGCAACAGAGAGAGAGTTACGTGGGTCTTCCCCGAGCCGGGGATACGCGTGACGTCAACGGCTCTCGTGCCCAATTAGTCAAGGTCAGGCGGCAGCTGGCCGCCACTCAACAGGAACTATCGCTCCTGGTAAGCTAAGTGCTGCATTTTCTATTTTTTTAAATGTGGAGCTTAGCTGATGGCTGTTGTTTGTTCGTTCCAGCGTGCCCAGCAGACAGCGATGGTGGGAGTGACCGGTGGCGCATCTTCCAGTTCCTCAGCCCCTTTTCTCGAGATTGCCTCCCTCCGAGAGTAACTTGCCGGTGCGGTGGCTCGGGCTGCAAGGGCGGAAGAGGAGCGTGATGCCTGGGTGGCGACTGTAGCAGAGCTGCGACATCATGGTGAGGAGAGACCTTCTCCATACATCCTGGAGTTAAGGGTTCTTCTGCAGATGACGAGGAGAGAGGCAGAGAGAGAGAGAGGCGAGAGAAGGGCCGAGCGTCAGCGGGATCAGACCGAGAGGAGGGCCTTGGAGGCCCAAATGAGGGAGCTCCAGCTGGGCCTTCAGGTCGTCGTGCAGAGGCTAGGAGGGATGGAGACGCGCTACGAGAGAGCGCGAGAGTTCGGGGAGCGACTGCGCCAGTCTGGTCGCTTTTCCGCTAGTGGCTTCTTCGCCACGCCAGGGGAGGAGCAGCGAGTCATTGCTGTGGAGCCGGCGCCATGAGGCGAGGTGGGTGCCACTGCACGGGGATCCAGGAGGCTTCTGAGGGACCCTCACCTCAGGGGAGAGGAGAGGGACGCCTAGAGGGACGAGCATGAAGATAATGGCAAGAGTTGGCGAGCTAGTGGACCCGCCTCCTCTCTATGATTGTGATGTTTATGACAGCTTATATAGAATTATAAATGGAGTGGTTTGATTTTCCGCTGCCTGTTTGTTCTCTTGTGTGTTCCTTCTTCCCTACACTTCTTCTCCTTTGCACTGTTCCCATGTGATGGGTCTGCCGAGACTCCACCCCAAGCGGAGAATTGCGTCTTGTAGTGACCATTTTCCACAGGAATCTGCCATCGAAGTCAATAATGACGGCCCTAGTTCCTTCTCCCGGATGTTGTGTCAAGTTTTGCGGACGTCCTCCAAAACATGATAGGGTATCCCTAGACAACATAGGGGGCTAGTCGTCATATTCTTCGTCTAATCAATCACCCTGCGCGAGCGGTGAAGTGACACACGGGACCGCATGGTAGGTGCCTCATCGCGAGGGCTATCATAAAAGGTGATGCAGGTAATCTTGGCCTGCACTCCTTCTATTTCTATAAATTCTTATCCCTTTTATCCTCCCAGGTATATCGAGAGCTAACTCGAGGAGCACAAGTTCTCACGGGAGAGGAGGAGTTCAAAATTCTGAGAGTTGGATGGAGGGCGAATCTTCCCACTCCTCGAAAAGAAGCAGGTCCAGTGGTGGCAGTTCCAGGAGGCTTTCAGAGCTCGAAGGGCACTTCAGCGAAAGGGCCCAATCACAACTCGTAAGCCAAGTTTTTCTGCCCTTTTTTTCATTCTTTTTTCTTCCTTTCTTTCTGACCAAACCTCCTCTCCATTCCCTGCATGCGTAGAGTGTGATGAAATCACAGATCTCATGAGAGTTGGTAGTGGCAGCATACCGAGGTCTCTCAGATTTTCAGAAGGCGAGGCTAGACGTGATGGGATTTGGCACCTTTCTTCGGATCGAGCCGCTCGAGCTCGACCTGGTCTGATCCAAGCCTTGTGTGAGAGGTGGGACCCAGTGAGTCGGGCATTCCTGATGCCCTGGGGGCACATGGTGCCCAGCTTGGAGGATGTGGTCCGGATCACAAGCCTGAAGGTGGAGGGCGAGGCAGTGACCGGGGTCACTTATGCGGATTACCGAGAAGGTGCTCGGAAGCTACTGGGTTTGGACCTAGATGGTCGGAAAAACAGGTCGGTAGCTAGGGCGTCCCTCATGGATGCATTAGGGCTCACCGACACTCGTCGGCGGGACGATGAATCCTCAGAAGAGTTCATGGAAAGGATGGAAATAGGATGCCGTGCCGTGTACTGCACAGATTTCGGCAACTGGGAAAGATGCAACATAGATTTGAGGAGATTTCTCCTCTTCCTTTTGGGGAGATTGGTACTGAGCTCGAAAGGGGACGGTATCCAATGTCGCTTCCTGGAGCTGCTATCAGACCTTGAAAGAGTAGGGTACTATGCCTGGGGAGCTGCCATGCTGGCACACTTGTTTGCAGGCCTGTTCCAAGAAGCGGATCGTGAGATGGCTGTGAGTGGTTTTACACCATTCATCCAGGTATTTTTGGTTTTGCTTGTTTTGTATATTTTTTTTGTGTTTTTGCAAGGTACTGATGACCTGCGCCGAGCAGCTGTGGAGCTATTATTACCTCCCCATGGGGAGAGCTCGGCATTGGCGACCCGCGATGGTGCCGCTAGCCAGGCGGTGGGAACCCATCATGAGTGCGGCACCCCTAACCTACCAACTGATGGTGCTAAGGCGGGAGCTACAGGAGTTCCCTGCAGCGATGGTAAACTGGAGACCCTACTCAGACATGGTCGATGCCGACCAGCCGTGGGTTCTAGCAAGTCGTGCCCGGTTCGGACGGGAACTATGGATGCACTGCCTGAATGAAATCGAGCCGCTTCGGCTACGATTGGTTATGAGGACTTTAGGACTGGCTCAAGAATGGGTGGATTCAGCTGCGCCTCCTCGTGTCGGGAGAAAGACGCAGGGACCGGCGACCTGCATTGACTGGCGCGTGTGGTTCCCTGAACAGTATGAAGACTGGCAACGGGGTGGCACGATTGTAGAATCACATGCGCGGGATAGCGAGGACTACTTGCGTCTATATAGGACAAAGTACGCAGAGCGGCTCCAACCCCGGGGACTTGTGGAGGTAGGTTTTCCCTTTTTCTCTTTTCTTCTTTCTCCCTTTTTTTTAGTTTTCTGGTGGAAATGCTGACTCGTATGGCTGCAGGATATCCGTGATACGATGATAGCGACTTTACGAACTCGCTTGACAGAGATGGAGCAACGGTTGGGCGATGCCCGCGGAGCTACGAGCGCCTTGGTAGGTGTACAGTGCGTTCCTAATTAGAACCGCAGATTCCAGATGTTGGCTGCTAATTCACGCGGTCGTAGCATGCCCAGATTGGCGCGGCTTCCCCAGCGATGGGAGTAGGTGGTGCCTCTTCCAGCTTGTGGATTCCCACCTCAGAACTTGACTTGCTTCATGAGCAACTTGCTCATGCCACGCAGCGTGCTGCGGAGGCAGAAGGGATGCTCTGTATACAGGTAAAAGTTTCAGTATTGAGTTCTCTTTGTTTACGCCTTATCGCGTATCTGAGATGGTACACTCGGTAGGAAAAGGAGACGGAAGAAGCGCTTGCCCAAGCTGCGCAGAAGGAGGCTAGGATAGCAGAACTGGAGAGGGAACTGCGGCGTCATCCTGATGACGACTCCTCTAGGGATGTCGTGGAACTGAGGATCACTCTCCAGTTGGAGAGGGAAGACCGCGAGAGAGAACGTGCAGAGAAAAGAAAGAGATGCAGAGAGAGAAAGAGCAACAGATTGACTGAAAGGGAGGAACGAAGGGCCATGGAGGCCCAACTATTCGAACTCTGAATCAGTCTTGGTCTTGCTGAACAGTGGCTGAGAGATGGTGAGGAGCGCTACCGAAGAGCACGAGAGCATGGCTTTCGTGTTGGTAGCTTCTCTGCTGCTTCCGTGGATCAACGCCGGGGTGTGGGAATAGGAAGGGGAGTACAGAGCGGTAGGAGTACCGCTTTTCGTAGTTGGGTAGCACCTTTGAGAGCGTTGTGCCCGGAGAGTAGTGGGACGAGTAATGCAGAGAGAGAGGGCGGAACTTGATGAAATTTTTTTATTTTTGGAATAAAATATAAGGTTCGGTTTGTTTGGTTTTCACCTTTGCTTCTGTTGCCTGAATCCCTGCACACATCACTGAAACAAACAAATCAGAATTTCTGTTCTGACTTGGCCCCTTGCTCAATAAGCAAATGGTCACTGTGACTGTCCTTGATAACTGGTCAAGGGGCCAAGCCTTTATTTAAGGAAGGCGAGAGAAAGATGTAGTGATGATAAATGCGACAGGCAAGCACACGAATGTAAGCGGTATTAAAAGTGAGATGCTACACGCAAATGCAATCATGCAAAATTGATTTATTTTCTTTTTTATATTTGGCAATTTTTTTATCATAAAAAGATTTTTTTGTTTGCAAATATGTACATTTTATCTTTTCCATTTTTTGTTGTTTTTATCATTTCGATTTTTTTGTCCGCTAACGCCCGGCAAGCACCCACATGGCACCTAACCTACGTGAGAACAGGGGTTTCTTACTAACCTCCCAGGTATCCTAAGTGCACATCTAGGTTGATTTGGGCCTCTAGACCCCTCGAATGATGATCCCGCCGGCTAAGACTTATCCTGATGATAATACCGTCATGCCATGCTTAGGCTCCCAGTCGCTTCCGACCACAAGGATTCACCCAAAAGGTGTTTGAGGTAAGAGATTTGCCCGACCCGGGTCTGTTTCCTCACAACTCTAGATGGTATATGATGGAACACCCTGGAACCCTAACGACCAACCACGCGACGCTGACCCGGAATCAGACGCCGTCGCACCCATAGGTGACGCGCTTGCATTGGCCTAAGCCCAAGGTTAAGCAAGAAGACATCAAGGTGGTAAACAGGGGTCTTGACCAGCTAGAAACACGGAGACTCCTTCGCAGCGATAGCTTTTACTTTTCAAAGTAGGCAACCAAATGTGTATATTAAAATAAGGTCGCAGACCCTAGGCAGTTTTCACCCTTCAGAAACTCCATCGAACCTTCATCTTTAGAGGGAGAAGGAAGAGTGTAGGGGATAAACCTCCTGAGAGGACCGGCAAAGCCGTTAACCCGGCGAGCGAATAAGGGCCCATTAACTCTTTCCTTTCGGACAACTTCGGACCAAATCTCGAGCATTTACATTCCACGGCCCCTTTTGTGGATTCAGACTTTTGCTTTGAGGGGTTCCGTTTATCGCAACAGGCACGGTCACGACCAGGCTTTTCTCTTGATTTTGATTTTGTATTTCTTTTTGTGAGGGAGATAAAGTCGTTTGACGTTTGTGGGCTCCCTTTTCGTATGCCTGCGGGGACACTGCCCTCTTCTCGTGCTCTGATCGATGCTCGAGGAAATGGATCCTACTCTTGCCTTTGGGGTTTGAGTTTCGGTTTCTCATGCTCAGCGTTTTAAGGGCGCCGACTGTCTCATTTGGTCGAAGAGAAAAGAATAAAGATTACAGCTTCCGGAGATCTTTTGGGTGGGGCCCCACCGTAGGTGATGCTACCGACTTTTTTTCAATAAAATACATAAGTGAGCACATGTTAGCTTCCTTCGAGCGAGCATAGGCCGACGTGGCCGGACAGGGATCTCCACGGTTCTGGCAAACCAAGACCCGGTGCCTACCAAGCCTTAATGGGCCCTATCCTAACATGAAGGTTAGATGCAGGGACTTAACTACATGGTGACTGCCAGGCATCGGCATTTTGAATTTTCCATATTTTTAGTGGTTTTCAATATTTCTTTATTTTTGATGTTTTTTATCTTTTCATCATTTTTTTTGTTTTGTGCTAAGGGTAGTATTTCTTAAGATAAAGCCCATTCCAAGGGTGGGATAACTCGGTCCCTTCGGCGTTGACTAGCTTGTAGGCGTTGCCAGGGTACACGGCTTGAATTACAAATGGTCCTTCCCAATTGGGTTGGAGCTTAGAACGCGGCCCTCCAGGTTTGACAAAAATTCTTTTTACGACCATCTCACCGACTTTGAATTTTCTCTCAACGACTTTCTTTTGGTAAAAGCGAGCGAGTCTATTTTGATACACACGCGCGTGTTCGGCAGCGGCCAGCCGCTTCTCATCCAAGAGTTCCAACTGGGCGAGGAGTGAATTACGACGATCGTCGAGGGGAAATTCCTCGTCCAATTGTACCCTGAGAGAAGGGATCAGAGTCTCGTACGGGACTACCGCTTCCATACCATAAGTAAGGGCAAATGGAGTCTGCCCGGTGGGGGTACGGATTGAAGTGCGATAGGCCCATAGGGCTTCGATAAGTTTTTCTGGCCAGTCTGAAAACTTACTAGACTCGCAGGTTTTTTTGATGATTTTGAGCAATGTTTTATTGGTGGCCTCCGCTTGGCCGTTACCTTGTGGGTAATAAGGCGATGAATGATGCAATGCAATTGCGTACCTTTTGCAGAGGTCCTGTAGGTCCTGAGAAATGAACTGTGGCCCATTGTCGGTGACGATTGTGCTTGGGACGCCGAATCTGGCGAGGATGTTCTTCATGATGAACTTGCAGACTGTTGACGCCTTGATTTCCGCGTAAGCTTCGGCTTCGGCCCATTTGGTGAAGTATTCCGTCGCAGTAAGGATGAAAGATTTCTGCTTGGTGAGGGAATTGGGATCACCTAGGGGACCAATGATGTCGAATGCCCACATGGAGAAAGGCCACGGGGAGGATATTGGATGAAGTGAGGAAGATGGTGAATGGATTTTATCGGCGTGAAGTTGACACTTGACACACCTACGGACATAGACAGCACAATCTCTTCATAGTGGGCCAATAAAAGCCTTGGCGAATGATCTTCTTGGCGAGCATCTGACTATTCACGTGGCCACCGCACACACCCGAGTGCGTCTCCTCTACACATTTCCAAACCTCATCGTCACCAAGACATCTTAACAGAATACCAGTAAGGCTCCTCCTATAGAGTAGACCTCCAACCAAAGTATATTTCTGAGCCACCCTTCTTATGGCTTTCTTGTCCTCTGTGGTGGCCCCTTCAGGATAAGACTGATCTTGGCAGTATTTGACGATTTCATAGAACCATGGTTTCTCTTCATCAGCCAGTTCTTCTTCGGCCTCTGCCAACATGATTTCCCTCTTCTCAAGGATATCTTCCTGCAGGATCTTCCTTGCTATCCTGTCTTTGATATTTACGTAGGAAGCATCATCGATTGCAGGGGCGTGAAGTTTGTAGATGGAAATGGACTCAAACCATCTTCCTAGAGGGAACCTTATGGATGATGCCAACGAGGCGAGGGCATCGGCGAGAATATTCTGATGACGAGGGACATGAACAAAGATCAGTTTTGTGAACAGTTTGGCAAAGGCAGCAGTGAGTTCTTGGTATGGCTTGAGTTTGGGATCGCGAGTGCGATATTTAGTGAGCACCTGGCGAAGGATGAGTTGACTATCACCTACGACTCGCAACTCAGTGATACGAAAAGAATGGGCGAGTTCTAGGCCAGCTAGAAGAGCTTCATATTCGGCTATATTGTTGGTAACTGAAAATTTGAGCTGGTATGCCAATGGGAATGTGAGGCCTTCAGGCGACAGGAGGGCGACGCCGATTCCTCTCCCTTGAGAATTCAGAGCTCCATCAAAATATAGCGTCCACATTGGCTCATCTGATTGGTTGACGGACATTAGTTCCTCATCTGGAAACTCTGATTGGACGGGATCGAACTTGGGAAGAGGATGGTGAGCGAGATGCTCAGCTATGGCATAGCCTTTAATCGCTTTTTGCTGGATGTAGGTGATGTCGAACTGAGAGAGAAAACTTTGCCAGCGTACTAGCCTATCCGTAAGGACGGATTTCTCCAGAAGGAATTTGATAGGATTCATTCGAGCAATCAAGTGGACCTCATAAGCCAAGAAGTAGTGCTTCAATTTCTGCACTACCCAAACGAGGGCAGCACAGGTTTTCTCCATGACGGTGTACTTCTGCTCACAGGGATTGAGAAGTTTGGACAAGTAATAGGTTGCCCGTTCCTTGCCTTCTTCATCAGCTTGTGCGAGGACGGCTCCCACGGAGTCATCCAAGACTGAGACGTAAAGGATCAGAGGTTTTTCTGGTTTGGGTGGAATGAGAACGGGTGGACTAGCCAGATATTCCTTCAACCCTTCAAAAGCTTTCTGACATTTAGAATTCCAGTGGAATTCTACTCCTGGCTTGGTCAACTCGTAGAGAGGTCTACACCTTTGTGAATGTTGGGACACAAACCGACGAATAAACTGCAACCTCCCGATTAAACCTCAGACTTCCCTCAAATTCTTGGGAGGCGGCATATCCCTGATAGCCTTAGCTTTGTCGGGATCTATCTCGATCCCTCTTTTACTCACAATGAACCCCAGCAATTTACCTGACGACACACCAAACACACACTTTTTCGGGTTCATTTTCAATTGGAACTCCCTTGACCTCTGCAAGACCTTAGCCAAAACTTCTGGATGTTCCATCCTGGTCCTTGATTTCACCAATAAGTCATCCACATGCACTTCCAGATATATGTGCATCATGTCATGAAATATGGCCATCATCGCTCTTTGGTAAGTAGCTCCAGCATTCTTTAACCCAAACGGCATGACCACGTAACAGTATGTTCCCCAAGGGGTAGTAAATGACGTCTTCTCCGGATCCTCTTCTGCCAAACGAATTTGATTATATCCTGAAAATCCATCCATGAATGAGAGGGTCTCATATCCTGCTGTGTTATCGATCAACACATCAATGTGAGGCAAGGGAAAATCATCCTTCGGACACGCGCGGTTAAGGTCCCGGAAGTCGATGCAAATCTTGACTTTCCCATCTTTCTTCATGACCGGAACAATGTTTGCCACCCATTGAGGATAAAGAACGACTCTAATGAACATGGCTTTGTGGAGCTTATCGACCTCTTCTTTCAGTTTCAAAGCCATCTGAGGGTGGAAACGCCTTAACCTTTATTTTACCGAGACGGTCCCTGGTTTTAGGGTTAAACGGTGTTCGACCAAGGTTGAATCTAGACCCGACATATCCTCGTAGCTCCATGCAAACGTGTCCTTATATTCCTTGAGAACCTCAATTAATGCCTCTTCTTCAGAGGGTGGTAGGTTGTCACTTATGAGGATGATCGTAGGGTCTTCCTCAGTTCCCAAGTTGACTTCTTTGGTGGATTCTTCTACGGCGGTTGACGGCTCGTCGAATCTCCTCATTCCACTAGCGTATGCGCCCGCCGCATCCTCATATTCTTCACCCTCATCTTCAGTGGGGCATTCTTCATCCGTGATCTCGTAGACTCCATACCCTTCATCAAATGCACAGTTGCCCTCACATTCTATTTCCGGTAGCTGGATGGGATTTTCTAACAACTGGGGGATGGCAAGAAGGGCCTGACACCTGGCGGCTAAATCCAGAAGGAATCGACGAGGGATCTGCCTACCCTTGGATTTCTTCCTAGGTACTACCCTTGGCCTATCATTCCTAGATTGACTGACAATATTTACAGAAGAAGGGGAAGACGAATAGGATGGTGTAGAATGTACAGGAGAAGACCCCTCAGAGGAGGGGTAGAAAAGGTCGCTCATCAGACCTTGGACGGGTGGTCCGCAGGGCGGTACGCACCCGTGGGAGATGTTGGAGGTTTCCTCAACGAAGATGTATTGTTGGGGAGTTTGAAAATTGACGTTTTTTTTTGTTTTCATTTTTAATGACAAAGCAGTGAAAAGAGATTGGAGGAGAGAGAAAAGTGGTTATGGCTAGAGGATTGTGAGGCTCATAGAGCAGATCATGGTTGAAGACCTGGCGCGGGTTGAAAAGCCCGCGCATGTATGTAAGCAAAGAAGGGGACCTGGGAAGATCATCAGACAATTGTCTGGCCCAGGAAGACGATATCAGCAAAGGCTGAGACGAGTGGATGGAGAAGATGGCGGCTAATGAGCCGTCGACGGCAATGTTGAGGACGGATGAAGATCCGTCGATGACAGGGTCCTTCGGGCGAGGACGAGGATAGTTTGGAACATTGGCAAGAGTGGTAATATTCTCTGGTATTCCGGAGATCAATGGTGGTCCTTCAAGCTGCGGAGACGAGAACATCCTTTCCAGTGCAACGGAAATGTCCCGTATGTCGAACCATTTGTTCCACTCGCATTCCGGATCTTTGATCTTGCCTCTTTTGGTGATCCTCGGATATTTTTCAGCCAAATATACAGCATGTGATATCCCATATGCTTCTCGTGGGTAATCTCCCATCTGAACAACGGGCCCTCTGTTGAAGTGGTTTGATAGAGTCCATGTGAGGGGCTTCCAATCCGCCTTGAACGGTCCTTTGAAGCCTAGGCCAAACCTGCGGTTCGGCCTAATTTCCTTTGGCGGTTTGAGCCTACCCTGCAACTGTGCGCCCAGTCCTTTACCCTGTTGGTAGCCGATGTTCCTCATAATCTCCCACCCTTTGGAGTGAAAAGGGAGATATGATGTTGCGGTTGCTCTGACTGGCTCCTTTGGTGCTAGTGGAACGTGAGATAGATCAGGCACGTCCAGCAATGACAATATGGGCCGATGAGATGGCCACACAGAGGGCAGAGAGGTGTTGATAGCATCCACTGTGTGAAGGACAGGTGTACTGACCACTTTAATAATCCCCCAATTGTAAGGAAACTTTAGGCACTGATGGTTGGTGGAAGGCACAGCGTCCATGGCTTCGATGTAGGGGCGACCTAGTATAGCCTTGAATGTGGGGTCCATGTCGAGGACATGGAATTCCGTGGGAATTGACATGGGGCCTAGTTCTGCCTTCAGAATAATCATCCCCTGCGGCGGCCTTTTGCTATTGTCATAAGCCGTGACCGTGATCGAGGAAGGTCTTATTTGTTCCTCGTCGATCCCACACAACTGAAGAGTGCTCATGGAGATCACATTTATGGACGCACCCGTGTCCACAAGACACGGGTTTATGGATACCCCATTAATTTTTATTGAAATGCACAGTGCATATTTTCGAGCTTCCTTGGGAGCGAGCTCGTAGTTGTGGAACATGATAACTGGTTGTGTGTCCGTCGGGCTCAGGACGGTAGAGATCTTTTCTACAGGGAGGTCCTCATTCACCATGACCCTTTGAAGGTACTCCATTAAGGCTGCCTGGTGAGATGTGGATCTTTGAAGTAGCTCCAGGATGGAGATCCGAGCAGGCGTCTTGTCCAAGTGTTTCAATAGATCATACTGTGTTCCAGGGATAGCCCTTTCTGGTTGTTCTCCATCATCCTTCTCTGGCTGAGATTGCTCAAGATTCTGACTGTTGTGGGGGAAAACCCTGTGGAAAATCCTTCCACTCCGGAGCACCATTGCCTGCGGCTTTTGTACCTCTGTGGGGGTAGCAGTGGGTTTTAACAGGGATTTGAGGGATAGTGGTGGAGGAATGGTTGATGGAGCATGGGTGATGACGGGAGCAGGGATTCTGATGAGGGGTTTGTTAGGTGGAGGCATGGTGGAGATAGAGGGGATATTGCACGGATTATGAAGGATAAGGGGTCTGGAAGGTGGAGGTGGAGATGAAGTAGAAGTGGGTAGGGCTTGAAGCGGGCAATGATTTTGAGGTGGGTGATGGGTAATGAGTGGTTTTGAAGGCATTAGTGGTGATACGGTGGAGAAAGACGGGGTTATGTATGGTTGACGGATGATAAGGGGTTTAGAAGGTGTGGGGGTAAATGTGGTAGAAGTGGATGGTAAAGTGGGGGAGTGGGAGAAGACGAGAGGGTGTGAAGGCGCAGTGGAGAGTGTCGGTTGATAGGGGATCAGGGTACGGATGAGAGGGCGTAATGGTAGTGGAAATGGTGAAGGTGATACTGACGTGGGTTGATGAGAGAGAGGTGCTACCCGGGCAAGGCGAGGGTGTTGCGTGATGATAGGATTGGCGGTAGAAAGAATGGTGGTACTTTCCTGGTGCCACACCTGCTCTCTCCCGACTTCCGAGAAGGAGGAGATGGAGTTAACCTGATGATTGTGCTGTTGGTGCTCCGGTAATGGATTCTGGATTATGCCCATGTCGGGCTGTTGTTGTGGGGCCTGCTGAGGCTGTTGTTGTTGTTGTGGTTGCTGCTGCTGCTGCTGTTGTAACTGCTGCTGTGGCCTATGAGGAGGTCTCCTAGCCTTGAGAGCGGCGACGTATCGTCTCATTTCATCCCAATCTATTTGATGTTCATCATTCATATCGTGGATGTAATCTTTGAAATGGAAGCAGTAATCTACTGTGTGTCCTGGCTGCCTGTGGTAGACGCAGTATTTGGAGGTATCAATATTCGGGGGCCACACGGGCCTTTCTCTGGGTAGGGCGAGTTGGTTTGATGCCATGAGGGCATTAAAAATGTCTGCTAAGGTTTCTGGCAATGGTGGATAGTAGGCTCTCTTGGGACCGAGTGGCCTCCTTTGTTGCTGTTGGGGACCATAGTTCCCCGGGGGTGGAACTTGGTTGTACTGAAGTGGTGGTTGTTCTTGCTGAGGTTGTGGTTGTTGTTGCTGGGGTTGACGTAATGGAGGCATATTATCCTGGGGTGGATTATTTTGGGGTGGAGGACGAAGAGGGAAAGGACCTGGTTGGAGGGGAAGTCGGGGCATTTGTGGAGGCCTTGGGTTGACTGCATAATTGGCATTGTTGACCGTGCCCACTTGCTCATTTGTCACGACCCCTTCTGTGGCTCCGCCCGGGACACCAGCGCCTGTCTTTCTAACCACTTTGGGCTTCGGTGACTCAAACATGTTCATAATGGGAGACTCTTTTAACTGGGTTTGGATGTACCGGGCCCTTTCATAGAGTTCCTCCATTGTAGTAAGTTTATTCATGGCCAGGACATGTCTAAACTGTGGGGTTGCATTAGACACAATCATCTTCACTTGTTCGGGCTCGGAGAGGGTATCCCTTATTCTTTTCGCCAGAGACCTCCATCTATCAGCATAGCGGACAAAATCTTCGTCGGGCTTCATCTTTTCGGCCACTAGGTCGGTAATGGAGAGTGAGGGACCGACCCTATCCCTATATTTCTGCAAGAACCTTCTCTGGACTATTTTAAAATTCTCGGCCTCGCGGGGCTCCAAGGAATAGAACCACTCAAGTGCGGGACCATCCAATGATCTCCGAAAGAGGTATGCCAGGGACCTCTGATCGTTTTGACAATAAGAGGACTCATACATGAAATCCTTGAGGTGAATGAAGGGGTTGCCGGTACCATTGTATCTGCGGTACGTGGGCATTTCGGAGGGAGGATGTAACGACCCGAGAATCCGATTACCGGGAAGGCCCGATAACCCGAGACTCGCACCGCCGCCCACGAGCCGGGAGGGCTCGGAAGGGCTAAAAGGAGTGTGGAGGCACGAAGAAATAGGAAATAAAGCAGGACAACCAACAACAACAAGCTGCAAGAAAGAATAACCACAGCTACAACAGAGTCCAGTCCAACAGAAAGTACAGTCTAAAGCTATAAAACGTACCACATGCCAAGTGAACACTCGGCCCGGCAAGCTGGCAACTGAGAACCTCCGCTCCGCACCCTCGAACCTCGAGGAAGGACCGCTACACCTGAAAAGCAGGGAATGAGTCTCCAAAACAGAGACTCAGCAGGGATCCCACAGAACCCCAACCGGAAACAACGGCGGTAGCGGAAAGGAAGCTACAACTACAGCAGGAATAGCAAACCGGTGGCCGGTTAAAACTCGGTACTACAGCTACTCCTACTGCCAGAAGGCAGACCTCGATCACGCCGTCGAAGCTACCGAACCACGCTAGTACCACCTACCGAAGTAAAAACACACGGCAACCACGCCGTAGAGGCCTGTCCCCCGGACAGCCAACCTGGACACGCTGTCCAAGGTACAACCCTGACCATCCGATCGCGGGTACCGCACCACGAGATGCCACCTCGGTAAAGCCACTAGCACTAGTCTCACGGCGCAAAAACCGACACACACGCCAAGGTGAAACAACCGAACTCACCGGTCAACACGACCGAAAAACCGAAGGTCAAAGACACAGAGACTGACAGTCTGTCACTCCCAACTCGACAGGAGTACCTCCTACTAGAAGCACAGCCGGTAGCGTCCCCTGACGTCTTACACCGCGCCGCAGGTGAACCGCCTGATGTGGTAGGTCCTACCCGAGGCGCAGACACCGTACAAGTAACCACAAACAAGTAACTAGCTAGGGTCACGCCCGTCGACATGGGTCCAACCGCCCCCAACCACGTGTGCACACACAGACCACGCGTCACTAGGTCTGGTCCTCTGACCGGTTTTCCCCCGTAGCCGGACTCTGGCTACCGACGAGGGGCCTACGGTAACCGGTCCACAAACCGTCTCAAAGGGTAAGCCTCTCCACCTACTCCCAGGTGGGACCACTCGCGTGTAAGCAGGTTACGACTAGTGGAGGGTCACTGAAGGAGTAGACTCTCAAGTCAACGGAAAATAACGTCCGAATCCGACGACGTACGGGGACCACCCCACGTACCGGCCCCATCGCACGGTGACCACAGTCGGAGAAGAAACGGGACTCACAGTCCACGGCCACGCACGCACCGTGCGTGAGAGTCGAGAAAACCCAAGTGACGCTAAGTCACTGGACTCTGGAGAGTCCTCTAGACACACTACACCCAACGGTCCTTGAGTTAGAAGACTCGGGGTCAAGACCGTTGTACGCAACAGCACAAGGCCGTCGATCTAGCCCAATCTCTAGGTCCAAAACCACGATGTCACGAATACTGAGACAGCTCACAAGCCACCAGGACTATTCCCTCAGGAAGGGAACGCAAGGGACCATGGCCACACAGAAAAACACAGAGGCACGATTCCCAGGGCGGCACACAAGCCGCCATGTTGATTTCCCATCTCGAAGCAAGCGGGAAACCTCCAGCCCCAGGCCGGACAACTGGACTCGTAGTCCAAGGCCAAACACGTGGCCCACACGGGAATCGCCTTCCAAAGAAACCCACAACATGCGGGGAAGACCCCACCGCACGCACACCGATGCACGGTGACTCGATCTTGCGTAACACGAAAGCCCGGAACACGTGGGGTCACCCGGACCCACCACACCTGCGGGCACGCTAATCGAGGCAACACGGTCTCTCCCGACACCCCAAAAACACAGACGCAGAACCCATGGGGTGTCTGGGATACTCACAAGGCCGGAGGTCGACCACTGGGTCCCAACCGGGTCGACCGGAGACCAACACAATGCGAACGGACGCTAAAAGGTCACCCGGACCCTTAAGCGTATGGGCACGTAAAACGAGGTAAACGGAACCTCCAGACACCCCAAAACACGGTCACGGAACTCCACTGGGTGTCCAAGGCACACACGGTCCAAGGGGAGCACGATCAGCCGCAGACCGCCCGCCTCGGGCAGCCCAGCTAGTCCCTCCAAGAACGCGCTACACATGCATAGCGCGTTCAGCCAGAACGCGCTATACGTGCCTAGCGCGTTCAGCACGAACGCGCTACATAACCATAGCGCGACCAGGCCAGGTCGAGCTATGATTCTATAGCGCGACAACCAGAACGCGCTGGGGCCGTAAGGCGCGACCCGAACCGCCTTACTGTTCATCTTCTCCGATGAACGCGCCCTATCGGGGCAGCGCGACCTTCAAGAACGCGCTACTGGAGTATAGCGCGTTCTCAGTCCGCGCCCGAAAACGGTAGAAACCGCGGGAAAAGCCATGCCACGCCCCGCTCACCCCCAGGTGAAGGGGAAACAAAAGGGGAAACCTTCCCCAAGCCCCTAGGCATGCATCTAAACCCCTGGATCGCCCAAAAACACCATAAAACGGGAGATCCGGCTCACACCCCAAAAACATGCATTTTCCCCAAAACGCCCCGTTTGGCCCGCTCGGCTCACCACGGCCTACGAAACTCACAGGAAAAGAAGTACACGGGCTGAGGGTCCATCACCCTACCTCTCCCGAAGATTACGCGCACCGTGGACGCCGATCCACGAAGAAAACGCCGTTGAAGCCTCGCCGCTCCACGAACTCACGGCCGAGCTTCCACGCGCCTCCACCACCTCGATCCTCATCCATCCTCGCCCGTGCCTCGCCCGTACTCCGCCCCGTCGACCGCCGGAGAGAGAGAGGGAGAGAGGAGAGAGCGTGAGAAGAGAGAGGGAGAGAAGAGAGAAATGAGAGGGGAGAGAGAGGGTGGGTTAATATATAGGAAAATCTGGAAATTTGAAAAAATCCCGAAAAATAGAAAATCACACCCTCGCGATCCTCGGGACACACCGGTCACAACGGTACCACTCGCGCCCTGGTGAACGGCCCGGTTCACCCGCAACGAGGTTCCGAAGGGAAAGCCGAAACCCACGCCGGGAATCGGAAAACACACGCGGAAAAAGCCGCGGAACGCCTCCGGGCCTCCGAAACGACTCCGGATCGCGCCGATCCGAACACGAAAGATGTCCGAAATGAAATTTCGGACACAACGGAGTCGGACGCTCTGAGAAACCAGATCCGAGACCCACGAACGAGGATCTAAAAACCCGAGGCATTACAGAGGAAGATGAATGACGGGAAGGATTGACAAAGCAACCTCCGGGGTGGCTTTCACGTCCACCATTCTTCTTAGATTTTGAAACTGCTCGTCCATGCGATTGAACCTATTGAGGAGCGATTGGGCGAGCTCCTCTGGAGGTGAAGGTGGCACTTGCCACTGGGGGAGAAACTGTCTCCCGGAGACTTGAGGGGGAAACCCCGAATGAGAGGGAGCTGTCGGACCGCCGACAGTTGGCCCCGGCTGAAGCGGTATGTGGGGAACAACGGGAGTTTGAGATTGTGACGGGAACTGGAATGAGGGTGGTTGTTGGCTCGCTTGTCCTTGAAGCGAGGGAGACTGGATGGCTTGCACCAATGAAGGAGATGGAATGGCCTGCACGGACTCTTGGAGAGGTGCGATGGCCGGAGTTGATTCCTGGGGCGTGGGGGAAACAGATTTCCCCTTTAGAATGGCCTGGAAGGCCCGGAGCTGTTCAGAGGTAAGCTCCGTGTTGGCGAGGACGCCCAGTAAGGAAGAGATATCCTGCGGTGGGGACGTGTCCCCGGCAATAACCTGCACCTCATGCGAGGGCTCATGAGAAGGACCCGAGTCCATAGCATAGACTCGCGGGTCGGCTGACAAACCACGACTAGGGTGGTTCTCCTCAAAAGACTCGTGAGCCATGCTCACAGTTTTCTCAGAACGCAAAAACATACACTAGCAAGTAGGTAGTAGAGATTATCAAACAAGTGGATGCCTTTACTCCTTTTTTTGTGTTTTGATTTTGATGATTTTTTGTGCTTTTAGCGAGATCCGAAGTTCGCACAAAATAGGGACCCTAGTTTATCTTTGTTTCACCACCGTGTCAGCTAGGGTCTCTCGTCTTACCACGAATGGAATGACTAACTCCGGAGAACTTCAATGGTACAACCAGCCCAGTGAACGAAGAGGAGATTCTTCGATGTCGGGGACTTACGGAGGTCCCAGTGGAGGAGATTCTAGTCCGTTGAGAGGAATTCTCAAACGGAGAGTCCTTCCTTCACCGGGAAAGGGTGATCCTTAGAAAAAATGAAAAAGGATATAAAAGAGGGATGGATGTATGTAATGGAATGCTGAGAGAGATATCGAGTAAGAAAACAACAGAAATAACAAACATATGATAAACACCCAACCAATCACAACTGACAGTGCTGCAGTGAGCACAACGGGGGCGCGCGAGGGCGCCAAGGTGGAGAGGCACAAACGGTGCCGAACTTGCAAGGGTAGCCAAAAGGAAGCAGTAGAAGGTCCCACCGTGATCGCCAATCTGTGAGCGACGTCACGCGGTTCAGGGAGCGAAGAAGACGCGGAGCGCGCGGGCTCCTCTTTTGTTTGCTGCAACACAGAAAATAAAAGAAAAGAGAATGGGCCACCACGGGAGATTGCTCCGGCGGGGCGAGCGGGACAAATGTAATATAGCAAGATATGGGGGTTAAACGGCCATAGCGGGAAGTGACTCGCCGCGGCCTCGGGGGGACGGGAATTGTGCAGAAATTAAATAGCAAGAATTGAAACGGCCATTGGGGAAGTGACTCGCCGCGGCCTCGAGAGTATGAGCAGAGAAGAATATAGCAAAATATAAAGAGAATATAAGAGCGGGAATTTAAACGGCCATTGGGGAAGTGACTCGTCGCGGCCTCGAGAATATGAATAGATAAGAATATAACATATAAGAACGGGAATTTAAACGGCCATTGGGGAAGTGACTCGCCGCGACCTCGAGAATATGAATAGATAAGAATATAACATATAAGAACGGGAATTTAAACGGCCATTGGGGAAGTGACTCACCGCGGCCTCGAGAATATGAGCAGAATATAACAGAATATAAAGAGAATATAAGAACGGGAATTTAAACGGCCATTGGGGAAATGACTCGCCGCGGCCTCGAGAACAAGATGTGATCGCCAGGGGCCAAAAGACCCCAAAATAAAGAAAGTGATCGCGCCTACCTCATGAGCGGGAGATGGCGGGTTGCTTCTTCCTTCCCCTTCGGCCGGCCGACGGAGAGGACTTTCCTTGGGTACCCTTGCAAAATAACGACAAACAAGTAACGAGTGGATTAGAAAGATGAAGGTGTAGTATTCAAATCCTTGCGATAAAAATAACGAAATGATGGCAAGACACACACCTGGTTGGTGTTATCTTTTAAACCCCTCTCGGACTCGAGTAGGAGGAAAATGAGATGATGGATGCAAGAATTATATAAGAAGAGGCGCCCTTATGAAGGGGGATAGAGGATGCGAGATGATGAATGCAAAAGAACTACGAAGAAAAGGAAAGGATTGGCTTATTGGATGTGCCGATGGTGAAATCCGGCGGAGCTCCGGCAGCGTAGGGACGACGTGGAAGCGCGGTGGATGAAGACGACCTTTCTCTCGTGAGCGTGGGCACCCGAGAAGCCGGCAGAACCTCCACCTACAAAAGACCCTACGGGTTAGAAATGACTCCGGTAGCCTCTGGGCTCCGGCACCCTATCGGATCTCTTAGAAGCTCCTCCAGAACTGAGGGGGTGGTCCTCTATTTATAGGGCTCCGGAGGGTGGAGGCGTCCAGGACCCTGGACACCTCCATCAGGGCCGAACTAATATTTTATTCTATTTTTATTTATTTTTTTGGAATATTTTTGTGGAGACGTCCAGGGCCCCGGACGCCTCCAACAGGTCCACCGAAACCCACCGACGGTCGCACGCGGTTTAACACAACGCGTGATTTTGGAGCGGAGACCCGTGATTTGGAAATGGGCGCGTCCAGACGACTGGACGTCTCCACAATTTGGATTCTTTCACATACGACAAACCGTCGATCGGTGGGCGAGACCCCGTGAGTGAGTTGATGGAGGCGTCCAGGGTCCTGGACGCCTCCAAAAAAATATTTTTTTATTTTTGTTTTATTTTTATGCCAAAGCTGGCATTTTTATATTTTTTATATTTGTTTTCATGGAGGCGTCCAGGGGCCTGGACGCCTCCATTAATATATTATTTTATTTGATTTTTGTTTTATTTTTTTATGATTATTGATATTATTTTTATTGTTTTTGCATTTATGGAGGCGTCCAGGAAAGTGGACGCCTCCATGATTTTGATTTTTTTTATTTTTTGGTCATTGATGGAGGCGTCCAGGCGCCTGTACATTTCCATGATTTTGATTTTTTTATTACTTTTGGTCATTGATGGAGGTGTCCAGGCGCCTGGACACTTCCATGATTTTGATTTTTTTATTACTTTTGGTCATTGATGGAGGTGTCCAGGCGCCTGGACACTTCCATGATTTTTCACGGAAAAATTCAAAAAAATGTAAAAAAATTCATAAAAATAGGAAATCACCAGAGTAATTAAAAATGTGAAGGCCGCCTTGGGGTATCATAGTGTAATATGAGATTTACTCACGATAAAGTCAAGAACGGAGTGTCTACACCAGTCCTGGTACTGTGCAGGGAAGCGCGTACGCTAGTCCACGATCTTTGCCTTCCCCTTGGTCTTCCGCCCGATGCGGACCAGCTCATCCACCTCGACCCACTCCTGGGCTAGCCCTAACGTCCTCATAATCAGCCTGAGCCGCGGCGGCTCAATCTCGTTCAGGCAATGGACCCACACGTCCCGCCCGAAACGAGGACGACCCGCTACAACCCAAGGCTGACCAGCGTCGGCCATGCCCAGGTAGGGCCTCCACACCACCTGCATCACCATACATGCATCATGTTAGTTGCCATTTTACTCAATTAAGTCACATGCATAAAAATATAAAAAATAATACGCATCATACCATAGCCTCGGGGTACTCGCTCAGCTCCCGACGAAGCGACGCCAGTTGGTAGCCGTGGGGTGCCGCGACCATGACCGGCCTCCACCGTCGTGCCAGAGGCACGGCTCTCCTGTTCCCCTATCTGTCTCTTCCCATCGGGAAGTAGTAGTAGCTCCACACCTGCATCCATCATACATTATTAGTGAGAGTAATTGCATATTTAACTATGGTGAAATGCATAAATAAAATTTTTACCTGGAGAAAAGGTGCGAAGCCGCTGACTGTCGTCTCCCTCTTTGAAGTCTGGGAGAGATCGGCGATCAAATGGGCAAGCAGAGCCGCCCCCCACACATAGTTCCCCACTCTGTCCAGGTCTGCTAGGATCCCAAGGAAGCGGCAGTGGATGCCATCCCCCTTTGTCCCCAGCAGAAGGCAGCCCAGGAAGAAGAAAAGGAACCTCCGGAGGTCTAGATCCACCAGCTCTCGCTCGCTCGGGTCCTGGGTGAAAGCTGCACGGGCGTCTCCCTCCAGTCGTGCCAGAAACTCCGCTCCAGTCTCGCTAACCCACTGGCGCGGGTCACCAAATCCGAGCGCCTCCATAATCTCCACTCGGCCGACTACCCTGCTGTCTCTGTCAGTCGCGCTCGTCTCTAGCCACAGCAGGTCCAAGGCACTCTCTCGGTAATCGGGGTAAGTGACCCCGCTGACTGCCTCTCCGTCAACTCGTAGCCCGGTGATCTGAGCTACGTCCTCCAGTGCCGGCACCATGTGCCCCCAGGGCATCAGGAACGCCCGGCTCGGCGCGTGCCACCGCTCCCTCAACGCCTGGATGAGAGGAAGGTCAAGCCGGAAGGGCTCGATCCTGAGGAAGGCTCTAAAACCCATGGCGTCCACCCGCGCCCTCTGAAAGTCCGATAGCCCACGGTACGCTGCCACCACCAGGGACCAGTTGATCCGGCTCTTCATCACGCCCTGCACACCACAAAATACGCAAAAAAGAGGAACATCAGAATCATGAATGATAAATAACAAAGACTGCACATTCTTATTTTCTATTTATTTTCTCAAAAAAATGCTTTTTACAGGCGTCCAGTCCTCTGGATGCTTTCTTATTTATTTATCTATTATATATATAAATATGTATATAATATAAATAATTTTATAAGGAGGCGTCCAACCTCTTGGACGCCTCCATATTTTGTTTTTCTTTTTTGGAATTTAATAAATAAAAAATAAAAAAATAAAAAAATAATAAAAAGTAAAAGAAATAAAAAGAAAGGATGGAGGCGTCCATGCCCCTGGATGCCTCCTTCCCTCACTCCCCGGCCTTCTCCACACCGTCTCTCGCCCTCCTGTTTAGCCTAATAAACCAACAGAATGGAAGTCTAAGGGGCTTGCCGGGTCGTGCTCATTCTTTCCCGCGTCGCCAGCGCCCGCAGGACCCTCCACGGCCAAGGGAGGTGCCTCCTCTTCCGCGACAACCTCCTCCTCCATGGCAGCATGATCTGCGTGATCCCTCGATTTCTTCGGACGACGAGCAAGTCATTTCCGCTTCTCTCCACCCTGGCTCGAGCCTCCTTGCTCCATTAGGAATTGAGAATGGGTCGTTCAGAGTAGATTGGGTCGTCAGAATGAACAGTAGAGGAGAACAGGGGGTGAGGCCCCCTTTTTATAAAAATCATCAAAGATTTAGGGCGTCCAGGCGCCTGGACGCTCCCACATTTTTTTAAAAAAAATTCAAAAAAACATAGGGGCGTCCAGGCCCCTGGACGCCCCCATATCAAGAAAATGCAAAATAAAAAAAGAAAAGACAACAAAAATTTTAATTTAAAAAAAATTCAAAAAAGATTGGGGCGTCCAAGCCCCTGGACGCCCCTAAAACAAAAAATTTTAAAAATTTTGAACGGATTGGGGCGTCCATGCCCCTGGACGCTCCCATTAAAAAAATGTATATATATATATGATCATAATATCAATAAATAAGGAAAAACAAAAGAGAAAAATAAAAATCATAAAAATGATAGCAAAGGGAAACAGTGGTCCAAAATGTCAATTCTAGATTTTATTCCATCAGAAAGCAGAGTGAGCTACATTAGGGGCTTAGGCACTCTAGGCCTTAACTTCCCCAGTTCGGTTACATAAGTACTCCACAGCTCACATTATTCCTCCACGTGCGCTAACGCCTTTCCCACGACACTTGTCTTCCAGGGCGCTTTAATGGCCTTCGCTTCCTTCGCGTCCGCTTCCGCGCCCAACTCCCCCTTCTTCAAAGGAACGATGCCGGTTAGCAGTGGGAACGAGTGGCGTGGAATGCCGATCTGGAGGTAGCACCGATGCGCGTTGTAAAGGACAAACTCAGTCGCGCCGATCAGTTGGAGTTCAACTTCGGGAGAAGACCTTATGAGGAGTTCAAGTGAGAGTAGACATGCCGGTGCGCAAGTGAAGCAGCTTTGTGTCACGGTTCGAAAGTGAGACCGCCTGTCTTCACGTTTCTTCAGCCACGGAACACGGTTCGCCACGGTGCCACCGAAGCCTAACACATCGGCTATGTGATAAAGGGGGCTTTGTTGGAAGAGCTTCGAAGCAGTCGGCATCCCCTCACGGTGGTCAAATTTGAAGTGCAAATCAATCCAGCAATTCAGAACAAGTGCGCAACCGAAAGGAGGCTTACCCATACTCGAGGCAGTAAGGCCACTGTAAAGGTAGGCAAGGACGGCGGGCCCCACCCTCTTTCCACTCCAAATCCCGTGGATGGCACTCAGTTGGTCCTCCTCCACTATGTTGTCGGTATAAGGAAACAAGAGCGCACCCGCCAGACAAACGGTGAACCCTTTCATAATTCCTTCCAAGTGGTCATAGTCGGGTGACCCTCTTAGGGCATCCATGACCCATTCCGCGAGCCTTTGCAAATCAATTCCCTTTTGAGTACGGACCTTTCTGGCTGCGTCGGGCGGCATGAAGCTTCCAAGGACACTCTCGGAAGTTCCCCTTGTCAGCATCTGCCTAGCCTTTACCTTCCCGTCACTCTTGAATTTCTTCAGTCCGAGCAGAAGTTTCACCTCCTCGAGGAGGATGGTCGCCTCGAAGGTCGGGAAAACGAAAGTGTGGGTCTGGGGATGCCAGATCTCCACTAGTGCGCCCGTAGCCGCCCAGTCCATGCGAATCCTCTCATAGTGCTTGGCATGAATAAGGAGCCCCTGAAGATGCCACCTCTAGAGCATGGCCCTCATGCCAATGGAGATGTTGGAAGTCAACTTTGAGAGCCACGGCAGTTTGGAAAACTTCCTCGGGCCTGGGAAGAGTGGATACGGCTGGAAAGAAGAAAGGAAAGGAAAAGAAGTGAAAAGAGGGTTCACGCAGAGAATTTGAAATGAATCAACTTACCATATGCGACTGAATCGTCCCACTCAGCTGACCCTCGAGGTCGGAAAGTCGCCTGATCTCACTGATAGGCCTGCTCCTCTTCGTAACGCGGGAAGACTCTCCTTCCATCATGAAATCCCTTGATCCTCCTCTCCTTCTCCTCCTGAGCTTTCAAAACTCTCCTTGGTGCATTTGGATGAACTAGCCTAAGGGAGGTACTTATAGGAAAGGAGAGGCGCTACAGGACGAACACGCCACATCAGTGGTCGGTCGTCAAGGTTTTGTCTGGATCCCCTTGTACTGTGGTGCGATTCTATTATAATTCTGCTGCTTTCTGATGTATTTAATCTATGTTGGTCTGTGCAGGTTTTACTAACGGACGTCTTTGTCCTATCTTGTGTACCGTCCTTCGGTGTTTGGTCCCCCCGTGTCATGCATCATTTTATATGATACCTACGCTACTAGAACATGTCAAGTACCTTGCGACCCGAACGAATCTGGGATTTGAGTTCCCCTTCAACAAAAACGGTGATGATTCCGGAAGAATTTGGGTTGTACGGATAGGCCGTTAATTTGTGGTAGCATGGGGATGACGGTTCCATTCAGTGAGTTGGTGCGTGGATAAACGGGCCCCAGCTCAGTATCAGCTCACCGGATCGGTATCCTGACCCATTCTTAACAAGTTGACAATATTATCCTTGGCTATTTTCTATTTTAGTTTGTTTGAAATTTTTCTTTAAACCCAGCATGCATTCATATAGGACTTCGAATTTATTACGGAAGATCATTCAAGTGATTCGATTGTGAAAGCCGTTTGTGCTTCAATTCTTATAAATATGAGATATTCCACTCCGAATGAAATACTGAGTTTCCTTGAAACGGCCATACGCTGCTCTTCCAAAGGAGACCCTTGTTTGGACAGACCCTCAGATATTCCTTTACTTTTTACCTTGTTTGACCCACCTTGGCCGCAGCACTTCCACATTGGCTGGTAACCGCTCCCCAAAGGTGAAACCTGCAGGTTTATGACCCAGGTACTTCAACACCGAGAAGTTGGGCTCCTTTATTTTCGTGCCTGAGCGCACATCTCACCCTCCCTTATTTGATATCCGTCCAAGCAATCGTCAAAATTTGAAAGACCTTCTCCAAGGTCGCCTCATTGAAACTACAGGAAAGATTCCAAACAGTAATGTCAAAGCGTGTCTCATCACACCTTGGTATCAACTTATCAGTCCGTTCCCACTCCATTTTCACTCCACTTCGATTACGTGTCACTCCCTTGCAAAGCAGACGCCAAGGCGGGGCAGCTGTAGACACGCTATTCCTGACGTCTCCTGAGAAAATCTCATATTACTATACGACGCCCCGCAGCGGCTTTCGCATTTTGAATCGCCTGAGTGCTTCCTATTCTTGAGTCTTCTTCCGCCTTTTCGGCATCCGGAAATCGTCTCGTTGCGGCATTCGGACAGTAACAACACCAATCGGACGCACCGGAAGGTTCCGAAACCAGGAAGAATGTCTGGCAGGCGGCTGCCGACGCCTTTTCAGGGGACCCGGGGGGTCTTCATGGAGGCGTCCAGGCCCATGGACGCCTCCATGACTTTAATATATATAAAACGACAAAAAAACACATAAAAATATAATAAATTAATGGAGGCGTCCAGGCCCCTGGACTCCTTCATCAAAATAAAATAATAAAAAATAAATAATATTAATAATGATAAAAAAATAAAAACAAAAATAAAATAATAATTTCATGGAGGCGTCCAGACCTCTGGACGCCTCCATCAACTTGCCCACGGGGCCCCCCGACCGCCAGTCGGTTTGTCGTGTGAGGAAAAATCCAAATTGTGAAGACGTCCTGCCAACTAGACGCGCCCACTCCTGAATCACGCGCGCCGATCAAGACCACGCGTTGTGCCAAACCGCGTGCGGCTTTCGGCGGGGGTTCGGTGGGCTTTTATGGAGGCGTCCAGTTGCCTTGACGTCTCCTTGAAAATATCCGAAATAAATAAATAAAATTAGAATAAAATATAAATTTTGCCCTGATGAAGGCGTCCAGGGTCCTGGACGCCTCCATCCTCCGGAGCCCTATAAATAGAGACCCCCCCCTCAGTCCGAGAGGAGCTTCTAAGAGGTCCGACAAGCTGCCGGATCTCATTTCTAACCCGTGGATCTTTTGCAGGGGGAGGTTCTGCCGGATTCTCGGGTGCCCACACTCGCAGGAGGAAGGCCGTCTTCGTCCACCGTGCTTCCACGTCGTCCTTACGCTGCCGAAGCTCCGCCGGATCTCGCCATCGACACATCCAATAAGTCAACTCTCTCCTTTTCTTCGTAGTTCTTTTGCATTCATCATCTTCCATTCTTCGTCTCCCTCCATAAGGGAATCTTATACTTTTGCATAACTCCATTCATCATTACATTTCCCTCCTACTCGTGTCCGAGAGGGGTTTAAAACCACACCAACTAGGTGTGTGCCCTGCTACAATTTCATCACTTTCATTGCAAGGGATTGCTACTGCACTGCCATTTTCTAATTCCGTTTATTTATTGTCTGTTGTTTTGCAAGGGTAACTAAAGAAGGTCCTCTCCGTCGGCCGGCCGAAGGGGGAGGAAGAAGCAACCCGCTACTTCCTGCTAGTGAGGTAGGCGCGATCATTTCCTTATTTTGGGGTCTTTGGCCTCTGGCGATCACATCATATTCTCGAGGCCGCGGCGAGTCACTTCCCCAATGGCCGTTTAAATTCCCGTTCTTTATATTCTCCTTATATTCTGTTATATTCTTATCTGCTCATATTCTCGAGGCCGCGGTGAGTCACTTCCCGCAATGACCGTTTGAATTCTGTCCTTTCTCTTGTATATCTTGAATTGCTGCTATATTTGCTATACTCTCGAGGCCGCGGCGAGTCACTTCCCGTAATGGCCGTTTCAATTCTTGCTATTTGATTTCTGCACCATTCCCGTCCCCCCGAGGCCGCGGCGAGTCACTTCCCGCTATGGCCGTTTAACCCCCATATCTTGATATATTACATTTGTCCGGCTCGCCCCGCCGGAGCAATCTCCCGTGGTGGCCCCTTCTCTTTTCTCTTATTTCTATGTTGCAGCAAACAAAACGAGCCCGCACGCTCCGCATTTTCGTTTCTCAAACCGCGTGACGTCGCTCACATTAGGGATTTATGATTAAATTCTATAAAGATGGGGGTATAACAATAATTCAGGCTATAGGTAATTTTCCCTTAACATTAATGATATGAGTAATGTATGTTTAAACATGATATTTTTGTCATTTCGCTTATAATAAGTAAAAATAAATTTTTACATGAAAATTATGATTAGAGATGAATATAAAAAAATATTTATACAAAAATATTAGTAGTTATATCGCTGGATTAATTCAAATAGTGTATAAATATTATTTAAACGTAATTTTTTAAAAATTTTGAGAAACAAATGTGATATGTCTACAAATAAATATAATATTTTTATATAATTCAAAATTATACAGTGATATATTTGTTAATAAATTTATCGAAATATTTTTTTATAAATTATCATTTAATAATACTTTTTATAAAAAATCAAAAAAATCAATGTTATCAGAACCTAACCCGTGTCTGAACTGACCGATGAGTTGGTTCGGTTCGAATTGGTTGGACCGTTCAATCGAACCGGTTTGAACCGTGACGTCATCATAATATTGAATCATTGATACATAGTCCGACCCGATTCTATAACCCAAGACAATAAGAAATAAGATATAATGATCAAGATAAAAAAGTATTCGTGTATAATTATTAGTCGTGATTATGTAACTATACAATTAAAAAAATAATAAAACATGGTTAAATAAGCTGACTTTAAAATTTTGTAATATTCTATTGGTCTTCAATCTTCACAATTGACATCTATGCTTCTTTAAAATTTTAAACTTCAAATATATCTTAAATAAAATGATAAATAATAATAAATCAATAATAATAAGATAGTTTTGTTCTCACGTAAATATTATTTTAAATATTTATTTTTTTATATTTAATATTTTTATTTTAAAAGGTGAATCAAATTAGACCGATTCATCGATCGAACTGTGATTCGTCTGATTCATATAATTTTTAAATATTAGATCGGACCAACTTTAATGAGATAGATTCTTGGGACGATTGACAGTCGGATCGATCCAATCGGCCGCTTCGATCAGATCGGTTCTTATAACATTGAAAAAAACCCAAAAGCATCACCAAACTAACGACCAGTTTCGGCGGGCCCAAATGGGGACTGCGATCGGGGTACTCACAAAGCTGCAGCCCTAGAAGTGGAGTAGGGGAGCCATCGTCCAAAGCCGGCTGCCTGAACGGGGGAGCAGGAGGGAGGGAGGAGGGCCTGCGAAGAGAGAGAGAGAGAGAGAGAGAGAGAGAGATGAGGCAGTTCGACCCATGGCCTGTGTTCTTCAAGAGGGAATGGAACAGGAACTGGCCGTTCCTGGTGGGCTTCGCCATCACCGGCTACATCGTCACCAAGTTATCCCTCGGCCTCACCGGTAAGATCGATCCCCTCGTTCCTTTCCTCTTTTCCCGTCGCGATCGGATCTTGTGTTTCCTGACTTGTTGATTTCATCTCTCAGAGGAGGACGCGAAGAATTCACCTTTCGTGCAGAAGCACAGGAGGTATGGTTTCTTGGCTTTTGGTCTCATAGATCGCCCATTTGTCACCTTTTCATTTTTCAGTTAATGTTGGAATCTTATGCCCCCTATGTCTTGGCGATTGTATCTTCTCCGCTGCAAACATTTCATATTACTTTGCTGTTGCTCCATGAATCCGGTTAATCTTGCCCCTCGTTACGTCCCTCCTTTCTTGTCTGCGAATCGATGGACTTTTTTAGCGTGTTGTATCCAGGAATTTTTATCAGTAATGGAAATACAGGTCAGTGTGGGTCGTACAAATGAGACAATGTTGCCAGAATCTTTACGGATGGATCGATAGAGCGAGGTGCATGTGAATCTCAGCGCTAAAAATTGCGGGGAGCTGGGTTATCCATTTCAAAACCTTGAAGGCTACGAGTTGGGTGAGTCATATGATGTGTAACCTTAGGATTTTTATGTTCCAAATCGGCTATTACACATCATGCCCATCACCAGCAAGCCCATTTAGGCTTTGCCACCTGAATAGCAAGCATAACCATAATCCTGGATACCACGGTGAAGAAATGGGCTTTCTGATTCGAAAGCTTAAGACCGTATAGGGCTGCAGAGGAGCATAGTGTATATAAGTCGTATCGTGCGGAGGTCAACCACTGGCCTCACATCCACATGACTCCAAAATGTAAGACAGTCAATAGAGCACCAATCTGTATTATGATCAGCCAACTCGGGTTGAGATTGGCGCTGACCAACCTGATCTTGAAGAATAAAATTTAATTCATGGTCTTTACTAAAAAAATGATACTGGGTGAGAATCACCTAAAATTGGCCAAATTGACCTCCGTTTATCAATTGCGACTTGATCACACAAAAGGTACTTGTCAATGGGGTGGCTTGACATGTGGGCCAACTGGTCCTTGTCCTGCTGCTCCTGCAAATAGTTGATATGGGACATGAGAATGACTTGCTGCACACCCTGGGTGATGGTGAGTATGGGGCCGACCTCATGTACCCATCCATACAGCCCAACCCATGATCGGACGACCCAAACAATCCGATCTTTATTTTTTTTATTTTTTGGGCCGATCTTTATTTTTTTTGAATTTTTTGGGCCGTCCAATCATGGGTTGGGCTGTAAGGATGGGTACGTGAGGTCAGCCCTGACCTCACCATATTTTTTTAAAAAGTAAAAATAAAAAAATCACCGCACACGCAGGGTGTGCAAATGGCTGGGTGTGCAGCATGTCATTCTCCTGGGACATAGGCTGGGTTGTGCCCAATGACTAAAGGCCATCTACAAAGTGGGCCAGGCTTGTTGGCTGGGCCATATTGAGCTTGGATACCTAGGTACTAAACAAGATAGAAGATATTGTTCATGCATTGGATCGCAGGAGAAATACTTGATACAAAGAGGAATAGGGCAGCAGGATTCCCAAGTCCTTAAAATGTTGTGACAGTACTGGTCCCATGCTTAGGTTGGCCCCTGACATGGGAGTGGGGGGTGGGGTGGGTGTCTTTGACATGCCTCCCCTCTTTTCTATCCATTTGTAGCAAATCAGCAGCAGCAGCAGCCACCCTTCAACCACTGCTGGTCACTGCCCTCTGCTAATTGCCATCAATGTGTCCTGCTGAGAGGAAAAGGGGGGAGGCTGAGAAGAAGAAAAGAAGGAAAATTGAATTAGGACAATATGTAGTTTGCATCTATTAATTTTTAAGAATTGTGAAGTTTTAATTGTTTTTTTTTTGTATGTATCATTGCTTTAAGGCCAAGTCGATTTTGCCTCAATCATAATTACTTAAGGCCTCTTGCGTGATTCCAATGGTTGGTATCACCCCGGTAGGCCCTCCAAAACGATGCCTTAGGCATGCCAATGTGGTGATTGGTTTTGGTAATACTGCAAAAGGTTGTCAAATGAGTCCAGGATAATGCTGATCTATATTCTGGAGGCAACTGATGAATGAATAATGAATATCATACCCTGACTTTGTGCACAAACATGAATTTGGAGCTAAGGCTGTTTTACAAATGTGCTTGGAAAAAAGGCAGCCAGTGACGCTTTCCAAAGTGCCAGAACTATTGGGAACTTTTTATGATAATTGTAGGATGGAAAAGTGGGTGAGAGAAAAAGAAGAATAAAAGGAAAACGTTAAATATGAACAGACACCTCTGACATGGGTTTTTGCCAATAAAGGTGAAAAGTGAACAGGCCTTTTGGTCTTTTCATCTTAAAATTATTCAAAATCTCCAAAAGCTGCCTTTTGTTGGATTCTTGGGAAAAAAATTTGCTAGTTGAACTTGTGCTTAGCAGCTAGAATCCGAATGCATAGAATCCAATGATAGAATGTGACATTTTATTGGGATGAAACCCTGTCAGGCCATTTCCAGTGATCAGAAGTGTCCCACTAGGTGTTCTCAGACACAGCCAAAGATCAGGTTTGTTGTTTGCTAGCTTTGTTCCTGGACAATGCTGCTTTCCCATGGAGGATTCATGGTTCTGCTAAATTCTCCTGGAGTGTCTCCAAATCTTTCCTGGATGGGTCCCAAAACTCTGACTTCTCTTTGTACTGGATTTATACAAGTTGAGATTGGAACTGGCTGATATTTAAAAAAGAAAGAAAAGAGAATGGAACTGAGTGGAAGTTGTCCAAATTGACTGGTTTGCTCCTGGTTCACCCATCAATCCACGATAAATGTGAGTTTGGTTTGGAGTTTTTAGACATTTAATTCATGCAGTAACTCGATAACTATGAAGTATCTTCCTTTCTAACTTGTTTTAACTTGTAGGGTGTTTGGTTGCAGTTTGTTATCTCTTTTTCTCTCTCAAAATAAAAATTAGAATTAGAAATCTCATCAATGCACGTTTAGTAACACCTCTCCAAATTTTTTAGGATGCAATCCTATCCCATTGAAATCTCTCCCGAAATAAAAACAAGGGTTGACATATTTTTCTTTTGAGGGAGAAGCCAGATCTTGCAACCCACGCCCCCATGTTGCCCACGCTCCCCAGGTTGACTGCGTCACCTCTCAACCCTCCTGTCCGTCCAGCAACACCCCCCCCCCCCCCCGGCGATCACTGCTCCCCTGTGGCCCCATCTCCTCCTGCAACTTCCTCCCCGCCCCAAGCACCCTCTTCCTACCCCGTCGACGACCACTGCTCCCCCCTCCCCCCGCGCTGACATCGCCGTAGTGCCCTCGTCCTCGGCATGTGAATCCACGAGGAACCCACAATGGTCAAAGGCGAAGAACTTGACTGCCGCCCTAGGATTGACGGCGCCAACACGCGACCTCACCAATCGGAGGAAGAGATCGAAGCTCTCGGGGGAGAGGAGGAAACAACGACAATGGAGGAGGTGATGCCGGAGGGGAGGGAGGGGGGTGGGGAGGCGGCAATGATGTTGTTGATGCCAATAGAGGGGGAGGGGGGGAGGGAGGAGGGTTACCAGTGATGTTGTTGATGCTGGCGCCAGAAGGGATGGCAGCGACAGCAGACGTGCTGTTGGAGAGCGGGGCTCGGGGGAGGCGACGGCGGCCTGTGCGCTTGCTTGGCTGGGCAGAGTTATTGGGCAGAGGAGGGAAGAAGGGAGAAAGAAGTGGGAGGCACGGGCTTCATGCGTGGACTGACTCAAGTCAATTTGGTCTACCATACATGCATCTATAAAATTTAAAAGAGATGATGTTTTTGCCAAACAAGTGGTCACTCGTTTTCATCGATTTTAAAATTTAGGTTGAAAATTGACATAATATAATTTCTTAAGGAGAAAGAGCTTTTTTAAAAAAAATGTTCCCAAACACCCTATTAACCTTTAATATTTACTTCTTCTATCACTTTTCAAAAAATAATTCACTTTAAAAAAATTACTTCTTTTATATGTTTCTTACTTTTATCTGTTTATTTTATAATTTATAATGTTTATGCATTTATGTATGGGAACTAATTGGAAGAGGCATGTTTGACTGGACAGAAATGGTGGGTGCTAGTTCTCGTTCTATGAACCTTACACTCCCGTCCTTGAGCTTGTAGCACAAAACCTGTTTTAGAAACAACATATAATTTTATATGGATGATACAAGTTAGGGAGGCTGATGCAAGGTTGTTATGGAAGAAACGACGGTGAGATGTACCATATGAAACATTAGCTTGGAAACAAGTAATTGGCAGCTAAGTTATAGTAAGACCTGCGACAGGTACAACTATGGTTCAGTTGGTAAAGGCCCTTTATGTACACCCAGGTAACCAAGGTTCAAACTCCACGGGGTCAGGTTTAAAAAGGATTTATGAAAGGCTACAATACAAGGTTAGTATAGGACGTTCAACCCCCGACCCCCCCCCCCCCCCATTCCAAAAAGGAAGGGCACAACTATGGTTGGGTGGTGTCACATATTATTTTAGGAATTGATTTGATTTGTTGTACCAAGCTCAGATGAGAGAGGAGGGTGTGCGTTAAGTTGACAACCAACACCTAATGAAATTTATCACATCCCAAATATGAATCATGAACCAATACATTTTGTGCTTATATTAGGGCGTCCTCCGAAAGCGACACGTTACATCGATTCCTTGGTATGCTTTCTACAGATGATATTGTTTTAATTGATAGGAGTATTGATGGTTTAAATGCTAAATTAGAAAGTTGGAGGTATACCTTGGAGTCTAAAAGTTTTAGAGTTAGTAGGATTAAGTCAGAGTTTATGCACTGCAATTTTAGTAATAGGAGTGGCACATGATGACATTGCTCTAATTGATGGACAAAGCATTCTTAAAAGTAGTACCTTTTGAAACCTAGGGTCTATTATTCAAGGGAATGGGGAGATCTATGATGATATTGCACACATGATTAAAGCAGGTTAGTTAAAATAGAGAAATGCATCAAGAGTCCTTTGTGATCGTTGTATACTTGTGAAATTTAAAGAGAAGTTTTGTGGAAGTGCTGTGAGACCTATTTTGTTATATGGTACCGAGTGTTAGGTAGTAAGAAAGGAATACATTCATAGAATGCGTGTGGCGGAGATGAGGATGTTGCGATAGATGTGTAACAAAACTAAGAAAGATAAGATTAGGATTAAACGCATCTGTGAAGATTTGGGTGTAGCTCCAATTGATAGTAAAATGAGGGAAAATAAGCTCAGATGGCTTGGACATGTACACTGCTATGTTATCAAAAGCGCATCTAAGCGCTGGCCTAGGCGATTTTTGAGGCGAGGCGGTCCCAAACTACCTCGCTTTCGCCTCAAACGCCTCACTCCTAGGAGGATCCTAGGAGATCTTGATTGACTTACCCTATGTATTTTCGCCTCAAATCTTGATTGTATGTATGTATTTTTGCCTCAAATTTTAATTGTTGTTAATTTTATTGAAGATCTTGATTGTATGTATGGATTTTTTGTGATATTTAGACAAATATTTATATTTTTTGAATAGTATATATGTATAATTTAATAAAATGCCTCAGCCATGGCTTAGGCGTTTGAGGCATGAGGCGGCCCCTTGGTTGTCTCATGCCTCTGACTACATAGGTACACAGTTGCCCTAACTCAACGCTAGTTAAAAGATATGACCAAATTTTAGTAGATACTAATAAAAGAGCTCGTAGAAGATCTAAAATGAGATGGTGTGACGTTATTAGAAGGGACATTGGCTTCTTGGGTTTAAATACAAATATAGCACCTGATAGAATTCTTTGGCAAAATTACATTCATGTAGCCAACCCCAAATAATGGGATAAGCCTATGATGATGATGATGATGATGATGATGATGTACAACAGGTGAAAGCAGAAGAAGGGAACGATAACTAATTAATAATGGGCAGAAACGAAGTAAATGGTAGAGGGCTTACACCTGATCTGTAAAAAAGAACCTTTGTGTGTTTGACAGGTTTTCGATAAGCCATTAGGGTCTTGTCCATATACAATCAGTTAGTGAAGAAAGCTTGTCAACTTAGCTTCATGTCCTGATTGCTTAGCCAATAATGTATAACCGAAAACTTGAAAAATGAAGCATTATCCTTTTGCTGGCTGGCTCTCCAGCATGCTCTTAAGACTTTCCCCATGAAAAATCATCTATAATCAAGAAATAAAGAAAATTCATTCCTAGGTTAAATGGCCATGGGTGAGCATGGCTTACCTCACAGTCTCTTCTCATGTAATGGTTCAAACTGTACAGATGAATGATAAAGCTGAGTGAGAAAATTTCGTTGTGCCATCCATTTTGATATACTGATTGGCCATTCATGTCCCTTTCTTGTTGTGTGCCTTATCATCCTCCAAATGTTACCTTTATGCTGTCACTGATTACTAGCAAGATTTGGAAGTGCATGTTTGGCGTCAAATATTGTTGGCTCCTCAGTGGTTTATGATGGCAATTACTGCTAGTTTTTATAGCAACCGAGGGCCAAGTGATCTATCTATTGTAAACCAATTGACATGGCTTGATAAGGCGTCCACAAAGGCATGATTAATGTTTGTGGTTTTACATTGTTAGAAAGTTGTGTTGATTAAAAGAGGGCGACTTTGAAGCTAGTGCACGAGCAAATGCGGCGTACCCTCTTTTAAGAGGTTTCTCTACTTCGTAACCTCCTGAGATACTTCATCTTTTGCAGGATTGTCTCTAGCATTTACTTTTCATTTGAGGGTATCTAAAGTAAAGGAGCCCCAGATAGAGATAATTTCAACTGTCATTCCTCCTGTAGTGCAACATGTATTTGTTATATTATTTTTGTCCAGCTTCAGATTTTTTCCCCCGCAATGCTCTGTTATGTCTTTGGAATACAAATCATCAATGCCCTTTTTTTCTCTGAATGTTCCCCATGAATTTCCACTGCCAAGGCTGTCTAGCCACGCCTGTAGCAGTTTCTTCTTTTAAATAACTGCAATCTGTATTTGAGTTGGCCCCTGGATGAAAACAACTGGTGTTGCTTCTTTTGTACAGGTGAGCTTCCTTCTGAAAGAAGCTTGATCATGGCAACCGTCTCCATCTCCTTTCATGTGCAGTGTGGCTGATTTTGTTTAGTGGCCCTTGGCGACAATGGACTTACTCTCATTATCGTACTCTCTCTTGAACTTTTATGGTCTAAAAATGTGCAATAATATTGATGGACCAGTGGTAACGGAGTACTTATCCTGTTTTATTTCAATGCTGCTTGATGCTCTATGCGAAACCATTTGTCTGCGACTTTCAATTGGCAGAAAGTTACGTTCTTATATCTTCTTTTTCTAATGACTCCATTTTTTCTTTTTGGGTTCCTTCTCTTTCAAAATTGTATGCAAAGGCCACCGTTCCTTTAGTCGCCGCGCTTGTTGTCACTAAATAATTAAGGGTGACTTTGATAACAAAATAAGGGAAGAATATGATGAATTATTCTACCTATTCGTCTTTAACCGAATTTGATAGCAGGGTTAAATTATCTGAGGTCGGTTCGAGTTAAGATCTTTATTTTAAGAATAATTTATTCTATTATTTCACATGAAACGAGTTATTCTCAGATAACAATAAATTATCAAATTCAAAAGGAGAAAACTTGAAGAATAATTTATTTGAACTCGCTTCGAATAATTTATCTCAATCTATTATTAAAGTGGCCCTAGGTGTTTCTGGTGAGCGTACCTTTCTTTCTACGACACCCATTGGTGACATCAGTTTTATGTGGTCTTTGGATGTTTTTATCTGCCCGTTAAGGAGTTTCGTATGGGTGCCGTCACTGTTATTGTCAAATTCTTACCCAATTGAATGCCACATCAGTGTTCCTCGAGAGTATTTTACATTTGAAAGTTCACCCCCCATGATTTGGGTCACGCTGCCTAACAGCTTTTTGAGGGCATACTAGCTGATGGTACTGTTTTGTCAATGAAATTGACAGCAAGAATGAAGTAAATTGCTGTTTGTTTAAGATAATATTACACTAAAACTATTGTAACATCAGGCTACATCTTCTAGACACAAACTAGCAATCTCATCCTCCTCTTCTAACTAATCTCTTATTCTTCTTATCCCAGGGTTTACTTCTTTTCTAATTATTAAAGATCTACTAGCTAGCTCCTTTGTGCAATGTTTTTCATATGACAACGATCACGAGTTTTTATGCAAGTTTTCGGTTAATAAATACAGAGGTGGACGGTTAAAAGTACTTGTTCGTGGGGATTCTAGGTGTCGGTCGCCTTGCTGGAACAAAATGTGATATTCTCGGACAACATTTGATCTTTGGCATGCTAGTCTGTAGACATGTAGACGGATCGGATGCGGAGCAGATAGTGTGATATCTGAATTCGTATCCGATTAATATTTAAATTATTTAATTAATAATTAAATTATCCGTTGAATATTTTATTTAGATAATTATCAGATTAATACGAATTCGAATTCGGTTCGAATTTTAAACGGATAATTATTAAGTCTATTTAGAGGTGAGTCGTGTGAGCTGTGTGAGAGCGTCGTAAGTTATTTTTTTTTAAAAAGAATAAAAATTATTTTTATTTTGGAAGATATTAGTAAAAGATTAAATTTCATCCTAATTAGATAAAATATAAGTGTAAGTGGAGTTCTTATTTTTAAATTATATTTTGAGACTAAAAAATGGTAAAAAAAATCAAATAAAATGTTAAGATTTGAGTTAAATATATATAGAATATGTGTATCTTTAGATATTTATCTAAAGATTCGTAGTCGGTCGGATAATATCCACCGCGGATATCTCAATATCCAAATTCTTATCCGATTAATAATCGGATATCTGATATCCGATTAATAATTAGATATCCGATTAAATTATTTATTAAATATTTTATTCAAATAATTATCCGATTAAACGAGTTTAAATTTAATTCAAATTTTAAACGAATAATTATCAGGTCTACTGATTGACATGCGTTGGTTAGGTCGATAGTAAGATTGCCATCGTGACCGTTATAAACATGGTGAGATAAATGTTCGAAGCTTTTAAAGCAGCGTATCGCTTCGTAATTATGGCAGCCCGCTGTCACTTCACGGGAACCAACTTTTGAATGTTTAACAAGAACCGTAACACTCCGTTTCAAAATTAAAAAAAAACCCATGAATCTTAACTACTACTTCCACTGTATACATAATTACATACAGATGAATTCACAACCCTGCTGGCCTCCCATCTTTTCTAGGATCACTCACTGCAGTTAGCATTCCATGGAAGACGGCATTGGTGGCTTCCTGACCGGCCCTTCTGTTTCTTCTCCCCGGCGGGAGGTAGACTGGCTTCCGAAGGTCATGTACAACAAGCTGGCACACTGCCCCACCGCCCACACTATTCAGATGGTGGCCCCGTTGCTCCAAGAAGGCTCTTGCCTCCGGTGAGATCTCGATGTGTTCCCCGTCTATTGCCGTTAGGTTCTCGTAATTCACAACATTGGGGATCAGCTGCATAGAAGCAAAGAGCAGTATATTTCATGTAGGATGGGACGGTAGATGGTTGCAGTAGAATTAGCTCGACGAGATGAAGAATTTACTGTGTGTTTGTCGAAATGAAAGCAAAAAGAGAAGCATGTTTGAGCACCTTGTGGTACACTCTTGGCCGTTGGACAGCGGGCAGAGGATCCATTCCCAGTATAAAATGATTCAGGAACACCTGAGTAACTGCTGGAATTATGTTCAGGCCGCCGCTACCGCCCACAATTCCCGCCAGCTGATTGCCCTGCAAGCATATAGACACAACACACATTGGCGTCATCTTCCAGCTGCAATACTACTATCGGGGAAAAGCGTGTGGATCGAACTCCTGTCCTCCTGCACGCCAGTAGCACAGGTGCGGTGTCCACTACGCCACTGATGCGCAAGACAATTAGTGTAGGGTCATTCCAAGTAAAGTGATGAGGCTGTAGTGTGAGATGTATATGCTTTCTGGCATTCACTTCCTAGGGATTTGTATCTGCAATAATGAATGAAATAAAACAAAAATCTGAAGTCTTGGTAATACCTTGACGACGATAAGGGGAGTCATAGAGGACAGCGGCCTCTTGTTGGGCTCAATGAAATTTGAAGGGGCCGGCGGGAGTTTATCCGGAGCTGTCTCTGTTGGGGTTGAGAAATCGTCCATCTCATTGTTCAACACGATACCTGTTGAGGGTGAGAGCACCCTGGCCCCGAAGTACCAGTTGACCGTGGTTGTCACGGATACCGCATTTCTCTCAGCATCCACGATGCAGAAGTGGCTGGTGCCGTGGTCCCTCAATTGACTCCACCTGAGAAAGTCTTATTGCGGTAATTAAGCAAACACAAGAAGTGCTCATTTACTTCTTCATGGTTCTTTCATAATTTGCAGCGCGCACAAAAAGTGTCAGTGAGAGGCTTACTTGGGTAGATAGTAATCCGGGTCAAACGTAGCATTGTCAAGTATCCTTCCCTTGACCTTTTCTGCGAAGGACGACGACAGCATGTCAGAGACATATTCTGTGACGTTGACGAACGTAGGATCTCCAAGATTCATGCGGATGGCGAGCATGTGCTTTAATGCTTCCACCAGACGGTGAAGGCCGAGTGAACCTTCTGCGGCATCTGGGGTCCCGTAGCTCGCTAGAATATTTAGAACCTGGTCAGCACATGGAAAGGATCTTGGTTATAAACATCGTACACGTAATGAGGAGTAATAACATGCTAATTAAGTACTGTTCAGTGTTCAAAGAATAATATTGCAAGCAGCAGCTGGTGCAGCCTATCCTCAGTTGTATTACCAGAACATACCCCCCCCCCCCCCAAAAAAAAAAAAAAAAGAAAAAAACTTCACCAATTTCCAGTTAGTCTAAGCCTAAAAACAGTAAGCAGTGAAAACCTACAGCAACAGCAACAGAAGAACATGTCTCATGCACACTAAAAGGGCAGATCCCTGTGCATTGCAAGACTACTATTTCATGTCATGTAAGGTAGCAAATGGTTAACAGGTGCTCAGTCAGTAGCTCACCAGGGACATTCCAACAGTGCCACTGGAAGGTGGGGGCATCCCAAGTATTTTATACCCCAGGATGTCTGCTGCCAACGCTTGTGTGACAACTACCCTGTAACCCCTCATATCTCCCATCGTCAGCAAGCCCCCAGCATCCCTCACATCCCTCACGAAGGCCTCACCGATGCTCCCATTGTAGAGCACTTGCGGCCCTTCAATCGACACTGCCTCCAACGTCCGAGAGAGTTCCAGATTGTAGCACGTATCACCAGCCTGCAGCAGCTCCCCATGGTGGACGAACAGCTTGTTTAGGCCAGGGTCCGCTCTGATATCGTCCTCGTGCTTCTTCATGGCCCCGGCAAGGTATGGAGACACCAAGAACCCGTCCCTCGCCAGTTGTATGGATGGTTGGACAAGGCTTCTCCAAGGAAGCCGGCCGTACTTGGACCAGGCCATGTGGAGGCCCAAGAGCTCACCTGGGACGCCCATGGAGAGTGCACCCGTGGCCTTGGATGTGGGATCCTTCTCATACATGTTCTGCTCATTCATCACATAACGCAGGATGGCTAATGTCAGAAAGAGCAAATAAAACAAAGATCAGAAAAAAGGAAAATTTCAAAAAAAACGTATCAGACAAATCAAAACTAATAGTGGGACTAATGAATGTGTTCTCTCTCCTGATTAGCCCAAATAGTAGAAGGGTCTCTCACTCTCGTGGGAAGTTTTTGAGTTCAATTCTCACCTCTCATATAATTAATTACCCAGAGGAAGTAAAGGAAGGAAGGGTTGACTCACTAGCCCTTTGATAAGTGGCTCCAATAAATAATGGGTTTCGGTGTGAAAATTTTCTGAATTTTCGGTGGAAAGATTGCACAATCTGTGGTGGCGAACCGTTGAGGCATGTCATCACACAATTTGCCACCGAAAATTTAGAAAATGTACCCTATTTAGAGAGAAACTTTCGTATGCCCAGAAGGGAACTTTTTCCCCACTGAGGAAAACTTATAATTACTTGGATAGTTGAACAACTTGTCCAAAAAAATATCATCTTGAAGTCAATTAGATTAGTTGGTAATGGAAAAGAAGATATGCAAAAATATGCCCTCTTATGTTAACAACTGTAGAATTGTCATCCTTATTTTACTATTGTTATAACACAAATATACTCATGATGTTGCAATACTTGCAAAAATAACTTTGTAATCACTTGTCGTTGAGTTCAGTTGGAATCTCTTATTTAACATTGATTAATCTTTAACTAAAATTTAAAAAATAAACAGAATACTCCTAATCTCTCTTAAACTCTTTCTCTCTCTTCACATATCTGTCCCTTTTATCTCTACTTTTCTTTCTTTCGCGCAATGTACGGGTGAAAAAATATTATTTTTGTAAGAATATTTTCGTCTAAAGTTTAATTTTATGAATCCTAATGGGTATCCTAAATAGTAACTAACCTTATGGGTAATTTTGCACTAATATTTAATCGAAAGAGTTATTTTTAACAATGGTAAAATAAAGATGACAATTTTATAATTATTGAAAAAAGAGAGTTATTTCTATAATTTTTTCTAACTAAAATGGGCCATATACTATGATGACCCAATTAGATTCCCTCTCCAGTTTCCAGCTCTCCCATCACAGAGGAGGATGCTTTTGCCCAACACGGTGCGGGTCCCACCTCAAGTCCATTTTTTTACGCAACCCAAGGCAAGGCTGGACTCAAGAAATCCTCCCTCACCAGGCCACATCTCAGAAAGGTAATAAGTTACAAGGAACCGGGATGGGGATCTCTTTGTCCACCACCCCTTGGACTGACCAATACCTACAACAAAAAGGGGCAGGGGCCTCCAATGGGCCGCCCGCCCGCTTGGGCCGTGACGTAAATGCCCAAACCATCCTCCTTGGCCCGTTCTACCCTTCCCAGAGGCCGGCGAAGCTTTTAACGGAGGCGGAAAAAAAAATGGGGTGAACAATATATTCTGGCTGTACAGTTGAGGAACCCCCAAAGCAACGGTGTACGTGCCTCCCCCTGTCATTGTTCTCGGACAAAACAGCCATCATGTGGGAAGTGTGAAGCGGCTACTGCCACCCAACAGAAGAGTCCCCCAGGCCCCCGGTCCCAATCATAAACATGCAGGCTTATCTTGTTCTTTGGCCGGCGTCCGATATTATTATTTGAGTTATTATGCTCAGTGAAATAACATTTAAGGCTAAATTAGTTTTTTTTAATTTTTTTATAACGTGAGATTTAAATTTTCTTGATTTATTATATAAGTCACATCTCTATTCAACAGTTTAAAATAATTTTAAACAAAAAATAAATTTTAAAAATAAAAACTATAATTATTTATTAAATTTATTTTTTATTTTAAAATTTTAATTATAAAATAAAACTAAAAAATATGTAATAAATTAATAAACCGTGAATCACACGATATAAAAAATATAAAAAATCTTTACTTAATACACACCGCATCATACATCATGTGCGTGTAACGGACTCACTATGTATATTAATTACTTTTCTTATTATATTATATGATGGGTAAATGGATGATTCAAGGACTCATTCGTCATTTTGAACAAAGTTGAGGGGCAAAGAATAGAAAAAGGGCGGGGCATGTGAGGCCACGGTTGGGGCGCACCTGCGAGGCGGCCGACGGAGCGGTCTCCCGGGAGTCGAAGGCCTCCCCCCTGCCCGTTCCGGCGGAGCGCACCACCATGAAGGCGCCGCCGCCGATCCCGCTGGACGCCGGGTTCACCACGCCGAGGCACAGCGCCGTCGCCACCGCGGCGTCCACGGCGTGGCCCCCCGCCCGCAGCGCCGCCGCCCCGATCTCGGAGCACCGCCCGTCGTCCGCCGCCACCACGCCGTGCTCGGCCTCGACGGCGTCGTCGCCGTCGCCGGTCCCCCGCACGTCGATCTCCCCCCTCCGCTCCGCGTCCGTCCAGTCCCGGCCGGGGCTGGACAGTAGGAGTAGGATGAGGCCCAGCGCTGCATGGGTAGAAGGACAATCTCGTCAGATTGGAGTAGGAGGGGAGGGAGTGGGCAAAGAGAAGTGTGGGGGGTGGGGGAAGGTGCCGGGGGGGAAGAGGTGGCATTACACAGGAATACCACGGCAGCCGGGAGGGCCCGATTGCAGCGGCGCCCTGTGCTACATGCCGGCGAGTGATGGCCGAGGAGTGCCGCCTCCAGATTGTTCCTGCTCGCAGCCATCGCCGATGTGGTGGTGGACCTGCTAGTGCGGGCGGGCTTGGGGGGCGGGGCAGGGGACGCGTCAAGGACTCACGATGTGGGTGGGAATCCCATCCTGGAGAAGGAGGGATCACACTCACAGTGCGTGCCTCTCAACAAATCGGACACCCGTTTTTGACGAAATTATGAGTATGTTGTGAAAAATGCCGCCGGGAAGCCGGAGACTAAACCAAAACAATGCGTGCAAGTAAACCCCCCCCCCCCCCCCCATCGCGTGCCGTGCGACTTTTCACCGGACTTTTCACTTGGGGTTGTTTGTTTTGTTTTAGAGTTTTTTAACAAATAAATTAATGTTACGTGTGAAATTAAAGATAAATCACTCTTAAAAATATATTAGTATATACGTAGAGTTAGAAAAATAGTTCTTATGCCACGTATTATCTTCTCTATTTATTTGTTGGGAAGTCGTCTTACACCGGTAGAGGCATGTAAACACCAGAAATCAGAAGCACGTCAGAAGTAGTCTCGGGTGTTATCCCAGGGGACAATCCTCCGATGCTTAAGTCAGCAACGGATTAATGAAGAACAGAGAAGAGCGAGAGAGGGAGAGAAGAAAATCACAGTCGAGGGTTGAAGGGCCGCGTAGATCCTTAGAACGAGTGCTCGCCACTCCTAGTGTTCACTCGGTGAGTGCTCGCTGGGTGGTAAGGTCGCCAGAGGAGGACTTCCCTTTTAGCGTAGATCGTCGGTGCTTCACTCTCGTAGTGCTGTAGGGTTAGTAGCTCTATTATCTTGCATATCATGGGTTTGGCAGAATCAACCACCGTGTATCTCTTCTATGTCGTTCCCCTTCTTATTGGGTTGTCCTTGTTAGTATTGGTGTGCTACAGGTCAATTTAGGGCCGGGTCGACCCGATAGATATACGATCTTGCTCATTATTAATAAAGTGGTATTTGAGCGTAAATATATGATTGTGTATTACTTTATGATGTCCCTAAGATATGTGGTTGTAAAGTCAGCTCGAGATTAGATCTCGAACATGAGACTGACTTTATATGGACGCATACCTTAAACTGTTCATGGTTGGAGGGTAATCACTCGGGGACTTTGATTACCTATTAAATCAGTACACATGATGTGTTAGTGACCAGTCTCATGGTTATTGGTGCGGGGCACCAACACATATGTGTAGGTGTACGTCCTGGGAGGAAGTGCACTGAACTGATCCGCTATTGGATCTTCAGATGGTTGATTATACCTAATGTCAACTGAAGATCCAACTGTCTCAGTAGCATCGTTGGTCCTTTGACCTGAGACATTGATCGGATCTTACACGAGGACTGGAATGGTTTAATTACTTAGCTAAGTGACTTTAACCATAAGTCATGAATTGCCGAGTCATTAACCATTTCAGGAGATGTGTGAAGATCATCAATGGTCAAGAGGGGATCGCTCACTGTCGGGTATATATCAGACAGTTAATGAGTCATGACATTGACGCTCCGTTAAATCCCTGACCAGGGTCGTGTGAGTTCGTTTAGAACGGACGTCATACACTTTAAGGAGGTCATAGTCAAATGGCACGATCATGGGGTTTAACAGAAATCGTACCCTCGATCGTACCAGACTCATAGAAGGAGCGAGGGATTATATCGATGCGATAACTATGGACTTACAGGTACCAGACCGGCTGGTTTAAACCCGGCGTCCTCTAGGATCACGCGGATTTACTTGACCCAACGTGATCAAAGGTTCGGAATAAATTAAACTATTATTCGGCTATAGTAGAAGCGAATAATAAGTTTAATTTACTTCTAATTAGGAATTAGAAGTTAATGGACCTTAAACTAGAGTGACTAAGGGCCTAGAGGATCACACACAATGGATTCTTGGGTGACGGATTATTATTGTACAAATGCATATATTAATTCCCTTTAATTCCTTTTGGAAAGGAATTTAAAAGAGGGCTTAATATATATGTACAATAATAAAAGGATATATATACGATTTCGATCCTTATGGGTTCTTTTAGAAATGGCCAAAATCCTATATATAGACATGTTACGAGAGCTTCTCCTCTCCTCTTGACTAATCAAGCATTAAAGCTTAAGAGAGCAGGATTAACTCCTCCCCCCTTCCTCCCTCTTGCCCTCTCTCTCTCCAGAAGGTGAAAGGGTCGGGGAAGGTCGTGCCGGGGGGCTACCGTCGCTGCGCAAGGATCCGTGTGGATCAGCTCTAGAGGCTGTGCATCTGTGCGGCTCGATATTCTGCATCGGACTTTACGGACAGTGTCGTTCCGCGCAAGGTATAAATACGCAACCCGTAGTTAGGGGTTGGGGTGATTAAAACGTCGATCAGAGCATGGATCTGGGATTCCATGTAGCGGGGTTCAGGCATATGAAATTTTTGTTATCCGCTGCGTTACCCGATGGTGCTGTGTGGAACCTTACAGTGGTATCAGAGCCAGGTTCGCCCTCTGATCGGTGTTTTATCGCCGTATAGAACCATGTTTATAGGGGAATTAAAATCTTCAATTGTTATTATTAGAAGATAGGGGTGCTGGGCATTTCTGTGCTTCATGGATGCTGGGCATCTACTGTAAATTTTTTGGTTAAAAAAATGGCGCAGCTGGGTGCACTGCGCTATTGGGTGCACTGTGCCGGCCCAGGTGGCGCACGCGTGCACGCCGCGTGCCGCACGAGGGCACGCCGCGTGCCGCACGAGGGCGCCTGCACGCGGTCGCGCCGGGCGCCCGCACGCGGTCGCGCCGGGCGCCCGCACGCGGTCGCGCCGGGCGCCCGCACGCGGTCGCGCCGGGTGGCGGGCGCCGCAGGTGGGCGCCCGCACGCGGTCGTGGCGCGTGGCAGGCGCCGCCTGGCGGCGCCGCGTGGCGGGCGCGAGGGCTCGCCACGCGGCGGGCGCCCACGTGGGCGGCCGCGCCCAACGCGCTTTGACCGTCGTATTTTTTTTTAATTTAAAAAATTAGTTTTCTTTAATTTAATAGTGTAAATATATATATATATATATATATATTTGATATATATATTTATAAATACATATTAAATTAATCTAAATTTGTATCTCAATTTAATTATGTTATCTCAATAGTAAATGTCAAATGCCAAATTTTATTTAACATTTTTGAATTTACTAAGGTGAGATAATTACTATTTACCTTGAGATAAAATGGTAATAATTAAAGTTACTTCAGTAAAATTCAATTTTTTGAATTTTTAATTATTAGATGATTAGTAAATTCAGAATTTGAATTTTATTGAAGATTAAATGTATAAAATTCAAATATTTGAATTTTTAATTATTAGATAATTGTTAAATTCAAAATTTGAATTTTAGAATATTGATAATTGAGGATAATTGTATTATTTGAATTTACTTTCAAATAAAATTATTAGATAATTAGTTTGAATTTAAATTTAAATGATTGTTATGTTTAAATTTTTAATTTAAATTTGATTATTAGATAATTAAATTTAAATTTAAATTTAAATAATTATCTTAATTATCTAAATTATTTGAATTAGATTCAAATATGCATGCCCCTGTTATAAATAATGGTTCTTTGCGTGCTTTGCTTTATTTACTTTACTTTGGCTTGCTTATATGTTTAGTTTTAGTTAATCCTGCTTCGATTTTTTAAATTAAACAAAGCTAGCATATTTTTGTTTGCACATCCCATTTTAAATTCAAAAGTAAGGATTATTTTCAGAAAATAACTCTTAATTGATTTTGAATGAATGGATTGGCAAGTGATCATGGACTTGGTTAATGTAATTAATTGGGATCTGCGAACCTCCTTTCTCTCTCTGTTAAAATTCCAATGTACTTCTATCTCCCTTTACAGTTGTACTCGCCCTAAGGGCTGCTGGAATTTTATTGACATGTAATTCATATTTTTCCCGGCCTACGTGCCGTGTAAAAGTTGTAATTAATGCGGCGTCGGAGTTTAGAAGCGAGGAGCACACCCGACGAGGACGATCCAGCTGCTTCAGAAGCGGGCAAGATGTCTTAGTTACATTAGGAATAAAGTCCATGATCACTTGCGATTTAATTTTACATTAGATGCATTTACTTTGTGCAAACTACTAGGTACGGTAAATATATTGGATATATTTATATTCCACCTAGGGTGAGATCAAGATTAAATCAAAATTCCCTCACGATTAAATTTTAGATCTGGTAAGCGTGGCTCTAGGAGTCGTCGTGGCCCTCCATCATTATGGAGTGAATGAACGTCTTCATTTCATGGATTTGTTGTGCTTTCCACAAGGTCCATGAGTTTGGGGGCGGGATATAACTCCAAGGCTCGACCTCAATAGGGTGAGGAATTGAACTCGGCCTTGTTATGCTTTCAACAAGGGTCGGGTCATGAACTCATTGCTATGTAGTAATGATGGTTAGATCTAACCGAGAATATCCTTTGTTGTGCTTTTCACAAGGGGATGATTTCTCGGGGGCCGAATATCGGATATTGCATTAGATGCAAGTACCTGTTGACTGCCCTTGAGATGGTGTATGACTTGTTGTGCTTTCCACAAGGTCGTACCTCAGTCTCGTTGGGATTTCGACCCACTATGATGATCTCGCTGATCTCCCGTTCTATATACTGAGGGTTATATAGTTCGATCAAAAAATAGTGGGATTAACTAAGATAGAAAATCACATCTAAGTTAGAATTTGAACACATGCTAAGTTATCTTTTATTTCTTATCCAGATTACAATGTCGTCGTCCAACCCCCTCCGCGGCATCTTGGATGTCAACAGACTAACTGGATCGAACTACTCGGATTGGCTGCGTAATCTACGCATAGTCCTCACCGCCGAAAAAAATAGCCTACGTGTTGGACACGGTTCATTCTGAGCCAGCTCCCGATGCCGACGAGGGCGAGTTAATGACTTATGCCAAATGGTCTAAAGACTCTTCCCTTGTCTAATGTTACATGTTGGCCTCTATGGCTCTCGAGCTGCAAAGGTAATTCGAAAAGACTGATTGTAGAAGCATACTTCTTAATCTACGCCAGCTCTTCCGGGAGCAGGGTAGGATTGAGAGGTATGACATCTCCAAGAAATTTTTCAGGACACGGATGTCAGAGGGTGCTTCAGTACATGCTCATGTACTAAAAATGATGGAGTGGATTGAGAGACTCAATGCACTAGGGTTCAAGTTGGATCTTGAACTGTGCATTGATCTTATACTCCAGTCATTGCCCGATTCCTTTTCTTCCTTTATCATAAACTTTAACATGAATAGAACTGATGCAACTCTCCCAGAGCTGCTCAACATGTTAAAGAGTGCTGAAGGAACTATGCAGAAAGATAAACCATCTTTTTCTGTAATGATTGTTGGCCGGGCCAACAAGAAAAGGAAGGCCACCCAGATATCCACCAAAGGTGATAAAGGGAAGGGAAAGAAGAAGGCCATGGGTAAGTAACTTGCCAAAGTTGACAAAGGGAATGGCAAGAAGAATGAAAAAGAGGACAAGTGTTTTCGATACGGGGAAACATGGCATTAGAAAAGGAATTGCAAGGTAATTCTAAATGAAGGTATTTTTGTCATAGACCTTAATTTGTCATATGTGGAATCCACATCATGGGTATTGGATACTGGATGTGCATCTCATATCTGTAATTCTGTGTAGGTGCTGGCAAATAGAAGATGGCTGGACAAAAAGGAGATTGAACTGAGGATGGACAATGGAGCTTTAGTTGCTGCCAAAGCTGTCGGGACTGCACGCCTTAGTTTACCTTCAGGAATCATTCTGGAGTTAAATGACTGTTATTATGTTCCTAATATTACTAAGAACATTATTTCAATCTCTGGTTTGTATAACATTAGATATACATTGGCTTTTAATAGCACTGTATCCTCTTTAATGAATAATGGTTTGGTTATAGCCAATGGTTCATTAGTCAATGGTCTTTATGTATTAGATATACGTTCTAATGTTATGCAAGTTTCCAATGCTGATGAAGTGAATTCTACATATCTATGGCATTGCAGGCTTGGTCATGTAGGCGACAAAAGAGTATCTCACCTACACTTAAATGGGTATTTGAATACATTCGAATACAAGTCATTTGACACCTGTGAGTCGTGTCTCATGGGGAAGATGACCAAAGGCTCCCTTTAGTGGACATGGTGAGAGGGCTGTTGACCTTCTCGAGCTCATACACTCAGATGTGTGTGGACCTATGTCCATGGAGGTAAAAGGGGGTCACCTCTATTTCATTTCTTTTATTGATGACTTCTCGAGATATGACTGTCTATTTAATGAGGCATAAATCACAAGCCTTTGAGAAGTTTAAGGAATACAAGAATGAAGTAGAGAAACAGACTGGCAAGAGTATTAAGGCTCTTCGATCGGATCGAGGAGGTGAATATCTTAGCCATGCATTCACTTTTAATCTTAAATATAATAAAATTATTTCTCAGTAGACTCCACCGTATACACCACAACATAATGGTGTATCCGAAAGGAGAAACATGATCTTGTTAGACCTGGTCCAATCCATGATGTCTATGTCAGGACTACCCTTATCTCTGTGGGGCTATGTATTAGAGACTGCGACTTATTTATTGAATAGGATCTCAAGTAAATCTGTTCCTTCTATACCATATGAGATATGGAATGACGCGGGACGGGGACCGACACGGACTAAGACTCACAAAAGACTCTAACTGAGGCCGGCAGTAGCACGCTCAAGGGTCGCCAAGTGGCTGACCACCGTGATATCCCACAGAATGAGGGACGTCTCTCAACAGAAACTCCGACCTCGGCCGTCCCAAGGAGGGAAGCGCACGTGTCTAGGCGTATAGTCGACCTCCAAAGACAAGGGGAGTCGAGTCCTAGCTCGGTGCTCGACTAGTGCTAGGGATGGATGCTCTCACTCACGATCCGCGGTGATGGCAATAAGTGGCTAGGCACCTACCCTCTCTCAAGCGGCATAATCGATCACATACTAAAAGAGCAAGCAAAAGGAGGGGAGTCGGAGCGCGTACCTCCACGCCTAGGCGTGGGGAAGGAACCCCGGCCGTGAACCAACAACCCCGATACACCAGAGGTCAATAAAATACAACCCAATAACGGCCCACTCCTCGCAGGGAGGTAAAAGGCTACAACCAATACGTTCGGGGCTGCCGGACACGGGTTGACGGGCTGCACTCGGTGACGGGTCGGCCACGAGGAGGTTCGGGTGCAACGCTGCAGAAACCGGTGTCGCGCGCGCCTGGGCGGAGGGGGGGTCTCACGGGCTGATACGACGCCCGTTTGAGGCACCGTCAGAGAGGACGCGTCGCTGACTGTTGGAGGAACGCTCCGGCCAAAGGGGCGCGCTGGATCCGCCGGTGGTGACCGTGGGCGCTGCTAAAGTCAGATCAGGTTCTGTGGGCACAGAACTGTGCACGCCGACGGTAAAATCTGGAAATCGGCCTTCTGGTGCCCGAACAAGTCCGGGCCGGTTGGGGGTGAAAGCTGACTGGCAGAGATCACCCTCGGCCAAATGGCGCTGGCAGACGACGCCGGTGCGAGCCGCAGGAGTCGCTGAAAGTCGGGGCTGGTTCGCTGGGCGGACTGGGCAGACACGCTGGCGCAACCCCACGAGATCGACCGCCACGGACGGTGACGATGTCGAAACGCGACGCCGTCGGCGGCGTTGGAAAGTTGACTCGGAGATCTACGAACCCTGAAGAAACCAGGGCAAAAGACGCAGCGTGGAGGCCTGGGGAAAATTCGCAATCAGGGCCTCCCCGCTGGGCGAGCAGAGAAAGTGGTGCTGGCGCAGGTCGGCGGAGAAAATCGGTACGGGCAGTGCCGATCTCCGATTGATGCAAAATGGGCGCCGACGCGAAGCTGATCCGCAGACGTATCTCCAGAAAATAGGTCGTGGCAAAACTCGTCCAGAAGGGGCGCGAGCTCTGCTACAAGTCGGGGCAGAAATCTGGAATCACGAACACGAACCGTTGAGGAAGAAGATGAGGATAAGAGGGAACCCCGGAGTCCACCGAGGGCTGAGGCGTCACACCCCGCCGTTCTCCCGTCGCAGGAGCAGAAAGAGAGAGAGAGAAGGGCGCAAAAAGCTTTGCACAATACTCACTTGTATTCAAATTCATGTGTAAACTGTAATCGGTACAAGGTGAGAACTACTTATAGGGGATGGGAAAACCCTAATCTAACTAGAAGGGGAGGGGTGCGCCCAGCTCCAAGGAGAGAAAGGCGGCCCATATTTCAGCAAGCTTAGAAAAATAGGAAAGGAATCTAAGTGGGAGAAGGAAGGGATGGAGTTGGGGAAAGGAGGAGAGGGGAAAAGGGGAAGGGAGAGGGGAGCGCCCCCCACCTTCCCTAGTAGAACTAGGAAGGGGTGGGCGGCTGCCTCCTCCTCCTCTAGATAGGGAGGGGGCCGCCCCCTAAACCCTAATGGGCTTCTTTTAAGTGGGCTTCAAGCCCCAATAAGCCCCTGACCCAATAACAAGATCCATTACCCCACAAAGCAACCCAACTGGCCACTATATGGCCCAATAAGTGCCCAAACAAGAAGATGTCCACGCAGGGACCAAAAGACAAGGCCCACAAGGCCTGAGCAAGTCCAGACTGAGGCCCAACATGGCCTAAATATGATGAAAAGATAACTAGAAGGTGCCGCCGTCGCCGAGCCACAAGGAGGTAGCGGTGTGCCGGGTGCTCCGTCGAGGATAGCGCCGTGTGTCCTCACCAATTCTCCCCGGGTGGGAAGAACTCGACCCCGTCGAGTAAGGGTCACGGTCGCTGAGGTACCGCTCCAGCAGGTCCTGATCGATCCGCTCCAGCTCTCCACGTGTAATCCAGGTGTTGTCCGACTCGGGGCGCCCTCTCCAACGCACTAAGAAGCGTTGGTAGGCTCCGCTCCTGGTAGTAGTCACCTGCTCATCCAGTATGCAATCTATATGCTCGCGTTTTTGTAATGGGGCTGGAGGAGGTGGACTCTCAGTAGGTGTATCACTCACAACAGGAGGGTCAGGCCCAAATAACTCACTGGGTATCACCGCGGGATCCCGATAAGCTACCAGATCAGAGACATTGAACGTCGAACTGATCCCGTAGTCGTCTGGTAGCTCGATCTCATACGCGTTCGACCCAATACGCCTCAACACTCTGAATGGTCCTGCACCGCGGTCTTGGAGCTTCTTTACGGCTCCCGAAGGAAACCGTTCCGGTCTAACCCGGACCATGACGTACTCTCCCTCGCGGAACTCACGTGTGCGTCTGTGCGCGTCAGCTAACTCCTTGTAACGTGCGTTGCTGGCCTCGAGGTGGTGATGATGCAGACTCCGAACTAGCTGTGTTGACTCATACCTATGTGAATGCAGTGGTGGTCCTGGACATCCGAACATGGATCTAACATGCCTATGATGTCTACCTGACTTGACAACATGGGGAGGGCCTGGACAACCAAAGTAGAACCTAGCATGCACATGTGTCCTATGACATATGGTAGACTCAGAAGGATGAATAATCCCAAGCTTACTCATGACATCTCCCCTATATGACGATGGACATGGTGAAACATGGGGAAGAGACATGTGTCCCTGGCCTCCTAAGCTCGGGCCTCTGGATGCCTGCATGGTGATGTGTTGACTAGAAGGCCTAGGTGGTGTATGATAGTGGACCTCCTCGACAAGGTGGGGAAAATAATATGGGTCGAGAGGCTCACTAGGGAGGGGATCGAAAGGGTCAAAGAAATGATGACCCCTCCCGACAGGTCCCTTCACTATACTTGCCCATGTGCGACATTCGCCTAGGTGCAGATAATCACCTTCAGGCACTCTCATGTATGGGGCAAGAGGCTCATGAGGAAGGCAAGGAAGGCTAGGTTCCTCCCTCGGGACCATGAAACCATAAGCGGGGACAAAATCAACCTCCACGGGTATGGGAAATAATAAAAGGACCTCGGATGTGATATGTCCTATGGTGTAGACCGAGGTAATAGACCCCAAAACAGGGAGTGTAAAGCTATGACTATAGGGTTGGTCAGACCCTAAGGTCAACATATAAGTCAGCTCCCCTTGATAATCTAAACTCCTAAGGAAGTCCTTCACATTTTCAAGAAAGCAGAAGGACCGAAAAGTGGTGTGAAAGGAGTTAAGGGGTATTATTGGGAGGGCTGGTCCCATGGGTGTATAGCAAGGAATGGAGACATCTAGAAGTGGACCCTCCCTTAGCCAGCTAGCTAAAGACTCTCCAATGACCAGTTCACCCTCGGAAGGTAAGAATGTCTCTATATGAGGGTCTAAGGATGAAGCCTCTCTCTCGGGAGTGGAAACGGAGTCCTCTATGATGTGGAGGGGATCACTCCCTAACTCCTCAACCTCAGTTAGGTACTCCTCAATCAACTCCTGTTCAGCCTCGTAACTCACTGGAACAAACCCAGGTGATGACATGGAGGTGGTCGGCGTAACGCCGTCATGGAAGACAAACTCACCGGGAAGGTGAGATGGGTGTAAGGTGCAGGTCCTCCTATCCAGGTCGATGGTCGCACTTCTTTCCTCCAACCAAGTTCGCCCTAAAATGATGCATGGACCAGCAAGTGTGCTGATCTTGCACCAAGCGCCATCGAAATATTTAACGGGGCCAAACCACCGTTGAAACTCGATAAAAGCTAAACCATCACGGAGAACAATCTCCCCAGTCTTAGAGAGTGACTCAATAATGTCTTGTGAGACACAGTTAGACGACACCCTACTGATGAAGTCGATCTCCGTATGCATCCCATTAGGTAGGATGGCAGTGGACATGACAGGGCGCTGGAATGACTCGGTCATCGGTATAGGGATCGGGTCTCCCGACGACTGAGTGGTAGGGGCGACACTTAGGGGTCGTACCATAAGAGCATCGAATCGGGCCAATAGGGATGACTAATCTGACATGTGGGCTCGAGGAACCACCATGGGGTTGGCGCGGAGCTGGGCATGCAAGACTCAACGAGACAAGGACAAAACTCTAACTAGACACAAACCTAACATTACAATGCAATGGTGGGTTACCTAGATGAACTAAGAGACTCAATGCAACCTAGATAACTCTAAGGCCTCAATTGCACCCTAGACAACCTAAAGACTCGAATGACCTAAGACCCCAATTTGTTAGAACAAACTGGTTCCCTGGCTCTGATACCAAATTTGACGCGGGACGGGGACCGACACGGACTAAGACTCACAAAAGACTCTAACTGAGGCCGGCAGTAGCACGCTCAAGGGTCGCCAAGTGGCTGACCACCGTGATATCCCACAGAATGAGGGACGTCTCTCAACAGAAACTCCGACCTCGGCCGTCCCAAGGAGGGAAGCGCACGTGTCTAGGCGTATAGTCGACCTCCAAAGACAAGGGGAGTCGAGTCCTAGCTCGGTGCTCGACTAGTGCTAGGGATGGATGCTCTCACTCACGATCCGCGGTGATGGCAATAAGTGGCTAGGCACCTACCCTCTCTCAAGCGGCATAATCGATCACATACTAAAAGAGCAAGCAAAAGGAGGGGAGTCGGAGCGCGTACCTCCACGCCTAGGCGTGGGGAAGGAACCCCGGCCGTGAACCAACAACCCCGATACACCAGAGGTCAATAAAATACAACCCAATAACGGCCCACTCCTCGCAGGGAGGTAAAAGGCTACAACCAATACGTTCGGGGCTGCCGGACACGGGTTGACGGGCCGCACTCGGTGACGGGTCAGCCACGAGGAGGTTCGGGTGCAACGCTGCAGAAACCGGTGTCGCGCGCGCCTGGGCGGAGGGGGGGTCTCACGGGCTGATACGACGCCCGTTTGAGGCACCGTCAGAGAGGACGCGTCGCTGACTGTTGGAGGAACGCTCCGGCCAAAGGGGCGCGCTGGATCCGCCGGTGGTGACCGTGGGCGCTGCTGAAAGTCAGATCAGGTTCTGTGGGCACAGAACTGCGCACGCCGACGGTAAAATCTGGAAATCGGCCTTCTGGTGCCCGAACAAGTCCGGGCCGGTTGGGGGTGAAAGCTGACTGGCAGAGATCACCCTCGGCCAAATGGCGCTGGCAGACGACGCCGGTGCGAGCCGCAGGAGTCGCTGAAAGTCGGGGCTGGTTCGCTGGGCGGACTGGGCAGACACGCTGGCGCAACCCCACGAGATCGACCGCCACGGACGGTGACGATGTCGAAACGCGACGCCGTCGGCGGCGTTGGAAAGTTGACTCAGAGATCTACGAACCCTGAAGAAACCAGGGCAAAAGACGCAGCGTGGAGGCCTGGGGAAAATTCGCAATCAGGGCCTCCCCGCTGGGCGAGCAGAGAAAGTGGTGCTGGCGCAGGTCAGCGGAGAAAATCGGTACGGGCGGTGCCGATCTCCGATTGATGCAAAACGGGCGCCGACGCGAAGCTGATCCGCAGACGTATCTCCAGAAAATAGGTCGTGGCAAAACTCGTCCAAGAAGGGGGCGCGAGCTCTGCTACAAGTCGGGGCAGAAATCTGGAATCACGAACACGAACCGTCGAGGAAGAAGACGAGGATAAGAGGGAACCCCGGAGTCCACCGAGGGCTGAGGCGTCACACCTCGCCGTTCTCCCGTCGCAGGAGCAGAAAGAGAGAGAGAGAGAGGGCGCAAAAAGCTTTGCACAATACTCACTTGTATTCAAATTCATGTGTAAACTGTAATCGGTACAAGGTGAGAACTACTTATAGGGGATGGGAAAACCCTAATCTAACTAGAAGGGGAGGGGTGCGCCCAGCTCCAAGGAGAGAAAGGCGGCCCATATTTCAGCAAGCTTAGAAAAATAAGAAAGGAATCTAAGTGGGAGAAGGAAGGGATGGAGTTGGGGAAAGGAGGAGAGGGGAAAAGGGGAAGGGAGAGGGGAGCGCCCCCCACCTTCCCTAGTAGAACTAGGAAGGGGTGGGCGGCTGCCTCCTCCTCCTCTAGATAGGGAGGGGGCCGCCCCCTAAACCCTAATGGGCTTCTTTTAAGTGGGCTTCAAGCCCCAATAAGCCCCTGACCCAATAACAAGATCCATTACCCCACAAAGCAACCCAACTGGCCACTATATGGCCCAATAAGTGCCCAAACAAGAAGATGTCCACGCAGGGACCAAAAGACAAGGCCCACAAGGCCTGAGCAAGTCCAGACTGAGGCCCAACATGGCCTAAATATGATGAAAAGATAACTAGAAGGTGCCGCCGTCGCCGAGCCACAAGGAGGTAGCGGTGTGTCGGGTGCTCCGTCGAGGATAGCGCCGTGTGTCCTCACCATGGAAGGGCAGGAAACCAAATTTTAATCACATTAAAATTTGGGGGTGTCCTGCTCATGTAAAGAAGAACGATAGTGATAAACTTGAGTCGAGAACCGATAAGTGTAGGTTTGTGGGATATCCAAAGGAGACGTTTGCATATTACTTCTATCACCCTTCTGAGCAAAAGGTCTTAGTGGCTAAGAGAGCTGTATTTCTGGAAGGAGAATATCTACTCCAGAAAAATAGTGGAAGCCAGATAGAATTGAACGAAGTCCAAGAACCACAACCCGTAGACACAGACTCATTAGATGAGACTGTATCGCCTATTTAGAGTGAAACACTGACACTACGGAGATCTGGTAGACTACTGAGAGAACTTGAGAGATATGTTGGACATGTCTCAGAGGGGTCCTCTAAGGTATGTATCGATGAGGATGAAGATCCTCAATCGTACCAGGATGCAATCCGTAGTGCGGACTTCGAGAAATGGCAAGAGGTAATAGATTCAGAGATCCAGTCCATGTACACCAACAAAGTTTGGAACTTAGTTGATGTACCCGAAGGGAAAGTCCCTATCGGCTGTAAATGGATTTTCAAAAGGAAAATCGGAGCAGATGGACAGATTGACACATACAATGCTAGACTAGTGGCGAAAGGATATCGTCAAAGACAAGACATTGACTATGACGAGACATTTTTACCAGTAGCCATGGTTGAGTCAATCAGAATCCTTCTCGCCATTAATGTATACCTGGATTATGAGATCTGGCAAATGGATGTGAAGACATCTTTTCTTAATGGACATCTGTCAGAAGAGGTGTACATGGTACAGCCTAAAAGATTCACCTCCAAGCTACATCCTAATAAGGTATGCAAACTTCAAAGGTCCATTTATGGATTAAAGCAGGCATCTCGAAGCTGGAACTTAAGATTTGATGAGGCTGTCAAATCTTTCAACGTCATTCGGAATGAAGATGAACCATGTGTTTACAAGAAGGTCAGTGGGAGCTCTGTGACATTCTTGGTCCTTTATGTTGATGACATCTTACTCATTGGGAATGATGTAGGGATGTTGACATCAACTAAGTCTTGGTTATCCAAGACCTTCTCCATGAAGGATTTGGGAGAAGCATCCTATGTGCTGGGCATAAGGATCTATCGAGATAGATCTAAAAGGATGCTAGGATTATCCCAATCCATGTACATAGACACTATCCTCAAAAGATTTAGGATGGAAAATTCCAAGAGAGATCTCATTCCTATGAGACATGGAATTTGCCTATATAAGGGGATGAGCCCTAAAACATCTGAGGAGGTGGCACACATGAATAAGGTACCCTATGCTTCAGACATAGGGTCAATAATGTATGCAATGCTATGTACACGGCATGATGTTGCCAATACTTTGAGCATTGTCAGTAGATATGAGGCAAATCCTGGCGAAGAGCACTGGAAGGCAGTAAAATGCATCCTTAAATACTTACGAAGGGCTAAGGATCTTTTTCTGCTTTATGGAGGAGAGGACCTACAGCTTAGAGCTTACACAGATTCTAGTTTCCAGTCAGATCCAGATGAATGTAAATCCATGTCAGGGTTTGTATTCATGTTGAATGGAGGGGCAATCAGTTGGAGAAGCTCCAAGCAAGATACGACTGCAGATTCGACGACGGAGGCAGAATATATTGCTGCAGCTGAAGCTGTTAAGGAAGCAGTCTGGATGAAGAAATTCATCTTGGAACTTGGTGTAGTTCCCGAGATTTCAGCTCCCATCCCATTATTTTGTGATAATAATGGGGCCATCGCCCAGGCGAAGGAACCGAGATCTTACCAAAGGTCGAAGCATATTCTCAGACGCTTCCACCTTATTCGGGAGATAGTTGATCGAGGAGATGTGATGGTAGAGCGTGTACCGTCAGAAGACAACATAGATCCACTGACTAAGCCTTTGACACAGATTATTTTTGAGCGCCATCGGGATAAGATGGGCCTCAAAGTTGTGGGCAATTGGCTGTAGTTCAAGTGGGAGATTGTTAGTATTGGTGTGCTACAGGCCAATTTAGGGTCGGGTAAACCCGATAGATGTACGATCTTGTTCATTATTAATAAAGTGATATTTGAGCGTAAATATGCGATTGTGTATTATTTTACGATGTCCCTAGGATATGTGGTTGTAAAGTCAGCTCGAGATGGGATCTCGAACATGAGACTGACTTTACATGGACGCATACCTTAAACTGTTCCTGGTTGGAGGGTAATCACTCGGAGACTTTGATTACCTATTAAACCAGTACACATGATGTGTTAGTGACCAGTCTCATGGTCATTGGTGCGGGGCACCAGCACATATGTGTAGGTGTACGTCCTGGGAGGAAGTGCACTGAACTGATCCGCTATTAGATCTTCAGATGGTTGATTATACCTAATGTCAACTGAAGATCCAACTGTCTCAGTCGCATCGTTAGTCCTTTGACCTGAGACATTAATCGGATCTTACACGAGGACTGGAATTGTTTAATTACTTGGCTAAGTGACTTTAACCATAAGTCATGAATTACCGAGTCATTAACCATTTCAGGAGATGTGTGAAGATCATCAATGGTCAAGAGGGGATTGCTCACTGTCGGGTATATATCAGACAGTTAATGGGTCATGACATCGACGCTCCGTTAAATCCCTAGCCAGGGTCATGTGAGTTCGTTTAGAACAGACGTCATACACTTTAAGGAGGTCATAGTCAAATGGCACGATCATGGGGTTTGACAGAAACTATACTCTCGATCGTACCAGACTCATAGAAGGAGTGAGGGATTATATCGATGCGGTAACTGTGGACTTACAGGTACCAGACCGGCTGGTTTAAACCCGGCGTCCTCTAGGATCACGCGGATTTACTTGACCCAACGTGATCAAAGGTTCGAAATAAATTAAACTATTATTCGGCTCTAGTAGAAGCGAATAATAAGTTTAATTTACTTCTAATTGGGAATTAGATGTTAATGGACCTTAAACTAGAGTGACTAAGGGCCTAGAGGATCACACACAATGGATTCTTGGGTGACGGATTATTATTATACAAATGTATATATTAATTCCCTTTAATTTCTTTTGGAAAGGAGTTTAAAAGAGGGCTTAATATATATGTACAATAATAAAATGATATATATACGATTTCGATCCTTATGGGTTCTTTTAGAAATGGCCAAAATCCTATATATAGACATGTTACGAGAGCTTCTCCTCTCCTCTTGGCTAATCAAGTATTAAAGCTTAAGAGAGGAGGATTAGCTTCTCCCCCCTCCCTCCCTCTTGCTCTCTCTCTCTCTCCAGAAGGTGAAAGGGTCGGGGAAGGTCGTGCCGGGGGGGGGGGGGGGGTACCGTCGCTGCGCAAGGATCCGTGTTGATCAGCTCTAGAGGCCGTGCATCTGTGCGGCTCGGTATTCTACATCGGGCTTTGCGGACAGCGTCGTTCCGCGCAAGGTATAAATACGCAACCCGTACTTAGGGGTTGGGGTGATTAAAACGTCGATCAGAGCATGGATCTAGAATTCCATGTAGCGGAGTTCAGGCATATGAAATTTTTGTTATCCGCTGTGTTGCCCGATGGTGCTGTGTGGAACCTTACAGTCATGGAGCGGGGAGCCTTATCCCTTGATAGGGAAGGCATAAGTAGTGAAGCAACTCCCTTCCGCTATAGCGGCTGGTCCCGGGGCGAGTCTTCCGGCACCCATGGGGCGTGCTCGCCCTTTATGGGGTCAAGGCCAACGTGGTAGGGGACAACGGTCGGTCGTCGGAGGGTCCTCAGGTGACTAATGCGCTTTCCCGTGATGTAGAATCTAATGTCGAAGCTGGGTTGGGCCCGGCCTTGGCGGGCCGTTCACCTCGAGCGCCTCTCGGGCGCGCTAAGGGGATGGATCCGATTTGGGCCTGCCGCTATTGGGCTGTCTATGGGTAAAACGGGATTTGCCCTCCTCACTTCCCCCCTACACTTGGTTGCCGAGCATTCTGTCGGGGGCCGAGAGTAGAACATGAGAGGGTATGTCGGAGCGTAGGATTCGGGGTTGATCCCTTTATTGGTGCGGAAGTCGATATGTCTTGTGCCATGCTTGGCGCGCAAGGCGCCTCTGGCAAGTGCCCTGGCCGCCATTATGATCGGAACTCTGTCTTTTCTGGGAGCGCGGGCTCGAACGGGCATCTGGCGTGGATGGCTGTACCGTGATGGTGATGGGTGCCTTTTCATCTGCCTCCGAGGGGGCAATGCTGGTCCGTCGTGGGCGGTTACAAGAACCGTCGCACGGTCTCTTTCTAAACCCCATCCGAGTCCGCTGCTTGTCGTGTTCATCGTAGGCGTCCTCTTCCTTCGCCCGGTGTGGACCTTTTCTTCCCTTGTCTTTTCCATCTTCAGTAGCCATACCTCCCTGTAGGAGACACCTTCATGTCAGTCCCTCCTCTTCTGTCGAAGAGGTGGACCCTAGCGGTGGTAGTGTCCCGAGCACCTCAGGTGCCGGTGTTAGTCGACCCTTATCCCCGCCGTTGGTGGCGTATAGGGTGATTCACGGGCTACGGGAAGCCTTTCAGATTCCCCCCGAATTCGACATCATCTTCCCAATTGTGGACGAGGATGTGTTGAGCCTTCCTTGTGGCGGGATCATGGTTCCCGTGGCATCCTTCCAGGTGGGCTTTCGCCTGCCCACTCACCCTTTCATCGCGTCCGTCTTCCACCATTATGGGCGGCATGCGAGGGAGCTGTCGCCCAATTCTTACCACATCCTTTGTGGATTTGTCTACGCCTGCCAGAGAGCGTAGGTGGAGCCGAGCGTTCTTCTCTTCCGGCAGTTCTACTATATCCAGCGTTGTCCGTCCGACACAGCCTTCGCCTACTTCAAGGCTCGGTCTGGTCGGAACCTCATCCAAGTCTCCTCCACCGCGGCTAACCTCAAAGGGAAGAGGTGGCATTACACAGGAATACCACGGCAGCCGGGAGGGCCCGATTGTAGCGACACCCTGTGCTACATGCCGACGAGTGATGGCTGAGGAGTGCCGCCTCCAGATTGTTCCTGCTCGCAGCCATCGCCGATGTGGTGGTGGACCTGCTAGTGCGGGCGGGCTTGGGGGGCGGGGCGGGGGATGCGTCAGGACTCACGATGTGGGAATCCAATCCTGGAGGAGGAGGGATCACACTCACAGTGTGTGCCTCTCAACGAATCGGCCACCCGTTTTTGACGAAATTATGAGAATGTTGTGAAAAATGCCGCCGGGAAGCCGGAGACTAAACAAAAATAATGCGTGCAAGTAAACCCCCCCTATTAGTATATTTTTTTATTATTTTAAAAAATCAGATATGTGACTCTAGTTAACTACCATTGACAGGGTGTCAAATATTCTTTAAAGATTCTAATATTTTCGTTAAATAGTAGTCAAATGACGAAAATGTCCTTTCCTTCACACAAGAGAGAGAGAGAGAGAGAGAGGTGGCCGACGGAAGGGGGAGGGGCGACAGGGGAAGGGGCGGCTGACAACATGGGGAGGGGCGGTAAGGGGTAGGGGCCATACTTCTTCCCTTCCGTGGAAGAGGGCGGAGGGGTGCTATCTTCCTAGGGCCATCAGCGGCTGTGTTCGTCGAGGAGGAGGGAAGGGAAGAAGTGTAGGGGAGAGGGGCCAATAGGGGGGAGGGGGAGGAGCGGCGGCGGCGGCCGTGGGGATGGCAGTGAGGTCGCATGGAAGGATTGGAGGTCGCATTGCGAGAGGATGTGGAGCTCGGTGCATTATCCCGAGAGCATGGCAAACAAATAAGGATTGATGATGCATATGGTCAAAAGGGGCCAAAATAGAAACTTGGGCAAACTGTTGCAAAATGGTAGCACCACGCGACATTACCTTTTAATGCGGCCAACAACCCTTGATACAAGTCAATTTTTCAAGAAGCACAAGTGCTTAGGTTACATGTGCAACTATCTACAGCGAGAGAGTAGGCCAACTTATACCTCGATGAACAAGTTGCTGAGATCAAGAGTTATGTGGCTCCTTCAAATAGAAATGGACGAAGTACAGAGTCACACTGTAACGACCTATGATCTGGATACCGAGTCAAAGCTGACACTATTCGGATCTTACGTCGCCACCCACGAGCTGGAAAGCTCTGAAGGGTTATTTGAGGTGTTGTGATTATGCATTGAAATTCTAAACAATATCGCGAAATAAATTACAGGCTTAATATATAATTGGCAGAAATAAAAATAACATTTTACAACAATTAATATAACTACAAAGTCCAGTCTACAAGTACAGTCAACGAGAAGAGAAACATACTCTGCTACGGGGCACACCCCGACACTGGCAAACTAGCTACTACTAATCCTCCGACCGGAAAGCTCCACTTCTAAGAGAAGCGCTACACCTGAAAAAGTAGAGAGTGAGGCTCATCTCATTAGCTTAATATGGGTCCCGCAAATTCTAACCACAACGAAAGTGATAAGCGGTAACAATAGTAGCAACAACAATGATAACAACAACTGCCGAAATAACCATAACGGTAAGCAGAGGAACTATGCAGCCTCTATGCTGCCCTAATTCTTAACAAGGAAACCACGACCTCTAGTCGGGATCACCAACCCACGGCGAAACAGTAGTGCAGGTGTACTTCGGTGGTCCACCACCTCCTTCTATGATGGGGAGGTCATGGATTTGATTTCGTCCCCCAACGTTAGCAATAGGATCACTCATTTTCTGATAATTCACAAACGTCATACGGTTAGTTAGCGGGATCACCTATCTTGATTTATAAAAAATTATGGAGCTCTAGTTTTATGTCTCAGTTCTCCAATTTCCCTTTCCGTACCTGCCACGTCCTAAACCACTGGTCCATGTAACACCCCCGCCCTCCCCTCAGTAAAAACAAATCATTTGATTTGACAAAAATATGCTATTTTATTGTCAGATGCATATGATATTTTACAGTATTTTATAATGTTACACGTCAAAAGAAATAGTCCTCGATGAAAGTGAGTAGAAATAGTGATGTAAAAAATATCCATAAATCTAATTACTCACGTCATCTGATCCGTGATGGACTGGTTAATACTCGAATAAACGGATATAGATTCGGATTTAGATATTTTTAAAATATTCATTTTATATTCAGATCGAGTATGAATTTAGTACACTCGAGTCGGTACCCAATTCAAACCCGTTCTTAATAACTCTCCATTGCATGTTGGGATTATGATTTTGACATGAACTCAGTCCATTGCCCGCTTTATTCATTTTGTGGGTTTGTCTTCTTGCTAAAATTATAGGGATATTTTTATACACCATAAAAATTACTTTGAAAGGGAAAATATGATCATACTTTTATTTTTTCATTTTCCACTAATCTCACATTCCCTTAGATGTAGACGTAAACTCATTGTTTTATAGACAGATATAGATATCCGCAGACATATTCATACTTGCGAAGGATATATTTGTATTCATACCCGCAAAAATAATAAGGTACTATCCAGATATAATATTTGTAATATTTTCATAGATAAGATATAATATTAGTCTACATGAGTTGAATCCGATTCATTTACGTCCATAACGAGAAGTGATCATCTTTTAAGTCACTCAAGACTCTTTTAAGTGAAAATTTAAAAAATAGTATCTTTTGACAAATGTATTACATAGACTTAATCTTATATACGCTACAATAATGATGGAGGTATGCACGATGAAATATAGTTTACCACGAGAGTATACATCATAATATCAAGATTAGAGGAACATAGTAAAATATCGACTCTAAAGTAGGATTTGTCGTCTCGATCGATCAGTCTGTCCTGATCATGACTTGGGTTGAGTCAATCCCATCTCGCTCCGTCTCGATCTATCTCGCTCTGTGTTAAAATAAAAAAAATATTATATATATAATATATATATAATAATATAATAAAATAAAAAAGACTCTATGTATATAATATATATATATAGTAAAATATTAAAATAATAAAATGACCCGATCACGACTCACGTCCCGTGCATCCTGCCCCCGAGTTGGGACGGGTCGAGTCGTGAGAGTAAGAACAACCTACACTGGGATGATAAATCCTGCTTTAAAGATACATATGAAATAATCTCATATTTTAATACATTTACTGCATTAATTCAAGATTTAACTGTGCCACGGGCTAGAGTCGACCCAGTTCCCGACGACACGAGACAGTACATACCATGCGGAAACGGGACTCAAACCTTTCTTTTAACTAGATGAGCAAATGCCTTAGGATGAATAGTAAATAAAATAAAAATAAACGTAAAATAGATGGATGAACCGTGCCTCCCCATCCTTCGTTATCTTCTCAAAATATGAAATTGAAAACAGATAGTGGATAAAATTAGAAAATTTGAGAAAAAAATATCATCAGAAGATAATTAAAATAAAATCATAAAATCTGACACCAAACCCTCCACCTTCTAAAATTTAAAATAGAAATTGAAATAATATACATTCTAACGAAGGAAAAAATAATATACTCACTTTAAATATGAGAAAATACTGTAAAAAAATTTGACAGCATTTGAAAATGTTATAGAAAAATAAGATTATATGAAAAATCATTTTTTTACACTTCTGCTTCACGTACATATTTTGTTTAATCAATTCGAAATCTAAAGTCACATTTGAAGAGCTGCAAATAGTTATAGAGATTATGGATTTAACCTTTTACTAAAAAATCAATGTGAAAAGAAAGTGGAAGGTCTTATGTAGAGGTGGGAGACACAAGCAAGGAAGAGGTAGATCTAAATACAAAGGATGGTCCCTCGCTCCCATGGACTGTAGTCAAAGATATACACAGAAATAAAAACAATCATAAGTAGCTTGGAAGAATTTATGCAAGTCCTTTTCCCTTTATGCCTAGAGACGCAAAGAGGGGTTCTGATAGCCAACGCAAAGAGGGTAGAGGAAGAAGAGTGTGGGGGAGATCAACATATCCTAGAGGCACAGATAGCATCCTCGTCTCTGAGATCGTCGTCAATGAAGAAATCCTAACGGCACAGTGAGGCGTTCTCAGAAGGGACGAACCGAACGCGATGGCGCTGAGAGATGCTGTCCCCGAAACCCTAGCGGCACAATGACACGTTCTGAGAAGGGAAGAGGTGAGATCCGAAAGGAAGGCCGATCGGGGATGTCACTGTCATCATCGCCGCCGTGAGATCAAGGAGAGGTGTGGAGCTGGAGAGTGGAGGCTGTGGACTGTGGAGAGCGAAGGAGAGAAACCCTAGAGGAGAGAAGCCGATCGCGATGCGCGATGGAGTGGGGGATGCTTTCCTATGGTTGTCACAGTCGGGGGTGGTCGAGGAGATCGCGTCATCGTCGTCGAGAGACCGCCGCTGTCACTGGAGAAACCCTAGAGACGGGAGAGGGTGACGGTCGAGAAGGAGAGAGACGAGAAGGGGAGAAACTGTGAAAGGCCTGCCCCGAAAAGAAGGCTTTTACGGCGCCCTGAGAATCCGATCCGACGATTGATATTTTGTATCAGGAAATTTCGCCCCGGATCCATGCGGCTTCCTCGCTACACGTCGCATGTGTTGATCCTAATCCGAAAAACGAGTGAATCTCGGATCGGATTTTCGGATCTCACGTATCCGTTGACAGGGCTAGACTTAAGAGACCGATTTATGGCAAATCTACAAAACATGTTTTGTGGCAAGTATTACTCATGTTGATGACACGTGGGAAGCTCCCAAATCTGGGAGGTCACAACAAAGGAAGGTTATATAGCCCATCAAATTCCAATTGTAAAGCAACTTGTTTGGATATAGGGTTGCAAATAGAATCCAAAAATTCAAAAATTTGACCCAATTTTGATTAACTTTAATAAGACTCGGATGCATAAAAATATCGCTGATAAGCGATCGGAATCAGATATTCTCATAAGATTACAGAATCAGAATCATAAATCATATGTTTCATATACTATTTTAGATCCACTATTTACTAGTATTAAATCATTCTAAAGAGCACATATTTTTTAGTTTAAAGTCAGTCCTTAATATTTTGACAAGTTTAGTAGGTGTCTATTAGATAATTTTAATTTATTAATTTATTAATTTATTAACTCCTCTTTGAAATTAGAGTAGGATAACGTATTCGAGAGGGCGAATAGTAGTTATGTCTGAGCTCTGGTTGGTGGGAAGTCATTTAATAATGAATTTATCAAATTTTTTTTCTTTCTTCTTCACTTGCTTGCATCCCAAGATAGCACAGCAAGCCAGTGGTCCAACAACTGCTCCCAAACTCATCAATAAACTTGGGACTACCTACACAAGAATGGCAAACACGGTTAACACTCTAATGACTCAAAAAAGTATTTAGTTTTTTTTTTGTTTCTTGAAGATATAGTTAATGATTTTCACTTCGTATAGCATGTTTTATATGATCTGATCGTCGATCAAATGATTAATAAATAAATAAATAAATATCTTTTTCTTTCACTTATCTGGTCACCGATTCAAACTGTACAGATACACAAGTTTGATGAAGTCCAACATGAAATATTTTGTTTTTTTTTTTATAAAAAAAGTGGTTACATTGCCCGCCGCATTGGCAAGTGAAACTCATTTATACTTAACATAGGCACGACTGACGCTGAGTGGCTGCACGTAAGAGTAATGCATTGTGTTGCACAAAATCTATTTTAAATTATAATATTCTCTCTCGTTAGCTTAAAAAAAATAAAAAAGGATGATCTTCGTAGAGAAAAAGACGTACGATCACTGACATGTGAATTAAATATGCGACAGAGGTATTAAATACGCGAGCACACTCGGCTAAAAAATATAAAAATAAAATATAAATTTGTTAAATTAGATCTTTAGACTTGGATCCGACTGTTTGGACTTTTCATAATGCCAGGTCTGAATGGAACCCATTTACTCATTAATAGGTCTAATGTGTTTTAATTTAGCTAAGATTATACATTTTTTTTATAAACCTGCATATAAAATCAGACCTATTTGTCAATTTTAAGAGAGGTAAGGCATAATTTGTTGGCATGTTCATTTTAAAGTTCAATTTTGGAACATTACAGCCGTGCTTATCTGGCAAAGTTATCTTTTTATTGGTCTTTGTCCTGAGATTCGTTGACTCGGTGATCCGTATCGGATCGGATCTTCTCTGATTCGATATGATACGTCCGAATCGCAACTAACTTGACCCGACTCGACATGTATCATATTCTCTCTCTCTCTCTCTCATTCACTCACTGTGACTCAACTCGACTCGATCGATCTTAGAGATGATCTGCAACGTATCAGATTTTTTCAAATATGATACAACACGCCCGACTCGACCTTAGTCAAATCGAGACAAACCATGCTTTGTTCATCCAAAACAGATGCATGGGATGACTGACGTGATGACTCCACAAACCCGCAAAAAAAAATGCAGACTAAGTTCATCGAAATTAAAAATAGGTTGTAGGAATAAAGCATATTGTATACAAATAATGCATATATACGAATGAAAGAAGATGTGGAGACTGAAAAATGAGTGTAGAAATGAAATATTGTATATTCTATTTATATACGATATATTTCATTTTTTTACACGGTATATTTTATTCTTATGAAATGAGCCATTGTATTGTCCTCATGTTAGAGGTGTCATGTGGATCTGCTCAACTGTCATATGCCATGCGAACGTGGACCAGGAGCGATGATGACATGCAATTGCAATCTCTGAGTTGTAGCTAGTATCAAGGTTCTCCAGACTCACTGATCTGTATCTGATCGGATTCCGTCTGATCCGATATGAGTTGGCCTGACTCAAAGCAGACCGACTTGGATCGACTCAACCAAGTCGCATATTGAAAATAAACTAAAGTATATGATTTAATTTCATTCATCCATTAAAATCTAAGATTTGTGATTAGTATTACATCATTATATATTTTTTTATTTTTAAAATTTTTAAGATTATTTTAGACATTATGTTATTAATTTAAACGTTTCGTAACGGCTCTGTGCGATCCACCGTGCGCACGACTCAGAATTATCTAAATACGATCCGAGTCGTCCAAGTCAGATGGAAGTCCACAAACCATGGCTATTATTGCTCCATGACAAATCAGACTTAAAGTTCAACCGGCTTATCCATTTACACCCCCAAACTCAGAAGGTCTAACACGGGTCTTGTATTTCATCTACACATACCCGGCCTACTTAGAGCCCTAATCCAGAGTGTTCCATTTATCTCTGCTGAATTCCTCTAGCAATTACACAAAAGACCCATTGTACACCAGCAACTTGGCCAAGCAACAGACACCTTAGAAAACATCAGGCTTTTTATCACTTCTAATCGACTGGAAAAATCATGTGTAGTGAATCGGAGATGAATCTCATAACCCCTGCTACTGGTAGAAAAGCACAGAAGAAAACCCAAATCTGCTATTTTATTGGGTAGAACTGGACAAGAGGGATGTAGGGGGCTGCATCATTCAGATCATCTAAGCAAACAAAACAATTGAAAAATATTTTTATCATCTTATATCTCTCTTTTTCAAGTAAAAAATATATAATCCGCAGACAACCACTGCAGTGGACAACGTGACAGCTCTCTTCTGTGGTTCCAATGGCAAAGACATCTATCTATGTAGGGGCTTCAGTTATTTTAACAAATGTCGAAAGTACTGAAAAAACACACATGTTCCTCAATCACCAACACCTTCAATTCCTGTAGAAAACTCCGCGCAAAAGAAAACCAGGGATCATCACTTTTTGGGGACACCAAGCCGCTCTCTGAAGTCTTCTTCCATGAGAGGAAGGCCCTGATGCAATTTGACATTGGGTTCCCATCCCAATAACTCCTTTGCCTTTGTAATATCTGGCTTTCTCTGGCGGGGGTCATCTGGTGTGTTCTCCACAATTTTAACCATAACCGATGGGTCAATCAACTGAAACAGCACACAGCGAAAAAAGACAAAATCAAAGTGAAAACTCTGTTTTAAGTATCCGCTGACCTGTCGAAAGCAAAAAGTCATGTTTTCCATCCTAACTACAAATGAATGCCATTTACTTAGATGTGTAGTTAGGAACATCAGTTCCTGCACAAGGAAACGTCTAACACATTTGAAGGTCTAATTTACTTTTTATCTAAATGAAGTCACCAAAGATTATGATATTAGCATCAACATAGAAAGAATAAAGATTCTGCCGGAAGTAGAAAATACAACAGTGATGGGAAGGTCAGTTCGCACAGCTCTCAATACTTTCCTACGAGACTTTATTCTCTCCACCCAATATCGAAAGCGGGAAAACTTTGAATCTATGTACGACCGTTGAGTAGATATACAATACAGATTATTTGGAATGATATACAAATGAAAGACTCACCTCCTTCACAGTCTCCGCAAGCTCCATCATTGTAAATTCACCTAAAATATGGCTCAAGACAAATTAGATACAAGAAATTTTAATTCATGCAGAAAATGGAGAATGTAGCCAAGTCCTCAGTACGATCTCAGAAAGAAAATTGTTTTGCGGAAACTATGGCCTGCCAACTTCACTAGACAAAGTCTATTGGTCTAACTCTAAATGTCACCATATGCTTTCGGTAGCACTATTTCAAGTAAGATCATGTCAGTGAACAAGGATCTTCCTGGCATTGTCATCTTTCTGCCTGGTGACAGCCTAGGAAATCCGCTTTAAAGCATGGAAGCTCTGGAGAAGCAACATTTCACAAAAAATAATTCATAGTAAATCCACGGAAAATAGTCCATGCTTATCCTTAAGAAACGAACCTGGGTTACCAAGGTTGATCGGCCCAGTGTGATCACCTTCCATTAGTCGAATAAGACCATCAACCTTTAACAGGCAACAAAAGAAATGAATCATGTTAAACGAGTAAATGTAAAGTGGATATTAAACACCTTGTCAAGGGATGCAAAAGGCTACCATATCAGAAACATAACAGAAACTTCGTGTTTGCGATCCTGGGGCTTGAACTGTCAAGTGTTCACCCCTGCAAGATGCACAGAAGCCAAGTAAACCAGCTAAACACTTGCAAGATTCAAAAATGAAGTCAGAAGAAACATTTAATGGAAGAAAGCATTGGTCAGCAGATCAATGACAAACGTGAAAAAGAGCAACAAGTGAGAGATGATAAAGAAAAGGATATCAGGTTATTTGCATTCACCTGAGTGCCTGAGCTATAAAATTACTGACCACACGACCGTCGTCAATGTTCATGCGTGGCCCGTAAGTGTTAAAGATCCTTGCAATTCGAATTTCTGTCAAAGGAGAAATGTGCAATTCAAAAAGATTTTTTAAGGACATGTTGACTATAGAGCTGAAAAACATCTCAAATGCAAGACTACGCTATAACTGTCAATGATCAATGATTATCAAGAACGCCATATAAGAACATGCATCTAATGCAAAGGAGATCAAAAAGTACTGTATCACTGTCAGCAATTGTCAAGAAGCAAGTTGAGATTTGATATTATATACTACCACACTGTGGAAGATGATAGCTGACAAATTTCAACTTAGAGAGACAAAAACAAGCCCCATCTCAGATTTCTACCTATTCCATGCTGCCTATGATAATCAAACATTAAGGTCTCTGCCACGCGTTTCCCCTCATCATAGCAACTCCTAACTCCTGTGTTGTACAGAAAATATTTACAAGTTAGACAACATGAGAGATTAACAAGTGGCATTACAGTGGAGATATCAATGTCACGTTACAAATATATGATGTTGACAATTAAACATTAAAAATGATAAACCAGTAGAAACTATGCGAAAATACATTTAACGAAAAGGAAAAAGGTTAAACTACTTATCCACTTTGTAACTAGGATTTCATAATTCTTTTCTCCCTCGTTTTTATTGCTCTTATATTTGTTTTGCTTCCAACATAAGCTTTTGCTGAAGAACCTACTGAAGATGGCCACCCAAGATAATAATGAGATACAAATACACTTGCTTACACAATGGGATATTCGATTCAAATCCATCATTTGACACCACGGGACATGAAGTAGTTGCTTAACTTGGGGGCGCAGCAATCTGAATGGACGTGGCCCAGGTGCCTCACTCACAACAAATTGTTTAGAGTTGGTTGATGCTTTCCTCGTCTTTTGGTCATTGTTTTATATAAGGAATTAGCGATTCCTTTTATTTCCTGTCTATTGTTCTACGACGTTCTTATTTTATTCATGATTTCAACACAAGTTCAAACTGTAAAGGTTTAACTTTGATGGCAGGAAGAGGAAAATACATTTCTCATTTGGCAATACCTGAAGACAGTTTACAGCTAACTGTTTGAATTGGCATAATGAAACTACAACAATGTACAATTATTCATCCTCTAAATGTGATGAATTCATGTTTAGTATTTGTTTTCTTGAAGTAATAAACCTTGTGATATACTTTGTTGTTAATTATACATTTTTTGCAGCAACTAACTTTGTTTCCCTTAGCCAGCAGGAAGAATATATAGACACAGTGAAATACAGAAATGAGATGTCAACATACCAATGGGATTGACATTGCCCCAGTACTCTTCCTTTTGCGGGTGCTCAAGAGGATCACCGTATACCTCTGAGGTTGATGTGAGCAAAATCCTGTTATCAGAGAGAGAGAGAGAGAGAGAGAGTTTCAGAGTCTGTTGCATGAAAACAAAATTGCATAATGTGACATGTAACTATTTCACCTTGCTCCAACCCTTTTTGCAAGACCCAACATGTTCAATGTACCAATCACATTTGTCTTTATTGTCTGCCAACACAGTGAACAAACATTTTGGTATAACCAGAAAAAGGAAAGACATTACACCAGAGAACAAAGTGCTTGAAAAGGAAAAAGAGACCTTGAAGCATGCAATTTCAAATGTACAATTTGGTTTACGGGCCATCAATCTACTTAACAGAGCTAAGATAGATCAAAACATGGTTTTGGACATAATTAACTGATGGTTCCGTTACACAATTGAAACAATTGCACCAGAGAAACATAGGATTGTGATGAAAAGAGGGGTTGAACTGGAAAATTGGAAGTCATGAAAATTCAAGCCTGTAAGTGATGTAAGTATGATGAACAGAATCACTTAATATGGCTAACAGCCATAGTTTAAAAGGTCTTGAGGCAGTTGTGAGGTGCATTTTGTAAACCTCATAAGGTGTAATCCTTGAGGCATAATGAGGCGTAAGTCTCAATAGTCTAGGAAAATAATCTAAAATCATTTTAAAAAGCAAAAGACAGTACAGATTTTCACGTGTTAATGCTATCTCAACTCAATGATAGATCCATGCTATCTCAACAATACCAAATCATGTTTTAAGGACAATAAAAAGAAGCATAAGTCTTGGGGTCCACCTTACAACATCTCACTACATCACCTTCTCAATTGATGCATAAGTCTCAAGTAAATGTCTTAAGGTGTTGAAGGCGTTGAGGCGTACCACCTCAATCAACAAAAGACGTAAACCTTAAGTAAAAGACCTGAGGCACATGTCTCAAGACATTTTTCTAGTGCATCACCTTGAGGCTTAAGTCTTAGTGCCTTGAGACGCCACCATTTTAAACAATGCTAACAGCACTAACAAAGTAGACCCTGGACAGCTATGGGTGTCATTAAGCAAACAATTCTGTTAGACAATGAAGACAAATTGGACGAAGAAAAGCACTAGATTATGAAGGAAATAGAGTGCTGCTATGGGGAATGGGGGCCATTCAATGACAAGCCTGTAACTGATAAAAAGAATATATTACAGTGCATGAGATGGGCCTCTGTGGTTTTGGAGACAGTTCTCATTCCAATTTCTCAGAGAACTATTCAGTAGAGCTCGTGAGATGGCTTCCCATCGTTCTCCAGATTGTTAGACTGATGGTTCCATTTGAAAAAAAGTTTCTAGAAACTAAAGTTCCTATAAGCAGGAAAAGAAATCATTGCTCCATACCCTGACCTTCCTCTACATGGTGCTTATGAGCAGAATCCTTGTCAACAATTAATAATAAACTTAAAGCCCAATTTACTTACATGATGTTGGTACAAAGGGCACCAAAATAGTACTTCCAATTATAATACTAATTTAGAAGAGATCATTACTTTATCAGGCAACAAAGATACTCGGTGTAGGACTAAACCAGCATGGTGAAAAGGTATGAATTTTTTTTTAAAAAAGAAAAGGTCATAGGGAGATAAATGAAGATGTGCACCTTTACAGGATTATATTTGTAGAATATAGGAGATGCAGGGCAAGCCAGATGATAGATTTGATCAACTTCCACAAGCAATGGCTCTGTGACATCTACAATAAAGGATGCAAGATATATGAGCATGGAAGTTATGCTTCTATCCATCCATCAACAAGTACTGCAATAAAATATACTTTAATGATACTATGTAAGGCAAATAATCATTACTGCTTCACCAAAATTACTTGGGGCAGGCTCCAATAAAGTAGTGGATGAATACATGTGCTTGGTTTACCAGGCATACATATAATAAAGCAATGCAAACAGAGACTTATCAGTTTGCCAGGACTGCAAAAGTGGCACGAAAAAGTTATAAGATCTTATGGAAACCAAGCAAAGAACAGGTTTTAAAGTAATACCATGCCGAATAAGCTCAAATCTTGGATGACCAATCCATTTCCTGAGGTTATCCTTTGAACCAGTGAAATAGTTGTCGACAACAATAACCTGTGCATCATAAACAGGGAAAATATGTCAGTGGAAACACTGGCATTCAAATCCTAAGAATGATGGGAGGTTTTCTGTTCTTCCTTACTTTCCTTTTTCTTTGCTTTGAAAAAGGAAATAAGTTCAACACATTAGTTGACCAATGCACATAATAGGACCTTGTTTTTCCAATTTTGCATGATAAAGTATGTTTGCTTTGTGATATCAAGCTATATACCAAAACGCGACTAAACTATTTAATGAAGAAAAAAAATTTCTTGATAGAGAGATGAGCACCTCATTTTTTTCATTTTCCATCAACCTGTCTACCAAGTGAGATCCAATGAAGCCGGCTCCACCAGTAACCAAAATTCTCAGATTGGCCTGCCAAATGATATGAAAGTAGTTACTCATGTTTAACAAATCATTCAAGAAATAAGTAAAAGCAAGTCAAATAACTAAGAACGATTTAGAAGAAACAAGTCGCAAAATCAGTAATGGTTTATCAGCTTGATAATTTTTCATATGAGAAAAAAAAGATCTACAGTACAATGTGCGAAGGAGGTACCAACAAGGGCCATATTAAAGATAGCATACTGTTGATCCCAATGAATGAATATCTTAATTACATGAGGACCCCAAGTGGCTCGGTGGGAAAGGTCCTCCTTTTCATAGGAGGGACCCGAGATCGAGCCCCCCCCCGGCTTACCCGGCTCACATTTAATCCTCGAGGGATGTGAGCCCGGGGTTTTATGGCGGCGGTACAAAAAAAGGGGTGACAAGATGCGTAGGGTAAGACTCGAACTCGGGTGGCCCAATAATCGCTCAGCTCTCCGTACCACTCTGCTAGATTCCCCGTTATCAAAAAAAAATATCTTAATTACATGGAGCAATAAGTCAAAAAACACATGGTTTTTGTAAATAATGTATAACAGATCATTCTGAAAAAGGTTTCATCGCCATCATGACAATGTCTTATCTCATCCATTTGATGTCAGCTTAGGACAGAGTTCCAAAAGGATTGACCGCTGCCAGCTCATAATCAACTTCTGATTTATTGTGCCTTGCTCTGACAAACATTCGTTAGCAAATACGGGCAGATAGGGGACTCATGTTGATGCTAATGAGAAATTTCTTAGATAAAAATGAGAAGAAGACAGAACAAAGGAAACATCAAATAAAATGAAAAAAAAGGTAGATGAAAAGAAAAAAAATCACCGATATAAAAAAGGACAAAGATATTGATACCTGAGGTACATGATATTTGTTTAAAAAATAACTAATGCTTCAAACTACAGAAAGTATGATGTCATAGGTTGGAGAAAAGTGTAGCAGTGGAACAAGGTATGATGACAATAAAAAACCTTAGTCCTGAAACATAATATCTGCCACCTTGGTCCAGATGGCCATTGAGCTTTACTTAGAACAAGATGAATGTCTGTCATCGAGTCATTCACATTAGCCTTAATAACTTCTAGTTGTGTTTTCTTTGGTTTTTCATTTTTCGTGCCTGTTACAAGGGCATGCTATAACCATCTCAAGGAAGCCCTTTATATCTTTAACTTAATTAATACCATCCAAAATTGTTTCATTTCTAACCTTGTTCTTAGGTATTAAGAGAAATCCAGCTCAGCATCCTCATCCCCATAACTTCCATCATATTTATGTAGGCTATTTCACTGCCCAATATTCAGCCATTCAGGACTATAAAGCATACCTTATCACTCTTGTAGAAGTGACTTTTCAACCTCAGTGGCACTCTCCTATCACATGGGACACCAGAAGCTGACCTCCACTTCATCCACCCAAGCTTAATACCATTAGTTATATTCCATCTAGTTACATCTTCATCAATCTCACTTACTTTGCACAACAGACGCCAGGTACTGACAACACTCAACTGCTGGGTTTGCATGATCGCCAATTATGATAATTTCCACATCTACAGAAGTTGATACATCAAATACGCACAAAGACACTCTGTTCTGCGACAACTGATCCTCAGTCCCTTATCTTCAAGCGCATCAAACCATAATCTAGACTTGACAATTTTGAAAAAGGATAAGCATTGAAAAGTAACTTCCAAGCAGAGCCTAATACAACATTCTGTGTTAAAACTATTTAATAACAAAAGTTGTAGAAGCCGTACAATCATAAAAATAATTTATTTGCCCAGTAGCTTGATATCATGGTAGACAACTATCACTCATTGGCCAACATACTACGATCATAAAAAGAACTCACTTTTACCCAATGGCATGTGTGCATCATGGTAGACAACTATCACTCATTGGCCAACATACTACGATCATAAAAGGAACTCACTTTTACCCAATAGCTTGTGTGCATCATGGTAGACAACTATCACTTATTGGCCAACATGCTATACCGGATTCTGTCAAATTATGGGCCTGGCTGCCAAGCAGATTACTTTTATCTTATTATAAGATTCATGGCTCATTTATGGGGCATCCCTATGAGTAAATACAGATTATAACCTGCTGACACTAGCCAGAAGAAATGACAAAAGGGTTACAAACATATAAAAACAAAAAAGACGCACGTGCCTCAGAAAAGGAGGAGAAACAAGAGGGCAGTGGGGACTTGCCTGAAAGAATTTAGAAAACCGCAGAGGAGAAGGAGTTGGAGGCGGCTTCGTCGCCGCACGTTGCTCCCCGTTCGAAGTTTCCTTCGCCATTCCCTTAGGTAGCCTCCTCACAAGTTAACCAACTGCCATGCACCAACCGCCATAAGTTTATCAAAGGTGGCATAATCTACCCCAAAGCTAGAAAAGCCATACTGATACCGATCACAACGTGCGATCCAAAACCTCCAAACAAGAAGCAGCAACAACAAGAAAAACAAAGCTCGAGGTGGCAGGCACAACTAGGAAGCAAAGACTGCCGTATGAAGCTGAGAAAACGGGCTAAGAGGACGATTTCCCCGCAACCTCTCAAACTGGATGGAAGACGGGGAAGATCCCCAAAGACCGGGAGCTACATATAGGCCGAGGAAAAAAAACAGAACTTCCGGCACAACCCCCGGCCCAAAAACAAAATCAGAAAAACCAAAAAGCGCAAAAGGGCAAAAGCGGCACACCGGATGCGCTTGGAACACACGCTAAACCAAAGGACACGACCATGATTGCTAGGCGCGATGATGCCTCCCCGGCAACGGAAACCAAAATCTCACCCCCCCCCCCCACCCCACCGATCCCACCCCACACGCTGCGCCGCCACCACCCACCGCCCCCCACCCGATCTGAATCTAGATCGCGAGCGCATCCCTCAGAAGAAAAAATAGGGAAAATTTTGGAAACAAGGAGAAGAAAAATGGGTAAAAGAGAAGGCAGAACAGCTTCTAACAGAAGGGATTAAGAGAGGAAGATCACCTCCCTGTGGGGAGATGTGGCGATGGCCGATGAGGTGATTGGCGACCGGGGAGGGCTTATCAGTTAAATGGTAGCAACGAGGGGTTTTAACTTTTAAGTTTTGAAATATGTAAACTTTTGATTTCTTATATATATTCCCCCGTAATATGTCATATTTATTATATACCTATAGCTTTGATGAGTAGCGACTTGTCAAAACTATATCTAATTATATCTAAATAATTACGGTTATACTCTTATTGTAACTTAAGTTTAGTTTAAATGTTGAAACTATAAATCGACTCTCATGGTAGGTTTTATAAGGATATTATGAAATCATAAATCCTAAGGGTATCTTCGGTTTTTTATATTTATTAATATTTATTGTACCATATTTTAGTGGTATTAAAACCAGAAATGTGTAATTGTAGTCATTTCAAAATAACAAAGGATATTTGTATAATTTATGAAAGTAAAAGTTACATAAATAAGTACGACATATTATAAGAATACATGTGTAAAAAGCCTGTTAAATCAAGTATTAAAGACATCGTCACAAGATTCGCGACTAGGGAATAGGTTCCGTACCGTTAGCCCGGCCCAAGAAGGGGGCGGTTGGTCGTGACTTGTGAGCTTCGCCTTTTTCTTCGCGGCAGCAGCGCCGAGATCAGCTCGTGGAAACCGGGCAGAACAAGACGGGCCCACGAATGGGAATCGATTCGGAATCGTCCGACTCGTGGGAGGTGTGGCGTCGTCGTGTTTGGTTGTGGATTTTTGACTTCAGGGGGGGGGGGGGGAGGGTGGAGTGTTGGTGGGAGGGATTCCCTACGTTTCGGGGCTGGTTGTTTGTATCCCTTCCCTTTGGATTAAAGCGAACGTTAATCACCGCGTAAACCGGGGATCCAATATCGAACGGAGGGTCAAGTGAGATTAGATTTAGGACGCGTTTGGGAAGAATGGTAAGTTTTGATTATTTTTTTGACAAACTTCGGAGAGCGAGAGAAGAATTTTTTATGATTTTTTTGAGATTTTTAAAAGTTGATTTTTTTGATCTGATGTGTCTCTAAAATTAAAAAATAACTTTGAACAAAGTTTGATGTGATTAGAACGGTCAATGAGTCAGGCCCGAGTCGGACTTAGGTTGAACCGGTGCAGACTTAACTCATCAATATTAAAATCTAAACTTAGCCCGGGTCCGAGTTATGTTGGGTCGAGTCGGGTCGGATTTGACACTAATAAAAAAATATAAGGTCCGACTAAGATATGGTCCGACTCAAAAAATTAAATAAAAATAATAAAAAATAATATATTTAATAATATAATATTTATAATCTCATTAAATTGATTAAAATTTTGATGTTAATTATTTAATTTATTTAAAAAGAGAGATTTTAATTTTATAAATAAGTAAAATAATCTAATTTTAACTAAGTAATTTTTAAAATTTGAAGGAAGAAAAAAAAGAGAAAGGGTCGGGTTGACCCGCGGGCCAAATTTAAAATCCAAACTTGACCCGTGAGTCTAATCGAGCCGGACTTTAGGTCCGACTAAAAGCTCGAGGTCGAAAAATATCTTGCGATCCGACTCAAAATTGGGTCAGGCCCACGAGCTCATTGGGCTAACTTGACCTATTGACAGTTCTAGATGTGATAATGATCTATTTATTTTAAATTTTGAGGTGTGATTTATGAGGTCAAAAGTTACCCCTTAAAATTTATTCCAAACGTGCCCTTAGTCCTGGACCGACGTAGGAGTCAGGAGGGGGGTTCATATGAGTCAGTTCATAACTTAATAACTTAATTTTTGGACTTTTATTTATAAGTTAGTATTTGATATTATAATATTATAGATTAAATGATACAAGTTCGTTTATAAAATATAAGATGACTTCGGGGTTCGATAGTAAAATGATACATTTTTTACTTAAAATTGAAATATTTTAAATTATTAGATTTTAAAACGGGTTGACCCATTTGACATTGTTTTTAACTAATTTTAATTTTCATTTTAAAATCAACATAAATCAAAATTAGAGACTTTAAAATATGTGATGAACTGATGACGTTAGTCTCAACTCTCATCTTAACAATAGCGAAGTTTAGCACCGGAGAACTGCACACTAAGGAAAATAACTGAAATTGATGACAAATGAATTAAATTGTAAATAATCTCACGTCCGAATGCTTTAAATAATAACTGACTTAGTTTAGCATTCGATGATATAACTCATATAATTAACTCTTGTGTGTCACATTATTTATTTAAAAATCACTAACTATATATCATTAACTGTGAATAATATTAAAATCACCAATTAAAAAAATCATGCAATAGCAAATATAGGTTATTTCCATTACATGAATGAAACTAGTCAAAAAGGATCGTCAATGTCCAATCATGGAACACTATTTTGACCTACATCATTAAAAAAAATAAGCATGAGTTGAACCCAAATAAACCAAATCTAATGCAAATTTTAAGACTCAACAATCCACTTATACATATTGCCACACCTCACATATAGATTTATAACCAGAGGGTAACTCAATTAAGATTCTAAGTGTTATCTTGAACTATATAATTCATTTCACTATCTACGATCTAGATGTTATTCTTACTCAAATGATGCTCTTGATAATCGAAAATTTTTTAGGCACCTTTAAATGGTGCAAAGATTTTTTTTTCATTGATCAATATTGAACTCGTACTTTTTAAACTGACCACTGTGACGAACATAAATATTTTCTTCTATTTTAGTTTTATGCAATAAGAAAATCATCCGTGTATATATATATATATATATATATATATATATATATATATATATATATATATATATATATATATGGGGGGATGAGAGAGGGAGGAGAGACGACAGCATCAAATGATATCGACACCACCTAATCGTGCGCGCGCGCGCACGCGGCCCCCCCCCTCCCCCACACACACACGCGCGCGCGCCCCCCCCCCCACACACACAGAGAGAGAGAGAGAGAGAGAGAGAGAGAGAGAGAGAGAGAGAGAGAGAGAGAGAGAGAGAGAGAGAGATATATATATATATATATATATATATATATATATATATATATATATATATATATATATCCCAACCTCTAATGTCACACCATCATGAAGCCATCTGCCTCCCATATTACCTAACATTTTGCATGCAAACGTGCAAAGTTTCCCATTGTTTGTTGCTGCCTTCTTACCCAAAGGGATGACAGCGATGGTGGGGGCGGAAGGGAAGTCCTCGTGGAACTCTCAATAAGTGAGGAGACGCTGGGTTAGGTAGCTTAGGTTGGATGGATTAGAATTAGGGTCATAGGTAGTTAATGACGTCTTGACTTTAATTAGTCTGATCCGACTCAGCTACAGGTCATAGTGAGTACACATGGTGACCACTCGTATTCGAACTCTCACGTCATGACAAAAAAATTTAACTTCAGTCTGATCCAACTCAACCACAGGTCCGAGCGAGTATGACGAGTCATACTCGACTCGGATCAAGATAAATATTATTTGACCTTAATTTGATCTTGACTCGGGTATATAGATCAGAGCGAGTAGGGCGACTCATATTTGACTCGTTGAGGGAAGATGAGTTAATAGGGAAATTAAGTCACAAATTGATCTTTACTTCGGATACGAGCATCTTGACCTTGAACGGGCATAGTGAAAGATTTAAATCAAAGTAACTTCTCTGAAAATTATCTTTAAAATATTTATGAATTGAATTAAGAACAAGTCATTAGACTCTGACTAGATTTTTACCGGGATTACTTGGAAACGTGGGTTGGGTAGAACTGGGACGCAATCGCTTAGGGGGAGGCTCGGAAAAACCCACCTTCCGTGTCAAGTTTCACAATATTTGGTATTTTCTTGACGTCAGCTTTGTGTGATGTAATTCCAAGCAATGTAGATGAATTAACAAAATTAGGATAACCTGTCCCATGTCCAACAAGTGGCTGTAGTTTAGTGGTGAGAATTCCACGTTGTGGCCGTGGAGACCTGGGCTCGAATCCCAGCAGCCACAGTTGAAATCAACTTTTTTTTGTCTGTAGACAGACACACGGAGAACCACGCGATTGGGTTACTTCCACGTTACCAAATTAGTTAACAGTAGTTAGTCAACAATATGCATTTTGTAGAATATTAGTGAAAAATTAACGTCAGATGTCCCAACCAAAAGTTCTTGATAGCGGTTCCATGAGTCTGTTTCGTTAAGGTAGTATTTCTCATCATATCCAGTAATTCTGCCATGAAAAATCGTGCGGTTTATGTAGTTTTAAATTTTGAGTATAATAATCATATTTTAATTTTTATTATGTGTTTATTTATGAGTGAATTCATATTGGAATTAAATGGGGAAATAAATGATTATGCTCTTGCTCAGCCAGTGCTCTACGCTTTTGGGGTAGGTTAATTCTCTAGTAATAGAAGTGTATTTTGGAGTTTATTATGGTGCACGTGTAATTCCCCACGTTACATTCGGGCTTCGACTACTAAAAGGGATGAAAGATATTATCGTAAAATTTTATTACGTAGTGATGCACGCATATTTACCAATAAATATGGCAGAGGTGTATTAAAATTTTGAGGCTAAAAAATAGGAACGGTAATCTTCTGCGTGGATGATGTAAGGAATTGTGGGTTTGGTAAAAATGCGGTGGAAATTAAAGTTTTTCAAGAAAATATTTCTTTTGTGATCATCTAGATTTGATGAAACTCTAAGGAACAGGAGCGGAAATATAAATACTATTCATGCCTCGAGTGTAGAGCTCTCGAAATTCTCTTTAATTATACAAGTGTACGGCCCCTAACAATATCCACTTAGAACCAGGACTCCTTCGTGACCTCCACGCCCTCCCCACAAAAGATAGAGGAGAGCATCTAGGAGAGAGGGGAGAGAAGGATGCACTAGGGTGTGGAGAGGAGAGAGAGGAATCAAGAGACTTATTAGGAGGGGCAGCAAAAGAGCTTGGCCATGACATCCTCTTTCTTCTCTATTTACAGTGGTTGTCTTAATCTAATTTACAATCTATTAGGAACTAAATTATTTTGATTTCTACATGAAAAATGAAAATTAGCATGGATCTGATTCTAAGTAAGATTTTTGCTTAAGACAATTCTCGATTAGATTTCTCCATTTATCTTATAACAATCAAATTTCCCTCAAATCTCAATTCACAGTGGGACTTCTCTTTTAAGTCCTTTTGTTAGTAGTTAGTAGAACGTTTGTAGCAGACATAAAAATCTCATATTTATTTCCATGTCTTTATCTTCTTCAACTTGTCCTTATATATGTGACCCTCCTCTAGACCCAATGTCGAGCTAGCAGTGAATCCATTAATATTAGAATTTCTTCTAAAAGTATTACAACTCTTTCTAACTTGAATTAACCCTTAATTCACGTAGATTAATTATCTTATAACTAATTTACTCTTGCTCACAGATCATGGATCACACCAAACAACGTATCATAACTCTCAGACGATACAGGAGATTCGTAATCTATGAGAACATTTCAATCAATAATTATCGTGCAACTATAATCCCTTATTCATATGATGTCCCTAATCACATTTGGAGTACGAGATCATACTGTCAGTCTCTCACGTGTGATCGGATAGTCTTGTACTCTTAACATTTCAACTAAAAACTTCTTTCTAGTTAATTGTTTATATGACCTTAACCAAGCTTTTCACGAGTATAACTTTATAAGGTATTCTCCCTCTAGATATCGAGAGATAATAATTCCATATTGACTACTCAATTGACTTTGCATGTATCCCACGAAACCCGAGTGCATGACTACACTAGACTCGTGCATATTAATCTCTATAAGTTATGTGTTAATGCACGATGATCCTTATGCATGATAACTTTGGTGTCTCAGGTCTAAGGTTCAATTGCACCCCTTGGCCGATAGTCAGGTATCATAAATATTCAAGAACTCTATAATAGACTAGTTCAGTGAACCCATTCTCTAATGAGTATCTACACATTTATCTTAGTGTCCCCACACAAGTGACTATACATTAGTCACCCTCGTCACATGAGTAGATGACATGTGTACTGGTCTTTCCAGACATTTTGATATTCTTTTCAAATGTCTTATCACCGAAAATATTTAGATTTTGTGTTTACAGAATATTGATATCACTATCTCGATCTAGTCTTCATTTCATAAGACCATACAATTCATTATGACATATACACATTGTAATCATAAGGACCATTAAACAGAATGAGATTATCCAGAAAATACTTCATCATATCAAATATGATTAGTTTGTAGAACATATAATTCCTTTGGGATGAGACTAATGGGGTGATAGCATATGCACATGAAGTTTATGGGAGATAGAACCTGAATAGGATGTGAATGAACTAAGATTAGACAAACTCTTGACTAGAAGATAAAAATCATTATCTTTTGGGTAGATGATGTAGATGGCTACATCTTGAGCAAATGCACATGGGGTTTGTCGGAGCAGACACACTAGAGGATATATTTCAAATCTACTATTCAACTCCATTCGGAACCTTTGTGCATCCCTCAAGTCTATTATTCAACTCCATTAGGAACCATTGGGACCTCTCGACGAACGCGCTTCCGTGAAATCACTATTGACTTTAGGGGTGTTCACAATTTGATTTTTTTTAATTTGATTTTTTTTTTAAATCGAATCGAACCGAATCAAAACATCAAATCGAATAGAGCCACACGTCAATCCATGTTCCTCCCCCTCCCCTCTCCTCCATAGTTTCGTCACTTACCAATACCATTGTCCCCCCTTCCCTTCCCTCCCCTCCCTCCTTGCCATATGCAGGGATCGCTAGCTGTTGCACTCCTTCCCCCCCTCTTGCCTCTCCCTATTACGATCATAGCTACCACCCTCTCCCCCTTCCTCACCTCTGTAGTCACCCAATTCAACTATAATTCCTCCCTGTCATCCCACCACAACCCCTTGACATTTTGTGTGATCAGCCTCCCTACTGTGGCATTTCTTCCTGTTTTCTTCTTCCCTGTTTTCCCCCTTTCATTTCCCCCTTTTGCCTGTAAGACATTTTAGACCCTACCTCTCTTTTCTTTAGACCCCCTTTAATTGACCCCCTCTCCCTGACTGGATTGTTGTCCTCTCAGGTTGGCTCCCTTGGTTGCTTTCAATGGGATATTTAGAGAATTTCTCTCCATAGCGATCGGTCACTCATCGTGGCTTTGTTATATCTCTACTTTGTCTTAAATGATTGTATGTGGGATTGAGGTGCGGTCAATCATCTAAGGTTCCATCTTCTTGTGTTTAATTGCCAAAGATTGAGGTGCGGTCAGTTGAGCACGATTGAAGCCCATCCTCTTCACTTACGTATTTGTCTTCTCCCACTTTTGTGGCCATTCTTGGGGCTATGTAAGCTTCTATCCATCTTATATGCTTTTAGAACATCTTATGTGGATCTTGGGACTAAGCCTCTGTTGTATTCTTGTTGTAATCTTGTTGTGTGATAGAGTTTATCTTGTCTTCATACATGTATATTTTAATGAGTTGAAATAAAAGTTTATCTTATGGCCAAAGGGAGGGAAACAAAAACTCCATTAAACGCCTTTTTGCACCCTTAGTTATAAGGATCCAAACATCGAAGTCACCTAGTCCACCACTATTTCAACTGCTCTCTAAAACTTTGCTAATGTTGTAGGCAGTGATATATGCATATGTTTTAAATATACATACTTCTGAATAAATTTTCTACACCAAATTGAAAGATGGGAATACTGTTTAAGATTTTTTACATCTATACCTCTGTAAAATATTATATCTACATTTATCCCCTATTTTTTGTATATTATCACCAACATCCTTAATGTATCTAGTATTATTGCAAATGTGCCCTTGTCATAACCATCGTTACTTTGACACGAGTGTCGTACAAGTTAAGAGGCCCAATTACTAACATCTCTCTCTCTCTCTCTCTCTCTCTCTCTCTCTCTCTCTCTCTCTCTCTCTCTCTATATATATATATATATATATATATATATATATATATATATATATATATATATATATATATATATATATATATATAGAGAGAGAGAGAGAGAGAGAGAGAGAGAGAGAGAGAAAGGGGGAGAGGGGGGCCTACATGAAAGGGCAGGGGTGCTGCAGCTTGTTGGAAGGGGAGCAGCCGCAAAGAAGGGTGGGGGAGGGGGAAGGTGTTAGAATTTATGGCCCTTATGTTGATTCAAATTCATCATTTAATGTTTAGTCCCGTATTGGAAGTTGGAAAGACTTCCTTGAATTTATGTATTGGAGAGCTCATCCTTTGGTCGAGACCCAAGGGACATAGGATGTGGGCTCGAATAGTGTGTCAGATTAAGTGGTTTGATCGAATAGAAATAAATAATATCAAATAGTGTGTCGGATTAAGTGGTTATATATATATATATATATATATATATATATATATATATATATATATATGTTTATTTATTTGTGCGGCGCTGCGAATATGGATGAAAATTTAATTGTTTCATGTCTGATTGATAAACTCCTACCTTCCTGGCATAATTTTGCTAGATCCCTTCAGCATAAACATTATAAGATTTCATTAGATGAACTTCAGTGTTCTATTCGGATTGAGGAAGAACAAAGAAAATTGATTGAGTCAATAGAAATAAATAATATATATATATATTTATATTTATATATATTTATTTGTTTGTTTATGCCGCTCCGCGCCGCGCCGAGCCTAGCCGAGCCGAGCCGTGTCAGAATATGGATGAAATTTTAATTGTTTCATGTCTGATTGATAAACTCCCACCTTCCTGGCATAATTTTGCTAGATCCCTTCAGCATAAACATTATAAGATTTCATTAGATGAACTTCAGTGTTCTATTCGGATTGAGGAAGAACAAAGAAAACTGATTGAGTCACAAATGGCCATAATCCTAGGTTCCAGAATCCTAATCCTAAGTTCCATAACCATAAGAATGTCAATTATCAAAGGAATCAAAACTATAAGACTAAAGGGAAAAATTTTAAGAATCAGTCTAATCAGAAATGTTGTTATGTGTGTGGAAGACCAGGTCATTTTGCCAAGAATTGCTATGAGAGAAAGGATGGTGGCAGACCTCGTCCCAAGTTCCATCGCCATGATCATAACCAAACTCCAAATCCTCAAGTTAACATGATAACTTCTGGAGCTTCTACTTCTGAGCTTTCTGATGGGTTTGTAACATTATTCTCTGAAATAAATTTAATTAATTTTTCTAATGATTGGTGGATTGATACGGGGGCTAACACTCATGTTTATTTTGATCGACATACTTTTGTCACCTATCAGGCCACCAACAAGAGTGTAACTTTGGGGAACTCCAGTGCTGCTCGAGTTGTGGGGGAAGGACGAGTTGATTTGAAGTTAACTTCAGGAAAGGTCCTATCTCTTCAAGGAGTATAGCATGTGCCTACAATTCGGAGGAACCTTATTAGGGGATTTCTATTAAATAAGAATGATTATAAGTTAATTTTTGAATCTGAGAAAGTTGTAATCACTAAGTTTGGAAATTTTATTGGAAAGGGTTATGTAAGTGAAGAATTGTTTAAGTTGAATGTACTTTGTCCTTATGTGATCAATAATATCAATATTTCTACTGATTCCTCAACTTCTATTGTTAATTCAGATTCTAGTGATTTATGGCATTCTAGACTATGTCATGTGAATTTTAAGACAATGAGAAGGATGATGGGTTTAAATCTAATTCCTAAAACGGATATAATAATAAAGTTAGATATGAAATTTGTGTTGAAGCAAAACTCCTTAGACATCCCTTTAAATCTGTTGAAAGGAGTAGTGATTGTAGACACGCCATTTCTAACGTTACGATGAGTAAATCTCATATTGTACCGTAATGCCATGAAGTGGCTTACATGTTATTTTATTTGAGTGATTTTCGTAATTGTAGTTAACTTGCATTATTTTATGAAAGGGAGAAAATTAAAATATGTGTACATATAAATAAATAAAAGAGAAAATGAAATCCAAAAAATGTGTGTATAATTATGTTTACATAAACAAATGTAATTACTTTTCTTTAATAATATTTTTGTAAATATATATATAAGTGATTACTATATGTATAAAATAAATATATTAATTAAAAAGTAAAAAGATATGATAACTATAAAAATAAACCAAAAAATAATAAAAAAACAAATAAAATATAATAATAAATTTATTATCCTCACGTCCCTTTCTCTCCCCTTATTTTCTTCCCTCTCTCTCACGTAACCCCCTCCTCCCTGCTCATTTCCCTCCGCACACATTCTCCCTCACCCCTCCCGTCTCTTTCTTTCCCTCTCACCTCACTGTACACATCCCCCTCCCTTATGGCATACACACACACACTCCCTCACTCTCCACCACCCTCCCTGTTCTCACCCTCACTCGGAGGGTACTCTTGCACCTCTCCCACTACCCACTACCGTAGCCAACCACTCTCTCTCTTTAGCCGCGACTCCCACCTTCACTTCTTTCTCTCCAGAACCTCCACCTCCGCTGCCAATACTTCCCCAACCACAACCTCACTCTCTCATTCTCCCATCTCATTCCCCAGCACACCGTCGTACCCCCTCTCGCCGCAAACCTCTCCCCACGAGCCTCTCGGCCCCCCCCCCTCATGTCCGGCCACCCTCTCCTTCACTCTCATCTGCTAGCCCACGCCGTCCGACCACTTCTGCTCCCCCTCGGCTACGCCTCCCCCTCCAGCTCCCACGCCCCCCTCCACCTTCACTCCCTCCCTCTCCCACAGCCCAACCGCCCAGCCGCGACCACGCCACCATCGTGAGCCCCCCCTCTCAACCTCACAGCAAACCCACTCCCTCTCCTCTCCAAGCAGCAGACCCCCACACTCTCACTCTCTTCTCCCAACCACTCCCTCACGACTGCTCTCCCCCACTCTCAAATCTTCATACCGCTAGCCTTTCCCACTCCCTCTCTTTCTCTCTCCAGCCACATCAACACCCACACGACCGGCCATCTCCCTCTCCTTCTGCATCGCACACCCCGTGCACGTTGCCGGTAGTCCCCCCATCGTCACCGTTGCCACGCCACCGACGCCGCAGCGCCGTCCGCCTCCCTTCCGGCCACGTCCGCAGCTCCCTCTTGCATAACCCCGTCGGGCGCCACCTTCGTCGCGAGCATCTCCTTCGGCCATCACCGTCGCCGTACGCCCTCGACGTCGCCACCACCGTCACCCCGCGATCGCCCCACCGTCCTCCTCTTCCGTGCATGCCATCGCCAACACGCCACTTGCACCGCCGTTTGTCGTCTGCCGATTATCTGCACCGACACCACCACCGCAAGTCTCCCGTCGGCCACCGACGCCGTCACTACCGCTGCACCGACTGTAACGACCCGAGAATCAGATTACCGGGAAGGCCCGATAACCCGAGACTCGTACTGCCACCCACGAGTCCGAAGACTCGGAAGGGTTAAAAGGATGGTGTGGAAACTACACAAGCATCACAAATAATTGCAGTAATTAAATAGTTATAATATGATGCGAGAAATAAATAACAATTTAATTGGTCCACAATAAAATGACAATAACAGCAACAGTAGTCCACGACTAGTACAGTGACAAGAAGGAAAAAGTACAGCTACACGGGGCATCCCCCGGCTCTGACCTCTGGCACTACCTCTGGGCACCCGCACCACGCAGCGCTCCTGACGCGCTCCCCGAAGGTGGCGTCTCACCTGAAACACGGTGAAAACACGCAGGGAATGAGTCTCGGAACAAGACTCAGTAGGGATCACTCGAACCCTACCTCGAAAAATGAGAAACCACTACTCTAGCGGTAGGAAAGTACCTCGGAAAGGAAAGCCCTGTACTCTACAGAACTAGACCCTACGGCCCGCAAACCGACACACGTGTCACGGTACGGGAAGACCAAAACTCAACGGTCGAACTGCCAAACCCGAAGGTCAGAAACACACGACTGACAGTCTGACACTCCGTACTCGACAGGAGTACCACCCACTAGAAGCACAGCCGGTAGCGTCCCCTGACGTCTTACACCGCACCGCAGGTGAACCGCCTGACGTGGTAGGTCCTACCCGAGGCGCAAACACCGTACAAGTAACCACAACAAGTGACTAGCTGGGGTCACGCCCGTCGACGTGGGTCCAACCGCCCCCAACCACGTGTGCACACACAGACCACGCGTCCTAGGTCTGGCCCTCTGACCGGTTTTCCCCCGCAGCCGGACTCTGGCTAAGACGAGGAGCCTACGGGAACCGGTCCACAAACCGTCTCGAAAGGTGGGTGCCCGTACACCACTCCCAGGTGAGACCAGCACCTCGTACTGGTGGGCTACGACTAGTGGAGGGTCATTGAAGGAGTAGACTCTCGAGTCAACCGGAAAACAACGCCCGAATCCGACAACGTGTGGGAATCACCCCACGCACCAGCCCCGTCGCACGGAGACCCAAGTTGGACAGAAAACGGAGTTGCCACCCTCATGGGGCAACCAGGCATGTGACGGTCTACCCTAGGGCCGTCATTAGCAAGTAACGGTCCAGGCGGGACCGTCACTCCCAAACAGCGGTTTAATGCAGGCCGTCACTCAACACGGGGGAAAGGGAAGTAACGGCCCAGGCCCAGCGCGTTACACGGATGTAACGCGCTTAGCCTAGCGCGTTACACGGATGTAACGCGCTTAGCCTAGCGCGTTACACACCCCTCCACGGCACAAATTCAAAAAGGGATGTAATGGCCCTGCCCGGGCGCGTTACTCACATGTAACGCACCTGGACCAGCGCGTTACATGGCCCTCACGCCTGGGGTGAACACAGGAAGTAACGCTCCTGCCCCAGGGCGTTACACGCATGTAACGCACCTAGAATGGCGCGTCACATGGCCTGACCCCCAACGGTCAAAACCAACGGTGGAAAAGCATGTGACGGCCCAGCCCAGGGGCGTCACTAGGAAATGGCGGCCAGTCGCAGGACCGTTACAGCCCTCGACCCCAAAGGCCAGCACCCAGGGAAGTAACGCACCCCTCTAGGGGCGTTACAAGCATGTGACGGTCACTGGAGTGACCGTCGCTTGCCCCCGAGCACGCTACGGCGGGAAAACCCCAAAAACATCGACCACGCCCCCGTACCTCCATCGGAGAGGGGGAGAACAAAGGGGAAGACCTCTGGGGACCCCTAGCATGCATCTAAGCCACCAAAACATAGAATCATGGGCTAAAACCATAGATCGGGCGGCTCACCCCAAATCATGGAAAAACCCTAAACATGCTCGATCTTTCCCATCTCGGCCTCCCCGCGGCCTACAAACCACGGAAATGAACGGCAAGAGGCTAAGGAACGTCACCCTACCTCAATGGAGCGAATGCTCCGCCGGATCGTCCGTGAACCGCGAAGAACGCTCTGAAAACCCTCGACCTTCAAGCTTCCCACGCTCGCCGCACGCCCCCACGACCACCTCGCCGCCGCCCACGTCGCCGCGCCGTCACCCCGCCGCCGTCTGCAGCCGAAGGGGAGCCCAGCCGCGACCAACCGGGGGAAGAGAGGGAGAGGGAGGGGATACGGTGGAGGAGGAAGGAGGAAGAAGAAGAAGAAAGTGGGGAGAGAGAGAAAAAGGGGGGTTTTTATAGAAAACCCGGAAAATCCAGAAAATTCCAAAAATAGGAAATTACACCCCCGCGATCCTCGGCACGTACCGATCACAACGGTACCACTCGTGCCCGGGTGAACCGCCCGGTTCGCCTGCAGCGAGCTTCCGAAGAAAAGCCGAAACACACACCGGGAATCGAAAAACGCGCGTGGAAAAGCCACGGAACGCCTCCGGGCCTCCGAAACGACTCCGGATCGCGCCGATCCGAACACGAAAGGTGTCCGAAACGAAATTTCAAACACAATAGAGCCGGACGCTCCGAAAACCAGATCCGGGACCCACGAAGAAGGATCCGAAAGGTCCGGGATATTACAGCCCTCCCCCCTTAAGGAATTTCGTCCTCGAAATTGAGAACAACCCAAGGGGAAAGAAGAGGAAGACTCACTCAAACAGATACGGGAACTGCTGACGCATTTCATCCTCACGTTCCCACGAAGCCTCACCACCAGAGTGTCGTTACCACACGACCTTTACCAAGGGAATGACCTTGTTCCGCAGGCGCTGCTCTCGCCTATCCTCCACGCGGATCGGAAACTCTGGGAGAGAAAGATCTGGAGTCACCTCAGGCCAAACGGAAAACTCGAGCACATGAGAGTCATCGGGCATATACTTCCGCAACATCGAGACGTGAAACACGTCATGCACCGACGCCAACTCAGAGGGTAACTGCAACCGGTAAGCAACCTCACCGATGCGCTCTACAATCGTGAAAGGACCAATATAGCGGGGACTCAGCTTACCACGCCGTCCAAAACGCATCACCCCCTTCATCGGAGAAACTCTCAGGAACACACGATCGCCCACGGCGAACTCGAGGGGCTGCCTCCTACGGTCAGCATAGCTCTTCTGCCGACTCTGGGCCGCCAACATGTTCTGACGAACCAGGTGCACAACATCCACACATTGCTGCACCAATTCCGGTCCCGTCAAAACACGCTCACCCACCTCAAACCAATCGAGTGGAGTCCGACAAGGACGCCCGTACAATGCCTCATAAGGAGCCATGCTGATGCTCGAATGATAGCTGTTGTTATAGGCAAACTCCACCAACGGTAGGTGATGAATCCAACTCCCCTGCCACTCCAGGCAGCAGGATCTCAGCATGTCCTCCAAAGTCTGAATGGTCCTCTCAGACTGACCATCTGACTGTGGATGATACGCCGAGCTGAATGCCAACTCCGTGCCAAGAGCTCGCTGGAAACTCCTCCAGAATCCAGAAGTGAAGCGCGGATCCCGATCCGACACGATCGAAATGGGAACCCCATGCAACGGCACGATCCGCTCCACATAAAGACGAGCCAACTTAGGCACGCTCCAGCTGACCTTGACCGGTAGCAATCGCGTCACCTTCGTCAGCCGATCCACCAGCAACCAAATACTGTCCTGCCCACTCGGGGTCCTCGGCAACCCCACCACAAAATCCGTGGTCACATGGTCCCACTTCCAAGCAGGAACATCCAAAGGCTGGAGAGTACCGCCTGGTCGCTGATGCTCCGCCTTCACCTGCTGACAGATCAGGCACCTGGCCACAAATTCTGCGACATCTCTCTTCATGCCAGGCCACCAGAACTGCCTCCGCAAGTTCCGATACATCTTCGTCGCACCCGGGTGTACAGTGTACCTGCTCCCATGAGCCTCGCGTAACACCGCACGACGAACCTGCTCCTCAGCTGGGACGTACAACCTGCCACGAAACCTCGCAGCACCGTCCTCGCCGAGCTCTACGTCAGCCATAGCCAGAATCCGGGGCAACTCAGGGTCCGCATGCTGAGCCTCTGTCACCTGACGACGGATAGCAGGGGTGACAGTCAGACTCGCAAGCACAGCCAACCCTCGCTCCTGGGGAATCTTGAGCCTGAAAGAGACTTCGGACACCTGTTCCCAGAGCCTCCACCTCCGCAGCATCAAGGTACTGACCACAACCTTCCGACTCAAGGCATCGGCAACGACATTCATCCTGCCCGGCTGATAAGACAGGGTGAAGTTATAGTCCTTCATTAACTCCATCCAACACCTTTGCCTAAGGTTCAGATCCTTCTGTGAGAACACATACCTCAAACTCTGATGGTCAGTGAACACCTCGAACTTCTCACCGTACAGATAATGCCTCCAGATCTTCAGCGCAAAGATCACCGCCGCCAACTCAAGGTCATGGGTAGGGTAGTTCTCCTCATGGGGCTTTAGCTGCCGAGATGCATAAGCCACCACTCTACCATGCTGCATCAGAACAGCACCCAATCCGACCCCGGAAGCATCTGTACACACCACGAAACCTCCCGATCCCGAAGGTAAAACCAACACCGGAGCCGAGGTGAGCAATCTCTTCAGTTCCCTGAAGCTCTGCTCACACTCCTCGGACCAAACGAAAGGCACATTCTTCCGCGTGAGCCTCGTCATCGGGGTCGCAATGCGGGAAAAATCCTGGATAAACCGGCGATAATAACCCGCAAGCCCCAAGAAACTCCGGATCTCCGTCACCGACCTCGGCCTCGGCCACTGCATTACTGCGTCGACCTTGGCGGGGTCCACGGAAATGCCATCACCAGAAATCACGTGCCCCAGAAAGTGCACCTCGCTGAGCCAAAACTCGCACTTGCTGAGCTTCGCATACAACTGGTGATCTCGCAACGTCTGCAGCACCACACCCAAATGGTACGCATGCTCCTCAGCAGACCGCGAATAAACAAGGATGTCATCCACGAAGATGACCACGAACTGGTCCAAATACGGATGAAACACCCTCTGCATCAAGTCCATGAAGGCTGTTGGGGCATTGGTGAGCCCAAACGGCATCACCAAGAACTCATAATGCCCGTACCTCGAACTGAATGCAGTCTTCTCCATATCGGACTCGCGAATTCTCAGCTGATAGTAACCGGACCGCAAATCAATCCGCGAGAACACTCGCGCAGACTGAAGCTGGTCGAACAAGTCATCAATCCGTGGCAACGGATACTTGTTCTTAATGGTCACATCATTCAGCTGCCGATAGTCAATGCATAGCCGCAGACTACCGTCCTTCTTCTTCACAAACAACACGGGCGCACCCCAAGGGGAAAAGCTCGGACGAACATACCCCTTGGCCAGCAGTTCCTGCAACTGCGCCCTCAACTCCCTCAACTCAGCGGGGGCCATATGATGTGACACAACCTTGGGGTGATCATCACATGATCAAATGACCCTTGGACCTAGCAAGCAACCAACGTACGAATCGGTGACTTTACTCGGGCGGACTCACCCGCTAAGCGCACTCTTGTGCCCGTAGGCAAACCGGTGATAGTGGTGAGGGTCCGGGACGGGCCCTTGCTGCTCCGGGGGTTGGCTAGCTTTGGATTGGACCTCTCAAGGGTCCTAGGATGCCCACTCTCGTAGGCGACCAGCACGCCGAGGGCGTGGGTGTTAATGGCTCTCTCGCAACTCACCCGCGGTAGTCACTCAATCACAAGCAAATTCGGGTTCGGGCGCTCCACTTACCACCGACGGCACTAAGATGCGATACTACTTAAGCAAGGGAATTTCAGCAAAGAGGAGTGTGCAGTGGCTCACCTAGTCGGTGTGAAGACACCGATCCCGGTCGGAGACGAGGGCGAGCGAGGAAGCGTGGGCTTACCCGCACGCCGCGCCGGAGAAGCTTCGATCTGAAATTTTAATTTACATGCACTACACCCCATGCAAGGGGGGGGGGATCTTGGGGTTGGGGTTAATGTGAATACAACAATACTACCTCCACGCAGGGAGGGGCCTTCAGCCGGCCAAGCGGGGTGGGGAAACTAAAGCAAAGAACGACGACTAAGTGTGGATGCCGACTCTGCCGGCTGTCTGCCAACAGGGATAGTGGGTCGGTGTTGCAGCTGTAGATCCCGCTCACGAATTTTTCTGATGGCGAGGTCGGCGGAGAAATCTTTGTAATAGGAAGGGGAATGCCTCGGAATTTTTGTGATTTCTTCTGGAGAAGCTACTGGTCGGGGCTGAAGATGGAACAGGACCTCTGTTTCTCGGACTAGCAGGGACTGACTTCCAACAGTAGGATGCAGAGGGTACCCCGGCCGCTCCCGTTGTCGGAATCAGGCGCCGTCAGAGTCGTTGGAATCGTAGTCAAGGTCTCTTCTCAGAAAAACAGACGGGAAGCCTTCCGATGTCGGGGGAGGTCTGAGGACGCTGAACACTGCTGACAGGTCGAAGCAGACTGTGTTGTAGCAGAGCGACGCAGCAGAGGGAGAAAAATGGTAACTCCGGCCACCGGAGGCCGAATGGAACTCCGCTTCCTGATTCTGAAAATAGACAGGGAGAAGTAGAACTTTGTAGAAGAAATGGTGGACTGATTCCTCCGAGGTTTGTCGTGGCAGGGCTCTCAATCCGGTTCTGGTGCTCAGCAGGATCGGTTCCGCGCAGTCGGGGGAGAACGGAGTTTCTGAACAGCCCCGAGCTCCGATGAAGACGAAACCACTTCTGTTGCGAAGAAGACCCGGAGAAGCTTCCAACAATGGCTCTTGTGTCTTCAAACTCGTCCGGATGGCATCGTGGTGATCGCTGCAAGAGACTGGTTCGTCTGCAACCTGTGGACAGCAACCTGCAACTCTTGTGTTGGCTTCTAAAGAAGGAGATGGGGGAGGTGTATGTATGAAAGGGGTGATGGGGTGGAAGAAGTAGTGTGTATGGAGGGATGGGGAATGCTAATGGAGATAGGAAGGGGATGGGAGGGGGCAGTGGGGGCAGGTCCTCAGCTGGAGGTAGGGGAAGGTGGAGGCAATGGAGGTGAATGGAGGGAGATGAGAGGGGCGACCCTAGCTAGAAGGGAGAGGGGGGGGGGCGGCCAAATCATGGAGGGAGTGGTGGATTTCAAATTTGAAATGGCCTTGGAAGTTGTGGGGTTGTGTGGGGAAGGGGTTGATTGTGTTGGAATGGGGAAAGTGGTGTTGGAATGTGGAAGATGGTGTTGGAATGGTGAGGGATCTCCTTGGGACTAGGTGGGTGGAGTAATGGAGGCCATGGGGAAGTGGAGGGCTTTAATGATGGTAGGTGGGGGTTGAGGTGGTTGGGAAGGGAGGAGAGAGAAGAAAATTCGAAATTGGGTGTTGAGGAGAGAGAAAGTGGGGTGAAAAAAAGAGATTAAGAGAGGGAAGGGTGGGGAATCTCTCCCCTAGGGCTTCTCACCCAAAAAATGTTGGAATCACTCCACTAAACTAAGCTTTGGACTCTCAAATGGCATTTTTCATTCAATGATTCATTACCTCAAAATGGAGAGAGTGGAGTCCTATTTATAGGGATCCCACAATTTACAATAAGACCCTGACTTTTGACACATTAACAAATAACCGAAGGAAGGGGGGACGCCCATGGGCCTAGCCCAAAGAAATAGGCCCAATAGCAAACTCATTAGCCTAATGTGACTCAAACTTAGGGAAATGACTCAAATAAAAGGAAAATTACATGATTATGACTCAAAGAAAATATGAAAATTACATGACTCGACTTAGAGAAATATGACGGACACAATGGAGCTATGCTAGCAGGCAATTGAAGTTGTAAAAAAATATGAAGGGCGAGAGATGCCCCCATCATACCCCCGGGGTGCGAAGAACTCGACTCCGTCGAGTATGAGTCCGCCGGGGAGAGGTCTTCCAACGCAACTCCGAGCAAGCTACAACCTCCAAACTCAACCTCGCGTTCGCAACCAGGGGACGGCGCTTCAACTTCTCAAGGTGGCTTGGACACACCCTCTTGCCAATGATAGTACCTTGCTTGCCCAGTATTGCCTCCGTGTGCACACGTCGGACTCTCAAGCTTTATGTGGAAGCTCTCCGAGGGTGTCGCTCACATAGATGGGGGTAGGCTCAAGGTGCTCACTAGGATCTACCGCAGTGCCCTTAGAGGGTGCTAGATCCGTTATATGAAAAGTGAGGTATATCCCAAAATCCCATGAGTAAATCCAACCCATAAGCCAGGTTGCCAAAGCCACTTGGAACATGGAAGGTCCAAGTCCTCGTGCCCTCGATTTGGAGGTGACCCTAAGGTGGAGTCATTCCAAAGCCACCATCGTGAGGTTGCCTTCTTGGAATTCAAAGTGCCACTCGTGAGTTTTTGCCCGCTTATTACGATCCTCACCGCCCATTGCTAGATGCTTGCTTGAATGAGTATGCCTTGAGCTACGGTGCGGTGTGGGTGGGAAGTGTGTGGTATGCAAAGGGGAACCGGGGCAACCAAAAGTAGACCTATCATGTAATGATGCAGTGTAGACTTCGATCAACTTAGGTGGGCCGGGGCACCCGTAGGTGGCCCTATCATGCAAAGTGGTGGTAAATATCGGGGGACCCGGACATCCGTAGATGCCTTTGACATGTGTATGACCAATGTGAAGTGAGGGAGGGCCGGGGCATCCATAGGTGTACCTTTCATGTGTGAGTGCCGGGGGACCCGAACATCCGTGAATGCTCCTAACATGTTTAAGACTTATGATGAATGACGGTGGCCCATTACATCCGAATATGGACCACTCATGCTTTCCACTAGACATGTGGGTGATATGAATGAATGGACCCAACATAGTGTTCATGCCAAGTGGTGTGGTAAGCCTAGACACATGCATGTCTTTCCTAATGGTGACTTTCATGTGTATAGGTGTGGGACAACCCTTTAACTGCCATTGGAAAGGATCGAATGGATCTAAGAAGGTGGTCATCATGGGGTGGGGCACCACCTTATTACCTAGGGGTATGTGGCCCAAGGTCATGGTTTCCAAGGTGTAACCCGGGTTATGGATGAGGTGGGTTTGGCCCAATATGGTGGGTGAGGGTAGGAAATGGTGGGTGGTGGGTAAGATGGTTGAGTCACATGGGGAACTAGACTCCCATAGGAAGGGATCAAAGGGGTCGCGGAAAGGTCTTCCTAGAGGGAGGCACTCTATGTTTTCAAGGTTCCCAAATTGTGAGTCATCCTCCTCCAAGGTAATTGGGCCAAGGTTTCTAGTGGGTTGGCCGATCAAAGTATTTGGGATCTCAATGGTAGGGGAGTGGATCGAGATGGGTTCTTCTACCATAGGGAGAAGGAAAAGGAGGTCGCTAGTGTAGCAACCAATAGTATAGACCGAGGTGATTGACCCGATGCATAGGTGTAGGAGGCCAAGGCTCCTAGGTTGTTCGGCCATAGGGGTCAACATACTAGTGAACTCAATTTGCCATGCTAAGCCTCTAAGAAAATCTTCTAAGGTCTCTACTTGATAAGATGCTTGGATTGTGGTGTGATAAGAGGAGATGGGCACTATGGGATGATTTTCCTTCATGGGTGGGTAAACATAGGACATGATGGGGTGAAGTGGTCTCTCCTTTAGCCATCTAGCTAGGGGCCCATCTATGATTATGGTGTTATTTGTGAAGGCTTGTGGCTCTTGGGGGTTCAAGCTATGTGAAGGGGACATTTGTGATTCTTCCTCACCATAGATATGAACTTGGGTTTCCTCAAGGATGGGGATGAGTTGATGTCCTTCTTCCTTATTGATAGGAGTATGAATTTCCTTGAATGTGGGGAAAGGATTTGGGTTGGTGTCCAATCCCGGGGATTTGGTCTTGTGGGCCGGCTTCTCCTCATGTTCACTCATGACCTCATTCATTCTTTGAAGTGGGTTGAGAGGGCATGGTGGCCGGGTATGGGGCTCCGGTGGGTGAGGGAACAAAAGGTTGTTGAAACCATAGGCTCCCGGGAGATGTGGGGGATGAACTAGGCAAGACCAACGTAATGGGTGGAAGGTGGTATTCCGTTCATCAAGCCATTGTTTCCCTAGGATTATGCAAGGGCCTTCCAAAGTACCAATTTGACACCATGCTCCATCAAAGTATTTGATCTCTCCAAACCATTTATGGAATTCAACGAAGACTAGGTCTCCGTTGTGCACAATTTGTCCGGTCGTAGAGAGGGTGGCTACAATTTCGGGGGATACCCAATTATCTTCTACCATGTAGATGAAGTCAATTTCTGTGGGGCTCCCATTAGGTAGGTATGCTTGGGATATGATGGGAATTTGAGCCTTTTGGTCTGTAGACTCAATGACAGTGGGAGGGGGATAATGCATGGAATGATCCGATGAGAACTCTAATGCAAGCGTGCCCATGGACTTGACTTGTGAGAACAAGTCAAAGACTTGCTCTGATACCACTTGATGTGACACAACCTTGGGGTGATCATCACATGATCAAATGACCCTTGGACCTAGCAAGCAACCAACGCACGAATCGGTGACTTTACTCGGGCGGACTCACCCGCTAAGCGCACTCTTGTGCCCGTAGGCAAACCGGTGATAGTGGTGAGGGTCCGGGACGGGCCCTTGCTGCTCCGGGGGTTGGCTAGCTTTGGATTGGACCTCTCAAGGGTCCTAGGATGCCCACTCTCGTAGGCGGCCAGCACGCCGAGGGCGTGGGTGTTAATGGCTCTCTCGCAACTCACCCGCGGTAGTCACTCAATCACAAGCAAATTCGGGTTCGGGCGCTCCACTTACCACCGACGGCACTAAGATGCGATACTACTTAAGCAAGGGAATTTCAGCAAAGAGGAGTGTGCAGTGGCTCACCTAGTCGGTGTGAAGACACCGATCCCGGTCGGAGACGAGGGCGAGCGAGGAAGCGTGGGCTTACCCGCACGCCGCGCCGGAGAAGCTTCGATCTGAAATTTTAATTTACATGCACTACACCCCATGCAAGGGGGGGGGGATCTTGGGGTTGGGGTTAATGTGAATACAACAATACTACCTCCACGCAGGGAGGGGCCTTCAGCCGGCCAAGCGGGGTGGGGAAACTAAAGCAAAGAACGACGACTAAGTGTGGATGCCGACTCTGCCGGCTGTCTGCCAACAGGGATAGTGGGTCGGTGTTGCAGCTGTAGATCCCGCTCACGAATTTTGCTGATGGCGAGGTCGGCGGAGAAATCTTTGTAATAGGAAGGGGAATGCCTCGGAATTTTTGTGATTTCTTCTGGAGAAGCTACTGGTCGGGGCTGAAGATGGAACAGGACCTCTGTTTCTCGGACTAGCAGGGACTGACTTCCAACAGTAGGATGCAGAGGGTACCCCGGCCGCTCCCGTTGTCGGAATCAGGCGCCGTCAGAGTCGTTGGAATCGTAGTCAAGGTCTCTTCGTAGCAAAACAGACAGGGAAGCCTTCCGATGTCGGGGGAGGTCTGACGACGCTGAACACTGCTGACAGGTCGAAGCAGACTGTGTTGTAGCAGAGCGACGCAGCAGAGGGAGAAAAATGGTAACTCCGGCCACTGGAGGCCGAATGGAACTCCGCTTCCTGATTCTGAAAATAGACAGGGAGAAGTAGAACTTTGTAGAAGAAATGGTGGACTGATTCCTCCGAGGTTTGTCGTGGCAGGGCTCTCAATCCGGTTCTGGTGCTCAGCAGGATCGGTTCCGTGCAGTCGGGGGAGAACGGAGTTTCTGAACAGCCCCGAGCTCCGATGAAGACGAAACCACTTCTGTTGCGAAGAAGACCCGGAGAAGCTTCCAACAATGGCTCTTGTGTCTTCAAACTCGTCCGGATGGCATCATGGTGATCGCTGCAAGAGATTGGTTCGTCTGCAACCTGTGGACAGTAACCTGCAACTCTTGTGTTGGCTTCTAAAGAAGGAGATGGGGGAGGTGTATGTATGAAAGGGGAAGGTGGAGGCAATGGAGGTGAATGGAGGGAGATGAGAGGGGCGACCCTAGCTAGAAGGGAGAGGGGGGGGGGGCGGCCAAATCATGGAGGGAGTGGTGGATTTCAAATTTGAAATGGCCTTGGAAGTTGTGGGGTTGTGTGGGGAAGGGGTTGATTGTGTTGGAATGGGGAAAGTGGTGTTGGAATGTGGAAGATTGTGTTGGAATGGTGAGGGATCTCCTTGGGACTAGGTGGGTGGAGTAATGGAGGCCATGGGGAAGTGGAGGGCTTTAATGATGGTAGGTGGGGGTTGAGGTGGTTGGGAAGGGAGGAGAGAGAAGAAAATTCGAAATTGGGTGTTGAGGAGAGAGAAAGTGGGGTGAAAAAAAAGAGATTAAGAGAGGGAAGGGTGGGGAATCTCTCCCCTAGGGCTTCTCACCCAAAAAATGTTGGAATCACTCCACTAAACTAAGCTTTGGACTCTCAAATGGCATTTTTCATTCAATGATTCATTACCTCAAAATGGAGAGAGTGGAGTCCTATTTATAGGGATCCCACAATTTACAATAAGACCCTGACTTTTGACACATTAACAAATAACCGAAGGAAGGGGGGACGCCCATGGGCCTAGCCCAAAGAAATAGGCCCAATAGCAAACTCATTAGCCTAATGTGACTCAAACTTAGGGAAATGACTCAAATAAAAGGAAAATTACATGATTATGACTCAAAGAAAATATGAAAATTACATGACTCGACTTAGAGAAATATGACGGACACAATGGAGCTATGCTAGCAGGCAATTGAAGTTGTAAAAAAATATGAAGGGCGAGAGATGCCCCCATCACCATACGGTAGGGAGCCTTCGCCAAAGGTCCCGTACCAGGCACAACCTCGATCACGAAATCGATCTCCCGCTGGGGAGGTAATCCAGGCAACTCCTCAGGAAAAATATTGGGAAACTCGCACACGACCGCAATGTCCTCGACATCCGGCTCCATCCGGTCCGACACAACCACGGACGCGAGAAAACCCTGACAACCGGAATCAAGCAATCGACGGGCTCGAATAGCAGAGATAAGAAATCGAGAAGAGGCGGAACGGATACCTTAGAAATAGAAGGTCCTCTTGCTCGGATGCTGGAAGTAGACCCTCTTCATTCCACAATCCACCACCGCTCCATGAGTCTCGAGCCAATCCATGCCTAGAATCACATCGTAATCCCGAAGCTGCAACGCATACAACCTGCCTGGCATACTCCGCCCATCGATCCAAACCGGAACCTGGTCGAAGCAATACGGAGTGACCATAAAGTCACCCGAAGGCAACTCCACTGCCAAATCGTAGGACAACTGGGTCACCGGCTCCTCAACGCTCGACGCGAAATCCTCTGAAATAAACGAATGAGACGCGCCAGAATCAAATAAGACCCGAGCCGCACAACCCAAAATCTGAACGGTACCTTCCACGAGCTGCGACGCCACTGCCTCTGCCCTGGTCAAGTGCGTGATCTGGCCTCGAGCTCTCTGCCTGCCTCCCACACTAGCTGACCTGGGTAGCGGCGGATACTGTCCCTGCTGCTGCTGCTGCCTCTGCTGCTGGGGAACCTGCTGCTGCGGCGGCCTCTGAGGACAGTCACGCGCCATGTGCCCTGGCTGGTCACACCGAAAACAGATGATCGGCGCCGTGCACTGCCTGCCGGGGTGGGTCCCACCACACCATGGACAAGGTCCTCGCGATCCACCCACTGATCCCTGACGCTGCAAAGGAATCGGCTGTTGCACACTGCCCGATGAAGCCTGCCCCTGATCCTTGTGCTTCTTACGGAAATTCTTCTTCAAGAACTTCTTGACCTTCGAGCCAAAGGATGCAGATCCCGTCACCGAAGCTGCCGATGCTGGTACTCCTGAACCACCCGACGCATGCTGGAAGAAACCCTGCTGCTGAGTAGCCGACTGCTGGCTGCGACCTGACACGGACTGCCCCTGGCTGATCGGTCCTCGAGTCCTCTGCATATCCATCTCCAAGGAAATCGCAACACGAGACGCTGTCTCTAGATCAGTGGCCCCATTTGCGATCAAATGGTGCCTCAGCTCCAGCCTCAAGCCCTGTACAAACTGCGTGGTCCTCACCCTCTCATGCTCCATGACATGAGGTGCGTACCGACCCAGCTCGACAAATCGGGCCCTGTACTGCAACACAGACATGTCACCCTACACCAGCTCCAGAAACTCCCGCATCTGCTGCGTAGCAACAACATCTGGATAGTACGTACGCTCGAAAGCACTGACAAAGTCACCCCACTCGACCTGCTCAAGTGGACGAAGCTGAAAGGACGTCTTCCACTCGAAAGACCACCACCTCCGAGCCGTACCCTGCAACTGGTTGTAGGCCAACACCACTCTGTCCTCGGCAGCACTCTTCGCGGAACTAAACACCCGCTCCATCTCATCGAGCCAATCACGAGTCGCATCAGGGTCTGCCTGGCCGCTAAAGTAAGGTGGATGGAACTGCATGAAATCCCTCACCGCTCGGCCCGGCCCACCCCTGACTGACGAGCCCTCACCGGCCTCTCCGCCGAACTGCTGAGACATAAGATGGTACATGCCACGGAAGAAATCCTCGGCCCCCGGAGCTCTCGCAGCATCCGCGGCCTCGGTAGCTCCCGGAACTCTGCTATGCTCCTCCTGGTCCCTCTGGACCCCCTGCTGAACCTCCTGACCTCCAGCCGACTGGCCCTGCTGAGAGCGAGAGCTCCTCCTCGGTGCCATCCTCGCTCCTGAAGCACAAGACAGAAAACACGAAAACGGCAATGTCAGGATAAACACACGGTGCCCAATGCCAGCGTCACCTGTACATCATCGCCATGGACTAGTGGACCACTACAATTACCTATGATTCCCATGTAATTCCACAACCGCGCTCTGATACCAGCTGTAACGACCCGAGAATCCGATTACCGGGAAGGCCCGATAACCCGAGACTCGTACCGCCACCCACGAGTCCGAAGACTCGGAAGGGTTAAAATGATGGTGTGGAAACTACACAAGCATCACAAATAATTGTAGTAATTAAACAGTTATAATATGATGCAAGAAATAAATAACAATTTAATTGGTCCACAATAAAATGACAACAACAGCAACAGTAGTCCACGACTAGTACATTGACAAGAAGGAAAAAGTACAGCTACACGGGGCATCCCCCGGCTCTGACCTCTGGCACTACCTCTGGGCACCCGCACCACGCAGCGCTCCTGACGCGCTCCCCGAAGGTGGCGTCTCACCTGAAACACGGTGAAAACACGCAGGGAATGAGTCTCGGAACAAGACTCAGTAGGGATCACTCGAACCCTACCTCGAAAAATGAGAAACCACTACTCTAGCGGTAGGAAAGTACCTCGGAAAGGAAAGCCCTGTACTCTACAGAACTAGACCCTACGGCCCGCAAACTGACACACGTGCCACGGTACGGGAAGACCAAAACTCAACGGTCGAACCGCCAAACCCGAAAGTCGAAAACACACGACTGACAGTCTGACACTCCGTACTCGACAGGAGTACCACCCACTAGAAGCGCAGCCGGTAGCGTCCCCTGACGTCTTACACCGCACCGCAGGTGAACCGCCTGACGTGGTAGGTCCTACCCGAGACGCAAATACCGTACAAGTAACCACAACAAGTGACTAGCTGGGGTCACGCCCGTCGACGTGGGTCCAACCGCCCCCAACCACGTGTGCACACACAGACCACGCGTCCTAGGTCTGGCCCTCTGACCGGTTTTCCCCCGCAGTCGGACTCTGGCTAAGACGAGGAGCCTACGGGAACCGGTCCACAAACCGTCTCGAAAGGTGGGTGCCCGTACACCACTCCCAGGTGAGACCAGCACCTCGTACTGGTGGGCTACGACTAGTGGAGGTTCATTGAAGGAGTAGACTCTCGAGTCAACCGGAAAACAATGCCCGAATCTGACAACGTGTGTGAATCACCCCACGCACCAGCCCCGTCGCACGGAGACCCAAGTCGGACAGAAAACGGAGTTGCCACCCTCATGGGGCAACCAGGCATGTGACGGTCTACCCTAGGGCCGTCATTAGCAAGTAACGGTCGAGGCGGGACCGTCACTCTCAAATGGCGGTCTAATGCAGGCCGTCACTCAACACGGGGAAAAGGGAAGTAACGGCCCAGGCCCAGCGCGTTACACGGATGTAACGCGCTTAGCCTAGCGCGTTACACGCCCCTCCACGGCACAGATTCAAAAAGGGATGTAACGGCCCTGCCCAGGCGCGTTACTCACATGTAACGCACCTGGACCAGCGCGTTACATGGCCCTCACGCCTGGGGTGAACACAGGAAGTAGCGCTCCTGCCCCAGGGCGTTACACGCATGTAACGCACCTAGAATGGCGCGTCACATGGCCTGACCCCCAACAGTCAAAACCAACGGTCGAAAAGCATGTGACGGCCCAGCCCAGGGGCGTCACTAGCAAACGGCGGCCAGTCGCAGGACCGTTACAGCCCTCGACCCCAAAGGCCAGCACCCAGGGAAGTAACGCACCCCTCTAGGGGCGTTACAAGCATGTGACGGTCACTGGAGTGACCGTCGCTTGCCCCCGAGCACGCTACGGCGGGAAAACCCCAAAAACATCGACCACGCCCCCGTACCTCCATCGGAGAGGGGGAGAACAAAGGGGAAGACCCCTAGCATGCATCTAAGCCACCAAAACATAGAATCATGGGCTAAAACCATAGATCGGGCGGCTCACCCCAAATCATGGAAAAACCCTAAACATGCTCGATCTAGCCCATCTCGGCCTCCCCGCGGCCTACAAACCACGGAAATGAACGGCAAGAGGCTAAGGAACGTCACCCTACCTCAATGGAGCGAATGCTCCGTCGGATCGTCCGTGAACCGCGAAGAACGCTCTGGAAACCCTCGACCTTCAAGCTTCCCACGCTCGCCGCACGCCCCCACGACCACCTCGCCGCCGCCCACGTCGCCGCGCCGTCGCCCCGCCGCCGTCTGCAGCCGAAGGGGAGCCCAGCCGCGACCAACCGGGGGAAGAGAGGGAGAGGGAGGGGATACGGTGGAGGAGGAAGGAGAAGAAGAAAGTGGGGAGAGAGAGAAAAAGGGGGGTTTTTATAGAAAACCCGGAAAATTCAAAAAATTCCAAAAATAGGAAATTACACCCCCGCGATCCTCGGCACGTACCGATCACAACGGTACCACTCGTGCCCGGGTGAACCGCCCGGTTCGCCCGCAGCGAGCTTCCGAAGAAAAGCCGAAACACACACCGGGAATCGGAAAACGCGCGTGGAAAAGCCACGGAATGCCTCCGGGCCTCCGAAACGACTCCGGATCGCGCCGATCCGAACACGAAAGGTGTCCGAAACGAAATTTCGGACACAACAGAGCCGGACGCTCCAAAAACCAGATCCGGGACTCACGAAGAAGGATCCGAAAGGTCCGGGATATTACACCGACTCCACTGTCGCTCCACCGTGAAACCCCCCGTCGACCGCAGCACCGTGCCCACGTCGTCTGCACCACGCCCGTCGTCTCCGACCACTCCACCTCACCACCTCCGCAAGCCGTCGCTACCGTCGCCGGCTACCTCCATCGCGTGAAGCCCCCCCTCACCGTGCTCCACCGCCGGTCGCCTCCCTCGCCACCACCGTCCCTACACCACCGCGAAGCCGCCAACGCCCACGCCGTCGCGAGCCCACGAGCACGCCGACCGCCCCCGTCGTCGTCCACGCCGTCGTCTGTCACTCCGTTCCCCACCGTCGCCGCCGTCGTCTGCTCTCCGCGAGCCGCACCCCGCGAAGCCCGCTCCCTCCTCTCTCTTCCTCCCCCGCCGTCTCTCTCCCCACTCTCGCGTTTCTCTCTCCCCCCCTCTCGCGTTTCTCTCTCTCTTCCCCGCCGCGATCTCTCTTCCTCTCTCTCTCTTTCCCCCTCTCGGTTCTCTCCCTCTCTCACTTCTTCTCTCTTTCTCTCTCTCCCTCTCTCTATCGCGACTCTCTCTCTCTCTCTCTCTTTCTCTCGCGTCTCTTCTCTCTCCCTCTGTCTCTCGCAAACCGCCGCGTCCTCTCTCTTTAGTTTTTTTTTATTTTATTCACTCTCTCTCTCTCTTGGTTTCCCTCTCTCTCTCCCCCTTGCGTTTCTCTCTTTCCCCTCTCGCACCCCCTCTCTCTCTGTTCTCTCGTTACTCTCTCCCCCTCTCTCTGTTTCTCTATCCCGCCTCTCTCTCATCCTTCTCTCCATTCTTTATTTTTTTTATATAAATCTCTCTCTCCTCCCCTCTCTCCTGCTTCTCTCACTCTTCCTCTCTCTGCCCTCTCTCGATCTCTCTCTCATCTATTTTTTTTATTTTATTTTATTCACTCTCTCTCGATTTCCCTCTTTCTCTCCCTCTCTCTGCTTCTCACTTTCCCCCCTCCCACCGTCTCTCTCTCTTACCCCCCTCTCCCTCTCTCTCCTTTCTGTCTCTCTCTCGCCAGAAACTCCCCCTCTCTCTTTCTTTCTTTCTCCCATATATATATAATATATTATATATATTATATATATACATAATATATATATATCACATATATATCATATATATATATCTTATCCTTTTTCTTCTAAAACAAAGTCTTAAAAATAAATAAAAAAAGAGTTTTCTCTCTCCCTTTCTCGCTTTCTTTCTCAAATTCTTGTTCTTTTATTTCGACCAATTTACGAATATGTTTATATATGTGTGTGTGTTTATGTATATGTTAAATATCTTTAATATGTCTAAGTATATGTTTACATAAGTATATTTATCATTCATGTGTATATGCTTGTGTGTGTGTTATTATGTTCGGCCTAATCAGTTTCTGAAGTCCGTTTTGAAGTCCTTATGTTGTACTGTCCTCATGATATTGAAGCCCTTCTCAAAGCTCGTCGCTGGCCTCCCTCGATAAACTCTTCTCCCCTCTCTTATTTTTAATCAATCAGTTAATTACATTGCATGCATCACTTTAGCATATGTGCCGTGCCTTTCTCTCCGAGAGGGCCTCGCTTGTGAGTGTCTTTGTGTTTGTGCATTTCATCATGACATTTCATACCCTTTAGTTCTAAAGGGGTTTTAAACACCACCAACCAGGTACGTGTTCGTTTATGTTATTTACAGTTTCATTATCTAAGGATCGGTACTACACCGCCGGCGTTCTCACCAACTAGTTTTTTTTTCTGTTTGTTCTTTGTGTAGGGGTAACCAGTTAAAAGGCCCTCTTCTTCGGCCTGTCGAAAGAAGAGGAAGATGGAGCCCGCATAACCCCGTGTCAAGGGCGAAAGCGATCAATCCACTCGGGACCCTCGGTCCCTGGCGATCACAAAACTCCTAACGCGCGCTTCATTTTGATCATCATTGTTTTAATAACACCCGCGAAGAGTTGCTTCCCGCAGTGGTCATCTTCTTCTGTCTTTGGCCTCACCCGCGCGGAGGATTATTCCCTGCGGCGGTTTCTGTCGTTTACTTTCTGTATATCTAATTCCTAACTGGTGCGGTGGGTCACCTCCCGCGACCATTTCCATTTCAGTGTTTCATTTTCTGCACTTTACTCTCTGACCCCTAACTATTTAATTTCAGCATTCCCCTATCATTGCTTTAAAATCCCGCGGAGAACAACATCTCGCGGCGGTTTATTTGATCCATTTTCCTTTCCTGTCATATATACTTATATTTATTATCTATATTATAGTAAAGACTCCGCAGAGGCCAATGTCTCGTGGTGGTTTATATATATACTTATATTTATTATCTATATCGTAGTGAAAACCTCGCAGAGGCCAAAGTCTCGTGGTGGTTTATATATATATATACTTATATTTATTATCTATGTTATAGTAAAAAATCCCGTAGAAGCCAATGTCTCGTGGTGGTTTATATATATACTTATATATATTATTTATGTTGCATTAAAAATCCCGTAAGGCCAATGTCTCGCGGTGGTTTCCATATGTACATATATTAATTACTGCTCATATTGCAATATTGTTGTTAAAACCCCGCAAAGACCAATGTCCTGCGGTGGTGTGCTTTTATTCATGTTGTTCTTGTAACTGTCCGAGGAGTGATATACCGTTACAAATTCCGAGTCTACGTGTCTTTCCGTCTGTCAACTTCTATTACATAGAGTCCCAAGACTCGAATTCGGTATCTGAAAAGCTGCTCTCGGAACGGTGGGTCACGCCTACCGGGAAGGGGTTCAGTTTGTGCGAGAGGGTCTTCGGACCCCTATCTCCGTCACATACCAGAGTTCGGCCAGTCTAAATTCTCTCTGTCTCAACTAGAGTGTCATCTGTAGGTCGTACTTGTCCACCGTTCTTCCCATATCCCCTACAGCGCGCGTTTCCATTATTTTTGTCCTCATTTCTTTCACCCTTTATTAAAGAGAGAGGGAAATAGCACATCTCTCTCTCTCTTTCCACCACGTGACGGGTTCACATCTCTGGCGATCACGGTGGGATCTACTTTTTACTTTTTTTTTGGTTACCCACAAACTATTCGGCACCCACGTGTGCCCCTCCTTTTGACACCCACGTGTCCCTCCTTTTGGCACCCACGTGTGCCCCTCCTTTTGACACCCACGTGTGTCCCTCCTTTCGGCACCCACGTGTGCCCTTCCCTACTGCGTCCAAGTGCGCCCACTTCCCTCGTGCACTTCGTGCACTCCCCCGGTCCTTTGTGGTTACTTGAGAGGTTAACGTTGTCTCGTGCACCACGTGCATTTCCCCTCCATTTAGCACCCGCGTGTGCCCCTTCTCCTCCATTCAGCACCCACGTGTGCCCTCCTCCATTTGGCACCCACGTGTGCCCCTCCTTGCTCCCCTCTATTTGGCACCCGCATGCCCCCCCTCCTTATTGCGCCCACGTGCGCTACCTCATTCCTCTCGTGCACTACGTGCACCCTTAGAGCCCCTTTCTCTTTTTTTCAAGTGATCTACGTGTCTCGGAAAGAGGAACGGTTGTATCCTACTCCATCTGTTTATTGCTTTTATATCTCTGTTATATCATTGTGATTATCTCTGTTCTATTTGTGTGTTTATCTCTGGTATTTGTGTATTATACATCTTTTATTCAGCACTGCATTTCATGCATTTACCCCTTTTCTTTTCTTTCTTTTACTTATTTAAGGATTAACCCCTCTCGGTGAAGGAAGGACTCTCCGTCGGGAATTCCTCTCGACGGACTAGGATCTCCTCCATTGGGACCTCCGTAAGTCCCCGACAGCGAAGGATTCCCTCTTCGTTCACTGGGCTGGTTGTACCACTGAAGTATCCCGGAGTTAGTTACCTATTCGTGGTGAGACGAGTGCCCCTAGCTGACACGGCGGTAAAACAAAGTGCAATTAGGGTCCCTCCTACTAAGTGTGAATTTTATATTTGTTAAAATCAAAAAAGAGAAAAAAATCAAAAAAAATTAATTAAATCAAAACACAAAAAAGGTTAAAACAAAAAAAATGACGTAAGATCATCCACTTGTCTGTTAATCTCTGATACTTGTTTGCTAGTGTATGCTTTTACGTTCTGGAAAAATTACAAGAATGGCCCACGATTCTCTCGAAGAGAACCAATCAGGACGTGGTCAGTCAATTGACCCACGTGTCCACGCAATGGACTCAGGCCCTTCTCGTGAGACCTCACAAGAGGTCCCCACTGTTTCACAGGAAGTAGCCCCACCTCAGGACATCTTTTCCCTCTTAGGTGTCCTCGCCAGTACGCAGCTCATGAGCCCTGAGTAACTTCTAGCCTTTCAGGCTATTTTAAAGGGGAAATCTATTGCTCCCCCTCCTCAGGAGTCAACTCCGGCTCCCACATCCCACCAACAGCCGCTCCAGGCTACCACTTTTCCGTCATATGTACATGACATTCCTTCTTCCTCATTTCAAGGACAGGCGAGTCAACATCCTGTCTCTTACCAATTTCCCCCTCCACAATCTCAAGCCCCTGCCATCCTTCATACGGTACCCCAAACGGGTCCGTCCACTACTGGGCCACCATACCCTTCTGGTTCAGGATTCCCCTCTCAGGCCCTTGGTAGGTCTTCTCAGCCTCAGTGGCAGGCCCAACCTCCACCTGCCGAGGACCTCACTCAGTCTCTCCTCAACAAATTCAATTAAATGAACGAGGAGTTCCGAAATTTCAAGAAAGAGGTACATGGGAAGTCTGCTCTTGACATTTCCCTGCCAAATCTTCCCACATTTCATCTCCCTCCCTCCGAAATGCCTACATATCGTAGGTATAACGGCATGGGAAATCCTTCTATTCACATCAATGATTTCATGTATGAATCTTCCTCATGGCAGAACGATCCAAAATCCCTGGCTTACCTTTTTCGAAAATCACTGGATGGTCCTGCCCTAGAATGGCTCTATTCTCTAGAGCCGAGTGAGGCTGAGGATTTTGACGTGGTCAAAGCCAAATTCATACAAAAGTACCGGGATAGGGTCGGTCCCTCCTTTCTATCACCGACCTGGTTGCTGAGAAAATGAGGTCGGACGAAGATTTTGTCCAATATGCCGATAGATGGAGGTCCCTGGCCGATAAGGTAAAGGATACCCTTTCAGAACCCGAGCAAGTGAAAATGATCGTGTCTAATGCAACCCCGCAGTTTAGACACATTTTGGCCATGAATAAGCTTACTACGATGGATGAACTTTATGAGAGGGCTCGGTATATCCAGACCCAATTAAAAGATTCCCCCATCATGCATATGTTTGAACCCCCAAAGCCTAGGGTGTTTAAGAAAACAGGTACGGTGTTCAAGGAGGAACAACTGAGGGAGTCATCATAAATGAGCAAGTGAGTGTGCTTGGCGGCCCCAACCAACCAGTTAACCCAAGGCCTCGTCAAATTTTACGACCTCCCTTTCAACAAGGTCCACCCCTTTATCGTCTTCCACCCCAAAATAACCCCCTTAAAAATAACATGCCTCAACCCTTCCATCCCCAGCAACAACCCCAACCTCAATATCACCAAGTTCCACCTCCGAGAAATTACGGCCCACTACAACAACGGATGAGGCCCATTGGACCCAAAAGAGCCCATTATCCACCATTGCCTGAAGCCTTGCCGGATATCTTCAATGCCCTTATGGCTGCCAATGCACTCACTTTGCCCAAAGAAAAGTTTGCATGGCCCCCGAATGCTGATATCTCAAGGTACTGTGTCTATCACAGGCAACCAGGTCATACAGTCGAGAATTGTTTTAACTTCAAAGATTACATTTATGACATGAATGATCAGGGTGAAATTGATTGGGATGAAATGAGGCGATACATCGCCACCCTGAAGGCCAGGAGACCTCCGCCTAGGCCTCAGCAACCCCAACCACCACAGCAACAGCAGCAACCTCAGCAGGCCCCACAACAGCAGCCTAATATGGGCATCATTCATAATCCACTTCCGGAGCACCAACAACCTAACCACCAGGCTAATCCGATTTCCTCCTTCCCGGAAGTTGGAAGAGAGCAAACTTGGCATTTGGAAAGCACCTCTGTCCTTACTACCAGCCATGTTACTAATCAGCCTCCTCGGCTTCTCCGAACAACACTTTCTCACTATCCAACCCCCTCACAACCCCTATTTGGTCCTTCTTCATTTCCACAGCCATCACGCCCTCTTATTCGTACCCCTATCGTCAATTCACCACCAGTCCATCACCCAATACCATCTATCACATCTCCTTTACCTCTAAACCCTCTCATTACCTCTTATCCCTCTACTTCACCACCTACCTCTATTGAATCTCTACCCCAACCTTCTAACTTTTTTACCGCCCATTACCCGTATGACGCGTCATCCGCCTCTACCTCCATTGAACCTCCTCCTCCACCATCTAAGCCCCTTATTATCCACCACTCATCCGAGGTCCCTTCTACTTATAATCTACCTCCACCATCTAAGCCCCTTATCATCCACCACTCTACTATTCCCCCACCAAACAAACCCCTAATTAAAACCTCTACATCCGTCATCACCCTTATACCACCAACTGTTCCTTCACCATTACCTCTCAAACCCCTATTAAAATCCACACCCAATACCATAGAGGTGCAGCAAGACCCACAAGCAATGGTGCTCCAGAGTGGAAAGATGTTCCACCGGGTGTTTTCCCAGAATAGTCAGGCCCCCGAACAGTCTCAGCCAGAGAAAGATAAGGAAGAGCAGTCAGAAGAGTCCATCCCTGGGACCCAGTATGACTTGTTGAAACATCTGGATAAGACGCCTGCCCGTATCTCCATCCTCGAGTTGATCAAAAGATCCACATCTCACCAGGAAGCTTTAAGGGAATATCTCCAAAAAGTCATGGTGAATGAGGATCTCCCTGCGGAGAAAATCTCGGCAGTCCTGACGCCCACCGATACACAACCGCCCATCATGTTCCATAATCACGAGCTTGCCCCCAAGGAAGCTCGAAAATATGCGTTGTGTATTACGGTAAAAATCAATGGTGTGTCAGTGGATCCATGCCTGGTGGACACGGGCGCGTCTATAAATGTGATTTCCCTGAGTACTCTCCAAGCATGTGGGGTTGATGAAGAACAACTCATGCCCTCCTCAATCACAGTCACGGCCTATGACAATAGTAAAAGGCCGCCAATGGGGGTGATTACCCTCAACGTAGAACTAGGCCATGTATCAGTCTTCACGGAATTCCATATCCTTGATATGGATCCCACTTTCAAGGCTATACTAGGCCGTACCTACATTGAAGCCATGAATGCTGTACCATCCACCAATCATCGGTGCTTGAAATTTCCATACAAAGGATGGGTTATCAAGGTAATGAGCATGCCCCTCTATTCTACGGTGGATGCTATCACCACCTCTTTGCCCTCGGTCTGGCCGACTCATCGGCCCATACTATCCTTGTTAGATGTCCATGATCCCTGTCGTGCTCCTTTCACACAACAAGAGCCGTTTTCTATGTCAAACTCACGTCTCCCTTTTCACTCCAAAGGATGGGAGATTATGAGAAATATTGGCTATCAAGAGGGTAAAGGCTTAGGGGCATAATTGCAAGGAAGGTTGAGACCGTTGAAGAAAACAAAGCCGGTCCGTAGAGCTGGCCTGGGTTTTAAGGGGCCGTTTGAATCAGACGAGAAACCCCTCACATGGACTCTATCCTCCCACTTCAAGAAGGGTCCCATCGTCCAGATGGAAGATCTTCCACCAGAATCACATGGGGGGTTACAGAATGTATTCTTGGCTGAAGGATGTTCAAAAACTCCAAAAAAAGGAAAGATTGTCCACTTGGATTGTGGATGGTATAAATGGTTTGACATACCAGATATATCCATTGCACTGGAAAGAATGTTCTCACCTCCACATCTAGAACGGCCACCTTCGATCTCCAAAATGCCAGGGGATATCACCACTATTGCCAGAATGTCAAACCCTCCTCGTCAGGAGAGTGTTGTCATCGACGGATCATCATCCGTCATCAACATTGCCACTGACGGCTCATTAGTCGTCATCTTCTCCATTCACTTATCACAGCCTTTGTTGCTGTCTCCCTCCTGGGCCAGACGGTTGTCTGATGATCTCCCCAGGTCCCCTTCTTTACTTATTCACTTGCGTGAGTTTCTCAACTCACGCCAGGTCTTCCATCACGATCTGCTCTACGTGCTACACAACCCTTTAGCTGTAATTCCCTTTTCACCTCCTCCAATTTCTTTTCACTGTTTTGTTATCAAAAATGAAAATGAAAAAAAATGCCAATCTCCCAACTCCTCAACAGCGCATTGTCTTTGAGGAAACCTCCTATATCTCCCACGAGTGTGCCCCGACTCACGGGCCACTCATTCAAGGTCCCCTGAGCGACCTTTTCTACCCCTCATCTGAGGGGTCCTTCCCTGTACATTCTTCACCATCCTCTTCAGTTTCTTCTTCTTCTTCTGTAAATGTCAATCTAGCTAGCAATAATAAGTCAAGGGTAGTACCTAAAAGGAAATCCAAGGGTAGGCAAATTCCCCGTCGGTTCCTTTTGGATCTAGCCACTAGGTGTCAAGCCTTTCTAGCTATCCCTCAATTGTTAGAAAATCCAATCCAACTGCCAGAAATAGAATGTGAGAATGATTGCATGATTGATGAAGGGTATGGGGTCTACGAACTCACTGACGAGGAATACCCCATTGAAGAAGAGGATAAAAAATATGAGGACGCGGCTGACGCCTACGCTAGTGGAATGAGCAGATTTGACGAGCCGTCAGCCGCTGTAGAAGAGTCCACCAAAGAGATAAACTTGGGAACTGAGGATGACCCTAGGATTGTCCTCATAAGTGATAATTTACCCTCATCTGACGAAGAGGCATTGATTAAGGTTCTTAAGGAAGATAAGGACACGTTCGCATGGAGTTACGAGGATATGCCAGGTTTGGATTCTACCTTGGTGGAACATCATCTCACTTTAAAACCAGGGTCCATCTCGATAAAATAACGGTTAAGACATTTTCGCCCACAAATAGCTTTAAAAATGAAGGAAGAGGTCGATAAGCTCCACAAAACTAGGTTCATAAGAGTCGTCCTTTATCCTCAGTGGGTGGCAAACATTGTCCCGGTCATAAAGAAGGATGGTAAGGTGAGAATTTGTATTGACTTCCGGGATCTTAACCGCGCGTGTCCGAAGGATGATTTTCCTTTGCCTCATATTGACGTGTTGATTGATAATACGGCAGGATATGAAACCCTTTCATTCATGGATGGATTTTCTGGATACAACCAAGTCCGTCTGGCAGAAGAAGACCAGGAGAAAACTTCATTCACTACTCCCTAGGGAACTTACTGTTATGTGGTCATGCCATTTGGACTGAAGAACGCTGGAGCCACTTACCAAAGGGCTATGATGACAATATTTCATGACATGATGCACATATATTTGGAAGTGTATGTGGATGATTTGTTGGTAAAATCCAAAACTAGGGTAGAACATCCCGAGGTCCTTGCAAAGGTGTTGCAAAGATCGCGTCAGTTCAATTTGAAAATGAATCCAAAAAAGTGCATGTTTGGTGTATCATCGGGCAAGTTACTTGGCTTCATTGTGAGCAAAAGGGGCATTAAGATAGATCCCAACAAGGCTAAGGTAATTAGGGATATGCCACCCCCGAAGAATCTGAGAGAAGTTCGAGGATTAATCGGGAGGTTACAGTTCATCCGTCGCTTTGTGTCTCAACACTCGCAAAGATGCAGGCCCTTCTATGAGTTGACCAAAGCAGGGACCAAATTTTGTTTGGATTCTAAGTGTCAGAACGCTTTTGATGGATTAAAGGAATATCTGGCCAGCCCACCTGTTCTCACTCCACCTATTCCAGATAAACCTCTGATCCTATATATCTCAGTCCTAGATGACTCTGTGGGAGCCGTTCTGGCACAAATCAATGAAGAAGGCAAGGAACGGGCAACCTATTACTTGTCTAAACTTCTCAACCCCTGTGAGCGAAAGTATACAGCCATGGAGAAGACATGTGCCGCCCTTGTGTGGGTAGTGCAGAAAATAAAACATTACTTTCTTGCTCATGAAGTCCATTTAATTGCTCGCATGAATCCTATCAAATTTCTCTTGGAAAAGTTTATCCTTACTGATAGGCTAGCACGTTGGCAAAGCTTTCTATCTCAATTCGACATCATCTATATCCAGCAAAAGGCGATTAAAGGCTATGCTATAGCTGAGCATCTTGCTCACCACCCTCTCCTCAAATTTGATCCTGTTCAATCAGAGTTTCCAGATGAGGAACTAATGTCCATTACCCAGTCTGATGATCCCATGTGGACATTATATTTTGATGGAGCTTTGAATTCCTAGGGGAGAGGTATTGTCATTGTCCTTTTGTCACCCGAAGGCGTCACTATCCCAGAGGCATTTCAGCTCTCATTTCCAGTGACCAATAACGTGGCTGAATACGAAGCTCTTCTAGCAGGTCTGAATCTTGCCTATTCCTTCTGGGTCACCGAATTGCGAGTCATAGGTGATAGTCAACTTGTTCTTCGCCAGGTGCTCACTAAATATCGCACACGTGATCCCAAGCTCAAGCCATATCAAGAGCTCACTGTTGCTTTTGCCAAACTGTTTAAGAAGTTAGTCATTGTCCATGTTCCTCGCAATCAGAACATTCTCACCGATGCCCTTGCTTCGTTGGCATCATCATTAAGGTTCCCTCTAGGTAGAAGGGCTCAATCTGTTTCCATCCACAAGCTTATCCTCCCTGCTATTCATAACCCTTCCTATTTAAGGGTTCAGGAGGAAATGCCAAAGATGGCTCAGGATAGAGAAGTTGTTGAAAAGAGGGAAATTATGTTGGTCGAATTGGAAGAAGAATTGGCTGATGAGGAGAAGTCATGGTTCTATGAGATTGTTAAATATTACAAAGACCAGTCTTACCCTAAAGAGGCAACAACAGAAGATAAGAGGGCCATAAGAAGAGTAGCCCAGAGGTACACACTTGTTGGAGGATTGCTATACAAGAAAAGCCTCACTGGTGTTCTCCTGAGGTGTCTTGATGATAATGAGTCCTGGAAGTGTGTAGAGGAAGCACACTCAGGCGTGTGCGGTGGCCATGTGAACAGCCAAATGCTTGCTAAGAAGATCCTTCGGCAAGGCTTTTACTGGCCCACTATGGAAGAAAATTGTGATGTCTATGTCCGTAGGTGTGTCAAGTATCAACTTTACGCCGATAAGATCCATTCCCCATCTTCCTCTCTCCATCCAGTGTCCTCCCCATGGCCTTTCTCCATGTGGGCATTCGACATCATTGGTCCTCTTGGTGATCCTAACTCTCTCACCAAGTAAAAATCCTTCATCCTCACTACAACAGAGTACTTCACCAAATAGGCTGAAGCCGAAGCTTACACGGAAATCAAGGCATCAACAGTGTGCAAGTTCATTATGAAGAACATCATTGCCAGATTTGGCATCCCAAGAACTATCATCACTGACAATGGGCCACAATTCATTTCTCATGACCTTAAGGACCTCTGCCAAAGGTATAAGATTACATTGCATCATTCATCACCATATTATCCACAAGGCAGTGGCCAAGCGGAGGCCACTAATAAAACATTGATTAAAATCATAAAGAAAACCTGTGAGTCTAGCAGATTCTCGGATTGGCCAGAAAAACTTATTGAAGCTCTATGGGCTTATCGCACTTCAGTCCGTACTCCCACTGGGCAAACTCTATTCGCCCTTACTTACGGGATGGAGGCGGTAGTCCCATATGAGATTCTGGTCCCTTCTCTTAGGGTACAATTGGATAAGGAACTTCCCCTCGACGAACGTCGTGACTCACTCCTTGCCCAATTGGAACTCTTAGATGAAAAGCGCATGGCCGCAGCCGAGCATGCTCGTGTATACCAAAATAGACTCGCACGTTTTTATCAAAAGAAGGTTGTCGAGAGAAAATTCAAAGTTGGTGAAATGGTAGTGAAAAGAATTTTTGTAAAACCTGGCGGGCCGCATTCTAAGTTCCAACCCAATTGGGAGAGACCATACGTAGTTCAGACTATGCATCCTGGTAACGCCTACAGGCTAGTCAATGCTGAGGGAGTTGAGTTATCCCACCCTTGGAATGGACTGTATCTTAAAAAGTACTACCCTTAGACAGGTGTACATAATTTTTTTTAAAAATAAATAAATAAACAACTAAAAATGATAATGAAAAGGAAAACAACAAAAAAATGAAAAATAATGCAAACAATAAAAACATGTGTATATAAAAAAAGAAAAGACAAAAAAAATAGAAAATTCAAAATGCTGATGCCTGGAGATCACCATATAGTTAAGTCATTGCATTCAACCTCCATGTTAGAATAGGGCCCATTAAGATTTGGTAGGTCTCAGGTCTTGGTTTGCCAGAACCGTAGAGATCCCTGTCCGACTGGCTCGACTTATGCCCCCTTCAAAAGAAGGCAATATGCATGTACACATGTGTTCTATAAGGATCGTTAGTATCGCTCATGGTGAGGCCTCACCCAGAAGGTCTCTAGAAGTCTTAAATCTTTATTCTCTCTCTCTTCGACCGAATGAGACAGCCGGCGCCCTTAAAACGCTGAGCATGGGAAACACAAACACAACCCCCAGGGTAAGAATAGGATCCAATTCCTCGAGCATCGGTCAGAGCACGAGAAGATGGCAGTGTCCCCGCAGGCATCCAAGAGGGATTCCATAATATCAAAATATAATGTCCCTCGCAAAAATCTATCAAAAAATAAGAAAAGAAAAGCAAGAAATCAAAGTCAAAAGAAAGGCCTGGTCATAACCGTGCCTGATTCCACTAAATGAAACCCCTTCGACTGAAAGTCAAATTACACAAAAGGGGTCATGAGATGTAAATGCTCGAGATTTAGTATGAAATTACCCGAAATGGGAAGTTCAGTGTGCCCCTATTGGCTCGCCGGGTTAACGGTTTTGCCGGTCCTCTCAGGATGTTTGCCCCCAATATTCTTCCGTCTTCCCCTAAAGATGAAGGCTCAATAGAGTTTCCGAAGGGTGAAACTCGCCAAGGCCTATAACCTCCTTTCAATACAAGCATATGGTTGTTTATTTTGAAAAGCAAAAGCCGTTGCCGCGAAGGAGTCTCCATGTTTTTGGCCGGTCAAGACCCTTGCCTACCACCTTGATGTCCTCTTATCTAACCTCGGGCTTAGACCAATGCAAGCGCGTCACCTATGGGTGCGACGTCGTCTGATTCCGAGTCAACGTCGCGCGGTTGGTCGTTTGGGTTCCAGGGTGTTCCATTACATACCATCTAGAGTTGTGAGGAAATAGACCCGGGTCGGGCAAACCATTTACCTCAAACACTTTTTGGGTGAATCCCTGTGGTCGGAAGCAACTGGGAGCCTAAACATGGCATGACGGCATTGTCATCAGGATAAGTCTTAACCGGCGGGATTATCATTCGAGGAGTCTAAAGACCCAAATCAACCTAGATGTGCACTTAGGATATCTGGGAGGTTAGTAAGAAATCCCTATTCTCATACAGGTTAGGTGCCCTATGGGTCCTTACCAGGCATTAGCAACAAAAAAATGATGACAATGATAAAAACACCAAAAAAAGGAAAAAGGGAAAAATGTAGATATATGCAAAATAAAAAAATGATATAAAAATAAAACAACAAAAAATGTAAGAAAAATAAAAATAACAAAAAAAAAAACACATTTCCTATGATTGTATTTGCATGCAGCATCCCACTTTTAAATTTCGCTTGCATCCGTGTGTTTGTGTGTCACATTCATCATCATATCTTTATCTTGCCTTTATTAATAAAGGCTTGGCCCCTTGACCCATTATCAAGGACAGTCAAAACAAACCTGCTTATTGAGCAAGGGGCCAAGTCAGAGCAGAAATTCTGACTTGTTTGTTTTAGTGATGTGTGCAGGGATTCCAGATAGCAAGAAAGAGATGAAAAATCAAAAAAAAAAAAACCAAACTTTTTATTCCATTCCAAAACTAGAAGTTGTACATTAAGTTTCACCTTCTCTCTCTACATTACTCGTCCCACCGCTCTCCGGACAAGACGCTCTAGAGGGTGCTACCCAACTACGAAAAGCGGTACTTCTACCGCTCAGTGCTCCTCTTCCTATCTCCACACCCCGGCGTTGATCTGCGGGGGTAGCAAAGAAGCTACTAACACAAAAGCCACGCTTTCGTGCTCTTCGGTAGCGTTTCTCGCCATCCTTCAGCCATTACTCGGCGAGGCCAAGACTGGTCCTCAATTCAAATAGTTGGGCCTCCATGGCCCTCTTCTCCTCTTTCTCGGTCAATTTCTTGGCCTTCTCTCTTTCCCTGTCCCTTTCTCTCTCGACACGTTCTCTCTCCCTGTCTTCTCTCTCCAGCTGAAGGGTGATCCTTAGCTCCACAGCGTCCCTAGAAGAGCCGTCATCTGGACGACGACGTAGTTCCTCTTCTAGCTCGGCTATTCTAGCCTCCTTCTGGGTGACATGCGCGAGTGCCTCCTCTATTTCTTTCTCCTGCCATACATATCATCTCAAGCATATGACAATGCTTGAACAAGGGATATTAAATGGTGAGGCTCTCACCTGTGCAGAAAGCATCCCTTCTGCTTCCGCAGCCCGTTGTGTGGTATGAGCAAGCTGCTCGTGGAGTAGATCTAACTCTGAAGTAGGAATCCATAGACTGGAAGAAGCGCCGTCTGCCCCCATTGCCGATGAAACTGCATCGAGTTGGGCACGCTGCGGCACATGAGGTGACATTTAAGTGGTTAGTGCCATGAATCTCAAATCATATCAGGAGTGTGTACATGAATACTTACTGATGAACCCAGAGCCGCTCGGGTGTCATTCAAATCTTGCTCCGTGTCCGCCAAACGAGCTCGTAAGTTCGTTATTATGGTGTCACGGGCATCGTACAGTTATGGCTTAGGAGTTCACCAAAAGAACAAAAAAAAATGGAGAAAATGTAAAAGATAAAAAATTATGTTTTATTCTACCTCCACAAGCCCTCCAAGCTGGAGTCTCTCCGCATACATTGTCCTGTAGAGTCGCAGGTAATCCTCACTGTCTTGCGCCTGCGATTCCACGAGCGTGCCTCCCCGCTGCCAATCTTCATATTGTTCGGGGAAGCGCACCCTCCAATCAACACAAGTTGCCGGCCCGCGTGTCTTCTTCCCGACGCTGGGTGATGTGGTCATATCCACCCATTCCTGGGCAAACCCTAGGGTCCTCATGGCTAATCGCAGCCTGAGGGGCTCGATCTCATTCAAGCAATGGAGCCAGAGGTCCCGTCCGAATCGGGCACGTCTTCCAATTACCCACGGTTGGTCGACATCAACCATGTTCGAGTAAGGCCTCTAGTTTACCTATGTTGGGTTGTACATATCTTCTTAGTTAGCTGAAAATACAAAAAAATGATGAAAAAATGAATAACGAAAAAAAAAGAAAAAAAATCCTACCATCGCTGCAGGGAACTCTTGTAGCTCCCGTCTCAATACCATCAGTTGGTAGGATAGTGGTGCTGTACTCATGATGGGTTGCCACCGCCTAGCCAACGGGATCATCATTGGCTGCCAGTGTCGAGCTCTCCCCATTGGAATATAATAGTAGCTCCATAGCTACACCATCATGTGTCATTGGCATCAACAAATACAAAAAAAAGCATAAAAATAAAAACAAAAAAAATAATAATCTTTTACCTGAATGAAGGGCGTAAACCCATTTATTGTCACCTCTCGGCCTGTCCTTTGCGACAGACCTGTGAATAGATGCGCTAGTACGGCAGCTCCCCAGGCGCATTGTCCTACTCTCTCCAAATCCACGAGCAGCTCCAGGAAGCGGCAGCGTATATTGTCTCCCTTGGAGCCCAGTAGTAACTTGCCCAACAGAAAGATGAGGAACCTCCTCAGATCTATGTTGGTCCTTTCCCAGTTGCTGGCGTCCACGCAGTACACAGCACGGGCTCCTCTTTTGGCTCTTTCCATGAATTCCTCCAGGGACTCGTCGTCCCGTGGACGAATGTCAGTAAGCCCTAGCGCTTCCATGATCGACGCCTTCGCTACTTACCTCTTCTTCCGGCCGTCAAGATTTAGCCCCAGCAGCTTTTGGGCACCTTCTCGGTAGTCCGCATAAGTGACGCCAGTCACGGCCTCTCCATCTACTTTGAGGCCCGTGATCCGGACCACGTCTTCAAGGCTGGGCACCATGTGCCCCCAAGGCATCAGGAATGCCCGACTTATCGGGTCCCATCTTTCGCGTAGTGCCTGGATAAGGGCAAGGTCGAGCTTGATCGGCTCGATTCTGAGGAAGGCCCCGAACCCCATCACGTCTAATCTGGCCTTCTGGAACTCCGGGAGACCTCGATAGGCCGCTACCACCAGCTCCCATGAGATGTGCGATCTTATCATGCCCTGCACATCCACAAGAAGTGACAAAAGGGAGCTTCGCTAAGGAAGAAAGGAGAAGAAAGCATGAAGAAAGGAACGAGAGGATCCACTTACAAGCTGTGATCGGGTCCTCTCACTCAGTTGTCCTTCGACTTCTAAGAGTCTTCTGGAACTACTGCCAGACCGGCTCCTCTTCGAGGAGCAGGAAGACTCGCCTTCTGCTCTGAAGTTAGATTCACCCTCCATCCTGCAAAAAATGAGCAACGCTCGTTACCTCTCCCTTTACAAACCTTCACTCCTCAAATTAGCTCTTACAACTTCGGTGTTTCCAAGTCAAGCGAAAGGGGAGGTATTTATAGAATCGGAAAGAAAGTGATTTGGATCTATCACCATCACCCCAGCAACAGCCTTTTCGACAAGTCACCCTCTCTTTACTCTCGCATGTCACTCTGCCATTTGGAGTGATCAATTCGGAGGCATGATTTATTGACTTGTCCTCCCCATGCAGTCTAAAGATTCCCCGTGTTTATTGTCCTGTTGCGACTACTGCTAGCGCAAAGAAGAAAGTGGGGGACATTTATACAAGAAAACAGGACCATGGACCGATGTTGTTGAAATTGGTGGTAGATTCCTTTGAAAGTCATGGCACGCGAGTGTCCTCGCGTGCCACTTCGCCATGTGGAGTAAATGGAGCGGAGCTGTGATTTGTTGACCCGCCACTCCTATTCGGTCTAAAGATTCCCTGTGTCTCTTGTCCTATTACGACTACTTTTAGCGCAAACGAGGAAATGAGGGGCATTCACGTTGGAAAAGAGCACCACGGGCCGATATTGTTGAAATCCGTGGCTGATCCCCTTTGAAAATCATGGCTATGGTGAATCGCCGCCCCGTGTTTTAAGGCGAAATCTCGCCGAGCATACTGCGCGAGAACCTATGTGGTGGAGAAGAGGCGTAGAGCAGAAGGAACACATCTAGGGCAAACCAGCCGTGTTTGAACCCAGTTGTTCCATTCACACATCTATATAAGGGTTTGTGCCCGTCATGAGAAGGGAGTGAGTGAACAAGTCACTCACTAACCCTCATCACCCTCCTGGTCGCTTCTCTTCTCTCTCCCAAGGCAAGAAGTCCCTCGGAGGCCTTCTATAGTTCCGTGACGCAGCAATCGCTTTGTCGCGCCATGCGTTCCCACCTGCTCTTCGGCAGTGCTCCTCGCCGTCCTCCTGTCTCTCTCGCGACCCTGATGGCTGCGAAGCTCTTGAAGTCGAGGCCGCTAGCTGAGCTACCCTATGCTCTGCCGATGAAGATGCTACCAACTCCAGGAGCTCCTCTATTGCGAGCTCTAATCCCCTTCAATCTGCAGAGCGAGCCATGCCTGGATGCTCTTTCTCTTAGAGCTCCATCTCCTGGGCCTCTTGTGCTGCTCTATTTTTGCCTTTTCTCTCTTTATTATCTCTTGCTTTATCTCTCTCTTAGCCATTCGGAGAGAAATCTTTAGCTCCCGGGCATCTCAGGGCAACTCCTCATGCTAGTTGCCTTGATTTTATGGCTCTTGTCCGGAATGGTTGGCTACCACCTAGCACTGGCTATTGCAGATGTTTGTGCCAAAAATAAAACAAAAAGAAAGAAAAAAGGGAATAAAAAAAGGAAAAACATAGAAGAGAGTTAGGATCTAAATACGCATTAAAGTTTCCATATTCATTCCAAGATAAGATACATTAGGGTTTGGACATCTCAGGCCTCAATTTCCCCAACTTGATTACATAAGCTTTCAGCAGTTCTTCGTCCTCACTCACAGACTCTGTTGCCCTCAGTGGAATGCTGGCTTTCCATGACGCTTTGATTGTCTTCACATTTCTTACGTCACCCCCTGTGCCCAGCTCCGTTTTCCTGATTAAAGGAAGGTTGGATAGCAGTGGGAATGAATGGCGAGGGAGGCCCATCTGAGTATGACACCGGTGCGTGTTGTAAAGGATGAATTCAGACGCGCCAACAAGATGGAGCTCCATGTTAAGAGAAGACCTCGTGAGAAGCTCATATGGGAGTAAGCATGTCGGTGCACGAGTGAACATATACTCTTCAAAGGTACTGAAGTGAGCCCGCCAGTCTTCTCGTTTCTTCAGCCAGGGAACGCGATTTACTATACTACCACTAGAGCCTAACACATTGACCATATGGTGAAGCGGGCTTTGTTGGAAGAGTCTTGAAGTAGACGACATTCCCTTACGATGGTTAAATTTGAAATGTAAGTTAGTCCAGCAATTCAAAAGGAGTGCGCAACCAAAAGGAGGCTTACCCATACTGGAAGCCGTGAGTCCGCTATAGAGATAAGCAAGGATAGCAGATCCCACTCTCTTTCCTTCCCAAATTCCACAGATGGCGCTTAGCTGATCTTCCTCCACTATGTTATCAGTATAAGGGAATAGGAGAGCACCCGCTAAGCAGATGGTGAATCCCTTCATGAGCCCTTCAATGCGATCATCATCGCTTGTCAACCTTTCAAGAGCATTTATGACCCAATCTGCAAGTTTTTGCAGATGGATTCCCTTCTGAGTCTGGACGCCCTTGATGGCTTCAGACGGCATGAAGCTTCTGAGCACCTCCTCGGAAGTCACCCTTCTTAGCATGCGCATAACCTTTACCTTGCCATTTCTCTGGAATTTCTTCACGCCAAGTAGAAGTTCTGCTTCTTCGAGAAGAATAGTTGCCTCGAAAGTGGGGAAAATGAATGTATGGGTTTGAGGGTGCCAAAGCTCTACCAGTGCACCCATAGCCGCCCAATCCATGTGAATCTCGTTGTAATGTTTGGCATGAGTTACGAGCTTTTGGAGATGCCACTTTCTGATGATGGCCCTCATACTGATTGAGATGTTCGAAGTGAGTTTCGATAGCCAAGGTAACCTTGAAAACTTCCTCGGGCCAGGAAAGAGAGGATACAGCTAGAAATAGAAAAGGGGAGAAGGCGAAAATGAGTGTAAGAAAGTCATGCAGAAACAAAAAAAAGAGATGGTAACTCACCATTCGAGATTGAATTCTCCCGCTAAGATGCCCTTCGAGGTCGGTAAGCCGCTTGCACTCATTGCTGGGCTTGCTTTTCTTCACGGGATGGGAAGACTCGCCTTCCATCTCGAACTCTGATCTCCTCCTGAGCTTCAACTTTCTTAACTCGCCCTTGAATGCATTTTCTTAAGGCCAAAGGGGCGATACTTATAGTGAGGAAAGGAATCTAGGAATAGTGTTAGCAGTTCCGTTTTGTTGTGTGTGATAATGTGCTTGCATAGTTGTGATCTTGTTTTAATTATTGAGTGGGGTACCGCTGCCCCACCGATGTCCCACCTTGTCCCACCTTGTCCCCTAATCATTCAATCATTGTGGTCCCCCCTTATCATGCATCGTATTATATGATATTTACGCTACTAGAGCATGCCAAGGACCTTACGCCTTGGACGAATCCGGGATTTGAGTTCCCCTTCAACAAAAATAGTGATGATCCCGGAGGAGTTCAGGACGTACGGATAGGCCGTTAAGTTGTTATAGAATGAGGACGACGGTTCCGTTCGATGAGTCGGTACGTGGATAAACGGGCCCCGGCTCAGTATCAGCTCATTGGATCGGTATCCTGACCCACTCTCCACAGCTTAGCAATATTATCCTTGGTTAGTTTTTATTTTAGTTTGTTTTATTTTTCTTTTTAAACCCAGCATGCATTCATGTAGGACTTTGAGTTCATTGTGGAAAATCATTCACTTATTTTGATTGTGTGAGCTACTGTGCTTAATTGCTTGAATATGGGATATTCCATTCTGAGTCGAGTACTGAGTTTTCCGAGGTTACCTTGGGATGTTTCCCTGGAAGAAACCATTGTTTGGATTTGTCTCCAATCATCCGTTTATTTCCTTTGGGCCCACCTTGGCTGCAGCACTTCCACAATGGCTGGTCACCGCTCCCCAATGGTGAAACCTGAGGTTTACGACCTAGGTACTTTCACACCGTGAAGTTGGTCCTTTTTAATTTGTTTGTGCCCCAGTGCACACAATGTCCTTCCTAGTTTGTTTACCATCCAAACAATCATTGATTTCGGAAAACCTTCCTCAAGGTTGCTTCGTGAAACTCCAGAAAGATTCCCATTGAGTGATGTTAGAAGCGTGTCTCATCACACCTTGGCATCGACTTTTCAGTCCACTTCATTTCATTTCAATACACTTCGTTTCATTCCATTACACGCCCTTCCCCTACAAAGTGGATGCCAAGGCAGGACAGCTGTAGACACGCCATTTCTAATGTTACGATGAGTAAATCCCATATTGTACCGTAATGCCCTGAAGTGGCTTACATGTTATTTTATTTGAGTGATTTCCGTAATTGTAGTTAAATTGCATTATTTTATGAAAGGAGAAAATTAAAATATGTGTACATATAAATAAACAAAAGAGAAAATGAAATCCAAAAAATGTGTGTATAATTATGTTTACATAAAAAAATGTAATTGCTTTTCTTTAATAATATTTTTGTAAATATATATATAAGTGATTACTATATGTATAAAATAAATATATTAATTAAAAAGTAAAAAGATATGATAACTATAAAAATAAACCAAAAAATAATAAAAAAACAAATAATATATAATAATATATTTATTATCCTCACGTCCCTTTCTCTCCCCCTATTTTCTTCCCTCTCTCTCACGTAACCCCCTCCTCCCTGCTCATTTCCCTCCGCACACATTCTCCCTCACCCCTCCCGTCTCTTTCTTTCCCTCTCACCTCACTGTACACATCCCCCTCCCTTATGGCATACACACACACACTCCCTCACTCTCCACCACCCTCCCTGTTCTCACCCTCACTCGGAGGGTACTCTCGCACCTCTCCCACTTCCCACTACCGTAGCAAACCACTCTCTCTCTTTAGCCGCGACTCCCACCTTCACTTCTTTCTCTCCAGAACCTCCACCTCCGCTGCCAATACTTCCCCAACCATAACCACACTCTCTCATTCTCCCATCTCATTCCCCAGCACACCGTTGTACGCCCTCTCGACGCAAACCTCTCCCCACGAGCCTCTCGCCCCCCCCCCTCACGTCCGGCCACCCTCTCCTTCACTCTCATCTGCTAGCCCACGCCGTCCGACCACTTCTGCTCCCCCTTGGCTACGCCTCCCCCTCCAGCTCCCACGCCCCCCTCCACCTTCACTCCCTCCCTCTCCCATAGCCCAACCGCCTAGCCGCGACCACGCCACCATCGTGAGCCCCCCTCTCAACCTCACAACAAACCCACTCCATCTCCTCTCCAAGCAGCAGACCCCCACACTCTCACTCTCTTCTCCCAACCACTCCCTCACGACTGCTCTCCCCCACTCTCATATCTTCATACCGCCAGCCTTTCCACTCCCTCTCTTTCTCTCTCCAGCCACGACAACACCCACACGACCGGCCATCTCCCTCTCCTTCTGCATCGCGTACACCCCGTGCACGTCGCCGGTAGTCCCCCCGTCGTCACCGTTTCCACACCACCGACGCCGCAACGTCGTCCACCTCCCTTCTGGCCACGTCCGCAGCTCCCTCTTGCAGAACCCAGTCGGGCTCCACCTTCGTCGCGAGCATCTCCTTCGGCCATCACCGTCGTCGTACGCCCTCGACGTCGCCACCACCGTCACCCCGCGAGCGCCCCACCGTCCTCCTCCTCCGTGCATGCCATCGCCAACACGCCACTTGCACCGCCATTTGTCATCCGCCGGTTATCTGCACCGACACCACCACCGCAAGTCTCCCGCCGACCACCGACGCCGTCACTACCGCTGCACCGACTCCACTGTCGCTCCGCCGTGAAACCCCCCGTCGACCGCAGCACCGTGCCCATGTCGTCTGCACCACGCCCGTCGTCTCCGACCACTCCACCTCACCACCTCCGCAAGCCGCCGCTACCATCGCCGGCTACCTCCATCGCGTGAAGCCCCCCCTCGCCGTGCTCCACCGCCGGTCACCTCCCTCGCCACCACCGTCCCTACACCACCGCGAAGCCACCAACGCCCACGCCGCCGCGAGCCCGCGAGCACGCCGACCGCCCCTGTCGTCGTCCACGCCGTCGTCTGTCACTCCGTTCCCCACCGTCGCCGCCGTCGTCTGCTCTCAGCGAGCCGCACCCCGCGAACGCCGCTCTCTCCTCTCTCTTCCTCCCCCGCCGTCTCTCTCCCCCTCTCGCATCTCTCGCGTCTCTCTCTCCCCCCTCTCGCGTTTCTCTCTCTCCCCCGCTCTCGCATTTTTCTCTCTCTTCCCTGCCGCGATCTCTCTTCCTCTCTCTCTCTCTTTCCCCCTCTCGGTTCTCTCCCTCTCTCACTTCTTCTCTCTTTCTCTCTCTCCCTCTCTCTATCGCGACTCACTCTCTCTTTCTCTCGCGTCTCTTCTCTCTCCCTCTGTCTCTCACAAACCGCCGCATCCTCTCGCTTTAGTTTTTTTTATTTATTTTATTCTCTCTCTCTCGGTTTCCCTCTCTCTCTCCCCCTTGCGTTTCTCTCTTTCCCCTCTCGCACCCCCTCTCTCTCTGTTCTCTCGTTACTCTCTCCCCCTCTCTCTGTTTCTCTATCCCACCTCTCTCTCATCCTTCTCTCCATTCTTTATTTATTTTTATATAAATCTCTCTCTCCTCCCCTCTCTCTTGCTTCTCTCACTCTTCCTCTCTCTGCCCTCTCTCGATCTCTCTCTCTCATCTATTTTTTTATTTTATTTTATTCACTCTCTCTCGGTTTCCGTCTTTCTCTCCCTCTCTCTGCTTCTCACTTTCCCCCCTCCCATCGTCTCTCTCTCTCTCTCTCTCTTACCCCCTCTCCCTCTCTCTCCTTTCTGTCTCTCTCTCTCTCGCCAGAAACTCCCCCTCTCTCTTTCTTTCTTTCTCCCATATATATATATATATATTATATATATATATTATATATATACATAATATATATATATATCACATATATATCATATATATATATCTTATCCTTTTTCTTCTAAAACAAAGTCTTAAAAATAAATAAAAAAAAGAGTTTTCTCTCTCCCTTTCTCGCCTTCTTTCTCAAATTCTTGTTCTTTTATTTCGACCAATTTACGAATATGTTTATATATGTGTGTGTTTATGTATATGTTACATATCTTTAATATGTCTAAGTATATGTTTACATAAGTATATTTATCATTCATGTGTATATACTTGTGTGTGTGTTATTATGTTCGGCCTAATCAGTTTCTGAAGTCCGTTTTGAAGTCCTTAGGTCGTGCTGTCCTCGTGATATTGAAGCCCTTCTCAAAGCTCGTCGCTGGCCTCCCTCGATAAGCTCTTCTCCCCTCTCTTATTTTTAATCAGTCAGTTAATTACATTGCATGCATCACTTTAGCATATGTGCCATGTCTTTCTCTCCGAGAGGGCCTCGCTTGTGAGTGTCTTTGTGTTTGTGCATTTCATCATGACATTTCATACCCTTTAGTTCTAAAGGGGTTTTAAACACCACCAACCAGGTACGTGTTTATTTATGTTATTTACAGTTTCATTATCTAAGGATCGGTACTACACCGCCGTCGTTCTCCCCAACTAGTTATTTTTTTTTTCTATTTGTTCTTTGTGTAGGGGTAACCAGTTAAAAGGCCCTCTTCTTTGGCTTGTCAAAAGAAGAGGAAGATGGAGCCCGCATAACCCCGTGTCAAGGGCGAAAGCGATCAATCCACTCGGGACCCTCGGTCCCTGACGATCACAAAACTCCTAACGCGCGCTTCATTTTGATCATCGTTGTTTTAATAACACCCACGGAGAGTTGCTTCCCGCAGCGGTCATCTTCTTCTGTCTTTGGCCTCACCCGCGCGGAGGATTATTCCCCGTGGTAGTTTCTATCGTTTACTTTCTGTATATCTAATTCCTAACTGGTGCGGTGGGTCACCTCCCGCGACCATTTCCATTTCAGTGTTTCATTTTCTGCACTTTACTCTCTGACCCTTAACTATTTAATTTCAGCATTCCCCTATCATCGCTTTAAAATCCTGCGGAGAACAATATCTCGCGGTGGTTTATTTGATCCCTTTTCCTTTTCTGTCATATATACTTATATTTATTATCTATATTATAGTAAAGATCCCGCAGAGGCCAATGTCTCGTGGTGGTTTATATATATACTTATATTTATTATCTATATCGTAGTGAAAACACCGCAGAAGCCAAAGTCTCGTGGTGGTTTATATATATATATATACTTATATTTATTATCTATGTTATAGTAAAAAACCCCGCAGAGGCCAATGTCTCGTGGTGGTTTATATATATACTTATATGTATTATTTATGTTGCATTAAAAATCCTGTAAGGCCAATGTCTCGCGGTGGTTTCCATATGTACATATATTAATTACTGCTCATATTGCAATATTATTGTTAAAACCCCGCAAAGACCAATGTCCTGCGGTGGTGTGCTTTTATTCATGTTGTTCTTGTAACTTTCCGAGGAGTGATATACCGTTACAAATTTCGAGTCTACGTGTCTTTCCGTCTGTCAACTTTTATTACATAGAGTCCCAAGACTCGAATTCGGTATCTGAAAAGCTGCTCTCGGAACGGTGGGTCACGCCTACCGGGAAGGGGTTCAGTTTGTGCGAGAGGGTCTTCGGACCCCTATCTCCGCCACGTACCGGAGTTCGGCCAGTCTAAATTCTCTCTGTCTCAACTAGAGTGTCATCTGTAGGTCGTACTTGTCCACCGTTCTTCCCATATCCCCTACAGCGCGCGTTTCCATTATTTTTATCCTCATTTCTTTCACCCTTTATTAAAGAGAGAGGAAAATACCACATCTCTCTCTCTCTTTCCACCACGTGACGCGTTCACAGTGATCTTCTAAATTTAATTCATACTGATGTATGCGATTCAAATGGTGTATTAACTAGAAATAGCAAGAGATATTTTATAACCTTTATAGATGATCACTCTAGATTCTGCTATATATATCTTTTGAGATCTAAAGATGAAGCTTTAGAAAAATTTAAAATCTATAAGAACTTAGCAGAAAATCAAATAGGGAAAACCATCAAAAGGGTTAGGTCTGATAGAGGAGGAGAATATACTTCTAATGATTTTGCTCAGTTTTGTGAAGAGTGTGGTATCATACATGAAACAGCTGCCCCTTATTCTGCTCAATCTTATGGTATAGTTGAAAGAAAAAAGTGAACTTTATTAGATGCAATAAATTCAATGTTAACATATTCTGTTTTACCTAATAATATGTGGGGGGAAGCTTTGTTAACTGTATGCTATATTTTTAATATGATATCTCATAAGAATGTTGACACCTCACCCTATGAGTTATGGTGCAAAAGAAAACCCAACTTAAATAATCTTAAAGTTTGGGGCTATTTTACAAAAGTTAAAATTCTTGAAAATAAGAAGAGAAAAATAGGTCCTAAAATAGTAGATGCTATTTTTATTGGATATGCTGAAAATAGTGCTGCAAACAGGTTCCTTGTGATAAAATCTGACATTAGTGATATAAATGTTAACACTATTATTGAAATAAGAGCATCTGATGCTGTTTATTATGAAAATATTTTTCCTATGAAAAATAATGTCACAAGACATATTGAAGAAGGAACATCATCTCTTAATCACTCTCAACATGATACTTCTATCATAGAACCTGGATCTGTTGTAGAAAGACCTAAAAGAATAAGAAAAGAAAAGAACTTTGGTGATGATTTTTTAATCTATTTGGCTGAGGATGATCCTCAGACTTTTCATGATGCTATGAGTTCTGTTGATTCTAGTTTTTGGAAAGAAGCTATTAATAGTGAAATGGATTCAATCATGAATAATCATATATGGATTTTATGTGATTTACCTCTTGGGTGTAAACCAATTGGTTGCAAATGGATCTTTAAAAGGAAACTTAAACCTGATGGTTCCATTGATAAATTTAAGACAAGATTAGTTGCAAAAGGATATACACATAAGAAAGGCATAGATTATTTTGATACATACTCTCCTGTATCTAGATTTGCCACCATACGTGTATTAATTGTCTTGGCTACTATATATAGACTCGAGGTCCATCAAATGGACGTTAAAACTGCTTTCCTTAATGGAGATTTAGAAGAGGAGATCTATATGGATCAGCCAGAAGGTTTTGTGGTGTGCGGACAGGAGAATAAAGTTTACAAATTAATTAAATCCTTGTATGGTTTAAAACAAGCTCCTAAACAATGGAATGAAAAATTCAACAAAGTTGTCTTAGAAAATGACTTTGTCATAAATGATTCTGATAAATGTGTTTATAGTAAAATTGTTGGTTATTCTTGTGTGATATTATGTCTTTATGTTGATGATATTTTGATATTTGGAACCGGCATGGAAATTATTAATGAAACTAAGTCATTTTTATCTTCTAAATTTGATATGAAAGATTTAGGTCTTGCTGATGTGATTTTAGGAATTAAATTCAATAGAACATCTAATGGAATCTCCATGTCTCAATCTCATTATGTGCGTAAAATTTTAGAAAGATTCAATTATTTGGATTGTACTCCTGTTTCTACACCTTTTACTCCTGGTACAAACTTAACAAAAAATTTAAGTAACCATGTTTCTCAAGAAAAATATGCACAAATCATAGGTAGTCTCATGTATTTAACAAATAGTACTAGACTTAATTTAGCTTATTCTGTGGGGGTACTAAGTAGATTCACTAGTAACCCTAGTCAAGAACATTGGCATGCTTTAGAAAGAGTTTTTAAATATCTTAAAGGAACAAAGGATTTAGCATTAACATTTTTTGGATTCCCTGCTGTCCTAGAAGGGTATTGTGATGCAAATTGGATAACTAATTCTTCTGATACCATTTCTACAAGTGGTTATGTGTTTACCCTAGGAGGGGCAGCTGTGGCATGGAAATATGCAAAACAACTATTATTGCTAGATCTACTATGGAAGTTGAATTAATTGCATTAGATATTGCATGTTCTGAAGCTGAATGGCTTAAAAATCTTTTATCTGATATTCCTATTGTGAATAAACATTTACCTGTAATTTCTATGCATTGTGATAGTCGTTCTGTGATAGATAAAGTAAAACAAACGATAATTAATGAAAAGAGGAGACATCTTAGTATTAGATGGAATTCTGTGAGAGAGAAGATATCACAAGGTGTAATCTTATTAGAATTTGTAAAATCATTGGATAATTTGGCAGATCCTTTTACAAAAGGTCTAGCGATGAGGCTAGTATTTGAATCATCAAGGGGGATGGGATTGAAATCCCATAGTCAGTTACCATAGCAGATACCCAACCTATGTGATTGGAGATCCCATGAAGTAGGTTCAATGTGGAATACGAGCTATTGAGTAATTGGAGAGCACTACTTACTTTGTATACCTATCCCCGTGAATGATGATCAGTGCTCTACTGTAACGGCACCAGGATGAGCTATGCTCTTAATGGGATCAAGGCCTTATAAGGCAGGGTATGGACTGTGGCAGGTACCCTTGGAGACCCACCTACGTGAGTGTGATCGTGGGGCCGCGATCTATGGGAATTGGGTATTCTCTTGAGCACTCATGAGAAGAAATATCAGTGCATGGCCTATAGCACTACTATATAAAGAATCTGATCACTGATGTACTATGTTGTGAATTAAGTAACAGTCTGAGTAAAAGGGCTTAGTTCAAGGCCTAGTCCACTACATTCTCTTTCAGATGATGACTTAATTTCACTAAGTGAAGGTTCAGTCCGGAAGACACCTTCACCCATGACATAGTAGTTTTTGTCCAGAACTTTATTTTATTTTGTTTACTTCGTTGATTTTGGAATTTGAATCAAGTGGGAGAATGTTAGAATTTATGACCCTTATGTTGATTCAAATTCCTCATTTAATGTTTAGTCCCGTATTGGAAATTGGAAAGACTTCCTTGGATTTATGTATTGGAAGTCTCGGGGGAGAGGGTGCATAGAAGGGTGGGGGGGAAGATTAGGGAACACCGAGGGGATGGGCCTTGCTCATCTAAGCCGAAGGGGGAGAGGGCACAAGGAGGGGTGGGCGGGGGCAAATCAAGGAGGGGTGAACGGGCATATCAAGGAGGGGTAGGGGCCAGCCCCTGTTCACCAATGACAAAGGGGGAGAGGGCTTAGGAAGGGATGGGCAGTGGCCCTTGCTTGTTGGAGCTCGAAGGGGAGAGGGCGTAAGGAATGGTTGAGGGGGGGGGAGGCAATTGCTGCTCACCGGAGCTGGAGGGGAAGAGGGCTCAAGAAGGGGTGGGGGGCTAGCCCCTGCTTGCTCCTGCTCCCCCTCCTTCTCTAGTCTCCAGTGCTGGTGCTACTCCTCATCGTCCTCCTTCAAGTCTTCCTTATTGTGTGCTGCATCAATATCGCCATATAGTAGGGGAGGCATTGGAAGGCCCCAACAGTAGCTGCGGAATAGCTCCATGCCTCTCACTAAGAAGAATGCTGACATCAAGGTGGAGAGGGGAGACCGACGACAGCAGGGTGGAGAGGAGAGACCAACATCACAATGGGTGGGATGTACCTCGCATGGTCGTTGCTGGTGCAATGCTCATTAATCTGACGATGCTCGTCGGCATTTGGGTGAGATACACCCCCTACGGTTGTTGTCGTCCCTGATGCTTACTGATCTTACGGTGTTAGCCGACATCTGGGTGGAGAGGACAAATGGGAGAGGGTGCTCTCTCTCTCTCTCTCTCTCTCTCTCATAGGGCATTTTCGATATTTGACATGCTCAAATGATTGGCATAAGCAAATTCTCGAAGTATTTGTCGCCATTAACAACATAGGAACTATAGGGGCATAACCATAATAATACAGTGCATATTAAGGATATTGATGATAATATGTAAAATGTAGGGGAATAAATACAAATATGATATTTTATAGGGGTATAAATGTAAAAACTCCTAATGTTTACATGTCCACCTTATTCAAGTACTCGTTTTAAGTATGCACTTTGTGCATGGCATTTTTTGAGTTGAGTCATTAATACTTAATCATATTTACATATCATAAATAATAAAGGTATGTTCTGCTGAACCCTGGCTCATATTGGATCCTATTTTGCGTGATTTGAATGATGATGATAATTTATGCAAAAATAATATTATGATACATTGAGCAACAATGAGTGAATATACAAGGAAAACATATCCAAGTTTAAAAAAATAAAAGTCAAAGAAATGAGAATAGTTGAATATTGTAAAGGTTTTACATTCAAGTTGATATATTCAATTTAAGCTTTTATTTAGTTGTACTATTCAGTTGGAGTGTGATCCAATTGTAAACCATGATAAACCCTTTTCACTGGAAAAGTATTAATTACTCCATCAAAACCTTGCAAATGATAGTTGATAGAAATTTAGTCGAAATGTTTTAACTGTCCTGAATCAAAAGCTACTCAGAGGAAGCACTTAACGTGCGACTAAATTCTATCAGATATCTTGCGATTAAATACAGTCGATAGACTTCTCGTGGCTTAATCCAATCTAAGCAACCAATTAAGCCAACTAAGTTGAAATCTTATGACTGAATGTCGTTCGACTATTTTATTTAATTGATTTGCTTAATCACCTAGACTAAAGACAATGAGCCAAATGATTCATCTATTGCCTTTCAACTAATGGTCGTGTAAGTTTTTACTTAATACCTTTCTGATTCAACCATTTTGTGACTGCAATGGAAAATATTCACTCAACTCATTTTATTGAATGATTTAGTTGACTCATATCTGAATGTTTTATCTGTTTAAGTAAGATGTATTCCCTTTAACTCATTCCTCAATCGAGATATTCTTTGTTCAAATCCAAAGATGATACGCTTAAATGAAACATCTAAGATCACCTTCTTACTATGAGCTATAATTAACGATGATCAGCTATATTTTATTGATTCACTCGTTAACTTATACATTCTATGATTTAGGATAAAAAAACAAATAGATTCGAAAGCAAAGTATTTGTTGAAATATCTCTTGATTCTGCTTAACTAGTTTTGCTTATTCTAATAAGGAATCAAACTTATTTTTCTCTTTATCTGCATGTCACAGCCAAGCCAAACGAATATTGACATGAATAATTCTATTTGGTTTCAACGAAGAAAATTATATTGCACCTTAAATAAAATTCAACTGCAGAGTATATTTTTCACGTAAATCTCTATAAAATTAGGATAGAATGTTCAAGAGAGATTTCATCTAATGCACTAGTGTAAGACCATCATAAGTCTTCTGTGTAAATTGTGCAGAGATTTAACTCATCCGAAGTAGAAAGCGTGATATTCTTGCATAAAATCTTCTTACAAAATTTAAAATAAATTAATAAACAAAAAATATAAATATTTTAAAATATTTTATAATTAAATTTACGTACTCCAAGAAGCTCCACATCAAATTTCAACGAAAAATCATATAAGAATAGCTAGAAACTTGACTTGAAAAACAAGTTGAATGCACAAAGAGGTCGACGCCTGCCCAAGGGTGTCAACATCGTTAAGGTGGCGTCGACACCACCAGAGGTGGTGTTGGCAGTTCCACCCACAGAATTCGCAGGGGCATTGTTGTAATTAAGAACGTCGAAATTATTGACCCGTCTTCGTTGTTTAATGATTTTGTGGCCTACCAAATGTGATGTTTGGAAAAAGTAATCCACATATAAGTCGGATCTAACTTGTATTATCTTTCAAATGAGACAAGTTTCACATTCATGTGGCATCCCTATAAAAAAGTTATCACAATGATAAGGGGCTTGTTTACCTAAACTCTTAACTAAAGGGCTGAATGGGCCTAGCCTCTTAATTGGGCCGTGGCATTATATGATTCAAGCGACGAGATAAGCTCGTAATTCAATCCACACCCATTCATTATATATTATATATCTCTATTTTTTAAAAAAAATTAAGCCTCAACGAGTAAAATTTATACACGCCACACACTTACCACTGAATCCATTTTTCTCTGACTGGTTTTTGACAGTCTTGATTAAAAAGGCCTTTAAGAGGGTTGGACCCTTAAAAATGGCCATTCCTTCTTCCTAGTGCGTTGTGAAAAAAATTGTTTGATAACACCAGCGCGGAGCTGCGTGCTGAAGGCAGAGGAAACGCTCCGAAGTTTATTACACCCAGGGAGACGCCGAACCGGAGGGACCGCACGGGGCTCAGGGAGACGGTAAAGGGCGCCCATCCGCGTCGCGCATCCCCACCAGGAACGCGATAAAAATCCAAAGCATGAGCATGGCCACAACGGCGGTCCTCAGTACCTGCTCACAGCTGCCGTTTGCTGCGATGTCCGTGACCAGGTAAGGATCCGCCGATAACTCCTTGTCCGAGCTGTTCCCGGCCGGTTCGCCGTTGCTGGCCTCGGCTCGTGCTCGGCTGTTGATGGCGCGGAGCATCTCGCACTTGTCACACGAGCACTTGCCGCCGAGGAAAGACGGCACCGACTGGAGAAGCTCGGAGAGGACTTTCGGGTGCGTCTCCGCCAGGATCCGCAACTTCTGCCGAGTTGTCGGCTTTAGAATCTGGAGCAATCAATTAAAATGGTAAGAAACACAGCACCATCATGCGGCGAAAAGAATGGGAAATGCCGACAATCAATTAGAACTGCATATAACTCGGTATGATTTCCAAAGAATATTCCCGCTTTCCTGCCTTGATAATACTACTGATCGAAAGAACACGGCATAAATAGAAGCAAGACGCAAGACCAATAAACTTACTTGAATAAAAGTCTGGGCTATAACCCGAACGACCGGAGGAAGCCTCATGACATACAAAGTCCCCAGACGATTTGGGTAATGATCTTGCATAAGGACGGAACAAGATCTCACCACCTGCATGGGTATTCTAAATGGAGATAGACCTTCACAATCCATCAAGACTGTGACTTGAGGATCTTCTTCATTAACCAAAGACAGAACCCCATGCTCCATTTGAGAGACTGCAAGGATTTGAATGCACAGCAGAAAAAGACGACCGTTTAAGCCGAAAAATGAGAAAGCTAATATATTAAGATGAGGGAAGGTGAGAAATAAACAAGTAACAGGACCCAGGATGGCCATGCATGATGGACTATCAAGGGATGTCAATCGTGGCATGTCTAAGACCATGCATAAAGAATACACAGGAAATCACGGACACAAATCTTATTCACACAGCAAATTGGTCTAGTAACACAATTAGATGACACTCTCGGTTGTGGGCGAACAGTTGAAAAAGACTAGAAAGCAGGGGAAGATATGATGATGAGCCATTTTTCTTTTCTCACGCACTAATCTTCAGCGTCCGTGAAAGGATTAATCACTTGCATACCAGAACCTGCTACCATATCTAACCATGTAACAGTCGAGCGGTTTCTCTAAAAGAGATGCCAATATCTACAGTTCCCAAATCTCTGTTTCCTAAGAGCAGGTAAGAGACCAGACACATGGAAATAAGATTTAGCCATGAAAATAAAGATACTAACAGATCTGATTTCCACGATCAAGTGTCCAAAACAATCATAAGTTCCTATGAAAACAAAATCAATGTTATTTATTCAATTTTGAAAGGTATAACACATATAACACTTACCAAACGAGCCAGTTAACCTTCATTTCTGGCACATCTTTTAGAGAAAAAATTAAGCTCACATTCTTAAAGCAGTAAATAAACATCTGATAAGGTTAATGTAGTAATTAATTGTGAACACTCAGCTTCTAAATCACATTAGCCTCCGTGATGCAAGGTAATATTATATCAGCCTGTGGGAAATATGTATCCCCTTTATTGGATGATAAAAACACATTCATACAAAACTACTATCATTCCATAAATAAAAATATATTAAAAATTTCCCATCTATATTATCATGCAACAAACTGTGATACTTAGGCACTGTATATCATCATAACAAAAAATGTAGTGCTAGATTCCCAATATTATTTATTGAAATAAGTAAACATACACTGCCAAAATCTTTTGTATCCTACTGCATATCCTCATATACATAATAAGCAATGTCGTTTTGATTATATATCCCTCCAGGTCCAATACTGTCCGATCTGAACAAATTTCCAGTAAGGACATAAATGAGGAGCAACATACAGGGTTGGGTGGTGTATAGAGTAGAATATGAAAGATTTCACGAGTATATATGTAATCATATGTGAGAGGGTCTAACAAGGGCTGGTTAGTCCTTTTTCTCTTTTAACCTACCTAAGGTTAATGTAAACAACCTACATAAGGCTACAATATGGCTTATTGGGGATATACATGACAATATAAGAAATATGGGGTTATCACTAGAACAGCATCAAATCTGGAGTTATATATGTAATTATCTTTTACCAACTGGTAACAGACCCATTGGTGAAGGAAACTTTCAATCTATCATAAAATTCACCCAGTAAACAATGATTTAGAAGAGGGACATACCAACTGCTTGCGCAAAACAAGGCCTCTCTGGAGGGGATAAACTGGTACAAGCAAGTCCAAGGCGAATAATGAGGCAAGGTCGCAGCTTCACATCATATCCATGCCAAAACACCAGATGTGACCACGATTCAAGCTCTTGTTGTGAAAGAATACCGTAACTCTGTCTCCAACGTATGGTCTTCCTAATTGATCTCATCAAGCATGGGAAATCACCACTCGCCGCAGTGTAGAATCTACGAAGTTCGTCATCATTAATCCTGCATTCATAACATTTATGTGGACTCCACATCAAATTTAATCCTAAAACATGTTGAACCAGATGTCCAAACCTTTTTTTTTGTCAGTCTAATGCGGTTGACAAAAACATGATCTCAGACAGCCATTCTGACAAAACGTGTGCCAGGACTATGCTGCGTGATAAATGCGCAAGATAACGAGATAAAAGTGGTAAAATCAATGTTTCTCTTTGTTACTATAAATATTTCCACACTTTCAACAAGAATATATAGCCGTACAGCAATTGTAATTCAACATAAATTCAAAATTGCAGAAAAACTGATGAAGAGGCGAGAACAGGAAAGTGCTATCCACAATGAAGTAAATAGGTTTTAGATAAAGTCCAGGGGACTAAGCAAGGCTTCTATAAACTCTGGTTTCATAAGGCTGTCAATGGGCCAGACTAACCCCAGCCAAGTCTGGCCATAATGATCACCTTTAAAGCCCAGGCTTGGCATGGCCCAAATACTAAAACGTGGGCCAAGCTGGGGCAGGCCAGGCTTCTCAGCCTGACCTTCTAATCATGGCCGAAAGCGGGGCTGCAGCCAGACCAAAAATCAGGCCAAGCCCATCATCACTTTATGTACAGAGCACAAAGATGGGAAAGAGAAAAGACAGTTATTTAACTTTTTATTCGTTAGTAATCTGCCAGGCTTCAGTTAGTCTTCTAGCATATCCAGTCATTATGGATTTTTCATTTTCCAAAAAAAACAAATAGAACAATGAAACTGGGCTCAAATCCATCTGCAAAGGAGAATCTTTTTTAATCAAGTGAACTCTTGTGAGCATAGGGTATGTAATTTAACTGACTAAAAAGTGAAAGATGAATAATGAACAAGCAATCACCTTTCAGGTAAAACAATTCCCTGCTTTTCAAGTTCATTGTGAAGTTGTAGCAACCAATTCTCAGATGCAACATCTTCTGTGGTTTCCTCGGTTGCCCTGAAAGAACATGTTTGATTAAGAAAATAACATGACTGGTAAGATCTTTTTAGGAAGAGGATCGTTTGCATAAAGGACAAGTGTGCAAAAGAAAATTTTTTAAGTAATAAATAAATTATCATCCTTTCCATTTTCTGCCATCTTTTATACGGTCTAACTTCTGTCAATTGTGCATTCTTGTTGTTGTCATCTGTTACAAGACATATATAATTAAAAAGCAAATCATATGATGACAGAAGAGTTCTAGAGATATTTAAGTCTAATCCTTGTTACCAAAAAGTAACTTTTGTCGATCAATTTGTTTAATAGGAAAGATTGGTAACAGAATTTTTATCACATTTAAAGGTATAACATGTTGGTTGCATCTACAATAAACAACCTAGAGCATTGGTCTGAAGACTCTGAACCTACATCTTCAGGAGCAATAAGAGCACAATGATTCCCTGAAAAAAAGACCTCAGTTCAACTGAACACATGGCGAGATATCTCATGCTCTCATAGCAAGTTATCTTTACATAGAACCTTCCAAAAGAAAAATAAATTATCTTTACCCCCCTTCCCCCCACCCCACAACACAAACACACACAAAAGGGGGAAAATATTCAAACGAAATGGACATACAAAATAGTATTTCACCATGGATGCTAACAGAACTTTAAAAAAAGCTCTGTTCAGAATGCAATAAAAGTTCAGTATGCAGTTTAGTAGTTTTCTTTCTTCATGGAAGAAGCAAGAAGGAAAAAACACAACTAATAGTGCAACGGCATAATTCATTCTTCAAGAAACAAACCTAAGATCAGAAGCTGGCTGCAAGGCCTGCAAGGCAGATGACTCAGAATGCTGTTGGGAACCTTCTGCATTGTCAACCCTTTCCTCCTTGGAACTCTCTGAATTGTCTGAGAAAGCTGATGCGACTGAAATAAGCAACAACGGCCTTGAAATTGTCTGCCCAAAAAATGCCATGGCAAAGTCAAGCAAAATGAACAGCTTAAGAATTCATTTCAATTTGATCACCCCTACCCTAACCAACACCTAATTGATTTGTTTGGTAAATCTTGCCATAATGGTATACACAACAATGAAAATGATTAATCACAGCGGAGGGCTTTCTTATTTCTTTCATTTGTACTAGAGTGAGGGAGTAGGCGGCGGTGCTTTGTAATGTCAGTGCCCTCAACTCATAAATTTTTGCTTTGTTGGGGGAAATAGACCTCCCCACACCGTCTTGGTGTGGTTTTTTTTACAGGGTCTCTTTTTGGGAGAGTTTTTGGTACACTTGCATACCTTCCTCTTCTTTGAATACATATAGTGGTACTATCCACTTTCAAAAAAAAAATGATACCGAGTAACGCAATATGCAATAGGTAAGTATCCTGATTGCTATAATTAATTTCAATTCACCCAATGTAAAACAATCACAAATATGTCAATTTAACAACATGAGGCTAAGAGGAGAAATGGAGGGAATTAGATTTCATGATAAAGGAGATGAGACATATCCTCTACAGACAGTTGCCATAGATTTGGTAGACTTCTTTAGAGAAACAAAAGCAAGTTGGAACAAAATGAACTGACCATGTAACATCTACTACTTTTGAACACTACCACTGAGCTATTGGCACACGCAAAGTTCAGAAAGATGGGAAGATTTGGCAGATTGTGATTTGCCAAAATATATTTGCAGACTCAATGCCAAGGAAAAGCTACCATCTTCTTCAATGGGGGATCCCCTTCCTTTTTTATATCCTCTCCTTCAAGCTTCACTTTTTTGTTTCCCTTTTCCATGTCTTATTTTCCCTCAGAACACCTCTGCTAGTAGAACAAAGCATTATTACATTGTCTTTCATTCATGCATAACATTAGGGTTAGCATCCAAAAGAACATGCATCAAGGTTTTTTTCTTCCAGTTTTGCCATTTGCACTCTATCTAATGTGAGTCAACCATCCATTTCAGCTTATCACAATCTTAGAGCCTTATCCTACCAATTTGGCATCAGCCAGGGGGAGAATCTAATAGAACTGGACAGAATTTTCTGGCCTGCTACAAGCCTGACTCGAACCCCTCCTTTGCCAAGTCATATCACCTGATAAATATCACTTAGAGGACAATCCTCAAACTCATGCATCTACAAAATGGAAACACTTAGTATATCTGAAGAATCTCCCCATTGTCAAGAATTAGAAGCGACAAAACAAAAAGAATGTGGAATTAATCTTATTGTCATTTTTCTTACTTTCTAAAAGGAGAGGCAATTATGTGTAGACTATAATAAGTGAATAGATCAAAGAAGCATATCTGACTGAGGTAAATGGATCCACTACACCTACCTGCATTCCTTTGACCAAGTTTCGGATGGGTGCCCATCTTTGAAGCCATTTAAATGGTGAATAGCTAAGAACTTGCAATCCCTGAAGAACCTTCCATATCAATGGGCACTTCACTTTTGAGAATCTCCGCACAGCCTCTAGAGCAGCAACTTTCACTAAGAACAACAGTATCCTACCCGTAGTTCCTCCCTCCAGCCCTAGATGCTTCAATGGTATCATACGTTTCACCATCTTTGCTGATACAAGTCTTGGAGAAGCAGCAGCCAGGGAACATTTTGTCAACCTTTTATTACTGATGTTGGTTGACACTTCAGACTGCTTGCTTGAGCCCGGAGAATGTGTGAAATCTCCCATTGCCTGGGCAGGGATCAACTGGCAAGCAATTCCAAACACTGGATAGCGCTTCAACTCCAGGAGAGGGTACTCACATCTTCATAAGCATGTAATCACTAGCATTGCATAGTGTTCCTTGTAAAGGTGGCGGTAAACTGTTTGATAATACAGAGGACTGAGGCAGAACTCAAATCATTCACAGAGCAAAGCTTTGAGTCTCAAATTCCAAGGTAATTGTGAAGAAACTAGACCTGCAGAAACAATTCGAACTTGATTGTGCAAGGGTGTTCCAATTTGCAGTGCCAATAAATGCACAGATATACAGAAACATTTTAGAAAAAAAAATCTGAGAAAAAGTTAATCTTAAATAATGAATGAAATAACTGTCTAAAAAAATTATTCCGTTTGCTCAAGACTTCCAAGCAATAATACAACGAAGTTTCGTATTCCCACACAAAAGCGTACACAGACAACAATTCACATGCAAACCACCCATAAACTTCTAAAAATCTCACATAAGCATTGAAAGGGCCAGTCTAAGTTAAGAATCGTTGCTTATTTAAGAACATTTTGACAGCAGATCATGCGACTCTTAGTTTATGTCCAGCGAGTTCTTACTTGACTTGTGAGCTATTTTTGGGAGTCTGATACTTCCTCCATTTCTAGACTGGAAATCCAATTACGTACCGCTTCTAAAAATTTCAATTCCTATGAGCAAAGCATAGCAGACGAGTCGCAAGAATGTAACATCAATTGCAAAGCACCATGATCTTTCTCCAGCGCGCAGCTAACCCTCCAAAAAGAAGGGGAAAAATAATCTCCCGACAAAAAAAATGAAACAAGAACTAACAGGATTAAACCGCAGGTCCATCATCTATCTCCGAAAGAAAAGAAGAATCATCAGATGCAACAAAACCGCTGCAATCAGACGAACCGGCAACAAAGCTGCAAGAATCCACGAGCGGGAACAATTCCGGCGGAGCGTCCCGCCCACTCACTTTGAGCGTTCAATTACGCGGAGATCTCCCGCATCTCCTTGCTCCAGATGCCTCCAACTCCTCGCAGCAGCCCCCCAACTGCGGCCCCTCCAAGGCAGCAGACAGATTCGCCCCAGCAGTGAAAGCGAGATCCCCCGCACGACTTTGTCGTGGGGAGAAGAAAAAGAGGGAGAAGGGGGCGGTTCTGGTGGTCTGGGGAGCCGCCGGGGACGACACGACGGGGCCCGCAGTGGGCGCCACGTGATTCCCTCGGCTGGGCGCCAGCGAGGAGCGGGGGGTAGCTCGGACCGTCGGGGGCGTCGGGGGGGGGGTCGGGGTTGGTAGTGTGGTGATTTTGCCGGTCTGGCCAACCGCCTTCACCCACCTGGTTCGAACTCCATCGTTGGCTTCTGACCCATGGCTCAGATGGGTCCGCCGCGCCAGATGGACGGAGGAGGTTCGGCGTCACGAGAAAAAAAAAGGGGTTTTACTGTTTGTGGGGATCCTTTGGAGTAATGTGTTATGGAAGTATTCATGCAGCTCGTTTGGACTGAAGCAAAATATGGCATTCTCCTGACATTTGAGTGTGTAGTGAGGAGTGCAACCCTGTCCCGAAGCCACGAAGGACTGGGATTTGAGAGGATCCTCCGGTATTGGAAATTGGATTGACGAGGGAAGAGACATGGAGTCAGCTAGAGTTGCATGGGTATATTTAAGCTTCTGGTTGATACCCCCCTCCCACCCCACAGAATGTATGATTACAAAAATTACGAGTACAATGTTACTGTTAAGGATATACCTTGTCCTCATAAAATAGAAGCGGAACGGAAATAGAAGTCGAAGTCGAAGCACAACCGAAATCGGAGGCACTCAATTTACTTTGGCAAAGTTGACATATATGCTTAGTCAGAGTCGGGGTAGATTATGAGAGTTGATTCACTGATCCACTCTTCAAATTCGCAGGACTATGGTGATGATTCTCTAGAGCATTAGCCAAACTTGTCACTATAGAGAGACATTAGGAGAGAGAAGAGATAGAGATAGATAGAGAAAGTTATTGAGCTACACTCTTCGAATATTCTCTCTTACATGGATGATCAGTGGAAGTCAAATCTAAGAACCCCTCTCACATTTTCTCTTTCTTCTTCTCTCTCACTTTCACCACCACCTAATTCCTAGGTGAATGCGAGGAAGACCCATCACCCTCTTATTTATAGATAATGGGAGGAGGTTTAGGCAGTGAGATTATGACGACAGAGGGGGTTGACGTGGAGGATAAATGAAGGGAGAAGAAGATGAGATTTGAGAAGATTTTTACATTAGGGGGGGGGGGGTTGAGGATAATACTTACATAGGATAAAAGAACTATGGAGAAGGAGAGGTGGTGGATGGCTCGGCGAGCCGACGTGAGTGCAAGCTCGAGCGGGCATCAGGGGAGCCACCTAGTGGAGTTGGGGTGCAGTAGAGCTGAGGTGCGGCAGTGAGCGGAGGTGCCAGGGGCGCGGGTGGGCACTACGTGCTGGCAGGTGCCGGGGGTATGCCCTTTGGGCACTCGGTCCATTAACAACTCCCACGCGCCCATTAAGGTTGATAGTGTTTATCATGACAGTGCACGCCCCTTGTCTCAAAAGCTACAACTTCAATAGTCATATCGAAAAATGGAGCATGCGATCTCCACGAGATTTTTTTCCAAACATTGATGCAGTGATCCGCTAAGTCATCACCATACTAGTGGAGCACTTGACCTATCTCGGCGTGTATCTCAGACTCTTAATATCCGCCTAACTCGACACTCCGGATCTCTTATAACAAACAATGATAACTAACAAACGTTTTGCACTCATGACTCTGTTACTACACAGGTGACAAAGCCTCTTGGGAAATGAACCACAAAATACGGTGTGATAACAAGATGTCAATTCCCTATGTTGCTCATGATAATCCAATTTATCTATATCACTTTTCCAACATGCCCCTTTAGACGGTATCAACCTTCATCCTAGATAAACATGCTAAAGTAGCGACATCGAGCCTCCTTTTCATGCTAAAGAGCTGCAGGTCACTAGGGGTACAAAATAGGATGAGCTCATATAATGATGAAGAAGAGATCAATTTAAATAGTTGGTTATATCGAATCAAAGTATACTATTGATCTAGATAAGAGGAGATCCTTGACATGTTATGTTTTTACATTCCCAGGCTCTGCTATTAGTTGTAAGGCTGTTTCGCTGTCTAGTATAGCTTTGTCGATGAAAAAAGTCGAGTGTACAACAGTGATAGAGGGAGTGAAAGAAGCATTATGGGCAAGAGATTTGCTTGGCAATCTGGGACATGTGTAGGAAACGACGCTGGTGTATTATGATAGCCAGAGTGCCATACATTTGACAAGATTTCAGATGTACCATGAAAGGGCAAAACACATCGATGTCAGGTATTGTAATGTCTTTGGGTCTCAGATCATATTTTCGTAGGTTGCGAATCATGTCTGTGTTGCTTTTCAGAATTTGATATTAGATCTTCGAACCCTTAGACAATATTTATGAGAATTATTTCGGGTCCGTGATGGCGCATCGTGTGGTCTTGATTTTTCTGGAATTTTTTTGAGTCAAAATATATTTTCCGTGAATTTTCCAGAGTTAGCATGAAATTTCTAAATAAAAAAATAAAAACCCTATTTAATTCCCTCTCCCCCTCCGTTCCTCTCGTCTCTCTCTCTCTCGCGTCTTCCTCTTCCTCACTCTCTCGTCTCTCTTTCCCTCTCCCTTTCTCACCTCCGGCGACCAACGGCGGTGAGAGGGCGCATGGTGGAGCGACGGTGACGGTGTGCGGCGAGGATGAAGGTGAGGAGCGACGGTGAATGGTGAGGTGAGAGCGATCGCGGTCGTGGGAGCTGACCGCGGGGAGGATCGGCATTTTCATGGGATTCCAAAGGTTTAAAGTTTCGAAAAGGTTGGGGGACGGATCTCTAGCATGCACTCCCATATGTTTTCCTCACAAATCCATGCTACGGTGAGGTCGAGAATGAGAGTATTCTTCGTTTTTGGGAAAATCCATGTTCCAGGATGTGTGACGGTTTCGATGGATTTGGGCTTCGATTTGTAGTTTAAAAGTTGTTTCTCGGATGTGTGAATGCCCGGGGATTGATTCCTCTTGTTTTCCCTTTCATATTGACGCAAATGGGGCATGGGATCGCACTCTGCATGGAGTTCGATCCGGTTCTGCAAACCCGGCAAGAGGCGACCACAGGAGTGGCCTTCGCGCCTAGGGTGGGCGGCTAGGGATTTGGCCACCCAGTCCTTTGGGCGGCCAAATGTTTGGCCAACCAGGCCCCTTGTGCCCGGGGTGCTATCCTTCGTCGTTTCATGTCCTGAGGTGTCCATGTTCGACGTGGTTTTGCGAAAGAGGTGCCCGCGTGATTCTATAAGATCTGGAATTTCTGTGTGATTGTTAAGGGCCATCCCTGAATGACTTATGTGTTGCAGGGAGTCTTTTCCCCACATATATTAGTAATAGCGGAAGATCGTTCCCATGTAAGTTTAGAAGGTTGGCATTCACTGGTTTCTATTACCGGCCTTAGGTGATTTACCTGTACCGGGCTGTACTACACCGTAGTTTCAGGTGAGCATGAGTTAGACCTTCTTCAAAGTAGTACTCTGCTAGCGCAGCTACTGAGTGTTGTGCACGTACCGATAGTGAGGCCGAGAGTGTTACTGATTGAGTGCCGACACGTTCTGACCGCATGGTCGAGAGTTGTTCCCAAGAGACGTTGAGGCTAGTAGCCGTGGGACCCCTTTATGCTGTATCTAGAGTCTAGATCCAGGGGAAATACTAGCTATGGGACCTTGACGGGAGCAGGCCGTCTGTGTGTGCACACATGGTTGGGGGCAGAGGAGTAGTATTGACAAGTACTACCCCAACTAGTCCTATCATTGTTGTGACTCAACCTCACCCCCTGAGAGAGGTGGGCAGGCATGAGTTAGTAGGCGTGGTGTAAGATGCCAGTGGATACATCCAACCAGTGATAACGAGTGGGTACTTCCATCACCCGTGGGTTTAGTTTCCCAACTATGAATCTTGGTTCTCCTGGTGTAGAGGTAGTGTGTTCTGACCGTGTGATTTTAGCGTGACTTCTCGACTACGAGGCCGAGGCTTTTCCGACAGCGTTGTCAAGATTCTCCCGATGGCTGAGATAGTGTGTTACGGCGGAGTGGGTTCTGTAGTGGCTTCTGTCCGTGAGGACAGTTCGTACGATAGAGACTTTGTAGGGTTTCCCTACAGTGTGACCGTGACTTTACTTTAGATCGACGGTTCCAATTCGAGGTCAGGGATTTCCCTGTGAGGGTAGGAGTAGTGTAGAGACTCCGTAGTTCCACCGTTTGCTGATATTACTGTTCTAGCCACCGCCGTCTATATTGTTAATATTATAGTTGCTTTTGCCACTACTGCTGTCCTTATTCTTATTGTTACTATTGCTGCTGTTACTGTTGTTACTGCTTACCACCTTCGTTGTGGTGGGGATCCGCGGGACCCCTACTAAGTCAATGAGATGAGGCTGACTCCCTACTTTTTCAGGTGCAGCGCTTCTCCTCGAGGTGATGCGACGCTATTGGAAGATCTTTAGTAGCCAGCTTGCAAGTGCCAGGATATGCCCAGTAGCAGTGTACGTTTATTTTCTTGTTGACTGTACTTATGGACTGAACTCCGTAATTAAGTTGTTTAATTGTAATATGTTAATTTTGTTTCTCCTAGTTAATTAATTAATTTGGTGATTTATTTCCTACAATTATTTCAAATTTCAATGTATATCCACAACACCCTAAATAACTCTTCTGAGCTTCCAAGTTCGTGGGTGGCGGTGTAGGATCCGAATGGTATCGGGTCTGACTTGGTATCCGGATCTTGGGTCGTTATAGGTATCACTTTCTTCATGATGTCATGTTGTAGGGTGCAATGACTACTCAGAAGATTTCTATAGCAAAGAACCCGACGTCCATGTTGATGAAGCCTATTCCTTTAAAGAAATTTTGGCATTACCTAGACTTGGTTGACTTGTAGAGCATGTGATGTGTGCTCCAGCACGGGCATTGGCGGTTACAACAATCATGGTGGAACTTGACGGTGAATGTGACTTGTGAAGATGAGTCATGTGGGTTAGTGGCTCACCTTCAACCACTATAGAAAGAAAAAAAAAGGATTTGCTTATGCAATTTTTGGGAGGTGAGAAATGGTCTCCTATTTCCATGCAATGAGAGCCATTCAATCACGAGAGGATAAAAATGGCTTCTCCCTCTTATAAATAGGAGGCTCCTCTCCCTTGTCTTTGATGGGGACATGAAAGCAAGGCCACTAACACTTTATTTATATTTTTATCCTTGGGACAATTGTATGGCAATTATAAACCAATGTGTTAGTCCTTAAGAATTAGTGGGTTTCTTTGCAAAAGGTCACGTAGGCTCGGCGGGACTCACACCTTCTTTTCCATTGGGCCACCTAGGTTCTAGGGCCCACATGGGCAGGTCTTTGGTCCATGGGAGATTATTGACCAAGGAAGAAAATTCACATTTTGCCTCTTGACCATGAAGGCGCCCCCCCCTTTATAGTTTTTTATTGTTATTTTTTTTGACCACATGGGAGAAGATTATTCTATCCCCTATTTGCCCCTCCCTAACCCTAGATTTGAGGTTAGTTTAGGTCTTTTAACTAGTGTTATATAATCCTTATATTTCCATATTTTGAAGAATTAATGAAAGAAAAATTGCATTTGCTCCAAGAAGCCCAAGGGCGCCTCCTTCCTCTCCTCTCCAACCCCATTGCAGCAGAGATTACAATCATTCTTGAGGTGAGAAGTGTAATATCCCGGACCTTTTAGATCCTTCTTTTTGGGTCCCGGATCTGGTTTCTCGGAGTGTCCGGCTCCGTTGTGTCTGAAATTTCATTTCGGACATCTTTCGTGTTCGGATCGGCGCGATCCGGAGTTGTTTCGGAGGCCCGGAAGCGTTCCGCGACTTTTCCACACGTGTTTTCTGATTTCCGATGTGTGTTTCGGTAATTCCTTCGGAACCTCGCTGCGGGTGAATCGGGTCGTTCACCTGGGCACGAGTGGTACCGTTGCCATCGGTGCGTTCCGAGGATTCTGAAAATATAATTTTCTATTTTTTCGTTATTTTTTGGATTTTTCGAATTTTCTACAAATACCCCCCTATTTCTCTCTCTTCCCCACCTTCTCTTTCTTCTTCTTCTTCCTCCTCCGTTTCTCCCCACCGCGGCTCCCTCTCTCCCTCTCTCCCTCTCTTCCTCCCGTTCGAGCGTGGCGAGCTCCCTTCCGGCTGCTGACGGCGGCGGGGCGACGGCGCGAGGGCGTGGGTGGCGGCGAGGTGATCTCGTGGGCGTGCGGTGAGCGTGGGAAGCGCGAAGAGGCGGGGTTTCTAAAAGCGTTCTTCGCGATTCGTGGATGATCCGGCGGAGCATTCGTTCCATTGAGGTAGGGTGACGATCCTCTATCTCCGTGCTTTCCTTTCCCGTGATTTCTAGGCCGGCGGGTGTGAGCGACGTCACGCGGTTCGGGGAGCGAAGAAGACGCGGAGCGTGCGGGCTCCTTTTGTTTGCTGCAACACAGAAATAAGAGAAAAGAGAAGGGGCCACCACGGGAGATTGGTCCGGCGGGGCGAGCGGGACAAAGGTAATATAGCAAGATATGTGGGTTAAACGGCCATAGCGGGAAGTGACTCGCCGCGGCCTCGGGGGGACGGGAATGGTGCAGAAATCAAATAGCAAGAATTGAAATGACCATTGGGGAAGTGACTCGCCGCGGCCTCGAGAATATGAGCAGATAAGAATATAACAGAATATAAGGAGAATATAAAGAACGGGAATTTAAACGGCCATTGGGGAAGTGACTCGCCGCGGCCTCGAGAATATGAATAGATAAGAATATAACAAAATATAAAGAGAATATAAGAACGGGAATTTAAACGGCCATTGGGGAAGTGACTCGCCGCGACCTCGAGAATATGAGCAGATAAGAATATAACAGAATATAAAGAGAATATAAGAACGGGAATTTAAACGGCCATTGGGGAAGTGACTCGCCGCGGCCTCGAGAGTATAGCAGGTATAAGAGCAACATAAAGTATGAAGACAAAAATTTAAACGGCCATTGCGGGATATGACTCACCGCGGCCTCGAGATTATGATGTGATCGCCAGGGGTCGAGGATCCCAAAATGAAAGAGTGATCGCGCCTACCTCACTAGCAGGAAGTGGCGGGTTGCTTCTTCCTCCCCCTTCGGCAGGCCGACGGAGAGGGCTTTCTTCAGTTACCCTTGCAAAATAACAGACAGTAAATAGACGGAATTAGGAAATGACAGTGTAGTATCAATCCCTTGTGGTGAAAATAATGAAATCGCGGCAGGACACACACCTGGTTGGTGTGGTTTTAAACCCCTCTCGGACTCGAGTAGGAGGAAAATGAGATGGTGGATGCAAGAAGTATATAAGAAGAGGCGCCCTTATGAAGGGGGATAGAGGATGCGAGATGATGAATGCAAAAGAACTACGAAGAAAAGGAAAGGATTGGCTTATTGGATGTGCCGATGATGAAATCCGGCGGAGCTCCGGCAGCGTAGGGACGACGTGGAAGCGCGGTGGATGAAGACGACCTTCCTCTCACGAGCGTGGACACCCGAGAAGCCGGCGGAACCTCCACTTACAAAAGACCCCACGGGTTAGAAATGACTCCGGTAGCCTATCAGATCTCTTAGAAGCTCTCTCAGAACTGAGGGGGTGGGCCTCTATTTATATGGCTCCGGAGGGTGGAGGCGTCCAGGACTCTGGACACCTCCATCAGGGCAAAAAAGATATTTTATTCTATTTTTATTCATTTTTTCCGAATATTTTCATGGAGGCATCTAGGGTCCCGGACGCCTCTATAAGTCCCACCGAACTCCACCGAAAGTCGCACGCGGTTTAACACAACGCGTGGTTTTGGAGCGGCGACCCGTGATTTAGAAATGGGCGTGTCCAGCCGGCTGGACGTCTCCACAATTTGGATTCTTTCACACACGATAAATCGTCGATCGGTGGGCGGGGCCCCGTGAGTGAGTTGGCGTCCAGAGGCCTGGACACCTCCAAGAAAATATATTTTTATTTTTTTGTTTTATTTTTTATGCCAACTGGCATTTTATATTTTATATTTTTATTTTCATGGAGGCGTCCAGGCCCCTGGATGCCTCCATTAATATATCATTTTTTTATGTATTTTTTTGTCTTAAGAAATAAATCATTAAGACCCCCCCCGGGTCCGCTAAAAAGGCGTCGGCAGCTCCCCGACAGGCACCCTTCCTGGTTCCAGAATTTTTTGGCGTGTCTGAATGGTGTTGATGCCGTCCGAATGCTGCAACGAGACGATTCCGGATGTTGAAAAGGGCAGAAGAAGACTCAAGAAAAGGAAGCACTCGAGCGATTCAAAATGTGTAAGCCGTCGCGGGACGTCGTATAGTAATATGAGACTTTCTCAGGAGACGTCAGGAATGGCGTGTCTACAGCGGGGAGCCGAGAGGGGTTCGTTTGAGCTAGGGACGGGAAATGCATACTTTGGGGGTTTGAGTGCCGATCTAGAGTTTTACCGCGCCATTTGGAGTTTTGGGGGCATCATTCGATGCACTAGGGCGTGGGGACGAGTTCCCCTTTTGTTTCCCCATCACCCGGGGGTGATTGGGGCGTGGAATGGTGTTTTAGGCCGTTTCTTTCCGTTCTCGGTTTTCCGAGGTGATCGCGGTCCACCAGTGACCGTTTTCACTGGTCGCGGTCAGGCGGGGACCGCTTTCAGCAGGTTTTGAACTGTTGGGGCTTTAGAGTGTCGGTGGGAGGACACGGTCTTGCGACAGACCGTGACTGTTGGTCACGGTCTGGTGGCAACCACCGGCACGGACCCCGAGGCATTTTTGACCGTTGGTTTCCAGTCGCGGTCTCCTGGAGACCGCTATTGTGTGAACACGGTCACCAGGTGACCGCGTTCATTTTTCTTGCGCCAGGGTGGTCGCAGTTCCAGGAGGACCGCGACTGTGTGGTTGCGGTTCAGGGCAGACCACTACCACAGGAGGCGGTCCTCCGGTGACCGCGTCTCCCATCCCTTGCTGATTCGAGTCCCGGATGAGCGAGTCTCGATCCTTGTGTTGACCCGTGGTCCGACTGATGCTGGGCATCATGTGGGGGCCACACGTGAGGGTACCGTGGGTCCCGGGAGATGGTGATTTCGGCTTGTGTCGCCGTGTGACGGTGTTGGTACAAGGAGCGTTCCGCGTACCTGCGATTGTGACGTTGTTTTCCGTTGACTTGAGAGTCTACTCCTTCAGTGACCCTCCACTAGTCGTAACCTACTTACACGCGTGTGGTCCCACCAGGGAGTGGTGGAGAGGCTACCCTGAGGACTGTTTTAGACTGGTTTTCGTCGGGCCCCTCGTCGTTAGCCAGAGTCCGGCTACGGGGGAAAATCGATCAGAGGACCAGACCTAGGGCGCATGGTCTATGTGTGCACACGTGGTTGGGGACAGTGGACGCACGTCGACGGGCGTGACCCCAGCTAGTCACTTGTTTGTGGTTACTTGTGCGGTGTTCGTGCCTTGGGTAGGCGCTACCACGTCAGGCAGTTCACCTGCGGTGCGGTGTAAGTCGTCAGGGGACGCTACCGGCTGTGCTTCTAGTGGGAGATACTCCTGTCGAGTACGGAGTGACAGACTGTCAGTCGTGTGGTTCCGACCTTCGGGTTTGCCGGGTTGACAGTTGAGTTTCGGTTGTCTCACCGTGGCACGTGTGCCAGTTTGCGTGCCGTATGACCTTTGTTTGGTAGAGTACAAGGCTTTCCTTTCCGAGGTACTCTCCTACTGCTAGCGTAGTGGTTTCTCGTTTTGCAAGGTAGGGTTCGAGTGATCCCTACTGAGTCTTGTTCCGAGACTCATTCCCTGCGTGTTTTCACCGTGTTTCAGGTGAGGCGCCGCCCCAGGGGAGCGCGTCTGGGTTGCAGCGTGGTGCGGGTGCCCAGAGGTAGTGCCAGAGGTCAGAGCCGGGGTATGTCCCGTGTAGCTGTAGTTTCTTTTCTTGTCTCTGTACTAGTTGTTGACTATTGTTGTTGTTATTTATTTTCTATTGTGGACCATGTAAAATGTTAACTTATTTCCTGCTTAATTTTATAACTGTTTATTTTCTGCAATTACTTGTGATACTTGTGTAGTTTCCACACCATCCTTCTAACCCTTTGTGGGGACGGATTTTTTTTTATTCTTCTCTGTTAATATTATGGTTTGTTTAAATTTATCTCTTTGGTTTGCTGGAATATTAGGCGTGCCAGTCACCGTAGTGACAATTTTATTGTGCGCTCGACCTGACTTGGTCAGTCGATTGTGAAGTCCGAGTCGGGACAAAAAGTCCGCCATGCCGTAAAGGCCATGACGTTAATTACGCCCTCCCTTAAGGAGGACAACCCTTGATTAAACGCCAAAGACATGAGGCCTCGGAAGGCAATCAAAATTGTTAATGCGCGAAATAAAGATTTCATGCTATGGGAGAAAAGAACAAGTGACGGGCAGATTTGTTGAGTTTAACGGATTAAATCGGGCGGCATAACCTTCGACTTTGAGTCATGCCGGGTAGGGATAGAAGACCATCCACGCAGTGGCGGGACGGAATTCAGATATTCATTAGGGTATTTCCCCTTTGATACATCCACTTAATCGGATGCTCCAGAAGATTCATTTCCCCCAAAAGATGGAGCCAGACGGGAAGTGTATAGGTGACACTCCCTCGGCTCACCGGGGTTAATAACGTTAGACCGGATTTCGGCAGCATCTCCCCTTAACTCGGAACATGCCCGGGGAAGAATAGGAGATCATCCACGGAGTGCCGGGATGAAAACCGAAAGAGAGGGGGCGCGAGGCCCCGGCATAGTGTAAATATCGGGGAGGCCATTCCCCGTTAGTTTATTTCCTAGGGTGTGCATGATGACCTCTGGATATCCCTCGGCTTGGTATGGTGAGGTGATCAAAAGTTGGACAGAGGAGGAAAGGTTCTAGGCGTGGCAAAATGAGCATAAACATGCTTCCCGGCGCGGGGAAAAGGGGCTCTCGGCGCGCCTCTTAGAGGGGCTTCTCGGCATGGCTTTAGCAGGTTCTCGGCACGGTCAATAGGAGGGGCTTCTCGGCATGGCTGGAAGAGGGTTCTCGGTGCTCAGTTCTCGACGCGCCAAAGGCCGCGCCGGGAGCTGTTCACTGCGCCGAGGGATGCTGGCGTCGGGAAGGTGGTGGTTTTGGTGCCGGGAAGGTTTTGTGGGGTTCTACGATGCTCTATTCTGAGGATTTTCTTTAGGGTTTAGATGATGACTGGGGGATTTTAGGATGCAAACTAGGAGGGAGTTAAGGGCTTTACTAGGTTAACATCAAGGAGCCGCAGGGCTGAAAGGGGGGTTCAAGGGATTAAAGTCATCAGGCATTCGAAACCCTCTGGAACAGGCTTTATGCCATTCATGTTGCCGGCCATCCAGGGGATCAAGAGATGACTGTCTCTGATCCCTATAATATCCCCGATGGCTTGGGAAACCTGAGAAGGCTACAGACTTCATTGCGTTAAAATCAACAATGTCGTCGAGGGAGAGAGGGGGGACAAAACCCAGGAATCCACAGAAGTAAGGATCGGGGCTCTGCACTAGCTCCCTTGAGACTAAAAGAGGTACGAGTAGCAGAGAGTGTTCGACAACCACTTGGGCTAACAATAGACACTCGAGACCACGGATTCATCGATCAAACAATGCAACAGAAAGGTTAACGACAACAATCATCAGAGAGGGGTGAGGAAAAAGAATCCCGAGCTTCCGTCCATTCAATCAATTCTATCGTTTACATTTCATCGGTTACAGAGATATAATTCGAACGATAACAGAGAAGAGCTTTGAACATCATTCAAATAGAAGAAAAGCCCACAAAAGGGTGTAGAAAGGGTACATAGGATGAGGAAATAAAACTCATTCGGATAACAAGAAGATGGGGGAGGGCGGAGCATTGACTCCTCTCCCTCCCCAAGCACCCACCTTCTCCTTCTTTCAGCCTCCGCAGCAGCTTCTCTTCTCTTCTCTCTTTTTGTTATCTGGCTATCCGAATATCTCTCGTATCTTTTTTTTTCTTTTGATGGCTCTCTCTTATCTCTTTTGACGAAATGGGGGGGGGGGGGGGGGGGTTTATAGGCACAGCCCCCCTCCTTCTCGGCATGATCAACTTAGGCACGTCTTTCACACCTTCCCGGCGTGCCTCAGTCGATTGCGGAGGCTTCCCGGCGCCAAGAGTCTAGCTTCCCGGTGCCACCTCCCATGGGCTTTGGGCCTTGGTGAGGAGCTCCCGACGCCACACTCGTGAGCCCATTTAGGGCTTTTAATATTTTGATATCTCTCATCAGTAGGCTTGAGCTGTCGAAGATGCCCAACCTGTCTTTTCATTTGTCAGTCCTTCGGATCTATTAGAACAGGTGAAGGCCTCTTAGTTGGTGAGTTGGCATAGTCTTATCAGAACATTTCTGGGGATTTTCATCAGTCAATAGACCACAATTCTTCATCAGCACTGCCATCTGAGTGACGACAACACCGGATATCAGCTTGGCCGGGAAAGGCTTCGGCCGGGTAATAGCTTCAGTGACGACGCTTCTGTAGTTCTGGCCTTGCAGATATTACGAGGGTCTCCATTGCTAATTCTACTCTCATTCTTGTCTCAGCTCATATTTCAGCTGTCAACACCCTTCCGAGTCTTCGGACTCGTGGGTGGCGGTGCGAGTCACGGGTTATCGGGCCTTCCCGGTAATCAGATTCTCGGGTCGTTACAAGAAGCCTCCTTATCGGTTCCTCTACTGGGTGAGAAGCTCAGCACCGCCGCCATCGAGCCGCCGTCGCACCACCACCGCCTCGCCGTCTCCATTCCGCTCTCTGCTGAATAGCAGCTTGGAGCCCGATTTCTTCCTCAACATCCACATATCGGATCAATCTGAAAATTTGAGGGTGAGTACCTCCCGTGGTTTCCCCTTTGTTGACACATGAAAAATGATAAAATAATAACAATATATATACATATATATATAAATAATGTCAACATATTTTTCCTACTAAATCATCTTATATTCCTTATTTTCTAGGGATAAAGGAAGAGGCGGAGAGGCTACAAGGGCCCATTAAGTCCACAAAAGCACCCAGACCATATCAAAGCTTAAAGGGACGTCGAAGCCCATATTGAAGAAGGAGCGCGCCGAGAGTTCTGCTATCGAGCGCGCCGACTGTCCACCACCCCGGGAAGGACCCGTGCCGAGAGAAGAGGGCCAGCCCTCTATATAACCACGCCTTCGGCGTGTATGGAGAGAAAAATCGAGCAGCCGGAGAAGAAACAATAGAGCCGGAGGGAACACACAGAATAACTCGAGAGAAAAAAAAAAGGGAGAGAGAGCCACCAACCCATAGAAGGGAAAGAACGCCGAAGAAAGTGAGGGTTTCCCTCTGCTGTCAAGGTGGGTGTCCCACTGTGTAATGCCCTTTGGGGCTACATTCTTCCCGCTCCCCCATTTTATATATTTGGTATTCTCTATTGCTATCCTCTCTTTTTCTTTTCTGGTCAAGCGACGATGTAATTCTCAAGGCCTTTTAGAGCCTCGAATCATATGTACGAGCTGCTCTGCTGATCTTATATGAATAAAAAAAGTGGAGTCATCCACTAATCTTGGTTGCATCTTCTTGAAGTTCCCGCGCGTCTAGCGTTTGTGTTCTTCTTTATCTAGAGTTCGCTTACGCTTGTTCCCCTTTCTGACTCTGAGTGTTAGCTTCACGGTCGCCATCTCCTCACAGAAACAGCAGAGATTACTATCCTGCCTGTCTGTGACGCTCACGGGAGAGATGCAATAGTGAAGGGGTTTTAACTTACTTAGTCTCATTATAATCGGTTGAGTTTTGTGAGTTACTGAATTCATTGATTATACGTGACAGGAACCCGAGACAGTTTATCTCATGGTCTCCAGTTCATTCAATCGGATTATCGTTGCATAAGACGTCCCCCTGTGGATCTTCCGTGGATAAATTTATTTCCTCCCAGAGCTCAAACCTGGTGGTTTTTCCATGAAATCCTAAATCGCAAAACCCCCTTCCAATTAACCTCGGCGCCAAAAGCTCCTGGCGCCAAACCCGCGCCGGTTGCCCTCCACGCCGGGACCCCTTTTATTCCTACGCCGAGGAGCATCTCCTTTCATTTCCGGGCCGAATGCATCAACCGCATGCTTCCGCCGAGCCACGCATTCTACATATTGCCGCTGAGCCTTCACTTCCCCCATTTTCCAGTTGTCCCCACACGCTGATCTATTTACCGCCGAATGCATGGCCCACTCATCATATTTCATGCATGAAGGAGCTACACTAATGGGGTTTTACCCCTACATTTATTTCAATTTGAGTTTCCGATTTCCTTCTTTCACCCCGTCGGGACACGGAGTTCTGCCACTGCATGTTCTCCACTGGTCCCTTTAGTGGAATATTGATAAGGCACCATGATGAGTGGACACTGTCCCGCTTAATTCTGATCCTCTTGGATCTCGGGCTACGCCCATCTTTCTTTTGGCTTCCATCTCGGCACTCCGTGGATGGATGTCCTATACTCCCCCTTTGGCATAGTCCAAAATAAGGGGAGATGCTGCCGAAATTTATTCACGATCATTGCTTTGTCATATCGTATGATGTTTTCGTTAAACTGATAAATAAACCCCCTACTGTTTGGCAGAGGCCTGAGATAGACTATCTCATGGCCCTTTGCCTGCTATAAGGGGAATATGATCATTACAAGATTTCCTGCCGATTGTCACATGGTCTCCCTAGACCTTCTGTGGATGGATTTCTCTTCCCCTTTCAGCTTGTCTAAACATCATCACCAGAGCCCATGAAGCCCTGATTAAACACAAGAGACCCCCTCAATAAAACCCCTCATAACATTTGAAGAAAACCAACAAAATGGCCACCGACGCCACCTCCCCCCGACGCAATCTCCTCCCGGCACCACCTCCTCCCGGCGCCAAACCTGTGCCGGGTGAAGGGCGCGCCGGGAAGCATGCACGCCGGGAACCATGCCACGCCGTCTACCCTTTGGCCTCATGTCGCGCCGGGATCCCTTCGTGCCGGAATCCTACCCGCGCCGGTTTGCCACCGTGCCGAAAGCCTACCCGCGCCGGTTTACCTTCACGCCGGTTCTCATCCGTGCCGGTTCATCTTAGTGCCGAACATTGTTCGAACACTCAACTCCCCAGCAGCCTTAATAAGCCCTAAACTCAGTCTAAACTCGATGTCTCAACCTCATTTGCCTTCAGGCCAACTTCCATCACATCACGGGGAATCATGGTTCTTCATCCAAGTCTAAGGGAGATAAATTAATGGGGTTTTACCCCCACATTATACCGTTTGACCGTGATGTTTTCTTCTAACCCTGCTGACTCTTGGAGTTCTGCCACTGCATGTCTTCCAATGGTTTCTTAAGGGGATATCAATAAATACCATGATAATGGACATTGTCCCGTCGCATCTAGATCCTCTTGGATCTCGGGCTACGCCCATCTTTCCTTTGGCTTCCATCTCGGCACTCCGTGGATGGATGTCCTATATTCCCACTTGGCATAGTCTAAGATAAGGGGATATGCTGCCGGATTTATTCCGTATATTAATATGTCATATCTTGTTTCGCATGATCATCTGCATGCATCTTCTATCCTGCAAATGAATGAGCATACCTATCATATTGGTTTTGCCCCTAGGACTCTTCTACTTTGGCGATTAATCAAGGGTTGTCCTTCTTTGGAAGGACGTAATTAACGTCATAGCCTTTATGGTATGACGGACTTCCGGTCCCGACTCGGACTTTACAATCGACTGACCAAGTCAGATCGAGCGCACAATAAAATCGTCACTCTGGTGACTGGCACGCCTAATAAACCAACCAATAAATCAATAAATAAAATAAATAATAAATAACCAAATAATAAATAAATAAATCCATTCCCACAAGCTGGCACGCCCGGTGGGACCGAGTCTCCCTTCATCTCTTCACCAAAGTAGAAGGCCTGGAGGCCTTCCCCAAAATACTGATCGTTTGCTCATTCTGATTTGCAGAGATCTTAATGGCTTGCGGACTTGCGGCCCTTGCTTTCGGCCCCCAAGTGGTCGCTACCCACGCGGAGCACGGGTACCTGGCGGTGCCCACTACTTTCGAAACTCTGCCACCAGTGGTGGGGTTCCCTAATTTTCTCGGAGTCGCCTTCATCAACCTGCTGAGGGTCGAAGATGAGGAAGCTGACAAGACTATTGCGGCCAAGGCCGTAGCCCCTGCAAAGGCGAGCTGTCCACGGGGAATCACTCCGTCTTGCCATACTATCTCATGCTTTGTCCACCACATGGACTACCATGCTGTCCCCGCTAGTGACAAGGCGTCCGGGCGCAAGAAGAAGAAGAACCAAGGAAGAAGAGCTGTTGCTATTTCCCGAGGCCGACTCTCGGCTTCCGGGAAGTCTATTCTAATTGGTGGCGTTCGTGTTTATCTGAACGGCCGCCATGCTGAAGCTTTGCCGGAGCATATCATCCCGGCGGTTCCCATTCACAACCCCTTTCAGGTGCTAGCAAGCCAGAAGGCCGATTTAGACATGGATGTCTGGTGGGAGCTAGCTCCCAAGCTACCAAGTTTCAAGCAAGTGTGGGTTCCCAAGAGGACCCAGGGTTCTACCTCGACCACACAAGATTCAACATCAATTATTAAGGACCCCAGGTGTGGGGGCAATAAAGCTGCACTCAAGGAAGAAGAGGTCATGCCAGTAGCCTCTTTGCCCGCTCATAGGGTCTGTGCCAGGCAGACCAATGTTCTCCGATGTTCGACAAGATCGAACGGAGCTACTAGACTATCGCGGCACTCCTACATGCCGTCGATGCAAGACCAACTGTTAATTCCTGCCCGCTCTCCAGGGCACAATCAAGAAGGAATGGCCCAAGTGGTCCAGAATTACTTCTATGGCTTAGAAAGTTCTTTCCTAAGTCGGCAAAGGCTAGTCCGCACCATTAGCACCGAAAGAAAAGACGAAGGCAAAGAAAGAAGAAGAACGGTGTCATTCATGCACATGAACGAATATGAAGATGGCTTGCAAGCCAAGTACTCTGAAGCTTCTCCACAGCATGAAGAGAATCAAAGGATATCAATGTTTGAAAAGTCAACCTTCCCCAGCCAAGTCCAGAAGGCAGTCTGGGGGCAAAGAAAAAGAATCCAAGTCTTCACTTGCAACATGGCAGGGGTGGCTAGCAGATATGGGGCTCTACCCGAAGAACCAGAAGAGTTGGCCAAGTTAGCTGAAAGGCCCGGGCTAATGACAAGAAGAGGCAAAGCTGCAAGAGAAATGCTCGAAGCAGCCAAAGAGAAGCAAATTATCACTACTTCAATTGTCAACATGGTGACTTCTGAAGAAGAAGAGATTACTCTGCCAGCCTCGTTTGAAGATGTTTCGGGCGAAGCATTCAAGGGTACTTCCGCTATGGCAGTGCAAGACCCAACCATCTTAATGATGTTACAAAATTACCAGCAAGAGATCGAAGCCTTGAAGAGGCAACTGAATGAAAGAAATGAACAAGCCCCTTTTCCCTGGCAACAGGACGTGCATACTGAATCATCCCGGGAAGTTCCTAACCCAGTCGATGCTACACCCCAAACTACTTCTCAAGCAACAGGCTATGGAAAGGCCGCTCTGCAGCCACATTCCCTACAACCACCCTTGGTGCAACCATCTCTTCCACCAGTGCAGCAGTTGCCACCAACGGAGTCGTCGGCACTTCATGTCGAAGCTCTACTCACTCTCTCTATAAAGCATCCTGCACATCGCCACCCGGCACCGGTGAACCCAACCATGGTAAATAAATCAATGGTGGGACAACTAATTGAAATGAAGCTGGCCGAGAGGACAGATGGTGATATCAGCACTATTGATGTTTACAAGGTGCCATATCCGCCGCAGTATGTCGCAAAGAGGCTCTCGCCTGGCATCAACAAGCCGCCCAAATTTGAAAAGTTTGGCGGGCAGGGCTCTCCTAAAGAGCATATTGCTTACTATATGACAGTAATGGGCGACCTGGCAACAGATGAAGCCTACCTGCTAAAGTTCTTCGGGTTCTCACTGACAGGCCTAGCTTTTGAATGGTATTCCAATCTGCCAGCCGGCTCTATAAGTGATTGGGCAGCTATGCAACAGAAGTTCTGGGAGCGGTTCCATGTTGCTGAAAGAGAGGTCACACTGGCCAAGCTGTATGCCTCCAGGCAAAGACATGATGAGTCAGCCCTGGAGTACATCAAAAGATGGCGAAATCTCAGTATGAGATGCAAGCGGTCGCCACATCCAGAAGACGCGGCGCAAATATGCAAGCAAAATCTGAGCCAGGAAATCCTCGGCAGGATGGTCGGAATTGAAATACGGTCTTTCGATCGGCTAAATAGTGTGGTCGCAGAGATTGAAGCCTTCATCTCCAGCTCTCCCTCTACTCCAACTGCTACAAGCCAAAAGGGCAAGTCTATTGACAAGTGGCCATCGCCAAGGAAGCTCACACAATTAACTTCAAAGCATTCAACCAACAAGAAGAAAAAGAAAAAGGAGTGGCTAACCCTCCTCCCGCTAAGCTAGCTGAGCAGCAAGAAGTCCCGTCCTTGCGGGCCAAGATGAAAAAATTCTACTCTTTTCCCAAGGAGAGGACTCGAGTCCTCTTCAAATGGGCTATTGCAAATAACAAGGCTACTCTACCAGAGCTGAAGAGATCGGAAGATGCTAGAAAGAAGGATCATCCTCGTTTCTGCCCATATCATCAGATGGTCGGGCACCCTATCGAAGATTGTTACGTCTTTAAAGACGCAATTGAAAAGCTAATCAGAAGAGGGCAGCTACAACTGGGTAACTATAAGGTGGACCCTCCTCGCCCGCATGAGCTACCTGCTATGGAAAGAGCAATCAATATAGTGTATCTATGCTAGCTATTGTCTCAAGATACAACCAGAGTTCACATCGCACACCAGGTGCCAACTACAAAAATGCAAGAGAAGAATAAGCCAAGAGACAGAGGGAGCGGCGTTGTCCTCTCCTGCAATACCCTATCGGCCTTGCCTAGTGCGAGCCGAGCTGCTGAAGAAGATGTCGAAGAAATATGCTATACACCAGCAAGGGCAGGTCAAGCAGCAACATTTATTTCTCGCCATCAACCTCAGGAAGGGTGGGGGCTGAAGAAGCAACATTTGTATTATCCTCCACCGCTTGCTGAAGAAGCATGCTATTATACCCCTCCTCAACATGAGAGCATGGGGGCAAGAACATCCACTCATATAGGACCATACGTGTCCCGTGTCGACAATAAAATACTGCTAGTCCCACCTGAAATCAGCACGGGAAATAGCACTCCCAACTCCTACCAAGCTAACTCCGCTCTGATGATGGAGCTCTATCATAAAATACAAGAAGTGGAAACACTAAGAAAAAGATTGACTGAGATGGGCTTACTCCCAGTCACACTCGGGCAGGCATGACCCTCATCCGAAGCCCTACAAGGTGACGCTAAATCATTTGAAGCCTCACTGCAACCAGCTATGCCACAGTCAACACAAGGCCACGACGGGAACACCCTCCCGCGACAGCTATACCACGCGGCCCCCGCGTACCCCTCAGCTCTCCAGGCACGTCAGGGGGCAACTTCCACGTCTCATGCAATGCCGCCTCTACAATCAGCTGGCTTACGTCGGAATTCAACGGCGACAGCCATAACAAACGAGCCAGTAATAGAACAAGCAACTGAGATAAAATCTGCTAAGGAAGAAGTCACCGAGGTAGAGTTATATATGATCCAACAAAAAGATGATGAGTCTACTTCGAACTACATTCAACGCTGGAAGAATCTCAGTGCGAGATGCAAACATCCGCCAAGCTCCAAGGACGCTGTCCAGCTATGCAAGCGCAATCTGAGGAAAGAGATCCTGCAAAGGGTAATTGGCCTCGAAGTCAAATCCTTCGACCAATTAGAAGATGTGGCAGTTGAAATTGAAGCCTTTCTAGCCAAATACTGCCCGGCCTTTACACCTCCAATTCAAGTGCACAAGCTAATTGAAGAACAGCCGGCGCTAGAAGGAATAGAAGCAGTTGACTTTGTAGCCTTCAAGCATCAGTGGAGGAAAGCACAAGAGGCAACTAGCTCCTCCTCTACCAGGGTTGCTGAACAAAAACCCCCTTCACTAAGGGCAAGAATGAAAAGACCATACTCCTTTCCGCAAGACAAGACCCAGCGTCTATTCGAGTGGGCCCTTGAGTACAACAAGGTCGTCCTCCCGGAGCTCAAGAGACCAAATGACATCGAAAGAAAAGATGACCCTCGGTTCTGCCCCTACCATCGGAAGAGGGGACATCTCATCGAGGACTGTTATATGTTCAAAGATATCATGGAGGATCTGATCCAAAGTGGTGAATTACAGATTGGTGAATATAGGGTGGACCCACCTTGCCCTCACCAATTGCCCATCTTTAAGATGTCGGCCAGCACGGCCTCTCAATATTAGCTAGAACAGCATATCCTCTGAAGGGCACTACGAGCTCCCTCCGCTGTGGTAAGAAGCCGAACAAAATGCAATTGTTGCACCATCTTCCGGGCAACTGTTGAGGACAAGAGAAGAAATAAACCCAAGAATAAAAGAAAAGATGATGCTTTACTGCTCGATGTGTTGCCTTCTTTATTCAAGCCATCAACTCAAGAATGGAGTCCACTCATATCAGGGCCAACTGCAAAATGATAAAGATGCAAGGAAGAATCTCCTTCCAAATGAAATGACCCGGCACAACGTAGCCGCTGCTCTATATGCTCCAGCACACAATAATGGAGGCTCAACTCTCTCCGAGCAAGGGGGGGGGGCAAGAATGGAAAATATGCTCAGCCGAAATCAAGCTTTAAGGTGCCGCTGGGCACAGCAAGACTCTATTCCCCGCTCGGGGGCTGCCAACAAAAGAGAAGAGGGTGGAGTCCAACGGCCGGATTTCCCTGCTATTGTCTACCTACACAACTACTCGTGAAGCGAACAAGCTACCCAATGGAAAGACGTGCTTTGAACAACTCGTCTTCAGCTATCCACCCTAGCTTGGGGGCATTAAAAGGAGAATGAACTCTCCGACTATCCACCCTAGCATGGGGGCATCCAAAGCTAATAGAAGAGAGAACGAGATTATTCAGGGCATACCAACATCCCACCGTGAATTGGACAACCCGCTGTAGATGCTAACTGTTCGACAAGCTCGACTGCTAAAGATTTCGAGCTCCTCGCTTAGAGGACCCATCTGCTGCATTTCATTCAATGTTAGAACGGGATTCCTCCTTATCCTGCAAAATGCTTCCCATTAGTCCCACCGAGATTGACTCTCTACGCCCAGTGTGGAACCCACATTCATAACTAATACATCCTTGCCATCCTTCGGCATTCCACCATAAAAAGCTACACAAACACGCTAAGAGATACCAAGCTTGTCCCACTGGGATCATAAAACCTGTCCCTTGGCCTGTGGCACTCCGCCCTTGCCAAGCTTTAGACGGTGCCCATCAGTTCCATTGGACCGGGCCCATAAAACCTCTCCCTTGGCTTGTGGTATTCCACCCTAACCGAGCTTTACCTATCTTGGTCTAGTGGCATTCCGCCCTAGCCTAGCTCTACCCACCTTGGTCTAGTGGCATTCCGCCCTGACCGAGCTCCATATGCCTTAGTCTAGTGGCACTCTGCCCTAGCTAAGCTTTACCTACCTTGGTCTAGTGGCATTCCGCCCTGGCCGAGCTCTACCCACCTTGGTTTAGTGGCATTCCGCCCTGGCCGAGCTCTACCTACCTTGGTCTAGTGGCATTCCGCCCTGGCTGAGCTCTACTTACCTTGGTCTAGTGGCATTCCGTACTGGCCGAGCTCTACCCACCTTGGTCTAGTGGCATTCCGCCCTAACCGAGCTCTATCTGCCTTAGTCTAGTGGCACTCCGCCCTAGCTAAGTTTTACCTGTCTTAGTCTAGTGGCACTCCGCCCTAGCTAAGTTCCACCTACCTTAGTCTAGTGGCACGCTGCCCTAGCTAAGTTTTATCTGCCTTAGTCTAGTGGCACTCTGCCCTAGCTAAGTTCTACCTGCCTTGGTTTAGTGGCATTCCGCCCTGACCGAACACTATATGCCTTAATCTAGTGGCACCCTGCCCTAGCTAAGTTTTACCTACCTTGGTCTAGTGGCATTCCGCCCTGACCGAGCTCTACCCATCTTGGTCTAGTGTCATCCCGCCCTGACCGAGCTCTATCTTCCTTAGTCTAGTGGCACTCCGCCCTAGCTAAGTTCTATTTACCTTAGTCTAGTGACACTCCGTCCTAGCTAAGTTCCATCCGCCTTTGTCTAGTGGCACTTCGCCCTAGCTAAGTTCTACCTACCCTTGGTCCAACGACATTCCGCCCTGACCGGGCTCTATACCTACCCTTAGTCTAGTGGCACTCCGCCCTGGCTGAGCTCCACCTACCTTGGTCTAGTGGCATTCCGCCCAAATCGAGCTACCTTTACCTTGATCTAGTGGCACTCCGCCCAGATCGAGCTACCTCCACCCTGGTCTAGTGGCACTCCGCCCTGGCTGAGCTCCACATACCTTGGTCTAGTGGCATTCCGCCCAGATCGAGCTACCTTTACCTTGGTCTAGTGGCATTCCGCCCTGACCGAGCTCTACCCATCTTGGTCTAGCGGCATCCCGCCCTGACCGAGCTCTATCTGCCTTAGTCTAGTGGCACTCCGTCCTAACTAAGTTCTATTTACCTTAGTCTAGTGACACTCCGTCCTAGCTAAGTTCCATCTGCCTTTGTCTAGTGGCACTTCGCCCTAGCTAAGTTCTACCTACCCTTGGTCCAGCGGCATTCCGCCCTGACCGGGCTCTATACCTACCCTTAGTCTAGTGGCACTCCGCCCTGGCTGAGCTCCACCTACCTTGGTCTAGTGGCATTCCACCCAGATCGAGCTACCTTTACCTTGGTCTAGTGGCACTCCGCCCAGATCAAGCTACCTCCACCTTGGTCTAGTGGCACTCCGCCCTGATCGAGCTACCCCTTTCCTTAGCCTGAGGCATTCTGCCCTCGTCGAGCTCTTAGACTTTGCCCATCAAGCCCCACCGGCGCTATAACAACATAGTCAAATCCACCAATAGTCCCACCGGACAACACAGCTTGCACTATGGGCTGGTCTGTACCAGGACTACTTTTGCAGGGTACCATTCTTAGCCCTCGTCAGTCGGCTAAGTTTTAACCTTGGCCTAGACCCCACGTCTTCGCTGAGCTGCTTGATTTCGGTATTCTGTCGAGTCAATGCCCATTTATATATCTTGCCCTTGTTTTAGACCTCCCGTCTGAGCAAGGTTTGTTGATTCCGACATCCCGTCGGGTCGATGTCTACATTTTGCCCTTGCCCCAGACACACCGTCTGAGCAAGGTTTGTTGATTCCGACATCCCGTCGGGTCGACGTCTACATTTTGCCCTTGCCCCAGACACACCGTCCGAGCAAGGTTTGTTGATTCCGACATCTCATCGGGTCGACGTCTACATTCTGCCCTTGTCCCAGACACGCCGTCTGAGCAAGGTTTGTTGATTCCGACATCTCATCGGGTCGACGTCTACATTCTGCCCTTGTCCCAGACACGCCGTCTGAGCAAGGTTTGTTGATTCCGACATCCCGTCGGGTTGACGTCTACATTTTGCCCTTGCCCCAGACACACCGTCCGAGCAAGGTTTGTTGATTCCGACATCTCATCGGGTCGACGTCTACATTCTACCCTTGTCCCAGACCTACCGTCTGAGCAAGGTTTGTCAGCTCCGGCACACTGTCAAGTTGGCATCTAGATTCTACCCTTGACGCAGACCTCCCGTCTGGGTCAGGTGCATGCATGGGTTGTCTTCGACAGTCCGTCGAGGCAACATCAATTCTAAATTGCTTCCAAGTCCGACATCCTACCAGGATCCGCTATCCTATCTTCTGGCCTTTGACGTCCAGTCAAAGCCAGCTATCCTTGTTTGCGAGCACAACGCCCTATCATATATTTCAAGTATCTCATTTTTCGGCTCAGCCATCCCGGCCAAAGCCGCTATTACAATTCTTCAGCTATCTCCTCTTTCGGTTCAGCCATCTTGGCTAAAGCTGCTATCACGACTTGTCAGTTATCCCATCCTCCGGCTCAGCCATCCCGGCCAAAGTCGCTATTACAATTCTTCAGCTATCTCCTCTTTCGGTTTAGCTATTCTGGCCAAAGCTGTTGTCATAATTTTCGGCCATTATATCTTTCGGCTTAGCCATTCCTGCCAAAGCTGCTATCATAATTTTCGGTCATTCTATCTTTCGGCTTAGCCATTCCGGCCGAAGCTGCTATCATAATTTCAGCTATTCTAGCTCCTGGCTCAGCCATTCCGACCGAAGCTGCTCTCATGATTTTCAACTACTCTATCTATCGGCTTAGCCATTCTGGCCGAAGCTTCTATCATAATTTTCGACCATTCTATCTTTCGGCTTAGCCACTCCGGCCAAAGCTGCTATCATAATTTTCAGCTATTCTAGCTTTCAACTTAGCCATTCCGGCCAAAGCTGCTATCATGATTTTCAAACTATTCTATCTATCGGCTTAGCCATTCCGGCCGAAGCTGCTACCATAATTTTTGACCATTCTATCTTTCGGCTTAGCCATTCCGGCCAAAGCTGCTATTACAATTTCCAACTACTTCATCCATCGGCTTAGCCATTTCAGGCCAAAGCTTGCTATCAGAGCTCATCTACCTGTCCCATTGAAATAATCAATGCAATGCAACGGCCTAGACCTGTCGTCGAAGCCCACTGCCCTTGATTATGACCATTCAGTCCCTCTCTCCTCGATTTCAACTCGCATTCCATCCTCCTGGATGTCGGCTTGGAAGCTCGCTTCCCCGCAGCATGTGACCACTATCCTATCTTTCGGCTTAGCCAATCCGGCCAAAACTGCTACCTCACACCTCAGCTATCTTATCTCTCGGCTTAGCCAAAGCCCGCTATCATGACTCTAAGCTATCTCGTCCTTTAGCTTAGTCATTTCGGTTGAAGCTCGCTATCCCACGTTTCAGCTATCTTACATTCTGGCTTAGCCTCTTCGGTTAAGACCCGCAACCATATAATTCGGCTAAACTACCTTCTGGCTCTCACAAGCCAGATTCCTTACTGCTCTCTGGCTTTCGCAGCCTGCTATCTCTGCTACTTTTTGGCTCTCGTAGCCTGCTATATCTAGCTCTCACAGCTCGCTATCTCTGGCTCTCATGGCCTGCTATATCTAGCTCTCGCAGCTCGCTATCTCTGGCTCTCATGGCCTGCTATATCTAGCTCTCACAGCTCGCTATCTCTGGCTCTCATGGCCTGCTATATCTAGCTCTCGCAGTCGCTATCTCTGGCTCTCATGGCCTGCTATATCTAGCTCTCGCAGCTCGCTGTCTCTGGCTCTCGTAGCCTGCTATTCCTGGCCTCTACAGCCTGCTATCCTGGCTCTTGTAGCCTGCTGTCTCTGGCTCTCGTAGCCTGCTATTCCTGGCTTCTACAGCCTGCTATCCTGGCTCTTGTAGCCTGCTGTCTCTGGCTCTCGTAGCCTGCTATTCCCGGCTTCTACGGCCTGCTATTCTGGCTCTTAAAGCCTGCTGTCTCTGGCTCTCGTAGCCTGCTATTCCTGGCTTCTACGGCCTGCTATTCTGGCTCTTAAAGCCTACTGTTATTAGCTCTTATATCCTGCTATTCTGGCTCTTAAAGCCTACTGTTATTGGCTCTTATAGCCTGCTGTCTCTGGCTCTCGTAGCCTACTATTCCTGGCTCTCATGGCCTACTATCCTGCTACCTCGGCTCGTACAGCCTACTATCTCACTACCTCCGGGCCAATGTGACATACTAGCCTGGCATTTTTCAATATCCGTGCACCCTTTCCAGTCCTTGTCACCATCGGCAAGACCGTCTACCCTTTCGACCCTTGTCACCATCGGCAAGATCAGTCGCTACCCTTTCTGGTCCTTATCACCATCGGCAATACCGTCTACCCTTTCGACCCTTGTCACCATCGGCAAGATCGGTCGCTACCCTTCCGGTCCTTGTCACCATCGGTAAGACCGTCTACCCTTTTCGGTCCTTGTCACCATCGGCAAGACCGTCTACCCTTTCGACCCTTGTCACCATCGGCAAGATCGGTCGCTACCCTTCCGGTCCTTGTCACCATCGGCAAGACCGTCTACCCTTTTCGGTCCTTGTCACCATCGGCAAGACCATCTGCCTTTTCGACCCTTGTCACCATCGACAAGATCGGTCGCTACCCTTTCCGGTCCTTGTCACCATCGACAAGACCGTCTACCCTTTCGACCCTTGTCACCATCGGCAAGATCGGTCGCTACCCTTTCCGGTCCTTGTCACCATTGGTAAGACCGTCTACCCTTTCGACCCTTGTCACCATCGGCAAGATCGGTCGCTACCTTTCCGGTCCTTGTCACCATCGGCAAGACCGTCTACCCTTTTCGATCCTTGTCACCATCGTCAAGACCGTCTACCCCTTCGACCCTTGTCACCATCGGCAAGATCGGTCGCTACCCCTCCGGTCCTTGTCACCATCGGCAAGACCGTCTACCCTTTTCGGTCCTTGTCACCATCGGCAAGACCATCTGCCTTTTCGACCCTTGTCACCATCGGTAAGACCGTATACCTTTTCGACCCTTGTCACCATCGGCAAGATCGGTCGCTACCCTTTCCGGTCCTTGTCACCATCGGCAAGACCGTCTACCCTTTCCAGTCCTTGTCACCATCGGCGAGATCGGTCAACCTACTCATGGCCCTTGTCATCATTGGCAAGGTCGGCCAGCATCTCCTCAAGCCCATTGTCCCGCTACCCTTGTGGCTTAAGCCTACTTCAACAATGACCATCATGTCCCACCGTGATGATTGCTACAACTCAATGACTTGGGCTCCCCTTGAAGCCTACTTTCTTGCTACCGCTTGGTCTGCATATCCTATTCTCCTATTATCTCCTGGCTTTTATAGCCTGCTTTCCATGCTACCTTTCGGCTGTCATAGCCCGCTTCCCTTGTCGACCGCCGGCTTCTGTAGTCCACTTTCTATATTTGGGTTAGACTCCCTGTCAAAACTCGCTGTCCGTTCTTGGCCAAGACACCTTGTTGAGGCCTACCACCCCATCTTAATCCAGATTCATCATCTGAATAAAACGGCTCTCGTCGGCCAGTACCAACCCTCTTCGTCCCGCCATGACTTGCTACATAAACCCCTTTCCCCATTATTTTGTTATCAATTTTGCTTATTTTTGAATAACCAACCTGCAGGTATTCGCATCAGGCGCTTGAACAAATAAATGGATATATAGTGACATATACATATATGCATACATATAAAATAATATAAAAAAAGAGAAAGAAAAAGAAAGAAAAAATTGCTTGCTTTCAAAATTTTGGGTGTTTGTTGGCCATGCTTGCATGCTTGCTTATACTATAAGATAATACACCTCCTTCAATTTTCTAGGACCACATCTCCTTGCTAAATAAAACTGTCTAATTCTAAGCATGTGTGCACCACGGCATACACTGAGGGATGAAAAGTCAGTATTGGCTGAGTGCATGTGTCTAGTGGAAAAGTCATAGCCGTGTCGCTAACGCAACTCGTGAGATACACCCGAAGCAAAACTCCTACACTTTGCACCACTATGTGTTCAGCGGTCTCTTATCATAGGGATGCTCGAAGATTCTTCCTCACACTATATGTGTGCTCTAACTTCTGCACCCATACGAGGGGTAATCGTGAGGAGAGAGTTTCCCTCCCCCCAGTTTAAAAAAAAAGAAAAAAAAAAGAAAAGAAGAAGACTATTAGATAGGATGAATCCTAGTAGCCGGGAATCCCCATTGAGACACATGAGGAGACTCGCGCCGAAGGGTGAAGTCCGTAATGAATTGCTATAAAGGATAAACCCTAGTAGTCGAGAATCCCCATTGAGACACATGAGGAGACTCACGCCGAACGGTGAAGTCCGTAATGAATTACTATAAAGGACAAACCCTAGTAGTCGGGAATCCCCATTGAGACACATGAGGAGACTCGTGCCGAACGGTGACGTCCGTAATAAAATTGCTATAAAGGATGAATCATAGTAGCCAGGAATCCCCATTGAGACACATGAGGAGACTCGCGCCGAACGGTGAAGTCCGAAGCTGGAATTAAGCTAAGGGGGTTGTGCGAAGCTACCGAAAATCGAGAACCCCAGCTGTGTGTGTAGACGCTAGAGCAATACTCTAGTGTTATTTTGAATGTTTGTGTATCCCTGCGTCGGAGATCTGCTGCTCGCATACTTGCACTATCACACTATGGAGAAGTAGACTCGAGTGTAGATCGTGGCTTACGCTGTGCACATATTCTATGCGATGTCCTCTCTGCGCATGCACATCTCCCTTAGTTGTGCCTTGTGAGCCGCACTCTGCCTATGAGTCACAGGCGCTGTCCTTATCCTATCCCCGATATAGGGGACCTATTCTATATATCTAGCTTATGCTTGCTATTGAATGCCTGCATGCTCGCATGAACAAAAAGACACGATTTCAAACGGGTTTCACCCGTAGGCCCCGCTCGCTCGTCCCTCATTCGCGCCACCTACGGGTGGGGGGCATTTGTTAACACATGAAAAATGATAAAATAATAACAATATATATACATATATATATATAAATAATGTCAACATATTTTTCCTACTAAATCATCTTATATTCTTTATTTTCTAGGGATAAAGGAAGAGGCGGAGAGGCTACAAGGGCCCATTAAGTCCACAAAAGCACCCAGACCATATCAAAGCTTAAAGGGACGTCGAAACCCATATTGAAGAAGGAGCGCGCCGAGAGTTCTACTGTCGAGCGCGCCGACTGTCCACCACCCCGGGAAGGACCCGTGCCGAGAGAAGAGGGCCAGCCCTCTATATAATCACGCCTTCGGCGTGTATGGAGAGAAAAATCGAGCAGCCGGAGAAGAAACAATAGAGTCGGAGGGAACACACAGAATAACTCGAGAGAAAAAAAAGGGAGAGAGGGCCACCAACCCATAGAAGGGAAAGAGCACCAAAGAAAGTGAGGGTTTCCCTCTGCTGTCAAGGTGGGTGTCCCACTGTGTAATGCCCTTCGGGGCTACATTCTTCCCGCTCCCCCATTTTATATATTTGGTATTCTCTATTGCTATCCTCTCTTTTTCTTTTCTGGTCAAGCAACGATGTAATTCTCGAGGCCTTTTAGAGCCTCGAATCATATGTACGAGCTGCTCTGCTGATCTTATATGAATAAAAAAAGTGGAGTCATCCACTAATCTTGGTTGCATCTTCTTGAAGTTCCCGCGCGTCTAGCGTCTGTGTTCTTCTTTATCTGGAGTTCTCTTACGCTTTTTCCCCTTTCTGACTCTGAGTGTTAGCTTCACAGTCGCCATCTCCTCACAGAAACAACAGAGATTACTATCCTGCCTGTCTGTGACGCTCACGGGAGAGATGCAATAGTGAAGGGGTTTTAACTTACTTAGTCTCATTATAATCGGTTGAGTTTTGTGAGTTACTGAATTCATTGATTATACGTGACAGGAACCCGAGACAGTTTATCTCATGGTCTCCAGTTCATTCAATCGGATTATCGTTGCATAAGACCTCCCCCTGTGGATCTTCCGTGGATAAATTTATTTCCTCCCAGAGCTCAAACCCGGTGGTTTTTTCATGAAATCCTAAATCACAAAACCCCCTTCCAATTAACCTCGGCGCCAACAACTCCCGGCGCCAAACCCGGGCCGGTTGCCCTCCGCGCCGGGACCCCTTTTATTCCTACGCCGAGGAGCATCTCCTTTCATTTCCGCGCCGAATGCATCAACCGCATGCTTCCGCCGAGCCACGCATTCTACATATTGCCGCTGAGCCTTCACTTCCCCCATTTTCCAGTTGTCCCCACACGCTGGTCTTTTTACCGTCGAATGCATGGCCCACTCATCATATTTCATGCATGAAGGAGCTACACTAATGGGGTTTTACCCCTACATTTATTTCAATTTGAGTTTCCGATTTCCTTCTTTCACCCCGTCGGGACACGGAGTTCTGCCACTGCATGTTCTCCACTGGTCCCTTTAGGGAAATATTGATAAGGCACCATGATGAGTGGACACTGTCCCGCTTAATTCTGATCCTCTTGGATCTCGGGCTACGCCCATCTTTCTTTTGGCTTCCATCTCGGCACTCCGTGGATGGATGTCCTATACTCCCCCTTTGGCATAGTCCAAAATAAGGGGAGATGCTGCCGAAATTCATTCACGATCATTGCTTTGTCATATCGTGTGATGTTTTCGTTAAACTGATAAATAAACCCCCTACTGTTTGGCAGAGGCCTGAGACAGACTATCTCATGGCCCTTTGCCTGCTATAAGGGGAATATGATCATTACAAGATTTCCTGCCGATTGTCACATGGTCTCCCTAGACCTTCTGTGGATGGATTTCTCTTCCCCTTTCAGCTTGTCTAAACATCATCACCAGAGCCCATGAAGCCCTGATTAAACACAAGAGACCCCCTCAATAAAACCCCTCATAACATTTGAAGAAAACCAACAAAATGGCCACCGACGCCACCTCCCCCCGACGCAATCTCCTCCCGGCACCACCTCCTCCCGGCGCCAAACCTGTGCCGGGTGAAGGGCGCGCCGGGAAGCATGCACGCCGGGAACCATGCCACGCCGTCTACCCTTTGGCCTCATGTCGCGCCGGGATCCCTTCGTGCCGGAATCCTACCCGCGTCGGTTTGCCACCGTGCCGAAAGCCTACCCGCGCCGGTTTACCTTCACGCCGGTTCTCATCCGTGCCGGTTCATCTTAGTGCCGACCATTGTTCGAACACTCAACTCCCCAGCAGCCTTAATAAGCCCTAAACTCAGTCTAAACTCGATGTCTCAACCTCATTTGCCTTCAGGCCAACTTCCATCACATCACGGGGAATCATGGTTCTTCATCCAAGTCTAAGGGAGATAAATTAATGGGGTTTTACCCCCACATTATACCGTTTGACCGTGATGTTTTCTTCTAACCCTGCTGACTCTTGGAGTTCTGCCACTGCATGTCTTCCAATGGTTTCTTAAGGGGATATCAATAAATACCATGATAATGGACATTGTCCCGTCGCATCTAGATCCTCTTGGATCTCGGGCTACGCCCATCTTTCCTTTGGCTTCCATCTCGGCACTCCGTGGATGGATGTCCTATATTCCCACTTGGCATAGTCTAAGATAAGGGGATATGCTGCCGGATTTATTCCGTATATTAATATGTCATATCTTGTTTCGCATGATCATCTGCATGCATCTTCTATCCTGCAAATGAATGAGCATACCTATCATATTGGTTTTGCCCCTAGGACTCTTCTACTTTGGCGATTAATCAAGGGTTGTCCTTCTTTGGAAGGACGTAATTAACGTCATAGCCTTTATGGTATGACGGACTTCCGGTCCCGACTCGGACTTCACAATCGACTGACCAAGTCAGATCGAGAGCACAATAAAATTGTCACTCTGGTGACTGGCACGCCTAATAAACCAACCAATAAATCAATAAATAAAATAAATAATAAATAACCAAATAATAAATAAATAAATCCATTCCCACACCCTTATGAAAAAAAATTCCAAGTCAATCCACCTTCGTTTGCTACCCGTTCCATTTAAATCTTCCAGATCTACACAATCTGTCCTTGTGCAGATCCACCTTCCAGCAACTCACTATTTCGTGTCTTTCACCCCCTTCCCAATTTCAGATCAACTTGAAATTTGGACTGGGACCTCTGTCCACCAAACACCCACTCCACAAAATTTTTCATGATTTTAGGAGTTTGTTTACCCCTCTTAAAAATCTCTATTAAAATCGGATTCTGTTCTGCCCCCTGCAATCCATATCTGACCTCCCCTGCCATAAAATCATTTCCACCCTTCAAACCACCTCCAAAAATTACCAAAAAATGTGTACGTAACTCTCACGTCCCCCTCTCTCATCCATAAAAATTTCAAGTCTCAGATCCACCATTTACTCCTCGGTCAAACCTCATTATCATGCAGATCCCAGTCTGCCCAGTCTGTTCTGAGTCAGTGAGTTTACATGTTCAAAATTCCACCATGGAAAATACAGAGACATAAAAATTCCTGTAATACCAGGTTCTCTTAGATATGCGAAAGAGCTTCGCAACGGCGCTAATTTCGCATCGATCAGACATTGGATCTGACCACAACAATTTTTCTCGTCGGGTCGCGCGGCTCTAAAACTGCAGAGCAGGTTCGGGACAGCAAACAACAACACCTCACAAATCAGGCCGCCTCGCCTTCCAAAAGGTGATCCAGGACGATCGCCTCGCAGGGATCGTTCCTCCAGGAGTCCTCTTCTCAACGGTACAACTTCCAGCTCGATCGGCCCTCAAACCGGAGCGTGATCAGCCAGATTGCTAGCACGCGCCGTCTGACCAGCACCGAGTAGCAGCGCGTCGGCATCGACGAAGCTGCCTCAAAACGCCGCCCGTCAACCCGAGCTTGATACTCCCGAGTCCCACGTGTAGCCCTTTACCTCCCTGGGTGGAGTGGGCAATAAAATATATTTATGTAATTTTTGATAATTCTACTGTACGGATAGTACGAGTCTTGGCCGAGATCACCTTCCCCACTCCCGGAGCGTGGAGGTATCATTCTCGCTCCTCCATTTTATCACATTTGCTTATCTCGTATATATTCTTGAATGTTGCTGCATGAGAGAGTGGTAGGATAATCTAGCTCGATATATTTTTATCACCATTGTGAGAGAGTGCACGTGACCCATTCTGTGACCCGATCCGGGCACGAAGGAGAGTAGACCACCTCAGACTCATTGCCGGTTTCTCAACCGCGCACATCGGCACGCTTCCCTCGCTAGGGACGAGTCACGAGTTTGCCTAGAGTCTCAGGTTCGCATCAATCGGTATCGAGTCGCATCCCGTCCCACATCAAATTGGTATCAGAGCAGGTTAGAGTCTAGGGTAGTCGGTCCAAGGTGTCACATTGCATCTCTATATCCGATATATCAAAAGGTGCTCCCGGAATGATAGGATAAGCCTATTGGGAAGGTAGCACACTTGCGTGAGTGCGATCTTCGGATTAAACCTCCGCCACATACCGAATATTGGAGTCTAGGTCGTCCTTCATTTCGCCTTGGTTGGTGCATTCCAACCCCTTGTCCATTGCATGCCCACTCGTAGGGGTACCCAATACTCACCACCACCTATGGCAGATCCCCGAGTCCATAGTCCCGATGAGCCATCTGTGGCCGATATGTTCCGAACTATTATGGAAAAGATTGATGGGTTGAGTACACGAGTGGATGGGTTGAATACACGAGTGGATAAATTGGATGGGTTTAGTACGCGTGTGGATGACCTAGGCACACACTTAGAAGAGAGAATGCAGGCCTTAGAGGGATGGGCCAAAGATTCGGACCAGTATATTCAGGGATTGGTAGGGAGAGTCACCATCCTAGAGAGAGCCCCAGTCGAGGGTCACCCCGCGCCGACAAATGGTCAATAGGAGCCGGTTCAGCAACATGTTGCTCCAAGGGCTCAAGGGGTAGATGATAGGAGGCGTCGAGTCCCTGAGGTGGTTGACTATGAGTCCGATAACGATAATGGGGGATATGGTCGTGACCGTCGTGTTCAAAGGCGGAATCGTGATTATGATGAGGACGAGCGGACCCTCAGGACCGTTCGTGCGGACCCTCCCACTTTTGACGGGTCCTTGGACCCGAAAGTCTATTTAGATTGGGAGACCGACATGGACCGGTACTTCGATTGGTTCGATATGACAGACCGTCGAAGAGTCTGATTCGCGACCATGAAGCTGGTGGGACAGGCACAAACTTATTGGAAGAATGTAGAGAGCATGTTGTTTCATCGTCTAGAGCCCCAGGTTGATACATGGGGTAAGATGAAGGACAAACTCCGGCAAAAGTACCTTCCTACCACATACCGTCAGTGACTCATTGATAGGTGGCAGAGCCTTAGCCAGGGTGTAATATCCCGGACCTTTCGGATCCTTCTTTATGGGTCCCGGATCTAGTTTTCGGAGTGTCCGGCTCCGTTGTGTCCGAAATTTCGTTTCGGACATCTTTCGTGTTCGGATCGGCGCGATCCGGAGTCGTTTCGGAGGCCCAGAGGCGTTCCGCGGCTTTTTCCGCGTGTGTTTTCCGATTCCCGGTGTGTGTTTCGGCTTTTCTCTTCGGACGCTCGTTGCGGGTGAACCGGGCTGTTCACACGGACACGAGTGGTACCGTTGCGATCGGTGCGTTCCGAGGATCGCGGGGGTGTGATTTCCTAATTTTTGGAATTTTACGGATTTTCCGGGTTTTTCTATAAAACCCTTTTTCTTTTCTCTCTCCCCCACCATCTTCTTCTTCCTCTCTTCTTCTTCCTCCTTCCTCCTCCACCGTGTCTCCCTCCCTCTCCCTCTCTTCCTCCCGGTTGGCCACGGCGAGCTCCCCTCCGGCTGCAGACGGCGGCGGGGCGACGGCGCGGTGACGTGGGCGGCGGCGAGGCGGTCGTGGGGGCGTGCGGCAAGCGTGGGAAGCTTAAGGAAGAACGAGGGTTTTCAAGCGTTCTTCGCGATTCGTGGACGATCCGGCGGAGCATTCGCTCCATTGAGGTAGGGTGACGTTCCCTAGCTCTTCGCCGTTCTTTTCCGTGGTTTGTAGGCCGCGGGGAGGCCGAGAGAGGCATGTTTGGGCATTTCTGGGTTTTTCCATGTTTTGGGGGTGAGCCGCCCGATCTATGGTTTTAGCCCATGATTCTATGTTTTGGTGGCTTAGATGCATGCTAGGGGTCCCCAGGGGTCTTCCCCCTTGTTTTCCCCCTCTCCGGTGGAGGTACGGGGGCGCGGTTGGTGTTTTTGGGGTTTTCCCGCCGTAGCGTGCTCTGGGGCAAGCGACGGTCACTCCAGTGACCGTCACATGCTTGTAACGCCCCTAGAGGGGTGCGTTACTTCCCTGGGTGTTGGCCTTTAGGGTCGAGGGCTGTAGCGGTCCTGCGACTGGCCGCCGTTTGCTAGTGACGCCCCTGGGCTGGGCCGTCACATGCTTTCGACCGTTGGGTTTTGACCGTTGGGGGTCAGGCCATGTAACGCACCGAGATAGGCGCGTTACATGCGTGTAACGCACTGGGGCAGGAGCGTTACTTCCTGTTGTCCCCCATGTGGATGGGCCAAGCGACGCACTGGGCCCAGCGCGTTACTTACAAGCGACGCGCTGGGGCAGGCGCGTCACTTCCCTTTCCATCCCGAGCGTGAGGGCCATGCGACGCGCTGGTCTAGGCGCGTCACATGCGAGTAACGCACTGAGCCCGACGCGTTGCTTGCAAGCGACGCGCCAGGGTAAGCGCGTTACTTTCCCTGTGGCTTTCGTGGGTGTGGGGTGCCATGTGACGCCCTGGCCTAGGTGCGCCGCTTCCAAGCGACGCACTAGGGTGGGCGCGTCGCTTCCCCCTACCCTCTGGCCGTGTGACGGTCTGCCTTAGACCGCCATTTGTAAGTGACGGCCCTAGAGTGGACCGCCATTTGGCTGTGACGGTCCAGGGTCGGACCGCCACTTCCTGTGTTGCCCCATGAGGGTGGCAACCTCGCTTTTCTCCGACCGTGGTCTCCGTGCGACGGGACTGGTGCGTGGGGTGATTCCCACACGTTGTCGGGCTTGGGCGTTGTTTTCCGTAACTTGAGAGTCTACTCCTTCAGTGACCCTCCACTAGTCGTAGCCTACTAGTACGCGTGTGCTAGTCGCACCAGGGAGTGGTGTACGGGCTGACCTTTAGAGACGGTTTGTGGACCGGTTACCGTTGGGCCCCACGTCTTGCAGCCAGAGTCCGGCTGAGGGGAAAACCGGTCAGAGGGCCAGACCAGGGACGCGCGGTCTGTGTGTGCACACATGGTTGGGGGCGGTTGGACCCACGTCGACGGGCGTGACCCCAGCTAGTCACTTGTTGTGGTTACTTGTACGGTGTTTGCGCCTCGGGTAGGACCTACCATGTCAGGCGGTTCACCTGCGGTACGGTGTAAGACGTCAGGGGACGCTACCGGCTGTGCTTCTAGTGGGTGGTACTCCTGTCGAGTACGGAGTGTCAGACTGTCAGTCGTGTGTTTCCGACCTTCGGGTTTTGACGGTTCGATCGTTGAGTTTCGGTCTTCTCGTACCGTGGCACGTGTGTCGGTTTGCGTGCCGTAGGGTCTAGTTCTGTAGAGTACAGGGCTTTCCTTTCCGAGGTACTTTTCTACCGCTAGAGTAGTGGTTTCTCGTTTTGCGAGGTAGGGTTCGAGTGATCCCTACTGAGTCTTGTTCCGAGACTCATTCCCTGCGTGTTTTCACCGTGTTTCAGGTGAGGCGCCACCTTCGGGGAGCGTGTCAGGAGCGCAGCGGAAGCGTGGTGCGGGTGCCCAGAGGTAGTGCCAGAGGTCAGAGCCGGGGGATGCCCCGTGTAGCTGTACTTTTCTTTCTTGTCACTGTACTAGTCGTGGACTACTGTTGCTGTTGTTGTTATTTTATTGTGGACCATGTAAAATGTTAATTCATTTCCTGCTTAATATCATAACTGTTTAATTTCTGCAATTATTTGTGATGCTTGTGTAGTTTCCACACCATCCTTTTAACCCTTCCGAGTCTTCGGGCTCGTGGGTGGCGGTGCGAGTCTCGGGTTATCGGGCCTTCCCGGTAATCGGATTCTCGGGTCGTTACAGCTGGTATCAGAGCGCGGTTGTGGAATTACATGAGAATCATAGGTAATTGTATTGGTCCACTAGTCCACAACGATGATGTACAGATGACGCTGGCATTGGGCACCGCGTGTTTTATTTTGACATTGCCGTTTCCGTGTTTTTCTGTCTTGTGCTTCAGGAGCGAGTATGGCGCCGAGGAGAAGTTCTCGCTCTCAGCAGGGGCAGTCGGCTGGAGGTCAGGAGATCCAGCAGGGGGTCCAGAGGGACCAGGAGGAGCATAGCAGAGTTCCGGGAGCTACCGAGGCCGCGGATGCTGCGAGGGCTCCGGGGGCCGAGGGTTTTCTCCGTGGCATGTACCATCTCATGGCTCAGCAGTTCGGCGGAGAGGCCGGTGAGGGCTCGTCAGTCAGGGGTGGGCCAGGCCGAGCAGTGAGGGATTTCATGCAGTTCCATCCACCTTACTTTAGCGGCCAGGCAGACCCTGATGCGGCTCGTGATTGGCTTGATGAGATGGAGCGGGTGTTCAGTTCTGCGAAGAGTACTGTCGAGGACAGAGTGGTGTTGGCCTACAACCAGTTGCAAGGTACGGCTCGGAGGTGGTGGTCTTCCGAGTGGAAGACGTCCTTTCAGCTTCGTCCGCTTGAGCAGATCGAGTGGGATGACTTTGTCAGCGCTTTCGAGCGTACGTACTGTCCAGATGTTGTTGCTACGCAGCGGATGCGGGAGTTTCTGGAGCTGGTGCAGGGTGACATGTCCGTGTTGCAGTACAGGGCCCGATTTGTCGAGCTGGGTCGGTACGCACCTCATATCATGGAGCATGAGAGGGTGAGGACGACGCAGTTTGTGCAGGGCTTGAGGCTGGAGCTGAGGCACCATCTGATCGCGAATGGGGCCACTGATCTCGAGACGGCGTCTCGTGTTGCGATTTCCTTGGAGATGGATATGCAGAGGACTCGAGGACCGATCAGCCAGGGGCAATCTGTGTCAGGTCGCAGCCAGCAGTCGGCTACTCAGCAGCAGGGTTTCTTTCAGTCTGCGTCGGGTGGTTCAGGAGTACCGGCATCGGCAGCTTCGGTGACAGGATCTGCGTCCTTCGGCTCGAAGGTCAAGAAGTTCTTCAAGAAGGGGTTCGGCAAGAAGAAGTCCAGAGATCAGGGACAGGCTTCATCGGGCAGTGTGCAGCAGCCGTTTCCTTTGCAGCGACAGGGATCGGTGGGTGGATCGCGAGGACCTTGTCCACGGTGTAGTGAGACCCACCCAGGCAGGCAGTGCACGGCGCCGATCATCTGTTTTCGGTGTGACCAGCCAGGGCACATGGCGCGTGACTGTCCTCAGAGGCCGCCGCAGCAGCAGGTTTCCCAGCAGCAGCAGCAGCAGGGACAGTATCCGCCGCTACCCAGGTCAGCTAGTGTGGGAGGCAGGCAGAGAGCTCGTGGCCAGATCACGCACTTGACCAGGGCAGAGGCAGTAGCGTCGCAGCTCGTGGAAGGTACCGTTCAGATTTTGGGTTGTGCGGCTCGGGTTTTATTTGATTCTGGCGCGTCTCATTCGTTTATTTCGGAGGATTTCGCGTCGAGCGTCGAGGAGCCGGTGACCCAGTTGTCCTGTGATTTGGCTGTGGAGTTGCCTTCGGGTGACTTTATGGTCACTCCGTATTGCTTCGACCAGGTTCCGGTGTGGATCGATGGACGGAGTATGCCAGGCAGGTTGTATGCGTTGCAGCTTCGGGATTATGATGTGATTCTAGGCATGGATTGGCTCGAGACTCATAGAGCGGTGGTGGATTGTGGAATGAAGAGGGTCTACTTCCAGCATCCGAGTAAGAGGACCTTCTATTTCCAAGGTATCCGTTCCGCCTCTTCTCGATTTCTTATCTCTGCTATTCGAGCCCGTCGATTGCTTGATTCAGGTTGTCAGGGTTTTCTCGCGTCTGTGGTTGTGTCTGACCGGATGGAGCCGAATGTCGAGGACATTGCGGTGGTGTGCGAGTTTCCCGATGTTTTTCCTGAGGAGTTGCCTGGATTACCTCCCCAGCGGGAGATCGATTTCGTGATCGAGGTTGTACCTGGTACGGGACCTTTGGCGAAGGCTCCCTACCGTATGGCCCCCGCGGAATTGAGGGAGTTGAGGGCGCAGTTGCAGGAACTGTTGGCCAAGGGGTACATTCGTCCGAGCTTTTCCCCTTGGGGTGCGCCCGTGTTGTTTGTGAAGAAGAAGGACGGTAGTCTGCGGTTGTGCATTGACTATCGACAGCTGAATGAAGTGACCATTAAGAACAAGTATCCATTGCCGCGGATTGATGACTTGTTCGACCAGCTGCAGTCCGCGCGAGTGTTCTCGCGGATTGATTTGCGGTCCGGTTACTATCAGCTGAGAATTCGCGAGTCCGATGTGGAGAAGACTGCGTTCAGTACGAGGTACGGGCATTATGAGTTTCTGGTGATGCCGTTTGGGCTCACCAATGCCCCAGCAGCCTTCATGGACTTGATGCAGAGGGTGTTCCACCCGTATTTGGACCAGTTCGTGGTCATTTTCGTGGATGACATCCTTGTTTATTCGCGGTCTGCTGAGGAGCATGCGTACCATTTGGGTGTGGTGCTGCAGACGTTGCGAGATCACCAGTTGTATGCGAAGCTCAGCAAGTGCGAGTTTTGGCTCAGTGAGGTGCACTTTCTGGGGCACGTGATTTCTGGTGATGGCATTTCCGTGGATCCCGCCAAGGTCGAGGCTGTGATGCAATGGCCGAGGCCGAGGTCGGTGACGGAGATCCGGAGTTTCTTGGGGCTTGCGGGTTATTATCGCCGGTTTATCCAGGATTTTTCCCGCATTGCGACCCCGATGACAAGGCTCACGCGGAAGGATGTGCCTTTCGTCTGGTCCGAGGAGTGTGAGCAGAGCTTTAGGGAACTGAAGAGATTGCTCACCTCGGCTCCGGTGTTGGTTTTGCCTTCTGGATCGGGAGGTTTTGTGGTGTGTACAGATGCTTCCGGCGTCGGATTGGGTGCTGTTCTGATGCAGCATGGTAGAGTGGTGGCTTATGCATCTCGGCAGCTAAAGCCCCATGAGGAGAACTACCCTACCCATGACCTTGAGTTGGCGGCAGTGATCTTCGCGCTGAAGATCTGGAGGCATTATCTGTACGGTGAGAAGTTCGAGGTGTTCACTGACCATCAGAGTCTGAGGTATGTGTTCTCGCAGAGAGATCTGAACCTCAGACAGAGGCGTTGTATGGAGTTCATGAAGGACTATGACTTCACCCTGTCTTATCAGCCGGGCAGGATGAATGTCGTCGCCGATGCTTTGAGTAGGAAGGTTGCGGTCAGTACCTTGATGCTGAGGAAGTGGAGGCTCTGGGAACAAGTGCCCGAAGTTTCCTTCAGGCTCAAGATTCCCCAGGAGCGAGGGTTGGCAGTGCTTGCGAGTCTGACTGTCACTCCTGCTATCCGTCGTCAGGTGACAGAGGCTCAGCATGCGGACCCTGAGTTGCCCCGGATTTTGGCGATAGCTGATGTGGAGCTTGGCGAGGACGGTGCTGCGAGGTTTCGTGGCAGGCTGTACGTCCCAGGGGAGGAGCAGGTTCGTCGTGCGGTGTTACGCGAGGCTCATGGGAGCAGGTACACTGTGCACCCGGGTGCGACGAAGATGTATCGGAACTTGCGGAGGCAGTTCTGGTGGCCTGGCATGAAGAGAGATGTGGCCGAGTTTGTGGCCAGGTGCCTGATCTGTCAGCAAGTGAAGGCGGAGCATCAGCGACCAGGCGGTACTCTCCAGCCCTTGGATGTTCCTGCTTGGAAGTGGGACCATGTGACCACGGATTTTGTGGTGGGGTTGCCCAGAACCCCGACTGGGCAGGACAGTATTTGGTTGCTGGTGGATCGGCTGACGAAGGTGACGCGGTTGCTACCGGTCAAGGTCAGCTGGAGCGTGCCTAAGTTGGCTCGTCTTTATGTGGAGCGGATCGTTCCGTTGCATGGGGTTCCCATTTCGATCGTGTCGGATCGGGATCCGCGCTTCACTTCTGGATTCTGGAGGAGTTTCCAGCGAGCTCTTGGCACGGAGTTGGCATTTAGCTCGGCGTATCATCCACAGTCGGATGGCCAGTCTGAGAGGACCATTCAGACTTTGGAGGACATGCTGAGATCCTGCTGCCTGGAGTGGCAGGGGAGTTGGATTCGTCACCTACCGTTAGTGGAGTTTGCCTATAACAACAGCTTTCATTCGAGCATCGGCATGGCTCCTTATGAGGCATTGTATGGGCGTCCTTGTCGGACTCCACTTGATTGGTTTGAGGTGGGTGAGCGTGTTTTGACGGGACCGGAATTGGTGCAGCAATGTGTGGATGTTGTGCACCTGGTTCGTCAGAACATGTTGGCGGCCCAGAGTCGGCAGAAGAGCTATGCTGACCGTAGGCGGCAGCCCCTCGAGTTCGCCGTGGGCGATCATGTGTTCTTGAGAGTTTCTCCGATGAAGGGGGTGATGCGGTTTGGACGGCGTGGGAAGTTGAGTCCCCGCTATATTGGTCCTTTCGCGATTGTGGAGCGCATCGGTGAGGTTGCTTACCGGTTGCAGTTACCCTCTGAGTTGGCGTCGGTGCATGACGTGTTCCACGTCTCTATGTTGCGGAAGTATATGCCCGATGACTCTCATGTGCTCGAGTTTTCCGTTTGGCCTGAGGTGACTCCAGATCTTTCTCTCCCAGAGTTTCCGATCCGCGTGGAGGATAGGCGAGAGCAGCGCCTGCGGAACAAGGTCATTCCCTTGGTAAAAGTCGTGTGGCAACGACACTCTGGTGGTGAGGCTTCGTGGGAACGTGAGGACGAGATGCGTCAGCAGTTCCCGTACCTGTTTGAGTGAGTCCTCCTCTTCTTTCCCCTTGGGTTGTTCTCAATTTCGAGGACGAAATTCCTTAAGGGGGGAGGGCTGTAATATCCCGGACCTTTCGGATCCTTCTTTATGGGTCCCGGATCTAGTTTTCGGAGTGTCCGGCTCCGTTGTGTCCGAAATTTCGTTTCGGACATCTTTCGTGTTCGGATCGGCGCGATCCGGAGTCGTTTCGGAGGCCCAGAGGCGTTCCGCGGCTTTTTCCGCGTGTGTTTTCCGATTCCCGGTGTGTGTTTCGGCTTTTCTCTTCGGACGCTCGTTGCGGGTGAACCGGGCTGTTCACACGGACACGAGTGGTACCGTTGCGATCGGTGCGTTCCGAGGATCGCGGGGGTGTGATTTCCTAATTTTTGGAATTTTACGGATTTTCCGGGTTTTTCTATAAAACCCTTTTTCTTTTCTCTCTCCCCCACCATCTTCTTCTTCCTCTCTTCTTCTTCCTCCTTCCTCCTCCACCGTGTCTCCCTCCCTCTCCCTCTCTTCCTCCCGGTTGGCCACGGCGAGCTCCCCTCCGGCTGCAGACGGCGGCGGGGCGACGGCGCGGTGACGTGGGCGGCGGCGAGGCGGTCGTGGGGGCGTGCGGCAAGCGTGGGAAGCTTAAGGAAGAACGAGGGTTTTCAAGCGTTCTTCGCGATTCGTGGACGATCCGGCGGAGCATTCGCTCCATTGAGGTAGGGTGACGTTCCCTAGCTCTTCGCCGTTCTTTTCCGTGGTTTGTAGGCCGCGGGGAGGCCGAGAGAGGCATGTTTGGGCATTTCTGGGTTTTTCCATGTTTTGGGGGTGAGCCGCCCGATCTATGGTTTTAGCCCATGATTCTATGTTTTGGTGGCTTAGATGCATGCTAGGGGTCCCCAGGGGTCTTCCCCCTTGTTTTCCCCCTCTCCGGTGGAGGTACGGGGGCGCGGTTGGTGTTTTTGGGGTTTTCCCGCCGTAGCGTGCTCTGGGGCAAGCGACGGTCACTCCAGTGACCGTCACATGCTTGTAACGCCCCTAGAGGGGTGCGTTACTTCCCTGGGTGTTGGCCTTTAGGGTCGAGGGCTGTAGCGGTCCTGCGACTGGCCGCCGTTTGCTAGTGACGCCCCTGGGCTGGGCCGTCACATGCTTTCGACCGTTGGGTTTTGACCGTTGGGGGTCAGGCCATGTAACGCACCGAGATAGGCGCGTTACATGCGTGTAACGCACTGGGGCAGGAGCGTTACTTCCTGTTGTCCCCCATGTGGATGGGCCAAGCGACGCACTGGGCCCAGCGCGTTACTTACAAGCGACGCGCTGGGGCAGGCGCGTCACTTCCCTTTCCATCCCGAGCGTGAGGGCCATGCGACGCGCTGGTCTAGGCGCGTCACATGCGAGTAACGCACTGAGCCCGACGCGTTGCTTGCAAGCGACGCGCCAGGGTAAGCGCGTTACTTTCCCTGTGGCTTTCGTGGGTGTGGGGTGCCATGTGACGCCCTGGCCTAGGTGCGCCGCTTCCAAGCGACGCACTAGGGTGGGCGCGTCGCTTCCCCCTACCCTCTGGCCGTGTGACGGTCTGCCTTAGACCGCCATTTGTAAGTGACGGCCCTAGAGTGGACCGCCATTTGGCTGTGACGGTCCAGGGTCGGACCGCCACTTCCTGTGTTGCCCCATGAGGGTGGCAACCTCGCTTTTCTCCGACCGTGGTCTCCGTGCGACGGGACTGGTGCGTGGGGTGATTCCCACACGTTGTCGGGCTTGGGCGTTGTTTTCCGTAACTTGAGAGTCTACTCCTTCAGTGACCCTCCACTAGTCGTAGCCTACTAGTACGCGTGTGCTAGTCGCACCAGGGAGTGGTGTACGGGCTGACCTTTAGAGACGGTTTGTGGACCGGTTACCGTTGGGCCCCACGTCTTGCAGCCAGAGTCCGGCTGAGGGGAAAACCGGTCAGAGGGCCAGACCAGGGACGCGCGGTCTGTGTGTGCACACGTGGTTGGGGGCGGTTGGACCCACGTCGACGGGCGTGACCCCAGCTAGTCACTTGTTGTGGTTACTTGTACGGTGTTTGCGCCTCGGGTAGGACCTACCATGTCAGGCGGTTCACCTGCGGTACGGTGTAAGACGTCAGGGGACGCTACCGGCTGTGCTTCTAGTGGGTGGTACTCCTGTCGAGTACGGAGTGTCAGACTGTCAGTCGTGTGTTTCCGACCTTCGGGTTTTGACGGTTCGACCGTTGAGTTTCGGTCTTCTCGTACCGTGGCACGTGTGTCGGTTTGCGTGCCGTAGGGTCTAGTTCTGTAGAGTACAGGGCTTTCCTTTCCGAGGTACTTTTCTACCGCTAGAGTAGTGGTTTCTCGTTTTGCGAGGTAGGGTTCGAGTGATCCCTACTGAGTCTTGTTCCGAGACTCATTCCCTGCGTGTTTTCACCGTGTTTCAGGTGAGGCGCCACCTTCGGGGAGCGTGTCAGGAGCGCAGCGGAAGCGTGGTGCGGGTGCCCAGAGGTAGTGCCAGAGGTCAGAGTCGGGGGATGCCCCGTGTAGCTGTACTTTTCTTTCTTGTCACTGTACTAGTCGTGGACTACTGTTGCTGTTGTTGTTATTTTATTGTGGACCATGTAAAATGTTAATTCATTTCCTGCTTAATATCATAACTGTTTAATTTCTGCAATTATTTGTGATGCTTGTGTAGTTTCCACACCATCCTTTTAACCCTTCCGAGTCTTCGGGCTCGTGGGTGGCGGTGCGAGTCTCGGGTTATCGGGCCTTCCCGGTAATCGGATTCTCGGGTCGTTACACAGGGAGATCGGTCCGTGATGGAGTACATCATTGAATTTGATGAATACTATTTACGATGTGAAGTTACCGAAGAGAGTACCATGTCCGTTTTTCGCTTCCGTCATGGTCTGCGGCCTCACTATCAGTATGAACTTTTTCACCGTAATGTGACCACCCTGGAGGACGCGTATCAGGTTGCTCTCGAGTTGGAGCAATTCGAGGGAGAGTTCAAGTCTACCCAGCGGTTGGGCCCCTTCCCTCACCGTACTGTCGAGCCCCGTAGCTCATTTAGCAAATATCAGAGGGCTCCCATGACTTGACTTTAGGAGCCCACCCGTCAGGAGCTATTCTCTCCAAGGCCTCGCCCTCCCCCGCCAAGGCATCTTCCACCTCCACCCCAACCAACAACACCCCTTGCCCGCCCACCAGCACCCATTGCCCGTCCACCAGCACCCACACCCACACCCCTGTTGCCTACACCTCTTGTCCGTCGAGAGGATAAGGGTAAGGGACCGCTTATCGGGGAGACTAGTGGGTCACGACAGCAGTGTTATCGCTGCCAAGGGTTTGGCCACCTTACAAGTCAGTGTCCCACTCGTACATCACTAGCCTTAGGGGACAAAAGGGTTGGAGAAGCCTCACCTTCAGGGCTTGTGTCTGTCAGCTATGAGGCCGAGCCAGAATTAGCTGACGAATTCTATGAAGATGTTCCGGAGGAACCTATCGACACCCATGATGTAGCACCCGGATGATATCCACCTAGGGGTAATGTCACTGCATTAGGTATGAGTCTAGGGTCATGTGTGAGTCTTTTTCTTTTATTTTGTTGTCATCCAATCTGTTGGGTGTCTGCATGTATCCTGTTGGGAGTCTGCATGTGTCAAGTCGAGTCGGTCTAATGCAAGCTCGCAGTGTCAGTCACTTTCAAGTGTGAGGCAAGTCAGGTCTAATACATACGATGTAGACTTGCTTGAGGAATATGGGACCCAACGGTGATTCCAAGTGAGTCTTTCAAGCCGTCTCCTCCTTTGAGAGTGACCCCACCCCTGAGTGTCCACCACTAGCCTCATTCCTATAGCAGCGTGAGCATATGGAACATATACGGGATGAGCAGGTGACGACTACGAGGAGTGGAGCGTACCCGCGCTACAAGGTACGGTGGAGAGCAGGGCCCACATCCAGTGACACGGGGACCACCCAGGCCGATACTTGCGCAGCTGCACCCCTTACTCGACGGGGTCGAGTTCTTCCCACCCGGGGAGAATTGATGGGGACATGAAAGTAAGGCCACTAAAACTTTATTTACATTTTTATCCTTGGGACAATTGTATGACAATTATAAACCAATGTGTTAGTCCTTAGGAATTAGTGGGTTTCTTTGCAAAAGGCCACGTAGGCCCGGCGGGACCCCCACCTTCTTTTCCATTCGGCCACCTAGGTTCTAGGGCCCACATGGGCAGGTCTTTGGTCCATGGGAGATTATTGACCAAGGAAGAAAATTCACCTTTTGCCTCTTGACCATGAAGGCCCCCCCTTTTATAGTTTTTTATTGTTATTTTTTTTTGACCACATGGGTGAAGATTATTCTATCCCTTATTTTCCCCTCCCTAACCCTAGATCTGAGGTTAGTTTAGGTCATTTAGCTAGTGTTATATAATCCTTGTATTTCCATATTTTGAAGAATTAATGAAAGAAAAATTGCATTTGCTCCAAGAAGCCCAAGGGCGTCCCCTTCCTCTCTCCTCTCCAACCCTATTACAGCAGAGATTGCAGCCATTCTTGAGGTGAGAAGCCTCCTTATCAGTTCCTCTACTAGGTGAGAAGCTCAGCACCGCCGTCGCCGCCGCGATCGAGCCGTCGTCGCACCACCACTGCCTCGCCATCTCCATTCTGCTATCTGCTGGACAGCAGCTTGGAGCCCGCTTTCTTCCTCAACATCCACAGATCTGATCGACCTGAAAATTTGAGGGTGAGTACCTCCTGTGGTTTCCCCTTACCAAAAAAATTCCCAAGTCAATCCACCTTCGTTTGCTACCCGTTCCATTTAAATCTTCCAGATCTACACAATCTGTCCCTGTGTAGATCCACCTTCCAGCAATCCACCATTTCGTGTCTTTCACCCCCTTTCCCAATTCCAGATCAATCTGAAATTTAGACTGGGACTTCTGTCCACCAAACGCCATTTCCACAATTTTTTTCACGATTTTAGGAGTTTTTTTTACCCCTCTTAAAAACCTCTGTTAAAATTTCTGCCCTCTGCAGTCCAGATCTGACTTCCCCTGTCATAAAATCCTTTTCACCCTTCAAACCACCTCCAAAAATTACCAAAAAATTTATGCGTGACTCTCACGTCCCCATCTCTGATCCATAAAATTTTTAAGTCCCAGATCCACCGTTTACCCCTCGGACAAACCTCATTATCAGGCAGATCCCAGTCTGCCCAGTTTGTTCTGAGTGAGTGAGTTTACCTGTTCAGAATTCCACCACGGCAAATATAGAGACATGAAAAATTCTCTAACACCAAGTTCTCTTAGATCTGCGAAAGAGCTTCGCAATTGCGCTGATTTCGTGTCGATCCGACATCGGATCTGATCGCAGTAATTTTTCTCGCCGGGTCGCACGGCTCTAAAACTACAGAGCAAGTTCGGGACAACAAACAACAACGCCTCACAAATCAGGCCGCCTCACCTTCCACAAGATGATCCAGGATGATCGCCTCGCATGGATCGTTCATCCAGGAGTCATCTTTGCAACGGTACAACTTCCAGCCCGATCGGCCCTCCGACCGGAGCGTGATCAGCCAGATCGTCAGCACGCGCCGTCCGGCCAGCACCGAGTAGCAGCGCGTCGGCATTGACGAAGCTGCCTCAAAACGCCACCCATCAACCCGAGCTTGCTACTCCCGGGTCCCACGTGTGGCCATTTACCTCCCTGGGTGGAGTGGGAAGTAAAATGCATTTCTATAATTTTTGATAATTCTACTGTACCGGGAGTAGGAGTCTTGGCCGGAATCGCCTTCCCCATGTCCAGAGCGTGGAGGTATCGTTCTTTCTCCTCCATTTTATCGCATTTGCTTATCTCATATATATTCTTGAATGCCGCTGCATGAGAGAGTGATAGGATAATCTAGCTCGATATATTTTTATCACCGCTGTGAGAGAGTGCACGTGACCCATTCCATGACCCGATCTGGGCACGAAGGAGAGTAGATGGTCGGGACACCGGGCCCACTACCGGACCCACTACTCGGAATCGACGCCGCACTATCTCGACATCGAGCTTGTGGCTCGGAGACTCACTCGAAGACTCGGCATCCTGAGTAGATACTTGTGTGTATTTGTACGTATTTAAGTATTGAGTATGTACGTGTGTAAAATACATATATTACTACATGTATATTTATTTTTATTTTATTAGGCAAGGTTGGTCAAAAGACATGTGTATTTTATTTTTATTAAACCCACAAGTCAAAGGTGGGTTGTTGAGTCTTGTTTTATTAGGCTAGAGAATATATGTAAATATGTGAAGTTGAAAGGTTTGGTTGCTATAGCCCTCCCTATATAAAGGGGGGCTAGGGTGAGTTGTAACATATGAAAGATTGCTTGAAAGAAAATCACGTTGGTGCATTTTGCCCCATCTTGTGCTTCCCTTCCCTCTTTTCTCCTTTTGTGAGATCCGAGTGTCGCCTGGTGAGAGACCGCCCGGTGTGAGGCCGAGCTGTGCGAGACAGCAACTATCACGTCCTGTTCGCATCCCGGAGCTGTCGTCGATCCGTCCTTCGACGTCGACCGCGTCAGTAGACCACCCCAGACTCATTGCCGGTTTCTCAACTGCACACATCCGCACGCTTCCCTCACTAGGGACGAGTCGCGAGTTTGCCTAGAGTCTCAGGTTCGCATCAATCGGTATCGAGTCGCATCCCATCCCGCATCAGTCTTACACCCCAACCCAAGATAGAGAGTTTATAGAGAGAGACTCTAAAAGAGAGTGGGTTGGGGGTGAGAAAGCTTTTGAGAGAGCTTTGCAGTGAGGATTTGTTCCTCCGGGTTGGAGTGTGAGCTACTTGTATTATTCTCCACATCTAGTGAAGTTCCGCTGTCATCGTCGCCCGTGGACGTAGGGGGGTAACCTCTGAACCACGTAAATCCTCGTGTTCCTACGTTGTGTGATTGTTCGTTCTTCTTCCTCCCTTCTTCTTGTTGTGTGGATCGAGATCTTGGGACGTCACTCTGTCCGTCAGAGTGGTCATGTCATAACAAACTGGTATCAGAGCCCAGTCGGGATTTGATCCGTGTTCCTTGTTGATGGCTACAAAGTCGACATCGGCAATGAAGTTCGACGTTGAAGTGTTCGATGGAAATATAAAGGATTTCAACATCTGGCGACTGAAGATGCAGTCTCTATTAGTACAACAGGGGCTGAGCATGGCAGTTAAAGGCAAGGAGGCCCTACCAGCCGAGTGGAAAGATGAAGAGAAAGAAGAGTACATGGAGCGTGCTCTTGCGGCAATTCATCTGTGCTTAGCAGATGATGTGTTGAGAGAAGTTGCTTATGAAGATACCCCCGCAAAGCTCTGGCTCAAACTCGAGTCAAAGTACATGACGAAGTCTCTCACAAACCGCCTGTACTTGAAGCAGCGGTTGTTTACTTTTCGCATGAAAGAAGGTATGTCCATTTCTGATCATCTGAATGAGTTTAATAAGATCGTTATAGATCTTAAAAATATTGGTGTTAAGGTAGATGATGAGGATCAAGTCCTCATACTCCATGCTCATTACCCCCTTCATATGAGCATTTCGATGATACTCTGCTATATGGGAGAGATGATATCTCTGTAGAAGATGTCAAGGCTTCCCTGAACTCTAAGAAGTTGAAACGGTGAGTACTAGAAACTCATGGCGAAGATCGGGTAGATGACCTGATGGTGAGAGGGAGAGCTAAAAAAAAGAGTTTGGTAAAAGGGATAAGGCTAGATCAAAATCCAAGTCAATAAAGAAGGTAAAATGGTATGAATGCAACCAAAGAGGGCATATCAAGAAAGATTGTCCAAAATTAAAGGGGAAAGGCAAAGTTCAGGAGGAGGAGTCTTCTGATACAGCGAACGCTGTTCAAGAGGAGACTGTAGAAGACAAGATTGTTCTGTCGGTCTCTACTAGCACTTCCGGGGATGACTGGATTCTTGATTCTGGTTGTATCTTTCACATGTGTCCTCACAGGGAATGGTTTTCTACTTACACAACATTAAGTAGTGGTACCGTAACCTTGGGAGACATTAATAGAACTCCTGCAGTTGCAGGGGTCGGTACAATTAGAATCAATATGTTTGACAATATCATCAGAACTCTAGAAGTGCGGCATATTCTAGAACCAAAGAAAAGTCTGATCTCCTTGAGTATTTTGGACATGCACGGATACCAGTTCTCAATAGAGAATGGAATCCCTTGAAAGTTTCAAGAGATGCATTGGTTGTGATGAAAGGGAAGCTGATTGGTGGCCTTTATCATCTATAAGGTAACACTGTGATGGACAGTGCCAATCTGTCACGAAGTTCAGATGATCCTACTAACTGTGGCACATGCAACTGGGCCATATGAACGAAAGAGGTAAGATGGAGTTGAGCAAGCAAAGTTTACTTCATGGTCAAATGACTGGGAAACTGGATTTATGTGAGCACTGTGTATTCGGCAAACAATGCATAGTAAAATTCAGTACAACAGTCCATAGGACTAAGGGCACAATGGATTACATCCACTCTGACCTTTGGGGTCCTACTACAGATGTCTCGAAGGGTGGTGTAAGTTATTTATTGATCTTTATTGATGATTTCTCAAGAAAGGTATGGGTATATTTTTTGAAGAAAAAGAGTGAGGTGTTCGTCACTTTCAAGCAATGGAAGGCGTTGATTGAAAGGCAGACTGGTAAGAAGATCAAGCACCTCCGTATTGATAATGGTATGGAATTCTGCTCGAGAGAATTTGATGAGTTCTGCAAGAATGTGGGTATCGTTCGACATCGCACTGCAGCGAGAACACCACAACAGAACGGTATTGCAGAATAAATGAACAAGACACTCTTAGAAAGAGCGAGAAGTATGTTGTCTCAGGCAGGTCTGTCAAAGGCATTTTGGGCAGAAGCTGTCAACATGGCTTGCTATTTGGTGAATAGATCTCCGTCCACAGCCATAGAGTTGAAAACTCCCGAGGAGGTATGGTCTAGTTCTCCTTCCAATTATTCTCACCTCAGAATTTTCGATTGTCTTGCATATACTCATGTCACAGGTGACAAATTGGAGCCGAAGGCAAACAAGTGCATTTTCGTTGGATATACACAGAAACATGGTGTGAAGGCGTATCGATTGTGGTGTATCGATCCTCAGTCACCCAACTTCATGATTAAGAGAGATGTGACCTTCGATGAGTCTGCGATGCTCCGAGTGGGAGAGAAATCAATAACATAAAAGAGAGATTAGGTCAGTGGCAAGCAGGGAGAGTTGGAGGTGAAGCTCTCAACAGAAAGTGCGGTGCAAAAGAAGACAGTGTGAGTCCCAAATGTGACAGTTGATGTGCCAGAGAGTAGTACAACACAACGACAATCCCCTCAAAGGCAATACAACATTGCAACTGACAGAGAGCGAAGGGTGATTAGATCACCCAGCAGGTATAGTCATGTTGACATGGTAGCCTTTGCTTTGTCTATTGCAGATGACATTAAGGGGACAGAACCATGTTCTTATAGAGAGACAATTGAATCAGATGAGTCCTCTAAATGGCAGTTGGCCATGCAAGAGGAGATTGAATCTCTATAGAAGAATAACACATGTAAACTGGTGAAAGTACCTCTTGGTCAAAAGGTTGTAGGGTGCAAATGGGTCTTCAAGAAGAAAGAAGGAATCACTGGTGGGGAAGATGCTAGATTCAAAGCACGATTAATGGCAAAGGATTTTACACAGCGAGAAGGTATTGACTTCAATGAGGTATTCTCTTCTATCGTGAAACATACCTCTATTCGTGTGTTACTTACTGTGGTTGATTTACTTGATTTAGAGCTAGAGCAACTGGATGTTAAGACAACGTTCTTACATGGTGAGCTGGAGGAGGAAATCTACATGCACTAGCCAGAAAGATTTGTAGTTTCTGGTAAGGAAGATCATGTATGCCTGTTGAAAAACTCTCTGTATGGCTTAAAACAGTCATTTAGATAGTGATACAAGAGATTTGATACTTTTATGCTGAGTCATAGTTACACCAGAAGTGATTATGATAACTGTGTGTATCATAAAAGGCTTCCAGATGGTTTGTTTATTTACCTGTTGCTATATGTTGATGACATGTTAATAGCTGCCAAGAACATGTCAGAAATTAACCACTTAAAGTCTCAGTTGAATGGTGAATTTGAGATGAAAGGTCTTGGAGCAACAAAGAAGATTTTGGGCATGGAGATTCATAAAGACCGTAGCACTGGAAGGTTGTACTTGTCACAGAAAAAATACGTTGAGAAGGTGCTGGAGCGATTCGGCATGAAAGATTGCATGGCTGTGAGCACTCCATTGGCAGCCCACTTCAGATTGTCTGCTGATGATTCACCGAAGATAGAGAAGGAGATTGAACTGATGTCTAAAGTTCTATATGCGAGTGTAGTTGGTAGCATTATGTATGCTATGGTAACTCGACCTGATATTTCTCATGCTGTCAATGTGGTTAGCAGGTACATGGGAAATCCAGGGAAGGTCCATTGGGAGGCTGTGAAGTGGATTCTTCGTTATCTCAGAGGTGCTTCAAGATGTGAGCCTGGTATTTCAGAAAGGAAATAGTAATGGTGATCAGTTGGTTGGCTACGTTGATACAGATTATGCTGGTGATCTGGATAAGAGGAGATCCCTGTCATGTTATATCTTTGCTTTCTCATGCTGCGTTATCAGTTGGAAGGCTGTTTTGCAGTCTACTGCGGTTTTGTCTACGACAGATGCAGAGTATATGGCAGTGGCAGAGGGAGTGAAAGAAGTCTTGTGGCTGAGAGGTTTGGTTGGCGATCTGGGTCATGTGCAGGAGACGACTTCGGTGTACTGTGATAGTTAGAGTGCCATACATTTGACTAAAAATCAGATGTATCATGAGAGGACCAAAAATATTGATGTCAGGTATCACTTTGTTCGTGATGTTATGTTGTAGGGTACCGTGGCTGTTCAGAAGATTTCTATAGCAGAGAACCCCGTAGACATGCTGACGAAGCCTATTCCTTCGGAGAGGTTCAGACACTGCCTGGGCTTGGTTGGCTTGCAGAGCACGTGAGGTGGCCCCGACCAGGGCATTGGTGATTACGACGATCGTGGTGGAGCTTGGCACTGGATGTGGCTTGTGAAGATGAGCCAAGAGGAGAATTTGTGGGTTAGTGGCTCACCTTTAGCCACTTTAAAAAGAAAAAAAGGATTTGCTTATGTAATTTTTGGGAGGTGAGAAATGGTCTCCTATTTCCATGCAATGAGAGCCATTCAATCATGAGAGGTTCAAAATGGCTTCTCCTTCTTATAAATAGGAGGCTCCTCTCCCTTGTCTTACACCCCAACCCAAGACAAAGAGAGTTTATAGAGAGAGACTCTCAAAGAGAGTGGGTTGGGGGTGAGAAAGCTTGAGAGAGCTTTACAGTGAGGATTTGTTCCTCCGGGTTGGAGTGTGAGCTACTTGTATTATTCTCCACATCTAGTGAAGTTTCGCTGTCGCCGTCGCCCGTGGACGTAGGGGGGTAACTCCCGAATCACGTAAATCCTTGTGTTCCTATCTTGTGTGATTGTTCCTTCTTCTTTCTCCCTTCTTTTTGTTGTGCGGATCGAGATCTTGGGACGTCACTCTATCCGTCGAAGTGGTCGTGTCATAACAAGTCAAGACGATAATTTGTCGTGGTATGATATGCCTTCCTAGCCATCTTAGGAATGGGTCCAACACATAGCTGGACATGAGACATCCCACTCTAACACAGACTCCAATGAATGACATAGATGCATGGGATCCTAGTTGGACTTGGATGATACAAACGTGGTCGTGGGAAGCTTCGTCAGTGGAACAAAACGTGGGGAGTTCATCTCCTACACAGACGTGGGCAGTGTGGGTGACACTCCGATGGCACCTAAACTCCTATAAATAAGAGGTTTTCTTGTTTGATAGATGACACTGAGAGATGTCCGAGAGAGAGAGAGAGAGATCCTGTAAAGAACTTAAAGAGAGTTTTATAAAGAGGATTTGTTTCTTGTTGGGTGAGGGTAAAATTTCGTGATTTTCTTCACATGTAGTGAAGTTTTTAGTCATTGTTGTCGTCTGTGGACGTACGGAGTCATCTTGAACCACGTAAATTTTTATGTTCTAACTTAGTGTGATTGTTGCCTTCTTCCCTTTGCCTTCTTTGTGTGGTTCAAAATTCGGGACATTATTCTATTTGCCAAAGCGGTCATTGTCATAACGCAAACTACCAACTTGCATGGCATCACCTCCTGTTCACTTTGTCGAAAATTTTGTGAGAAGTCGACTCTATAGTATGAGCCACTTCAAATATTTGCCATATCACATTTTGTGATAATGATTACTATCAACTTTACAAAAAAATAACATCACCTCATTTTACGTTGCATCGAACTCTCATGTTCACCCAAAGTTTTGAGACTTTCTTTAAAACTATAAGGATTCATTCATTCAACCCACTAAGATATACAAGCAAGATAGAAGATAAAAAGGAACCTCACGATGAAGAGATGTTGAAATCAGGTCATCACTGACCCAAACCCACAATTCCAATTGTTGAAAACAGAGTCAAGAAAGTACTGTCATGAAGTCCCAGTAGAGGCGACCATAACGGAAGAAGGCTAATTTACCACAAAGTTGAGTGGGGTGCAATCGAACATGATCCGTTGCACTTGAACATGTGGCAATTGCACAAGATCAAAGGAGACCTCGGCGGTCCTGCAACAAGAGAGAAGCATGGGATAAGCGCACTATTGCGAGGTACCTAAGAACCCGGCAAGTATAGTCCGTGATCAACTGCATCAAACACGAAGGCGAAATCAATTTCCAATTGCTCCTAGAAAGAAATATCAAGGCCATGATATGCGTCGAGTCACCGAGGGGGTACTTCAATGGGTTTTCTAGAGGAGGTGAATCGAGAAAGTAACGAAGGAGGTACAAACGAGCAAGGCTGAGAGGAGTGGGGTAGATTTAGTAGGGCTATTGAGGAGGGTAAAAATGACTCGGCCCATGAAAGGCCTATTACCGTCGGCCCAATCAGGTCCACAGTCCGCGACGCGTCTGTCGGGCCTCGACAACCGCAGCCCGTCACAGACGGTCTGGGACAGATCATCCTTGGATCTGCCAACGCATGAAGGTCTTTGATCCAGGCGTAACGGCCGCCGGATGACCCTCCGACGACCGAACGTTACCTCTCATGACGCCGGCCTCAACTCCACTAAGGGCGAGCACGCCCCCCAAACGCTGTAAAACTCGCTAGAGAACCGTCCGACTCCGGAGGAAAGGACTCTCAACAGAAAACTCCTCACGATCGCGAGAGCCGTTACTCCACGACTTACGTCCTTTCCTGCTAAGGGACTGGCCCTCGCTACCAGGACAACCGTCTATAAATGGGACTTCGATGGACAGGAAGGGACACAGGGAATTTCACCAAGAAGTACGCATTCAGTCCCAAACAAGGGCATTATGCGATGGTCTCCGCCTGGCCCAGGAACATGGCATCAAGCTATCTACTATACAATCTGACTCAGCCACTCTGGTGCAGTCTTTCCGCAACAACACACCGCCCTCATGGGAGACTATTCGCTGGTGGCGAGTTGCAGCAGAGCTCCTTCAATACCATACTGGTCCGTTGAAGCATGTGTACAGAGAAGCTAATAGAGTGGCAGATTGTCTTGCCTCTTACGCCTGTTCCTCCTCCTCTAGCTATATTTTTCATTCGGTCAATGAGTTGCCCAGGATATGTCGTGGCAATGTAGTACTTGATAGATCCCAGCTCCCGAGCATTAGATTTGTTTAACACGCTTCCTTCTCTCTCGGGGGATGTCCCGTTTGGTGATTATTTTTGCCTTTTGCTATTGGGACAGGGGTATGTCCTGCAGACAATGTATTCATTCATATATCAATAAATTTTGGTCACAATGTCGGTCTGGGGGAGTGAGAACATGTTCCCCCCCGAGGGAATGTGCACTTGAACAGACTCTTGACTCTAATTGGCCGGTGTTGATTATAAAAAAAGTCCCAAACAAGGGAAAAGAGAAGCCAATTCATGCTGTTAAGAGAGAACGTCCCTGTCAATCTCCGACTGCCGTCCGAGCACCCTTACCGTCCAGTGATCACTCTCTGTGCATCCGTTGGTCGCCGCGAGAACCTCCACGGAAGGCAGTCTGTCCCTCCAGACTTGCTTCACGACCTCTCAACTCGGAGGGTTATCCCTTGGGATAACGCCCGACGCTCCTTATGACGCCTTTACTTCTTGGTGCTTGCATGCTTCCACGAGTGTCGGGCGTTCTTCCCCAATAAATAAATAGAAAAATGTGGTACGAGGGTTAAGGACCAATTTTCCACCTCTACAGTTATACAATTTTGAGATGGAGATATGAAGATCTTCCATACAAAAATGGGGTACGAAGAATCTAAGAGGGGGAGATCGAGAAAAAAGATGGGGGAAGGGTAAGTGGATGATGGAGCTGATGGGAGTGGGGGTGGTTAGGTGTACGAGAATGAAGAACGTGGAGAGGGGAGGACACAAGTGAGCAGAGGGGAGCATGGTATGGATGTGTTAGCAGATCAACGTTCCTGTCTGGCTCACACATGGTGGTTGGATGTGCAGTACATGCAGGAGACGTCCACATCGCCACCATCTCCGATGGCAGGGTTAAGAAGGATAAAAGCTAGACATAATTGGTTTAGGACTCTTCTTGATTTACTATGTATTATCAGGATTTACCCTGATCCTCTTCTTCTGTTATATTAGGACTCTAAAGAGTCCCTAACATACATGTACTCTGTAACAAATTACCACAGTTTGAATATATGGTTGCCGGCTCCTTGCACAAGGATATTCACGGCGTGCAATTGTCATCTCTCTTGTCCATAGGTTTGATCATCTTCTACATGGTATCAGAGCACCTCTAGGCTAGTCGCCACCCTCTCATTTCCCTGCGTCACTCCAGCCTTTCCTCCCTTTCTCCCCTCCATCGCCTTGTCCTCCCGCCATGGCTAGCAACGACGTCTCTACAGATAGCCTCTTAGTGGCATCTATCTCTGTTACGCCAGCTTCCTCCCAACCCCTCATCCTTCGCCATCTCTCCTCCCACCGTCCAACATCCTTCATGAAGCTTATGGCAGATAATTTCTTACTATAATGTGGACAACTTCTCCCCATCATGCGCAGCCACCGCTACATTGGCATCGTCGATGGGACAGAACCGTGCCCACCAAAGTTTCTAACCGCTGCCTCTTCCAACAATACTCTAGGGATCAATCCAGCCAATGATGAATGGATCCAAAAGGACCAGCTGATTCTCAGGTGGGTCATGGCTTCTATCATCGAGCTGGTCCTCCCTCCCTCTCTTCACCGGTCTTGGCACTTCGCACGAGGTCTGGGAATCTCTCTCCCGGGCCTTCACTGCTCATATCCGTGCATTCTCGTTGCAACTTCACACACAACTACAGACCATCAAGTGATGAACTTCATCTGTTATGGAGTATTTTCAACGTGTCAAATCCTTGGCGGATGCTCTTCAAGCAATTGGCATTCCCGTCTCCACGTTGGCGCTCATCATGCACCTTCTTGCTTGCCTCGACCCATTGTTTGAATCCTTCATCCCTTCCATAACTACTCGTCTTGATGATTTTACTCTTGAGGACCTTCTTAGTATGTTAATTTCTCACGAAGTTTGGTTGCAGCATCATGCCTCCCTTTCCACTGATCAACCCTTCCCATCTGTGAATCGTACCCAACAGTCTTCCAACATGCTTACTACCTACAACACACCCATGCATGCATAACCCACATCTGGATGTCATGGTCTAAGCCGTGATTGCAGCGACCCTAGTCATGGTTGCGAATGTGGCTGGAATAGCCCATCCGGTGGACGTGGTTGTGGTGGCAGTCGCTGTCAGATATGCCATCTCTTTCATCCTGCCTTGGCTCACACACAGTGGCCAGAGGTGCGGCACATGTAGGAGACGTCCACATGGCCACCATCTCCGATGGCAGGACATAATTAGTTTAGGACTCTTCTTGATTTACTCTGTATTATCAAGAAGGAAGAAGAAAGGGGAGAAAAAGAGATCAAGCCACAAGAACACAGAGATTTACGTGATTTGGAGATAACGTGTCTTCTTACGTCTACGGCCGCAACAGAGTTTTCATTAGAATAATCACACCCAGATCAAATACAAAGAGAGAATTCACACCCTTTTATATAATGAGATTAGGGTGCCATAAGTCAGGATACCAAAGATAACAATACGTCCTCGATCAACATGCGAGGGTGCACGATGACGAGTTCAGACTCTACACTCTAACATGGGAGATCCTGGAGGAGCTCCCCACATCCAAAGAGCTGCCTCCGAGAAAGTGGCGAGTAGCCACTGGAGGGAGCAATGGCAAGGGTTCCACCGAAGGGGGTCTCCGAGTATGGTTATGTCGTTAGAGACAGCGAAGGAGATGAACAACGAGGCCGTGAAGAATTGAGAGAACCTCTCATTATCTCAATAGTAGACTCCATCCAGAATTTTGAAACGATTGGAGGAAAAACATAATCTTCTTATCACGTATGTGCTCTTATAGATATCAAGTATTGTTTTGGTCATTTAGCTATTATGTACTCCAACGTACTCCATAGATAAGCTGTTTATGGATGCCTTTGAAAGCTCCTGTTCGGGCTTCAAGCTAGACAATGCGATGAGACGTTTACTAATGCGTACATATGCATGCATGTAGCGTATGAAACATGGTCTCTCTTATTTGGGTTTGGGTTTTTTTGTAAATAAATCACAGCTAAAATTGAAATGGCAAAAAAATCATGTCTGAAAATATATTAGCAGAGATATCCTCACTTTAGTCAAAATAATGTAAAAATATCGTCATAGTTAACTTTTATCGACGGAAAAATAAATATTTCAAAAAGATTCAAATATTCTCTTTATTTTGTAATGAAATGACTTGGATATCTCTCTCAAATATCAAATTATCCACCTTTATCAAAAGTGAAATGAGAGAGAGAGAGAGAGAGAGAGAGAGAGAGAGAGAGAGAGAGAGAGAGAGAGAGAGAGAGAGAGAGAGAGAGATGTGCCAGAGGGGACTTCCCCCTCTTGCACTGGCAACCCCTATGCCCCTTGAGAGAGAGAGTGATTGTGAGAGAGAGAAGGGGGGCAAGGGAGAGCCTATAACATAGAGGAAAGAGAGAGCCTGTGACAGAGGGGAGAGAAGGACTGTGTGAGAGAGGGGGGGAATAGGGGAGGATCTGATCTAGAGATGTCGGCTGGTGGGTACACCGATGCTGGCCATAGTTGAGAGGAGGCATTGTAAGTGTTGGACATGGCAAAGTAGCTGTTGGGGGCGGAGGACCGCACTGGTACGGGGGACTTGATAGAGTGCACCGTGGAAGTTGATCCCCCTCCTAGATGATCATGTGGGTCCTCATCGTTGTAAACGCCCTTCTTGCTGCGTAGCAGCGGCGGGTCATGTTGGCCCAGAGAGATGGCAGACAAGAAGGGGGGGTTGAATTGTTCCCTTGTCTAGATGGCGGAATTTAAAAACTTTATTTACTTAACACAGTAGAATTAAACTGTTAACGTTGATTAACAAAAACTCTAGTGAGATTACGATGTTCTCTCAAGTTTTCCGATCTCACTCGAAATAACAATGCAACTAATCAGACAACTCAAGCTCAACACGAACAAGTTTATGCTTAACACGGATAACGGAGGTAGCGGTGTGTGACAATGTAGTGAAATAAAAACCTGTATGGTGAACCTGTGAACGGTGATAGAGGAAATGACAATCACACAGACAATCAATCACATAAGACACAAGGCTTTTAAGGTGGTTCGGGACCACGACGGGCTCCCTACGTCCACCCCTCACCCAACCGGGTGAGGCTTCACTCCACGCTACGAAACGTATCAACACGGGGATGAACCCCAACCACACACGCTGCTTCCGCAGTAATATCCACACGGTGACGGGCCCCAACACGCTGCCACCGTAGCGCGCACACACACACACACGTTCGAGGATCACACCCCGGACAATTAGACCACGCGGAGACGCAGCTCTGCCCACACACAATGAAATTTCAATGTTCAGAAACAAACAAGAAGATATACGATATATGCTCACAAGGATTTAAACCAAGAAAACCATCACAAACAAATTGGTAAAGGATGTAGACTGTATACCCTTCATTTTTCAATGGCCGTTTGAAGATGTTCCTTGAATTTCAGCTTGGAGAGAGTTAAAACTGTCGTAGGATGGAGCAGCCGGTCCTCCTTCTTGAAGATCCCGACTTATCTGAACTTCCGTAGCTCGTACATGATATTTCCGTCAAGTCCAAGCTCCAGTCTCACCTACAAACATCAGAAAGTGATGAATCTCTCAAAGCTCTCTCCTCTCCCCTTGTGGCCGGTCTCACTATTTTTCCCTTGTTGCTGTACTTTCTTGGAAGCCTGAAATCGCAGCAATATATGTAAGAGATCTTAATAGGATGCAACAACACCCAATCGAAACTTTAACATATGCTCATTAAAACATGGAAATGAAGGAATCTCTCTCAGATCTTCAGTGAAACACATAGATAGGGAGGTAGGGTGTGCTTGGAGATTTAACCACGGAGTGGGAAGAACTTAGCCTTGTGAAATAAGATGCCCAAGACAGCAAATCGCGATGCTACGCCAAGAGTAGCCTTCAGATTTCAACTAGGGCTCGTGGATGGCCCTAACAACAGGTTCTACGTCCTCCTCCACCAGAGTGCGACGCCCTTCCTTCTCCTCCTGCAAGAATACAGATTTTAGCCCTCTTGATACTACTCCCGATCGGATAAAGACAGCTATGTATATTTAAGAGAAAGCAACCCAACAAGCCAAGAATGCCCTTGCTACAACCCTTAGACATGTAGAGAAACCCTAAGGGCAATAGGGTCAAACCCCAAGCAAATCGGACAAAGAAACCCATGGTTCGAAACCAAACTCGGAAACCCGATCCGGACGTAGCAGACAAAGTGTCGACTCTTAGCGTCGACACTTTTGTCAAGGTGTTCTGTCCCGAACATAAAACAGCTTCCAGGACAAAAGTGTCGACTCTCAGAGTCGACACTTTTTGTCGAGAGTTCTGCCAGAAGACAAAAATCAACTTACAGGACAAAAGTGTCGACTTACAGAGTCGACACTTTTTGTCAGCATTTCAGAAATCAATGCAGACAGAACCTACTGAAATAAGTGTCGACTCCTAGAGTCGACACTTTTACTGACAAAAGTGAAAACTCAATAAAACTCAATTGAAATCCCATAAAACCTCATCCAAACATTTAGAACAAATAACCATGCATTGAAACATGGCATTGGCATACATTAAAGCACATTCCAACACAAGCCAACGAAAGTGACAAGTAAATGAATTTCAAACCATTAAGTCCTCAACTAGCAAATCAAATCAATTGAAAGCATGACTAATGAATCAGCCCCAATCTAGGCACATGGAAATCCATTCAACCATGTCTACTTACTATAGATTCAAGGGATTGTATATAAGAGTGGAAGCTTACCATTGATCCAATGCATTATGGGTAGCATGAACCTGCACTTTCTAGAAGTTAAAATTCATGTCAATTTTCTGTCAAGGCAAATGTGATACACAAAACACTTTTCCACCATGTATTTAATTCATCTACAGCTCAAGCTCATATGTCTCATATGAAGAATTAATTTATGCATGTAAAGGGCATTTCCAATGCAATCCATTTAAACCTGTCATAACTTCCAAAATATAGTCCATACCAAATATCCAATTACTAATATAGCTCAAAAGACCAAATGACACAGGTGATCAATTGTAAAAGCAATTCAAACAAATCACACGCATGGATTTCCATTCAACCCCCAAAAAATATCAAATTCAGTTCAGAAATCTCACAAGTTCAGTCCAATTGATTCAAGCTTAAACAAAGGCAATCTGAACTTAACTCATTCAAATGTCTCTTTGAGACCAAATTCAGTCCAAGGACTTCCAAATTCAGTCAATTCAGTCCAGAGTAGGAAAACCCAGTTTTACTTATAGCTCACACCAACCTTGTTCTACAATGAGATTACTCATGCAATCCAAATTAAGGCTGAGCTCACATATTCCATGGACATCAAGATTCAAATATAAAGAATTTAAACTCAGCTCACTGAAAATCGCCCATGAGACCAATTAACTTGTATGACATTCACATATGAAGCAGACTCAAAAACATCCAATCCATTAAAGCACATGTGAACCAACAAAACCTCAGGCAGTGCCACAATCAATTTGACATGTATGTCCATGACCTAAACCCATTTAAATAGTCCAAGACAAAGAACAAGGCTCAATGAGCCAGGGGTCGACCCATGGAGTCGACCCTTGTAGAATGGAATAGAAAACCTGTAAATTCAGCCCAATGCTTTCTAAAACCACATCCAACCAACATTGTTTTACTATGGGACCAAGGGATAAAGAGCACCTTGAATCACCACTATCTGAAAATCAGATTCATGAAAGCATTAAATCAACACAACCTAGAAATCTGGTATTCTAGCTTCAAGCCCTTTTAAAACAACCTTGAATCATGAATCAACCTGCAAAGCAAGATAGCAAGATATGAGTTCATGAGTCAAAAATAGACATAACAGACATGTTCCACAACACATACTCAGAATATTTTCACTTTAAAGCATACGTAAAACGCACAATATATTGGAATCATCAAAACTATTGTCAAAGACAAGGAGGGGATGCACGGAACCCAACAATCTCCCCCTTTTTGATGATGACAATATATTGTGTGACCACAAAAACTCTCCCCCTTTGACATTATCAAAAAGTGGGGGACGAGGTGAACAGATATGAAGATACAAAAAGTAGAGCACGATCCAAGCAAATAACCTCCCATGAAGGGACGGTATGTGAACACAAGAACCAAGCAAGAATTTGCAATTTATGTTCATTTAGCAGATGTGTGGAATAAGTGCAAATTTTTAATTTTTGTAAGTTTTTTGCTATTTGTGTGGCTAATTATGCACAAGTAGTATAAAGAAATCATATGCAAAGTCTGAAAACTAAGTTATGCACAAAGTGTATTATGCTTAAAAAGCACATTATTCTCCCCCAATTGTCAAGAACAAAAACCAACTGACAATGGATTATTTATGCCTGATATTTACAAGTATTACCTAAGGATGCTTATAAATGAAGTGAAGTATGATATGATCAATATGGATCAAGCAATCAGGCACTCAAGCATGCATAATAATTCATAGACTCATGCAAGTCCCTTCGGGACGAGTGTAATGATTATGCAATCAATTACAGAACATGATGTGCATGAACAATACTAAGAATGTCGTGATTACATAAATAAAGTACTATATTAACCATGAAAGACGACTGATTTATAAGCGACATTCAAACAATCAATCCCAAGGTGCATATGTGAAGATTGAGCAATGAAGTTCAAGTCAATATGAAAAATCAGATTTTCCAAAGAACACTAAAAAGAACTTCTCATCCATACATTTTCATACACAATGCTCGAGTATCGGTAGCTACGTATGACCCCAATTTTTAATTACTAAAAATGGTGTGACTAACCTTTTGACACGAGTCATGCCCTTTGTTTCAGGGGCAATTCTCGGTTGCTCAGTTTCGTCACTTTTTATGTTGTGGATGAGACACTTTTCGAGGCGAGTTGTACCCTTTGTCTCAGGGGCACTTCCCGACTACTCGGGGGCAAATCACACTTATTTTCATATGGATTAGTTTCTCCTTTCGACCCGAGTTTCCTCCTTTATTTCAGGGGGGATTCCCGCCTACTCGGATCCACGTTCCAATTATACAAATTTTTGAAGGGGTAAATAGTTTTTTTCCTCATGAGACATGTGATTTCTATGTAGAGAATCAATAGTCCTTAAAAGTGTAGAGTAGAAAATAGTAATCCTTATTAGATCGAATCATTATCACAAAAAGGTGCATTTTGTGTGGGTGGTTGTATTGAATGTAAAAGATGAATTAGTCTTATCAAAGTAATGTCTCCCCCTAAATGTATGCACGGTTATAAAAAAAAAATCTCCCCCTTAATATATGCCATGTAGCAAACATGTCTAAATCAATGTAATTTCATTTAGCAAGGGATGAGTCATAGAAGGAGTCAAAAAGTGATTGTATAAAGTATATACATGCATTCAACCAGAGATTTTCCAATGACTTCAAGCAGATTGATTCTCGGTACTTGGCGGAGAACGTAGGTCCGAAGACCACCTCACGCGTAGTGAAAGCTTCCGGCTGAACATAATCCAACCTTCCACTAACACTATTTTATATACCGAATAATCATGACATTCAAGCACAGAAGTATGTAATGATATGTAAGATATGTGCAAGGTGTTTCATGCAACTAAGTATGTGTTATATGTATGCACAGGTGAGTTGTTATTTACAAAAAGTAAGTAAGAGTATAAAAGACTCTATGCACAGTGAGAAACATTCAAAGCCAAATTTATTTGTAAATCGAAAGAGAAGGAGTATATGAAAAACTATATATGTGCAAGGTTTAAGCATTCAAGAACTAACTTTATTCACAAGAAGTGTAGAGAAATGTGTTCAAGTCATCTAACCATGAAACTCACAAGATTTCAACATCTCAGAAGTTGCCAAAATCAAAGAAGTAGAGTTGCAACTGTTTGATTGTAAACATTTTCCTCCAAACATAGATTCTACCTTTTTAGATTTCAAATTGAACCTAAATAAGATGACTTTCAAAACCAAACCATTTTTGTTCATCGCCTTGAGAGACCATTACTTATTGACTTTCCTTGGCCTCAAGGCGCCCCTGCAAAATAGATTCTCATTTTGGATATTTGGGTACCCAAGCCATCTTGGGTCCCGAGGGGTTAGTTCTAACATAACCAAATATTTTTTTTTTATTTTTCCTCTCATACCATTCATCATCGGCCCTCATCATGGTAAAATTATCCATTAAGTGTCCATTCAGGACACAGTAAAAATAATGAGAAGATTTTCTTTCCAAAGACCAGTTTTCATCACTTTTCATTAGAGAACAATTATCCATGATGTGTTCAAGCTCACCACAATAATGACATGAAAAATTCATGTTGACAAACTATTCATAGTCATTTTTCTTCATGAAATAATTTTTCATTACGTGGCCATGCAAACCACAGTAGTAGCAATGAACATTAAAATTTTTCTTCATGGGCTTTTCAAGATTTTTAGACTCATCAGCAGTTTTCATTTGTGACTTCAATGCTTCATTAATTATCATCAAATTCCTTCAAAAAGTAGTCATACATGTCATGACCGAATTTACCACAGTAATAGCATGAAACATTTCTTCTTTTACTTGTTGCATGATTATGTTTAACAATAGGGGGTTCTACATGCACATAAGAACAATCAACAACATCTTTTTATTTTTCAATTCGTTCCTCACATAAATGCAAAGATTCATTTAAACTCTTGATTTCATTTTGTAGATTCAAAATTTGCAAGTGAGAGTTAGCAACCTCTTGTTCACATGAAGTAATTTTCTCATTCAATAGAAAATTAACAGTTTTGTGACTTTCAATTTCTTGTTCAAGAATTTTTAAATTGTCACAATCATTAGTGATTACACATTTTCCTTTCTCAATTTTTTCAAGACTTTTCAATTTACTTTCAAGCAATGAAATTTGAGTCAACAACGCACTATTTTCATTTTGGAGTTTTTCAAATGAATTTTTGTTCATAGAAGTGTGTTCAAGTTCTTTCATTTGAAAACTCGCATTTTCACCAACCATTCATCACATTGTTTCATTGTTTTCAAATTTGTCATTCAAATTTCTGAAGCTTTATATTTCCTTTCTTAGTTCCTTCAACTTTTCAGATTTGTCAGCATTCAAAGTAGCTTTTCCTTTTTCCAGAAGAAGCAATTTTTCAGATATGGCGGAATTCAACATTTTCAGCTTTTTATTATCCTCTTTTATTTGTTGAAGTTCCAAAATTTCAGCCTTTAAAGATTTATTTTCAGAATTCAGATTTTTAATCATTTCTTTGAGTTCTTCTTCAACAAGCATGTGAGATTCAACTAGTTTTTCAAGCTCAATACATTTCCCACATGAAGAGTTGTCATGTTTCTTTTTTAACATTTTATTATCAAATTTTAATACCTTATAACTGTCAAATAGTTCATCATAAGCATTCACTAATTCATCATAGCTCAATTCATCCTCTTCCTCAGAATCGGAGTTAGAATTTACCTTGGAGGTTTTCTCGCTTTGACATTCATTTTCTTTATTTGCCACTAGACAGTCACTGTCGTTGGAGCTTTCCTTTTGGGCTTCGCTTAGCCCATCCCATATCTCTTTGGCAGATCTATAATTGGAAACAAATGGAAATTTGTTAATGTTTACTGCTGCCTTAAGATCATTCAAAGCAAACAAATTGTCAGAATTCTTTCTCTTATCCTCATCGGTCCATCTCAACTCATTTTTGGGTAACACATGAGGACCATTGTTGACACCCGTTTTATACCCAATAAGTCGGGTCATCTCCTTATTCATTCAATATGATGCTCCGAGTTGTTCACTCTTCATTGAATTCCTTTTAATCAGTTGAAGCCTGTTTTCTGGATCTCAATTCCTGGATTAGACCTGGTTCCTGGTGGCACTTCGTTCAAAAGCTTGGCAATCCCTCCATTCTATTTTCTTGAAAATCAGTGATAATAACGGTCTGGACTAGGCGCGTCATTTCATAATAACGCATGAAGCCTAGGCCGTTAATCTTTGAAGAGTCCCAATACTTAGGGCTTCGTTGTCCTTTGATAATAACGGTCTACTCCCTAGCCGTTGTTTTCCTTATGACGCCCTATGCACTGGCCGTTACTTACTTGCAGAGTCCTATTGTTTAGATCTTCTTCCCGTCGATCTTATCCTTTGGATAGGGTTGAAAATGACGGTAATTCCTTGGAGCGTTATTTCCAAGTGGTGGTCTATCGTGCAACCGTTACTTCCTTCAGAGAGTCCTGACAGTTCAGGCCTTTTCTCTGCTACTCCGTGGACGAGATAGGGTTTTGGATTGGCATTATCTCCTTCAATTCTAATCCTCAGGACCTCTCGTTTGTTTCTTTGGACTCTTGTTGATATTATCCTCAAGGATTTGCTAAGGATTATCCTCCTTTCTTGGCTGATTTATCTTCAACTCGACCTGAGAGTTTGAGAGAGTCTATAAATAGAACCCTTGATTTCATGACCCACAGGAGGAAGATTTGATTCACGACGAAGTGCTGCCAAATTCAGGAGCCATCTACATCCAGGAGGAACTGCTTCCCATGTCCATCTTCCAAGTCAAGGGAGTAATTTTGGGTCTTAGCTTGTCAAGATCATCATTATTGCATGCTCAAGTTTCCCTTGGTTTTATCAATCAAAAGCATTGTCCCTCCTCTTCCTCCACATTTTTCACTGTTGCTAAGCATACACATATCCTCCTAAACTTAAAAAATGCCCAGAGGGGTTAAAAAAACCAACAACTCCCCGGTAATCCCCTCTCCTTTTGATGCTCTTAAGCTTTTTAAGGATTGATGCTATACTTATGTTGAGGGCTAATTGAGGTTGTGTTGTTTTGCTTTCTACATCCTTGGCAGATTTTACAGGATCACTAGCACGAGGCCCAAGCCTTCTAGCCGGCTGGAAGGGTTGGAGTTCAAAGAATTCACATCTTTTCACTGCAGGTTATCTGACGGTCAGGCGCAGGAGCGTTATTTCCTTCTGGCGGTCTATCGCACGACCGTTACTTCCAAGCGACGCACAGGGTTTGGACCGTTATTTGCAAGTTGATCTGTAGGCTTTCCTTGGTTTTCTCTCCCGTGGGCGGGTGTTTCATCCACCTACTTCCAAGGTATATTCGAGTCTTTGACTCTTGTTTACTTTGGTGGCGATCACGACTTTCCTTAGTGTTGGGCACTAGCTGTCTTTTTCATCAAATCTCTTTATTCCCCTTGATTGTTCCACCCCTAGCGGTGTGTTTTTATTTATCTTTGCTCCACGCCCCGGCGTGTGTTTTTATTTTTCCCTTAGCGTAATTTGATTGAGATAGCATGCCCATGTTAGAGTTAGATTTGATTGCCTAGGTTCATGTTCACATGTGCATAGGTTGAGCTGATCTTTGGTAGTTTATTTATCATCTCGCCATATCATTTTTCAAAACCCTCATAATCAACAAAAAAAGAAAGAAGATAAGAAGAGATAGGTAAACAAACAATCAACAGATAATTTTTTGGCGATCACGGTGGAACAACTAGTGCCAATCGTGCTTCTGATTCCTGTTTAAACCTGCCATCATCTGTTTGTTCAGTTATCTTTTGATCCCTTTGTTTTCACCCCTCTTTCTGGTTTTCTAAATCATATGACGGCCCTGTCTCGGCGCGTTACAGTGTTCTGACGCGGGGATATCGGGCCGTCGCTTGTCTCTGTGGTGTGAGCTTTCACGGGTTTTCCTGTTACTTCAGTTTGTTTTTTGGTTCCCTGGCTCATACGACGGTCTGGAACCCCTGCGTTACATTATTTATGGCGGTCTGGTCTCTGACCGTTATTTGTCTCTGACGCAAGGGGCCTTCGTCCGTCACTCTCCTGGCAGGTACGCATCCGAGGTGCAGTTATTTCCGCAGTTTTGGCTGTGATTTATTGCTTGGGTGCTGCTTGATTTCTGCCATAATTCCATTCATATTTTCATATCATTATGTGCACCGTTGTTTGCTAGATTCTAGGCTAGACTTTGCATGCACTCCGGTGCACATAGGGTCATCCATCTTTTCATATATTAGACTGCATTTTCCTACCTTGTTGTGAGGACCTCTCGTCTCCATATTCCTTGGGGCCGACTAGGAAATCACAGCAGGGACCTCCATAAGTCCCCGCGAGCCGTGGATTCCCACACGGACGCCGGGCCGGTTGTACCTTCCCCCCCTTTGTGTCTAGGGTTGCATAAGTGAAGGAGTGGTCACACTTAAAGTCAAGCCAAGTCCATATCCACCTCCTATTAGGAACCCATTTGGAGAGAGCACATATCAATCAATTCACTAAAGTTCCAAAGGAGAAACCATAAAGAAACTTTGTTTACATCATCTTAAGCAACTTGGTTGGTTTTTGAGCGTCTTCATTCCCTATCACTTGTATCTTGTTTGAATCACCTAGGTGCGGTTGCTCATTGTGGGTTTGTTGTGTTTGTTGTTTTGCATTTATCAAGGTTGTCCGTTGCATGTGGAGTTGTTTTCGTTCGTCCGAATCATCTCCTCGAGTCGCTTCCTCTTTCGCATTCTATTCCAATCCCCTCTTCGAATCTACCATGGCATCCTGCAATCCTCCTCGCTCCCAAGAGGATTCCCTTCCCCAAGGGCTCCTTGAGAACCCCCCGAGGGTTATTTCTTTCTCCGCTGGAGAGGGGACCGCCCCTCTCTCATCCTCCACGCCCATAGAAGGTGGTCAGGTCATCCCTTCTTTATCCGCTCCTTCCACGGGCTCTGTCCTCCATATGATGGCCCAGTTGGATCCGACCCAACTCCAGGTCCTCTATCAGGCCATGCAAGGGTCCAATCCTCCTCCCTCCGCTACCGTCCAGGGGCACTCTAATTCTTCCATTATTGGGCCGTCTGTTCAGCCCACCCCGATTGACCCCTCTGCTCTGGCGGCTCCACAGGTCCTCGTGGGCCCATCCGATTTCTTGCCCCAACAGCACGGGGTGGCCCAATTTCACTCCAATCCGGGTCTATCTCAGGCCCAGTATCCTTCTTACGGTCCCCCTAATTCCACTAGTTATCCTTCTGCTCCTTCCTATGGGCTCCCGCCCTCGGCAACCGCCATTCCTCCTGCTCACCAGATACAATCAACTCCCTTCACTGCCCCTGCTCCCTCTCGAGAGCAGGATTTGCTTAATAAGTGGGCCACCATGCAGCAACAACTTGATTTTCTTCAGAAGAAGGTGGGCCCACAATCCTTGGCTGATATTCCCGTCCCAAGCTTCCAGAACATCCGTTTCCCTCCGCAGTCTGAGCTCCCCAACTACCGTAAGTATGATGGGAACAGCAATCCCTTCATCCATGTGAGGGATTTTCTGTATGAATCGGCGCAGTTCCAATATGATGATCGCCTTATGGCGTACCTATTTCGCCGATCATTGGATGGCGTTGCTCTGGAATGGTTTTATTCTCTGCCCCTAGAAGAGGCCGAGAGCTTCAAAGTGGTCAAGGACAAGTTTATTCAGCGGTTTCAAGACTGGGTCGGCCCGGAATATTCATTCACAGATCTGGTGGCCGAGAAAATGAAGCCGGATGAGGAATTCGCAACTTATGCAGATAGATGGAGGCAGATGGCCGCCAGGGTGCCCGACCATATTCCAGAGGAAGAAAAAGTTAAACTGCTAATTTCAAATGCTACGCCCACCTTCAAGAACATCCTGGCAATGAACGATATAGCCAATATGCATCAACTATATAGCCGGGCGCGATTTATACAAACTCAGTTTAAGGACTCCCCTATCCATTCTCTTTTCGAAAATCAAAAGCCCAAGTACCATAAGAAACCACAGGGGCCGGTTACCGAAGGAGTCCAGACAAATGAGCAAGTACAAGATGTTGCTTTTCCCTACCAAGCCGCACCATTCCGCTACAACCAAAGCCCCTGCAATCCACAAAACTCCGCTCCGCAACACTTTCAAAACACTCCAAAAAACCCTCCGCCTGCCTTCACCATCCCGCAAAACACCTTCACCGCACCACAACAACCACCACCATCACCGCAATACCATAACGTCCCTCCACCCGGCGGCTACAACAATAATAATCCCAACAGTAAGCGCCCGGCTCCCAGAAGAGCCCAATATCCTCCATTGCCAAAGACACTTACAGACATATTCTCGGCGCTCATGGCAGTAAATGCAATTCAACTTCCTCCGGAAAGGACTGTTTGGAACCCAGCTGTTGATCAAACTAAGTATTGCATGTTCCACCGGCAGCCGGGTCACACTATAGAAGGATGCTTTCACTTCCGAGATCTCGTGTACGACTTACACGAAGGACAGAGAATAGACTGGGCCGAGAGGCATAGGACCATTATGGAAATCAAAGAGAAAAGAAGGCAGCCGCAGGGGCAGCAAGTGCAGCAGCATCCAGCACCGCAGCCGCAGCAGCCGCCACAACAGCAGCCACCGCAGCAAGCACAAGATCTGGGCATCCATCAGAATCCGATGCCGAACCATCAACCCGCTCCTCCGCAACAGCCGCCAGCACCGGCACAAGTTAATGTAGTCCAACCACCAGCCTCTAACGCCGGGTGGTCATTTGATGATGATGGCGCCGCACCACAGGTCATGGCCTTCCACCACAAACCTTCCTTCATCCTCCTTACACAACCAACACCCTCTCCGCTCATCCCACCATTCACACCCGCTCCACCAAATCCGCTCACCATCCCGTCGTATCCTTCGCCAACCCCCATCACTGTCATCACACCACCATCCAATCCCGCACCTATCCTTACCCATCCATTCACCCTGCCTTCACCAGCATCCACGTCCATCACCACCCTACCACCCACCAATCCTTCACCTATCATCCGCGCATCCCCCATTAACTTCACCAACCCTCCGCTTTACCAAACTGCCTCCCCCATGCCACCTATTCCACTCATTCGCCCCGCAGGGCCCATCATACTATCCCCCGATGCCGCGGCAAATTGTGCTCTAAGGAGCGGGAAGATGTTCCATCGGAACTACGCCACTACTAGCAATCCCCAGTCTTCCCAACCGGTGGCCGAGCAAGAGGAAGCTGAACCGTTACCGGGGACTCAATATGATTTACTGCATCATCTAGATCGGGTACCCGCCAAGATATCTGTGCTGGAGTTAATCAAGAGGTCCACTCTCCATCAAGATGCACTGAGGGATTTTTTGCAGAAGGTCATGGTTAGTGAAGACATGGCAGTCGACAGTCTACCAACGGCACTAGCAACTATCTCTAAAGGGCCGGCAATCACATTCTCTGAGACCGAGCTTGCACCTCCGGGGGCTCGGCAAATGCCGCTCTGCATAACAATTACTTTGAACAAAGTCGACGTTGAAGCAGCACTGGTCGACACTGGGGCCTCAATTAATGTCTGCCCCCTCAGCACTCTCCGAGCCTGCAATATATCTGAGGAGTTACTACGGCCTACCCCCACCACTATAGCAGCATACGACAACTCAAGGCGGGCATGTCACGGGGTAGTCACTATTCAGGCTGAGCTCGGGCCTCTTTCCATGGCTGTAGAATTCTATGTACTTGATATCGACCCTATGTTCAAGGCTATCTTGGGTCGTCCCTGGATCGACACACTTGGCGCCGTGCCCTCTACCGCGCACCAATGCATTAAATTCCCTTTTCAAGGGAGGGTCGTCAAAGTTCAAAGTTTATCCACGGTACAGTCAGTGAAGGCCATCTCTGAACAGATTCTTCCTACTCTCTGGCCAAGCAGCCGGCCCGTGCTATCAGTGCTAGACCTAAACTTTCCTTGGGCGTACACCACTCCTAAGCCCGTCACTACCCCGGTCAATATCAAGGCAAAGCCGCAGATTCGAGATTCGAAGGGGTGGAACATTATATTGAAACTGGGCTATCAACCGGGGAGAGGCCTCGGTGCACAGCTGCAAGGGATGACCAAGCCCATACCAAAAGGAAGAAAATGGGCAGACGAGGTCTCGGTTACAAGGAGACAGCATTATCAATGATGGGTGACTCTGGGCCGCTTACCTGGGATTACCGTCAGCATTTTGTCAGAGGGCCCCCACAGCCGGGCACGTTAGCTGCGAAGCCAGTCCAGTCAGAAACCGACACGGTTTGTCCAGTCACCAGTCCACCCCCGTTGCCAAGGGGGCTAAATGACGATGTGATCGACTACAGCTGGGCCCTCCAGGGGCTGTTTTGTGAAAGAGGCAGCCAGAAGCCACAGAAGGTTCAGCTTATGCAATGGAGGCCGAAGAAGCGGCCTGGTGATGATTCAAAGAAAGAAGGGAGCTCGCTGATTGCTCTTTCTCTATCTCCCTCTCATTTTCAGTGCATGATCCAGCTGAAGGGGTTTGTACCCCGTCCTCCTCCGATTATGATTAATCCATCTTCAGTGATCCATTCCAGATTCCAATCAATCCTCCTGCTTATGGGCCTCGCTGCCCCATTAATCTGCCTGCTTTCCCCATCCCTCCATTTTTTAACTCTCAAATCCACGAGATGTGGGGTTCCTCCTCTTGTGATCTTTTCTTCGATTGCATCTTTCCTGAGCTGTTCCCTATGCAGCTCCCGCCTCCTCCGTCGTGCTGCGTGGTCTCCACTGATCTCCAAAAAAAAAAACGTCAAATTTGAAACGGAGATTTCAGTGGAAGATTATGCTATCCTGTCTCCATCCTCCTCGTCCCAGGGGCACGAGTCCCCTGCTCCTTCCCTTCCATTAAGCTTCCTCTCTCCTAGGTCAGAGTTAGGGTCTAGCGAGTCTAGAGAAGTAGAGTCAGTTAGGTCTAAAGAAGTAGGGTCTTGTTCTAGGTCGTTCAACCCTTCCCCTCCTGAGCCGCGCTCGCTTGCGCATCCTTCCCGATCTATTCCTGATAGGTTCTTGCAAGATCTAGCTCAGCGGTGTCATGCTCTTTTGAAGTGCCCAGAATTCGTCGCCACGGCGATTGCGATTGAAGATGAAGAGGAAATAGAAGGGGTGTGGAGCGATGACGGATTAGGCGTCTATGAAGTGCTGGATGAGAAAGATCCAATTGATGAAGACAGCGATGTAGAGGACACTGCCGACTTATATGCAAAGGGACTGAAGAGATTCGACCAGCCGTCGACGGCAGTGGATGAACCTACAAAGGAAATCAACTTGGGAACGAAGAAGATCCAAGGCCCATCAATATTTCAGCTAATCTCCCTCCACAGGTAGAAGAGGATCTAATTAAGGTACTGAGGGAGTATAGCGATTCTTTCGCCTGGTCTTATGAGGACATGCCAGGTCTTGACCCCTCCTTAGTGGAACACCGACTCGTGCTTAAACCAGGGGCAACACCTGTTAAACAAAGGTCGAGAAGATTTCACCCCCACATGGCCTTGCGGATTAAGGAAGAGGTCGACAAACTTTACAAGGCCAAGTTCGTCAGAGTAGTTTTATATCCTCAGTGGGTGGCAAACATAGTCCCTGTTCTCAAGAAGGATGGAAAGTGCGCATATGCATTGATTTCAGGGACCTTAACAAAGCATGTCCTAAAGATGATTTCCCGCTGCCTCATATAGACGTCCTTGTTGATAACACTGCCGGGTACGAAGCTCTATCGTTCATGGATGGGTACTCGGGCTATAATCAGATCCGTCTCGCTCCTGAAGATCAAGAGAAAACTTCCTTCACCACGCCCTGGGGCACATACTGCTATGTAGTTATGCCTTTTGGATTAAAGAACGCAGGCGCCACCTATCAAAGGGCGATGATGGCTATCTTCCACGACATGATGCACATCTATATGGAAGCTTACGTGGATGACATTCTGGTGAAGTCAAGATCAAAGGAAGAACACCCCTCTATTTTGGCTAAGGTGCTGCAGAGAGCCAGGGAGTACAAGCTAAAGATGAATCCGAAGAAGTGCGTATTCGGAGTCTCCTCGGGGAAGCTGCTAGGTTTCATAGTGAGCAAACGGGGGATCCAGATTGATCCTAACAAAGCACAGGCCGTCATGGATATGCCTCCGCCAAAGAACATTACGGAACTTCGAGGACTGATTGGTAGATTGCAATTCATTAGAAGATTCATATCCCAGCATTCTCAAAGGTGCCGTCCGTTTTATGAATTGCTCAAGGCGGGGGTCAAGTTCGAATGGAATCAAGATTGTCAAAAGGCCTATGAGGACCTCAAGAATATCTATCCAATCCCCCGGTTTTGCAACCTCCTGTCCCTGGGAAACCCCTGATCCTATACATCTCGGTCATTGAGGACTCCCTAGGGGCGGTTTTAGCACAAGTGGATGACGAAGGAAAAGAGCGGGCTGCGTACTATCTTTCTCGGTTGTTTAATCCAGCTGAATCCAGGTACACCGCTATGGAGAAGACTTGTGCCGCCTTAGTGTGGGTAGTTCAGAAGCTTAAACATTACTTTCTCGCCCACCCAGTTAGGCTGATCTCTAGAATGGACCCGATCCGTTATCTCTTAGAAAAGCCCGTTCTTTCTAGTAGGTTAGCTCGCTGGCAGAGCTTCCTCTCTCAATTCGATATCACCTTTGTCGTTCAGAAGGCAGTCAAAGGATATGCCATCGCTGAGCATCTTGCACATCTCCCTATTCCTCACACCGACTCTATTCAGGACGATTTCCCTGATGAGCATCTCTCTGTCCTTTCTCAGCATCCCTTCTGGTCTCTGCACTTTGATGGTGCGCTTAACTCACAGGGCCAAGGGATCGGTGCTGTCTTGCTTACTCCTGAGGGAGTAACCATCCCCTTCGCTTATCAACTTCGATTTCCTGCTACCAACAACATCGCTGAGTATGAGGCTCTCCTGGCCGGCTTGAAGCACGCCTATCTCTTAGGCGCGCGTTATTTAAACATCATAGGAGACTCTCAGCTCGTCTTACGGCAAGTTCTGTCCACTTACCGTACCCGTGACCCCAAGCTCAAGCCCTATCAAGATTTGGTCACGCTCATCGCTAAGCGATTCCGCAAGCTAATCTATATCCATACTCCCCGTTCTCTGAACATTCTGGCGGATGCATTGGCATCTCTGGCCTCCTCCTTATCCTTCCCTCTCAGTCGTAGTACTGAGACTGTCGTCGTCCAGAGGATGGACGCACCCTCTCTCCAGGATCCTTGGTTCACCAACCTTAGGAAGTCTGCAGAAGTGAGAGCTGAAAAGGAAGATCTCGAGGAGGTATCATTGGCAGAACTAGAGGAGATTTTGGATGAAGAAGAATTACCTTGGTACCATGAAATCGAGTTATTTTGCAAAGAAGGGGCATTCCCAGAAGGGGCAAGAGCTGAGCAGCGCAAAGCAATAAGAAGAGCCGCCGCAAGGTACACTATCATTGCAGGAGTACTGTACAGGCGCGCTACTAATGGAATGCTCATGAGATGCCTAGACGATGTGGAAGCTTGGAAAGTAGCAGAAGCAGCACATTCTAGCGAGTGTGGAGGTCATGTCAATGGCCAGGCTCTAGCGAAGAGATCTTAGGCAGGGCTACTATTGGCCCACTCTAGAGGAAGATTGCTCCCTCTATGTCCGGAGGTGCCTTAAATGCCAACTCCACGCTGATAAAATCCACTCTCCAGCTTCATCTCTTCATCCTATGACCGCTCCTTGGCCATTCTCTATGTGGGCTTTCGACGTCGTCGGCCCACTCGGTGATCCTAATTCTCAGACCAAGCAGAAATCCTTCATTCTCACAGCAACTGAGTACTTCACCAAATGGGCCGAAGCCGAGGCGTACGCAGAGATCAAAGCTACAACGGTGTGCCGCTTTATCATGAAGAATATCATCTCGCGGTTCGGAGTGCCAAGCAGCATCATCACCGACAACGGACCCCAGTTCGTCTCCCAGGAGCTTAAAGACCTCTGTAAGAAGTTCAAAATTACATTGCATCATTCATCACCATATTACCCTCAAGGCAACGGTCAAGCCGAAGCCACTAATAAAACTCTTCTTAAAATCATTAAGAAAACATGCGAAGCGCATAAATTTTCTGATTGGCCTGAAAGATTGGTGGAAGCTCTGTGGGCTTACCGCACCTCCGTCCGTACTCCTACGGGACAAACTCCCTATTCTCTAACCTACGGGATGGAGGCGGTGCTCCCATATGAGATCTTAATCCCTTCACTCAGAGTACAGCTCGATAAGGAACTTAATCTCGATGAACGTCGAGAGGCGTTGCTGGTCCAACTGGAACTCCTAGATGAGAAGAGGATGAATGCGGCTGATCACGTATCTGTTTATCAAAAGAGAGTTTCGCGTTATTTTCAAAAGAAGGTAATTGAACGAAAATTTTGCAAGGGTGAAATGGTTTTGAAACGCAAATTCATTCGGTCTGCAGGTCCTAGGTCTAAATTGCAACCTAACTGGGAAGGGCCGTTTGTAATAAAAGAAGCTTATTCAGGGAATGCCTATCGTCTAATCAACGCGGAAGGTGAGGAGCTCTCTCACCCGTGGAATGGGTTGTATCTTAAGCGTTTCTTTCCTTAAAAATCTAAACCATGTGCTTTTCCGGCAATAAGAACTGCCTCCCTATCTTCAAAAGAGAGTCTTGAGTAAGGCAAACACACACTACACGACGCCCCTGGTCGGGTTCCTTGCTTAAAAAGACACCGTTTTTCCTCGGCCATGCTTTGGGGGAAAGTCAAAGTCCCTGTACGTTTCATTCTTCGGCTGCATCCAGGGGCAAGGAGTAAATAAGAAGGAGGCAACCGATCCAAACTCCCTAACGAGAAGAGGTCTCAAATAGGGGCAAGTCCGTTATGATCTGACTCCACAAGAAAGAAAAGAAAAGAAAAGCAAAGGAGTGCTCTTTACCATGAAATCAAAAGCATCATCTCAAGGTCTGTGAATGAATTCTCAAAAGCTCCAAAAGAAAAAGAAAATTAGGCATGACAAGAGTGGCAGTACAGTTCCCCGCGGGACGTTATGAGCCCGGTCGCATGCATGCCTAAGTGGACAAAGGTTCGATGACGGACATAAAAAGCCCCGACACAACAGACCGAATCTCTAATAAGGTTGTACGGTGAGGGAATCAAGTTCTAAAAACTTCCATACCTGGCCTAAGCTTACCCCCCATGTTCTTTTTTTTCTTTTTAGGACTGAGACGAGTACCCTAGGTATGGCTTGGGTAAAAACACCGTCACAATGACCAGGTCTCAGCCAGAGGTTGCCACGCTATTGCACGTCGGTCTCGAGACTCAAGCTAAAACAAGGGAGGTCTCGTGTTGCTAGAGAGGCACTGGTTTTTCAAAACCCAAAAAAAACATCAAATATTTTCAAAAATCCAAAAACATCGAATATGTTTTCAAAATCCAAAAACATCGAATATGTTTTCAAAATCCAAAAACATCAAATATGTTTCAAAATCCAAAAACAACAAATATTTCCACAATCCAAAAACAACAAATATTTCCAAAATCCAAAAAAAAAACAATAAATATAAACAAATCGAATATTTCAAAAATCCAAACAAATCAAATATTGTCAAAAATCAAAAGCATTCAATACTTCCATCATCTGCATAACATGCATTGTTTTTTTGTTTTTCGCCTATTTAATAAGGCTCCACCCCTTGACCAAATATCAAGAAACGGTCATTATCTAACTTGCTCCAAGGCAAGGGGTTGAGTCTAAGAACGGATCTAACTTGTCTCATGTTTAAGTGTGTGCAGAATGCAGGGGCCAGTTCAAAAGCCAGAACTCACAGTTATGCAGGTTCAAGGCATGTAACGCATCAGTCTCAGGCCGCTGTTTCCGTGTGACGGACCATTCTCGGACCGTTAATCTCCCTTTAGCTTGAGCCCTATTTCTTGCGACCATCAACATTGTGGCGGTCTGGGAAAGGACCGTCTCTTCCTTATGACGGACCCAATCCTCTCCGTCGCTTCCTTCAGAAATCAGGTCCTCCCTGCCTCCATTCTGACGGTCCATCGTAAGACCGTTGTTACATTATAACGGCCCTTGGTACATCCGTTACTCCCCCCAGAAACTCTGATTATTCACATCAATCTAATCTTCCAAAGCACACAACTCAAGTTCTTTCAATTAAGGCAATCTCATCTCATTCAAACAAGCTTAATAAAATATAATTCATGATAAACCAAGTTCTGAGTGGCAATCTCATAACATCTTTCATAAGCAAAAGAAAATCAAGATACATTCACTTTTTATCCGCAAGAGGGCGGATTCTTCTCAAATCTTTCAGATATTCTCGGCGTGTTTCGTCGTTCTCTTCAACTTCTGCGTGCCACGGGCGCACCTTGCTGATCTCCCACATGGTCAGCGCGTTCCGGATCGCTCTTTCATCTTCCTCGGTCCCCATCTTCCTAGGTAGAAGGGGAGGGTAGTGTGATAGTGCAGAAACGCTGATTCGAGGTAACCCGATCTGAAGATGGCACCGGTGTGGGTTGTAGATCGCCATGGTAGTGTTTCCAACCAGCTGGAGGTCCAGGCCTTGACGCCGCGGTATTTTAAGAAGAATGCTTCGAAGAACGCTTGGTCGCATGATGAACTTTTCCATTGGAAGAGTTGAAGAAGAGGCGCCATTCATCCCGCGTTTTCTTATCCGCCGTCCTGCATTCAACATGAGAAGAATATCCAAAAGCCCCTCCAATGAAGAAGAGGGGGTGGCTCCCGAAGATCCGGCTCGCCGAAGTTATATCTTCCTTGGGAAGGAATTTGATTCTCACTCCTATCCAACACTCAAGGAGTATCATGGAACCGAACAAAGGCCCTCCAAGGCAAGCCGAGCTTAGTCCTTCATAGAGGTATGAGAGGACCGCTTGAGAAATAGACATACCCCGCCACAGTCCACTAATAATGCTAAGATTTTGGATATCTAAGAGGTGGTCGGTTGTGGAGAAAAGGAAGACCCCGCACAAGCAAACCGCCACCGCCTTGGCTATTGCTTCGTGTCTCTCCCACTTGTTTTTACAGTGAGACACTATCCATTGTGCCATAGGGATCAAGTGAATGTGGCGCGGGCTGATCATGGTCCGCACGTCCTTTGGGTTATGAATGAAGTCGCTTAAGATCAAGGACGGATCAATAGGTTCTATTGTATAGCAAACCCGATCCTCATCCCCCACCTTAGTCTTAGGAAGGGCTAGGTAGGTCTCTACCTCCTCCAATAGGACGGTTGCTTCAAAGGAGGGGAAGATGAAGGTATGAGTTTGTGGATGCCATAGTTCCACAAGGGCTGAAAGGCATGGCCAATCCAAAGATAATTTCTGGAAGTTTTTGCCTAGAACCAAGAGGGGTTGGAGGTGCCATGCTTTGAGGATTGATACCACCTCTAAAGGGAGTGCCTTTACCATGGGAGCCACCCACTTCAGGTTGGAGTAACACCTTGGGCCAGGAAGAGGCTTGAAGAAGAAAAGAAGAAGGAAGGTTATGAAGAAAATTAAAGTGCAGCAAAAAAATCTGAACTTTGGATGAAGTCATGCAAGCTTACCACCCTTTGGACATTAGAGCTTAGATGCTTGGGGATCGAGGACAGCCGTTGAAGCTCCCCATGTTCCCTCCTTGCAGCCTTAGGGCCGGTGTAGATCTTCTCTTCCATAGCCGCCATCTCGAAGCACCTCTTCATCTTGATTTCTGCTTGTTAGGGAGAATTCTTCAACCCTAGAACAGAGGTTTTTGCAAGCTGCGATTTTGGATAAGTTTCCCAAGTTGCTGGGGCTTTTTATTAACTTTGGAAGGATAAGATTGGAGTTGGGAGGCTTTATCTGAAATTTGGATAAGTTCTAGCAAGAGATTAAGTGGCTGAACCTCGGACTCTAAGCTCTCACGGCCGAATCCGTTTTGGAAACGACCCAGACTCTGACGGTCTGTCGTAGGGCCGTTACTTCACTCTGGCGCGCCTACCCTGGGCCGTCACTCTTTCTGTGGGTTGGGTTTTCCTTAAAGCTTGTTCTGTGGCTGTTTACGGTCTGGTCTCAGACCGTCGCCTTTCAACGGACGAACCCTAATCCGTTATATCCTTCAAATCGCTCAAGTCTCTCTCTTCTGGGCTGAACGCCATGTAACGGTCAGGTTAGGACCGTCGTTTATTTATGACGCGTCTCCTTCAGGCCGTCGCATTTTCTGCGAGTAGTTCTAAAACCATGTTCTGCCATGAACAACGGTCTGGTCTAGGACCGTTGTTTTCTTTTAACGCTCCTACCATGGGCCGCTATTTCCTCTGCAGCCCGGCTATCAGAATAAGATATTTCATGAATGACGGCCTAAGGTAGGCGCGTCGTTTGATTATGACGGTCCAAGACCAGACCGTCATTTCCTCTGCTACTAAATTCAGGCAGTTAGTCTATCCTTTGCCTAGACCTGGCGGTCTTTCACATCTGTACACCACACCTTCTCCACACAAGCATTCATTCACACATACACATCCATCATGCGTACTTTCAATCACTCATTCGTGCATATCCATTCATACATCCACATAAAAAAGTCAACAAAAATTTCATTTTCATAAAAAGGCATGTACAAGTGGTAAGAAAAGCATAAAAGTACATCATTCGGCCGGCTTATCCGTCGGGCCGCCCTCATCCTCTCCACCCTCGGGTTTCCTGGGTGGCGGTGCTATGGAAGCACTCTCCTCCTGCTGTCCTCTCTCTGCCCTCTCATTTCTCTGTTGGCCGGCGGAACTAACTAGGAAATCCCCAACCGAGCCACTAGGGGCAGCACTCCTATGAGCCCCGCTCCGGGAAGAACTCCGCTCTGGTGCCCGGCCTAGCATCCGGACCGTCTGCTCCATTGTCTGCAGCCTGATCTTCAGTGTGAAGATCTGGCGTCGCGTCTCCCGTGCCTCGGTCCGGTAGCGATCAAGATCCGCGGTCCCAAGGCGAAGGTCCTTCACCTCGGCCCGCGCCCGTGCTAAATCTGCTCGAAGTCGCTCCATCTCCACATCGTCCACATGTCGAGGGGTCTCCGCTCTCAGTCGGGCTATCTCTGCCCGCACGAGCTCCGTCTCTGCTCGAGCTCGATCAGTCTCGGCCCGGCTCCTCTCCACCTCTGCCCTCGCCTGGGTGGCCTCCGCCACTGCCGCTGCCAGCTCTATCGCCTGTAGATTGCATTGCATTGCATATAGGTTAGTCATATAAATTTAATTAGCATAAGCATAATCATAAAGCATGTAAGTATCTTACCCGCTCCGCGAGGGTGGCCTCCGCCTCCTCGGCCCGGGCAACCGCCCGAGTAAAATCAGCATCTCGCCCAGCCCTGTCTCCGCAGGCTGCGAGGACGACGATGGGGCATCCGGTCCTGCTCGTTGAGCTCCCTCTGCCCGCTGCATTGTCATAGCCAAAGCATTAGCATCATGCATAATCATAGTCATATCATAAGCATTCAGAATCTCACTAGGAGCTCCAAAGCAGTCCGGTACTCATCCCGCTGCTGGATGGTAGAGTGGAGTAGTCCCTCTAGCTCAGCTATCCGCCCCTCAGGATCGAGCTGCATGTAGAAAGCATGAGCCAGCATGTCACATCCGCATTTCATCATATAGAAAGAGTTTCTTAGTTTAGAATTGCATACCGGTCGTCGGGTACCTCGGTATACCCGGTCGCCGTAGTGTCGAGCAAAGGCCTTCAGGTAGGCCTCGTCGCTCTCTGCCCGCTCTTTCACAGCCCTGCCTCGCTGCCTCCAGTCGAGGACGTACTTCGCCTTCCGGGCACGCCAATCCACATTCCCACTAATACCTCTCGCCGACTTGCCTGGATGGTCGTCGGTGCGGCATGGAAAGGTCACCTCGGGCTGGTGTAGTCCTCGGGTCCGCAAGATCAGCCTGTAGTGCAGAGGCTCGATGATGTGGAGGCAGTGCAGCCAGACGTCTCGTCCCCGATACGATAGAGACGCCTCCACCCATGGCTGTCCTGTGTAACCCTCACCGCGGTAAGGGGTCCACCTCACCTGCAGGCATTTAGATCCATTAGCATTCGCATAGCATGAGCACATATAGGCATATAAAGCATTTAAAGCATTTAAGTTCTGGGCTCACCGATGTGTGTGGGTAGGAGTCCAGGTCCTCCTGGATCATCCGGGTCTGTCTCAAGACCGACCCCGTATCCCTCGCCACCGACCATCGCCTCGCGATCGGTATCAGGCCAGGATGGAGTAATGCGCCTCTCCCAATGCCCGGGAGGTACAAATAGCTCCAGATCTGCATTTAGGAATCAAGTCAGTTACATAAATCATCAATCATAGCATACATCATGGCATAGTAGAAAGCACTTAAGCGCATTTTTACCTGTAGGAAGGGCGAGAAGCCTCCCAGCATCGTCAGTCGGTCCGTGGTGCTCAACGAGTTGATCAGGAAGGCCAAGACCGCTGCTCCCCAGGCGTATTTCCTCACTCTGCTTAAATCCTCTATCAGCGGCAGCAGTCTGCAGCTGATGACATCCGCTCTGGTCGCGAACAGGAGCTTCCCGAACAACAGTATCAAGAAGCGCCTCATCACTCGATCCCCCTCCTCTCCTGCCTCTGCCGCCACACGAGGGCGCACCTGGTCAATCACTCTGCCCAGATGCTCCTCGGCAGTTCTCCCACGGCAATCGCTGCCCCTCTCAGCCCCAAACTCTCCTGCAGCACCGATCTCGAGAGCTGGGATGAAGACTGGCCCGGCCTGATCAGGTCCAACCCCAGTAGCTGCTGCGCTATCTCCCGATAGTCGCCGTACGTCCATCCTGTCACTGCAGCGCCGTGGACTCTCAAGCCTGTAATTCTCGCCATGTCTTCTAGCGTGGGGATCATGTGGCCCCACGGGAAGATGAACGCCCTGCTAACCGGGTCCCACCTCTCGTGCAATGCGTACAGCAATGGCGTATCCATCCGGATCACCTCGATGCTGAGCATCTCGGCGAAACCCATCTCTGCAAGTCTGTCTCTCTGGTAGTCGGGCAGTGCCTGGTACACCGCCCGAATCTGCAGCCATGAGATCCTCGATCTCCTCTTTCCCTGCATTGCATATTAGAGCACTAATTAGTCCATTCGCATCATATAGACATTGCATAAACATTAAATATCGAAAAGAAACAAAAATTTGAAAATTGAAAACCCTAAAAAGAGTTTGGAACCCTGGCAGAAGTAACGGCCCTGGGATGGGGCGTTACTTGTCTCTGACGGCCTTAGCCTGGAGCGTCAGAGAGTGACGGTCGCTGGCGGGACCGTCACTTAGTCTGCCAGTAGGGAATTTCTCCCCTGCATCCCCATGATTTCCACTTTGGCCAAATGGCCTACAAGTGTTCCTAGTGGGTTCATAGACCCATTTCTACCCTTATCCCCCACATGCATTCATAAATAAAAACATAAAAATCAAAAATTTAAAAATTAGGGCGGAGGGCCTACCTCATGGTCGAGGACCTTCCTCTTCTTCTGCTCTGGTTCCTTGGGCTCCTCTGCACCCAAGGAGGCTTCGGTTGGTTCTTCCACGACCGTGGGGACCTCCTCCTCTTCCCTTGGCTCCCTTCCCCTCGGTTCTTCCTCCACGGGCGGCGGGGTGGTCTCTCGTTCGAGCCGGCGGTGGAACCGCCTTATAGCCATCTTCTTTCCTCTCCCTCTCTTCTGAGGTGGTGGCTGCGGTGCCTCGTCGCCGGCCATTGGAGTGTGGAGATGGAGGTCGCCGGTGGGTTTTTCTGGTTTGGCGTTTTGGTTGTTTGAGCATGAAGTGAGACCGAACGGCCGTTCGGTTTGTTTTTTTGAAAACTCAGGAGAAGCGACGGTCTATCGTTAGACCGTCACATCATTCTGACGCCCCCCTCTAAGGCCGTCGCTTGTGACGGACTGTTTTATTGAAGAATTTGAACCGACTCGGTGTTGACGGACTAGGCTTAATCCGTTATTTTCATGTGACGCTCCTGAGTCAGGCCGTTATATGCTTGCAAGTTTCTTGATGAATGAATGGTCAAAATTAATGTTTAAACTTATCTCCATCATAAAAACATTTGATGAGTTTATCACACAGACAATGGTTATGCCTTAACTATTATCATAACTATCTTGTTGGCTAACCTATCTTTCATGAAAGGAACTATGAACAGAAGGCACGCTTCGCCGTCCGTCAAGCAGGTAAGTCAGGTATTGTATCTCGTTCCCTTATCCCTTAATGCATTACTATATGTTATCTATGATATATTATCTCGAGAACCGGCTGGTCATTCAGGTGTCCTGGGATCTGATGTTCCCCTTAAACAAAAATGATGATGATCTAAGTTCACATGAATAATCGTTGGATAGGCCGTTAGGTTGGAAAATTTGGGGATGATGGTTCTATCTTGCACGCCGTGGTTGCAGATAGTGTCTTGACTCTGGTTTCCCCAATCTAGCAATATTATTCTCGAGTATCTTGTTATTTTATCTTTCTTTGCATTTGCTTTGAAGATTTGTTTTTCTTTAGCCCAGCATGCATCATACGCATTCTTTGAGCATTCATGAGCTTCATTTGTTCAAGAGGTCTCATTGACGGTGAACAGCTGTGTTCTTGATCCTGGATAAGGAGAATTATTCCACTCTGAATTTGAAGGTTTCCTTCGATTTGCTCGCTTGATCTGGTTGACTGAAGATTCCTGTCTGGAGTTTAGTCTCTTTCCTTTCCGTTGCCTCCGGCGGCCAGCCGTGTTTCCTTTCCTTAGTTAATTAAATCCTCCAGACTTGCATCCTTTGGTTAGCTATTTCCTTGTGATCAGTTTTGAAGTTTTTCCAGAAAATTCTTATCGCTTGTTGGTGAAGAACGGGTGTCGTTTACCTTAACGCCCTCTTTTTGATCCACTCCGCTTCATTTCCGCTTCATCTCCATGTTCCATTTCACTTTCGCTTCACTTCCGCTCGTTCCCCTGCAAAGAGGACGTTAAGGAGGGGCATCTGTTGACACCCGTTTTATACCCAATAAGTCGGGTCATCTCCTTATTCATTCAATATGATGCTCCGAGTTGTTCACTCTTCATTGAATTCCTTTTAATCAGTTGAAGCCTGTTTTCTGGGTCTCAATTCCTGGATTAGACCTGGTTCCTGGTGGCACTTCGTTCAAAAGCTTGGCAATCCCTCCATTCTATTTTCTTGAAAATCAATGATAATAACGGTCTGGACTAGGCGCGTCATTTCATAATAACGCATGAAGCCTAGGCCGTTACTCTTTGAAGAGTCCCAAGACTTAGGGCCTCGTTGTCCTTTGATAATAACGGTCTACTCCCTAGCCGTTGTTTCCTTATGACGCCCTATGCCCTGGCCGTTACTTACTTGCAGAGTCCTATTGTTTAGATCTTCTTCCCGTCGATCTTATCCTTTGGATAGGGTTGAAAATGACGGTAATTCCTTGGAGCGTTATTTCCAAGTGGCGGTCTATCGTGCAACCGTTACTTCCTTCAGAGAGTCCTGACAGTTCAGGCCTTTTCTCTGCTACTCCGTGGACGAGATAGGGTTTTGGATTGGCATTATCTCCTTCAATTCTAATCCTCAGGACCTCTCGTTTGTTTCTTTGGACTCTTGTTGATATTATCCTCAAGGATTTGCTAAGGATTATCCTCCTTTCTTGGCTGATTTATCTTCAACTCGACCTGAGAGTTTGAGGGAGTCTATAAATAGAACCCTTGATTTCATGACCCAAGGAGAGGAAGATTTGATTCACGACGAAGTGCTGCCAAATTCAGGAGCCATCTACATCCAGGAGGAGCTGCTTCCCACGTCCATCTTCCAAGTCAAGGGAGTAATTTTGGGTTTTAGCTTGTCAAGATCATCATATTGCATGCTCAAGTTTCCCTTGGTTTTATCAATCAAAAGCATTGTCCCTCCTCTTCCTCCACGTTTTTCACTGTTGCTAAGCATACACATATCCTCCTAAACTTAAAAAACGCCCAGAGGGGTTAAAAAACCAACAACTCCCCGGTAATCCCCTCTCCTTTTGATGTTCTTAAGCTTTTTAAGGATTGATGCTATACTTATGTTGAGGGCTAATTGAGGTTGTGTTGTTTTGCTTTCTACATCCTTGGCAGGTTTTACAGGATCACTAGCACGAGGCCCAAGCCTTCTAGCCGGCTGGAAGGGTTGGAGTTCAAAGAATTCACATCTTTTCACTGCAGGTTATCTGACGGTCAGGTGCAGGAGCGTTATTTCCTTCTGGCGGTCTATCGCACGACCGTTACTTCCAAGCGACGCACAGGGTTTGGACCGTTATTTTCAAGTTGATCTGCAGGCTTTCCTTGGTTTTCTCTCCCGTGGGCGGGTGTTTCATCCACCTACTTCCAAGGTATATTCGAGTCTTTGACTCGTGTTTACTTTGGTGGCGATCACGACTTTCCTTAGTGTTGGGCACTAGCTGTCTTTTTCATCAAATCTCTTTATTCCCCTTGATTGTTCCACCCCTAGCGGTGTGTTTTTATTTATCTTTGCTCCACGCCCTGGCGTGTGTTTTTGTTTTTCCCTTAGCGTAATTTGATTGAGATAGCATGCCCATGTTAGAGTTAGATTTGATTGCCTAGGTTCATGTTCACATGTGCATAGGTTGAGCTGATCTTTGGTAGTTTATTTATCATCTCGCCATATCATTTTTCAAAACCCTCACAATCAACAAAAAAAGAAAGAAGATAAGAAGAGATAGGTAAACAAACAATCAACAACCATGAGTCATTAAGCTCATAAGCTTTGGATCAATGCTAGTAATCCAAACACAAAAGTTTCCTAGCCATAAACTATAATCAAAACCATTAAAGATAGGAATAGAATTCACACTAGCCATGATGGAAAAGATCTTTACTCTACGACCACAAGGTCGACTAAAAAAATCAGAGACGAGGCTCTAATACCAATTGTTGGCCCATAGAGATGGCAGACAAGAAGGGGGGTTGAATTGTCTCCTTGCCAAGATGGCGGAATTTAAAAACTTTCTTTACTTAACACAGCAGAATTAAACTGTTAACGTTGATTAACAAAAACTCTAGTGAGATTATGATGTTCTCTCATTCTGATCTCACTCGAATTAACAATGTAACTAATCAGACAACTCAAGCTCAACACAAACAAGTTTATGCTTAACACGGATAACAGAGGTAGCGGTGTGTGACAATGTAGTGAAATAAAAACCTGTATGGTGAACCTGTGAACGGTGATAGAGGAAATGACAATCACACATGCAATCAATCACATAAGACACAAGACTTTTAAGGTGGTTCGGGACCACAACGGGCTCCCTATGTCCACCCCTCACCCAACCGGGTGAGGCTTCACTCCACGCTACAAAACGTAGCAACACAGGGACGAACTCCAACCACACACGCTGCTTCCGCAGCAATATCCACACCGGGACGAGCCCCAACACGCTGCCATCACATCACACACACACACACACACGTTCTGTCACGTCTCGAGCACGGAAGCTTACCCGTGGCGCGACAATCCTTTATATAGAACCAAAGCGATCTAGCTAATTAGTGGAGATCTTCCTTAGACAATTTAAAGAGTGCGCAATTGACTAAGTAATTTACTAAGCTTAGAATTGAAACTAACATAAATAGTTTGAGTTGTCGATTATTACAACTAACCAAAAGGTCAAATTCGTACAATCAACTACTAGTCCTCACTCCTTTATTAGTTTTGATCAAAGGAAATACAAATGACATAACTAGATAATACAACTGACATACGTAGGGTCACAATTAACACAAAATAGTGAAATTACAATAACACAATTGACAACACTATTAACATGACAATTGATGACTCCATTCTACACTCATCACTCAGACTCTTCCCCTTCCGTGTTCTGGCCGATATCCAAACTACCTGAAAATGTTAGAAAATAACTAGATGAGCGAATCGCTCAGTAGGAATTACATCTCAAGATTTAACATGCTTTAAGTGATTTACAAGTTCAATTAATGTCAGTAAAGCTATGCATGCAGATGAGTAGATATCAAGGATTGTAAAAATTGACAAGAGCAGTGAAGAAATAACAAGTGAGAGTATAAGGATTCCAACTTCAATGCAACAATAGCAAGAGATTCAAGCAAGTAATAACTGGAATTAACAAAATCTTTCCAAGAGAGTAAGAACTCATGTCAAGCAAATAATAGAAAGTAATATAAATTCAAGCATGTAAAATTAGAATTGGCTATTTATCAATTTCATTCAAGCAAAACTTTACCCTTCTGCGGGTCTCAAGTCAAATCAATCAAGTAATATCACGAGCATGAGTGGAATGTCTAAAGTCTAGCAAGCAAGTACTCCGGTGCAATGTCAAACACCGTGGTCAATAAACTCCCATGGGCACAAGTACCTTCGGGTGCTCCTCCCAAGACCAGACCGGGCCCTATATGCACATCATTAATCATGTTTGTTGACATCCAATATGGAATTTCAAGGTTTGACCAGTATGATATATAAGGCGGAATTATGGAATAGAATCCAAGGGCGCATTGATGTGTAGGGATGAACTAGGAGTGGAAACCAGTAACGTTTGATACAAAAAAAAACTAGATAAGAGAGGTGCCTTATGGGCCACCTGACAAGTTTAGAAACGACACCCTCACTGTGGGATGCCCTTCCTGGAAACTATACAGGATTTAGAGGACCCTGTCAGGAGTTAAATGGCACCTTTCAAGCTGCCATCTATCAGTGGAGATGGCAAAAGTGAAAGCCTAACGATCACGTTAACGCAATGAGCTAGCTGTGTCGACTCAGCAGTTCATCGCGTCAACGCGGTGAACATGCTGGGTCAACTCTGCAGTTCATCGCGTCAACGCGGTGAACAGGCTGGGTCGACCCTGTGGACAGGCTGGGTCGACTCTGCAGTTCATCGCGTCAACGCGGTGAACAGGCTGGGTCGACCCTGTGAACAGGCTGGGTCGACTCTGCAGTTCATCGCGTCAACGTGGTGAACAGGCTGGGTCGACCCTGTGAACAGGCTGGGTCGACTCTGCAGTTCATCGCGTTGACAGGCTGGGTCGACGCTGTGAACAGGATGGGTCGACTCTGCAGTTCATCGCGTCAACGTGGTGAACAGGCTGGGTCGACCGTGTGAACAGGCTAGGTCGACTCTGTAGTTCATCACGTCAACGCGGTGAACAGGCTGGGTCGACCCTGTGAACAGGCTGGGTCGACTCTGCAGTTCATCGCGTCAACGCGGTGAACAGGCTGGGTTGACCCTGCAGTTCATATCTGCTCAAAATGGCTTAAGGTATTAATCTTTGATTAAGCTAGGGTTAACTGGACGATTAGTTTAACATCATGACGTTAGAAAGCACCCATGGGGCTGCCATCTCTTAGAAGAAGGTGCCCTTGGGTCTGCCACCTTCTATTAGAAGGCACCCTAGGGGCTGCCATGAATTTTTTTTTTATATAGGTGCCCAAGGGGGCGCTCTTCACAGAGGGGTAGTTTGCCCATTTCCTATTTAGAATGAGCGTCTGTTCTACAGCCGTTGTTCAGTGAATAGCATCCGGGTCAGGGACGCCCTTTGATTTAAGTTGATTTAGGTAAAACTGATGACATGGATAGATAGAGAAAATTGTAAGGATTATAGATCTTTATTCATGCACTCGTTTCATGCTTTAGTTGCTTAAATATCATATTTTTAACATGACGTATCATGCTAATTTTCATTTTTAAAGGAACTAAAAGGAGACAAAGTTTCTGGATATGCTACCTAATAGATTAATTAGGTATACTAATTAGTTAGTAGATCAACTAACATGTTAATTAGGTATGTTAACAGGTTAGTTAAACTAATAGGTTACGTAAAAATACGATAAAACTTACGTTAGACGGATATATCGTATGGATATGAAGCTAATACATGCCAACTACCCTAGATTGAAGCTAATACATGCTAATCAATGCTAATCATCTTGGGTATAAGTCTACTACATGCTAATTATCTTAGGTACGAGGCTAATACATGCTAATCATCCGAGATTTAAGCTAACACATGCTAATTATTCTAGGTATGAGACTAATACTTGCTAATTATCTTGGGTATGAAGCTAATACACGCTAATCATCCTAGATTTAAGTCAACACATGCTAATTATTCTTGGTAGGAGACTAATATTTGCTAATACTTGTTAATACATGCTAATTATTCTGGGTATAAAACTAATACATGTTAATTATCTTAGGTATGAAGCTAATACATGCTAATCGTCCTAGATTTAAGCTAACATATACTAATTATTCTAGGTATGAGACTAATACTTACTAATACATGCTAATTATTCTGGGTATAAGGCTAATACATGCTAATTATCTTAGATATGAAACTAATACATGCTAATCATCCTAGATTTAAGCCAACACATACTAAATATTCTAGGTATGAGACTAATACTTGCTAATACATGTTAATACATGCTAATTATTCTGGGTATAAGGCTAATACATACTAATTATCTTAGGTATGAAGCTAATACATGCTAATCGTCCTAGATTTAAGCTAACACATGCTTTATAAACACTAAATATCTCATGGAAATGAGCCTAAGACTAAATGTCTAGACTAATCATCCTAGATTAGCTAATAGTTTAGTTAAAAGTTGAGAACACCTACCTATGTGAAGTGGCAGTAGTTGTAGCAAATGGAAGAAGCAACTCTTCCCTTCTCTGCAACCCTTCAGAAATGTCTCCCCTTCTCAACAGCAAGCCTTCTAACTAACGAAGGTTTGCTTCGTTAGGAGTATAATATAAGGTTTGAGTTGACAAGAGGGGGAAACAAGATCCGTGAAAATCGGATCTCAGTGGGATGCCAGCTTATACAGGCCGTTGGGGATAAGGAAATCGAAAGGTTTGTGTGGTGGATTGTAGCTCCTATGAGAGGGTGGTTTATTTATTTTAAACTTCCCACTTAACTTTCATGATTTTTATCTTTAAAATTTGATGGAGTTAGTTAATGAAATTTTATGGATAAGATCCTTATATTTTTCTCTATTTTTACATATAATTCTTTTTTAAAAAATTCTTTTTAAATAAAAAGTGGTACTATTCATGTCACTATTCACATTAGGAAATAATGACTTGTTTGTGAATAACGATAACGTGAATCACTTGGAGCATTTTTCTACCACCCTATAAGGACCGAAATTGTACATATGTCCTTACAAACCTTGTGTATTTACTTTACTTGCATAATGACATCTTACATGTCGTTATTTTTTTAAGTAACGACTTAACAACGGTTGTTATTTTGAACGGAGATTTTTGCATTCACCCTATACTTAACCAAAATTATCTATATACCCTTTCTTACTTCCTAAATTAGGTTTATCCTTTAATTCTTCATCTATATATCCTTATTTCTTTCAAGCAATGATATAAATGAAAATTTTAAATTATTAAATTTTATAATTTATAAAAATATGATTATAATTTATGAAAATATGATTTGACATCTTCTAAAGTATCCATTGGTTTTTGAAATATTAATTAAATGGTCAAAATGGTTAAAAAAATTTTTTGTGCATTTATATTTTAAATTTTTCGGGTGTTACACACTCCCCTACTTACAAGAATTTGGTCCCCAAATTCAATTGTATAAGGGTAAATTCAACTACATAAGGATAATGTAGAAAGTATAAGATACTTACCGACTAAAATAGTTCTGGGTATCTTCTCTTCATAGATTCCTCGGTCTCCCAAGTTGCTTCTTACTCCGAGCATCGATTCCATTGGATTTTCACCATAGGGATCGTCTTGCTCATTAAAACTCGGACTTCGCGGTCGAGGATCCGCATCGGCCTTTGCTCATAAGTAAGATCCCTTTGAATCACCAATTCAGCATGGTTGATGATGTGAGAAGGGTCGTACACATATTTCTTCAGCATAGATATATGAAATATGTTGTGCACTTCCGAGAGTTGAGGAGGTAAGGCAATGCGGTACAACACCTCGCCCACTCTTTCCAATACTTCAACTGGACCGATAAACTTTGGTGTAAGCTTGTCCTTAACACCGAATCTTCTAATACCTCGGCCGGGAGATACCTTGAGAAATACATGGTCACCCACTTGAAATTTCAAATCTCTCCTTCTGTTACCAACATAAGATTTTTACCTACACTGAGCTACCTTGAGTCTCTCTCTGATAAGGTGTATCTTTTCAGTTGAATCTCTAACCATATCTGGGCCTAGAAGTTATCTTTCACCGACTTCATCCCAGCATATTGGAGATCGACAACTCCTGCCATAAAGTGCCTCGAAAGGTGCCATCTGGATACTGGCTTGATAACTGTTATTGTAGGTAAATTCGACTAGGGGTAAGTGGTCATGCCAGCTTCCGCCGAAATCTATAATGCAAGCCCTTAACATATTTTCAACAACCTGATTTGTTCTTTCAGTCTGACCGTCTGTCTGGGGATGAAAAATAGTGCTAAAGTTGAGTTTCGTTCCCAGAGAGTGTTGTAGACCCTTCCAAAAATGAGAAGTAAAGCGTGGGTCTCGATCAGATACTATAGACACAGGAATTCCATGCAATCTAGTAACCTCCTTGATATATAAGTTAGCAAGAACATCAACCGACCATCGACTCTTGATAGGCAAGAAATGAGCCGATTTAGTAAGGCGATCGATGATTACCCAAATTCCATCATATCCGTCCCTAGACTTGGGCAAACCCATGATAAAGTCCATACCGATGTCTTCCAATTTTCACTTGGAGATATCTAGTGGATGCAGTCTTCCAGCGGGCTTCTGATGTTCCACCTTCACCTGTTGACATGTCAAGCATCTAGACACGAAGTCTGCTATCTCTCTTTTCATGTTGGGCCACCAAAAGGTTCTTTTTATGTCTTGGTACATCATAGTGGCTCCAGGGTGTAATATCCCGGACCTTTCGGATCCTTTCTTCGTGGGTCCCGGATTTGGTTTTCGGAGTGTCCGACTCTGTTGCGTCCGAAATTTTGATCTTCTTACGGTGGCACGGGTGTCGGTTTGCGTGCCATGGGACCTTTGTTCTGTAGAGTACAGGGCTTTCTTTTCCGAGGTACTCCCCTACCACTAGTGTAGTGGTTTCTCGTTTTACAAGGTAGGGTTCGAGTGATCCCTACTGAGTCTTGTTCCGAGACTCATTCCCTACGTATTTTCACCGTGTTTTAGGTGAGGCGCCTCCCCGGGGAGCGCGTCTGGGGTGCAGCGTGGTGCGGGTGCCCAGAGGTAGTGCCAGAGGTCAGAGCCGGGGTATGCCCCGTGTAGCTGTACTTTTCTTCCTTGTCACTGTACTAGTCGTGGACTATTGTTATTGTTGTTAATTTCTATTGTGGACCATGTAAAATGTTAATTTATTTCCTGCTTAATATTATAACTGTTTAATTTCTGCAATTATTCGTGATACTTGTGTAGTCTCCACACCATCCTTTTAACCCTTCCGAGTCTTCGGGCTCGTGGGTGGCGGTGCGAGTCTCGGGTTATCGGGCCTTCCAGGTAATCGGATTCTCGGGTCGTTAAAGCTGGTATCAGAGCGCGGTTGTGGAATTACATGAGAATCATAGGTAATTGTAGTGGTCCACTAGTCCACAGCAATGATGTACAGGTGACGCTGGCATTGGGCACCGCGGGTTTATTTTGACCTTGCCGTTTTCGTGTTTTCTGTCTTGTGCTTTAGGAGCGAGTATGGCGCCGAGGCGGAGCTCTCGCTCTCAGCAGGGGCAGTCGACTGGAGGCCAGGAGATCTAGCAGGGGGTCCAGAGGGACCAGGAGGAGCATAGTAGAGCGCCACCGGGGGCTACCAAGGCCGCGGATACTGCGAGAGTTCCGGGGGCCGAGGATTTCTTCCGTGGCATGTACCAGCTTATGTCTCAGCAGTTCGGCGGAGAGGCCGGTGAGGGCTCGTCAGTCAGGGGTGGGCCAGGCCGAGCAGTGAGAGACTTCATGTAGTTCCATCCACCTTACTTTAGCGGCCAGGCAGACCCTGATGCGGCTCGTGATTGGCTCGATGAGATGGAGCGGGTGTTCAGTTCTGCGAAGAGTGCTGCCGAGGACAGAGTGGTGTTGGCCTACAACCAATTGCAGGGTACGGCTCGGAGGTGGTGGTCTTCCGAGTGGAAGACATCTTTTCAGCTTCGTCCACTTGAGCAGATCGAGTGGGATGATTTCGTTAGAGCTTTCGAGCGTACGTACTATCCAGATTATGTTGCTACGTAGCGGATGCGGGAGTTTCTGGAGCTGGTGCAGGGTGACATGTCCGTGTTGCAGTATAGGGCCCGATTTGTCGAGCTGGGTCGGTATGCACCTCACATCATGGATCATGAGAGGGTGAAGACCGCGCAGTTTGTGCAGGGCTTGAGGCTGGAGCTGAGGCACCATTTGATCGCGAACGGGGCCACTGATCTAGAGACAGCGTCTCGTGTTGCGGCTTCGTTAGAGATGGATATGCAGAGGATCCGAGGACCGATCAGCCAGGGACAATCCTTGTCAGGTCGCAGCCAGCAGTCGGCTACCCAGCAGTAAAATTCTTTCCAGCATGTGCCGGGTGGTTCAGGAGTACCGGCATCGGCAGCTTCGGTGACATGATCTGCGTCCTTTGGCACGAAGGTCAAGAAGTTCTTCGCGAAGAATTTCCAAAAAAAGAAGTCCAAAGATCAGGGGCAAGCTTCATCGGGCAGTGTACAGCAGCCGATTCCTTTGCAGCGTCAGGGATCAGTGGGTGGATCGCGAGGACCTTGTCCACGGTGTGGTGGGACCCACCCAGGCAGGCAGTGCACGGCGCCGATCATCTGTTTTCGGTGTGACCAGCCAGGGCATATGACGCGCGACTGTCCTTAGAGACCGCCGCAGCAGCAGTTTCCTCAGCAGCAGCAGGTTCCCCAGCAGCAGAGGCAGCAGCAGCAGCAACAGGGACAGTATCCGCCGCTACCCAGGTCAGCTAGTGTGGGAGGCAGGCAGAGGGCTCGGGGCCAGATCACGCACATGACCAGGGCAGAGGCAGTGGCGTCGCAACTCGTGGAAGGTACCGTTCAGATTTTGGGTTGTGCGGCTCGGGTTTTATTTTATTCTGGCGCGTCTCATTCGTTTATTTCGGAGGATTTCGCGTCGAGCGTCGAGGAGTCGGTGACCCAGTTGTCCTGTGATTTGGCAGTGGATTTGCCTTCGGGTGACTTTATGATCACTCCGTATTGCTTCGATCAGGTTCCGGTTTGGATCGATGGGCGGAGTATGCCATGCAGGTTGTATGCGTTGCAGCTTCGGGATTATGATGTGATTCTAGGCATGGATTGGCTCGAGACCCATGGAGCGGTGGTGGATTGTGGAATGAAGAGGGTCTACTTCCAGCATCCGAGTAAGAGGACCTTCTATTTTCAAGGTATCCGTTCCGCCTCTTCTCGATTCCTTATCTCTGCTATTCGAGCCCGTTGATTGCTTGATTCAGGTTGTCAGGGTTTTCTCGCGTCCGTGGTTGTGTCTGACCGGATGGAGCTGGATGTCGAGGACATTGCGGTGGTGTGCGAGTTTCCCGACGTTTTTCCCGAGGAGTTGCCTGGATTACCTCCCCAGCGGGAGATCGATTTCGTGATCGAGGTTGTGCCTGATACGGGACCTTTGGCGAAGGCTCCCTACCGTATGGCCCCCGCTGAGTTGAGGGAGTTGAGGGCGCAGTTGCAGGAACTGTTGGCCAAGGGGTATATTCGTCCTAGTTTTTCCCCGTGGGGTGCGCCCGTGTTGTTCGTGAAGAAGAAGGACGGTAGTCTGCGCTTGTGCATTGACTATCGGCAGCTGAATGAAGTGACCATTAAGAACAAGTATCCGTTACCGCAGATTGATGATTTGTTCGACTAGCTACAGTCTGCGCGAGTGTTCTCGCGGATTGATTTACGGACCGGTTACTATCAGCTGAGAATTCACGAGTCCGATGTGGAGAAGACTGCATTCAGTACGAGGTACGGGCATTATGAGTTTTTGGTGATGCCGTTCGGGCTCACCAATGCCCCTGCAGCCTTCATGGACTTGATGCAGAGGGTGTTTCATCCGTATTTGGACCAGTTCATGGTCATCTTTGTGGATGACATCCTTGTTTATTCGCGGTCTGTCGAGGAGCACGCGTACCAATTGGGTGTGGTGCTGCAGACGTTGCGAGATCACCAGTTGTATGCGAAGCTCAGCAAGTGCGAGTTTTGGCTCAACGAGGTGCACTTTCTAGGGCACGTGATTTCTGGTGATGGCATTTCCGTGGACCCCGCCAAGGTCGAGGCAGTGATGCAGTGGCCGAGGTCGATGTCGATAACGGAGATCCGGAGTTTCTTAGGGCTTGCAGGTTATTATCATCGGTTTATCCAGGTTTTTTCTCGCATTGCGACCCCGATCACTAGGTTCACGCGGAAGGATGTGCCTTTCGTTTGGTCCGAGGAGTGTGAGCAGCGCTTCAGGGAACTGAAAAGATTGCTCACCTCGGCTCCGGTGTTACTTTTGCCTTCTGGATCGGGAGGTTTCGTGGTGTGTACAGATGCTTCCGGCGTTGGGTTGGGTGCTGTGTTGATGCAGCATGGTAGAGTGGTGGCTTATGCATCTCGGTAGCTAAAGCCCCACGAGGAGAACTACCCTACCCATGACCTTGACTTGGCGGCGGTGATCTTCGCGCTGAAGATCTGGAGGCATTATTTGTACGGCGAGAAGTTCGAGATGTTTACTGACCATCAGAGTTTGAGGTATGTGTTCTCGCAGAGAGATCTGAACCTCAGGCAAAGGCGTTGGATGGAGTTCATGAAGGATTATGACTTCACCCTGTCTTATCAGCCGGGCAGGATGAATGTCGTTGCTGATGCCTTGAGTCGGAAGGTGGCGGTCAGTACCTTGATATTGAGGAAGTGGAGGCTCTGGGAACAAGTGCCCGAGGTATCTTTCAGGCTCAAGATTCCCAAGAGCCAGGGTTGGCAGTGCTTGCGAGTCTGACTATCACTCCTGCTATCCGTCGTCAGGTGACAGAGGCTCAGCATGCAGACCCTGAGTTACCCCGGATTCTAGCTGTGGCTGATGTGGAGCTGGGTGAGGATAGCGCTGCTAGGTTTCGCGGCAGGCTGTACGTCCCAGTGAAGGAGCAGGTTCGTCGTGCGGTGTTACGCGAGGCTCATGGGAGCAGGTACACTGTGCACCCGGGTGCGACGAAGATGTATCGGAACTGGCGGAGGCAGTTCTGGTGGCCTGGCATGAAGAGAGATGTCGCAGAGTTCGTGGCCAGGTGCCTGATCTGTCAGCAGGTGAAGGCGGAGCATCAACGACCAGGAGGTACTCTCCAGCCCTTGGATGTTCCTGCTTGGAAGTGGGACCATGTGACCACGGATTTCGTGGTGGGATTGCCGAGGACCCCGAGTGGGCAGGACAGTATTTGGTTGCAAGTGGATCGACTAACGAAGGTGACGCGGTTGTTACCGGTCAAAGTCAGCTGGAGCGTGTCTAAGTTGGCTCGTCTTTATGTGGAGCGGATCGTGCCGTTGCATGAGGTTCCCATTTCGATCGTGTCGGATCGGGATCCGCGCTTCACTTCTGGATTCTGGAGGAGTTTCCAGCGAGCTCTTGGCACGGAGTTGGCATTTAGCTCGGCGTATCATCCCCAGTCAGATGGTCAGTCTGAGAGGACCATTCAGACTTTGGAGGACATGCTGAGATCCTGCTGTCTGGAGTGACAGGGGAGTTGGATTCATCACCTACCGTTGGTGGAGTTTGCCTATAACAACAGCTATCATTCGAGCATCGGCATGGCTCCTTATGAGGCATTGTATGGGCGTCCTTGTTGGACTCCACTTGATTGGTTTGAGGTGGGTGAGCGTGTTTTGACGGGACCGGAATTGGTGCAGCAATGTGTGGATGTTGTGCACCTGGTTCGTCAGAACATGTTGGCGGTCCAGAGTCGGCAGAAGAGCTATGCTGACCGTAGGAGGCGGCCTCTCGAGTTCGCTGTGGGCGATCATGTGTTCTTGAGAGTTTCTCCGATGAAGGGGGTGATGCGTTTTGGACGGCGTGGGAAGCTGAGTCCCCGCTATATTGGTCCTTTCGCGATTGTGGAGCGCATCGGTGAGGGTGCTTACCGGTTGCAGTTACCTCCTGAGTTAGCGTCGGTGCATGACGTGTTCCACCTCTCGATGTTGCGGAAGTATATGCCCGATGACTCTCATGTGCTCGAGTTTTCCATTTGGCCTGAGGTGACCCCAGATCTTTCTCTCCCAGAGTTTCCGATCCGCGTGGAGGATAGGCGAGAGCGGCGCCTGCGGAACAAGGTTATTCCCTTGGTCAAGGTCGTGTGGCAACGACACTCTGGTGGTGAGGCTTCGTGGGAACGTGAGGACGAGATGCGTCAGCAGTTCCCGTATCTGTTTGAGTGAGTCTTCCTCTTCTTTCCACTTTGGTTGTTCTCAATTTCGAGGATGAAATTCCTTAAGGGGGGAGGGCTGTAATATCCCGGACCTTTCGGATCCTTTCTTCGTGGGTCTCGGATTTAGTTTTCTGAGTGTCCGGCTCTGTTGTGTCCAAAATTTCATTTCGGACATCTTTCGTGTTCGGATCGGGGCGATCCGGAGTTGTTTCGGAGGCCCGGAGGCGTTCAGCGGCTTTTCCGTGTGTGTTTTCTGATTTTCGGTGTGTGTTTCGGCTTTTACTTCGGAAGCTCGCTGCGTGTGAACCGGGCCGTTCACCTGGGCACGAGTGGTACCGTTGCGATCGGTGCGTTTCGAGGATCGCGCGGGTGTAATTTTCTATTTTTTTGAATTTTTCAAAATTTCTGGATTTTCTATAAAACCCCCCTATTTTCTCTCTCTCCCCCACCTTCTTCTTCTTCTTCTTCTTCTTCTTCCTCCTTCCTCCACCACCGTAACCCTCTCCCTCTCCCTCTCTTCCTCCCGGTTGACCGCGGCGGACCCCTCTCCGGCTGCAGACGCCGGCGGGGCGACGGCGCGGTGACGTGGGCGGCGGCGAGGCGATCGTGGGGGCGTGCGGTGCTCGCGGGAAGCTTGAAGGACGAGGGTTTTCTAAGGCATTTTTCGCGATTCACGAACGATCCGGCGAAGCATTCGCTCCATTGAGGTAGGGTGACGTTCCTTAGCCTCTTGCCGTTCATTTCCGTGGTTTGTAGGCCGCGGGGAGGCCGAGAGGGGCTGGATTGAGCGGGTTTGGGGTTTTCCATGATTTGGGTATAGCTCGCCCGATCTATGGTTTTAGCCCGCGATTTCACGTTTGGATGGCTTAGATGCATGCTAGGGGTCCCCAGGGGTCTTCCCCTTTGTTTCCCCCCTCTCCGGTGGAGGCACGGGGGCGTGGTCGAAGTTTTTTGGGTTTTTCCGTCGTAGCGTGCTCGGGAGTGTGTAACGGTCACTCCAGTGACCGTCACATGCTTGTGACGCCCCTAGAGGGGTGCGTTACATTCCTGAGTAGTGTTTTTGGGGGTCGGGGGCTGTAACGGCCTCACGATAGACCGCCATTTGCCTATGACGCGCTTGGGTAGGGCCGTCAGGGGCTTTCGACCGTTGGGGGTCAGGCCATGTAACGCACCGGGCTAGGCGCGTTACATGCGTGTAACGCGCTGGGCAGGCGCGTTACTTCCTGTTTTCACCCCAAGTGTGAGGGCCATGTAACGCGCTGGGCCAAGCGCGTTACATGTGTGTGATGCGCCGGGGCTGGGCCGTTACATCCCTTTTGGCTTTGGGAGCGTGGGGGTGTGTAACGCATGGGGCCAAGCGCGTTACATTCTTGTAACGCGCCTGGACCAGGCCGTTACATCCCTTTCCCCTCTGACCGTGTGACGGTCTGTTTTGAACCGTTAGGCGCATGTAACGGTCTCGCCTAGACCGTTACTTACTTGTGACGGCCCTAGGGTGGACCGTCACATGCCTGGTTGCCCCATGAGGGTGGCAACCCCGTTTTTACTCTGACTATGGCCACCGTGTGACGGGGCTGGTGTGTGGGGTGATTCCCACACGTTGTCGGATTCGGACGTTACTTTCCGTTGACTCGAGAGTCTACTCCTTTGTGACCCTCCACTAGTCGTAGCCTATCAGTACGCGTGTGCTGGTCGCAGCAGAGAGTGGTGTACGGGTTTACCCTGAGGACGGTTTTAGACTGGTTACCATCGGGCCCCTCGTCACATCAGAGTCCAGTGCCAGGGGAAAACCGGTCAGAGGGCCAGACCTAGGACGCGTGGTCTGTGTGTGCACACGTGGTTGGGGACAGTGGACGCACGTCGATGGGCGTGACCCCAGCTAGTCACTTGTTGTGGTTACTTGTACGGTGTTCGCGCCTCTGGTAGGAGCTACCACGCCAGGCGGTTCACCTGCGGCGCGGCGTAAGACGTCAGGGGACGCTACCGGCTGTGCTTCTAGTGGGTGGTACTCCTGTCGAGTACGGAGTGACAGTCTGTCAGTCATGTGTTTCCGACCTTCGGGTTTTGTCGGGCTGGCCGTTGAGCTTCGGTCTTCTTACCGTGGCACGGGTGTCGGTTTACGTGCCATGGGACCTTTGTTCTGTAGAGTACAGGACTTTCTTTTCCGAGGTACTCCCCTACCACTAGTGTAGTGGTTTCTCATTTTACGAGGTAGGGTTCGAGTGATCCCTACTGAGTCTTGTTCCGAGACTCATTCCCTACATGTTTTCAACGTGTTTCAGGTGAGGCGCCGCCCCGGGGAGCGCGTCTGGGGTGCAGCGTGGTGCGGGTGCCCAGAGGTAGTGCCAGAGGTCAGAGCCGGGGTATGCCCCGTGTAGCTGTACTTTTCTTCCTTGTCACTGTACTAGTCGTGGACTATTGTTATTGTTGTTAATTTCTATTGTGGACCATGTAAAATGTTAATTTATTTCCTGCTTAATATTATAACTGTTTAATTTCTTCAATTATTCGTGATACTTGTGTAGTCTCCACACCATCCTTTTAACCCTTCCGAGTCTTCGGGCTCGTGGGTGGCGATGCGAGTCTCGGGTTATCGGGCCTTCCCGGTAATCGGATTCTCGGGTCGTTAAACAGGGTGGATCGTATACCTCGATCGGTGAGATTCTTCAAGAATCCCCTTCTTCAGCTCAGGACTGTCTGGTACACATGTTTGTTCATGGTATAATAATCTGCCATCCAGTGCCAACTTGAAATCATATTTCTCCTCCAGCTTCTCTTTTATTTCCACTAGGGTAGGATCTTCTTCTTGCAACCTCTTGATTTCAGCTAGCAAATCCGGATGCACACTTATGAGAGATAGAGTAATACAACCGTCATTCTCATCCATGCTTATATTGAGTTCAGAGAATTTTTCTAGCAACTTCCATTCTTGAACCATACAGTTGGTTACTAGGACTCTCGGCTTCCGACTAAGGGCATCTGCTACGAAATTACCCTTACCAGGATGATATTGTATAGTGAAGTCGAAATCCTTGAGATACTCGAGCCAACGCCTTTGTCGCATGTTTAGCTCCTTTTGAGAGAATAGATATTTAAGGCTTTTATGATCGGAGTATACGGTGAATTACTCTCCGTAGAGATAGTGCCTCCAGATCTTTAAAGCCAATACCACTGCGGCTAGTTCCAAATCATGCACAGGGTAGTTTTCTTCATGCTTCTTTAATTGCCGGGAAGAGTATGCAATGACCCTTCCATTCTGCATCAATACGCATTCGAGGCCGATACCAGATGCTTCGGTATATACTTCATACTTCTCTCCTTCAATTGGTAGAGATAAGACCGGAGCAGTAGTCAAGAGATCCTTCAAAGTTAGGAAACTCTTCTCAGAGTCTTCACTCCATTCATAAGGCACTTCCTTGCGAGTCAATCTGGTAAGAGGGACAACAATCTTGGAGAAGTCCTTAATAAAACGTCGGTAGTAGCTAGCTAGACCCAAGAAGCTACGAATCTCCGTTGCATTCGTTGGTCGTCCCCAATTTTGTACAGCTTCGACCTTCGCAGGATCAATAAAAATTCCATTCTTTGATATGACATGGCTTAAGAAGGACACTTCTTCAAGCAAGAACTGGCATTTGCTGAATTTGGCATATAGTTTGTTGTCTCGCAATATCTGTAATGCCTTCTTGAGATTCACTTCATGATCTTCTTCAGTTTTTTAATAGATCAAAATATCATCGATAAAGACCACAATAAATTGGTCTAAATAAGGCCTGTAGATGTTGTTCATTAACTGCATAAAAGCTGCGGGGGCATTTGTTAGTCCAAAAGGCATAACAGTAAATTTGTAATGCCCATACCTGCTTCGAAATGTAGTTTTGTATATGTCTTCTTCTTTGATCCTCAATTGGTGGTAACCAGACCAAAGATCAATCTTGGAGAAATAGTTAGCTCCAGACAATTGGTCGAACAACTCGTCAATTCTCGGCAGCGGGTACTTGTTCTTGATTGTAAGATGGTTCAACTGTCGATAATCAATGCATAGCCTCAACGTTCCATCCTTCTTCTTAACAAAGAGCACGGGTGCTCCCCAGGGGGAAGTACTCGGCCTAATGAATCCCTTTTTCAGTAAATCCATTAGCTGCTCTTTTAGCTCCTTCAACTCGGCGGGAGACATTCTGTAAGGTGCCTTAGACACAGGACCGGCACCAGGAATAATGCCGATAGTGAACGACACTTCCCTCTCCGGGGGTAAACCAGGTAATTCTTCAGGAAAAACATCTAAAAAGTCCCGAATTACGCGGATGTCTTCAATTTCAGTCTTCTCGACTTCCATGGCAGTCACAAAAGTTATGAAAGTCACACATCCTTTATTCACAAGTTTTCTAGCTCGAAGAGCAGAGATGAGAGGGGGTTTATTCCGAGGGCTAACATATACTAACTCGGAATAATCTGTAAAAGTTATCTTGCCATGTCGGCAGTCTACTGTTGCTTGGTAGGTGGATAACCAGTCAGCTCCTAATATGACATCATAATGCTCCATATCAAGGCATATCATGTCGATTGGCAGATTGTTACCTTGGACCATAACCTCACAACTTGGGTAGTGATGCATGATATCAGACTTGTTTCCAAGAGGTGTAGATATTACTAAATCTAACCATTCAGGTTCTTTAGAAAATGAGGCAATAAATCTCTTGGAAACAAATGAATGAGTTGCTCCAGTATCAAATAGAACTTTAGCAGGTTTAGAGCAAACAGTTAATGTACCTTCCACGATTCCTCCTTCCATGTGTTCCATCCCTTGAAGAGCTTGTAGACGGCCTTGTTTCTTTACCAGACGCTTCTCGTCTTTGTTGACTTGTTCCTTCATCAAGGGGTAGTCGGAGATTCGATGCTCTCGACTCCTACATCGGAGACACGCTCCCAGTTTCCTCCAGCATTCCTCAGTCTTATGACCAGCCTTCTCACAATACTTGCAGATTTCCTTGGAAGGTGTGATGGCGGAGGAAGGCTTATTGCCGATTGTGGAGAAGGGCTTATTACTTTTCTGGAACCTCTTCTCTTTGGAAAATTCTCCTCCATTGAAGAATCGCTTCTTGCCAAATGGTGGTTTGAAGTTTCCCGGACTTGTGACGGTTTCCTTCTTGTCCTTGCCTCGAATCCTTTCAGAGAATTCAGTGGCATCTTCTAGCAATTGAGCACGCCGAACCATTTCCGAATAGACTTGGATGTCTATCGGCGCAAGCTGTGTAATATATTGGGGCCGAAGTCCGTTGAGGAATCTCCTTGCCTTCATCCTTTCCGTACACACGAAGTGGGGTGCATATCAGGAAAGTCTTGAGAATTGGGCCTCATATTCGGCCACCTTCAGGCTCCGTTGCTTTAACGCGGCAAATTCCACGGCCTTCTTCTCTTGAACACGGTCAGAAAAATACTTGCTGTTATAGTGTTCAACAAACTCCGCCCAGGTGACATGGTTGTCGGGCAGTGTTGCTTCTATGGATTCCCACCAGCATCGAGCATCCCGTTCCAGTTGGAACGTAGCCAATAGAACCTTCTCTGTATCCGTGCATTGCATTACACGGAAGATCCTCTCAATTTCCTTCAGCCAATTCTCGGCATCATCAGGGTCCACCGAACCCGTGAATCTTGGTGGGTTCATGTTACGAAAATCCCGGTGAAGGTCACCAGCTCCACGGTGAGCACCGCCAGCACCGCCTTGAGCCACTTGCTGTAGCGCCTGCGTAAGTCCTTGCACAGTGCACTGCACCTCGCGCCATTGTGCTCTTTTAGTGGCCATAATCCGACAAAAGAATTAAAGTGTAATAAATATTGAGTTTTTGGGTTAAAGATCAATTATCGTTATTAAACTTAACCCATGGCTTCACCCATCTCACCAGGTAAGATCTAAACCTATCCTTAGACAATTCTATTAGACATTTCTATCTTTGGACTCGGGTTTTTTACCTAGAAAATTGAAATCCTAGGCTCTGATACCAAGAAAGAGCTGTCACGTCCTGAGCGCGGAAGCTTACCCGTGGCGCGACAGTCCTTTATATAGAACCAAAACGATCTAGCTAATTAGTGGAGATCTTCCTTAAATAATTTAAAGAGTGCGCAATTGACTAAGCAATTTACTAAGCTTAGAATTGAAACTAACATAAATAGTTTGAGTTGTCGATTATTACAATTAACCAAAAGGTCAAATTCGTAGAATCAACTACTAGTCCTCACTCCTTTATTAGTTTTGATCAAAAGAAATACAAATGACAAAACTAGATAATACAACTGGCATACGTAGGGTCATAATTAACACAAAATAGTGGAATTACAATAACATAATTGACAACACTATTAACATGACAATTGATGATTCCATTCTACACTCATCACTCAGACTCATCCCCTTCCGTGTTCTGGCCGATATCAAACTACCTGAAAAGGTTAGAAAATAACTAGATGAGCGAATCGCTCAGTAAGAATTACATCTCAAGATTTAATATGCTTTAAGTGATTTACAAGTTCAATTAATGTCAGTAAAGCTATGCATGTAGATGAGTAGATATCAAGGATTGTAAAAATCGACAAGAGCAGTGAAGAAATAACAAGTGAGAGTATAAGGATTCCAACTTCAATGCAGCAATAGCAAGATATTCAAGCAAGTAATAACTGGAATTAATAAAATCTTTCCAAGAGAGTAAGAACTCATGTCAAGTAAGTAATAGAAAGTAATATAAATTCAAACATGTAAAATTTGAATTAGCTATTTATCAATTTCATTCAAGTAAAATTTTACCCTTCTGCGGGTCTCAAGTCAAATCAATCAAGTAATATCACGAGAATGAGTGGAATGTCTAAAGTCTAGCAAGCAAGTACTCCGGTGCAATGCCAAACACCGTGGTCAATAAACTCCCAAGGGCACAAGTACCTTCGGGTGCTCCTCCCAGGACCAGACCGGGCCCTATATGCACAGCATTAATCATGTTTGTTGACATCCACTCTCATTTATAGCCAATATGGAATTTCAAGGTTTGACCAGTATGATATATAAGGCGGAATTATGGAATGGAATCCAAGGGCGCATTGATGTGTAGGGATGAACTAGGAGTGGAAACCAGTAACGTTTGATAAAAAAAAAAACTAGATAAGAGAGGTGCCTTATGGGCCACCTGACAAGTTTAGAAACGACACCCTCACTGTGGGATGCCCTTCCTGGGAACTATACAGGGTTTTCGAGGACCCTGTCAGGAGTTAAATGGCACCTCTCAAGTTGCCATCTATCAGTGGAGATGGCAAAAGTGAAAGCCTAACGATCACGTTAACGCAATGAGCTAGCTGTGTCGACTCAGCAGTTCATCGCGTCAACGCGGTGAACAGGCTGGGTCGACTCTGCAGTTCATCGCGTCAACGCGGTGAACAGGCTGGGTCGACCCTGTGAACAGGCTGGGTCGACTCTACAGTTCATCGCGTCAACGCGGTGAACAGGCTGGGTCGACCCTGTGAACAGGCTGGGTCGACTCTGCAGTTCATCGCGTCAACGCGGTGAACAGGCTGGGTCGACCCTGTGAACAGGCTGGGTCGACTCTGCAGTTCATCGCGTCAACGCGGTGAACAGGCTGGGTTGACCCTGCAGTTCATATCTGCTCAAAATGGCTTAAGGTATTAATCTTTGATTAAGCTATGGTTAACTGGATGATTAGTTTAACATCATGCCGTTAGAAAGCGCCCATGGGACTGCCATCTCTTAGAATAAGGTGCCCTTGGGTCTGCCACCTTCTATTAGAAGGCACCCTAGGGGCTGCCATGAATTTTTTTTTATATAGGTGCCCAAGGGGGGGGCTCTTCACATAGGGGTAGTTTGCCCATTTCCTATTTAGAATGAGCGTCTGTTCTACAGCCGATGTTCAGTGAATAGCGTCCGGGTCAGGGACACCCTTTGATTTAAGTTGATTTAGGTAAAACTGATGACATGGATAGATAGAGAAAATTGTAAGGATTATAGATCTTTATTCATGCACTCGTTTCATGCTTTAGTTGCTTAAATATCAGATTTTTAACATGATGTATCATACTAGTTTTCATTTTCAAATGAACTAAAAGGAGACAAGGTTTCTGGATAGGCTACCTAATAGATTAATTAAGTATGCTAATTAGTTAGTAGATCAACTAACATGTTAATTAGGTATGTTAACAGGTTAGTTAAACTAATAGGTTACGTAAAAACACGATAAAACTTGCGTTAGACGGATATATCGTATGAATATGAAGCTAATACATGCCAACTACCCTAGATTGAAGCTAATACGTGCTAATCAATGCTAATCATCTTGGGTATAAGCTAGTACATGCTAATTATGTTAGGTACGAGGCTAATACATGCTAATCATCCTAGATTTAAGCTAACACATGCTAATTATTCTAGGTATGAGACTAATACTTACTAATTATCTTGGGTATGAAGTTAATACAAGCTAATCATCCTAAATTTAAGCCAACACATGCTAATTATTCTTGGTAGGAGACTAATACTTGCTAATACTTGCTAATACATGCTAATTATTATGGGTATAAGGCTAATACATGCTAATTATCTTAGGTATGAAGCTAATACATGCTAATCGTCCTAAATTTAAGCTAACACATACTAATTATTCTAGGTATGAGACTAATACTTGCTAATACTTGTTAATACATGTTAATTATTCTGGGTATAAGGCTAATACATGCTAATTATCTTAGGTATGAAGCTAATACATGCTAATCATCCTAGATTTAAGCCAACACATACTAAATATTCTAGGTATGTGACTAATACTTGCTAATATATGCTAATTATTCTAGGTATAAGGCTAATACATGTTAATTATCTTAGGTATGAAGCTAATACATGCTAATCGTCCTAGATTTAAGCTAACACATGCTTTATAAACACTAAATATCTCATGGAAATGAGCCTAAGACTAAATGCCTAGACTAATCATCCTAGATTAGCTACTAATTTAGTTAAAAGTTGAGAACACCTACCTCTGTGAAGTGGCAGTAGTTGTAGCAAATGGAAGAAGCAACGCTTCCCTTCTCTCCAACCCTCCAGAAGTGTCTCTCCTTCTCAACAGCAAGCCTTCTAACCAACGAACGTTTACTTCGTTAGGAGTATAATATAAGGTTTGAGTTGGCAAGAGGGGGAAACACGATCCGTGAAAATCGGATCTCAGTGGGATGCCAGCTTATACAGGCTGTTGGGGATAAGAAAATCGAAAGGTTTGTCTGGTGGATTGTAGCTCCCATGAGAGGGTGGTTTATTTATTTTAAACTTCCCACTTAACTTTCATGATTTTTATCTTTAAAATTGATGGAGTTAGTTAATGAAATTTCATGGATAAGATCCTTATATTTTTCTCTATTTTTACATATAATTTTTTTAAAAAGTTTCTTTTTAAATAAAAAGTGGTACTATTCATGGCACTATTTACGTTAGGAAATAATGACTTGTTTGTGAATAACGATAACGTGAATCACTTGGAGCATTTTCCTTCCACCCTATAAGGACCGAAATTATACATATGTCCTTACAAACCTTGTGTATTTACTTTACTTGCATAATGACATCTTACATGTCGTTATTTTTTTAAGTAACGACTTAACAACGATTGTTATTTTGAACGGAGATTTTTGCATTCACCCTATACTTAACCAAAATTATCTATATACCCTTTGTTAGTTCCTAAATTAGGTTTATCCTTTAATTCTTCATCTATATATCCTTATTTCTTTCAAGCAATGATATAAATGAAAATTTTAAATTATTAAATTTTATAATTTATAAAAATATGATTATAATTTATGAAAATATGATTTGGCATCTTCTAAAGTATCCATTGGTTTTTGAAATATTAATTAAAGTTACACGTTCGGGGATCACACCCCGGACACTTAGACGATGCGGAGACGCAGCTCCGCCCACACACAATGAAATTTCAATGTTCAGAAACAAACAAGAAGATATACGATGTATGCTCACAAGGATTTAAACCAAGAAAATCATCATAAACAAATTGGTAAAGGATGTAGACTGTATCCCCTTCATTTTTCAATGGCCGTTTGAAGATGTTCCTTGAAGTTCAGCTCGGAGGGAGTTGAAACTGTCGTAAGATGGAGCAGCCGATCCTCCTTCTTGAAGATCCCGACTTATCTGAACTTCCGTCGCACGTACAGGATATATCCGTCAGGTCCAAGCTCCAGTCTCACCTACAAACATCAGAAAGTGATGAATCTCTCAAAGCTCTCTCCTCTCCCCTTGTGGCCGGTCTCACTATTTTTCCCTTGTTGCTGTACTTTCTTGGAAGACTGAAATCAAAGCAATATATGTAAGAGACCTCAATAGGATGCAACAACACCCAATCGAAACTTTAACATATGCTCATTAAAACATGGAAATGAAGGAATCTCTCTCAGATCTTCAGTGAAACACATAGATAGGGAGGTAGGGTTTGCTGGGAGATTTAACCCCGGAGTGGGAAGTGTAAGGTTACAGCACCTACGGGCGACGCAGCGGATAACAAAAATTTCATTTGTCTGATCCAGGTGTTATGGAAAGCTTAATGTGTGCTCTAATCGGTGTTTCTAAGACCCTAATTACGGGTTGCGTGTTTCACCTTGCGCGGAACGACGCTGTCCGCGATGCTTGATGCAGAATATCGAGCCGCACAGTTGTACGGCCTCTAGAACAGATCCACACGGACCCTTGCGCAGTGACGGTACCTCCCCGGCATAACTTTTCCCGACTATATCACCTTCTGGAGAGAGAGAGAGCAAGGGGGAGAAAGGGGGGAGGCTAAACCTCTCCCTTAAGCCTAATGCTTGATTAGCTTACGGGGTGGGAAGGAGAGTTTGAATGAACTCACATAGGATTCTATATATAGAGATTTAGTCATTTCTGAAAGGGCTCCAAAAGACCAAAATTATATATATATTCTATCCACTATGATACATATGTATTAAGCTCTATTTACACTCCTTTCCAAAAGGAATTAAAAGGAATTAATACATACACTTGTATAATAATAATCCGTCACCCAAGAATCCATTGCGTGTGATCCTCTAGGCCCATAGTCACTCTATTTTAAGGCCCATTAACTTCTAATTTTCAATTAGAAGTAAATTAAACATATTCTTCGCTTCTACCTGAGCCGAAGAATAGTTTAATTTATTCCGAACCTTTGATCACGTTGGGTCAAGCAAATCCGCGTGATCCTAGATGACGACGGGTTTAAACCAGCCTGTCTGGTACCTGTAAGTCCACAGTTACCGCATCGATATAATCCCTCGCTCCTTCTATGAGTCTGGTACGATCGAGGGTATGGTTTCTGTCAAATCCCATGATCGTGCCATTTGACTATGACCTCCTTAAAGTGTATGACGTACATCCTAAACGAACTCATACGACCCTGACCAGGGATTTAACGGAGCGTCAATGTCATGACCCATTAAATGTCTGATATATACCCGACAGTGAGCGATCCCTTCTTGACCATTGCAGATCTTCACACGTATCCTAGAGTGGTTAACGACTCGGCAACTCATGACTTATGGTTAAAGTCACTTAGTCAAGTAATTAAACCATTCCAGTTCTCGTGTAAAATTCGATCAATGTCTCGGCTCAGAGGACCAACGATGCTACTGAGACAGTTGGATCTTCAGTTGACATTAGATATAATCAACCATCTGAAGATCCAATAGCGGATCACTTCAGTGTACATCCTCCAAGGATATACACCTACACATATGTGTTGGTGCCCCGCACCAATGACCATGAGACTGGTCACTGACACATCATGTGTACTGGTTTAATTGGTAATCAAAGTCCCCGAGTGATTACCCTCCAACCATGAACAATTTAAGGTATGTGTACATGTAAAATCAATCTCATGTTCGAGATCCCATCTCGAGCTGACTTTACAACCACATATCCTAGGGACAACGTAAAGTAACACAATCGCATATTTACGCTCAAACATTACTTTATTAATAATGAACAAGATCGTACAACTATTGGGCCTACCCGACCCAAAATTAGCATGTAGCACACCAACACTAACAATATCCCACTTGAACTACAGCCAATTACCCACAACTTTGAGGTCCATCTTATCCCGATGACGCTCAAACACAGTCTGTGTCAAAGGCTTAGTCAGTGGATCTGCTATGTTGTCTTCTGACGGTACACGCTCTACTGTCACATCTCCACGATCAACAATCTCCCGAATAAGGTGAAAGCGCCTGAGAATATGCTTTGACCTTTGGTGAGATCTCGGTTCCTTCGCCTGGGCGATGGCTCTATTATTATCACAAAATAATGGGATGGGAGCTGATATCTCGGGAACTACGCCAAGTTCCAAGATGAATTTCTTCATCCAGACGGCTTCTTAAGCAGCTTCAGCTGCAGCAATATATTCCGCCACCGTCGTCGAATCTGCAGTCCTATCTTGCTTGGAGCTTCTCCAACTGACTGCCCCTCCATTCAACATGAATACAAATCCAGACATGGATTTGCAGTCATCTGGATCTGACTGGAAACTTGAATCTGTGTAAGCTCTAAGCTGTAGGTCCTCTCCTCCATAAAGTAGAAAAAGATCCTTAGCCCTTCGTAGGTACTTAAGGATACCCTTTACTGCCTTCCAGTGCTCTTCGCCTAGATTTGCCTGATATCTACTGACAATGCTTAAAGCATTGGCAACATCAGGCTGTGTACATAGCATTGCATACATGATTGACCCCATCGCCGAAGCATAGGGTACCTTATTCATGTGTGCCACATCCTCAGAAGTTTTAGAACTCATCCCTTTGGATAAGCAAAGTCCATGTCTCATGGGAATAAGACCTCTCTTGCAATTTTCCATCCTAAACCTTTTTAGGATAGTGTCTATGTACATGGATTGGGATAATCCTAGCATCCTTTTAGATCTATCTCGATAGATCCTTATGCCCAGCACATAGAATGCTTCTCCCAAATCCTTCATGGAGAAAGTCTTGGACAACCAAGACTTGGTTGATGTCAACATCTCTACATCATTCCCAATGAGTAAGATGTCATCAACATAAAGGACCAAGAAGGTCACAGAGCTCCCACTGACCTTTTTGTAAACACAGGGTTCATCTTCATTCCGAATGAAGTTGAAAGATTTGACAAGTCAAATCTTAAGTTACAGCTTCTAGATGCCTGCTTTAATCCATAAATGGACATTTGAAGTTTGCATACCTTATTAGGATGTAGCTTGGAGTTGAATCCTTCAGGCTGTACCATGTACACCTCTTCTGACAGATTTCCATTAAGAAAAGCTGTCTTCACATCCATTTGCCAGATCTCATAATCCAGGTATGCAGCAATGGCAAGGAGGATTCTGATTGACTTAACCATGGCTACCGGCGAAAACGTCTCGTCATAGTCAATGCCTTGCTTTTGACGATATCCTTTCGCCACTAGTCTAGCCTTGTATGTATTAATCTGTCCATCTGCACCGATTTTTCTTTTGAAAATCCATTTGCAGTCGATAGGGACCTTCGCTTCGGGTACATCAACTAAGTTCCAAACTTTGTTGGTGTACATGGACTGGATTTCTGAATCGATTGCCTCTTACTATTTCTCGGAGTCTACACTACGGATCGCCTCCTGGTACGACTGAGGATCATCATCCTCATCGATACATACCATAGAGGACCCCTCTGAGACATGTCCAACATATCTCTCAGGTTCTCTCGGTAGTCTACCAGATCTCTGTAGTGTCAGTGTTTCACTTTGAATAGGATCAACCGATACAGTCTCATCTAATGAGTTTGTGTCTATGTGTAATATCCCGGACCTTTCGGATCCTTCTTCGTGGGTCCCGGATCTGGTTTTCGGAGTGTCCGGCTCCGTTGTGTCCAAAATTTCGTTTCGGACATCTTTCGTGTTCGGGTCGGCGCGATCCGGAGTTGTTTCGGAGGCCCGGAGGCGTTCCGCGGCTTTTCCGCGTGTGTTTTCCGATTCCCGGTGTGTGTTTCGGCTTTTCTCTTCGGACGCTCGTTGCGGGTGAACCGGGCTGTTCACACGGACACGAGTGGTACCGTTGCGATCGGTGCGTTCCGAGGATCGCGGGGGTGTGATTTCCTATTTTTTTGGAATTTTACGGATTTTCCGGGTTTTTCTATAAAACCCTTTTTCTTTTCTCTCTCCCCCCACCATCTTCTTCTTCCTCCTTCCTCCTCCACCGTGTCTCCCTCCCTCTCCCTCTCTTCCTCCCGGTTGGCCACGGCGAGCTCCCCTTCGGCTGCAGACGGCGGCGGGGCGACGGCGCGGCGACGTGGGCGGCGGCGAGGCGGTCGTGGGGGCGTGCGGCAAGCGTGGGAAGCTTAAGGAAGAACGAGGGTTTTCAAGCGTTCTTCGCGATTCGTGGACGATCCGGCGGAGCATTCGCTCCATTGAGGTAGGGTGACGTTCCCTAGCTCTTCGCCGTTCTTTTCCGTGGTTTGTAGGCCGCGGGGAGGCCGAGAGAGGCATGTTTGGGCGTTTTTGGGGTTTTTCCATGTTTTGGGGTGAGCCGCCCGATCTATGGTTTTAGCCCATGATTCTATGTTTTGGTGGCTTAGATGCATGCTAGGGGTCCCCAGGGGTCTTCCCCCTTGTTTTCCCCCTCTCCGGTGGAGGTACGGGGGCGTGGTTGGTGTTTTTGGGGTTCTCCCGCCGTAGCGTGCTCTGGGGCAAGCGACGGTCACTCCAGTGACCGTCACATGCTTGTAACGCCCCTAGAGGGGTGCGTTACTTCCCTGGGTGTTGGCCTTTGGGGTCGAGGGCTGTAACGGTCCTGCGACTGGCCGCCGTTTGCTAGTGACGGCACTGGGCTGGGCCGTCACATGCTTTCGACCGTTGGGTTTTGACCGTTGGGGGTCAGGCCATGTAACGCACCGAGATAGGCGCGTTACATGCGTGTAACGCACTGGGGCAGGAGCGTTACTTCCTGTTGTCCCCCATGTGGATGGGCCAAGCGACGCACTGGGCCCAGCGCGTTACTTACAAGCGACGCGCTGGGGCAGGCGCGTCACTTCCCTTTCCATCCCGAGCGTGAGGGCCATGCGACGCGCTGGTCTAGGCGCGTCACATGCTAGTAACGCACTGAGCCCGACGCGTTGCTTGCAAGCGACGCGCCAGGGTAAGCGCGTTACTTTCCCTGTGGTTTTCGTGGGTGTGGGGTGCCATGTGACGCCCTGGCCTAGGTGCGCCGCTTCCAAGCGACGCACTAGGGTAGGCGCGTCGCTTCCCCCTACCCCCTGGCCGTGTGACGGTCCGCCTTAGACCGCTATTTCCAAGTGACGGCCCTAGAGTGGACCGCCATTTGGCAGTGACAGTCTGAGGGTAGACCGCCACTTCCTGTGTTGCCCCATGAGGGTGGCAACCTCGCTTTTCTCCGACCGTGGTCTCCGTGTGACGGGACTGGTGCGTGGGGTGATTCCCACACGTTGTCGGGCTTGGGTGTTGTTTTCCGTGACTCGAGAGTCTACTCCTTTAGCGACCCTCCACTAGTCGTAGCCCACCAGTGCGCGGTGCTGGTCTCACCTGGGAGTGGTGTACGGGCACCCACCTTTCGAGACGGTTTGTGGACCGGTTACCGTAGGCCCCTCGTCGGTAGCCAGAGTCCGGCTACGGGGGAAAACCGGTCAGAGGACCAGACCTAGTGACGCAAGGTCTGTGTGTGCACACGTGGTTGGGGGCGGTTGGACCCACGTCGACGGGCATGACCCCAACTAGTTACTTGTTTGTGGTTACTTGTACGGTGTTTGCGCCTCGGGTAGGACCTACCATGTCAGGCGGTGCACCTGCGGTGCGGTGTAAGACGCCAGGGGACGCTACCGGCTGTGCTTCTAGTGGGTGGTACTCCTGTCGAGTACGGAGTGTCAGACTGTCAGTCGTGTGTTTCCGACCTTCGGGTTTTTGACGGTTCAACCGTTGAGTTTCAGTTTCCTCGTACCGTGGCACGTGTCTCGGTTTACGTGCCGTTAGGGTCTAGTTCTGTAGAGTACAGGGCTTTCCTTTCCGAGATACTTTTCTACCGCTAGAGTAGTGGTTTCTCGTTTTTCGAGGTAGGGTTCGAGTGATCCCTACTGAGTCTTGTTCCGAGACTCATTCCCTGCGTGTTTTCACCGTGTTTCAGGTGAGGCGCCACCTTCGGGGAGCGCGTCAGGAGCGCAGCGTGGTGCGGGTGCCCAGCGGTAGTGCCGGAGGTCAGAGCCGGGGGATGCCCCGTGTAGCTGTACTTTCCTTTCTTGTCACTGTACTAGTCGTGGACTATTGTTATTGTGTTATTTTCTGTTGTGGACCATGTAAAATGTTATTCTATTATAACTGTTTAATTTCTGCAATTATTTGTGATACTTGTGTAGTCTCCACACCATCCTTTTAACCCTTCCGAGTCTTCGGGCTCGTGGGTGGCGGTGCGAGTCTCGGGTTATCGGGCCTTCCCGGTAATCGGATTCTCGGGTCGTTACAGCTGGTATCAGAGCGCGGTTGTGGAATTACATGAGAATCATAGGTAATTGTAGTGGTCCACTAGTCCATGACGATGATGTACAGGTGACGCTGGCATTGGGCACCGCGTGTTTATTCTGACCTTGCCGTTTTTGTGTCTTCTGTCTTTTGCTTCAGGAGCGAGGATGGGGCCGAGGAGGAGTTCTCGCTCTCAGCAGGGGCAGTCGGCTGGAGGCCAGGAGATCCAGCAGGAGGTCCAGCAGAGGGACCAGGAGGAGCATAGCAGAGCACCACGGGGGGCTACCGAGGCCGAGGATGCTGCGAGAGTTCCGGGGGCCGAGGGTTTTCTCCGTGGCATGTACCATCTCATGGCTCAACAGTTCGGCAGAGAGGCCGGTGAGGGCTCGTCAGTCAGGGGTGGGCCAGGCCGAGCAGTGAGGGATTTCATGCAGTTCCATCCACCTTACTTTAACGGCCAGGCAGACCCTGATGCGGCTCGTGATTGGCTTGATGAGATGGAGCGGGTGTTCAGTTCAGCGAAGAGTGCTGCCGAGGACAGAGTGGTGTTGGCCTACAACCAGTTGCAGGGTACGGCTCGTAGGTGGTGGTCTTCCGAGTGGAAGACGTCCTTTCAGCTTCGTCCACTTGAGCAGATCGAGTGGGATGACTTTGTCAGTGCTTTCGAGCGTACGTACTGTCCAGACGTTGTTACTACGCAGCGGATGCGGGAGTTTCTGGAGCTGGTGCAGGGTGACATGTCCGTGCTGCAGTACAGGGCCCGATTTGTCGAGCTGGGTCGGTATGCACCTCATATCATGGAGCATGAGAGGGTGAGGACCACGCAGTTTGTGCAGGGCTTGAGGTTGGAGCTGAGGCACCATTTGATCGCGAATGGGGCCACTGATCTGGAGACGGCGTCTCGTGTTGCGATTTCCTTGGAGATGGATATGCAGAGGACTCGAGGACCGATCAGCCAGGGGCAGTCTGTGTCAGGTCGCAGCCAGCAGTCGGCTACCCAGCAGCAGGGTTCCTTCCAGCGTGTGTCGGGTGGTTCAGGAGTACCGGCATCGGCAGCTTCGGTGACAGGATCTGCGTCCTTCGGCTCGAAGGTCAAGAAGTTCTTGAAGAAGAGTCTCCGTAAGAAGCACAAGGATCAGGGGCAGGCTTCATCGGGCAGTGTACAGCAGCCGTTCTCTTTGCAGCGTCAGGGATCGGTGGGTGGATCGCGAGGACCTTGTCCACGGTGTAGTGGGACCCACCCAGGCAGGCAGTGCACGGCGCCGATCATCTGTTTTCGGTGTGACCAGCCAGGGCATATGGCGCGCGACTGTCCTCAGAGGCCGCTGCAGCAGCAGGTTCCCCAGCAGCAGCAGCAGCAGGGACAGTATCCGCCGCTACCCAGGTCAGCTAGTGTGGGAGGCAGGCAGAGAGCTCGTGGCCAGATCACGCACTTGACCAGGGCAGAGGCAGTAGCGTCGCAGCTCGTGGAAGGTACCGTTCAGATTTTGGGTTGTGCGGCTCGGGTTTTATTTGATTCTGGCGCGTCTCATTCGTTTATTTCGGAGGATTTCGCGTCGAGCGTCGAGGAGCCGGTGACCCAGTTGTCCTGTGATTTGGCTGTGGAGTTGCCTTCGGGTGACTTTATGGTCACTCCGTATTGCTTCGACCAGGTTCCGGTGTGGATCGATGGACGGAGTATGCCAGGCAGGTTGTATGCGTTGCAGCTTCGGGATTACGATGTGATTCTAGGCATGGATTGGCTCGAGACTCATAGAGCGGTGGTGGATTGTGGAATGAAGAGGGTCTACTTCCAGCATCCGAGCAAGAGGACCTTCTATTTCCAAGGTATCCGTTCCACCTCTTCTCGATTTCTTATCTCTGCTATTCGAGCCCGTCGATTGCTTGATTCAGGTTGCCTGGGTTTTCTCGCGTCAGTGGTTATGTCTGACCGGATGGAGCCGAATGTCGAGGACATTACGGTGGTGTGCGAGTTTCCCGATGTTTTTCCTGAGGAGTTGCCTGGATTACCTCCCCAGCGGGAGATCGATTTCGTGATCGAGGTTGTGCCTGGTACGGGACCTTTGGCGAAGGCTCCCTACCGTATGGCCCCCGCTGAGTTGAGGGAGTTGAGGGCGCAGTTGCAGGAGCTGTTGGCCAAGGGGTATATTCGTCCGAGCTTTTCCCCTTGGGGTGCGCCCGTGTTGTTTGTGAAGAAGAAGGACGGTAGTCAGCGGCTGTGCATTGACTATCGGCAGCTGAATGAAGTGACCGTCAAGAACAAGTATCCGTTGCCGCGGATTGATGATTTGTTCGACCAGCTGCAGTCTGCGCGAGTGTTCTCGCGGGTTGATTTGCGGTCCGGTTACTATCAGCTGAGAATTCGCGAGTCCGATGTGGAGAAGACTGCGTTCTGTACGAGGTACGGGCATTATGAGTTTCTGGTGATGCCGTTCGGGCTCACCAATGCCCCAGCAGCCTTCATGGACTTGATGCAGAGGGTGTTTCATCCGTATTTGGACCAGTTCGTGGTCATCTTCGTGGATGACATCCTTGTTTATTCGCAGTCTGACGAGGAGCATGCGTACCATTTGGGTGTGGTGCTGCAGACGTTGCGAGATCACCAGTTGTATGCGAAGCTCAGCAAGTGCGAGTTTTGGCTCAGCGAGGTGCACTTTCTGGGGCACGTGATTTCTGGTGATGGCATTTCCGTGGATCCCGACAAGGTCGAGGCCGTGATGCAGTGGCCGAGGCCGAGGTCGGTGACGGAGATCCGGAGTTTCTTGGGGCTTGCGGGTTATTATCGCCGGTTTATCTAGGATTTTTCCCGCATTGCGACCCCGATGACGAGGCTCACGCGGAAGGATGTGCCTTTCGTCTGGTCCGAGGAGTGTGAGCAGAGCTTTAGGGAACTGAAGAGATTGCTCACCTCGGCTCCGGTGTTGGTTTTGCCTTCTGGATCGGGAGGTTTTGTGGTGTGTACAGATGCTTCCGGCGTCGGATTGGGTGCTGTTCTGATGCAGCATGGTAGAGTGGTGGCTTATGCATCTCGGCAGCTAAAGCCCCATGAGGAGAACTACCCTACCCATGACCTTGAGTTGGCGGCAGTGATCTTCGCGTTGAAGATCTGGAGGCATTATCTGTACGGTGAGAAGTTCGAGGTGTTCACTGACCATCAAAGTTTGAGGTATGTGTTCTCGCAGAGAGATCTGAACCTCAGACAGAGGCGTTGGATGGAGTTCATGAAGGACTATGACTTCACCCTGTCTTATCAGCCGGGCAGGATGAATGTCGTCGCCGATGCCTTGAGTCGGAAGGTCGTGATCAGTGCCTTGATGTTGAGGAAGTGGAGGCTCTGGGAACAGGTGCCCGAAGTATCTTTCAGGCTCAAGATTCCCCAGGAGCCAGGGTTGGCAGTGCTTGCGAGTCTGACTGTCACTCCTGCTATCCGTCGTCAGGTGACAGAGGCTCAGCATGCGGACCCTGAGTTGCCCCGGATTTTGGCGATAGCTGATGTGGAGCTTGGCGAGGACGGTGCTGCGAGGTTTCGTGGCAGGCTGTACGTCCCAGGGGAGGAGCAGGTTCGTCGTGCGGTGTTACGCGAGGCTCATGGGAGCAGGTACACTGTGCACCCGGGTGCGACGAAGATGTATCGGAACTTGCGGAGGCAGTTCTGGTGGCCTGGCATGAAGAGAGATGTGGCCGAGTTTGTGGCCAGGTGCCTGATCTGTCAGCAAGTGAAGGCGGAGCATCAGCGACCAGGCGGTACTCTCCAGCCCTTGGATGTTCCTGCTTGGAAGTGGGACCATGTGACCACGGATTTTGTGGTGGGGTTGCCCAGAACCCCGACTGGGCAGGACAGTATTTGGTTGCTGGTGGATCGGCTGACGAAGGTGACGCGGTTGCTACCGGTCAAGGTCAGCTGGAGCGTGCCTAAGTTGGCTCGTCTTTATGTGGAGCGGATCGTTCCGTTGCATGGGGTTCCCATTTCGATCGTGTCGGATCGGGATCCGCGCTTCACTTCTGGATTCTGGAGGAGTTTCCAGCGAGCTCTTGGCACGGAGTTGGCATTTAGCTCGGCGTATCATCCACAGTCGGATGGTCAGTCTGAGAGGACCATTCAGACTTTGGAGGACATGCTGAGATCTTGCTGCCTGGAGTGGCAGGGGAGTTGGATTCATCACCTACCGTTGGTGGAGTTTGCCTATAACAACAGCTTTCATTCGAGCATCGGCATGGCTCCCTATGAGGCTCTGTATGGGCGTCCTTGTCGGACTCCACTCGATTGATTTGAGGTGGGTGAGCGTGTTTTGACGGGACCGGAATTGGTGCAGCAATGTGTGGATGTTGTGCACCTGGTTCGTCAGAACATGTTGGCGGCCCAGAGTCGGCAGAAGAGCTATGCTGACCGTAGGCGGCAGCCCCTCGAGTTCGCCGTGGGCGATCATGTGTTCTTGAGAGTTTCTCCGATGAAGGGGGTGATGCGGTTTGGACGGCGTGGGAAGCTGAGTCCCCGCTATATTGGTCCTTTCGCGATTGTGGGGCGCATCGGTGAGGTTGCTTACCGGTTACAGTTACCCTCTGAGTTGGCGTCGGTGCATGACGTGTTCCACGTCTCTATGTTGCGGAAGTATATGCCCGATGACTCTCATGTGCTCGAGTTTTCCGTTTGGCCTGAGGTGACTCCAGATCTTTCTCTCCCAGAGTTTCCGATCCGCGTGGAGGATAGGCGAGAGCAGCGCCTGCGGAACAAGGTTATTCCCTTGGTGAAGGTCGTGTGGCAACGACACTCTGGTGGTGAGGCTTCGTGGGAACGTGAGGACGAGATGCGTCAGCAGTTCCCGTACCTGTTTGAGTGAGTCTTCCTCTTCTTTCCCCTTGGGTTGTTCTCAATTTCGAGGACGAAATTCCTTAAGGGGGGAGGGCTGTAATATCCCGGACCTTTCGGATCCTTCTTCGTGGGTCCCGGATCTGGTTTTCGGAGTGTCCGGCTCCGTTGTGTCCAAAATTTCGTTTCGGACATCTTTCGTGTTCGGGTCGGCGCGATCCGGAGTTGTTTCGGAGGCCCGGAGGCGTTCCGCGGCTTTTCCGCGTGTGTTTTCCGATTCCCGGTGTGTGTTTCGGCTTTTCTCTTCGGACGCTCGTTGCGGGTGAACCGGGCTGTTCACACGGACACGAGTGGTACCGTTGCGATCGGTGCGTTCCGAGGATCGCGGGGGTGTGATTTCCTATTTTTTTGGAATTTTACGGATTTTCCGGGTTTTTCTATAAAACCCTTTTTCTTTTCTCTCTCCCCCCACCATCTTCTTCTTCCTCCTTCCTCCTCCACCGTGTCTCCCTCCCTCTCCCTCTCTTCCTCCCGGTTGGCCACGGCGAGCTCCCCTTCGGCTGCAGACGGCGGCGGGGCGACGGCGCGGCGACGTGGGCGGCGGCGAGGCGGTCGTGGGGGCGTGCGGCAAGCGTGGGAAGCTTAAGGAAGAACGAGGGTTTTCAAGCGTTCTTCGCGATTCGTGGACGATCCGGCGGAGCATTCGCTCCATTGAGGTAGGGTGACGTTCCCTAGCTCTTCGCCGTTCTTTTCCGTGGTTTGTAGGCCGCGGGGAGGCCGAGAGAGGCATGTTTGGGCGTTTTTGGGGTTTTTCCATGTTTTGGGGTGAGCCGCCCGATCTATGGTTTTAGCCCATGATTCTATGTTTTGGTGGCTTAGATGCATGCTAGGGGTCCCCAGGGGTCTTCCCCCTTGTTTTCCCCCTCTCCGGTGGAGGTACGGGGGCGTGGTTGGTGTTTTTGGGGTTCTCCCGCCGTAGCGTGCTCTGGGGCAAGCGACGGTCACTCCAGTGACCGTCACATGCTTGTAACGCCCCTAGAGGGGTGCGTTACTTCCCTGGGTGTTGGCCTTTGGGGTCGAGGGCTGTAACGGTCCTGCGACTGGCCGCCGTTTGCTAGTGACGGCACTGGGCTGGGCCGTCACATGCTTTCGACCGTTGGGTTTTGACCGTTGGGGGTCAGGCCATGTAACGCACCGAGATAGGCGCGTTATATGCGTGTAACGCACTGGGGCAGGAGCGTTACTTCCTGTTGTCCCCCATGTGGATGGGCCAAGCGACGCACTGGGCCCAGCGCGTTACTTACAAGCGACGCGCTGGGGCAGGCGCGTCACTTCCCTTTCCATCCCGAGCGTGAGGGCCATGCGACGCGCTGGTCTAGGCGCGTCACATGCGAGTAACGCACTGAGCCCGACGCGTTGCTTGCAAGCGACGCGCCAGGGTAAGCGCGTTACTTTCCCTGTGGTTTTCGTGGGTGTGGGGTGCCATGTGACGCCCTGGCCTAGGTGCGCCGCTTCCAAGCGACGCACTAGGGTAGGCGCGTCGCTTCCCCCTACCCCCTGGCCGTGTGACGGTCCGCCTTAGACCGCTATTTCCAAGTGACGGCCCTAGAGTGGACCGCCATTTGGCAGTGACGGTCTGAGGGTAGACCGCCACTTCCTGTGTTGCCCCATGAGGGTGGCAACCTCGCTTTTCTCCGACCGTGGTCTCCGTGTGACGGGACTGGTGCGTGGGGTGATTCCCACACGTTGTCGGGCTTGGGTGTTGTTTTCCGTGACTCGAGAGTCTACTCCTTTAGCGACCCTCCACTAGTCGTAGCCCACCAGTGCGCGGTGCTGGTCTCACCTGGGAGTGGTGTACGGGCACCCACCTTTCGAGACGGTTTGTGGACCGGTTACCGTAGGCCCCTCGTCGGTAGCCAGAGTCCGGCTACGGGGGAAAACCGGTCAGAGGACCAGACCTAGTGACGCAAGGTCTGTGTGTGCACACGTGGTTGGGGGCGGTTGGACCCACGTCGACGGGCGTGACCCCAACTAGTTACTTGTTTGTGGTTACTTGTACGGTGTTTGCGCCTCGGGTAGGACCTACCATGTCAGGCGGTGCACCTGCGGTGCGGTGTAAGACGCCAGGGGACGCTACCGGCTGTGCTTCTAGTGGGTGGTACTCCTGTCGAGTACGGAGTGTCAGACTGTCAGTCGTGTGTTTCCGACCTTCGGGTTTTTGACGGTTCAACCGTTGAGTTTCAGTTTCCTCGTACCGTGGCACGTGTCTCGGTTTACGTGCCGTTAGGGTCTAGTTCTGTAGAGTACAGGGCTTTCCTTTCCGAGATACTTTTCTACCGCTAGAGTAGTGGTTTCTCGTTTTTCGAGGTAGGGTTCGAGTGATCCCTACTGAGTCTTGTTCCGAGACTCATTCCCTGCGTGTTTTCACCGTGTTTCAGGTGAGGCGCCACCTTCGGGGAGCGCGTCAGGAGCGCAGCGTGGTGCGGGTGCCCAGCGGTAGTGCCGGAGGTCAGAGCCGGGGGATGCCCCGTGTAGCTGTACTTTCCTTTCTTGTCACTGTACTAGTCGTGGACTATTGTTATTGTGTTATTTTCTGTTGTGGACCATGTAAAATGTTATTCTATTATAACTGTTTAATTTCTGCAATTATTTGTGATACTTGTGTAGTCTCCACACCATCCTTTTAACCCTTCCGAGTCTTCGGGCTCGTGGGTGGCGGTGCGAGTCTCGGGTTATCGGGCCTTCCCGGTAATCGGATTCTCGGGTCGTTACACTATGGGTTGTGGTTCTTGGACCTCGTCCAATTCTATCTGGCTCCCACTATTTTTTTGGAGTAGATATTCTCTTTCCAGAAATATAGCTCTCTTGGCCACTAAGACCCTTTGCTCAGAAGGGTGATAGAAATAATTTCCAAATGTCTCCTTTGGATATCCCACAAACCTACACTTATCGGTCCTTGTGGACGCACTTTTTGACACATGCTTCTTCTCTTGTTGGTTTATTCGTTTATTGGCTTCGTGGGCGTGCCAGTCACCGGAGTGATAATTTATTCGGGCTCCGAAGAGCCCATGGTGCGCTCGAACTGACTTCGTCAGACGATTGTGTGGTTCGCGTCGGGACCAAAACCCGCCGCGCCATAAAGGTCACGACGTCATTTACATCCCCCATACGAGGGAACACCCTTGATTAATCTCCGAGATTCAGGGCCTCATGGCCAAAAAAAATTAATTGCATGAAAAGTCTATAAGGAGGTATCGAAGTCTCCGTACGAGGGAGAGAAGAAAGTATTCGCGGTCATGTCGGTCATATGCTGACCATTTAATGTTCGGACGAATGTCCGGCACGGGAAAAGCGCGATTGTCGAGGGAAGACCGGAGCATATGTACGCCAGGATATGGCAATTTATTGTTCAGAAGATCAGAAAACATTCGGCTAAACCTCGGTTAGAGCGGTCGGAAATCGGTAAATCTGTTGGCCCGGTGCAAGGGCAAGCTGCGACCATACTGCGGTGGCCCCCCCCACGGTCGAAACGAGACTTACATGAGCGTCATTAATATTTCCGGTGCCAAGGGGCAACGAGGGAATATCCCTTGAATCGGCTGAAAAGCCCTGTGTCCGGAGAAGCGGAAGTTCGAAACGTGTCGGTCATTCGGGAGATCGTTTAATATTAGGACGTGTGTCCTGCTTGAGAATATCATAATCGTCGCAGGAGGACCTGGATATGTATACCGTGATACGGCAAATACATTATTCCAAGACACTGAAAACATTCGGTTAAATCTCGGTTAGTGTAGCAGGAAACTGGCGAATTTATTGGCCCGGTGCGAGATCGAGTCGGGGCCATACCGGGGGTGCCTCCCGCGGTCCAAACGGGGCTTGCGTGGGCATCATTAATATTTCCGGTACCGGAGGGCAACGGGGAAGAGTCCCGGGACTAGACTCAAGAACCAAAAACGTGTTCGAAAGGAGCGGGCTATAGATCAAGGATATGAGCCAGACGATGACCATGATCGGGGCGGGCCCGAGGTCTAAGTGTGGCCCACGGAGGTCTTATTAATGTTCCCATGGAAGGAGTCCAGGGGTGGCGAGGGCCGTCTCGTTCTATTCCGATTCTGTCGGTCACTTGCGGGCCTCTTCATGTTCGGGCAAGGGCCCATATTGAAAGTGTGACGTGGGCGGAAACGACCCCATGCAAATGTATGCCGAGTTTATGGCAATTTCAATGAAAGAGCGGGAGCGAATCCCGACCCGTTAGAATGAATCCGATTTAACGGGCTATCGGTCCGGAGTAATGCCGGCTCACGACCATGTCGGGGAGGGAGCCGTCGGCCATATTGATTGCTCACGGGTCTTTTCATGTTTAGACACAGGTCCGTAATAGAAACGCGGCGAAAACCGAGGTGAACCCATTCAAATGTCTGTCGAACGTGCGGCAATTTTAGTAGCGGCTCGGAAGGGATCCGGCCGGAGAAATGAATCCGGTTTAATCGGAATGTCAGCCCGAGACGAGGTCGGGCCACGGCTAGTTCGGGATGATTCCCAAGACTCAGGCCCAACCTGAAAGGGCGACATTATTGTTCCTTCGGCACCGGGTCACGAGAGAGACGGGGCTGTAAAGTGGATCTCATTGTTTTGTTATCATTTGAAAATTTATCATTATTATTCGTTAATTTATGCGTATCTTTGAGTGAGTTTGTTATTACTATGTATTTATCATTTTTTTATGATTTATTTATTTATCAGTGTTATTGTTAGGTTTGTTATTATTTTTTTTCATTTTATTGTCATTCATTTGCTTGTCGTGTTTCGTTAAGTTTGTTATTATTATTTATTTTGGTTATCTTTTATTTATTTATCATTCTTATTGAGTTCGTTATTATTATTCATTCATTTTTTTGTTATCGTTTATTTGTCTAATTATTATTATCATTATTATTTTTAAGCTTATTATTACTATTACTTATTCCTTTATTATTCTTATTTATTTATTCATTTTTTGAATCTGTTATTATTTATTATTATTATTATTATCACTCATATTTTTTGGAGAGAGAATGGGTCATTAGAGGGTAAGAGAAAGGCGTACCACTGAAGGGCTGAGGGTGTGCCGCTGAAGGGCTGGGAGTGTGCCGCTGAAGGGCCTGGGGGGTGTACCGCTGAAGGGCTGGGAGTGCGCCACTGAAGGGCCTGGGGCTGTGCCGCTGAGGGGCTGAGGAGTGTGCCGCTGAAGGGCTGAGGGAGCGTACCGCTGAGGGGCTGAAAGGGTGCGTGCCGCTGAGGGCCAAAGGAGCGTGCCGGCGAAGGGCCACGCGGGTGTGTGCCGGCGAAGGCGGCATGGAGCGTGCCGGTGAAGGCAACAGGGAGTGTGCCGGCGAAGGTCATTGAAGGGCGTACCGGGGAAGAGTTGGCAAGGTGTGTTGGCGAGGGGCCATGGAGGGCGTGCCGGCAAAGGGCGTGCCGGCCAAGGGTAGCTAGAGGGTGTACCGGCGAAGGTAGCTGAAGGGGCGTACCGGCGAAAGGCATGGGGAGCCCACTCCTCCTCCGTTTCTTTTTAGGCTTTTCTTTTCTTCTTTTCTGATTTTATTAAGTTTGCATGGGTTTCTTCTTTTCTTCTCTTGATTAATTTTCATTCTTTCTTTTGTGAGGGCGGATGTTCAAGTTGTTTAGTTGTCACTCGATTCGGTCCTCTTTGAATTGATTGCGGTTCCATTTGCTTTGGTTAAGGCATTTCACCGTTGTTCTTTTCGTTTGTTTGTTGATGTCTTTTGTCTTTTAAATGTGTGGCTGTTCCATTTGTTTGTTGCTTCCTTTTGACTTTCGATATGTTATTGTTTCTAACAAAAATTCGGAAGCATCTCCCCTTAACCCGAGCGTAAGGGAGATACAGGGAACGCGCCCACATGGAGTGGCGGAACCCAACAACTGGAGGTGGGCGCCCGAGAGCGGCAACACCTTTATAAACTTCGAAAAACGTGGAGGGAACGGCGAGTGGAAGGCTACTCTAGGACTGGCTGAGGGGGGGATGCATCGAGCAAGAAGGAAGGGAAAGTGTGCCGGACCAAGGGGGCCAAGGGTATGGCGGTGAAGGCCATGAAGGCCGTGCCGAGGAAGGAGCGATTGGGGTGTGCCGGCAAAGGGGGTTCCCAGGTGCACCGGGGAAGGAGCGATTGGGGTGTGCCGGCGAAGGGGCTCCAAGGCCCACCGGGGAAGGGCTGGGAGAGCGTACCGGCGAAGGCCTGTAAGGGCGTGCCGGCGAAGGGCTTGGCTAGGGCGTGCCGCTGAAGGCCGCCAGAGGCGTACCGCTGGAGGTGCCCAAGAGCGTGCCGTTGAAGGCACCGTAAGGGAGTGCCGCTGAAGGTGCCCAAGGGCGAGCGAAGGCAAAAATGCCTGGAAGGAAGCAAGGCAAAAATGCCCTGGAAGCAGCAAACTCTAACAAAAGGAGAGATGGGAAGGGGACGTGAAGCACCGAAGGATGCAAACATGGAAGAAACGCTTTAGAAAGACGTCCAAGAAATATACTTGCAAGCCTTCTACTTTTATTGTCACAAAAGGAGTGCCCCAAGGGAGTTAATACATGGCGACGGGAAAGAAAACAAGGGGGGACAAAGAAAGAAAGAAAGAAGATACAATGGGGGGGAGCAGGGACTCCTCCCCTCCCGGACCTCACTCTCTCTCTTCACTCACTCTCCTTCTCTTCCTCTCTTCACACCGGTGGTGGTGGACGGGATTGCAATGGGGGAGCCGGAGCCTCCCCTCTCCTTCTTCTCTTCTTCTCTTCTTCTTCTTCTTCTTCTTCTTCTTCTTCTGCTCTTCGTGCGGACGGAGGTGGGCGGAGCAGCAGAAGGGGGAGGCAGAGCCTCCCCTCCTCTTCTTCTTTCTCTTCTTCTCTTCCCGCTTCGCATAGACGGCGACGGTGGCTGGAGCAGCGGGGCCTCCCCCCCTCTCTTCCTCTCTTCCCTCTTCTTCTCTTCACCTTCTTCCCTTATTCTTTTTCTCTTCTACTCTTCTCCTCTTCCCTGTCTGCGTGTGGGTGTTTGTGTGTGTCCCATCCTCCTCCTCTTTTTTCTTCTCGAACGGGGGTCATTTTATACTCCCAGCCGCGGGAGCTTCTGAGCACGGCCGTCGAAGGTGGGAAGCAGCTCCGCCATGATGGGGTTTGACGTCTTCTGTCCTAGCTGTCAGGGGAGTAGCCTGCGTGGCCCAACGATTGGTTGACACCTCAGGGAGCTCACTGCGCGCCAAGGACGCGTAGGGCATGGGCACCGCGTCATTCATCCGTTGAAAAGGCTTAACGTTGTGCCGCTGGTGGGCTGAATAAGTGTGTCATAGGAGGGCCAAAAGGGCGTGCCGCGGGAACACCCAACGGGCGTGCCACTGAAGGCCCAGAAGAGTGTGCCGCTGAGGGCCCAAAGGGGCGTGCCGCTGAGGGCCATGGGGCGTGTGCCGCTGAAGGCCCCTCTCTTGGGTGTGCCGTTGAAGACCCTGAGGGGTGTGCCGCTGGGGACCCCGGGGGTGTACCGTTGAAGCCCCTGGGGGTGTACCGCTGGAGCCCAGGATGGGCGTGCCGCTGAAGTCCCTGGGGGATGTGTGCCACTGTAGGCTCCCTCCCTAGGGTGTGCCGTTGGACGGTTGCCCGGGCAAGTGAGTGTATAGACTTCGGCAAGGCATGGGCTGTACATACTTCACCTAGCTGCAACGTATAGACTTGCAGGGGCTGATGTATAGACTTCATCGATGTACATACTTTGCGTTGAACTGGTGGATGTACAGACTTCACCAATGTATAGACTTCGCGTTGAACTGGTGGATGTACAGACTTCACCAGTGTATAGACTTCGCGTTGAACTGGTGGATGTACAGACTTCACCAGTGTATAGACTTCGCATTCGAAATAGCCAGCCAATGTACAGACTTGGGCTGATGGCTGTATTGACTTGGTGCGATGAAGCGTGCCGCAGAAGGGCTGGATGGCCGTGCCGCTGGAGGGCCAAATGGCCGTGCCGCTGGGGCGTCTGAAGGGCGTGCCGCTGGGGGCTGTGCCGGTGAAGGGGTTCACGGGAGCGTGCCGCTGGAGCACCCTGGAGGGTGTGCCGCTGAAGGGCTCCAGGGGCGTGCCACTGAAGGGCTAAATGGGCAGTTTTGGGCCCGTTGTGAGCACTAGTTGTGGCCCATTTGATTTTCTTCGAGGCTCCATGGATTATGAGCTTCCCGGGAGTTGGTTTCTCTTTGCTGTCTTGACTCCGGGGATGACTTCACGGCAGTGTGCATATTTGGGGAGTCCGGACGACCAGTCTCTCCGGGGCTTCTTCACTCGGCGACGTTGTTGATGCGAGGCCGAGCAGGACATCTGGGTGTGTAATTTTTGGTGTCCACAAATGCCCCCCACCCACGGGTAGCGCAGGCGAAGGATGAGCCGGGCTGTGCCCGCGGGTGTACTGGTCTCTTTTTCTCTTCGTCAGTGCCGACAGGGTGTCGGGAACTGACATGCTTTGTCTGTCTCTTCTTCCCTTCGTCAGTGCCGACAGGGTGTCGGGAGTTGACATGGTTTGTCTGTCTCTTCTTCTCTTCGTCAGTGCCGACAGGGTGTCGGGAACTGACATTGTTTGTCTGTCTCTTCTTCTCTTCATCAGTGTCGACCGGAGACGGAGAATGATGTGGTATGTTGGTCTCTTCTTCTTTTCGTTAGTGCTGACAGGTTGCCGGGCGCTGACGTGGTATGTTGGTCTCTTCTTCTCTTCGTCAGTGCCGACGGGGTGTCGGGGACTGACATGACATGTTGGCCTCTTTGTCTCTTCGTCAGTGCCGGTGGGGTGTTGGGAACTGAAGCAGCATATTGGTCTCTTCATCAGTGCCGACGGGATGCCGGGAACTGAAGTAGCATGTTGGTCTCTTCATCAGTGCCGATGGGGTGTCAGGAACTGAAGCAGCATATTGGTCTCTTTCTCTTCGTCAGTGCCGACGGGGCGTCGGGAGCTGACATGCTCTGTTGGTCTCTTTGTCTCTTCGTCAGCGCCGACAAGGTGTCATGAGCTGACATGATGTGTTGGTCTCTTTGTCTCTTCGTCAGCGCCGACAGGGTGCCGCGAGCTGACATGATGTGTTGGTCTCTTTGTCTCTTCGTCAGCGCTGACAGGGTGCCGCGAGCTGACATGATGTGTTGGTCTCTTTGTCTCTTCGTCAGCGCCGATAGGGTGCCGGGAGCTGACCTGGTTTGTTGATCTCTTGGTCTCTTTATCAGTGCCGACAGGGTGTCGGAAGCTGACCTGGTTTGTTGGTCTCTTTGTCTCTTCATCAGCGCCGACGGGATGCCGGGAACTGAAGCTGTATATTGGTCTCTTCATCAGTGCCGATGGGATGTCGGGGACTGAAGTTGTATATTGGTCTCTTCATTAGTGCCGACGGGGTGCCGGGGACTGAAGTGGTATGTTGGTCTTTTCTTCTCTCTTTTTCTCTTCTTCTCTTTTTTTTTCTTTTCTTCTCTTTTGTCATCTTTTTTTGTCCTTTTTGTTGTTGTTTTTTTTTTGTTTCTTCTCTTCTTCCCTTCTTTTCCCTTCTTTTTTTTTCTCTTTCTTTTTTTTTTGAAGAACTCCAGGTGGCTGTTGGCATGGATGCCAATGATACAAGAGTTGTAGGCGCAGCGGCCGATAATTGAAAGCTGTTGGCACGGGAGCCAGTAAGTGAGGCCGAAACAGCCAAGGCCAGAAGCAACTGAGATGTTCGTCGTCCGAAGGGACGGAGAGAAGAGTTTGTTGATTCAAAAATGCGCCGGGGATATCAGTTATGAAACCCGTACTCGGGAAAGTGGGCCGCGAGGGCCAAAGTTGGCGTTACGGAAGCGGGCCGTGCAGGCCAGATTCTGGGAAGCAGGCCGTAATGGGCCAGGGATGTTGGGAAGCGAGCTGCAAGAGCCGAATCGGGGAAGCAGGCTACGGGAGCCAGAATTGGGGAGCAGGCCGCGAAGGCTGGAATTGCGGAGCAGGCTGCGAAGGCCAAAGGTAAGCAGGTTGCTAGAGCCGGAGTTGGGAAGCAGGCTACAAGAGCCGGAATTGGGAGATTAACGAGCCGTGAGGGCAGGATGTAGGCCATGGGGGCCAAGATTGGGCTCTACGAGCCGTAGCTGGGAACGTAGGCTTCGATGGCCAGAATTGAGTTTATTGCATACGCACATTTTTATTATTTATTATTTTTATTTTTTATTATATATATTTTTTATTCAAGTATGCAAGCATTCATTAGCGGGCATAACATAGATATAAGTAAGGCAGCTCCCCCTATAGGGGATAGGATAGGGACATCGCCCGTAATTCGTAGATGCGGTGCGAGCCGCGAGACACAACTGAGGGGTGGTGCACCCGTCAAGAGGATATCGCATGTCTTGCATGCATAGCCTAAATTCACGCATTTCACCCGAGGCAATTATCTGTGACGCGGCAGTGTAAGTGTGTGGACAAAGAGCCCTAACCATAGGGATATGTAGGTTTTCCTGGTGACACTCGAGGATCACTCTAGCGCCTACACATTAGTTCCGGGCTTTCGACTTTCGGTAGCTTCACACAGCCCCCATCTGTTTATTTTGGTAGCGGATTTCACCGTTCGGCGCGAGTCTCCTCATGTGTCTCAATGGGGATTCCCGGCTATTAGGATTCATCCTTATTGTAATTCTATTACGGATTCCACCGTTTGACGCGAGTCTCCTCATGTGTTTCAATGGGGATTCCCGGCTAATAGGTTTCATCCTTATTATAATTCGCTGCACCATTTCGCGCGAGTCTCCTCATGTGTCTCAATGGGGATTCCCGGCTACTCGGATTCACGTCTCTCTCTTTTTTTTTTACAGTGGGGGTAGGCAGCTTTTTCCTCACGATTACCTTTCACGCGAGTGCAGGAATTCAAGTTTCCGTAGAGTGCTAAGAAGAAATTCGGGCAATCCTTATAGTCGAAGGCTATTGAACACATTAAGTGCTAAGTGTGGGAGCGTTGCCTCAGGTTTATTTTGTGAGTTGGGCTTAGCGATTCGGCCATGACTCTTCCCCTTGACGTGTGCACTCGCCATAATCGGGTTCCCTTTGAGCGTACGCCGTGACGCGCGTGCATCCGGAATCGGGGCGATATTATTTAGCAAGGAAACACGGTCCTAGAAAATTTCAAGGAAGTGTATTATTCTATATTAAGCAACCATGCAAGCAGGGTAATCATGCATTCTCTTTTTTGTTTTCATTTTCTTCTTTTTTTGTGTTTGTTTTGTTGTTGTTTTTTGTTTTGTGTTGTTTTTTTTTGGTGTTATTTTTTTTGTTTTTGTTTATTTTTTTTTTGCATAAGAAAATATTGTTGTTACGTATAAGTGTAATGGTAGTAAAGGTATTAGGGAAGCAGACCACGAACGGCTGAAAGGGTATTAGGGAAGCGGGCTACAAGCCAAAGCAGGGAAGCGGGCTGCAAAGAGCCGAAGTTGGGAAGCAGGCTATAAAAGCTGAGGGGAAGCAGGCTGCGAGAGCCAAAATTGGGAAGCAGGCCGCAAGAGCCAAAGTTGGGAAGCGGGCCACGAGAGCCAAATTTTGGGAAGCAGGCTACAAGAGCCAGGATCTGGGGAGCGGGCCACGAAGGCCAAAGGTAAGCAGGCTGCAGGAGCCGAAATTATGGGAGGTGGGCCATGAAGGCCAAAGGTAAGCAGGCTGCAAGAGCCAGAATTGGGAAGCAGGTTATAAAAGCCGAGGGGAAGCAGGCTGCGAGAGCCAGAGATAAGCAGGTCACGAGGGCCGAATTTTGGGAAGCAGGCTACATGAGCCAGGATCTGGGAGGCCTTTGTCGGTTTAACGCCCCGTCGGCGGAAGGTCTAGTCGGTTTAACGCCCCATCGGCGGAAGGTCTAGTCGGTTTAATGCCCCGCCTACGGAAGGTCTAGTCGGTTAAACGCCCCGCCGGCGGAAGGTCTAGTCGGTTTAACGCCCCGTCGACGGAAGGTCTAGTCGGTTTAACGCCCCGCCGGCGGAAGGGTCTAGTCGGTTTAACGCCCCGCCTGCGGAAGGTTTAGTCGGTTTAACGTCCCGTCGGCGGAAGGTCTGGTTGGTTTCTATTTGTTGGGTGGCTGGAGGTCGAAGGTAAAAGTTCATCTCGTGACTCTTCTTTCTCTTCTTTTCTTCCTCTTTTGTGAGGAGAGGCGGGTGCAAAGACCATGTTTGCCTCGTGATCATTTCCTTCTTTTCTTCTCTTCTTCTTTTGTGTGAAGAGGTGGGTTCAAGGACCGTGTTCGCCCCGTGACTGTTCTTTCTCTTCTTCTCTTCTTCTTTTATAGGGAGGCAGGTGCAGAGACCATGTTCACCTCGTGACTATTCTTTCTCTTCTTCTCTTCTTCTTTTATGGAGAGGCAGGTGCAGAGACCATGTTCGCCTCATGTCTCTTTTTTGTTTCTTCTCTTCTTCTTTTGTAGAGAGGCGGGTGTGGGGACCATGTTTGCCTCATGATTGCTCTTTTTCTTCTTCTCTTCTTCTTTTTTGGAGAGGCAGGTGTAGAGACCATGTTCGCCTCATGTCTTTTTTCTCTTCTCTTCTTCTTTTGTAGAGAGGCAGGTGCAGAGACCATGTTCGCCGCGTGATCATTTCTTTCTTGTCTTCTCTTCTTCTTTTATGGAGAGGCAGGTGCAAGGACCATGTTTGCCTCGTGATCATTTCTTTCTTTTCTTCTCTTCCTCTTTTATGGAGAGACAGGTGCAAGGACCATGTTTGCCTCGTGATCGTTTCTTTCTCTCTTCTTCTCTTCTTTTTTTTATGCGAAGAGGCGGGTTCAGGGACCACGGCTGCCTCATGTGTCTTTTCTTTCTTCTTCTTTTCTTATTTTGTGCGATGAGGCGGGCTCGAAGACCACGTCTGCCTCATGTGTCTTTTCTTCCCTTTCTTCTCTTCTTTTGTGTGATGAGGCGGGCTCGATGTGTGATGAGGCGGGCTCGACGACCACGTCTGCCTCATGTGTCTTTTCTTCCTTTTCTTCTCTTCTTTTGTGTGATGAGACGGGCTCGACGACCACGTTTGCCTCATGTGTCTTCTTTTGATTCTGCTCCTTCTTTTGTGTGAAGAGGCGGGTCCATGGACCACGGCTGCCTCATGTGTCTTTTCTTCCTCTTCTTCTCTTCTTTTGTGTGATGAGGCGGGCTCGAAGACCACGTCTGCCTCGTGACTCTCTTATTTTTTTGCTCTTCTTTTCTCATTAACGCTTCCGTGTTGGAGTGTATTTCTCTTAATGTGCCCCCAGGTTGGGGTGTAGCTTCATTTGGTGTGCATCCCCCCCCTGAGGGGTGTGTTTTATCTCTTTGCTTCTGTGCCCCCAGGCGGGGTGTATTTTTTTTGGCTTCTATGTCCCCAGACCAGGGTGTATTTTTTTTAACGCCCCTGAGACGGGGTGTAGCTCTCTTCAAATGCCCCCATGGTGGGGTATACTCTTCACGGCTTCTATGCCCCCAGGAGGGGTATGTTTCTTCTTCAAATACCCCTAAGCCAGGGTGGACTTCTCTTCATATGCCCCTGAGCTGGGGCGTGTTCTTTATAGATTCTAGGCCCTCGAGGCGAGGTATGTTTCTTCTTCATATGCCCCTGGTACGGGGCGTAACTCTCTTCAAATGCCCCCGGGACGGGGGTGTATCTTTTGCTTCTTATGCCCCCGTGAGGCCGGGGTGTATCTCTTTATGGCTTCTATGCCCCCGACGTAGGGTGTGTTGTTTCTTCAAATGCCGCTTGGGCGGAGTATATCTTTCTTCTTATGCTCCCAGATCGGGATGTATGTCTCTTCGTTCCTGCGCCCCGGGTCGGGGTAGATGCTTCTGCTTCTTATGCGCCAAGGGCGGAGTATGTGTCTTTCTGTGCCCCCAGGCTGGGTGTATTTTTTTGGCTTCTATGTCCCCAGACCAGGATGTATTTTTTTTTAATGCCCCCCGAGGCGGGGTGTAGCTCTCTTCAAATGCCCCCATGGTGGGGTATACTCTTCACAGCTTCTATGCCCCCAGGTGGGGTATGTTTCTTCTTCGTATGCCCCTGCTACGGGGCGTGTCTTTTGTTTCTTATACCCCCCCATGGCGGGGGTGAATTCTGCTTCTTCTACCCCTGAAGGCGGAGGAGTGCTTCTCTTCATATGTCCCCGGCACGAGGGTGTATCTCTTGCTTCTTATGCCCCCCTGAGGCTGGGGTGCATCTCTTTACGGCTTCTGTGCCCCCGAAGCAGGGTATGTTGTTTCTTCAAATGCCGCTTGGGCGGAGTATATCTTTCTTCTTATGCTCCCAGATCGGGATGTATGTCTCTTCGCTTCCGTGTCTCGGGTCGGGGTAGATGCTTCTGCTTCTTATGCGCCAAGGGCGGAGTGTAACTTTTGTGCCCCCTGAGCGGGGTGGACGCTCTGCATGTGTCCCCGGGTCGGGGTGTATTCTTTTGCTTCTTATGACCCCGCGACGGGGTGATCTCTCTTCAGATACCCCTGAGTCGGGGCGTAGCTTTGTCTCCCATGGAGGGGGTATGTTGTTTCTTCAAAAGCCCCCAGACCAGGGTGTATTCTTCTCTTTCTTAGACTCCCGAGGCGGGAGGGGTTCTCTTCATGTGCCCCCGTGGCGGGATGTGCTTCTTTCTTCAAGTGTCCCCAGACCGGGGTGAATTCTTTTTTTTTTTCAGACACCCCGGGGGGAATGTTTGCTTCTTGTGCTCCCAAGGTGGGGTGTATTTTTTTGCTTTTGATGCCCCCAAGGTGGGGCGTATTGCTGCTTCTGATGCCCCAGAGCGAGGTATCCCCCCCTTTTTTTTCATTTTTATATGCCCCCGGCAGGGGGTGTATTCCGCTTCAAGTGCCCCCAGAGTGGAGTGTATTGCTACTCTTGATGTGGGGTGTAGTTCTTGCTTTTCGTGCACCCGAGGCGGGGTGAATTCTTCTTCTTTGTTTATATGCCCCCATATCGGGGTGTATTCCTCTCTTCATATACTTCCCTAAGCCGGGGAATGTTGTTTGTTCTGCTTCAAATGTCCCCCCCCCCCCCCCCCGAGGGGGGGGGATATATGTTGCTTCATGGACCCCTGAGGTCGGGATGTATTCCTTCTTCGAAGGCCCCTGAGTCGGGGTGTATTCTTCTCTTCTTATGCTCCCCGGGGCGGGGTACATTTCTTGCTTCTCATGCCCCCCACGGCGGGGTGTGGTTTCTCTCTTTGTGTGCCCCCATGGCGGGGCGGATCCTGCCTCCTTGCTTCTGTGCCCCGGGCGGGGCATGTTCTTCATGGCTTCTATGCCCCCAGTGGCGGGGTTTGTTTCTCCTTCACATGCCCCCAAGCCGGGGTGGACTTCTCTATGTCTTCTATGCCCCCAGACAGGGTGTATGTTGCTTTATATGCCCCCAGGGTGGGGGTGTATCCCGCTTCTAATGCCCCCATGGCGGGGTATGTCCTTGGCTCCTTATGCCCCCCAAGGTGGGGTGTGTTTTGCTTCTTGTGCCCTCGAGGTGGGGTGAATTTCTTTCTTTGTATCCCCCTAGTCCAGGGTGTGGTTTCTTTTCTTTGAGTGTCCCCAGGTCGGGGTGAATTCTTTTCTTCTTATGCCCCCATGGCGGGGTATGTCTTTTGCTTCAGGTGCCCCCATATCGGGGTGTATTTCCCCTTCAAATATCCCTAAGCCGGGGTGAAATTCTATTTCTTCTTATGTCCCCAGGTCAGGGCGGATTCTCCTTCAAATGCCCCAAAGCCGGGGTGTAGCTTTTGCTTTGTGTGCCCCCCAGTCGGGGCGGATTCTCTTCATGTGCCCCTGGAAATGGGGTGTATTTTTTTATCTTCTATGCCCCCGTAGCAGGGTATATATCTTCTTCTTATCCCCCATGGCGGGGTATGTGCATGCTCTCTTCGAGAGTGGTGGCCGTGCTTGGCCTCATTGCTATAAAGCATTCCCCTCAGCGGGCAGTTATTCACCAAGCTACAATTGTGGCTCGCTGGGTCTTTTAACAAGCACTAGGGGGGGCCGTTTTGTGCCGGGTAGAGGCAGCAGGAAGGAGGAACAGGTCGGGTCATTGCATCGCGGACTTGGGTCCTCCTAGAGTTAGGCAGGATGCCGGGTTTCTTCTTTCTCTTTTAGTCGACAATGCTTGCCAGCTTTTTCTTCTTCTCTTTTTTTATTTCTTTTTATTTCTCTTTTTTTTGTATGATTAACCAGGGTGGAGGTGCAGGAGAGCGCTCACCCCCTCAGGGAGGGGATGAGTGGTTCGCTCCACCGCATCAACCCCACAGTGGTAATCTTTATTCAGCACGGGTCTCGGCGGACGTGGCCGTACAACCCTCTCTTGCCAATTCTTTCTCTTCCTTTTTTTTGCTTCTTTCTTTTCTCTTGTTTTTTTCTTCTCTTCTTCTTTTCTTCTTTTCTTCTTTTCTTCTCTTTCTTCTGGAGGGAAATGGGGGGCTTGATTTCCCCTCCCTTCTCTTCTCCCTTTTTTTATAACAACCCCCATGATTCCTGGAAGCTGCATATGCTTCGAAGCAGCGTCCTCGAGGCCGCGAAGGCAGCTGGATCGAGTCTGGATTTTCTCCCCACAGGGCTGGCGAAGACAGCACCTGCAATTCATCAAAGCAAGTAAACATCGTTTATTAGGGGGCCATGAGGCCCTGAATCCCGGCGAAGAGATGAAGGGTAGTTTAGGTCCCACCGGGCGTGCCTGACTTGAGGATGCACTTTTCGACACCTGCTTCTTCTCTTGTTGTTTATTCGTTTATTGGCTTCGTGGGCGTGCCAGTCACCGAAGTGATAATTTATTCGGGCTCCGAAGAGCCCATGGTGCGCTCGAACTGTCTTCGTCAGACGATTGTGTGGTTCGCATCGGGACCAAAACCCGCCGCGCCATAAAGGTCACGGCGTCATTTACATCCCCCATACGAGAGAACACCCTTGATTAATCGCCGAGATTCAGGGCCTCATGGCCAAAAAAAATTAATTGCATGAAAAGTCTATTAGGAGGTATCGAAGTCCCCGTATGAGGGTGAGAAGAAAGCATTCGCGGTCATGTCGGTCATGTGCTGACCATTTAATGTTCAGACGAATGTCCGGCCCGGGAAAAGCGCGATCGTCGCGGGAAGAGCGGAGCATATGTACGCCAGGATATGACAATTTATTGTTCAGAAGAACAGAAAACGTTCAGCTAAACCTCGGTTAGAGCAGTCGGAAACCGGTAAATCTGTTGGCCCGGTGCAAGGGCAAGCCGCGACCATACTGCGGTGGGCCCCCCCACGGTCGAAACGAGACTTGCATGAGCGTCATTAATATTTCCGGTGCCAAGGGGCAACGAGGGAATATCCCTTGAATCGGCTGAAAAGCCCTGTGTCCGGAGAAGCGGAAGTTCGAAACGTGTCGGTCATTCGGGAGACCGTTTAATATTAGGACGTGTGTCCGACTTGAGAATATCATAAACGTCGCAGGAGGACCTGGATATATATGCCGTGATACGGCAAATACATTATTCCGAGACACTGAAAACATTCGGTTAAATCTCGGTTAGTGTAGCAGGAAACTGGCGAATTTATTGGTCCGGCGCGAGATCGAGTCGGGACCATACCGGGGGCGCCTCCCGCGGTCCAAACGGGGCTTGCGTGGGCATCATTAATATTTCCGGTGCCGGAGGGTAACGGGGAAGAGTCCGGGGACTAGACTCAAGAACCGAAAACGTGTTCGAAAGGAGCGGGCTATAGATCAAGGATATGAGCCAGACGATGACCATGATCGGGGCGGGCCCGAGGTCTAAGTGTGGCCCACTGAGATCTTATTAATGTTCCCATGGAAGGAGTCCAGGGGTGGCGAGGGCCGTCTCGTTCTATTCCGATTCTGTCGGTCACTTGCGGGCCTCTTCATGTTCGGGCAAGGGCCCATATTGAAAGTGTGACGTGGGCGGAAACGACCCCATGCAAATGTATGCCGAGTTTATGGCAATTTCAATGAAAGAGCGGGAGCGAATCCCGACCCGTTAGAATGAATCCGATTTAACGGGCTATCGGTCCGGAGTAATGCCGGCTCACGACCATGTCGGGGAGGGAGCCGTCGGCCATATTGATTGCTCACGGGTCTTTTCATGTTTAGACACAGGTCCGTAATAGAAACGCGGCGAAAACCGAGGTGAACCCATTCAAATGTCTGCCGAACGTGCGGTAATTTTAGTAGCAGCTCGGAAGGGATCCGGCCGGAGAAATGAATCCGGTTTAATCAGAATGTCAGCCCGAGGCGAGGTCGGGTCACGGCCAGTTCGGGATGATTCCCAAGACTCAGGCCCAACCTGGAAGGGCGACATTGTTGTTCCTTCGGCACCGGGTCACGAGAGAGACGGGGCTGCAAAGTGGATCTCATTATTTTGTTATCATTTGAAATTTTATCATTATTATTCGTTAATTTATACGTATCTTTGAGTGAGTTTGTTATTACTATCTATTTATCATTTTTTTATGATTTATTTATTTATCAGTGTTATTGTTAGGTTTGTTATTATTTTTGTTCATTTTATTGTCATTCATTTGCTTGTCGTGTTTCGTTAAGTTTTTTATTATTATTTATTTTGGTTATCTTTTATTTATTTATCATTCTTATTGAGTTTGTTATTAATATTCATTCTTTTTTTTGTTATCATTTATTTGTCTAATTATTATTATCGTCATTATTTTTACGCTTATTATTACTATTACTTATTCCTTTATTATTCTTATTTATTTATTCATTTTTTGAATCTGTTATTATTTATTATTATTATTATTATTACTCATATTTTTTGGAGAGAGAATGGGTCATTAGAGGGCTAAGAGAAAGGCGTACCGCTGAAGGGCTGAGGGTGTGCCGCTGAAGGGCTGGGAGTGTGCCGCTGAAGGGCCTGGGGGGTGTACCGCTGAAGGGCTGGGAGTGCGCCGCTGAAGGGCCTGTGGCTGTGCCACTGAGAGGCTGAGGAGTGTGCCGCTGAAGGGCTGGGGGAGCGTACCGCTGAGGGGCTGAAAGGGTGCGTGCCGCTGAGGGCCAAAGGAGCGTGTCGGCGAAGGGCCAAGCGGGTGTGTGCCGGCGAAGGCGGCAGGAAGTGTGCCGGCGAAGGGGGCATGGAGCGTGCCGGCGAAGGCAACAGGGAGTGTGCCGACGAAGGCCACTGAAGGGCGTACCGGGGAAGAGTTGGCAAGGTGTGTTGGCGAGGGGCCATGGAGGGCGTGCCGGCAAAGGGCGTGCCGGCCAAGGGTAGCTAGAGGGTGTACCGGCGAAGGTAGCTGAAGGGGCGTACCGGCGAAAGGCATGGGGAGCCCACTCCTCCTCCATTTCTTTTAAGACTTTTCTTTTCTTCTTTTCTGATTTTATTAAGTTTGCATGGGTTTCTTCTTTTCTTCTCTTGATTAATTTTTATTCTTTCTTTTGTGAGGGCGGATGTTCAAGTTGTTTAGTTGTCGCTCGATTCGGTCCTCTTTGAATTGATTGCAGTTCCATTTGCTTTGGTTAAGGCATTTCACCGTTGTTCTTTTCGTTTGTTTGTTGCTGTCTTTTGTCTTTTAAATGTGTGGCTGTTCCATTTGTTTGTTGCTTCCTTTTGTCTTTCGATATGTTATTGTTTCTAACAAAAATTAGGCAGCATCTCCCCTTAACCCGAGCGTAAGGCAGATACAGGGAACGCACCCACATGGAGCGGCGGAGCCCAACAACTGGAGGTGGGCGCCCGAGAGCGGCAACACATTTATAAACCTCGGAAAACTCGGAGGGAACGGCGAGTAGAAGGCTACTCTAGGACTGGCTGAGGGGGGGATGCATCGAGCAAGAAGGAAGGGAAAGTGTGCCGGACCAAGGGGGCCAAGGGTATGGCGGTGAAGGCCATGAAGGCCGTGCCGAGGAAGGAGCGATTGGGGTGTGCCGGCAAAGGGGCTCGAAGGCGCACTGGGGAAGGGCTGGGAGAGCGTACCGGCGAAGGCCCGTAAGGGCGTGCCAGCGAAGGGCTTGGCTAGGGCGTGCCGCTGAAGGCCGCCAGAGGCGTACCGCTGGAGGTGCCCAAGGGCGTGCCGTTGAAGGCACCGTAAGGGCATGCCGCTGAAGGTGCCCAAGGGCGAGCGAAGGCAAAAATGCCCGGGAAGAAGTAAGGCAAAAATGCCCTGGAAGCAGCAAACCCTAACAAAAGGAGAGATGGGAAGGGGGCGTGAAGCACCGAAGGATGCAAACACGGAAGAAACGTTTTAGAAAGACGTCCAAGAAATATACTTGCAAGCCTTCTACTTTTATTGTCACAAAAGGAGTGCCCCAAGGGAGCTAATACGTGGCGACGGGAAAGAAAACAAGGGGGGACAAAGAAAGAAAGAAAGAAGATACAATGGGGGGGAGCAGGGACTCCTCCCCTCCCCGACCTCACTCTCTCTCTTCACTCACTCTCCTTCTCTTCCTCTCTTCACACCAGTGGTGATGGACGGGATTGCAACGGGGGAGCCGGAGCCTCCCCTCTCCTTCTTCTCTTCTTCTCTTCTTCTTCTTCTTCTTCTGCTCTTCGTGCGGACGGAGGTGGGCGAAGCAGCAGAAGGGGGAGGCAGAGCCTCCCCTCCTCTTCTTCTTTCTCTTCTTCTCTTCCCTCTTCGCACAGACGGCGACGGTGGCTGGAGCAGCGGGGCCTCCCCCCCTCTCTTCCTCTCTTCCCTCTTCTTCTCTTCTCCTTCTTCTTCTCTTCTTCTTTTTCTCTTCTTCTCTTCTCCTTCTCTGTCTGCGTGTGGGTGTCTGTGTGTGTAGCCTCCTCCTCCTCTTTTTTCTTCTCGAACGGGGGTCATTTTATACTCCCAGTCGCGGGAGCTTATGAGCACGGCCGTCGAAGGCGGGAAGCAGCTCCGTCATGATGGGGTTTGACGTCTTCTGTTCTGGCTGTCAGGGGAGTAGCCTGCGTGGCCCAACGGTTGGTTGACACCTTAGGGAGCTCACTGCGCGCCAAGGACGCGTAGGGTATGGGCACCACGTCGTTCATCCGTTGAAAAGGCTTAACGCTGTGCCGCTGGTGGGCTGAATAAGTGTGCCGTAGGAGGGCCAAAAGGGCGTGCTGCGGGAACACCCAACGGGTGTGCCGCTTCGAAAAGGCTTAACGCTGTGCCGCTGGTGGGCTGAATAAGTGTGCCGTAGGAGGGCCAAACGGGGGTGCTGCGGGAACACCCAACGGGCGTGCCGCTGAAGGCCCAGAAGAGTGTGCCGCTGAGGGCCCAAAGGGGCGTGCCGCTATGGGCCATGGGGCGTGTGCCGTTGAAGGCCCCTCTCTTGGGTGTGCCGTTGAAGACCCTGCGGGGTGTGCCGCTGGGGACCCCGGGGGTGTACCGTTGAAGCCCCTGGGTGTGTACTGCTGGAGCCCAGGATCGGCGTGCCGCTGAAGGCCCTGGGGGCTGTGTGCCGCTGAAGGCTCCCTCCCTAGGGTGTGCCGTTGGACGGTTGCCAGGGCAAGTGAGTGTATAGACTTCGGCAAGGCATGGGCTGTACATACTTCACCTAGCTGCAACGTATAGACTTGCAGGGGCTGATGTATAGACTTCATCGATGTACATACTTTGCGTTGAACTGGTGGATGTACAGACTTCACCAATGTATAGACTTCGCGTTGAACTGGTGGATGTACAGACTTCACCAGTGTATAGACTTCGCGTTGAACTGGTGGATGTACAGAATTCACCATTGTATAGACTTCGCGTTCAAAACAGCGAGCCAATGTACAGACTTGGGCTGATGGCTGTATAGACTTGGTGCGATGAAGCGTGCCGCAGAAGGGCTGGATGGCCGTGCCGCTGGAGGGCCAAATGGCCGTGCCGCTGGGGCGTCTGAAGGGCGTGCCGCTGGGGGCTGTGCCGGTGAAGGGGTTCACGGGAAGATGCCGCTGGAGCACCCTGGAGGGTGTGCCGCTGAAGGGCTCCAGGGGCGTGCCGCTGAAGGGCTAAATGGGCAGTTTTGAGCCCGTTGTGAGCACGAGTTGTGCCCCATTTGATTTTCTTCGAGGCCCCATGGATTATGAGCTTCCCGGGAGTTGGTTTCTCTTTGCTGTCGTGACTCCGGGGATGGCTTCACGGTAGAGTGCATATTTGGGTAGTCCGGACGACCAGTCTCTCCGAGGCTTCTTCACTCGGCGCCGTTGTTGATGCGAGGCCGAATAGGACATCTGGGTGTGCAATTTTTGGTGTCCACAGTCCTCGACTCAAGCTTATCACTCTCGTTCTTCTTTACATGAGCAGGACACCCCCAAATTTTAATGTGATTAAAATTTGATTTCCTGCCCTTCCATATCTCATATGGTATAGAAGGAACTGATTTACTTGAGATCCTATTCAATAAATATGCTGCAGTCTCTAATGCATAGTCCCAGAGAGACAAGGGTAGTCCTGACATAGACATCATGGATCGGACCATGTCTAACAAGGTTATGTTTCTCCTCTCGGATACACCATTATGCTGTGGTGTATACGGTGGAGTCCACTGAGAAACTATTCCATGGTCTTTAAGATAAGAAGTGAATTCATGGCTTAAGTATTCACATCCTCGATCCAATCGAAGAGCCTTAATACTTTTGCCTGTCTGTTTCTCTACTTCATTCTTGTATTCCTTAAACTTCTCAAAGGCTTGTGACTTATGTCTCATTAAATACACATAGCCATATCTAGAGAAGTCATCAATAAAAGAAATGAAATAGAGATAACCTCCTTTTACTTCTATGGACATGGGTCCACACACATCCGAGTCTATGAGCTCGAGATGGTCAACAGCCCTCTCACCATGTCCACTAAAGGGAGCCTTGGTCATTTTCCCCATGAGACACGATTCACAGGTATCAAATGGCTTGTATTCGAACTAATTCAAATACCCATTTGAGTGTAAGTGATAGACTCTTTTCTCACCTACACGACCAAGTCTGTAATGCCATAGATATGCAGAATTCACTTCATCAGCATTGAAAATTTGCATAACATTAGAACGTGTATCTAATACATAAAGACCATTGACTAATGAACCATTGGCTATAATCAAACCATTATTCATTATAGAGCACCAAGTGCTATTGAAAGTCAATGTGTATCCAATGTTATACAAGCTAGAGATTGAAATAATATTCTTAATAATATTAGGAACATAATAACAGTCATTCAACTCCAGAATGACTCCTGAAGGTAAACTGAGGCGTGCAATCCCGACAGCTTTGGCAGAAACCAAAGTTCCATTGTCCATCCTCAGTTCAATCTCCCTTTTGCCCAATCGCCTTCTATTTGCCAACACCTGCACAGAATTGCAGATATGAGATGCACATCCCGTATCCAATACCCATGATGTGGATTCCATATATGACAAATTAAGGTCTATGACAAAAATACCTTCATTTAGAATTACCTTGCAATTCCTTTTCCAATGCCCAGTTTCCCCGCATCGAAAATATTTGTCTTCATTTTCATTCCTCTTGCCCTTCCCTTTGTCAACTTTGACGATTTACTTACCCGTGGCCTTTTTCTTTCCCTTCCCTTTGTTACTTGTGGTGGATATTTGAGAGGCCTTCCTTTTCTTGTTGGCCCGGCCAACAATCATTACAGACGAAGATGGTTTATCTTTCTGCATGGTTCCTTCAGCACTCTTTAACATATTGAGCAGCTCTGGGAGAGTTGCTTCAATCATGTTCATGTTAAAGTTCATGATAAAGGAAGAAAAGGGATCGGGCAATGACTGGAGTATAAGATCAATGCATAGTTCAAGATCTAACTTGAACCCCAATGCATTGAGTCTTTCAATCCACTCCATCATTTTCAGTACATGGGCCTGTACTGATGAACCCTCAGACATCCGTGTCCTGAAAAGTCTTTTGGAGATGTCATACCCCTCAATCCTACCCTGCTCCCCGAAGAGCTGGCGTAGATTGAGAAGTATACTTCTACAATTAGTCTTTTCAAATTGCCTCTGCTGCTCGGGAGCCATAGAGGCCAACATGTAACATTGGGCTAGGGATGAGTCCTCAGACCACTTGGCATAAGCGAGTAACTCGCCCTCGTCAGCATCAGGAGTTGGCTCAGAATGAACCGTGTCCAACACGTACGCAATCTTTTCGGCGGTAAGGACTATGCGTAGATTACGCAGCCAATCCGAGTAGTTCGGTCCAGTTAATCTATTTGCATCCAAGATACCGCGGAGGGGGTTGGACGACCACATTATAATCTGGATAAGAAATAAAAGACAACTTAGCATGCGTTCAAATTCTAACTTAGATGTGATTTTCTATCTTAGTTAGTCCCACTAATTTTCGATCGGACTATATAACCCTCAGTATATAGAACGGGAGATCAGCGAGATCTTCCTAGTGGGTCGGAATCTCAACGAGACTGATGTACGACCTTGTGGAAAGCACAACAAACCATACATCATCTCAAGGGCAGTCAACAAGCACTTGCATCTAATGCAATATCTGATATTCGGCCCCCGAGAAATCATCCCCTTGTGGAAAGCACAACAAAGTATATTCTCGGTTAGATCTAACCATCATTACTACATAGCAATGAGTTCATGACCCGACCCTTGTGAAAAGCACAACAAAGTCGAGTTTAATTCCTCACCCCATTGAGGCCGAGCCTTGGAGTTTAATCCCGCCCCCAAACTCATGGACCTTGTGGAAAGCACAACAAATCCATGAAATGAAGACGTTCATTCACTCCATAATGATGGAGGGCCACGATGACTCCTAGAGCCATGCTTACCAGATCTAAAATTTAATCGCGAGGGAATTTAATTTTATCTTGATCTCACCCTAGGTGGTAATATAAATATATCCAATATATTTACCGTACCTAGTAGTTTGCACAAAATAAATGCATCTAATGTAAAAATAAACGCAAGTGATCATGGACTTTAACCCTAATGTAACTAAGACATCCGGCCCGCTTCCGAAGTAGCTGGATCGTCCTCGTCGGGTGTGCTCCATGCTTTCAAACTCCGACGCCGCATTAATTATAACTTTTACACGGCACGTAGGCCGAAAAAATTAAATTACATGTGACTCAAATTCCAGCAGCCCTTACGGCGAGTACAACAATGGAGGAAGATAGAAGTACATTGGAATTTTAACAGAGAGAGAAAGGATGTTCGCAGACCCCAATTAATTACATAATCCAAGTCCATGATCACTTGCCAACCCATTCAAATAAAATCAATCAAGGGTTATTTTCTGAAAATAATCCTTACTTTTTGAATTTAAAAATGGGATGTGCAAACAAAAATAGGCTAGCTTTGTTTAATTTTAAAAATCAAAGCATGATTAACTAAAATTAAACACACAAGCAGGCCAATACAAGGTAAATAAAGTAAAGCACGTAAAGAACCATCATTTTCTACAGGGGCATCTAATTGAGATAATTAATTAAATTTAAATTTAAATTTAAATTTAATTACCTAATAATCAAATTTAAATTCAAAATTTAAACAAGTCAATAATTTAAATTTAAATTTAAATTTAAACTAATTATCCAATAATTTTTGTTTGAAAATAAATTTAAAATAATGCAATTATCCTCAATTAGTAATTTTATAAAAAGTAAAATTTGAATTTAACAATTATCTAATAATTAAAATTCAAATAATTGAATTTTTCATATTTAACTTCAATAAAATTTGAAATTTGAAATTTTTAATTATCTAATAATTAAAAATTCAAAAAACTTAAATTTCACTGAAGTAACTTCAATTATTACCATTTTATCTCAAGGTAAATAGTAATTATTTGGTAAATACAAATCGGTTAAATAAAATTTACCATTCGACATTTACTATAGAGATAATACTATTTAACTTATGAAATACAATTCTATTTAATTTACTGTGCATTTTGATATATATATCTAATATATATATTCATAATTTAAACACACAATAAATAAAAACAAAAAAGCAATTTTTTTTTAAATTAAAAAAAATCGGCCGCCCGCGTGCGCAGGCGCGCCCGCCCGCCCTCGCGCACGCGAGGCGAGCGCGTGCGGGCGCCCGCCACCGCGGGTCAACGCCTGCGGGCGCCGCGTGCGCCGCCCACGCGGCGCACGCGGCGGGCGCACTGCGCCTTGGGCGCACCGCGCCCAGGGCGCAATGCGCCCAAACCGGGCCTGCAAAAAAAAAATTTTTTTTTTACAAAAAAATTTACTCCAGAGATGCCCAGCATCCTGGAAGAACAGAAATGCCCAGCATCTCCTTCTATAAATAACAATTGAAGATTTTATTGCCCCTAAAACATGGTTCTAAACAGCGATAAAAACACCGACCAGAGCGCCAACCTGGCTCTGATACCACTGTAAGGTTTCGCACAGTACCTACGGGCGACGCAGCGGATAACAAAAATTTCATTTGCCCGATCCCGGTGTTATGGAAAGCTTAATGTGTGCTCTAATCGGTGTTTCTAAGACCCTAATTACGGGTTGCGTGTTTCACCTTGTGCAGAACGACGCTGTCTGCGATGCCCGATGCAGAATATCGAGCCGCACAGCTGTACGGCCTCTAGAGCAGATCCACACGGACCCTTGCGCAGCGACGGTACCTCCCCGGCACAACTTTCCCCGACTCTATCACCTTCTGGAGAGAGAGAGAGCAAAGGGGAGAAAGGGGGGAGGCTAAACCTCTCCCTTAAGCCTAATGCTTGATTAGCTTAAGGGGTGGGAAGGAGAGTTCGAATGAACTCACGTAGGATTCTATATATAGAGATTTAGTCATTTCTGAAAGGGCTCCAAAAGACCAGAATTATATATATATCCTATCCACTATTATACATATGTATTAAGCTCCATTTACACTCCTTTCCAAAAGGAATTAAACGGAATTAATACATACACTTGTATAATAATAATCCGTCACCCAAGAATCTATTGTGTGTGATCCTCTAGGCCCATAGTCACTCTAGTTTAAGGCCCATTAACTTCTAATTCCCAATTAGAAGTAAATTAAACATATTCTTCGCTTCTACCAGAGCCGAAGAATAGTTTAATTTATTCCGAACCTTTGATCACGTTGGGTCAAGTAAATCCGCGTGATCCTAGAGGACGCCGGGTTTAAACCAGCCTGTCTGGTACCTGTAAGTCCACAGTTACCGCATCGATATAATCCCTCGCTCCTTCTATGAGTCTGGTACGATCGAGGGTATGGTTTCTGTCAAACCCCATGATCGTGCCATTTGACTATGACCTCCTTAAAGTGTATGACGTCCGTCCTAAACGAACTCATACGACCTGGCCAGGGATTTAACGGAGCGTCAATGCCATGACCCATTAACTGTCTGATATATACCTGACAGTGAGCGATCCCTTCTTGACCATTGAAGATCTTCACACGTATCCTGGAGTGGTTAATGACTCGGCAACTCATGACTTATGGTTAAAGTCACTTAGCCAAGTAATTCAACCATTCCAGTCCTCGTGTAAAATCCGATCAATGTCTCAGGTCAAAGGACCAACGATGCTACTAAGACAGTTGAATCTTCAGTTGACATTAGGTATAATCAACCATCTGAAGATCCAATAGCGGATCAGTTCAGTGTACATCCTCCAAGGACATACACCTACACATATGTGTTGGTGCCCCGCACCAATGACCATGAGACTGGTCACTGACACATAATGTGTACTGGTTTAATAGGTAATCAAAGTCCCCGAGTGATTACCCTCCAACCAGGAACAGTTTAAGGTATGTGTACATGTAAAATCAATCTCATGTTCGAGATCCCATCTCGAGCTGACTTTACAATCACATATCTTAGGGACAACGTAAAGTAACACAATCGCATATTTACGCTCAAACACCATTTTATTAATAATGAATAAGATCGTACAACTATTGGGCCTACTCGACCCGAAATTGTCCTGTAGCACACCAACACTAACAGGAAGAACTTAGCCTTGTGAAATAAGATGCCCAAGACAGCAAATCGCGATGCTACGCCAAGAGCAGCCTTCAGATTTCAGCTAGGGCTCGTGGATGGCCTTGATAATAGGTTCTACGTCCTCCTCCACCAGGGTGCGACACCCTTCCTTCTCCTCCTGCAAGAATAAAGATTTTAGCCCTCTTGATATTACTCCCGATCGGACAAAGACAGCTATGTATATTGAAGAGAAAGTAACCCAACAAGTCAAGAATGCCCTTGCTAAAACCCTTTAATACAACCCTTAGACATGTAGAGAAACCCTAAGGGCAATAGGGTCAAACCCCAAGCAAATCGGACCAAGAAACCCATGGTTCGAAACCAAACCCGGAAACCCGATCCGGACGTAGCAGACAAAGTGTCGACTCTTAGAGTCGACACTTTTGTCAAGGTGTTCTGTCCCGAACACAAAACAGCTTCCAGGACAAAAGTGTCGACTCTCAGAGTCGACACTTTTTGTCAAGAGTTCTACCAGAAGATAAAAATCAACTTACATGACAAAAGTGTCGACTCACATTTCAGAAATCAACGCAGACAGAGTCGACACTTTTTATCAGCATTTCAGAAATCAACGCAGACAGAACCTACTGAAATAAGTGTCGACTCCTAGAGTCGACACTTTTACTGACAAAAGTGAAAACTCAATAAAACTCAATTGAAACCCCATAAAACCTCATCCAAACATTTAGAACAAATAACCATGCATTGAAACATGACATTGACATACATTAAAGCACATTCCAACACAAGCCAACGAAAGTGACAAGTAAATGAATTTCAAACCATTAAGTCTTCAACTAGCAAATCAAATCAATTGAAAGCATGACTAATGAATCAACCCCAATCTAGGCACATGGAAATCCATTCAACCATGTCTACTTGCTATAGATTAAAGGGATTGTATATAAGAGTGTAAGCTTACCATTGATCCAATGCATTATGGGCAACATGAACATGCACTTTCTAGAAGTTATAATTCATGTCAATTTTCTGTCAAGGCAAATGTGATACACAAAACACTTTTCCACCATGTATTTAATTCATATATAGCTCAAGCTCATATGTCTCATATGAAGAATTAATTTATGCATGTAAAGGGCATTTCCAATTCAATCCATTTAAACATGTCATAACTTCCAAAATATAGTCCATACCAAATATCCAATTACTAACATAGCTCAAAAGACGAAATGACACATGTGATCAATTGTAAAGGCAGTTCAAACAAATCACACACATGGTTTCCAGTCAACCCAAAAAAAATATCAAATTCAGTTCAGAAACCTCACAAGTTCAATCCAATTGATTCAAGCTTAAACAAAGGCAATCTGAACTTAACTCATTCAAATGTCTCTTTGAGACCAAATTCAGTCCAAGGACTTCCAAATTTAGTCAATTCAGTCCAAAGTAGGAAAACCCAGTTTTACTTATAGCTCACACCAACCTTGTTCTACAATGAGATTACTCATGCAATCCAAATCAAGGCTGAGCTCACATATTTCATGGACAACAAGATTCAGATATAAAGAATTTAAACTCAGCTCACTGAAAATCGCCCATTAGACCAATTAACTCGTATGACATTCACATATGAAGCAGACTCAAAAACATCCAATCCATTAAAGCACATGTGAACCAACAAAACCTCAGGTAGTGCCACAATCAATTTGACATGTATGTCTATGACCTAAACCCATTTAAACAGTCCAAGACAAAGAACAAGGCTCAATGAGCCAGGGGTCGACCCATGCGGTCGACCCTTGCAGAATGGAATAGAAAACCTACAAATTCAGCCTAATGCTTTCTAAAACCACATCCAACCAACATTGCTTTACCATGGGACCAAGGGATGAAGGGCACCTTGAATCACCACTATCTGAAAATCAGATTCTTGAAAGCATTAAATCAACACAACCTAGAAATCTGGTATTCTAGCTTCAAGCCCTTTTAAAACAACCTTGAATCATGAATCAACCTGCAAAGCAAGATAGCAAGATATGAGTTCATGAGTCAAAACAGACATAACAGACATGTTCCACAGCACATACTCAGAATATTGTCACTTTAAAGCATACGTAAAACGCACAATATATTGAAATCATCAAAATCATTGTCAAAGACAAAGAGGGGGTGCACGGAACCCAACAGGTCAACCACCAGGGTGCTAACATGCATGTTGACTGGTACCCCATGCTCTGGCTTGACTGCCCCGCGGCGGGTGTCACTGCCATGCGCCTCCAATATCGCCACCTGGCCCTCCTCCTGTGCCCCGACTCCCGCCGAGGGAGTTTCAACTTGTTCTCCTCGCCCTCTATTGTCGTCCCAGGCGAGGCCCTCCAACCATCGTCCACGGCCCTCAATTAGCGCCTCCAACTCACACGGTTGGCCCTCCCTCCCTCATTCTCTCTCTCTTTCTCTCCCTCTGGTAGCACCCCTATCGCTAGCGTTTGGCCCTCTCTCCCTCCCTCCCTCCCTCCCTCTCTCTCTCTCTGTCTCTCTTTCTCTCTCCCCATGTTAGCACCTCCATCATTGGCTCCTCCCTCTGTTAACACCTCTGTGTCATTGGTTGGCCCTTCCTCCCTCCCTATGTGCCTCTTTCTCTCTCCCTTGGTTAGCACCACCCTCTAAACGCCCCCTCCTCTTGATGACCACCCTGGCGATCCCCCACCCATAGGCACCCCCCTACGAACGCCCCCTCCTCCTGGTCGCCTCCCTTCATAGGTGAGAGGGGTGAGACAGGGACGAAATTGGGAGAGAGATAAAATCTTTTTTTTAAACTAGGGGTACTATTGACATTTTATGGTTCTAGTTAAAATTAACCATGGCTAGATTGATGGTAGATGTCATTTTTACACTATTTTGACAAAAATAAATATATCTTTACTAATGTGTTTTCATTCATAATTTTTTTGTCATTTCAACTTTAATAATAGTTTATTTGTAAAAAATTCTTTGGGTTTTTGCAAGTAACCCTCTAAAGACCATATATTTGTGAAAAAAAACCCATACTATATATGTATCCCCTTATGTGATTAAGATATATACAAATGATCCCCTGTGGTTTCACGAACTCAGAGGGTTATTTACATGTACAGTGAATACATAGGGAGTGATTTACAGATATTCATTGTTCGGGAAGTTTTATGCATATATGTCATCCTCTAGGAAGTCATATGCAAAATTTCCGCATGTTCATTAATTCCATACGTATCCTCCTTTTAACAGAAATATTGGATTTGTTATTGTCATAAACACAATTAATTGACCGTATATCTTCTCTCTCTCTCTCTCGCTCCATCTCTGTGCATGTGCGACGAAGTTTGTCTTCTCCTATGATCAGATGTGCATCCTGTCGACTTTTGGGGCACGTCAAAAGTTAACTACCTATTACTACTAACATATATATATATATATATATATATATATATATATATATATATATATATATATGTGTGTGTGTGTGTGTGTGTGTGTGTGTGTGTGTGTGTGTGTGTGTGTGTGTGATCTTATATCACATAGCACAAATGGCGCTACATGTATATAATGCCGTTTGTCACGGAGATGGAAGTCCTGGTAGGAAGGCTTTACAATAGATATTGACTTTATATTTAAGGAGCCTATAACGACTCTCCCAGATGTAATTATAATAATATCTCACTCTAATATCCCGATCATACTCCACGCTCTTACGAGTTGCCATTTGCTGGATGATGAAATAGGGCACGGCAGCTTGTATCGAAGGTCACGCATGCTGAAGACAAATGTTTGGTGACCATACACTGCTTGACCATCACGTCAATACCAACTCCGATTCCCATTGCACCAGCCCTCTTGACCATCACATCAACAAAGCCCATGCTGACGCAAACAGAGTTTGGCACGGCGAGAGGTGACGGGGTAGCCAATGACGACAATGGAAGCTTGGTTGTTGTTGCACTCAATATACCAGTGGCTACAGTTAGAAGGACGAGCATCGGTGGATGGTTTGAGCTGCTGCATGTACTGCAAATCCCTGTTTCTGTGGACCACGTGGATTCAAATGTCTTTGTAAGTGCGATTCATCGTGAACGATTTACTTGACGCGATGGAGAACGTCTAATTAGACGTCTTTCATGTTGGGTGTATTGTAACACTCGCATTTATGTTCATGGGAACTGAGTTACATTGTCTATAAAAATAAAATTATAGAGCATGAGAAAGGGTGAGTGGGTCAATATATAGAGAAAGATGAGAACATGTCCCCGTTGACGGGGTGCACTTTCAAAGCCGATTATTTAAGCCTCTGTTGATGGCCCTGGATGGTACCGCCGAGCGTTATTTCGTAGAGGTCTCTGCTTATCTTCTTGAAGCTTTGGAGTGTTCCTAGGCAACCTCCTGGATGCTCATTCATGATCTATCCTCCGTACTGATAACTCTTTAGGTGGGAGAGCTAGGACTGAGCTTCTATCTTCTGGGCATCTTCCTACGTGCCAGAGTCTGAGTTGGTTGTATAGAACTTGACTCTATGCGGGCATACTAAGTCCGGAGTCTTGAGACTGGGTCAGAGGATGTCGATGTTAGAATCCTACATAATGACATAGGCTTGCGGGTTACCCAGGGGGTCATAGATCTCTAGACTGGAACATGTGGGCTTGAGAGCCGCCTTAACGAATTCAAGGACTGCCAAGAGGAAGGAGTGGGGCTTGACGTTTCCACCCCCATTGGGATGGCACCAAGGTGGACCTCGGCGCCTTCTTGGCCGATGACCTAGGACTTCACAGCCTCGAACTAGCTAGTCAATCATCTCATGCTGTATGGTTGAAGGTGTGAGAGGATTTTACCGGACTTCTCAATTAGTATTTTACCGGACTTCTCAATTGGCCCGTCAAAAGCAGCCACCACCTTAAAAATATCTTATCAAGTTTCTCTTAAAAAAAATTTCACCAAAGTGGATGTTCTTTTGGAGAACCTGTCAATAGTTAAATCAATGTCCAGATATGAGAGAAGTAAGGGAGTTCTCTGAATAGGGGAATGGTCGGGGTTTGTCATAGTACCCCGGTGGTAAGGGAGAAAGATATGGGATGTTGTCGGAGTGATGTTTCCGTAGAGGGACCTCTTGGAAGGGAGGCTCGATATTCTTTGCCTTGCATGGGCGTGTACCCCTCTTCTCCCATACTCGAAGGGGGTTACAGAGATCGCTATTTACAGGCAAGAGAAGATGATGGATGTCTTAGGTGATAAATTTTGTACATTTGAAAAGATCGTACGAAGCATTACGTCAGTCATAGCAGTGAGATGCGGAACGGATCATGACATCGTAGATATGTTGACACTGACCCTTAATAACGACAATTTTAAAATCTTGAAACCTGACAAAAACTCAACTTGAGTGGGAGTGAATGGAGATCACGGGGACTAGACATGCCACATCCCAATTCATTGGATCTCATGTGATTCAAATGAATCACTGAAAGACAAACATTTTTTTTTCAAAACTCTATGGCTCCCTTTGAAAATTTGGTAGGATACCTTGTTCGATCTTTCTGGTCGAATAAGATCGAACAGGAATCTTATGTGTGAGAGGAGGAGACGGCCCGTCCCATAAAACTCTCGACAACAGGCCGACCAATCGATTATCAAAGGGCGCCTATGAGATCCGACAGATGAGCTGAAAGGACGTCCAATTATCCTACGTCGTGCTATGTAAACCCCTTCCCGATTCATCAACGGGAGTAATGCCACTTGACGGTAGCTTCTAGACCTAGGTATGCTTGTTGCTAGCATAGTTCAATGCATGTATCTATCATGTTAATTTGGTGCGAAGAGAATGCACTTGGTGACTGCACAGGGAATCACGGGCCCACACTTCAGCCCGATGGTCTCATCTCGTTCTTCCCTTCGCAAGGCAACACGTGATTGAGCCCATGTTTACCCGCCCTTCTGGATAGACTGGTTGCCCTATATGGGCATTTCTATCACCCTTTACCGATTTCTAGACTTTATGAAAGTATTTTCTCTCCACATTGAAATCTATTGGGGGTCTGCCCTAGTTTAGATGCCCTCCCACTTGGGAGGGGGACCTATGGATTTATCACTAATGTTTTTTAAAAAAATAGATAATATCACTGTTGTATTAAAAGAAAAAAAGATATACAAGTATAAACAATTAGATCACAAATATTTTTATATAAAAGACCTCTCACTCTAAGACAGAGTGATAGGGATTAATCTTCCAAACAACAAAAACAAAAAAAATTGTGACACTTCACGTTACAAAAGAGCTCTACTCACTCTCTCACAAATAAAATAAATCACTATATCCACGGCTCGGGATTCTCTCTTGGAAGATCTACTATTTCTTTCACCCATAGCACCACTCACAGAGTCGCACGAAAGATTAATCATCGAACAACTCTATCCCTTTTGAGACTCTATCTTCTATGTCAAAAGCTAATCAACAAAAGAATATTAAGAGACACTTTGTTAATCGGGTGCAGTTTTTACAATTGATCTCGTGAGGTTAAGTGTGCTAATCGACCCCGATTAACGACGATGTGTGTGAGAAGAACGGTGAGATCCACGTGACTCTCTCTCTCATCGGCTCCCTCACCTTAACTGATTATCAAACAGAGCCTAAGTTATCTTTCAAAAAGACCACTGCGGAAGGGAATCTCGAGTGCATCACAAGTTCACAACACAATCATACCTTTTTGTATTGCAGGGTATTCCAAGGTCTTGCTAAAGCGATCTGGTCAAGAGACGGGTCAAGCTAACCTTCTGTTAGAACGGCGCAATTTTAGTTTCCTCGTTGTAATAATGGGCCGGCGAGGATCACCATTGCCGGACGTGTCTTTGACCGATGACGTATGTGGAAGCCCTTGTTCAAGGTCTGAGATAAGCTTTGGACCCGAGAAAAGACAAAAGAAAGGCAGCCTTTGAGAGTTGAAAGATGAACGCAGACCTCGGTTGAATCATTAGGCCAAAGAATTTTGTGGGCAGAAGTCGGTGGAAAGAGCATTAAGTACGAGGGTGATGCAAATGGCAATGGACAGCTTGATATTAGGCATCATAATCTAAAGGAACGGATGTGGCGGTGGATGACATATTTAAACCGGTAACTATAGGCAATGGATATACGTTTAATTATCAACATCGACAGTTGATGATATATATATATAATAGAAATATGCATATGATATATTAAACATTATTTTATGTACCACAAATGACCTATTAGAATAAGGGTAATACTCTGTCCACCGAATCCAGTGTATAAAGTCATGTCATTATGTAACACTCTCTCTTATTGTCTCAAAAATCAGGTGAAATGATCATTTTCACACAGGAAAAGACATCCGCGTCAGACCGTACGGTATACTTTTTTCGCACATTAAATGCGGAGTGCATTCGACGAAAAAATATAAGACTGAAATATTTTATAGGATTGAAATATTTTACATATGAACGAAACATTTTGTTATAAGAATTAAACATTTGTTATGCGAATGAAATATTTTATTTAACTATAGAAATAAAGTAAAGAAAATATTTTATAGAAATAATATTTTACTATATGAATAAAATATTTTATTATAAGATTGAAACATTTGTTAAATGAACGAAATATTTTATTTGATTACAAAAATAATTCTATGAAATGTTTTATAAAAATAATATTTTACTATATGAAGTAAATATTCTGTTACGAGAATTTAACCAAATATTTCAATCCTATATCAAATGTTTCATTCATATGTAAAGTATTTCAATCTTACAAAATATTTCAGTCTTATAAAATATTTTGGTCTTATATTTTCTCTCTGAATATACTCCGCATTTAATACGTGAAAAAAAATAGACCGTACAGGTGTGACATGGACATCGTTTTTTTTTTACGAAAATGATCATTTCACCGGATTTTAGGTCAATGAAAGGAGATGTTACGTAATGACATAATTTTATACAGATTCAATACACAAAATATTACTCTATCTATTACGATGAGGTGCAGACACTGTGTGACTATCGGGCCGGGGAGTTTAGAGTGTTGGGGTCACAAGACTGGCGGATTTTGGTCCCATTAACCGTTGCGTTATCTCGCGTGGTCCAACGGCCACTTAGTGTGTACGCTAGTTGCACACCACTTTATTTTTTTTATTTTTTTAATATGCAGCAAACATCACTCTAAGTAATTTGTTGATCTGCTAATTCCTTGGATTCAAATTCGGATGCATCCAACACTTTAGCTGAATCTAAATACAAAGGAATGCGCATGCAGAGTTTTCCACCACATGTGTGGTTCAAAGAGCAATTTTCACTTGATCGGACCGTGCATTTTTTTTAAAAAATTAGTGAAAGGGACTATTCAAACAGATTTAAGGACCCTCGTGGAGAGAAGCTGGATTCTACTTCGCCTAGGTAGGGAATAAGCTCCAGAAAAGAATTTTTTTTCAGGTCTTCATGTCCATCTTTATTCTTGTTGGTTCGCTTGTGATGCGTGTGGAGGGGGAAGTCTACTCGGCCCAATAAAATTCACATCCACCGATCCACAACCCATGACCTAGCAACAACTAATTCACAGTCCAATGTGCAGTCTATCAGAGACTGTAGGAGGATTGGCCTGGAACCCAGATCCCATACGCCGCATGCGTCTCCATCTTTCGACTGGGAGGAGTGCACGTCTACGACGACCATCACCGCATTAATGGTGGAACATTGTAAACTGGCGAAGGAACGACTACTCAGTATCCACGCCTCCTCTTCTCTATCAGAAAAGTTAACAGGCGACTTACGTCTTCACAGTCACGACAACTCTAGCAGCACCGCGTCAGATGACGAAAGTCAACAGGGAGCACTCGAAGAGAACTCTATAAAAAGGACCCTGGCTAGACGGCCAGGGAAGTATGCAACCTATGTCCCTCAAGCTCCCTCCACTCTCCTGCATCCGAACACTCTCCATCTTCGTTCTTGATTGTTTGACTTAATCATCGGAGGATTATCTCTTGAGATCACACGCAAAACTTTTTCTGATGTTTTCATGTGCCTACAGATTTTTCTCGAGATCTTCTTCCTCCTCCCACGCCAACAAACCTCAAGGACGTAGTTTGCGATTCGAGACGACCAAAGTCGACCTCTACGATGCCTATCCCTATGTTGTTTTCAACAGTTTCCATGCTTTTGGAGGCTAGCTCTGTCCCATTTTCTCCGTTGATCCTGCTGTTTCATGGTAACCTCTTGCATCCGACAAATGTCAACTTGCCCAAGAAAATATGAAGCTGGAATCCCTAAGTTTCAGATACTTAAAAAAAAACATCCCAAGAAAAGTCTGTGTGATGATAATTTTATTCTTCTTGTTTACAAGATAAGTTTAAATTCAACATTTACACCATTCTAGATAAATTCTTAGCTGCAATTGGATGAAACAGGTCTGTGGTGATTCCCGAGTCGCGTGCATTTGCATCTGACTTTTCAAAAGAACGCATAAAATGATTAGAGCATGACTACCCAGAGTCGTCCGATTCTACGACCCACCCCTGTCAAATAACACAGCAACCATGATCTCCAGCTCGTGGAACTCATGGAATGCCCAATGGAGTACTGAGAGGATACTACCAAACGACAGAGCGAGCCTTCTGCCACAGCAGCAATACATCCGAATAGGAGTAACCACTAAGAAGGCTCACAGATGCTGTTCGTATAAACTTCCAACTTTTTAAATTGGATTTAACAAAATAGAACTTATTTTCTTTATAAAAAAATCTTCAAATGATCCCACTTCAGGCCTTCAACTATTTGTATCTAGAGAAAAATAGGAAAAAAAACAAGCTGCGATGTCCAACATTATCATCTTTGTCAAACAAGTTTAGCATATGGGTTTTTCCTTTCAAAAGTCCAATATGATTCTGGAAGGTAGTATTTATGTGCAGATCTAGTGAACCCAGCTTTATTCCAAGCTTTAATTCCAGAATATAAATCACATTCTGTTTAAGGGCATTACCAACTTTTAACGAACTGTGCATATTTTAGAAACATTACAAATGATTTCTCGGACAGAAAACCAGAGAGCCAGAGACGCGAATGGTGCAGGCCTTCTTGTTCTCTTTTGGGCGACTTTGATAACAAGTTATAATAAATTAAATTAGGTGGGCTGAGATAGTGTTTTTCTTTGAATTTTTATATTTTTAATTTTATAACTTACTCTAATCGGGGTAGGATAGGGCATAATGTGTCCGACCTCGGATATGGTAACCCTGCTATCAAGCTCGTTTAAGGGCGGATAAGTAAAATAACTCACCTTAATCGAACTTTTTTTATGACTGAGAATTTAGCACAACGGAATCCAAATATATACGGAATGAGTAAGCGGCACCTAATTCCTATTAGGGCTGTCGATGGGTCGGGCCCGGGCGAGACTTAAGTCGGCCCGACTCAGGCCCGACTTATCAATATTAAAATCCGAGCCAGGGCTGGGTCGGGCCCGACACTATTAAAGAATTGTAAAGCCCGACTAAGGCCCGGTCCGGCTCGATAATTTAAATAAAAATAAATAAAAACTAATATATTTAATAATATAAAATTTATAATATCACTAAATTAACTAAAATTTTGATATTAATTACATAATTTGTATGAAAATAAAATTTTAATTTTTTAATTAAGTAAAATAATATAATTTTAACTACGTAGTTTTTAAAATTCTAAAGAAGAGAAAAAAAAAGAACGGGCCGGACCGATACGCGGGCCAAACTTAAAGCCCGAGCCCGACTCGTGGATCTAATTAGGCCGGACTTTTAGACCCGACTAAGAACTCACGGATCGAAAAAAAGTCTTACGACTTGATCCAAAATCGGGTCAAACCCGCGGACCTATCGGATAGACCCGCCCCATTGACAGCCCTAACTCCCACGCATATCTTTTTCCGGAGACTAACAAACATCGAACCGGCATCATTAAATAAGGGCCAAGTAAAGCCCCCTTATCATATGATGGGATCCTTAACAGTCGACCTACTCGAAGCCCTCACCTTCTCGTTCTCTTTTACGTGTTTGGATATGCAAGGTGAGACATTTTTATTCATCTTTACTCTGTAGGCAAATCAAAAAACAAAAAAAAAATGTAGGGAGGTTTTTAAAGGACAGCAACATGTTACTACAGAGTCTATGGACGGCACAGATTATTTACAACAGATAAGGGGCCATATTCTTGACACCGGATCAGAAGGTCTTTATCACAGAGAATAATGTTTTTTATGGATCTTCCTTATTTGTGGATATCATTCAGACATAGATCTTTGTAAATTCGTGCATTAAGGTACACTTCAGAGGTTGAACTTAAGAACTCCCTAAAAATAAAGGGGTATCAGCAATGTGAAACTATATGCTCTTTACTCTTCGATAAGCAGGATAAGAACGGAATAAAGGATCTTTAACTCTAAGCATGCTTTGTTAACGGAATAGGATAGGCTATGTAATCTATCCGATAAGAGAGATTTGTGTGGCCATCACCCTCATCTCTCACACACAAATTCTTTAACCGGGTCAGGTAATTTATTCTAAGTTAAATGGGTCGAATAAGTTATCATACTCTAATATCAAAGAGGGTCACGATGAATAAACAAAAATATAATTTGATTAGATGGATACATTTTTTCACCTCTAACTTGAATTTTTCTGAAATAACACATTCTAACAAAAAATTAGAATTGGTTATTTCATCTTAAGTCGAATTGATTTAAAATTAAAAAATTAAAAAATAAGAATAACTTATTTGAGTTTAAATTAACGCGATTGTCCCTATTCTGTTATCAAAGAGAATCTTGTGAATCTATTTGACATCCGATTAAGATAGAGGAACGGATGAGAGAGAGAGCGGTGAGCCCTGTCTCTCTCTCACACCCAACTCCGTTAACTGAAGTCGATTAACGCACTCTACCTCCCGAGGTAAAGTGCACTAATCGCAGCCGTTTAGTAAAGTCTCCCTGTATGATTGATAGACTTATCCATGTAACTTTTCATACGTCACTGTCGAGTAATAAGGTCATCTTATATAGGTTTATTTAGTAATACGGAAGATCAACTTGACAATTGAGAATGCCGGGTGAGAAACATCCTCCACTACTTCCGGATCGAACCCGGTGTGAAAATGCTCAAAATGTTGGGAGGTGGGACGAACGGAGGACGTTGGGGGGGGGGGGGTGGGGGAGGTTACACCGCGAGGCCGCACGTGGCTGGCAGTGGAAGCCCCCCGCTTTACGAGCGTCAGGTTTTCTTCGGGCCGGGCGTCCGTGGGTGTGTGTTCGAAATTTCAAAAGGGACTCCCTTTCCCCCTACACACGGAAGCCTTTCCACCTGCAACGCGAGCAGCAAACATGACGGGCGGGGGATCGTGGCCGCCTTCTTCGTGTTGGGGAGTCTTCGCACGGGAATATATGTTTTTTTAATTTAACGTATCTTAAAAGATTTGATGAAATGATTGAGACGGAAAGCAAATATTTTATTGAATAAAACTTGCTGAGATCCAACTGAAAAAAAATATCACCGATATATTTATTGACAAGAATTTTATTTAATCACTATAAATTAAATAATTAATTAATCACATCCATCATCTAACGTGATCCACCCTTTTCATGTTCACATGATTACGCGGAGCCAACTCGGCGTCGTAGAGGCGGGGCCCCTCCCCGGGGCATCCAATTCTCCACCGCGGCGGCCCAGTGGACACGCGAGTAGCCGGAGCTTCCTCCGGCCTCGAGGCGGGGCCCCCACGGCCGACGTGGGCCCCACCGATTGTTCGAACTGATAGGCTCGAAGGGAGCACGGAGAATACCGAGCAAAATTGCATCAAAGTCCCTTACCCCGCAAGGAACATAAACACAAGGCTAATAATCGCACGTTTCACACATCTGCTGCAATAGCTGGAAGAATAAGGGGGGGAAAAGACAAAATGTGGAAAACGAAGGGAAAGGGTTTCTATTTCTCTTCTGAGCGGGATGAAAAGGACGCACTGACTCCTCTGCTTACTTCTCCTCTATTATATGATGACTATGTCTTCCTCCCCGGGGGGGGGTTTGCTTCAGAGAGGGAAGCGGGAGCCGGTGATGACGTAGCAGCCGACGCGGAAGCCCGACAGGAGGGCGGAGACGGCGAGGAACGCGAAGCCTGCGAATCCGAGGGCGATGGATATGTCCGCCTGCACGCAGAATGCGTTCTCCACCGAGCATGTGTCCGTCCGCTTCCGCAGCCCCACGACCTCCCCCGTCCCCGCCGCCACGGCCGACAGTAGCAGGTACGCGAACACCTGCGCGGCGGACAGATAAAGATAAAATAGTTGCCATGGTATAACGACGCATGGAGTACCGCCCCCCCCCCCAAAAAAAAAAGGAGAAGAAGAAGATGTTGTGGGGAAGGTGGGATTGGAAAGATTGGAACCCAGATGTCGCCGGGAAATCTGACGGGGGTTTTGAAATTTAAACCGGTGGCGGCTGTGTGCACAGCTGCAAATCGGGTACCTGGTCGTGGCCGAAGTCGAACCAGAGCTGCAGGCACTCAGGGAGCACCGTGGACCCCTTCAGCACCTCCCAGATGGAGGCTCCCATCTCGACGAAGGAATAGAGGGCCACGATCCCATTCGCCGCGAGAACGAACCTGCACGGAGCACGATTCCGCCCATTTCAGCCCCGACCAGACCGGTATTTTTGCCACAAACTAAACGGAAAAGGAGGGGAAGGAAGTGAGCTCGGCGAGGGGAAGGAGCAAACGAAGACGGAGTGCGGTGCCTGAAGGGGTCGTGGTCGACCCAGGAGGGGGAATTGGCGGACCGGGCGTTGTTGGTGAACATGAACACCGCGGAGGCGAAGCAGAAGCAGAAGGCGGCGACGCGGAGCAGCAGGATGAGGGCGTTGAGGCGCCGGAGCCGCTGGGCGGTCACCGTGGAGTGGAACTGCTGCTGGTGGTGGCCGCCGTGGAGGTGGTGGTTGGGCAGCGGCGACCCCCGCGCGAGGGGCCTCGGCGGCGTGTCCCCGCCGTTCCTGAGCTGGCTCGGTGACGGCATAACAGTCTTTGGGGCAGCGGCGATGGCCGGGGGGATGACTCATGAGAGGGAAGGTGGTGGCAGTGAGCAGAAAAGAGAAGCGGGGGGGGGGGGGCGAAGGATTAGAAGAAGAAAAGAAAAGAAAAGGTATGAACTCGGAGGAGAGAGGGAAGGTGGGGGGGGGGGTGTTCGTATTGGGCAGAGAAAGGGGGAACTGTTTGTTGGAATCACGGTTTCTTCCGCAAAAAGTGAGAAAAAAAAAGGTGGGGTGTGGGGGGGGGGGGAGAGGTGGCGATAGGCGATAAAAAGGTGGAAAGAGAGAGGGCGAGGGGGTGTGGGCTCTCTCGAACTACTGACTACTTTTTTTATATCCTCGTTCCTTGTTTGATCTGATGCTGGTCTGGCGGTGGGGGCCATGTTTGCTCCCTCTAAAGGCGCCGAACGCCGATTGGACGGTTCACAGGCTCACCGTGGGCCCACGTGGGGCCCGATCTAGAAGTTACCATGCACTTTGTGTGAAGAGATGGGTTGCCAGACACACAGCGACACACGCACACCCTCTCTCTCTCTCTCTATCTATATCCCTCTGTAATAACACAGACAAGTGGCGAGCGAGTGGGCAGCTGGTGAGATCACAAGCCCGCCGTGAGCGCGGGGTGGACGCGGAGGTCAAAGAACCGGGGAGCGCTGGGGCTTTAAATGAGGTGGGGAGTCATGTGGAGGCTTCGCCCTCTGTAGTCATCGGTCGTGGCCCTTCCCGACGTGGAATAGTGGACGTCGTCGGGGTGGCTCCGTCAAATCCCACGGGCAGCAGGGAGGTGGAGGAGGAGATGTCCACGTAAAGAAGATAACCCCGGAGGCTTCCACCACGGTTCCACCCATTCTCCCGCCTGTAGGAAAAAAGAGACTTCGGATTAGGCCCATCAATTTATATGTTTAAAATTTGAATCAAATTTGAATTTATATTCATGTTTAATTAGATAATTATCTAAATAAAATATACGATAGATAATTTAATCAGATATTGAATATTTAATTATTAATCGGATACGATAGTAAGATATCCGTGTTGGATATTATCCGACTGAATATGAATCCTTAGATAAATATCTAAGGATACACATATTCTGTATATAATTGAGGAGGGTAAAAATGACCAGACTCGTATAGGGCCCAAACCCACCAGGCATATTCAGGCGCGAGATATATAACGCACTCAAGGGCACCCGATCGCCGTGGCCCGTAAAAGGACGGCCCACTACGACTCAACGTCGGATTCGACGGTGTAGCGAGGGGCTTCGACCTAGGCGCAACGACCGTCGGGTGACCCTCTGGCAACCGAATGTTACCCTCACGACATCGGCCTTACCCTCACTAAGGACGAGCATGTCCTACGGACGCCACAAGACCCGCCAGGGAATCGGTCAACTCCGGGGTATCCGCCCCTCAACGGAAACTCCTGCCACAATCGCGGGGAGCGTTACTCCACAACTCACGCCCTTTCCTGCTAAGGGATTGACCTTCGACACCAGGATAATCCTCTATAAAAGGGACCTCGACAGAGAACAGAGGGACACGGTGAATCTCACCAACAAATTCCTACAGAGAAACAAGTCAGAGAGTTACTCACTCTTTTACCAGAGAGGTCACGACTGAGAGAGAATCCCTCCCGTACGACCTTACCCTCCTCGTGCATCTTTAACCATTCAGATAGAGAGAAAATAATTAGGCAGCCTTTGTTTAAATATATAGGAGGGATCTTAACTGTGACGAGTGACTTCAAATTCTATTTTACAAGCGGAGAATAAACGATACTAGCTAGATTAGCTAATTGAGATACAAGGTCATCTCGATGGTCAAGATTCTCATCGATCATCACTCAATGAGACCCGTCAAAAGTGACCTTTGTTGGCGTTGAGGAGTCAACTGATCAACTAGGTCTTCCTGGGTCTCAATCGAAAGGAATTCATCTTTAATCAGAACGGTAACCTATCTTAGTTATTTAATCCAACTCCAAAACAAGACTGCATCGGTCAAGATATGTATATGCCGAAAGAATGGTCGTATGGAGTAGTAGTACTCTGTGGAAACACAAGGGGAGATTCTAACTGGCGTTCACAGACAAACAAATAAACAAGTAAGGATCCATACAAACATGTGTCTATCACGTCTACTCTCAGTTCGTCTTTGATTACATCGGATTTATCGGGTTAGATCGATCTCAATGGGTCATCTGGTTGAGACCACGGTTCGTCGACTCGGTGATCTGTATCGGATCGGACCTTCTCTGATCTGATACGGTACACTCGAGTCGTAAGTGACTCAGCCCGACTCGACGTATATCATCTCCTCCTTTTTTCTCTCTCACTTTCACTGTGACTCAATCCGACTCAACCGATCTTAGACTTGATCCGTACCGTATCAAATTTTTTTAGATACGGTACAACACTCTCGAGTAGACTCAAGTTAGATCGAGTCAATAAACCATGATTGAGACTGAATATTTTTTTGAGTTTGAACGCGGCATGCAGTCGGCAGAGGTGAGGAAAACGCACCTGCCTGTTGATCAAATTGTCAAATGTTTCGGGTACATGTGGGGGGTCTTTTCAGTTAATCTCCTTTGGGGACACACACGAGAGGAAATTAACCAAAACCCAGCAGTGGGACTTGTCCCCAAACCAAACAAAGCTGCCGTACGTACTCTTGACAGCTTTCAAGAATATGTGCTTAAAAGTCGACCGAGCCAGAGGGGTTGCTACAAATGGTTGCTCGATCGGGGCCTGCCTCCCTCACCTAATTCCATGTTGGTGTCGCATTGACCGATGGGGTGGGTGGGGGGGGTGCGTCAAATTTTGAATGGTTTTGGATGGATTATGACGTGACACTCGGTCCCTCGGCAGACAAATGTCTACAATGCTAACTGTGTGAATTAGCCTGGAATATTAGAGAGGTCCGACGTACAACAAGTGGCCGGATCCGGTCTTCCGCAAGTTGTGTGCATTCCTTGTTGGATGGGGGTAGCGTGACGTGAATGGAACGGGAGGCACTGATCTCAGTCTTTCCTTGCTTCTTCCTGGTCCTCCATTCTTTGCATGTTTTTTTTTTAATAAATCATTGTTATCGATAAATTTGTAAGTATATCACTCTCGAAATGCATTAGCATATAAACTCTCACTATCTTAAAAAATTTATAGATATGTCATCGTAATTAACTTCCGTCCACGAGATCACGAATATTTCTAAAAGATATCAGTATTCCCATTGAGTGATAATAAAATAACTAAAATATCTCTCTAATAGTCAAATAAACAAAATATCAGAGAGAGAGAGAGAGAGAGAGAGAGAGAGTTAGGGGGATGGGAAGGGGGACTATGGCGGTTAGGTGGGAAGGGGACTCCTATAGTCATTCTTAGAGAGAGAGAGAGAGAGGGAGAGTAAGGAGATGGGGAGGGGGCTACATCGGTAAGGTGACAGTGGACGGTTCAGACGATTTTTTATCATTAGTTAAATTAGATAATATCGACGCCAATATTATCGAAGGGATTACCATTTTTTTTGTTTTTGATGAGAGAATAAGGTCGAACCGCGGTTCCGGCGGAGTGGTAAGTACGAGATAACATTGGTTAAGTTAGATAATGTTAGGTTTAGATGATGACATATCGACGCACAAGCGGAGTGGTAAGTACGAGATCTTTTGCAATGGTGTCGACCCTGTTAAATTATTTTGATAGTAAGTAACAAAACCCATATTAGCTTGAATTTGACCAAATGTTAACGAATTCCAGGGCATCCTGGGGATCAAAAGAAGCCCAATGACACATTGCATTAATCACAGCATTTCCATAGTAATAAACTGAAAATAGAAACCGTACATTAAGAAAACCTTAAGAAAACCAATGACATGACTTGTTCAAGTATGACTGAAACGTGCCTCCACAGGTGTGTTACATATTTTGGATGTGTAATATTTTTAATTTTTTAATTTTTTTTTTGAAGTGATCTTAAAGATACTTAACTTGAGATGTAAATCACGTCATCATCTGATTATTTAAAAAAAAATAAAAATATAATATAATATTTTAAAAAAAATAGACTTAATATTATTCATTTGATCTGATTTTTTTATTTTTTAAATGAATTGATGATGACGTGATTTGCATCCTAAAATAAAATACTTTAAGAATCACATCAAAAAAATTTAAAGAAAAAATAAAGACACTACACACCAGAGTGTGCAACACATCGTGAGTGTGCAACGACAGTCTGTCTCGTATGTGATTGTCCCCGAGTTAGCGTGTAATGTTTTGGATCGATGCGAAACATTAAAATTTAAAATTAAGATCTGTCATTTGATAAAACAACCTTTATTTTGTTTCATAAAACAGGCCCAAACTAATTAAAATCGAAAGTTTTATTTTTACTTGTTTCAAAATCAGAAATTGTTTGAAGTCCAAAAATTCCACTATTTTACAGTAGGTTCGAACGTTAAACTGTGTAATAATAGTTACACCAGCAAACACATGAGCATTCGAAATAGAAGTTTCTCTTTAAAATTATAATAAAAAGAGTCTCAGATTCAGATATCAGGGCATAAGCATTTTACAAAATATTATTCGTTGAACACCTAAGGGGATGTATACGATAAAAGGACATAAACGTCGAAAATCTCCACCAAATTTTAACACCTTATGAAAATTTCAACATTTCCTGCGCGGTGGGCGCTGGGCAGAGCATATCGATCACAGAGGAGAGGAGAGGCAGCGACAAGGTCAAACGGATAACAGAGGACCAGGTACATTTCGCTGCCTCACTCCCCATCCTTCTGCCGGATCCCGCGAGCCACCACCTCTTCCCAGGCGAAGAAAGTGTTGATCCGTTGCGATGTGCATGTCATCACATACATCGTTACCTGTACGTGGCGACCCCTGAAGCGTGTTAAACCTGTGCGGCTTGCATGGCCTTCCCGTTCCCCAACACTCGCACGTAAACAGCTCTCTACGCTTCCTGTTGCCTGGTGCCTTCACGCTCGCCCACGAAGAAGAAGAAGAACCAGAAGAAGAAGAAGAATTATTGGTAGTAGTAGTAGTAGGAGGAGCAGGAGCAGGTGACGAAGAGGGGAACGGAGGAGGAGGCATGGCGAACCTGAGTCCGGCGTTCGCGTACACAGTGGTGTACGTGAAGGACGTGGCCAAGTCCGTCGAGTTCTACGCGGGGGCCTTCGGCTACAACGTCCGTCGCCTTGACGAGTCCCACAGGTCCTCTGCTGGCTGCCGCTGCTTCTTCCCTTACAAATTAGTCTCCCCGCACCCTTGCTTAATTAGTTGCTTAGCAGCTTCTCTGCCGATCTATGGCCGCATATATATGTATATATAGATACGCATCTATATATCTATGAAGGTCCTCTTTAGCTGCTGCTCTGCATTAATCCATGGCCCCATATGTGTACTAATTATTCATATATATATGAAGGTGGGGGGAGCTGGAGACGGGGCAGACGACCATCGCGTTCACGCCGGCGCAGCAGCACGAGACGGACGCGCTCACGGGGGTCGTCCGTCACGCCAGGTCCGACAGGGAGAGGGCCCCGGTGGAGGTCTGCTTCGCGTACGCCGACGTCGACGCCGCTTACAAGGTACTGCACGAGCAAGCCCATCTCCCCCCCCCCCCCCCCCAACCCTTGTTTCGTCTTCCCGCCCCGTCTCCCCCTTCCATGGTAGTATATCGGATGTTTAATTCGTAAGATTGCGCACCGCCGTGGCGGGCGGCCTTTCATCTGGAGCAGAGGGCCGTGGAGAAGGGGGCGGTCCCGGTGTGCGCGCCAGAGGAGAAGGAGTGGGGGCAGAAGGTCGGGTACGTGCGGGACATCGACGACATCGTGGTGCGCCTGTGCAGCTACCTTAGCGCACCTCCGCTACAACACCACGCCTGACTATACACATCTCTGGGTGTGTGTGTGTGTGTGTGTGTGTGTGTGTGTGTGTGTGTGTGTGTGTGTGTGTGTGTGTGTGTGTGAGGCCCCCACAACACCATGCCTGACTATACACATCTCTCTCTCTCTCTCTCTCTCTCTCTGGGATCGTCTGCGTGTGTGAGGCCCCCACAACACCATGCCTGAACAGACGCACATACACTGTCTTTGTCTGTGCTTGTACATGAGAGGCCACCACAACACCATGCCTAATAGACCCCTCTCTCTCCCTCTCTCTCTCTCTCTGGCCACACATGTTCCTGAGTGCTTATCGAGGACATCGTTGTCTGCTCTCCCTTTAGGTGGTAAGTAAGGATAAATATATATGTTCAGTTTCGTACAGAAGCAGAAGGCTTTGTTGGCAAATGGTTAATGATCGATGCAATAGTAATTAATTAATGGTATGGTTATGACGACGCATTTTAGAGTTCCTTCAATGGTCTGTGTACGGTGAAAACCTTTCCTCTGTTTTCTCCTCCCCCCACCCTCCCCCCCCTTTTTTATGGGCTTGCAGGTCAGTGAAGTGCTCTCTGCAAATGATCATGGTAGCCTGCAGCTGCCACCCAAAACAGGCATTGATGTGGGGGGGGCGATACTGTGCAGCCTTTGGAGATTTGAGGTCCTCCCAAGGTGTTAACAGCTGTTTTGATGTGTCTGTCATCTTCTATCGAGTTGGGTTGAAGTGGCTCCTTTGTCTTCATGTTTGCCGAGCATTAATTAGGATTATTGTTTAATCATCCATGTCAAAGTTATAATAATGTCATGGACTGCTATTGATCGCCGGCCGTCACTCTCCTTAGGTTTCACGCGAGGATTGAATGCTGCGCTGTATAGCCTGCATTGTGTGAAGAACCTATGCAAGTTTAATTAGTGTGTATGAAAATTAAGTACTCGTATACTTGATACTTTGATTGATATATATATACATCACTAAGCTATTTACTCGGATAGCACATTTTTTTTTAAAAAAATGTTTTCTCAGCTGAAATAGATAGTCTAGATATAAAACTCTTGATGGAAGTGGAACATGAGGGATATATACCTATCTGTTTATAGGTTAACAATAAACGTATTGGATCAAAATAGCATGCGACTGTTATATATATATATATATATATATATATATATATATATATTGGCAAATCCGGTCTAGAAAAGGTAATTCTTAATCGAGGCTGGTAGTTTCGTAGGATATGCTTGTTCACAGAATTAGGTTAAGGGAATAGATTAGACTATTTTAAATAATAAATAATTTTATTTTGATCGAGAGATATCATAATCGGAGTTATCTTATTTCATTTTTTCTCTTGAACAATCTAATCGATCCTTAACCCGGATAACGACTCTTAACCCTAATATCGGCTAGAATATAAGATCCACGTAATAAAATCGATTAAGATGGATAAGGATGGGATATATGCAGGTTAACCCGACCCCATTATGCAAACAAACATGACTTTAGTGAATTTTCACGTTAATAATTCTGGGATTTTATTAACTGTATAAAACTATATGTTGAAATGGTGTTGTTGTGAGCATCCTTACCAAGAAAAAACAAATGCCAGGACCGATATTTTCTGAACTATATTTAAGCAGTGTTACAGATAATTAAAACTTATGAATAATATAATTTTAAGGAGATACATGAATCGTAATTGGATTAAAAAAATGTTTGAAAGACACAATTATCAAAATTTTGCATGCAAATAACTTTTATTTGGGGTTCTCTCAATCCTATGAACACCCGATCTGATGCCCATCTATATGGCCTTCTGTCCTCCAGGAAAATAAAAAATATGTGCACTGTTTGTTGCAGACTAGATGTGTAACATGTTATTTTTTTAAAAAAAATGTTCAACTAAGATATGCACTTATATATGCTAGGTGTGTACCAAGTGAGGAGGGTAAAATCAATACGACTCATGTGCGGCTCATTAACGGCAGGTTCATGTAGGCTCAAGGTCCGCACAGTGCATAGCTGATCCCCGACAGCCGACGGCCCACACCAGGCGGCTCAATAAAGACGGATATAGGATTCGTCAGCCCACGAAGGACATCGACCCAGGCATATCGAACGCCGGATGACTCTCTGACGACAGAACGTTACTCCCGCCATCATCGATCTCTACTCCAGTAAAGGCGAGCACGCTCCAAGGGTGCCGTAAGACTCATCTAAAGACCGCTTAGCTCGGATAAACGGACGCACAACAAAAAACTCCCCACGATCACGGGGAGACGTTACCCCATGTCTCACATCCTTCCCTGTTAAGGGATGTGTCTCCACCGCCAGGACAACCGCTATAAATGGATCTCCGATCAGAAAAGATATGGGAGACACACTGAGACATACACGCATGCATACGGTCCCACGACGCTCACATTGAGACATAGAGAGAGCCACCTGTAGAGAAGGGCCCAGATCTGCTTCCGAGCACCCCGCCAGCAGTGCGAGCACTCTCTGAGCACCCGCTGGGCACAGCGAGCACCTCCGGAGGCCCCACTCTCCGAGCACCCCTAACTCCAGGCTTGATCACTCTGCTCTCACCCTCCTCTCTCTTCTCCATTTTCTGTGAATCTCCACATAGCACGGTCCTTACTTAAGTATCAAAGGGCTATCCCCTGAGGTAACGCCCAGGGCTCCTTCTGACGTCATTTTCCTAGTGTTTGCAAGCTTCAGGGGAGGTTGGACATTATTCCCCAACAAATAAATCTTTAAAATGTGGTACGAAATTTGGGAGACCATTTTTCCATCTATACACCAAGTATTACTCTACCATACATTAATAGGCTGAGCGGACCCAACAAATAAGCCTATTGCCGAGGGCTGCATGGGCCAATCATTCTTGGCTCGTTCAGCTGGGCTCTCACTGCCTACCTTAGATGTAGTTTATGACATGCTTGTTTGATTAACTACAAATTAGGGCTTGTATTTTTGTTGTAAATCCTCCTTTAATGATCCACATGAGATAACTTGATGGGGGGCCCCAAAAAAACAAAAAAAAAAGGAAGTGTGGGTCTCACATCTTCCATTATTGTCCATGTATCATGTTGGTCCCAAGGGAGACGTGTTGCAAGCAAGATTCAAAATTTAAATTTGAAATAAGATTTCAGTTGACTTCAACATGGGCTTGGGCCCACAAATGTGTTATGGGCTTAATCAGCTAGGCCCATCTCTAGCCCAAAGCCTTTGGTGCCTACCGCGCCTTGCCGAAGGTTACAGTGTCTCAGAAACTCCGGTGCCGTAAGACTTGCCTAAAGACCGTCCAACTCGGATAATGAACGCATAACGAAAAACTCTCCACGATCGCGAGAATACGTTACCCCATTATTCACGCCCTTCCTTGTTAAGGGATAGGTCTCCACCACCAGGACAACCGCTATAAATGGACCACCCATTAGAAGGGATAGGGGAGACACACTGAGACATACACGCACGCATACGGTCCCACGACGCTCACATTGAGACATAGAGAGAGCCACCTGTAGAGAAGGGCCCAGATCTGCTTCCGAGCACCCCGCCAGCAGTGCGAGCACTCTCTGAGCACCCGCTGGGCACAGCGAGCACCTCCGGAGGACCCATCCTAACTCTAGACTTGTTCACTCTACTCTCATCATCCTCTCTCTTCTCCATTGTCTGTGGATCTCCGCATAGTACGGTCCTTACTTAAGTATCATAGTGTTGTCCCCTAGGATAACGTCCAGGGCTCCTTCTGACGTCGTTTTCCTAGTGTTTGTAGACTTTCACGGAAGGCTAAACGTTCTTCCCCAACAAATAAATCTTAAAAATACGGTACGCGATTTGAGAGACCATTTTTCCGTCTCTACATCAAGTATTACTCTACCATACTAATAGGCTGAGCGGACCCAACCAATAAGCCTATTGGCGAGGGCTGCATGGGCCAATCATTCTTGGCTCATTCAGCTGGACTCTCAGTGGCCTACCTTAGATGTAGTTTATGACAGGCTTGTTTGATTAACTACAAATCAGGGCTTGTATTTTTGTTGTAAATCCTCCTTTAATGATCCACATGAGATAACTCGATGGGAGGGCCACAAAAAAAAAAGGATGTGTGGGCCTCACTTCTTCCATTATTCTCCCCACATCATGTTGGTCCCAAGGGAGACGTGTTGCAAGCAAGATTCAAAATTTAAATTTGAAATAAGATTTCAGTTGACTTCAACATGGGCTTGGGCCCACAAATGCGTTATGGGCTGAATCAGCTAGGCCCATCTCCAGTCCAGAGCCTTTGTTGCCTACCGAACCTTGCAGAAGCTTACAGTGTCTCTGAAACTCCATCCAAAAGTAACAGATGTCGTTAAAGGATATAACAATGATGTAGATGATAGTTGATATGGACATGGGGAGCGTTTTCATCATTTAGTGGTACTTTTAAAACTTTTGACTAATAACAACGGTGTATATGACATTTGACATCTAAAAATAATATTTTTTTTTTCTATAGGTATGGTATATATAAAATTAAGACATTCGTTTTCCTCTGCATGTTTGGGATACAGGTAAAGCTGATGTTAAAGGGCAAAAATATAGTTACAGATATTTCTGTATTTCTTATCCGTTTGTCCATCCATTATTCTCTTTGTATATATCTCGTTGAGCTTCATAGATGGTAAAATGTGAAAACCGGCATATGAAACTGAATTTTAATAATCTCAACATACGAATCAAGGGCTGGATTTACCCGTCGTCAAATTATCACTATACCTCTACCTTTACTCCAATACCACTCAAATCTTTACCTTAACCTTAACCATGGTAACAACCCATTAACGATGGGGGCACGACGTCTTCGTAATAAAGATTTCATAAGTATCGAGACAAATAACATAAAGCTAGAGATATAGGGATAATATTGAAAGATTTCATAGATATACAAATATTTTTTTCATATATGTACATATATGCATATTGAGATAAACAAAAATACTTTATGAAAAATTTTAAAATTTTACTAGAAGAAGTAAATACATGTCATAATTAATTTATTAAAATTTCATATTATTTTGATCACAGAATCTTCACTTGTATAATTTTTAATTTAAAATTTTAATAAATATTAATATTCTGTAAAAAAAATCCTGATAATGTTACAGAACTGCTATATAATATTTATAAGTTAATTGTTAATATATTTCAGTCACTGTGAATATTTTGAATAATTTTTTATATTTAAAAATTTTTATTATAAATTTTAGAATCTGATATAAAATTTTAAAAGTTAAAAACACTAGAGGAAAAATAGTGAAATTTGTCACATATGATACTACTATCTTAACCAACGTGCTGTAAATTTATCTATAAGTTTATTTGCACGGCGTCACCCCATCTGTACCATGTGATCTTGAATTGACGGGTACAAAAAATAAAATAGAAAAAGAACGGATGTCCCTTTTTCCCTTAAAAAAACAGGCCGACTAAAATTAGCCCATTAAGGGCGACCGTTCCTCTTTTGTTTTTTTTTTGGTGGTAGCCATCCGATCCAAGACCAGATAGCACAGACGAGTTGCTTGTCCTACAATCAACCTAATTTTTTTTATTAAAAAACAAATAATAGCTGCTCTGCCGACAGTGGACCAAGCGAAACTCAAAAGTTTATTTCACTTGTGGACCGAAAAGGTCTCTTTTGGTTCTTTTAAGACCAAAAAAAAAAAAGAAGCAGAAGAGTCATGATCAGTCCTCTTAAATTTCTCAGCGGGTAGAAGTAAAAACACTTCCCATGAAATAAACGGCAAGCTGGTCCATAAAGAAATGTCTTGCTTCAGCAAAAGGACAAGTGTGCTCATTGTGACTAAAGATATATTTTTGAACAATAATTGGAATGTTTATATAGCTCTGAAAACTTCCCTATACTTCTGCACTGATAAAATCAGGGTTTGCCGGCCCGATCGACCCGGCCGACCCGGTCTCGACTTGAAAAAAAGAGCAACCATCTTTAAATCTAGACCCTACTCTTTCCTTATATATATATATATAATCTACGTGTACTTTGTTGGAAAACTGGCAGATGAAGAATATAAGATAAATCGATACCTCAGACGCGAGAGATTATTAAGCCGAGAGGGTGGGGGGGGGGCACCATGCCACACTGACATGTCTAATGGTGCCTCTCCCATCTTTTTGTGAGGACACAGAAACTGGGCACCAAAAGAATTTCGGTGGAATTTTGACACGAACAAGCAAAGGATGAGCAGATAGACATCGAAGCATGTCAGCCTGTAAATACAATTCCCCACAACACAAGCAACCTTCTCACCTTGGCTCCCAGGATATGGCGGCCCTTCCTGTGGGTATATATATATATATATATATATATATATATATATATATATATATATAGCCCCACTCTTCCAAACTGCCTCATAGCATTTCCTGAGAAAGTCTGACAATGCGGCTGACTTTCTTCTTGAATTCGCTTCTCCTCTCTCTCCACTCTTTCTGCGATTCATAGAAATTCTGGTTAGTTTCAATTCAAGTTAACCGTGAACTGTAGTCGACGATGTAAATTGAATGAGAGCATGCTCTTTTTCTCATGCGTACATCAACCCCTGTAGGCATCAGTCACACAACATGAATTTTATTTGTTTTGCAGAGACACAAATTGAAGTTGAAAGCATGCCCCAGCTGGGGTAGTGCCCCGAAAGTGCAATCGGCAGAACAGACCTGAGGCATACAATGAAAGCGCGCCTGGTATCTGAGATTCTGTACAACGTCCATCTGATCTGAGGTCCAGCAGTTCCTTGATCATCCAACATTTGGGTTCATATATAGCATTTAAAGCAAGTAACCAACAATGGTTAGGGATTACGTTGGGAGAAGGAAAGGGCATGTGCATTTTTCACCGACATAGAAGCGAAGATTGTTTTTGTCTGTGCGGGGGTGGCTACGAAAGTCATTCACATGTTCCAGACGCTAGATCCTTGGAGTAGAAGGCGGTGCTCCAAGGAGATGAAGAAGAGAGGAGGAGGGAGAGAGTGAAGGCGCCCCAAGGTGGGCTGCAGCCCAGATAAGAGAAAGAGGTTGCGCACACAAGCACTCACCTCTCTCTATCGTCTCATATTAAATATATATCTAACCCCTTACTATCCAAGAGTCCAAATCCCAACTAATTTGGGATTCTTGGACTCTTATCCACCCTATGTGGGCACCCATGGTCATATGTCATGTACTACATCTCCCACTCAGACGCATTAGGTATCTATCATCTCTCATAAAGACAATCTCTTCTAAACTCTTCCTTTCATATAGGAAATGGAATGTGCGATCAGACGAGAGGGTTATAAGTGAGGAGTGTTATATTAAGTCACCACCGTATCAACATCACACTACAACTGTATATATCTCACCTTGCACCCCAAGTTACATGCTCACATTAGATAAAGCCGATCTGATCCCTCAATAAAGTGTAGATTTCCACATTGATCTCAATATAAGCACTATGGCAATGAGTCACAAAACAAGAGTGTGAAAGAAATTTGACTTTTTCTACACAACACATGTCAATTCACTTAGACTTGACTGCTTTCTTAGCGATACTCTGCTAGACTGCATGACTCATGGTTGCTGGAAAACATGCTAAAATAGCAATATCAAGCATCAAGCATCTACTTCAAGGCATAGTGCATAGTCCCAAAGGCCAAAATAAATGAGTCAATGTATTCAATAGGCTCAGAGTGACGAAATAAGAATGCATTTTGTCACTCCTTCAATAGTCGTCAAATGCCACATACTACGATTTGTATGCTATGAAGGAACTCCAATCATGACATGTCACACTCAAACACCATACAAATCTAAACTTACCACTCCCTCAAACACTCCACACCCACATGGTGTGCATAGATTCAGCCATGTCAGGCTACACATGAACAAATAATTCCATGTTAGACTGATTACTTTCAACATCATCTCAACCATCTGCAAAACGACATATGATTATTTTTCATGCTCCCACTAGACGTGAAACACCCATAAGTCTATCTCATCATACTCGCTCCCTCAAACACTCCACACCCATATGGTGTGCATAGATTCAGCCATGTCAGGCTACACATGAACAAATAATTCCATGTTAGACTGATTACTTTCAATATCATCTCAACCATCTGCAAAATGACATATGATTATTTTTCACGCTCCCACCAGACGTGAAACACCCATAAATCTATCTCATCATACTTGCTCACATTGTGACATGGCAATCGTCTGTGTGAGAGGATCGATCAATAACCTGGTGATATTCAACAATCAGTCACATAGATAGCGTACTAATTTAAACATTAATACAAAAAATACTCATATTTTATTGCATAAAAATGATGTCCAAAACAAGGCTACAAGCAAATCAGATCCTCTTCAGACCTAAACCTCTAACATGCTTTAGAAACAAATCTCTAGTAAGAACTTTGGTAAGAGGATCCGCTATCATCTCACTAGTAGAGATGTGTCTAAGGACCACCAGACTCTGCATAATGATATCTCGCATGATGTGATATATGGTGTTAATGTGCTTTGACTTCCTATGATACTTGGGATCCTTTGTGTAAATAATTGCCGCCATGTTGTCATGAATCACAACATCTCCAACATGTGTTGTAAACATCTAGGCTCACTAAAAATCGCCTCAACTAGATACTTGTTGAATATATATGTTTAACCCCTTATTAGCCAAGAGTCCTAATCCCAATTAATTTGGAATTCTTGGACTCTTATCCACTCTGTGGATGCCCATGTACACCTTATGTGGATACCCATAGCCATGTGTCATGTACTAAAAACATTACAAAAACAAAAAAAACAAAAAACTGAGAACCTTCTCACATCTTTAATATTGCCCACACCTACTACCATATCATAAAATAACAACATATGCTAAGAATTGAAAGCCCATTCTTCTTTTCAAATATAAGATCACACCCAGAACTCTCTCTCTCTCTCTCTCCCTCCCTCTCTCTCTCTCTCTCTCTCTCCCTCCCTCTCTCTCCCATGTGTGTGTGTGTGTGTTTGCATAAATGACTATCGAGGTGGATAGGCGGGTCATAGATAATATTAGGTTTTTTCTAGGAGATAAATAAAGCTCCCGGGAAAAGCATAACCATTTAAGTTTAGCTTGAGATAGGAAGCACTAAAAACTTGCAAAATAATGTAACAAATAAAAGAACCTCCATTAAACAAATAAAAAGATTAAATAATTCATTGAGAATTAGAAATTTCAATAAGATGCATAGCATTTACATGCATCAAGACACAGTCGAAGGCAAACAAGATCATGATAAGATTTGCTTACAGCAGCTTCAATGTTGGCAGGAGATTCATCATTGGGACTGGAAAGCATTGAAATGATACTCAAGACTATACTCTCAACCTGCATGTGTAAGCAGTCTGGTTCACTGATGAGATGATTGTAAAATCCGGATAGTAAAAGATATCTTTGCAAAAAACACATCTATATGAATTCAGCAAACAGAGGGCAAGAACATCATAGATAAGCACTATAAACTAAGGGATTTTTCCTCTGCAAATGATACTCACAATTTGACATAATATTCTGCAGTCTACAAATATTGAAGGAAATAAAAAAGTCAAAAAAATCACATCAACGAAAAAAAGACAAGGGGAACAGGAAAGAAAATTGTCAAAACTAGAAATACCAACACAAAAGGTTAATGTGCATGTTACAGAGTCACAAATAAGCCATGAGCACAAAAGATACAGACTCAAAATCATCACCATTGCCATATTATAACAATGTGGAGTCAAGCTAGGACCAGTAAATAATTTGGCAAACTGGTGGCTGCCAAGCCTGAGATCAACCCTCAGACAAGCTGGTGCCTAGTGTCTAGACAAGCAAACTTCGGACCAGAGGTCTCCCATCTGGATTGGCCATATCCGGCCTGGATCAGCTGATTGGTCATACCAGCAAATAAATCAACATTCTATGACATGTCTATTACGTCAAGAAAGAAAAGTGTGTGTGTAGATATACTTGGTTAGGTAATGCATGCGCTGAAACCAATACCGTGTGCACAGGTGTCCAACGCTCACTTGCAAGCTCATAACCATTAGGGTCTTCACCAGGTGCATGAAGGATAGATATGCATACACGTCCATCAGGATATACTGGATTTTTGCAAGATGACATTGGAAGTTGTTAGCGGATTTGTGAAATGAGGATTAAGTAAACAATATATATAGTATCAATGGGGGAAAAGAGGAAACTAGAAGAACAAACCATTTGGGTGCCACATCTCTGACGTAAATCTCACAGATGGCGGGCTATTTGGATAGTTTGTGGGGAAACTCATAATAGCATTGAAATAGCCTCCTTCACTGCAAACATATGAGCAAGAAAAAGGGACAAAGATCAGTCAAAACTAAATATCAGAAACACTATAGATTCAATATAAAATCCTTACAGAACTACCTCAAGAAAAGACAAATGCCTTATCAAAACGTTTGTAGCCTATGGCAACACCAGAATTGTTGGATATAAAATATTTTTTTAACATGTTTCTGACTATTCTGCCATTATCTTTTTCTGGTTTCTGACTATTCTGCCATTCTCTTTTTCTTCTTTTCTAACTTTCCTCTCTACTTAGACAGCAGTGAGAGAACGTAGAAGTTTGTGTTGATAAACTTCTTATAAATGAGCAGAGTGTTTTGTCATAGTTACTTAAATTTACGGGGATTGCAAACTAAAGAATCTAATTTGTATTGTTTTAGTGAAGTACAATCAAGTTATAATCATCCACTCGGGTAGTCATTTTGAACATATGTAATGATCATTTTTGGGCATATGTAACAGTTACTGTACTCCTACATGTGATATTTCTCATAAACATCTCACTAGAAACCCCTATAATATGTCCAAGTTGCACTTTGTGCACCCAGCAATCACAGTACTCAAGACTCAATATTGTTATCTTTTAAATTCAGAGAGTTCTTCTGCAACATCAGAATCTGGAATTTCTGAATCGAACGAACCAGACCAACCGTCAAGCACAAATCATGACAAATGAGCTGGCAATACAAAAGTGCAGGCAACACCACAGTCCAGATGATAGCATCCTTATTAATGCAGACATCTTCTGACAAACGAGGCCAGTTTCTTCCTGTTGCAAAAATATAACATTGATGACATAATTGCCTACAACATCAACCCTAAGCATGGGTCATGGTCATGGGGCCAATTATCTTGCACCAGAGCACGAGGGTGGTTCAAGCTGATTGCAAAAGAATATTCGTACAAGTTTGGCACTCGCCACCACTGCCGGAGACCAGTATGAAGACGAGAGACAAACGGCTGTGAAGCAAGACCCATCTGGTGGAGCCTACGATGTGACAGCTTCCGGTGTTGCTTGTATTCGATTGTTCATGATTCCCCCATTTCAAACAGCGGAAAGATTGACAGATGCTTTACAATCTCAACCCTCCCCCACCCTACCTCTTCTGGTGATGAGACAACCTGGATATATAAATGCCTACAACCTCTAGAGAATTCCCCAGCAAAAGAGAGGGAAAATTGATGCTGAACAGAATATATGGAGCCAATGCATCTGCAAACTACTTAATGGGAAGTAACAGAGGAACCCCAACTTCAGGAACAAAATTATCCCATGACTTCGAGAAGAGACGGCTTGAAACAAAGTTTCAAGATGAAAATGATTAAGCATAGAAGTCATATGGACACCTAGAGATGGCCAATCATATGAAGTAAATCGCCCGAAGCAAAATAATCATCAGGGCAAGTACTGAGAGTGCATGCATGTTGTCTGCACATCAATCAATCATTGGAGAAGGAACAACAGCAGAAAGCAATTTTCGAGAACAGAATTCTCCATCGTCAAACACGTTCAGATTTCAAGGAAAATGATCAAAGCCCCGACCTTTTGCGGCACATCAAAAACACGAAAGGCCCTACGATTGCCGAGAAGAACATTCGGCAATGCAAGCCAAAATCAACGTCAAGGCAGCTCCTTCCAATGATCCAGAAAAGCACGTCTCCATCAAACCAGGCAACGCGAACCCCACCAAACCCCGATCACAAAGATGACATTTTTGCGAATGAGCCAAAGAGCCGAGATGCAGCCGAGAAGGACGACGAAGAGAAACGCGACTCACTAGACCGTGTCGGGCGGCCCGATGACAGTGACGCTCCACTCGAAGATGTTGCTGTCATCCACGAGGCCGGCAGAGAAGCCGCCCACCGGGTTCTCGCTTAGATCTGATACAACAACAAACAACCCACTATTAGAGAGCATCTAGGAACAGTGATCGGCGGCGGCGGCGGGATCGAATCCCCTAAGCGGCGTGCAGTGGGGCGATCACCTTTGAGCTGCTTATGGAGAAGGAGGCTCGCCTGCGTCGCCGCCGCCATCGGAGACGGGGGAGAGAGAAGATGCAGAGGCCTCCAGCTCGGGGAGCGGCTAAGGAGAGGGGAAGGGAGGGGGGCTATATAGCCTTTGTTCTTGTACTCGAGGAGGAGGCGGCGGCGGCGGCGGCGGTGATGTCAAAAAGAGTCGTTGGGCATTTGTACGTTTTTTACCGCGTCGCGACGTGAACAAATCCACGATTCGATCCCACCTGGTTGTTTTTACCCGCCGTAAAAAAAAAATTTGTGTAGGCCTGCCAACACGGAGGGCAGTAGATTCTCTTCTTAGGTGGGACGGGGTCAGGGGCTGCTTTGGCTGACAGATAGAAGTGAGTTGCTTTCCAAAGGAAAGGGTGCAAGTGAGTTTGATTGCAGTGTCAATGTATTCTTGATTTTTAGTTGAGATAATTAAAGATAAATCTACCATGAGTTAACTTGAAAATGTGACAATTTCAAAAACCTCCTCGTAAAGTAGTTTTTGATGTAGAGTTAAATTACATTGGAGACTTTACGAACTTGAGTTTGGAGTTATGCCCCTTTCGTCAATTTAATGAGATTTTAAGGTGAATAGATAATTTGCTGACACACAGTTTAAATAGTTTAATTTTGTGTTATCACAAATCAGTCCAGAAATTCAACTCATTTACCTAGAAAATTTGTAAGATCAAAACATGGATCTAAGTATATACATTTCAAGAACCTCGTGCGATTGTGCGATGATTCACCCCTTCCCTCTTATTGAAAAAGAGAGCATGTTAGAATCCGCTATTTTGCGTGTCATTCTCCACGCAACGTGTAGGCCTACAATGGATGCTTCCACATAGGCTTGTGCTTCTCATCCTAAGCTTCTCACTTCACATCGAGCAAGTCTTGAACTCTTAACTCTACGTCCTCTCCTTGAGTCCCTCTCCACTGTGACATAGGATTAAAAAAAGGAAAAAATTAAATATATATACACACATATATATATATATATATATATATATATATATATATATATACATTTCAAGTATTGATCTACGCAAATCTAGCCTTTCTATGGTACTTAAATATGACCTTTCATGAACTAACTTGAGTTATGACGAAGGCAAATAAGAGTTTAACAAAAAAAAAAGTTTATGATAAATAAGTAAACGAAATTAGGGTTATGATAACTTATTCTACATTTTTCGATGAGTTACACCCAAACACAAGTCAATGGGTTTCCATCTAAGATCTGATCATGACTATTCGTCTCACATGCATAGTCAGAAAATTTTATTTAAAAAAATTGTGTTAAATGCACTTAGTTCGATGTAGAGAACTCTTGTACGAAATTTAAAAGTTATGGCAAATTTTCGAATGGGTAGCTACTGAGTTCGGCCCATTTAAAGTCATAAAAAAAATCTATGCATGTTATGAGACATTGAAAGTTCAAAACGTGACCCTGTCTAATCTTTTACCGGATGGGTTAGAGTATTAAAAATGAATTCAGCTTCTTCTTGGGAAGGAGTTTGAGAAAAAATATTATTTTTTGTGTCCTACAGGGATAATAGTTAGGGGAATGGGGGACGGGAATACACGTTGGTGCTCTGAAAAGTGTCTCCACTAGTGCTATGGAAAATGTGCTCCGGAAAGTGCCTCCCAACGACTAAGGGGAGGTAGGAGAAGGAAATACACATCGGTGCTCCTGAAAGTGCCTCCCAACGACTCAGGGGAGGTAGGAGAAGGAGATACACATTAGTGCTCCGGAAAAGTGTCGGGAACGTAGCAACCATAGAGGAAAATATGAGAATACAAATTGATGTTCCGAAAAGTGTCCAAAGCGGATCGACCAGATAGAAAAATCTGCAGGTCTCACCGGAGCTTGCAAGATTTAAAACCATAACCTTCCCTATACAAAGGAGAGGGGTGAAGATGTTGGGCATTCAGCCCATTCCGGTCGATCGGCCGGGATTTCCGGTCGACCGATTTTCCCAGGGAGTTAAGTCCCGGTTGTCTGAGAATTTTCGGTCGACCGCCAATGTAGGTCCGGTCGACCAGTAGTCCCGAGGCAGCCAAAGTTGACCTTTTGTTCCATGTCTGAAATGGAATCCTTTCCTTGGTTTATTTAATCCCAAAGTCATGGGATTAGGCAGGTTTGGTGGATCTGGTCCCTGGGTTGTCTCTTGACCATCCTAGATGTATAAAACATCTTATTGGGGGTCTAATACCTAGATCCAAGGTGTTTTTTCAAGGAAGCCATCAAGAGAGAAAAGGGGTTACTGTAGCTCCGGGAAGAAGGTGTTGCAGAAGAAGAAGAAGAAGAACAAGGGAAGATCTTCATCAGCTGAACAGGTTTCTCACTACAGGGAAGATCAGGTTTGCAAGTGTGCTAAGCTGTGATCAAGTAGGAGAGTTTAGTTTGTTGGAATCCCAGTTGTTCTCTTGTAATCAAACTCAAATCTTGGCAAGAGATTTGAGTTATTTGTACTTTCATTATTGTTCATAGTGAAGCTTTCTCCTGTGGCTTGCCCGTGATTTTTCCCCTTCGCTTTGGAGGGATTTTTCACGTAAATCCTTGGTGTTCATGTGGTTGTGTTCTAATTGATTTTTTCGCTGCGTTATTCGGTCGTTCTAGATTTGTTCGTACACATAAGCCTTGGGATTTTTTCCCATCAACTGGTATCAGAGCCACCTACAAGTTATTAGATCAGTTTTGATTATTTGTGTATGAACATAGAGGCCGGTAACTCATCCCGTATGATCAGTTTAAACGGAAACAACTGGATGATATGGAAACCAAGAATGGAGGATCTCTTGTATTGCAAGGATCTGTATGGTCCGTTGCTAGGAGATAGTGGAAAGCCCGAAACAACGACACCCGATGCTTGGAAAATGTTAGATCAGAAAACTGTCGGGTTTATTCGACAATGGCTTGATGATAGTGTTTTTCATCATGTTTCCACTGAGAGTTCTGCACACTCTCTATGGAAAAAGTTGGAGGGTCTTTATGAAAGAAAAACAGCTGGAAATAAGGCTTTCATGATTAGAAAGCTTGTCAACTTGAAGTTTAAAGAGGGAACTTCTATTGCCGAGCATTTGAATGAAATGCAGAGTATTACTAACCAGTTATCCTCTATGAAGATGTCTCTTGATGATGAGTTGCATGCATTGTTACTTCTCAGTCCGTTGCCAGAAAGCTTGGAGACACTGGTGGTCTCTCTCAGTAATTCTGCACCAAATAGAGTTGTCTCCATGAGTCAAGTAACAAGCAGTTTGTTGAATGAAGAGTTGAAAAGAAAGAATTCAGGAATTTCTCACAGTGATTCGCAGGCACTCGTCTCAGAGAATAGGGGAAGGTCAAAATCCAGAGAGAGAGGAACTTCACAGAAAAGTAGAAGTAAGTCTAGACCAAGAAAGGACGTTACTTACTACAACTGTGGAGAAAAGGGGTATTTCAAGAATCGGTGCAGGCAACCGAAGAAGAACAAGAAAAAGGAAAAAGAAGTAGAGAATGCAGAGTCAAAAGACAATGTCACAGCTACAGCACAAAGTGATGATTATCTGATTTTGTCTACTTCTGATGATATTTTTTCTTGTGTATGTCAGGACCTCGAGTGGGTGATTGACACAGGTGCTTCTTACCACGCTACACCACGGAGGGAGTTCTTTGCCACCTACAAGGCTGGAAACTTTGGTGTCGTCAAGATGGGAAACCATGGGAAGGCAGACATCATTGGCATGGGCGATATTCATATAAAGACCAATCTTGGTTGCAAGTTGGTACTTAAGGATGTGAGGCATGTGGTTGATTTGAGGCTGAATTTAATTTCAGTTGGAAAATTAGATGATGAAGACTATGATAGCAGATTTCACAAGGGTAAATGGAAGCTTAGCAAGGGTTCTCTTGTGGTTGCTACCGGAAAGAAATGTCACACCTTATACAGGTTGCAAGTTCAAGCTTGTGGTGATCAGTTGAATGCTACTGAGAAAGATTCCGATATGGAGTTATGGCATAGGAGACTGGGACACATGAGCGAGAAGGGATTACAGGTTCTTTCCAAGAAAGAAGTCTTACCAGACTTCAAAGGTACACATCTGAACTCATGTATTGATTGTTTGGCTGGAAAAAAATATAGAGTTTCCTTTACCAGTTCTGCATTGTCTAGAAAGATGCATGCCTTGGATCGTGTCTATACAGATGTATGTGGTCCTTTAAAAATAAAAACTCCTGGTGGATCAGTTAATGTTCCAGGTATCAGTGGTGCACTTTACTTTGTCACCTTTATAGATGATTTTTCAAGGAAAGTCTGGGTTTATGCTTTGAAGACTAAAGATCAAGTTATTGATGTTTTCAAGGAGTTTCATGCCAGGGTTGAAAGGGAGACAGAAAGACAGCTAAAATGCATAAGGTAAGATAATGGTGGTGAGTATACAGGGTCATTTAATGCTTATTGCAGGTCACAGGGTATTCAACATGAGATGACAGTTCCTGGTACACCTCAGCACAATGCAATTGCAGAGAGGATGAACCGCACCATCATGGAAAAGATCAGATGCATGCTCTCACAAGCCAAGCTACCCAAAAGATTTTGGGATGAGGCATTGAGGACTGCAGTTGATGTGATCAACTTGTCACCATGTACAGCTCTAGATGGTGATGTTGCTGAACATGTATGGTCAGGAAAAGATGTCTTCTACAAGCACTTGAGAGTGTTTGGCTGTCGTGCATTTGCACATGTCCAAGACATTGAAAGTTCCAAATTGGATGGTAAGACAAAAGAATGTATTTTTCTTGGGTACTCACGTGATGAATTTGGTTACAGGCTTTGGGATCCAGTAAAGCAGAAATTATTCAGAAGCAGAGATGTGATTTTCTTTGAAGATCAAACCTTTGAAGATTTCAAGAAAAAGGTACCAGCCAAGGCTTCTGAAGAAGGCTTAGTAGATTGTGATCCAATTTCCCCTCCAATATGTCAGGGTGATGGGGGAGATCAACAGGAAGATGATGCAGAGGCAGATGCTGGCCTACCTGCAGAATATGTGCAGCATGAAGCAGATGAGGAGCAACCTCCTATAGAACCTTAGCTGAGAAGATCTTCTAGAGAACATCAGCCTTCCAAAAGGTATCCTACAGATGAGTATGTAATGCTTACTGATGCAGGTGAACCGGAGTGTTACCAAGAAGCAATGCAAAGTGAGCAAAAGAATGAGTGGTTAGAAGGTATGCAGGAAGAGATGGATGCTCTGCAGAAGAACCACACCTATGATTTGGTGCAACTACCAAAGGGGAGAAAGGCATTGGAGAACAAATGGGTTTTCAAATTGAAGACTCAGGAGCATTATTCTCAACCAAAACATAAGGCCAGATTGGTTGTAAAAGGCTTTGGTCAAAAGCAAGGTATTGACTTTGAAGAAATTTTTTCTCCTGTTGTAAAAATGTCTTCTATTCGTGTTGCTCTAGGTTTTGCTGCTAGCCTGGACTTGGAGGTTGAGCAGCTGGATGTGAAGACAGCTTTCCTCCATGGTGATTTAGAAGAGGAAATGTATATGGAGCAACCAGAAGGATTCGAAGTCATAGGTAAAGAGAATCGTGTCTGTAGATTGAGAAAGAGCTTGTATGGACTGAAGCAAGCTCCAAGACAGTGTTATAAGAAGTTTGATTCGTTTATGGCTGAAAATGACTACAAAAGAACGGCTTCAGATCATTGTGTATACATCAAATGGTTTGGTGAGAATTTCATTATTCTCTTATTAAATGTTGATGACATGCTTATCCTTGGGAAAGATATGTCTATGATTGACAGGCTGAAGAAGGAACTTAGCAAGTCCTTTGCAATGAAGGACATGGGGCCAGCAAAGCAAATACTAGGCATGCAGATTTCTCGTGACAGAAAAACCAAGAAATTATGGTTGTCACAGGAGAAATATATTGAGAAGGTATTGGACAGGTTTTGTAATGCCCCGGATCTTTCGGATCCTTTTTGTGGGTTCCGGATCTGGTTTCTCAGAGTGTCCGACTCCGTTGTGTCCGAAATTTCATTTCGGACATCTTTCGTGTTCGGATCGGCGCGATCAGGAGTCGTTTCGGAGGCCCGGAGGCGTTCCGCGGCTTTTTTCGCGTGTGTTTTCCGATTCCCGGCGTGGGTTTCGGCTTTCCCTTCGGAACCTCGTTGCGGGTGAACCGGACCGTTCACCTGGGCGCGAGTGGTACCGTTGCGATCGGTGCGCTCCGAGGATCGCGAGGGTGTGATTTTCTATTTTTCTGGATTTTTCCGAATTTCCAGATTTTTCTATATATAAACCTTTTCTCTCTCCCCCTCTCATTTCTCATTTCTCTCCCTCTCTCTTCTCACGCTCTCTCCTCTCTCCCTCTCTCTCCGGCGGCCGACGGGGCGGAGCATGGGCGAGGCGGGGACGGCGCGGGCGAGGCTTGGGCGAGGATCGATGAGGATCGAGGCGGTGGAGGCGCGCGGAAGCTCGGCCGTGAGTTCGTGGAACGGCGAGGCTTCAACGGCGTTTTCTTCGTGGATCGGCATCCACGGTGCGCGTAATCTTCGGTGGAGGTAGGGTGATGGACCCTCAACCCGTGCTTTACCTTTCCCGCGAGTTTTGTAGGCCGTGGTGAGCCGAGCGGGCCAAACGGGGTGTTTTGGGCAAAACGCGTGATTTTGGGGTGTGAGCCGGATCTCCCGTTCTATGGTGTTTTTGGGCGATCCAGGGGTTTAGATGCATGCCTAGGGGCTTGGGGAAGGTTTCCCCTTTTGTTTCCCCTTCACCTGGGGGGTGAACGGGGCGTGGCATGGCTTTTCCCGCGGTTTCTACCGTTTTCCGCCGCGGACTGAGAACGCGCTATACTCCAGTAGCGCGTTCTTGTTCGTCGCGCTGCCCCGATAGGGCGTGTTCATCGGAGAAGATGAACAGTAAGGCGGTTCTTGTCGCGCTATGGGGTCCTAGCGCGTTCTGCCATGTCGCGCTAGGGGTCCCTAGCGCGTTCTGCCTTGTCGCGCTAGGTGATGCTAGCGCGATCTGTGCAGTCGCGCTATAGGGCTATAGCGCGATCTGTCGCGTCGCGCTATAGGTGCATGGCGCGTTCTGCTTGAACGCGCTATGGACCTACAGCGCGTTCTTGGAGGTGACCAGCCGGGCTGCCCGGGGCGGGCGGTCTGCGGCTGATCGTGCTCCTCGTGGGCCGTGTGTGCCTTGGACACTCAGTGGAGTTCCGTGACCGTGTTTTGGGGTGTCTGGAGGTTCCGTTTACCTCATTTTTTCGTGCCCGTGCGCTTAAGGGTCCGGGTGACCTTTTAGCGCCAGTTCGCATTGTGTTGGTCTCCGGTCGACCCGATTGGGACCCAGTGGTCGACCTCCGGCCTTGTGAGTGTCCTGGATACCCCATGGGTTCTGTGTCTGTGTTTTTGGGGTGTTGGGAGGGACCGTGTTACCTCGATTCGTGTGCCCGTCGATGTGGTGGGTCCGGGTGACTCCATGTGTCCCGGGCTTTCGTGTTACGCTCGATCGAGTCACCGTGTGTCGGTGTGTGTGCGGCGGGGTCTCCCCTGCATGCCGTGGGTTCCTCTGGGAGGCGATTCCCGTGTGGGCCATGTGTTTGGCCTTGGACTGCGAGTCCAGTTATCCGGCCTGGGGCTGGAGGTTTCCCGCTTGCTACAAGATGGGAAATCGTCGTGGCGGCTTGTGTGCTGCCTTGGGAATCGTGCTTCTATGTTTTCCGTGTGACCCGTGTGGGTAGCCTTAGTCCTTTACGTTCCCTTCCCAAGGGAATGGTCTTGGCAGCCCGTGTGTTGTCTTGGTGCCCGTGCTACCGTGATTTTAGACCTAGAGATTGGACTAGATTGACGGCCCCGTTGTAACGACCCGAGAATCCGATTACCGGGAAGGCCCGATAACCCGAGACTCGCACCGCCACCCACGAGCCCGAAGACTCGGAAGGGTTAAAAGGATGGTGTGGAAACTACACAAGCATCACAAATAATTGCAGAAATTAAACAGTTATGATATTAAGCAGGAAATGAATTTAACATTTCACATGGTCCACAATAAAATAACAACAACAGCAACAGTAGTCCACGACTAGTACAGTGACAAGAAAGAAAAGTACAGCTACACGGGGCATCCCCCGGCTCTGACCTCTGGCACTACCTCTGGACACCCGCACCACGCTTCCGCTGCGCTCCTGACACGCTCCCCGAAGGTGGCGCCTCACCTGAAACACGGTGAAAACACGCAGGGAATGAGTCTCGGAACAAGACTCAGTAGGGATCACTCGAACCCTACCTCGTAAAACGAGAAACCACTACTCTAGCGGTAGGAAAGGTACCTCGGAAAGGAAAGCCCTGTACTCTACAGAACTAGACCCTACGGCACGCAAACCGACACACGTGCCACGGTACGAGAAGACCGAAACTCAACGGTCGAACCGTCAAAACCCGAAGGTCGGAAACACACGACTGACAGTCTGACACTCCGTACTCGACAGGAGTACCACCCACTAGAAGCACAGCCGGTAGCGTCCCCTGACGTCTTACACCGCACCGCAGGTGAACCGCCTGACATGGTAGGTCCTACCCGAGGCGCAAACACCGTACAAGTAACCACAAACAAGTGACTAGCTGGGGTCACGCCCGTCGACGTGGGTCCAACCGCCCCCAACCACGTGTGCACACACAGACCGCGCGTCCCTGGTCTGGCCCTCTGACCGGTTTTCCCCTCAGCCGGACTCTGGCTGCAAGACGTGGGGCCCAACGGTAACCGGTCCACAAACCGTCTCTAAAGGTCAGCCCGTACACCACTCCCTGGTGCGACTAGCACACGCGTACTAGTAGGCTACGACTAGTGGAGGGTCACTGAAGGAGTAGACTCTCAAGTTACGGAAAACAACGCCCAAGCCCGACAACGTGTGGGAATCACCCCACGCACTAGTCCCGTCGCACGGAGACCACGGTCGGAGAAAAGCGAGGTTGCCACCCTCATGGGGCAACACAGGAAGTGGCGGTCCGACCCTCAGACCGTCACTGCCAAATGGCGGTCCACTCTAGGGCCGTCACTTGGAAATAGCGGTCTAAGGCGGACCGTCACACGGCCAGGGGGTAGGGGGAAGCGACGCGCCTACCCTAGTGCGTCGCTTGGAAGCGGCGCACCTAGGCCAGGGCGTCACATGGCACCCCACACCCACGAAAACCACAGGGAAAGTAACGCGCTTACCCTGGCGCGTCGCTTGCAAGCAACGCGTCGGGCTCAGTGCGTTACTCGCATGTGACGCGCCTAGACCAGCGCGTCGCGTGGCCCTCACGCTCGGGATGGAAAGGGAAGTGACGCGCCTGCCCCAGCGCGTCGCTTGTAAGTAACGCGCTGGGCCCAGTGCGTCGCTTGGCCCATCCACATGGGGGACAACAGGAAGTAACGCTCCTGCCCCAGTGCGTTACACGCATGTAACGCGCCTATCTCGGTGCGTTACATGGCCTGACCCCCAACGGTCAAAACCCAACGGTCGAAAGCATGTGACGGCCCAGCCCAGGGGCGTCACTAGCAAACGGCGGCCAGTCGCAGGACCGCTACAGCCCTCGACCCTAAAGGCCAACACCCAGGGAAGTAACGCACCCCTCTAGGGGCGTTACAAGCATGTGACGGTCACTGGAGTGACCGTCGCTTGCCCCAGAGCACGCTACGGCGGGAAAACCCCAAAAACACCAACCACGCCCCCGTACCTCCACCGGAGAGGGGGAAAACAAGGGGGAAGACCCCTGGGGACCCCTAGCATGCATCTAAGCCACCAAAACATAGAATCATGGGCTAAAACCATAGATCGGGCGGCTCACCCCAAAACATGGAAAAACCCCAAAAACGCCCAAACATGCCTCTCTCGGCCTCCCCGCGGCCTACAAACCACGGAAAAGAACGGCGAAGAGCTAGGGAACGTCACCCTACCTCAATGGAGCGAATGCTCCGCCGGATCGTCCACGAATCGCGAAGAACGCTTGAAAACCCTCGTTCTTCCTTAAGCTTCCCACGCTTGCCGCACGCCCCCACGACCGCCTCGCCGCCGCCCACGTCGCCGCGCCGTCGCCCCGCCGCCGTCTGCAGCCGGAGGGGAGCTCGCCGTGGCCAACCGGGAGGAAGAGAGGGAGAGGGAGGGAGACACGGTGGAGGAGGAAGGAGGAAGAAGAAGAGAGGAAGAAGAAGATGGTGGGGGAGAGAGAAAAGAAAAAGGGTTTTATAGAAAAACCCGGAAAATCCGTAAAATTCCAAAAAATAGGAAATCACACCCCCGCGATCCTCGGAACGCACCGATCGCAACGGTACCACTCGTGTCCGTGTGAACAGCCCGGTTCACCCGCAACGAGCGTCCGAAGAGAAAAGCCGAAACACACACCGGGAATCGGAAAACACACGCGGAAAAAGCCGCGGAACGCCTCCGGGCCTCCGAAACGACTCCGGATCGCGCCGATCCGAACACGAAAGATGTCCGAAACGAAATTTCGGACACAACGGAGCCGGACACTCCGAAAACTAGATCCGGGACCCATGAAGAAGGATCCGAAAGGTCCGGGATATTACAGCCCTCCCCCCTTAAGGAATTTCGTCCTCGAAATTGAGAACAACCCAAGGGGAAAGAAGAGGAAGACTCACTCAAACAGGTACGGGAACTGCTGACGCATCTCGTCCTCACGTTCCCACGAAGCCTCACCACCAGAGTGTCGTTGCCACACGACTTTACCAAGGGAATGACCTTGTTCCGCAGGCGCTGCTCTCGCCTATCCTCCACGCGGATCGGAAACTCTGGGAGAGAAAGATCTGGAGTCACCTCAGGCCAAACGGAAAACTCGAGCACATGAGAGTCATCGGGCATATACTTCCGCAACATAGAGACGTGGAACACGTCATGCACCGACGCCAACTCAGAGGGTAACTGCAACCGGTAAGCAACCTCACCGATGCGCTCCACAATCGCGAAAGGACCAATATAGCGGGGACTCAGCTTCCCACGCCGTCCAAACCGCATCACCCCCTTCATCGGAGAAACTCTCAAGAACACATGATCGCCCACGGCGAACTCGAGGGGCTGCCGCCTACGGTCAGCATAGCTCTTCTGCCGACTCTGGGCCGCCAACATGTTCTGACGAACCAGGTGCACAACATCCACACATTGCTGCACCAATTCCGGTCCCGTCAAAACACGCTCACCCACCTCAAACCAATCAAGTGGAGTCCGACAAGGACGCCCATACAATGCCTCATAAGGAGCCATGCCGATGCTCGAATGAAAGCTGTTGTTATAGGCAAACTCCACTAACGGTAGGTGACGAATCCAACTCCCCTGCCACTCCAGGCAGCAGGATCTCAGCATGTCCTCCAAAGTCTGAATGGTCCTCTCAGACTGACCATCCGACTGTGGATGATACGCCGAGCTAAATGCCAACTCCGTGCCAAGAGCTCGCTGGAAACTCCTCCAGAATCCAGAAGTGAAGCGCGGATCCCGATCCGACACGATCGAAATGGGAACCCCATGCAACGGAACGATCCGCTCCACATAAAGACGAGCCAACTTAGGCACGCTCCAGCTGACCTTGACCGGTAGCAACCGCGTCACCTTCGTCAGCCGATCCACCAGCAACCAAATACTGTCCTGCCCAGTCGGGGTTCTGGGCAACCCCACCACAAAATCCGTGGTCACATGGTCCCACTTCCAAGCAGGAACATCCAAGGGCTGGAGAGTACCGCCTGGTCGCTGATGCTCCGCCTTCACTTGCTGACAGATCAGGCACCTGGCCACAAACTCGGCCACATCTCTCTTCATGCCAGGCCACCAGAACTGCCTCCGCAAGTTCCGATACATCTTCGTCGCACCCGGGTGCACAGTGTACCTGCTCCCATGAGCCTCGCGTAACACCGCACGACGAACCTGCTCCTCCCCTGGGACGTACAGCCTGCCACGAAACCTCGCAGCACCGTCCTCGCCAAGCTCCACATCAGCTATCGCCAAAATCCGGGGCAACTCAGGGTCCGCATGCTGAGCCTCTGTCACCTGACGACGGATAGCAGGAGTGACAGTCAGACTCGCAAGCACTGCCAACCCTGGCTCTGGGGAATCTTGAGCCTGAAAGATACTTCGGGCACCTGTTCCCAGAGCCTCCACTTCCTCAGCATCAAGGTACTGACCGCAACCTTCCTACTCAAGGCATCGGCGACGACATTCATCCTGCCCGGCTGATAAGACAGGGTGAAGTCATAGTCCTTCATGAACTCCATCCAACGCCTTTGTCTGAGGTTCAGATCTCTCTGCGAGAACACATACCTCAGACTCTGATGGTCAGTGAACACCTCGAACTTCTCACCGTACAGATAATGCCTCCAGATCTTCAGCGCGAAGATCACTGCCGCCAACTCAAGGTCATGGGTAGGGTAGTTCTCCTCATGGGGCTTTAGCTGCCGAGATGCATAAGCCACCACTCTACCATGCTGCATCAGAACAGCACCCAATCCAACGCCGGAAGCATCTGTACACACCACAAAACCTCCCGATCCAGAAGGCAAAACCAACACCGGAGCCGAGGTGAGCAACCTCTTCAGTTCCCTAAAGCTCTGCTCACACTCCTCGGACCAGACGAAAGGCACATCCTTCCGCGTGAGCCTCGTCATCGGGGTCGCAATGCGGGAAAAATCCTGGATAAACCGGCGATAATAACCCGCAAGCCCCAAGAAACTCCGGATCTCCGTCACCGACCTCGGCCTCGGCCACTGCATCACGGCCTCGACCTTGGCGGGATCCACGGAAATGCCATCACCAGAAATCACGTGCCCCAGAAAGTGCACCTCGCTGAGCCAAAACTCGCACTTGCTGAGCTTCGCATACAACTGGTGATCTCGCAACGTCTGCAGCACCACACCCAAATGGTACGCATGCTCCTCGGCAGACTGCGAATAAACAAGGATGTCATCCACGAAGATGACCACGAACTGGTCCAAATACGGGTGGAACACCCTCTGCATCAAGTCCATGAAGGCTGCTGGGGCATTGGTGAGCCCAAACGGCATCACCAGAAACTCATAATGCCCGTACCTCGTACTGAACGCAGTCTTCTCCACATCGGACTCGCGAATTCTCAGCTGATAGTAACCGGACCGCAAATCAACCCGCGAGAACACTCGCGCAGACTGCAGCTGGTCGAACAAATCATCAATCCGCGGCAACGGATACTTGTTCTTAACGGTCACTTCATTCAGCTGCCGATAGTCAATGCACAGCCGCAGACTACCGTCCTTCTTCTTCACAAACAGCACGGGCGCACCCCAAGGGGAAAAGCTCGGACGAATATACCCCTTGGCCAACAGCTCCTGCAACTGCGCCCTCAACTCCCTCAACTCAGCGGGGGCCATACGGTAGGGAGCCTTCGCCAAAGGTCCCGTACCAGGCACAACCTCGATCACGAAATCGATCTCCCGCTGGGGAGGTAATCCAGGCAACTCCTCAGGAAAAACATCGGGAAACTCGCACACCACCGCAATGTCCTCGACATTCGGCTCCATCCGGTCAGACACAACCACTGACGCGAGAAAACCCTGGCAACCTGAATCAAGCAATCGACGGGCTCGAATAGCAGAGATAAGAAATCGAGAAGAGGTGGAACGGATACCTTGGAAATAGAAGGTCCTCTTGCTCGGATGCTGGAAGTAGACCCTCTTCATTCCACAATCCACCACCGCTCTATGAGTCTCGAGCCAATCCATGCCTAGAATCACATCATAATCCCGAAGCTGCAACGCATACAACCTGCCTGGCATACTCCGTCCATCGATCCACACCGGAACCTGGTCGAAGCAATACGGAGTGACCATAAAGTCACCCGAAGGCAACTCCACAGCCAAATCACAGGACAACTGGGTCACCGGCTCCTCGACGCTCGACGCGAAATCCTCCGAAATAAACGAATGAGACGCGCCAGAATCAAATAAAACCCGAGCCGCACAACCCAAAATCTGAACGGTACCTTCCACGAGCTGCGACGCTACTGCCTCTGCCCTGGTCAAGTGCGTGATCTGGCCACGAGCTCTCTGCCTGCCTCCCACACTAGCTGACCTGGGTAGCGGCGGATACTGTCCCTGCTGCTGCTGCTGCTGGGAAACCTGCTGCTGCGGCGGCCTCTGAGGACAGTCACGCGCCATGTGCCCTGGCTGGTCACACCGAAAACAGATGATCGGCGCCGTGCACTGCCTGCCTGGGTGGGTCTCACTACACCGTGGACAAGGTCCTCGCGATCCACCCACCGATCCCTGTCGCTGCAAAGGAAACGGCTGCTGCACACTGCCCGATGAAGCCTGCCCCTGATCTCTGGACTTCTTCTTGCCGAACCCCTTCTTGAAGAACTTCTTGACCTTCGAGCCGAAGGACGCAGATCCTGTCACCGAAGCTGCCGATGCCGGTACTCCTGAACCACCCGACGCAGACTGAAAGAAACCCTGCTGCTGAGTAGCCGACTGCTGGCTGCGACCTGACACAGACTGCCCCTGGCTGATCGGTCCTCGAGTCCTCTGCATATCCATCTCCAAGGAAATCGCAACACGAGACGCCGTCTCGAGATCAGTGGCCCCATTCGCGATCAGATGGTGCCTCAGCTCCAGCCTCAAGCCCTGCACAAACTGCGTCGTCCTCACCCTCTCATGCTCCATGATATGAGGTGCGTACCGACCCAGCTCGACAAATCGGGCCCTGTACTGCAACACGGACATGTCACCCTGCACCAGCTCCAGAAACTCCCGCATCCGCTGCGTAGCAACAACATCTGGACAGTACGTACGCTCGAAAGCACTGACAAAGTCATCCCACTCGACCTGCTCAAGTGGACGAAGCTGAAAGGACGTCTTCCACTCGGAAGACCACCACCTCCGAGCCGTACCCTGCAACTGGTTGTAGGCCAACACCACTCTGTCCTCGACAGCACTCTTCGCAGAACTGAACACCCGCTCCATCTCATCAAGCCAATCACGAGCCGCATCAGGGTCTGCCTGGCCGCTAAAGTAAGGTGGATGGAACTGCATGAAATCCCTCACTGCTCGGCCTGGCCCACCCCTGACTGACGAGCCCTCACCGGCCTCTCCGCCGAACTGCTGAGCCATGAGATGGTACATGCCACGGAGAAAACCCTCGGCCCCCGGAGCCCTCGCAGCATCCGCGGCCTCGGTAGCTCCCGGAACTCTGCTATGCTCCTCCTGGTCCCTCTGGACCCCCTGCTGGATCTCCTGACCTCCAGCCGACTGCCCCTGCTGAGAGCGAGAACTCCTCCTCGGCGCCATCCTCGCTCCTGAAGCACAAGACAGAAAACACAGAAACGGCAAGGTCAGAATAAAACACGCGGTGCCCAATGCCAGCGTCACATGTACATCATCGTTGTGGACTAGTGGACCACTACAATTACCTATGATTCTCATGTAATTCCACAACCGCGCTCTGATACCAGCTGTAACGACCCGAGAATCCGATTACCGGGAAGGCCCGATAACCCGAGACTCGCACCGCCACCCACGAGCCCGAAGACTCGGAAGGGTTAAAAGGATGGTGTGGAAACTACACAAGTATCACAAATAATTGCAGAAATTAAACAGTTATGATATTAAGCAGGAAATGAATTTAACATTTTACATGGTCCACAATAAAATAACAACAACAGCAACAGTAGTCCACGACTAGTACAGTGACAAGAAAGAAAAGTACAGCTACACGGGGCATCCCCCGGCTCTGACCTCTGGCACTACCTCTGGACACCCGCACCACGCTTCCGCTGCGCTCCTGACACGCTCCCCGAAGGTGGCGCCTCACCTGAAACACGGTGAAAACACGCAGGGAATGAGTCTCGGAACAAGACTCAGTAGGGATCACTCGAACCCTACCTCGTAAAACGAGAAACCACTACTCTAGCGGTAGGAAGGTACCTCGGAAAGGAAAGCCCTGTACTCTACAGAACTAGACCCTAACGGCACGCAAACCGACACACGTGCCACGGTACGAGAAGACCGAAACTCAACGGTCGAACCGTCAAAACCCGAAGGTCGGAAACACACGACTGACAGTCTGACACTCCGTACTCGACAGGAGTACCACCCACTAGAAGCACAGCCGGTAGCGTCCCCTGACGTCTTACACCGCACCGCAGGTGAACCGCCTGACATGGTAGGTCCTACCCGAGGCGCAAACACCGTACAAGTACACAAACAAGTGACTAGCTGGGGTCACGCCCGTCGACGTGGGTCCAACCGCCCCCAACCACGTGTGCACACACAGACCGCGCGTCCCTGGTCTGGCCCTCTGACCGGTTTTCCCCTCAGCCGGACTCTGGCTGCAAGACGTGGGGCCCAACGGTAACCGGTCCACAAACCGTCTCTAAAGGTCAGCCCGTACACCACTCCCTGGTGCGACTAGCACACGCGTACTAGTAGGCTACGACTAGTGGAGGGTCACTGAAGGAGTAGACTCTCAAGTTACGGAAAACAACGCCCAAGCCCGACAACGTGTGGGAATCACCCCACGCACTAGTCCCGTCGCACGGAGACCACGGTCGGAGAAAAGCGAGGTTGCCACCCTCATGGGGCAACACAGGAAGTGGCGGTCCGACCCTCAGACCGTCACTGCCAAATGGCGGTCCACTCTAGGGCCGTCACTTGGAAATAGCGGTCTAAGGCGGACCGTCACACGGCCAGGGGGTAGGGGGAAGCGACGCGCCTACCCTAGTGCGTCGCTTGGAAGCGGCGCACCTAGGCCAGGGCGTCACATGGCACCCCACACCCACGAAAACCACAGGGAAAGTAACGCGCTTACCCTGGCGCGTCGCTTGCAAGCAACGCGTCGGGCTCAGTGCGTTACTCGCATGTGACGCGCCTAGACCAGCGCGTCGCGTGGCCCTCACGCTCGGGATGGAAAGGGAAGTGACGCGCCTGCCCCAGCGCGTCGCTTGTAAGTAACGCGCTGGGCCCAGTGCGTCGCTTGGCCCATCCACATGGGGGACAACAGGAAGTAACGCTCCTGCCCCAGTGCGTTACACGCATGTAACGCGCCTATCTCGGTGCGTTACATGGCCTGACCCCCAACGGTCAAAACCCAACGGTCGAAAGCATGTGACGGCCCAGCCCAGGGGCGTCACTAGCAAACGGCGGCCAGTCGCAGGACCGCTACAGCCCTCGACCCTAAAGGCCAACACCCAGGGAAGTAACGCACCCCTCTAGGGGCGTTACAAGCATGTGACGGTCACTGGAGTGACCGTCGCTTGCCCCAGAGCACGCTACGGCGGGAAAACCCCAAAAACACCAACCACGCCCCCGTACCTCCACCGGAGAGGGGGAAAACAAGGGGGAAGACCCCTGGGGACCCCTAGCATGCATCTAAGCCACCAAAACATAGAATCATGGGCTAAAACCATAGATCGGGCGGCTCACCCCAAAACATGGAAAAACCCCAAAAACGCCCAAACATGCCTCTCTCGGCCTCCCCGCGGCCTACAAACCACGGAAAAGAACGGCGAAGAGCTAGGGAACGTCACCCTACCTCAATGGAGCGAATGCTCCGCCGGATCGTCCACGAATCGCGAAGAACGCTTGAAAACCCTCGTTCTTCCTTAAGCTTCCCACGCTTGCCGCACGCCCCCACGACCGCCTCGCCGCCGCCCACGTCGCCGCGCCGTCGCCCCGCCGCCGTCTGCAGCCGGAGGGGAGCTCACCGTGGCCAACCGGGAGGAAGAGAGGGAGAGGGAGGGAGACACGGTGGAGGAGGAAGGAGGAAGAAGAAGAGAGGAAGAAGAAGATGGTGGGGGAGAGAGAAAAGAAAAAGGGTTTTATAGAAAAACCCGGAAAATCCGTAAAATTCCAAAAAATAGGAAATCACACCCCCGCGATCCTCGGAACGCACCGATCGCAACGGTACCACTCGTGTCCGTGTGAACAGCCCGGTTCACCCGCAACGAGCGTCCGAAGAGAAAAGCCGAAACACACACCGGGAATCGGAAAACACATGCGGAAAAAGCCGCGGAACGCCTCCGGGCCTCCGAAACGACTCCGGATCGCGCCGATCCGAACACGAAAGATGTCCGAAACGAAATTTCGGACACAACGGAGCCGGACACTCCGAAAACTAGATCCGGGACCCATGAAGAAGGATCCGAAAGGTCCGGGATATTACACCCGTGCTGTCGCGTACAACGGTCTTGACTCCGAGTCTTCTGGCTCAAGGACCGTTGGGTGTAGAGTGTCTAGAGGACTGTCCAGAGTCCAGTGGCTTAGCGCCACTTGAGTTCTCTCGACTCTAGCGCACGGTGCGTGTGTGGCCGCGGACTATGAGTCTTGTTTCTTCTCCGACTGTGGTCACCGTGCGACGGGGCCGGTACGTGGGGTGGTCCCCGTACGTCGTCGGATTCGGACATTGTTTTCCGTTGAGAGTCTACTCCTTCAGTGACCCTTCACTAGTCGTAGCCTGCTTACACGCGAGTGGTCCCACCTGGGAGTAGGTGGAGAGGCTTACCTTTGAGACGGTTTGTGGACCGGTTACCGTAGGCCCCTCGTCGGTAGCCAAAGTCCGGCTACGGGGGAAAACCGGTCAGAGGACCAGACCTAGTGACGCAAGGTCTGTGTGTGCACACGTGGTTGGGGACTGTGGACGCACGTCGACGGGCGTGACCCCAGCTAGTTACTTGTTTGTGGTTACTTGTACGGTGTTCGCGCCTCGGGTAGGACCTACCACGTCAGGCGGTTCACCTGCGGTGCGGTGTAAGACGTCAGGGGACGCTACCGGCTGTGCTTCTAGTGGGTGGTACTCCTGTCGAGTACGGAGTGACAAACTGTCAGTTTCTGTGTCTTTGACCTTCGGGTTTTCGGTCGTATTGACCGGTGAGTTCGGTTGTTTCACCTTGGCGCGTGTGTCGGTTCTTGCGCCGTGAGATTAGTACTAGTGGCTTTACCGAGGTTGGGTCTTGTTGTGCGGTACCCGCGATCGGGTGGTCGGGGTTGCACCTTGGACAGCGTGTCCAGGTCGACTGTGTCCGAGGGACAGGCCTCTACGGCGTGGTTGCCGTGTGTTCTTACTTCGGTAGGTGGTACTAGCGTGGTTTGGTAGCTTCGTCTGCGTGATCGAGGTGTACCTTCCGGTACAGTAGGAGTAGCTGTAGTGCCGAGTTTTTGACCGGCCGCCGGTTTGCTGTTCCTGCTGTAGTTGTAGCTCTCCTTTCCGCTACCGCCGTTGTTTCCGGTTGGGGTTCCGCGGGATCCCTGCTGAGTCTCTGTTTTGGAGACTCATTCCCTGCTTTTCAGGTGTAGCGGTTCTTCCTCGTGGTTCGAGGGCGCGGAGCGGAGGTTCATAGTTGCCAGCTTGCCGGGCCGAGTGTTCACTTGGCATGTGGTACGTTTTTACTGCTTTAGACTGTACTTTCGTTCTTGGACTGGACTCTGTTGTAGCTATAGTTGTTCTTACTTTCAGCTTGTTGTTGTTGTTGGTTGTCCTGCTTTATTTCCTATTTCTTTGTGCCTCCACACTCCTTTTAGCCCTTCCGAGCCCTCCCGGCTCGTGGGCGGCTGTGCGAGTCTCGGGTTATCGGGCCTTCCCGGTAATCGGATTCTCGGGTCGTTACAGCTAGTATCAGAGCGGTGGTTGTGGACGTACATAGGAATTCGAGATATTGCAGTGATCAGAGTCCGTAAGGTCCAGTACAGTCGGCAGCTGGCTTAGGGTTTCGTGCTTGTTTTCCGCCTTGTTTCTCGCTTGAGAGCTTGAGTGCGATGTGCGGCGCTGTGAAGGTGGTTGCTGTCCGCGACTTTCGTGCCAGCATGGGGTCTAAGGATCGAGGTTGAGAGTCTTCTCCTTCATCGGTGGTGGCCCTGGTTTTGCTGCGTTGGGCAGAGGTTGCTGGCAGGCGTGAGTTCGCGGTGCTGCGTTCGAGGAACGTGCAGCGTGGTCAGGTGGCTGGTGCGGACTGTTCTTGGTTAAGTGGCCGTGAGCGTGCTCTGAGGGAGCTGCTGTCGGTTTTTGGTCACTCCAGCTTGAGGTTTGTCCAGCTCCTGTGGTGTTCTGATCGAGAAGTGTGCTCGGGTGAGCGGAGGATCTTCTCGGTGAGCTGCTGTTTCGTCGAGCCTGATGTCCTTATCGTGCTCTGTGGCGTCAGAAATGACGTGTCGGTCCCGGTTGTTTTGCGGATTTTGAGGCAGGATTGGGTTGTGGTGTCCCAGTAAGTCTTGCTCCTGCGCTCTTGTGTGCGAATGGGTTGTGTTTGCCCTGGAGTTGGTTTGAGATGTGAAGGCTCCGCGGTGATTTCGGGACTCGAGGATGGGCATCGGCGGTTGTTGTTTATGCTCGTGTTGCGGCTCTTGGCATGCCGTGTTGCAGTTCGAGGAATTGCAGCGGTGGTGCATCAAGAGATGCTGTGATTGTGGTCCGACGTGACACTCGTCGAGTGTGTCGGAGGCGCTGACCTGATGGAAGTGATGGTTTTCCTTGGTGCTGGATGGTGCTGTTTCCAGCGTGCGCGAGGTTTGAGGTCAGGTCGAGCGTGGAGTCCTTCCGTTGGTCGGAAGTGCGTTGGTCTCCCCTTTGGTTGGAGAGATCATGTTGGGCTAAGGTTCGTCGTCTTGCATTGTGTGTTCGAATTGGTTGACCTTATGTGCCATGAAATCCGTGCGAGACGTGCTCCTTGTCTTGGCAGGGTGGTTGCCTGTGAGAAGTCGTGCCCATTCCCTTGTCATGTGAGGGTGCTGGTGCTGTTCCGGAAGGACGAGTGCTGGTTGGGCGGTGTTTGCTTTCTCGGCTGTGCGCGTGGATCAGAGTGCGCATCGGAAGCGTGGTGGGCTCATAACCCACTGGTTCAGGATCGTAGCGTTGGTTGCTACGGGCGGATTCCTGAGTGTGCGTTGAGCATCGGAGGATTGGTTCCTCGGTGTGAAGCGTGTTGTTGCCGTGCAGTTGCCCGAGAAGTCGTGGTTGTTGGCACTGGCAGGTGGAGTGTTGGGGAATGTGCTGGCTAGTGCGCCGCATGAGTACCCTGTTCCTGTGATGGAAGCCGTGTCAGGCGTCGGTGTTGGACCTGGATGAGGTTGATGAGGATGTCGCCTGACGGAGGTCGAGGACGTGTTGGTCAGAGTCGGTGGCTTGGTGCCCGATTTGTGTTCCCAGTCGTGTCCTCGGATGAGATCGTTCTTAGAGAAGTGATCTCTGACAGGCTATGGGTCCCGGTTCACGGCTATGAGTGGCTGGTAAAGCCTAACCGTGTGACCGACCACAGCATTGTCTGTTGGTTCTACGGTCTTGTCGGATTGTGACGGTGAGATGTTGTTGCGTAGAGACCTGTGAGCACTGTTCAGGTGGTGTCCCGTGGCTCTGTGGTAAGGGCGGAATCGGGATTGGCGGGTGTCCACTTGGATTGATCGAAGGATTTGATGAGACCAGATGGAAGAGCGACGCCTTAGGGCGGAGGCCTCCTGTGAGGTTGGCGTCGGCTTGGTGGTCCCTGATAGGACATTGATGTCGCAATGGTTACCCCTGGTTTGGTGACTAGCATGGGGTGGTTCCCTATGAGTCTAAGTCCCGTGAGGTGATGACTGAAGACGCCAGGTTCTGTCATTTGGTTTCGTAGTGCTCCCCAAGAGGGTCGAGTTGGCGAGCAGTTGGTGACCAGTGGATGGTCTTTTCAGAGACAGAAGATGCTGGTTGTTGGGGCTCGAGCGTGGCGAGAGCCGTGTGCCAGCGAGACCTTTGGTGGTCATTTCTGTGGTGTGCCTTTCCGGATGGGATCTGGACTTTGTCGAAGTTTGTCTTCTGACAAGAGTTGGCACAGTATTGTGACCGGCTTTCGGCTTGCCATGTGTGGGGTGTTTCTTGGTGTTGAGCCGATGTGCTGGTTGCGGTCTGTTGAGATGACTGCTTGACCTGGTGGAGGCTCTGTGTTGGTTGCCACCTTGAGGAGGGTGTGCGACCTGTCAGCTGGTTGCGAAGCTGATGTGTGTTTTGTCTGCTGACCATTGGGTGGATCAGTAGCTGTTGCTCGTGTCGAGGGTTGTGTTTCCTCGGTGAGCGAGATCGTGGCTGCGGCGCCATGATGGATTCTCACGTTGTCTGAGGTGATGCCGGACTGTGTCCTGCGGTATATGCCTGCTCCGTTGGCCAGTGTGCTCGGCGCGAGGAGCGAGGTGTTGCTTGTGATTGTAAGTCTGGCTGTGTCCCTCAGGATCGGTGTTTTTCGTGAGAATAGAGGTTTTCTGTGCTGGGGCTCTGACAGCGTGTCAGTTGGTTCAGTGTTCTTCCCCTGGGACTTCGTGCTTGGTCCTGAATTTCGAGGACGAAATTCCTTTAAGGGGGGAGGGCTGTAATGCCCCGGATCTTTCGGATCCTTTTTGTGGATTCCAGATCTGGTTTCTCAGAGTGTTCGACTCCGTTGTGTCCAAAATTTCATTTCGGACATCTTTCGTGTTCGGATCGGCGCGATCAGGAGTCGTTTCGGAGGCCCGGAGGCGTTCCGCGGCTTTTTTCGCGTGTGTTTTCCGATTCCCGGCGTGGGTTTCGGCTTTCCCTTCGGAACCTCGTTGCGGGTGAACCGGACCGTTCACCTGGGCGCGAGTGGTACCGTTGCGATCGGTGCGCTCCGAGGATCGCGAGGGTGTGATTTTCTATTTTTCTGGATTTTTCCGAATTTCCGGATTTTTCTATATATAAACCTTTTCTCTCTCCCCCTCTCATTTCTCATTTCTCTCCCTCTCTCTTCTCACGCTCTCTCCTCTCTCCCTCTCTCTCCGGCGGCCGACGGGGCGGAGCATGGGCGAGGCGGGGACGGCGCGGGCGAGGCTTGGGCGAGGATCGATGAGGATCGAGGCGGTGGAGGCGCGCGGAAGCTCGGCCGTGAGTTCGTGGAACGGCGAGGCTTCAACGGCGTTTTCTTCGTGGATCGGCACCCACGGTGCGCGTAATCTTCGGTGGAGGTAGGGTGATGGACCCTCAACCCGTGCTTTACCTTTCCCGCGAGTTTTGTAGGCCGTGGTGAGCCGAGCGGGCCAAACGGGGTGTTTTGGGCAAAACGCGTGATTTTGGGGTGTGAGCCGGATCTCCCGTTCTATGGTGTTTTTGGGCGATCCAGGGGTTTAGATGCATGCCTAGGGGCTTGGGGAAGGTTTCCCCTTTTGTTTCCCCTTCACCTGGGGGTGAACGGGGCGTGGCATGGCTTTTCCCGCGGTTTCTACCGTTTTCCGCCGCGGACTGAGAACGCGCTATACTCCAGTAGCGCGTTCTTGTTCGTCGCGCTGCCCCGATAGGGCGTGTTCATCGGAGAAGATGAACAGTAAGGCGGTTCTTGTCGCGCTATGGGGTCCTAGCGCGTTCTGCCATGTCGCGCTAGGGGTCCCTAGCGCGTTCTGCCTTGTCGCGCTAGGTGATGCTAGCGTGATCTGTGCAGTCGCGCTATAGGGCTATAGCGCGATCTGTCGCGTCGCGCTATAGGTGCATGGCGCGTTCTGCTTGAACGCGCTATGGACCTACAGCGCGTTCTTGGAGGTGACCAGCCGGGCTGCCCGGGGCGGGCGGTCTGCGGCTGATCGTGCTCCTCGTGGGCCGTGTGTGCCTTGGACACTCAGTGGAGTTCCGTGACCGTGTTTTGGGGTGTCTGGAGGTTCCGTTTACCTCATTTTTTCGTGCCCGTGCGCTTAAGGGTCCGGGTGACCTTTTAGCGTCAGTTCGCATTGTGTTGGTCTCCGGTCGACCCGATTGGGACCCAGTGGTCGACCTCCGGCCTTGTGAGTGTCCTGGATACCCCATGGGTTCTGTATCTGTGTTTTTGGGGTGTTGGGAGGGACCGTGTTACCTCGATTCGTGTGCCCGTCGATGTGGTGGGTCCGGGTGACCCCATGTGTCCCGGGCTTTCGTGTTACGCTCGATCGAGTCACCGTGTGTCGGTGTGTGTGCGGCGGGGTCTCCCCTGCATGCCGTGGGTTCCTCTGGGAGGCGATTCCCGTGTGGGCCATGTGTTTGGCCTTGGACTGCGAGTCCAGTTATCCGGCCTGGGGCTGGAGGTTTCCCGCTTACTACAAGATGGGAAATCGTCGTGGCGGCTTGTGTGCTGCCTTGGGAATCGTGCTTCTATGTTTTCCGTGTGACCCGTGTGGGTGGCCTTAGTCCTTTACGTTCCCTTCCCAAGGGAATGGTCTTGGCAGCCCGTGTGTTGTCTTGGTGCCCGTGCTACCGTGATTTTAGACCTAGAGATTGGACTAGATTGACGGCCCCGTGCTGTCGCGTACAACGGTCTTGACTCCGAGTCTTCTGGCTCAAGGACCGTTGGGTGTAGAGTGTCTAGAGGACTGTCCAGAGTCCAGTGGCTTAGTGCCACTTGAGTTCTCTCGACTCTAGCGCACGGTGCGTGTGTGGCCGCGGACTATGAGTCTTGTTTCTTCTCCGACTGTGGTCACCGTGCGACGGGGCCGGTACGTGGGGTGGTCCCCGTACGTCGTCGGATTCGGACGTTGTTTTCCGTTGAGAGTCTACTCCTTCAGTGACCCTCCACTAGTCGTAGCCTGCTTACACGCGAGTGGTCCCACCTGGGAGTAGGTGGAGAGGCTTACCTTTGAGACGGTTTGTGGACCGATTACCGTAGGCCCCTCGTCGGTAGCCAGAGTCCGGCTACGGGGGAAAACCGGTCAGAGGACCAGACCTAGTGACGCAAGGTCTGTGTGTGCACACGTGGTTGGGGACTGTGGACGCACGTCGACGGGCGTGACCCCAGCTAGTTACTTGTTTGTGGTTACTTGTACGGTGTTCGCGCCTCGGGTAGGACCTACCACGTCAGGCGGTTCACCTGCGGTGCGGTGTAAGACGTCAGGGGACGCTACCGGCTGTGCTTCTAGTGGGTGGTACTCCTGTCGAGTACGGAGTGACAAATTGTCAGTTTCTGTGTCTTTGACCTTCGGGTTTTCGGTCGTATTGACCGGTGAGTTCGGTTGTTTCACCTTGGCGCGTGTGTCGGTTCTTGCGCCGTGAGATTAGTACTAGTGGCTTTACCGAGGTTGGGTCTTGTTGTGCGGTACCCGCGATCGGGTGGTCGGGGTTGCACCTTGGACAGCGTGTCCAGGTCGACTGTGTCCGAGGGACAGGCCTCTACGGCGTGGTTGCCGTGTGTTCTTACTTCGGTAGGTGGTACTAGCGTGGTTTGGTAGCTTCGTCTGCGTGATCGAGGTGTACCTTCCGGTACAGTAGGAGTAGCTGTAGTGCCGAGTTTTTGACCGGCCGCCGGTTTGCTGTTCCTGCTGTAGTTGTAGCTCTCCTTTCCGCTACCGCCGTTGTTTCCGGTTGGGGTTCCGCGGGATCCCTGCTGAGTCTCTGTTTTGGAGACTCATTCCCTGCTTTTCAGGTGTAGCGGTTCTTCCTCGTGGTTCGAGGGCGCGGAGCGGAGGTTCATAGTTGCCAGCTTGCCGGGCCGAGTGTTCACTTGGCATGTGGTACGTTTTTACTGCTTTAGACTGTACTTTCGTTCTTGGACTGGACTCTGTTGTAGCTGTAGTTGTTCTTACTTTCAGCTTGTTGTTGTTGTTGGTTGTCCTGCTTTATTTCCTATTTCTTTGTGCCTCCACACTCCTTTTAGCCCTTCCGAGCCCTCCCGGCTCGTGGGCGGCTGTGCGAGTCTCGGGTTATCGGGCCTTCCCGGTAATCGGATTCTCGGGTCGTTACAGGTTTAGTATGAGCAATGCAAAGCCAGTTGGTTCTCCTTTTACAGGTCATTTTAAGTTGTGCTCAGAGCAGAGTCCAACAAATGAAGAGGAGAAGGAGAAAATGCAGAAAGTCCCTTATGCTTCAGCAGTCGGAAGCCTGATGTATGCAATGGTATGTACGAGGCCGGATATAGCGTATGCAGTGGGTGTTGTTAGTAGATTTCTTGCAAATCCAGGAAAGGAACATTGGGCAGCAGTGAAGTGCATTTTTAGATATCTCAGGGGCAGCTCCAAAATTTGTTTAAGTTTTGGGGGTGGATCACCTGTTCTCACAGGTTACACAGATGCAGATATGGCAAGGGATATTGATACAAGGAAGTCCACATCAGGTTTTGTTCTTACTTTTGCAGGGGGAGCTGTGTCATGGCAATCCAGGTTGCAAAGGTGTATTGCGCTCTCCACCACAGAGGCGGAATATATTGCTGCTACAGAGGTTTGCAAAGAAATGTTGTGGATGAAAGAATTCTTACATGAATTGGGGCTGAAACAAGAAAGCTATGTGGTGTACTGTGACAGCCAAAGCGCCATCCACCTATGCAAGAACCCAACTCTTCATTCCAAGTCAAAGCACATAGATGTCAGATACCACTGGATTAGAAATGTGCTTGAAGAAAAGCAACTGAAGCTTCAGAAAGTTCACACAGATGACAATGGGGTAGACATGTTGACGAAGACTTTGCCAAAAGAAAGGCAAGAGGTTTGAAGACGCCTGGTCGGCATGACTACACGCTGAGGAGTCACGGGGCAGCCTCCCTTATGGGCTGAAGGGGGAGGTTGTTGGGCATTCAGCCCATTCCGGTCGACCGGAACCGGTCGATCGCCCGGACACCACCGGTCGACCGGTTTTCCCAGGGAGCTAAGTCCCGGTTGTCTGAGAATTTCCGGTCGACCGCCAATGTAGGTCCGGTCGACCGGTAGCCCCGAGGCAGCCAAAGTTGACCTTTTGTTCCATGTCCGAAATGGAATCCTTTCCTTAGTTTATTTAATCCCAAAGTCATGGGATTGGCAGGTTTGGTGGATCTGGTCCCTGGGTTGTCCCTTGACCATCCTAGATGTATAAAACATCTTATTGTGGGTCTAATACCTAGATCCAAGGTGTTTTTTCAAGGAAGCCATCAAGAGAGAAAAGGGGTTACTGTAGCTCCGGGAAGAAGGTGTTGCAGAAGAAGAAGAAGAAGAAGAAGAACAATGGAAGATCTTCATCAGCTGAACATGTTTCTCACTACAGGGAAGATCAGGTTTGCAAGTGTGCTAAGCTGTGATCAAGTAGGAGAGTTTAGTTTGTTGGAATCCCAGTTGTTCTCTTGTAATCAAACTCAAATCTTGGCAAGAGATTTGAGTTATTTGTACTTTCATTATTGTTCATAGTGAAGCTTTCTCCTGTGGCTTGCCCGTGATTTTTCCCCTTCGCTTTGGAGGGATTTTTCACGTAAATCCTTGGTGTTCACGTGGTTGTGTTCTGATTAATTTTTTCTCTGCGTTATTCGGTAGTTTTAGATTTATTCGTACACATAAGCCTTGGAATTTTTTCTCATCAGAAGAGACTCAGGGGAGGTAGGAGAAGGAGAAGGAAATACACATATGGGTGCTCCGGAAAGTGCCTCCCAACGACTCATGGGAGGTAGGAGAAAAAAATGCACATCGATGCTCCGGAAAGTGCCTAGAGCGGAGCAACCACATAAGAAAATATGGGAGTACACATTGATGCTCCGAAAAGTGCCCAGAGCGGACCAACCAGATAGAAAAATCTGCGACTCTCGTTGGAGTTTGTAAGATTTAAAACCATAACCTTCCCCGTGCAAAGGAGAAGGTGGAAGAGTGATGTGGAGAGCATTAGGGAGTGCTGGCCATGCTTAACTCAGATGGTTGGCATTAAAAGAAAGTAAAGAGAGGTGCGTGAGTGGCACTTTGAACAAAATTAGAACACCGTCTTATTCGATCCCACGTGAAATTTGGGCGATTAGAATGTGGGGGTTACCAGCACTGGCCAAGACTAATAACACCTTATCTTTTTTTTATATAACAGGAAATTTAATAGAGTGATACGGAGAGCCGAGCGATCGGGAGATCACCCGAGTTTGAAAGTCACCCTAAGTCCTACACACACACACACAAATAACTAAAATACCCTGACCTCGAGTTTGAGTTAAAAGACCGTTGTGATGAGTTGGGTTGCACTTAACCTCAATCCGGGGCGGACCCAACTTGAGTCGTGCAGCCTCTTCTCATGTCGTTGGCAGGACTTGGGGCTCGCCAACGGGGTTCTTTTGTCGCCCCCAATCCATGCAAAACCCCCCACCCACCTCGGAGCAGAATCCAGATTCATAATTGACCCACTAGCATTAGTGCGTGATGGCCCACCCAATGAGCCCCATGAATTTTTATGTTGAGTGTAACACTCGTTGTACCCCCAAATCCGTTGAAATATTGATGCTCAGTGCACATCCGGAGTTACTACACACCGTGTGTCTACACTAAGTTTAATTTTTTTTATTTTTTTAAAAAATTTATAACGTGAGACTTAAGTCATCTTAATTTGTGAAATAAATCACACTCTTATCCGACAATCTAAAATTTTTAAAAATAAATTTAACATTATTCATTCGATCTTGATTTTTTTAAATTTTTTTAATCATCCGATAAAATAAGTGACTACATTGTCGTCTCTGTCTTTATTACCCGGCAATATTTACTCTTCTATTTGTTGCGACCTGTTGTATCATGATATGATATCCGAAGGACACCCTTCCAACAGAGTCTGAGCTGGCGGGATTCCTTGGCAACACAGTCCCCCCAAACTTTTAAAATGAAATGCGGAGACGGAGCCGTGCGCCCCGTCACTCTCTTCCCTCCCCAGCACCCCGTCACCGTGACGTGGCGCAAAGTCAATGGAGAAGCCCAGGCCCACCGTGCGTATCGATGAACTACTACACGCCCCAACTGGCCACACTGACCAGATCACGTGCTGTTTCCACGATCGGACTCGCGGGGGCCATCGTACACGCGTGACGGGCCGCCTCGTCCCGTCCGACGAAGGCCAACAAAAAAAAAAAAGGGCGGACGTACGCTGCTCTGCTATCTCACGTGACGCCGGCAGCTCCTTCTCGAATCTTTTTCTCTTATCTGGTCTTCCCGCCGTCCCTTCGCCTCCCTCCTCTGTGTTGAAACTTTGAAACCCCACCCATCCCCTGTTTTCCTGTTGTTGGCTCCAAGTGGACGGAAACTGACTGAAGAGGCTACTAACTACGTTTGGAACCTCCGTTGCGCACCATCGACGCGGCTTGCACATAGTTTGTGCGAGCAGCCATACGGTGTGCCCGAAGCTTGGGCGAGCGAACAAACAAATCCTTACCATTTTACCCCCCCCCTCTGAGCTTCCTTAACACTCTAGCACATTCTTGACCAGTTACATGAAAGATCAAAAGACGCATCAGGGACCAAGGCGATCCCAGCAGATGCTACTGAGAGTTGCAGCGACCTTAATCACTGCACCATTCAAAGATAGATACAAGTTTTAGACGGACCCATACATTCCATACACCACCATTCATAACAAATGCTGCAGAACACAAGAAGAACGACGGGAAGTGGATTACAGTGAGGACACAGGGTTCACTACCTTCTTATCTTTCTTTTTCCTGCCTCTCTGCCTTAAGGCTTAACCTAAAAAACACTCGAGCAGACAAACTAAAGCGGTATTAGTAGAAAGCTGAACAAGAGACCCCCTGCGGGTCGGGTGGTTGCGTTCCCATCAGTGGCAGAAGATGAGCTTGAGCTCCGTGGGGGCGGCGCAGTCGTGGGTGAGAGAGGGGCTGTCGTGGGGGAAGGTGTAGGTGGCCGGGCAGGGGCGCTTGAAGTAGTCCGAGTAGCTGGATGCCCGGCACGTCCCGGGGCTGCTGTACTTGTTGCGGCAGCAGAGCTCGTCGGTGCCGAAGGCCACGCACCCGCTCTTGCACCCGACGACGAGCCCCGCCGGCGAGCGCAGCTGCAGCGGGCTGGGGCACTTCGGCAGCAGGTCGGCGCGGCAGCCCACCACGGGGCAAACGCCCTTGCCCTCGTGCGGGGTCACGGTCATGGGGAGGTTGAACCCGTCGACGAGGCTGACGCTATAGGAGGTCTTGTCGAGGTGGCCGGCGTGGTGGAGGGAGAGCTGCGCCAGGGTGGCGGGGACGGCGCCCCCGAGGCCGGCGCACTGGAGGCGCCCGCCGCAGTCGCCGGTAGCGCAGATGAAGCGGCCGCCGGAGGCGTGGTAGCAGCCGGTGCGGGCCCAGATGCGGCCGGCCCAGTGGTGGGTCGGCGCCGGGAAGGAGCGGTGGCTGAGGGAGGGCAGCTCGAAGCCTCCGCCCTCCAGGATGTCGTGGCCGGTGTTGGGGAGGATGGCAGGCCAGATGGGGAAGGGGCAGTTGTTGACGATGGTCATCGTCATGGGGGGGTAGTCGGCGCCGGCCATCGCCAGCAGGAGGACCAGGGTCTGGGCGAGAAGGAGAGACGAGGAGGAAGCCATCGTCGCTACACAGAGATGAACGAAGAAGGGGGAGGCATGGGGGGATTTTGTAGAGGGGAGAAATGGTTGCGGTAGTCCGCCGGAACATCGTAGAATTACGGGTATACTAGATGCAGCTCGTATGTGAAGCTAGCTTTTCCGGTGTGCACATTTGAAATCTTTGCCGCTCACAAGTTATGACCGGGGTTTCTGTCATTGTTGGGTGGGCCACGAAACAAGCGTGCAGCATATCAAGCAATTATAAGATACGTACAGGCGCATGGGAATCACCACGGGAAGATGATGCCCCACGAGATGCTTGAGAACCCGAGAGGGGAGGGGAGAGAGTTATTAGTTCCCCTCTTGAGCCCGGGGGATGGTTACCTTAGCATATAGTGAGCAGTGAGTGAGATGAAGACAAGAGTAACACTAATAGCGAGTGAACCGAGGAGAACATAAAAAAGGAAGATCTGTGCTTTCTCGCACAAGGATAGAAGAGACCAGAAGAGCGCTGCCGTCGAGAGAGAGGAACCAGAGGAATAAAGGAGGGCAGAGATAAAGCTGGCTCCTCCAGTAGCGTCGTCAAGGTGGGCACGGTAAAGAAATGCCTGGGAAATGGTGAGGAAAGGAGACAGGATAAAGAGAAGGGGAAGGGCGGGGGGGAATCGATGTGCCAGAGGGTAGTGCGTGAAAAAAGAATAGCATGGACCCCCTTTTTTCCAGAATGCCCTTGTGTGGGCACGCCCACCATCAGCTTTGGCCACGGTGACGAATCAAATCCGGAGTTAAAATAACTTTTTTTGGACAAAAAAAACTACTTACATGCATGCAACGGACATCGGTCAATCTATTGATACTGCTGTCAAGGTCATGATTTGTCGATTAGATTCGAGTCAAATTGAGTCAAGCAAATCTATTCGGATATGTAAAAAATTGAGATATGAGTCGATCATAATCGGATCGAGTCACCTCCTCGCCTTTTCGTCCTTCACCACTATCATCGAGTTTAAGATTTCAGGTGTCTAGGATCAGTGTCGGGCCTCCTCTTTATCCTCCTTTCGCTCATCCTTCTAAGTCAAGCACGGTCATCCCCTCTCTTCGTTGATGGAGGATCTTCTGTCCCTATCATCCGCCTTCTTCCAGGTCCATATCTCGTCGGAGGGGGGTGATGTTCACGGCGGGAGACGATGCCATGACCCGACAATGTTCACGGCAGAGATCTAGTGGTGTTGTCGGACTTCATCTGCGAACCTAGGAGGAGGATGGGAGAGGGGGGGGAGGAGGTGGAGAAGGGCACTGACGAGTCAGTCCAAATTAAGTTGCGACTCGGACGTACCATATTAAGATGATCCCGATCTGATATAGATCGTCAAGTGGATGAACCTGAGTTGAGATGCCTCCCTTCCGATAATAAAAGGGCACCAGCAGGATACCTTTTTTTTTTCTGAATTAAGTATATAGAAAAGATCATGTGAGCACCCACGTGATCCGTTCCATTGAAACGGAGATAAATCTTTAAAAAGGAGTTAAGAGTTGTATACGTTAACCTGAGTCGCATGGTTCAGACAAGTCCCATCCATTCCGAGTTAAAGACCGGCTTCTCCAGATGGACGACAGGTGCTCCTGCCTCAGTCTGACGACTCTCCTTCAGTCAAAAGATAGTTCTAATCCAATGAGATAAAGTTAAAATATTCATCGCACCACTCAAAATGAATACAAATTTAGGGTTAACCCCCGCCTTTACGAGGTTATCATTTGAATAATCCGTATTAATCGATTCTTTCAATCAAAAAAAGGACACCCAAAGTAATCTCAAGCTAACGAGTGCAGGTTTATTGCGAGTGATACGTCCTAATTAACTAGATAGGTGGTATAAGAGGCACGTCGTGTTAATTGTGTGCTTCCTCCCATCCCAAAAGGTGAGTTCAGGGGAGAGTGGATAAAGTGAATCAGCTTTCTACTTTTCTTTTTTTTCTTTTGTTTTACCGCAGTGACTTCTTTCTCTTGCTATCACGCCGCAGCATAAGTTAGATGTTCGCATTCCCACGTGGCTCAGATGATCACCCCTCAACCCCAGCAGAGATGAAGGCCAGCAGGATTAGTTTTGCCGGATGCAGATATACCACCGGTTGTAAGGTCTGTGGGCTGAATTGGGGCCATGCGTTAGAGTGGAGCTACTAGAAAACGCAACGAAAATTAAACACGTAGGGAGAGAGACAGCAAATACACGATCACACGGGACACCGGGTTTCATATTGGTTTGATTTGTCCTTCTAGGCAGACCCACGTACACTCCCCTCGTAACTCACAAAAGATTTCATTTATCTAACCGTCCCAATTACAACTATTGATTTTCGAATGTCCAGCTCCCCAACTGATCTTCTTAGGTCTCAACAAACTATTCTTGCTTGTTTTTCAGGAACAAGCGACGCAACTGATTTTTGGTCATGTTTCAACAAATCACTTGGGTACACAAATTGACTTAATTTTTCTAATGATTTCGTAACATCTAACTTTTCAAGAGCTAATCACCCATTTGATTTAAATATCATCAAATTGACCTAGCACACGTAGTGTTGTTCCCAAGATCAACAAATACACTTGCCCCTTGTCACAAAGACAGTTACAATTTACAAACCGAAAACAAATGAATACACTGACATATAGGAAGAAGAGGGAATGAAAAATGCCGATGAGACGTAGATTCTTCCTCCTCTTGATTACTTGACAAAATGAGAGACTTTAAGGATCAGAGTGAATGCTGTTGAAATCTCTTCTAGGTGTGAGTGCACAGGAAACTTCTTGTTCAGGGATCACTTGAATGCTCGTTAAATGCTTGGCGTACTAGAATCATGGTTTACGTACCGATCTGGTACGCTGCAAATCACATGTACCAGATTATACCAGAGAGAATTTGATACTTGCAAGGCGTGGTACACAATCGGGACATTGGGCGGGCAACTTCTGGCAAGGTCTGGCAATCTCCGACGAGAGGTGGTTTTAAATGTTTTTCCCTAGGTTCACTCTTAGTTTAAAGATTGGGGGGGGGAGGAGCGACTCCGACGGCTGATTGGCAAAGTGCTACCAGATCTGCACATGGGGCGGGTAATCCGGCCTCTGCCCGGCTAGATCCAATGGCGTTGAGGCGAAAGGGAGAGGGGCCCTGTCACCTATGCACATATCACTGATGCGGGACGGACCACGGACTCGACTCCAATTGGAATGCAATCATTGGACTTTATGCAAACTCGCGATCGTCCCTTAGCGAGGGAAGCGTCGGACGTGCACGATTGAGAAACCGGCAGTAAGCTAGGGTGGTCGGCTCTCTCTTGTGCCCGGATCGGGTCACGGGACGGTCTGACTCTCTCTCGCAGCAGCGGTAATGTAATAATATGAAGCGAGCTAATTACCCTATCATGCTCTCTAGCAGCGGCATATGAAATATATACGAAATAAAGTAAAGTGCCAAGCAAGGGAGAACACGATACCTCCACGCTCCCGGCGTGGGGAAGACGATCCCGGCCGATTTCGGTAACTCCCGGTAACAGTAATGAATTAAATTACAGCAATGAAATATCGCCCACTCCACGCAAGGAGGTAAAGGGCTACACAAGTGGGCCCGGGAGGACCGATCTCGGGTTGACGGGTTGCACTTGATCACCCCGTCGGCGCAGTTCGGACGGCGTATGCTGCTGGTTGTGGGGCCCACGCGCTGGTCGGTGGGGCCGTGTGGGACCGGGGTGGCACCACTGTGGTGGGGACGCCTGGGGAAGCGCTTCATGGGATGGCGACGTGCTCATTCGCCGGCCGGAGGCCGGGCGGCTCCGATCGGCACCGGTCGGAAAGAGTGCCCACGGATCTGCTGCTTCTATTTTCAGGCGCGCGCTCCAGCGAGATCGGCTGCTGTGATCAAGCCTGATGTCGGATCGAAGCACAGAAGATATCGTCGGAAAGCTCTTTCGAGGTCCTTCAATCTAGGACCAGAGAGATGGACTGGATCTGTACGGATCTGGCCATTGTTGATTTTTGAAGTTGCTGTTGGACAGTTCCCAAAATCTCAGAACAACAGAGCAGTTTCTTGAGAACTGCCTTTGACCGCGGGGTAGATCTCAGATTCAGACCTCAATCTCTTCATGAAAGTTGTGGAGAAATGAACAAGGAAGACGGGGATATGCTTTATGAAAGGTTTGAATAAAGTTTAGCATTTTGGTGGTTTTTACACTGACTCTGGGTCGGATCTGGACAGCAAAGACTCAACAGATTTTGGGAAGAATATGGAATTTCTAAAAATAGATGGAGGCCTGTGGAAATTCCACGAAAAATTGGAGATGGATTGGAAGGTGGACAGAACTTCCAGTAAATTTGGGAGCTCTTGGAAAAATCAAAGAGTGGTCCGAAGATTGGAAACTCAGACTGACTGTCCCAGAGAACAGAAAGCTGACAGATCTGGGAGGACTTGAAGACCGAAAATGTAAAAATAGCAAAAGAAGGATTTTGGACGTGAATTTTTGTGTGGAGATGGGGATTCAAGATAAGAACACACTCTGAAATTTTCAGCTCCAGAAGATCTTGAGGTGGAGAGAAAAAATTCTCTTAGTGGACCTCTGTCCAGCAGGACAGAACCTTGGACATCACCTTGGAGATGGCTTCGCGGCGGCTCGATGGCAGCACGAACGGCGGCGGCGGCACCAGAGATGAATTCCAGAAGTAGAGGGGAGGAGATAGAAGGGATAACCACTTTAGAATTGCAGAGGATGGGGGAAGAACACCAGAGGAGAGAGAGGGGGGCGCAAATGGCTCTTCTTGCACAATGCAATTTCGTCTCTTCATTAATTCACAAATAATGGAAATACATAGCTTATATACTAATTGGAAAATGACACCTAATACCCTCAGATCTAGGGTTAGAATTAATTAGTTCTAATCCAAATTTTACAAAAAACAAAAATAGAAAATAGGGAGGGGGCGCCCCCTTGACCAAGGGGAGACAAGGTTGGTAAGGTAGGTAACCTACCTTTGAATTTTTAACCCACTTGTCTACCCATGTGTCAATTGACATTCAAACCTTCTAGATGGCCACCTAGGATGGTTGACCAGCCCCACATAGCTTAGGTGGTCCAATGGAGAAGGGCTGGGGGCCCCCTAGCAGGTCCTACTGATATTTTGCATATAAACCCACTAAGACTTACAATTGTGTACCCATATAACACAAGGGTATACATACAAATATGAAAGGACATAAATGTAAACAAAAGGTGGACTGTCTTGCTTTGATGTCTCCATCAATCACTCTGGCCTGTCGAGATTGGAGTGCTACTGGATCTGTGCACGGGGCAGCTAATCCGGCCTCCCCCAGGCCAGATCCGACAGTGGTGAGGCAGATGGGGGCGCCTCGTGCATAGATCCAACTATGCTTTGGCCAACCGACGGTGGAGCACTATCGGATCTGTGCACGAGGAGGCTACTCTGGCCTCCCCCCGGCCAAATCCGACAGCAATGAGGCAGATGGGGGCACCCCGTGTGCAAATCCGACTGCGCTCTTGCCGCTCGATGGCAGACTGCCATCAAATCTGCACAGAAACTAAAGAGGCATTAATCCGCCCTTACGTGGCTGGATCTGACAGTGAGAATGTAGATGAGACCCTTCGCCTGAGCAGATCCAATGGGAATCCGACGTCAACCAGCTAGAGCCTGCTGCATCAACGTAGAGGGACGCTCGAATCATTTTTCTCGCCACTAGATCCATTATCATTGACGCCAGATATGCAGAACAACGGTGTATTGGCGTAGTGTTAGACTTGTAAACTTTCTTCTACAATCATGTTTTAGAAATTATTTACCATTTTGTTACACTGAAAATTTGTTCGTTGGTCGGCTAAATTCGTCCATTTTGAATTGTTTGTTGATTCTTGATTACACTTTTCAGGTTTCCGGTGTGTTGTGGACCTTTGGTCAGCTAATTAGAAGGCGAGCAAGTGTGTTGGATCTTCACACAATATTTTGATATTGATTACTTACTTTTTATTTTTAGGCATAAAATTTCTTAATTCATAAAGCTATGTTACACATTATGTAATATATTATATAGATACTCTTTATACTCTTCTTAAATATCCCTTACTATTATGTTGGATATTGTTTAATATATGGCTCTCAAAGAACAACTAAATGACATAAGATGACCGTATGGAGTTATGTTGAAGGGCAAACAAAGCTACTACATTGCAACTACTGCAAAGAAGAACACATGGGAGGAAGTGTCTCTCGGTTAAAGAAGCATTTGACAGAGGTGTAGGTGCGGGATACTCTAAGGTTGCTGATTGTACATATATATCCAAAGAAGTGAAACTTGCAATGGCTAAGTACCTGCGAGAGAAGAGAGCTGAGATATAACAGAAGGAAAAAAAATAAGAAAAAGGCAAAAGAGACGATCAACAGAAGAGTAGTTGATAGTGACGAGGAAGAATAAATGGACAGACAGCGATAAAGATAAGCAACCACATACTCGCCAGTCTAATGTGTATATCATGGTCAACGATCCATATAAAGTGCAATACTGTGAGGCAGTGCACTTGAGTAGAGAAGAGATAAGACAATAAGTGAAGATGAGAGCGTGAAGTCATGGGGCGGCATGGACCGGAGCATCAGGCAGTGGTACTTCATCTACTGCTCGACAATCACGGGGCATCAGGAGTTTCTTAACTGGTGAGTTAGGTTCATAAAGAAAAATGATGCAATCGATCAACATTGAAGATCTGAAGCCTAGTGCACTATCGCGAGAGCATAGCAAGCAAATAAGGATGGGTGATGTCTATGATAATAAGGGGCCAAAATGGAAACTCGGGAATGCCGTTACAAAATGGTGACACTACGCTGGATTACCTTTCAATATAACCACTAGCCCTTATTATAAGCCGATGTTTGAAGAAGCACAATTACTTATGTTACAACTGCCTATAGCGAGAGAGTTGGTCGGCACATATCTTGATGAACAAGTTGATAAGATCAAGAGCTATTTGGACTCAAATATAAATGGAGCAAATATAGAGTCACACTAATGTGTGATGGATGGTTAGGCAATACTAAAAGTAGCCTGATCAACTTCCTTATGTATTATGACTGACATGTATTCTTTTACATGTCAATGGATGCCTCAGGCCATATCCACAATCACCAATACATTTTGTCCTTAAATCGCAAGTGGTGATCGAGATCGGGAAAGAGTACATTGTGAAAGTGGTCACAGATAATGGCTCATACTATAAGGAGGTTGGGATGACAGCCAGCAGTAAAATCTTGTCACACCTCCAACATGAATTCTGATCCAAATACATTATGTGCTAATGCTAGGGCGTTCCCCGTAAGCGACGCGTTACATCGGAACCCGGATGGAATGACAAGTGAGCAAGGGCTAGCTAGGGCGTTCCCCGTAAGCGACGCGTTACATCGGAACCCGGATGGAATGACAAGTGAGCAAGGGTTAGCTAGGGCGTTCCCCGTAAGCGACGCGCCGCAATGGCGCCCGATTGCGGTGTCAAATAGGCAAGGGTTCTCGTGTGGGGTTGGACGCACACGGGTAAAGAAGCAAGTCCAAAAACATAGGATCCGTCTAGCTACTTGGAATATAGGAACTTTAACGGGTAAGGGTTTAGAATTAGTTAAGTTAATGAAGGACAGGAGGGTTAACATAGCTTGTCTACAAGAAACTAGGTGGAAAGGACATAAAGCTAAAGACATTGATGGATATAAAATTTGGTATACGGGTAATAATAACTCTAGAAATGGTGTTGCTATAATAATAGATGAAAACTTAAAAGACAGAGTTGTGGAAGTAAATAGATTGGGGGATAGACTAATGGTAATTAAACTTATCTTAGGTGAGGATATTTTGAATATAATTAGTGCATATGCACCTCAAGTAGGATTAGAAGAGAGCATTAAAAAGCAATTTTGGGAGGCTATGGATAGTTTGATCCAAAATATCCCTAGTGAAGAGAGAATCTTTATTGGAGGGGATATTAATGGTCATGTGGGTATAGATAATAGAGGCTATGAGAGGATTCATGGAGGGCTTGGTTTTGGCAATAGAAATGATATGGGTAACACTATTCTTGATTTTGCTATGGCCTACGATCTAGCAATTATTAATACCTTCTTTAAGAAGCGGGACGAACACTTAATAACATACAAGAGTGGAACACATATAAGTCAAATTGACTATTTTCTCATTAGGAAGGTTGATAGAGTTTTATGTAAAGATTGCAAAGTTATTCCTGGTGAGAGTCTAGCCCCTCAACATAGGTTGTTAGTATTGGATGTCACTATCCCTAAATTCAAAAGAAAGATCATTATAAATAATTATTCCAAGATTAAATGGTGGAATTTAAAAGGTAAAAGTTTAGAAACATTTAAAAATCATCTCTTAAAGGAAAATATTTGGAATTTAGATCAAGAAACTAATGTAATGTGGAATAATGTTACAAATTGTATAACGAGGGTTGCAAAACAACTCTTAGGCGAATCCAAAGGTAAAAAGAATTTAGGAAAAGAGACTTGGTGGTGGAGTGAGGAAATCAAAAATACCATTAAGGTAAAAAAGGAATGCTTTAAAGTTTGGCAAACTAACAAAAATGCTCAAACCCTAGAAGCCTATAAAATCGCTAAAAAGAGAGCTAAGACAATAGTTAGCAAAGCTAAATCAAAGGCGTTTGAAGATTTATATAATAAATTAGGAACCCGAGAGGGTGAAAATGACATATTCAAACTTGCTAAATTAAGAGAAAGGAAAACTAGAGATTTAGATCATGTTCGGTGCATTAAAGGTGAAGATCAAAGGGTTTTAACTAAGGATCTTGAGATTAAAGAGAGGTGGCATAGTTATTTTCAGAAGTTACTTAATGGAGATTCCATCAAGGATTTATCTTTAGAAGGTACCCAAGAGTCCACAATATTTGATAAATATCAATATTTTAGGCGTATTAAAATGTCAGAAGTGGAGGATGCTTTAAGGAAAATGAAAGTGGGTAAGGCCTTAGGACTAGATGACTTACCTATTGAAGTATGGAACGGCCTAGGAGATATTGGTATTCAGTGGTTAACTAAATTCTTTAATAAAATTTTAAAGGAACGGAGAATGCCAGAAGTTTGGAGAAAAAGTGTTGTAGTTCCTTTCTATAAAAACAAAGGAGATATTCAAAGTTGTAATAATTATCGTGGAATTAAGCTTATGAGTCATACTATGAAACTTTGGGAAAGAGTAATTGAAAAACGCCTCCGTTGTATGACCACTGTATCGGAAAATCAGTTTGGTTTTATGCCAAATAGATCTACTACAGAAGCTATTTTCTTACTACGGCAGCTAATGGAGAAGTATAGAGAGATGAGAAAAGATTTATATATAGTTTTTCTTGATTTAGAGAAGGCGTACAATCGAGTACCGAGAGAATTGATTTGGTGGACATTAAGAAAGAAAGGAATCTCTCAAGGATATGTTGATTTGATTAAGGATATGTACGACGGTGCTATTACTAGTGTTCGAACTATTGCTGGGGAGACTGGTGAATTCCCCGTTTCTATAGGTTTGCATCAAGGTTCTGCACTAAGTCCGTATCTCTTTGCCTTAGTTATGGATGAAGTAACTAAACAACTGCATGAGGATATCCCTTGGTGTATGCTATTTGCAGACGATATTGTTTTAATTGATGAGAGTATTGATGCTCTAAATGCTAAGTTAGAGCGTTGGAGACTTGCCTTGGAGTCTAAAGGTTTTAAAATTAGTAGGAGTAAGTCAGAGTTTATGCACTGTAATTTTAGTAATAGGAGAGTGGTTCAGGAAGACATGGTTCTAATTGATGGACATGGTATTCCGACGAGTAGTAGCTTTCGATACTTAGGGTCTATCATACAAGAGAATGGGGAGATTTATGATGACGTTACACATAGGATTAAGGCAGGCTGGTTAAGATGGAGAAGTGCATCAGGTGTCCTTTGTGATCGTCGTATGCCTGTGAAACTCAAAGGGAGGTTTTATAGAACGGCTGTGAGACCTGCTCTGTTATATGGTACCGAGTGTTGGGCAGCACGAAAGGAACACATCCACAAAATGTGTGTAGCAGAGATGAGGATGTTGAGATGGATGTGTGGTAAGACGAAGAAAGACAAGATTAGAAATGAGCGCATCCGTAAGGACTTAGGGATAGCTCCAATTGATAATAAAATGAGAGAAAATAGACTCAGGTGGTTTGGACATGTGTTTCGTCGCCCTAACTCAGCGCCGGTTAAAAGATGTGACCAAATCTTAGTAGATGCTAGTAAAAGAGCTCGAGGAAGGCCTAAAATGAGATGGTGCGATGTTATTAGGAAGGACATTAATTCCTTGAGTTTAAATATGAATATTGCACTTGATAGAAATCTTTGGCGGAACAGGATTCGTGTAGCCGACCCCAATTAATTGGGATAAGGCTCTGATGATGATGATGATGATGATGACTATAAGGAGGTTGGGATATTAGTGGTGGTGGCCAAGAGCATAGCAGTGTTCAGTGTAGTGGTCATGGGGGCTACGACAATGGTGGTCACGGTGGTGGAGGCACGTCATGGGCAAAAGAGCAGTATTTCACACATCTCACAAATGATGCCAATCACAGTGCTCCACCGCGAGGGGCAAGGCGGGTAGCTGACTATTGTGATAATTACTATGAAAGTTCTATTACAGATAGTAGCAGCTACCAAGACATGCTATCTGATTTTGAGAGGATGAACACACATGACTCTCAAAGTTCTGACTATGACTATGGACGATCATGACAGCAGCATAGATATCATGACGACTCATAGAGCAGCAATGCATTGTTCCCACTTTACCCATACTCTCAGAATTATCCTTTGATACCGCCATAAGGTTATGGATACAGTCACCCCTCAGTTGCACGGCCACAGTCGATCGTGTATAGTTAGGGTTCTCGAGAGCTATGAGTACTACTTACGGATGTACGTCAAGAACCTTTTAAGTTCCATATCGTATGCAAACTTCTTATCTTACCTAGAGACTACGTATAATGTCCGGTTGTTTGGAGATGCGAGTTGACCAATTTTGAGGCAATATGATTAGGAGTAGATATCTTTTGCATATATTTGTATTTTACTTTCAAGTCATTATTTATTTGTTCATGTCTTGACTTTTGCACTTACTCTTCAAGTAACTAATGTGAAACTATTCAACACTTGTAGATCATCATGGACCGACGACGTCATCTTGCGTGGGACCACAAGTATAGTTGCGAGGATGATAGACAAGTTTATTGTAGATATTGCCCACATCACGTCACGGACAAATACATATATGTAGAGCACCTCGTGTGAGTGAGACGAGATTACCCTCCATGCTCCTTAATTTCACAGGATCTCCGAAATTACTTTCAGACAGCGTTATAGGATGGATATTTTTGTGGCAGGAGACGTGAGATTGTATCCTCCTTCACATCTAGGGTTCTACCACCACCAACGTCAGTCTCACTGGCATCCTCCTCTACGTCAAGGGTTCCACCACCACCCGCACCAGTCCCACCGGCAGTAGATGATAGGGTGGCATGCATGGATGTAGTTAGAACTTTCTTAAATGATTTCATGTACCCTCCACCGCTGCACATAACCCATTATTTATGCAGATGGTTACATTTTTTAAAGTCACCCACATGCAACTTCACTCACTAGGATACAGTTAGATTTTACAGCTCATGAGCCATATGTATCTGATTCTTACTAGAACACGGTATTCATATAGGAGTCAGATACTTGACCTTGTATATTTTGTACTTTATTAGTGAAATTGAATGATGTATCTGTTCTCTTTAACCTATCTTTTTTATCTCTTTAAATAATATATTTAATTATGTGGTGTTATAGATTATTGTAAAAAATAAATTACTTTCGTGTGGTGTAATAATATATCTAATTATGTTTAGTTATGTGTATTTATTATGTATTCTTATCTTCCTAAATAATATATTTACTAATGTGTAACTAATTATGTTTGGGCCACTATTATCAGATGTTTAAAGTTGATTATACGTAACTGCGTATTATCACATAAAAAGGAACAATAAATTTTATTATTCTTTGGATAAATCTACAATTTTACAAGTTAAATCAACCAGTATTAGAAGTTTATAGTTAATCTTACAATGAAAAAAAAATCAAGTTTTCATAATTGGTCTTCGGTTCACTTTGATAACATGGTATTAGAGCTGGTTTGCTTATCGAATTTTTCCGCCATTTGCCTCACGATTCGGGAACATCGTTCGCCATAGGACTCGACTCAAACTCTAATAAAACTCTCTAAGGAGGTGTTGACAAAAACTGATTAGTCCTATACCAGAAATTCATGGGTCACTTTGTGCCTATATTGGTTCCAAGTCTCTCCACCTGTTAACATGAACTTTTTGGGTGGCTGTTCGGTTCTGTTGATTGGGTTTTCCCTAGTTTGGCCTCAGCTTTGGAAGCACTGTTCGCACATAGGTTTGTCATAATGGGGGTGTTGACAGAAGGCATTTAGTCCTATACCCCACTATTCAGAACCCACACTGTGCCTACATTAGTTTTGCACCTCTCCACCCACTAACTCAGGTTTTGGGTCAATACTTTGGTCTGATCATCACACTGACCAACTCACATATGAATGCTCTTTATCAGGACAAAATCAACAATTATAAAGGCAGCATTAGATCAAGCAATAACGTTGCCAAGACATTCATTTCCTCCCCTCAGGTGATCATATGAAGTCGACTTGCATATGAAGAATGTATGAGATGGCATATGGAAAGAAAGAGTGTTTGCACTCGGGTGACTATATAAAGAATGGATGCCCATCTTTGAACAAAATAGTTGCAGTAATCCTCTTAACATTAGGCTAGGAACCTAGGAATGATCAATTCTACGGAGTAAATTCTATCTAGTTCCTGTTCATCAGAATCTGTTCTAGGTGAAATTTTATCATACCTGTAGGACATTCTGGCTAAAATGAACTATTTAAGTAAAATCAACCAATGGAGTAAGAATGTATAGAACATGCCACTGGAATTTATAACAGGGTTATTTAATATATCTCTTTTCCGAGATTTTGAAAGACAATAAGACTTTTATTGTCAACTGTTGCAAATAAAAATGTTAATATTAACAAAAGACATCCAGAATGCCTGTTTGCAAGGCATATGGCTGTTTATGCATATAGATACATTGCATTTCTATGTATTCGTCTGTGTTAATGTCACACGGCATCAGAAAGAATGGATTGAGATGTTACAGAAACCATTATTATTTTATTTTCTGATTTCTTGATCTTCTCTGACAGATTTCAAGTCCTAAGTTTTTTTCACAGTCTTTGAAACCCCAGCCATAGTGTTCGAACATTATTCCAAATAGCAGGCCCAGCATGATGAAAGCTCTAAGCTGATTTTGGAAACCTACTGCATGATGACGACAGTCTCTTAAACAGCGCAAGGTTACTTGAGTATCAGAATGAAAGGCAACATCGCCGATGGTGGCACTCATATTCAGGCAACCTTTCATAAACTGGAACTTAACACAAGTGTATCATGAACAGTAACTATTACAAGTGCCATAAAGATACATACATAGGGTTTATAGAACATTAATTAACAGAACATTAATACAGGTAAGGTTAACATACAGAAGGTTTAGTGGCCTGAATCGAAGATCAGAAGATGGACATGCCAGCTAAATGATATTTTATCTTTCACTTGCTCCTGTGATGTAAGCTTGCAACAAAGCAAATGTCATTTCAAGATTACTTACCTGTCTTAAAACAAAATTTGATAAACAAACAAGGTTAGAACCTTTTTCCCTTTATGACCCACTCCAAATGTTGCCCTGTATGCAAAGTTATAAACTTTCAGGATTTTGAGCTCGTATCTGTGAATAATGACTCAACATGGAGTATATGTACTTCCTCTCTGATGTAGATGAGAAAACATTGTTTCCTAAATCCTAACAGAGTAGCATTCTGTGAAAATGGCACAACATACATGAGGAAAACCTTCCAACGCAATGCCAAACAGGCTTTGGTAGAAAAGTCAAAAGGTGGACTTTGTTCATTGATTGAAAGGAATAAGATGCACACCACGAAAGGGATAAGCCAATAAATTCCAGCTCCACTTTGACGAGCAGCAATTGTTGTTGGGCCACCCAGGGACGGAATCCAAAAGAAACCTTCTGTTAACAACCCCTGCAGAAAATATATGGCAAAAGGATTTATTCAAAACCCAGATACAAGTTCATAAGATGTCACCCACTCACCCTATGTATGTACATAATTGTATGCACACAGAAGGGTATGTATTAGCCTCTCGGTAATGAGTGCAAGTAGAACAGTCATGGATTGACCAATCACTCGTTCACATAAAGGAATGTTCATATCTGGTGTATAATTGAATACAAATGTATCTGCAATACCATTAATACTGTGGAGAAGCTCACGAGACTATGAAAAAACAAGTGGCCATTTCCTGTTTCAAGATAAAGTAAAGATATCCTTCGTTGCCTCATTTGCTACATTTGAAAGAGCCTGATATAGACCAATCCAGACTGGTATAGTAGCCAATGCTGGGAAGCGTCCTTTTGAGATAGTTGAAGAAACAAAGATGAGTATATTAATTCTGGAAAAGAGCAGAAGACGAGGGAAAATGATAAAACTATCCTACAGTCTAAGATGGAAACTAATACTGATGATCAGTGAAGTGACTGCTATGCATAAAGAGAGAGCCAGAAGTAATTGGACAACACAATGCATAGTACCAAAAAGTCCTTAGAAACCATAGTTGAACTTCACATATTTTAAATGAATAAAGATTGAAAGGAAAGATTTGGGATCACTAGAAGTCATTTATCCCAGCCAATAAGTTCCCATTATTCTCTTTCTCGAATTGGTGTTCAAAGCAATATTATTAAAGAAAAAAAATGTATACCCTTCCAGGAGTATCCAAGAAATCAAAAGAAGCAATACACAAGGACAAAGATACACCCATAGCAAGTTGCCAGTTGCAACTTTGATAAGCAAAGCAGGGGATAGATCCAGAGATAATATGTAAAAAAAAAAAAAGACGAGGGGGAACAAGAATACAGTTAAGGAAGGAATCACACTATATGTTTGCTTCTTCCTAGAGAAAAAGCACCAAAAGAAAGCTGTACGAGCCCGCAAGCTTAGGATTCTCGTAAAACAACCAAATTCCAGGCAAGTTTTCCAACAACTCCAAATAACCCACAAAGAGATACTGACAAAAAGGAAAAGAAATCCTCAAGAACTACTAGGTCTCCTATCCTTAACTTGCATAATCCCCACTTCAACCTCATATAAGTGGAGACAGAACTAGGCATGTCAACGGAGCGGATACGAAGCGAATATATGACTATCCGTATCCGCTCCGTTTTAAAATTCGAATTATCCTATTTTGATCCGATATCCAACGAATTTTTGTATTATCTATCCGTATTCGATTCAAATTAACTTTTTCGAATATCCGAATTATCCGCTCTGATTTCAGAATACTCTATAAATTTAACATATTTTATACATGAGATTACTCTCAACTTTATTAAGACAGATAGGTAAAAATCTATATGATACTGTGCAAGTCATAATATTTCCAATTGATCTGTGTCAATTTCGTATGGCCCAAATCTGATGGGGAACCCAAAAACTCGGTCATTATGTATAGAATTTCATATATATTTTGTTGGAGGGCATTACTCTAGATGTCATATATTAGAAGAACACTAAAGTTAAAATCTTATGCTCTGCTAATAAAAACGACAGGTGAGCAACACAGTAATCATCATTTTTCTTCATACATAAAACATCTTTTGTTTTCAGTAGAGGGTGGGGTATAACACCAATTCTATTTACTAATAAACAGAAGGTCTATCTTTTCCGTTAAAGACATTAAGCCTTAACCAAGAAGCCAACATGACAAGATTTCCATGGAAAGACTGCATGAATACCAACATAACACTTGACCCATACAAGATGCTCCCAACCTATGCAGCTATGCTACCTTCAAAATGCAGAATTTATGCTCTAAAACAACCAATCTTCCAGAAGCACTAAAGTTTCATTAAAGGCTTAGATGAGTAGATGCACCGTCAGAAAGCCTCTCCGCAATGTTCCAAGATGGATTGATGGGATGAACATGGCCCTTGAACGCCATCAGTGCGGGTGGTAACGTCCCAAGCCTCCACAATGTTAAATTTAATTTCAGATTCTGCATTAAAGAGAAGACAACCAAGTAAACAAAGGGTGACAGCTGGGCATTTATGTTTTGGTGAACATGCATAGACCATACAGAAAGTCTGCTAAGTTAAAAAAATTTAATTTCAGGAGTGAAATTGGTCGAATGGTCTTGATAAGTTAACATCTAATTATCAAGAAGAGGAGGATTAAAAAGTCGAGCAATTTCATTCTTGTACACGGTGCTCGAAACACAAGTTCACAAAGACTGGATTTCTAAGATTCCATTAAGAACAAGAGAATGTTTGATAGAACAGTACTTGAGAAACTTGCATCAGCAGGTCTCTCTTTTACTAAATCAAAGGAAGAATGAATAATAAACATGATTAGAAAAGAGCAAAATAGTGAAAGAATTGCTTTCCAGCGAGAGAGAGAGAGAGAGAGAGAGAGAGAGAGAGAGAGAGAGAGAGAGAGAGAGAGAGAGAGAGAGAGAGAGAGAGAGATCCAAGTCACAGAACCCTAGTGCGAACACACCTACTTCAATTATTCATCAGAAATGTAACCCAAGGAATATTGCGGGTAGAGAAGTGTGATGACAGATAAGGGACTACGAACCCAACATCGTCAAACCAGAAGTCAAAATTCTTTGCCCTAAGACTGTTATGAACAAGTTTATGCTCTCCTAGAGCCACCATGAGATCCATTCTCAATCATCACTACCAGCCCTCCCGTCCTTCCACCTTGAACAAAGTTTCTAGAAAATGGAATTGCTGGCAGCCCTCACAGATAAAGTGTACTGACAGAGTGACAGAGTTCGAACATAATGAAAGAGTATATATGGTAAAAAGAATCAAAAGTTTGCCAAATTGAGTTTCAAAAAGATCAAACCTCTCGACTCAATAATCTCCATAAGATATAGCAAACCAGCAACCAGGCCACTGAACCAGATATATTATTTATTACTACTTGGCCACTCCATTCATACAGGATTTTGACATTCACATGATGAAAATAAGGAGAGCTTGTGGCAAAAAAGAAATGAGCAGAAGGAACCAGATAAAAATAGTGTATGATTGCTAGGAAGAAATATTCTAGGCCATCTTGCTCAGCGAGAATTTGGAAACAAGATGTGAAGATAAAAGTGGTGTAGAGACAAAGAACAGAGAAAAGAAGAAATGAGAAGGATTATATCCATTAGACTGATATGTAATGTAGATGTGCATAAGCAATGAGTTATGAGACTACTTCGAAATGGGATGCAGCCCTATCAAAAAATATCTAAAAGTTTGCAGGGATGGAGCCGTGCCAACAAAATCCAGTTCGACCTTTCACCCTACACACACTTCTCAGAGTGGCACTGCCTCCAGCATATTGCCTCATTAACACGAGATGGAATACAAGATGGCACATTTTTGAAGAAAATTAAACAAGAGAAGAGAAAAAGAGAGGACCAGATTGAAAGGAGGAAAAGCAACAATGATAATATGCAAGTATCAAAATTCACACCACATCGGATGATGTTTAAGACAGGAGACACAAGCATTTATTCAAATTTTTTGCTTGGCTCTGAATTCAAAAGATAATTCAGCCAAAAGGAAGAATGACATAACCTTCTGGGCCAGCTAAAACATCAAGGAAGAAGTTGAACACTCACAGCCTAAAATCATCGTGTCCGTTCTCAGCTCTTTGTCCAATATGTTTCGGCAGAATTTTAAAGTCTCTGTGATGCGCAAGGAGATACTTGAGGGACATCTTGTACTGTAATCATCTCTTGATGTTAGAAAGACATTCATTTTTTATCATTATCTAACCACCAAAGACAAGGTTCCAAATTTTGTTTCTGTGATCATTCAATGTAGAATGAATGAATATTCCAGTACTGAGTGGCTAGTAGCATGGGAAACTTAAACATAGATGTGCTATCAACAAGTATGATTCTGATGTATTATGTCAGTCAAAGATCAGCTAGTTCTAAAGCCCCAGGTTACTTATTCCAAACATATCCTGACCCCAAAGAATTTAGGGTCATCTAATAAACTGAAAATTCATGAGCAAATTTCAACAATGAAAATTCATGAGCAAATTATGCTGCTTTAATAAATTCCCTGCTTTTTCTTCCCACTGTTGACTCCACCTACAAAACAAATCCCAGAGTTAATTGAAATTAATTGGTGCCTTCTGATTGCAAATGGGTCCAGATGATGACCTCACAGCCTTGATTTGTCTGTGGCCTACTGCAGTACTGCTCCCTACACGAAAGGCCAATACTAAAGCATCCCCCATAGACATCACAAACTACACCGCAACTTCCTGATTGCCTGCTGGATGAAAAAGAACATTGCGAAGGAAAATTTTCTTAATTTTGCTGCCGTTACTTCCTCGGAAAAGTTGGTGGATGCCAAAATAACTTGGTTTTGGAATGCACTGAAAGAACAAAAGAGAAATACTCGGCTGATAGAAGATAAGAAAAATCCATTGGTCATCACCCAGCTATCATCAGAAAAGATTTTGCAAAGTAGGAGATAGAGGATCGCTTCATCGGTGTAAGTTTTACTTTTCAATATTCAAGACTTCTATTTGTGCACGTGATACGGGAGAGAACGAGATGATTTGGGATAGAAGGGGAAGAAGGATAAGAGGAAGAAAATGTAGTCTTTGCGCCCTCCCCTACACAGGAACCTAGGGTGTTTGCCTCTTTTCAAGGCACTTTCATCCCTATCTCATAGACACAAAATTATGCAAAAATCGCAAACTGTAAATTCTTCAGTAATTCAAAAGGTGAAATTACAAGACTATTTACCGGAGTTAGTCTAACCTTGACCTTTTTGAATGACTTTACCCCTAGACTCAAGAAATAGTGCAAAAATTACACCAAAAATTACAGAAAAATAAAAAAGACACGACACCTCCGAATGTGTCCAATCAACTATGAAAATTAAAAATTTAATCCTACTCACTTACGACTACAAGACTCAAGCAAAATAATAATACAAAATAAAAATAAAAATGACTAGATAGGGTTGCAAACGTCATCCACGTAAATATCGCCGTCGTACGGAACATCGTCAAACTTATTGTCTGATGTCTCGAGACTTGCTCCGCTTTCGTAACGAGTCTCACTCTACATTCATCTCCCCCAATTCCCAAAAACTCATCCTCGAGTTTGAAAGTGTCAAAATATCTACACAAGCAAGAAAGCGACAAATCCATGTATCTCGAATGACTCCTATGAGATTGCCAAACTGAGAAGCTAGGGTGGCGTGAAAAATGTGCTTCAAAATCATATCATATCAAAGACACACTCAACATCACTAAAATCTGTAGCTGTATCGAGAGGAGTAGAACACAAAAATTCTTGGACCTCAAACAAATGCTCAAAAAGTATGTCCAAATCAGCGTCAATTATGAGGGCATGATCCCATGAATCAATATCACGTGGGTCACGTGTCACTGTCAATGAAGAGTCCACCTCACACATTGTGTCATCAATCAAGTCTAATCCAGACATAACAAATAAATCCGGATCGCAAGCATCCTGCAATAAAAACTCTCACATCTCTTCTTCATATCGACCTCATAAATCACTTTCTGCTCTTGTTCCGGATCGCAAGCATCCTGCAATACAAACTCTCGCATCTCTTCTTCAAATTGCTTGGCCAATGCAGGGTCGACCTCATAAATCACGTTCTGCTCTTGTTCCGGATCGCAAGCATCCTGCAATACAAACACTCGCATCTCTTCTTCCAATTGCTCGGCCAACACGGGGTCGACCTCATAAATCACTTTCTGCTCTTGTTCCGGATCGCAAGCATCCTGCAATAAAAACTCTCGCATCTCTTCTTCGTATCGCCCGGCCAACGTGGGGTCAACCTCGTAAATCACTTTCTGCTCTTGTTCCGGATCACAAGCATCTTGCAATAAAAACTCTCGCGTCTCTTCTTCATATTGCTCGGCCAACTTGGGGTCGACCTCATAAATCACTTTCTGCCCTTGTTCTTCATACTCATCGGCCATTGTTGGGTCAGCCTCTTATGCCATGTCCTAAACCGTTGGTTTGATAAAAGTGGATAGTCACCCCTTCAGCACATGGAATCGGCTCTGCATATACTTGAAACACCCGTACAAATGTGCATAATCGACCACGATGAGATTGTTCTTGAATAGTTATCATACCTCAGCTTGTAAGGGTAAGTCGACTCCCTAAGCTCCGGACAAAACGGGGCGGATCCACCGTGAGCCAAACTGGGCCTAGCTGGCGCTGCCGTTGACCCCGAAGTGCTACAGTAGCCGTGGGCACTGTTAACGAGAAGCTCGTCAGGTGGTGACGAGGTGGCCGCTTTGATCTGGGCTCCGTTTGCGCATAGGCAGGGTTGGGCCGCAGCTGGCAGGCTGAGCCACTGACGGGCGCTCTGGAGCCCGGCTGAGAGGGGGGGCGCGCAGGTAGTCGTGCGGGGTTGCGGTGGGCGTGCAGGGGACCAGCAGTGCGGATGCGGCAGGGGCGCGTTCGGCAGTGGTCGAACGGTGTAGGGGACGGCCGGTGACGGCGGGTCGCAGGAGGGCGCCCGAAGTAGACGCGACGGCTGGCGCGACCCGGAGGGGGTCCGGTGCAGGCGGAGGGGCCGCCGGTGGTGACGGCGATGGCGGGCTCTTCCCGGCGCGGCAATGGGCGGCGGGGAAGGGCGTAGTGGGTGGCCGCTGTGCAAGGGGGGGGTGCGGTGTGGCTCTCCGGTGGCGTAGGGAAAGGGTGGGTAGCACAGGGGCTGTTAGCGGCTCTGACAGGTAGGGCTTTGGACGAGTGGGGCCGTCCGCTGTGCACGGGAAAGCGAAGGACGGGAGGGAAGCAGGGGCGGACGGGGCGATGCAGGAGGGGGGTAGGTTTCGTAATGGGATCGGGTACGGTGGAGGTAATGGCCGCTGGCGCAAAGGGGCCAACGGCGGCAGCGATCGGCTTCTGGTGGTGCTGAAGGAGGAGGAAGGGAGTGACGGGCTAAGAGGGGAAAAAGGGTGGCTTGCGGCTGTAGTAGGTGGGGGGGGCGGGCCTGGCTGGCCTATTCACGGTAGAGGAAGAACTGCGAGAGGGAAGGCAGGGCGACGGCTATGGTTTACAGGGGAGGGGGTGGCTGAGTGAAGGAGGAGAGGAAGGAGGGGGGAAGGATGGAGAAGATGACGGCTGGGATTTGGACGATGACGGCTGCACTGAACGGTGGCGGTGGCAACAGGGTGAGTTAAATGGGTGAGTTAACAACCCAGGGCCGCTTTCATAAATGGGTGAGTGGGGGGTGAGAGCGTCTCCTCGCGCCCTCCTCCTCGAGTGGACAACCCAGGGCCGCTTTCATAAATGGGTGAGTTAAGAGCGGACACTCCACCCCGGGGTGAGAGTGTCTCCCCGCGCCCTCCTCCTCGAGTGGACAACCAAGGGCTACTTTCATAAATGGGTGAGTTAAGAGCGGATACTCCCCGGGTCTCTTCGAGCCCTCCTCGAGTGGACAACCGAGGGCCACTTTCATACATGGGTGAGTTGAGGGCGGATACTTCAAAATGGCCCGTAAGATTTATAGGGTGGTTGGAAGTATTTTTTTTTTGAACTCTTTATATCTCAAAAATTATGTTATATTAATTTTTAATTTAAATTTTAAAATTGATAAAAATTGATAACATCTGTTGGATAAAAATGATATAATTTTTAAAATTTATATAGAATTATTTGGCTCACTTCACCACCTTTGTCCCTTCACCAATGATGTCTGCACCACCCGTAGAGACGGCTTGCTTCCCGTAGAGACGGCTTGCTTCCTGATCTCCCGCGGGATCCCGCCGGTGAAGGTGTTGAAGTACCCCACGTAGAGCTGCTGCAACCTCGTCAGGTTCCCTATCTCAGGAGGATGGGCCGCTGAGCTCGTTGCCGGAGACGGCGAGGTACTCCAAGAACTCCCACCGGCCATACTCCGGGGGGATAACACCCGAGAAGAAGTTGCCCCCGAGGTGGAGGTGGCGGAGGTTGGGCATGTCATTGACTTCGACGGGGAGGATGCTGGTGAGGTTGTTGGGAGGTGGCCGCAGGGGGGAGGGCAGCAGGCCACAGGGGGGAGGGGGGCCGCAGGGGGGAGGGGAGCAGGCCGGCGGAGGGGGAGGGGGGGGCAGCAGGCCGGCGGGGGAGGGGAGGGGAGCAGGCCGGCGGAGGGGGAGGGGGGGGAGCAGGCCGGCGGGGGAGGGGAGCAGGCCGACGGCGACGCCGCAGGGGGGAGGGGAGCAAGCCGGCGTGGGAGGGGGGCCGCAGGGGGGAGGGGAGCAGACCGACGGCGGGGGAGGGGGGGACCGCAGGCCGCAGGGGGGAGGGGAGGTGAGCAGGCCGGCGGGGGAGGAGGGCCGCAAGGGGGAGGAGAGCAGGCCGGCGGCGGGGCCGCAGGGGGGAGGGGAGCAAGCCGGCGTGGGAGGGGGGCCGTAGGGGGGAGGGGAGCAAGCCGGCGGCGTGGGAGGGGGGGCCGCAGGGGGGAGGGGAGCAGGCCGACGGCGGGGGAGGGGGGCCGCAGGGGGGAGGGGAGCAGGCCGCAGGGGGGAGGGGAGGGGGAGGGGGGTCGAGAGTGGAAGGGAGGGGGAAGTCCCGAGGACTTGTGTGTTTTTTTAAAAAAATTGATCTAGACTTTTTTTTTTAGGAAGATTTACACGGGATGAGATCCTCTCCTTAAAATTAAGGAAATGAATATCAAACGGGGTTATAATGTCTCTTACTCTCTTTTTTAAATTTGAGAGAACAAAAAGATAAAAAAAAAAGTAACTAAACACCCCATTATCTCTTTTGGAGATGTCCTCATCTCCATCTTAAAGACGTATTTTTACAAAAATCTCAATTATAAATTTTTCGTTAGTTCGAAAAGTGATATTATAATATTACATAGATATGTATAATAGTTAGGTTAAACTTAACCTGACTATTTTGTACGACTTTACCTTTATATTCACGAAATAATGTAAAAATCGTACCAAAAATTATAGAAAAATAAAAAATTGTGGCATCTCCAATAAGCTCAATAAACTATGAAAAATAAAAATTTCAATCTTATTCAGTTACGACTATTAGACTCAAATAAAATAAAAATATATAATAAAAATAAAAATGACTCGATGCGATTCCAAACGTCATCCATGTAAATATCGCCATCATACGAAATGTCAATCAAACTTATTATCCGATGTCTCGAGTCTCACTTCGCGTCTATCACGAGTCTCGCTCCGCCTCTGAGTGGAGATGAGAGCGTCACAAACTCTACGTGGTCCTTGCGAATGGGAGAGCGTGAAGGCTACACTTCCACCTCCTATCCTTCTTTCTTTTTGATCCCAAATCATCTCGTTCTGTCCCGATGTCTCGAGTCTCGCTCCGTGTTCATCACGAGTCGCGCTCCGCGCCAGCACGATAATATTGTTTTGTTCTCCAAGTGAAGGGGACACTCTTTTCTTGACAAAAACAACTTCTCAAAATTATGATTATTGTTGTTTGATTGAACCTGAAATTACAAAACTTTCGGGCACTTTTTTTTTGAAATTTGTTTGCAACTATCTACATTTTATTCTGATTATTGTTATGCGGATAACGTTTTCGTAGATGATTTTGCTGGTACAAAGGAACATAGAGCTACATTGATGATTTCGCTAGTAACGAGCGTTAAAGATGCGAACTTTAACGAAAAATGTAGGCATTGAGTCGAGGAAATCCTCAATAAATAAAGAGGAAAGTTACAATTATTTGATGTGGGACTAAATCTCAATACCCATCTTGACGTAAAAATTGAATGGTTAAAGTATAAATCCGAATGGTTACAATATAAATGGTGCAAATGAACAATGTGACTGCACCAATGAAAAAGAGTAATACTTTGTGCACCGAATCCGAAGTACAAAGCCATATTAAAATGTAACGTTTGATCCCATTGGCCCAAAAAAAAAGTTAAAAGACCCTTTATGCGCAGAAAAGGATGCCCACGATAGACTCATACGGCACGTATTTTCGAGCATTAATATGGAGCACGCTCAGCGAAAAAATGCATAAATAAAGTATTTTGTAGAAGAGTGAAATATTTTGTTACACAAATGAAATATTTGATATAGAATTAAAACATTTTGTTAAGTTTTGTCCTTATAACAAAATGTTTCATTTCTGTAGTATTTTATCCTTATAACATATGTTACATTCGTATAACAAAATATTTTATTTGTACAAAATATTTTAGGATTTTTTGCATGAAAACCATTGTTATACGTGAATTTGTAAAAAATTCACTCCTGAAAATGTATTAGTGTTAGTGTTGGTGTGCTACATGCCAATTTCGGGTCGGGTAGGCGCAATAGTTGTACGATCTTGTTCATTATTAATAAAGTGGTGTTTGAGCGTAAATATGCGATTGTGTTACTTTACGTTGTCCCGAGGATATGTGGTTGTACAGTCAGCTCGAGATGGGATCTCGAACATGAGATTGACTTTACATGTACACATACCTTAAATTGTTCCTGGTTGGAGAGTAATCACTCGGGGACTTTGATTACCTATTAAACCAATACACATGATGTGTCAGTGACCAGTCTCATGGTCATTGGTGCGGGACACCAACACATATGTGTAGGTGTATGTCCTTGGAGGATGTACACTGAACTGATCCGCTATTGGATCTTCAGATGGTTAATTATACCTAATGTCAACTGAAGATCCAACTGTCTCAGTAGCATCGTTGGTCCTTTGACCTGAGACATTGATCGGATCTTACACGAGAACTGGAATGGTTTAATTATTTGGCTAAGTGACTTTAACCATAAGTCATGAGTTGTCGAGTCATTAACCACTCCAGGATACGTGTGAAGATCGTCAATGGTCAAGAAGGGATCGCTCACTGTCGGGTATATATCAGACAGTTAATGGGTCATGACATTGACGCTCTGTTAAATCCCTGGCCAGAGTCGTGTGAGTTCGTTTAGAACGGACGTCATACACTTTAAGGAGGTCATAGTCAAATGGCACGATCATGGGGTTTGACAGGAACCATACCCTCGATCGTACCAGACTCATAGAAGGAGCGAGGGATTATATCGATGCGGTAACTGTTGACTTACAGGTACCAGACAGGCTGCTTTAAACCCGGCGTCCTCTAGGATCATGCGGATTTGCTTGACCCAACGTGATCGAAGGTTCGGAATGAATTAAACTATTATTCGACTCTTGTAGAAGCGAATAATACGTTTAATTTACTTCTAATTAAGCATTAGAAGTTAATGAGCCTTAAACTAGAGTGACTATGGGCCTAGAGGATCACACACAATAGATTCTTGGGTGATGGATTATTATTATACAAATGTATGTATTATTTCCTATTAATTCCTTTTGGAAAGGAGTGTAAATGGGGCTTAATACATATGTATAATAATGGAAAGGTTATATATACAATTTTGGCCCTTTGGAGGTCTTTAGAAAAGGGTCCAAATTCTATAAATATGGCACATACGTGAAGCTAATTCGAGCTTTCTTCTTCCAACCTCTTAAGCTAATCAAGCATTAAGCCTAAGAGGAGGATTAGCCTCCCCCTTTTTTCCCCTTGCTCTCTCTCTCTCCAGAAGGTGATAGAGTCGGGGAAAGTTACGTCGGGGAGGTACCGTCGCTGCGCAAGGGTCCGTGTGGATCTGCTCTTACAGCTGTGCGGCTCGATATTCTGCATCGGGCATCGCGGACAGCGTCGTTCCGCGCAAGGTGAAACACGCAACCCGTAATTAGGGTCTTAGAAACACCGATTAGAGCACAAATTAAGCTTTCCATAGCACCGGGATCGGGTCAATAAATTATTGTTATCCGATGTGTTGCCCGATAGTACTGTACGAAACCTTACAGTGGTATCAGAGCCAGGTTCGCGCTCTGGTCGGTGTTTTTATCGCCGTTTAGAACCATGCTTTAGGGGCATCTTAAATACTTCAATTGTTATTGCTAGAAGGGGATGTTGGACATCCCCGTTCTTCCAGGATGCTAGGCATCCCTGGAGTAATTTTTTTTTAAAAAAAATAAAAATAAAAAAAATGCTGGCCCGGTTTGGGCACACTGCGCCGTGGGCGTGGTGCGCCTAGGGCGCAGTGCGCCCGCCGCGTGCGCCGCGTGGGCGGCGCACGCGGAACCCGGGGTCAGAGCCCGCGGGCGCTAACCCTCGGGGGGCGGGCGCCGCATGGCGGGCGGCGCCCGCACGCGGGAGGCGCAGCTGGCGGGCGCGCGGGCCCGCCACGCGGCGAGCGCGGCCAGGCGCGGGCTCGGGCGCGTCCGCCCACGCGTCGCGCGTGGGCGGCGCGCCTATTGGCCTGCCGACATTTTTTTAATTTAAAAAAAATTGTATTTTTATTTTTAATTTATTGTGTGTTTGAATTGTGAATATATATATATTAGATATATATATGAAAATACACAGTAAATTAAATAGAATTTTATTTCATAAGTTAAATAGTGTTATCTCAATAGTAAATGTCGAATGGTAAATTTTATTTAACCGATTTGAATTTACCGTGGTGAGATAATTACTATTTACCTTGAGATAAAATGGTAATAATTGAAGTTACTTCAGTAAAATTTAAAATTTTGAAGTTTTAATTATTAGATAATTAGATAATTCAAATTTTAAATTATATTGAAGTTAAATATGAAAAATTCAATTATTTGAATTTTAATTATTAGATAATTGTTAAATTCAAATTTTGAATTTTAAAAATTACTAATTGAGGATAATTGCATTATTTTAAATTTACTTTCAAACAAAATTATTGGATAATTAGTTTGAATTTAAATTTAAATTATTGACATGTTTAAATTTTAAATTTAAATTTGATTATTAGATAATTATATTTAAATTTAATTAATTATCTCAATTAGATGCCCCTGTAGAAAATGATGGTTCTTTACGTGTTTTACTTTATTTACCTTATTTTAGTCTGCTTGTCTGTTTAATTTTAGTTAATCATGCTTCGATTTTTAAAATTAAACAAAGCTGGCATGTTTTTGTTTGCACATCCCATTTTTAAATTCAAAAGTAAAGATTATTTTCAAAAAATAACCCTTGATTGATTTTATTTGAATGGGTTGGCAAGTGATCATGGACTTGAATTAATGTAATTAATTGGGGTCTGCGAACCTCCTTTCTCTCTATGTTAAAATTCTAATGTACTTCTATCTTCCTTCGTTGTTGTACTCGCCTTAAGGGCTGCTGGAATTTGAGTCACATGTAATTTAATTTTTCCGGTCTGCGTGCCGTGTAAAAGTTGTAATTGATGCGACGTCGGAGTTTGAAAGCGCGGAGCACACCCGACGAGGACGATCCAGGTGCTTCGGAAGCGGGCCGGATGTCTTAGTTACGTTAGGGTTAAAGTCCATGATCACTTGCGTTTAATTTTGCATTGGATGCATTTATTTTGTGCAAACTACTAGGTACGGTAAATATATTGGATATATTTATATTACCACCTAGGGTGAGATCAAAATAAAATTAAATTCCCTCGCACTTAAATTTTAGGTCTGGTAAGCGTGGTTCTAGGAGTCGTCGTGGCCCTCCATCATTATGGAGTGAATGAACGTCTTCATTTCATGGATTTGTTGTACTTTCCACAAGGTCCATGAGTTTGGGGGCGAGATTAAACTCCAAGGATCGGCCTCAATGGGATGAGGAATTGAACTCGGCTTTGTTGTGCTTTCCACAAGGGTTGGGTCATGAACTCATTGCTATGTAGTAATGATGGTTAGATCTAACCGAGAATATCCTTTGTTGTGCTTTCCACAAGGGGATGATTTCTCGGGAGCCGAATATCGGATATTACATTAGATGCAAGTGCCTGTTGACTGCCCTTGAGATGGTGTATGGCTTGTTGTGCTTTCCACAAGGTCGTACATCAGTCTTGTTGGGATTCCGACCCACTAAGTTGATCTCGCTGATCTCCCGTTCTTTATACTGAGAGTTATATAGTTCGATCGAAAAATAGTGAGACTAACTAAGATAGAAAATCATATCTAAGTTAGAATTTGAACACATGTTAAGTTGTCTTTTATTTCTTATCCAGATTACAATGTCGTCGTCCAACCCTCTCCGCGGCATCTTGGATGCAAATAGATTAACTGGACCGAACTACTCGGATTGGCTGCGTAATCTACGCATAGTCCTTACCGCCGAAAAGATTGCGTACATGTTGGACACGGTTCATTCTGAGCCAGCTCCTGATGTTGACGAGGGCGAGTTACTCGCTTATGCCAAGTGGTCTGAGGACTCATCCCTAGCCCAATGTTACATGTTGGCCTCTATGGCTCCCGAGCTGCAAAGGCAATTTAAAAAGACTGATTGTAGAAGTATACTTCTCAATCTATACCAGCTCTTCGGGGAGCAGGGTAGGATTGAGAGGTATGACATCTCTAAAAGGCTTTTCAGGACACGGATGTCTGAGGGTTCATCAGTACAGGCCCATGTACTGAAAATGATGGAGTGGATTGAAAGACTCAATGCATTGGGGTTCAAGTTAGATCTTGAACTATGCATTGATCTTATACTCCAGTCATTGCCCAATTCCTTTTCTTCCTTCATCATGAACTTTAACATGAACAGGATTGAAGCAACTCTCCCAGAGCTGCTCAATATGTTAAAGAGTGTTGAAGGAACCATGCAGAAAGATAAATCATCTTCGTCTGTAATGATTGTTGGCCGGACCAACAAGAAAAGGAAGGCCTCTCAGATATCCACCACGAGTAACAAAGGGAAGGGAAAGAAAAAGGCCACGGGTAAGCAACTCGCCAAAGTTGACAAAGGGAAGGGCAAGAAGAATGAAAAGGAAGACAAATATTTTCGATGCGGGGAAACTGGGCATTGGAAAAGGAATTGTAAGGTAATTCTAAATGAAGGTATTTTTGTCATAGACCTTAATTTATCATATATGGAATCCACATCATGGGTATTGGATACTGGATGTGCATCTCATATCTGCAATTCTGTGCAGGTGCTGGCAAATAGAAGGCGACTAGGTAAAAAGGAGATTGAACTGAGGATGGGCAATGGAGCTTTAGTTTCTGTCAAAAGTTGTCGGGACTGCACGTCTCAGTTTACCTTCAGGAGTCATTCTGGAGCTGAATGACTGTTATTATGTTCCTAATATTATTAAGAATATTATTTTAATCTCTGGTTTGTATAACATTAGATATACATTGGCTTTTAATAGCACTGGGTGCTCTATAATGAATAATGGTTTGATGGTAGCCAATGGTTCATTAGTCAATGGTCTATATGTATTAGATACACGTTCTGATGTTATGCAAGTTTCCAATGCTGATGAAGTGAATTCTGCATTCTTTGGCATTGCAGACTTGGTCATGTAGGTGAGAAAAGAGTCTCTCACTTACACTCAAATGGGTATTTGAATTCGTTCGAATACAAGTCATTTGATACCTGTGAGTCGTGTCTCATGGGGAAAATGACCAATGCTCCCTTTGGTGGACATGGTGAGAGGGCTATTGATCTTCTCGACCTCATACACTCGGATGTGTGTGGACCCATGTCCATAGAAGTAAAAGGAGGTTATCTCTATTTCATTTCTTTTATTGATGACTTCTCTAGATATGGCTATGTGTATTTAATGAGACATAAGTCACAAATATTTGAGAAGTTTAAGGAATACAAGAATGAAGTAGAGAAACAGATAGGCAAAAGTATTAAGGCTCTTCGATCGGATCGAGGAGGTGAATACTTAAGCCGTGAATTCACTTCTTATCTTAAAGACCATGGAATAATTTCTCAGTGGAATACACCGTATACACCACAGCACAATGGTGTATCCGAAAGGAGAAACATGACATTTTTAGACATAGTCCGATCCATGATGTCTATGTCAGGACTACCCTTGTCTCTCTGGGGCTATGCATTAGAGACTGCAATATATTTATTGAATAGGATCTCAAGTAAATCAGTTCTTTCTATACCATATGAGATATGGAAGGATAGGAAACCAAATTTTAATCACATTAAAATTTGGGGGTGTCCTGCTCATGTAAAGAAGAACGAGAGTGATAAACTTGAGTCTAGAACCGATAAGTGTAGGTTTGTGGGATATCCAAAGGAGACATTTAGATATTATTTCTATCATCCTTCTGAGCAAAGGGTCTTAGTGGCTAAGAGAGCTGTATTTCTGGAAAGAGAATATCTACTCCAGAAAAATAGTAGGAGCCAGATAGAATTGGACGAGGTCCAAGAACCACAACCCATAGACACAAACTCATTAGATGAGACTGTATCGGTTGATCCTATTCAGAGTGAAACACTGACACTACGGAGATCTGGTAGATTACCAAGAGAACCTGAGAGATATGTTGGACATGTCTCAGAAGGGTCCTCTAAGGTATGTATCGATGAGGATGATGATCCTCAGTCGTACCAGGAGGCGATGCGTAGTGTAGACTCCGAGAAATGGCAAGAGGCAATGGATTCAAAGATCCAGTCCATGTACACCAACAAAGTTTGGAACTTAGTTGATGTACCCGAAGGGAAGGTCCCTATCGGTTGCAAATGAATTTTCAAAAGGAAAATCGGTGCAGATGGACAGGTTGACACATACAATGCTAGACTAGTGGCGAAAGGATATCGTCAAAGGCAATGCATTGACTATGACGAGACTTTTTCGCCGGTAGCCATGGTTAAGTCAATCAGAATCCTCCTTGCCATTGCTGCATACCTGGATTATGAGATCTGACAAATGGATGTGAAGACAGCTTTTCTTAATGGAAATATGTCAGAAGAGGTGTACATGGTACAGCCTGAAGGATTCACCTCCAAGTTACATCCTAATAAGGTATGCAAACTTCAAAGGTCCATTTATGGATTAAAGTAGGCATCTAGAAGTTGGAACTTAAGATTTGACGAGACTGCCAAATCTTTCAACTTCATTCGGATTGAAGATGAACCATGTGTTTACAAGAAGGTCAGTGGGAGCTTTGTGACCTTCTTGGTCCTTTATGTTGACGACATCTTACTCATTGGGAATGACGTAGAGATGTTGACATCAACTAAGTCTTGGTTGTCCAAGACTTTCTCCATGAAGGATTTGGTAGAAGCATCATATGTGCTGGGCATAAGGATCTATCGAGATAGATCTAAAAGGATGTTAGGATTATCCCAATCCATGTACATAGACACTATCCTCAAAAGGTTTAGGATGAAAAATTCCAAGAGAGGTCTCATTCCCATGAGACATGGAATTTATCTATCCAAGGGGATGAGTCCTAAAACTTCTGAGGAGGTGGCACACATGAATAAGGTACCCTATGCTTCGGCGATAGGGTCAATCATGTATGCAATGCTATGTATACGGCCTGATGTTGCCAATGTTTTAAGCATTGTCAGTAGATATCAGGCAAATCCAGGCGAAGAGCACTGGAAGGCAGTAAATGGTATCCTTAAATACCTGCGAATGGTTAAGGATCCTTTTCTATTTTATGGAGGAGAGGACCTACAGCTTAGAGCTTACACATATTCTAGTTTCCAGTCAGATCCAGATGACTGTAAATCCTTGTCTGGATTTGTATTCATATTGAATGGAGGGGCAATCAGTTGGAGAAGCTCCAAGCAAGATACGACTGCAGATTCGACGACGGAGGCGGAATATATTGTTGCAGCTGAAGCTGCTAAAGAAGCCGTCTGGATGAAGAAATTCATCTTGGAACTTGGCGTAGTTCCCGAGATATTAGCTCCCATCCCATTATTTTGTGATAATAATGGGGCCATCGCTCAGGCGAAGGAACCGAGATCTCACTAAAGGTCAAAGCATATTCTCAAGCGCTTTCACCTTATTCGGGAGATTGTTGATCGTGGAGATGTGACGGTAGAGCGTGTACCGTCAGAAGATAACATAGCAGATCCACTGACTAAGCCTTTGACACAGTGATGCGGGGCGAGACCACGGACACGACTCGAATGAGGAATGTAGTCCTCGGACTCTAGGTGAGCTCGTGGTTGTCCCTTAACGAGAGAAGCGTCGGACGTGCACGGTTGAGAAATCGACAAGAGCTAGGGTGGTCAATTCGCACTTTCGTGCCCGGATCGGGTCACGGGACGGCTTCGCTCTCTCTCGCAGCAGCGGTGATATGAAAATATACAGCAAGTTAGGCCCTAAAATATGCTCTCTAGCAGCGGCATATAAAGCGTATATGGAAATAAGCGAAATGCCAAGCAAGGAGCGAATACGATACCTCCACGCGCTCGGCGTGGGGAAGACGGACCCGGCCGAAAACCGTGCTCCCGGAACAGTTAATACATGAAGATTACAGTAATGAGTTACTGTCCACTCCACGCAGGGAGGTAAAGGGCTACACAAATGGACCCGGGAGGACCGAATTCGGGTTGACGGGCGGCTTCACGCGTAGCTTCGGTAGCACCCGTACTCGCAACTGTGGGGCCCACGTGCTGTCCGGAGGGGCCGTGTGAGGCCCGATGGCACCGTTGTATTGGGGACACTTGGGGAAGCACTCCCTGGGATGGCGGCAAGCTAGTTCACCGGCTGGAGGCCGGGCGGCTCCGATCGGTACCGGTCGGAATAACCGGCCACGGATCTGCCGGTTCTGTTTTCAGACGCGCACTCCGGCGAGAACGGACGCTGCGATCAACCCCGATGTCGGATCCACACGAAGCTGACGCCGTTAGAAAGCTCCTTCAAAGGGCTTCAACCCTATGGGACTACAAAAAAATAAACAGCTCTGTACTTCTTGTTGGCGAATTTTGATAGTTGCTATTATACAGTGCCCGAATTCTCAGATCAACAGGGAACTTGTCTGAGAACTGGCGTTGACTGATAGGTAGACCTCCGATTCAGAAGTTGTATTCTTAATCAAAGTTGTAGGAAATTGAACAAGGAAGATGGAAATATTTTTTGTGACAGGTTTGGAGGTGGCTACGAATTGTTATGATTTGTATATTAGCAGTGAGTCGGATCTTGAAACTGGCTGACAGCACTGTAGATGGCTCTGAAAATGAATTTTTAAAAATGTATGTCTGGTTGATCAAAAATCAGGAAAATTCATGGAGTGAGGGGACGGTAGACAGAACTCCCAGTAAAATTGGGAGGGTTAGAAAAAATCAACAAGATGGTCGGAGGGGGGGATTACAGGGGTGCTGTCACACAGATATGAAACTGGACAGAACTGGGAAATAAAAACACACGAAATATGAAAAATAGTAAATGATAGAATTTGGACGGAATTTTTTTTGTGGTGGTGGGGATTGAAGATAGGAACACACCATAAAATTTTTAGATCAAGAAGAACTCGGGGCAGACTGCAGAATTTCGTGGAAGGGGCTGTTGTGGGCTGAAGATAGAACTTTGACGGTGACTCGATGGCGGTCCGATGGCGGCACGAACGGCGGCGGCGGCGGCACAGATCACAACAAGAGATTGAGGGGAGGGGATAGAGATGAAACCACTCTAGAATTGGGGGTTGGAGAAGATGAAATCAGGGGGGAGAGGCTGGGGGCGCAAGAAGCTCCTTGGATTTTCCAATAATTTTCTCTTCATTAATGCTAACAAATGGAAAATACAACCTTTTACATGTCATGTATCAAACCCATTCTACACTCTTGGATCTAGGGATGTGGAATGGATGGCTGGGATTAAGTGTGATTAACACACCAAAAATAATAAGATAATAAGAGGAGAGGGGCGCCCCCTTGACCAAGAGACTTGGTAGGTGAAGGTAGGTAACTTACCTTGGACTAATCTAACCACTTGTCTACCCATGTGGCATTTTGACATTCAACCCTTCAAGATGGCCACCTAGGATGGTTGACCAGCCCCACATGAGTGACATGGACCAATGGGAAAGGGCTGAGGGCCCCCTTGCTTGGTCCTACTGGAATTTTACATATAAACCCACTAAGACCTACAATTGCGTACCCATATAATACAAGGGTATACATAAAAATATGAAAGGACTTAAATACAAACAAAATGCGGACGGTCTTGCCTCGATGTCGCCATCAATTCTCCCCGGGTGGGAGGAACTCGACCTCGTCGAGTAGGGGTATGGATGCTCGAATACTCCGGCGTATCCGTCACCGTGCCAAGTAACGCGGGTATGCTCCACTACAAGTGACCATCACCTGCTCATTCCATATATACTTGATATGCACGAACTGCTATGGGTTAAAGGTGGACACTCCGGATGGGGCACTCTCAAAAGGGGAGGTGGCGGCTCGAAGACTCACTAGGAATCACCGCTGAGTCCCTGTAGGTGACTAGATCCGGGTGTAGATATAGAACCGATCCCATACTCATCGAGCGAGTCCACTCGCCTCTTACTCATAAAAGATCGACAACGAGCTTACACAAGACACATGCAGACTCACCATGCAAACCATACAAATAAGAAACAGACTCATGCATGACTCTAGACAAATCTATGCTTAGTCCGACCCGTTCATGCACTACAAGAAAAAGTGGCTATAGCGACCGAATTAGCGACCGATTTAATCGGTCTCCAGTCGGTCCCAAATAGAGACCAATTCGGAGACCGAAATAATCGGTCGCATAACCGAGACCGTTTCAGCGACCGAATGTATATCGGTCGCTAATCGGTCGCTATTATTGCGACCGAATTAACTTCGGTCTCCAGTCGGTCGCTGATGCCGTTATACTTCCTACTACGACCCCCGCCCGCCCGAGCCCTCCCGCCCGAGCCCCCCCCCTCCCGCCCGAGCCCCCCCTCCCGAGCCCCCTTCCCCTGCGGCCCCCTCTCCGCCCTAGCCCCCCTCCCCGCTCCCGCCCGAGCCCCCTCCGCCGGAGCCCCCCCTCCGCCCGAGCCCTCCCGCCCGAGCCCCCCTCCTCCGCCGGAGCCCCCCTCCCCGTGCTGCCTCCCGCCCGAGCCCCCCTCCGCCGGAGCCCGTCGCCGCGCCGCTCGCGTCGAGTCGCCGTCGCCGCTCGCCCTGCCGTCGTCGCCCTCCGCAGGTACCTCTCTCTCTCTCTCTCTCTCTCTCTCTCTCTCTCTCTCCCTTCCCCCTCCGTCACCGGCCTGCTCCCCTCCCCCGCCGGCCTACTCCCCTCCCCCCTGCGGCCCCGTCGCCGGCTTGCTCCCCTCCCCTCCCCCCTGCGGCCTGCGCCCCCGTCCCCCTCAGATCTCCTTCCCATCCCCATGCCCCTCCCCCTCCGGCCTGACCCCTCTGATCCCCCTCCCCTTCCCGTCCCACTCCGCCTCCCCCTCTGCCTCCGACGGTCTCCTCCCTTCCTCCCCTTCCCGTGTCCCCCTCTGCCTCCCCCTCCCCTTCCCGTCCCCCTCCACCTCTGGAAACCCCCCACCAACTCCCCTTTGTGCTGCACCACCGGAATCGTCTCACCCTCCCAATGCCATCGGAAGCCCCCTCCCCATCCCCCCAGTACTGCGGGCCAATGCAACCCCCCATCTCCTTGTCGAGTGAAAACCCCCCTCCCAATCCCCATGTGCTGCTGGGTGTTAGACCCCCCTCCCCCTTGTAGGTTGCAGGAATCCCCTCCCCCTCCCTCTGCAGTGGTGTTGAGATGTGTTTTTCAGAGGTGTTGAGATGTGTTTTTCATGACCTCCCTATTATCTCCCTTGCCCAAAAAATAAAAAAGAAAACAAAAAACTCCGATCATCGCATTGATAGTTACAATTCTAATTATGGCGGCCCTGATCCGCGGGGTTATTCTTTGGCATCTGTAGATGGCTTCGGCTTCAGAAATTTTGAAGAAGTTATGAGTTTCTTGTGCATGTAAGATCTAGGTCTATTTATTTCTGAAAAATCATTTGAAAGCAATTTTTAATGGACCTATGTTATACCTACCTATCATTAATGAGTTTGTGTCTCAGCAATACTGGACTTTTCTCTCTAGATTGGGTGATGTCTCAAGATCAAATTTCATATAATCACGAGGGGTCATGTTTGTGCTTTCTCTGTAGTTTGGAGGATCACTGGGAAGAATCTTACTGCTAGGATGTATATATATATCTGAACTTAGAATAATTGTCCCAACATGGCAGAACTATATATTGGTAATTAAGTGTGAAAAAAAAATCTGCCTCGTCGGAGAAAACTTATAAATATCTGAACAATCCAATTACTCTTTCAACCAAAAACAAACCGTGTCAATCACTTTTCACAAAGAAGATCTCTGGGAGGAAAAAGTTTTGAGAGTAAAATCCATTGTCAATGCTCAATCTCTTTCTTCTTCTTCTTCTTCTTTTCATTAATAATGGGAGACACAGAGGGGGACATGCCACCTTACCTCCAGAGAGGACAAAGAAAATAAATAGACTGCCCACCCTAGAGAGTGTCCAAAGAGAAACCTAGATAAATATCATTACCGATATTGTTGCGGCTTCCCAACCCTGAAACCTCGAGTCTAATTCCTGTACATTTGAGGTAAGCATATTTTTCTTCTGATTTCATCCTTTTCCTACCAGTGTCAACACTGACAAGTTGATGAATAGATACCATTGAGACATCCTCCGACCAGTCGTCTTCAATTTCGGAGTTAAGATGTTGATCGAGTGACCCACGCCGTAGGTTTGTGTGGTACAGCTCCTCTTCCTCTTCTTCAGTTTGGGTTTGATCCATAGAACCCAATGACGTAGAACACGTCAAGATGCCTCGTTTGGGAATATGACTACCTCCATGGGCCCGTGGAGCTATGCCAACAAGGGCCTGATGACGAAGTAAGTCTTCAGCAATTAAATCTTCGAGCTCATCACAATTGACCTGACCATGGCCCACAAACTAACTTGAATAGTTGAATCTGCACCTTATCATATTGACCTAAATCAGCAGCCCATATGCACATTCATTTATTCTCCCTGGAACTCTCCATCAACACTCATAGTATGTGCATAGCTTCTATCTTTGATCTCCATGGCATAATGCCCAATTTATTTCTTTTGCTGCTGTGTGATCACTTATCCTTCTGTCAAATAATCTTTTCCACAACTGTATACGAAGTGTATTTATGCTTGTTAGCATGATGGAAAGCATATTCATGTTTTAGGTCAGGATAAGCTGAATACCAAGCATAATTTTCAAGCGGTTACAGGGACAGAAACCTAAAAGAAATTATAACCATTTGATAACTTGGCCCTATGCTCTAGTATCAGAGATTCAGGTATAGGATTATTGGTATATTACTTTAGTAGATTAAGGAAGAGAGTAGATCTGCTATATCTGATAGGTAACATCTAACATCCATATCCATGTGTGCGCTCAGCATAACATACTCTTTGCCTTACAATTGACCCATCCTCTCTCTCAAGTAAAGCCCCTTATTTGCATCTCTTTTCTCAATTCATTCTCATAAATCTTCTATGACTATAAGTTGTCAAATATTATTACAATTCCAGTCACCTTGACATCAAGAAGTTTCTAGCTGGCCACAGGCTGTCAGGTACCTATGAGGATTAGTTACAATGTTTTTCTAAAAGTTTTTCTTCCTCCATCTGTTTGTTTAAAGACCTATCATACTATCTTATCCATCCTCAGTAATAAAATGGGGTTTAAGATTGCACCATATTTACTAATGTTCAAAAAGTAACATTGTATGTTTTGATGAGTGAAAAAGTGTCATTTAATGGTTATAAATGTTTCTGTCCTGCATCAGATTTGGTATCAGAGCATAAGGGAATCAACTTATTTTTATAAGTTGAGGTCCTACATTTTGTAATCAGTATGCTTCCTCTTCCGATTATTTTTACTGCATATTTACCTAATGGACAACGAGCAGAAATTGATGTACATGAGTCGGAAGATAAGAATTGGATTTCACCTGACATTGTTAAGTCACTTGCTAAGACCGGAGAAATTGTTATTGAGGGTGACCGTGTATTTGTGGAGTTCTCTAAGAAGTTCAAAACAGTCACGTATGATGATGGAGCTTGGTGTGACATTGGGTCAATGGCTGCCCCATTCATTATTTTAGGAAGAAAGTGGTTAGAAGAAAGAAGTGCGGTTATTGATTCAGAAAGAAAAACATGCACTTTGAGTTTAGTGTTATTTTCTTGTATTTTCGTAATTAAATTAAGGTTTATTTTTAGTTTAGTGTTATTTAGTCGGTTATGTGTTTTGTTAATTTTAATAGTTAGGGTATTGTTGGATGAAAAGTAAAGTGTGTTTTATTATTGTCTTATTCAGTAATGATACCATCAATTTCTTTACTTGATTTCTGCATAGCTAGTGACAGTGTTGTCTTTAAGCTAAAAAGTATCATGCTATATTTTATTTCTGCTAAATAGCTAGTGAAAGTGTTGTCTTTATGTTGGATGTTAAAATAAAATTCCTGTTTTCATTGTGTACATGTATTGCCAATTTCACATGTTACTGCTATGTTTTTAGATTGTGTTATTATCTTGTCAATATTTAATTAGTTGGGTGTTGTATGTGAGCTGAGATGCGTGGGTGCAACCTAACATTGCACGCATCTTAGGAGAGCGTGTTAAGCCCGTGCCAATCAACCTACCCGTTCAAGACTTTGGGATTGATATGCACGTTCTCATTTTGAATGATGAGAATGTGTATATCTAACTCAAAGTCTTGAATTGTCCCGTTTGGACAGTCTGTGAATGTTTGATCGCACTTAGGTGGTTAATTACTATATGTGTTTGTGTTGTTTGTTAAAAATTTTGGCTGCGTCTTCTCACTCCTCTCTGATATACCTTTATTGATTTTGATTATTTTCTTAACCACTTATTAGTAAGTGTTTAAGAAAATTTCTTAATCAATAAATATTTTGTGGTATATCGGAGAGGTGTGGGGAGATGCTGACTAGTGTGCTGTCCATATGTAGGTTGAAAATGATTTTATTACTGATCAAAGAATTCGAGTGATCAGTTATGGCCCATCGAAAGTTGCACGTACATATCCAGCATTTATTGTGAATGGGTATAGATTTCACACTAGACAATATGGGCAGAATAAGTCAACAATGAACAGCGGGGTATGTGTGAAAGGAAGTACATATAATGAAAACGAATGTGATTATTATGGTATTATTGAGGAGATCTTAGAATTGCAATATCTCGGAGATGACAACCATATATTTCTGTTAAAGTGTCATTGGTTTGATCCTAATTCTGTTCGAAATGACACAACATATGGGATTGTCGATATCAGACATAAGTCTAAATTGAATACTTATGATCCATTCATTTTGGCCGCACAAGCCCAGCAGGTCTATTATACAAAGTATCCATCGTCTAGAAATAAAGAAAGAAATGATTGGTGGGCAGTTTGCAAGGTTAAGACAAGGCTTTTCCCGGATTATGAGTTGGATTTGACTGAAACAGAGCAGTTGGATGTGAATGCCGAATTCTTTCAATCAGACTTGGGTGATGATGTAGACTTGCCTGCTTCTAGTGATGAATCTGTGGAGGCACCGTCTTTATCTAAAGAGAATGAAGTGGAGGAAGTCGATCCAGAACAACCAGAAATACAGTTGGGGGACTCCGAAGAGGAGGAATATATTAGTGATCAAAATGAATCTGATAATGAAGATGTGAATGCTGAATTTGTTATATCTCCAACATCTGAAGAAGAAATGGAGAATGTTTGATTAATGGTATACAATTTTATCTGGGAATTTTAATACTCTGTAACTTTCTTTCTTTCACTATTTGATGAATATGCATGTATTTTATTACCAGTTGAAGATATGGTTCGAGGACGGCGTGGGACTCCCAGAGGTGGGAGGGGAGAGGGTAGCGGGAGGAGATTTACTTCCGTTTCACCACCGGTAGTAGGTATGTATACTTTCCCTTCATAATGCATTGTAGTATTTGTTGAAAATAATTCATTATGTATTTGTGTTATCTGATTATTATTTTCACAGGACCCACGACCTCTACACCGTTACGACCGACCTCTGCACCGCTACCACCGGTAGTAGGTATGTATACTTTCATGTATAATGCATTGTAGTATTTGTTGAAAATAATTCTTTATGTTTTTGTGTTATCTGATTCTTATTTTCACAGGACCCACGACCTCTGCACCGTTACCACCGAGGGATGCACCGCTACCACCGGTAGTAGGTATGTATACTTTCATGTATAATTCATTTGAGTATTTGTTTAAAATAATTCTTTATGTTTTTGTGTTATCTGATTCTTATCCTTACAGGACCCACGGCCTCTGCACCGTTACCACTGACAACGGGTACATTGACGGCCTATGCACCGCCATCACACATGGCGAGTGGATCTACACCTCCCCCAGCTGAGTCAGGTATGTTCATTTGCATATTTATGTTTTTTTGATAGTTTGTTTTATTTATACTATTTAATTCGTATAGTACGTGCTGATGACGAGGCGAGTCATCATGAGGGGGAGGGCTGTTGTAATGAGACGATGCGGGCAGTGTGGATAAATGAAGGGTACGTAATGCATTATTTTTGTTATTTATTCGTCATTGTGGTATTAATATTTTTAATTTCAGGAATAAAATAGAGCCAGCCCAAGCATCACAATTTATTACAAAGACAATTCAAGCACATTTTCCAGGCCCCATCCATCGCTTTGCTGATTTTCCGATGGGTGTTCAGGATTTATTGTTCTCTATGTTCTTGGTATTTATCTTATTTTATCATATTAAGTCATTTTCAATTATTATTTTAACCCACTTTGTTATGTAACATATAAATTTTTGTTGTTGTTAATATATAGAGGAATCATCGATTCACAGAACATTCAGATGAGTTACGTGCTAGATTTGCATGGACAGCTACTGCAAGAGATAATTTCAAACATCTTATGTACAATGCCCGAAGATATGCAAAAAAAGCATGTGCAAGTACTGATAAGAACATATGGAAGGAGATGACATTGTGCCTCTTGTTATGCCATTCATAGAAGAAAACATTAACAAACCTGAATGGAGGCAGCGAGAAGCAGCAACTTATGCATTTGGTTCTAAAATCTGAAATACCGGTCGGATGGCCGTGCCGGTCATTCCAATACGACCGGGGAGATGAAAGTGACTTGTCAGAACTGACGGAATCCAAATCGGATGCCCGGTTTGAGCTCGGCGCTCAAACTTCATTTTTAAAATACACTTATTTCAAATGAACTGTTAGGACGGGTCCGGGGGTCTAAAATCTGAAATACCGGTCGGATGGCCGTGCCGGTCATTCCAATACGACCGGGGAGATGAAAGTGACTTGTCAGAACTGACGGAATCCAAATCGGATGCCCGGTTTGAGCTCGGCGCTCAAACTTCATTTTTAAAATACACTTAGTTCAAATGAACTGTTAGGACGGGGCATTTGGTTCTAAAATCTGAAATACCGGTCGGATGGCCGTGCCGATCATTCCAATACGACCGGGGAGATGAAAGTGACTTGTCAGAACTGACGGAATCCAAATCGGATGCCCGGTTTGAGCTCGGCGCTCAAACTTCATTTTTAAAATACACTTATTTCAAATGAACTGTTAGGACGGGTCCGGGGGTCTAAAATCTGAAATACCGGTCGGATGGCCGTGCCGGTCATTCCAATACGACCGGGGAGATGAAAGTGACTTGTCAGAACTGACGGAATCCAAATCGGATGCCCGGTTTGAGCTCGGCGCTCAAACTTCATTTTTAAAATACACTTAGTTCAAATGAACTGTTAGGACGGGGCATTTGGTTCTAAAATCTGAAATACCGGTCGGATGGCCGTGCCGATCATTCCAATACGACCGGGGAGATGAAAGTGACTTGTCAGAACTGACGGAATCCAAATCGGATGCCCGGTTTGAGCTCGGCGCTCAAACTTCATTTTTAAAATACACTTAGTTCAAATGAACTGTTAGGACGGGTCCGGGGGTCTAAAATTCGAAATACCGGTCGGATGGCCGTGCCGATCATTCCAATACGACCGGGGAGATGAAAGTGACTTGTCAGAACTGACGGAATCCAAATCGGATGCCCGGTTTGAGCTCGGCGCTCAAACTTCATTTTTAAAATACAAGATGAAATTTGAACTTATATTGTGTGTGTGTATTTATATATATGAAAATGAGCTGGCTTAAACTATTGGCATACTCTTGTTAATGCTTGATTTCTTTATTAAGTCTTGTTAATGCTTGATTTCTTTATTAAGGATTTGATTATAATTTTTTTAAATGATATACAGGATCATCCGTCGCGAGATGTTGGACGAGACGACGACCAGGATGATGTTGGACGAGACGACGACCAGGATGAGACATATGTGGAGGATTTGTGATTTTATTTTAGTTGTGTATGTTGTCATTTTATTATTATGGATGTATGATTAATTTGTGATTTTATTTTAATTGTGTGTAATTTGAGGTTCGTGGAGATTGTGATCCGTGTAGTTGATTTATTATTGTTTTATGAAATTGTTATTTATCAGGTGTTTGTATGTGATGAATTTGAGATTTGTCGATATTGTTGTCTGTGTAGTTGATTTTATATTTATGTTATGAATTTGTTATTTATCAGGTAATTTATTTATCAGTTTAAATAAATTTTTAAAAAAAAAATAATGCAAAATTAGCGACCGCATGGAGACTGAATTGCGACCGAATAGCGACTATACGTTATATTTCTTTTATTAAATAATTATACTTGGCGACCGACTGGCGACCGACTAGCCACCGAATCAATCCGATAGGTTAATTTTATTTTTTAAAATACAACAAATGTAGCGACCGAATAGAGACTGAATGGCGACCGAATTATTAGCGACCGGTCAGGCGACCGATTATAATCGGTCTCTGGTAACGACTGATCTAGCGACCGAATATGTCGGTCGCTATATAATTCGGTTAGCGACCGGTCAGGCGACCGATTATAATCGGTCTCTGGTAACGACTGATCTAGCGACCGAATATGTCGGTCGCTATATAACGACTATTATATAGCGACCGACATATTCGGTCGCTAGATAGTATCTGTTCGGTCGCAATGCATATTTGCGACCGATCTACGACTGAATAGCGACCGCTAGGTCGGTCGCTATCCGCGATTTTTCTTGTAGTGATGGGTGACGGCGGACCAGGACACCCGAATGTGTGCCATGCATGCATTTGACGTAACCGGAGGTTGACGTCATGGGGAACTCCTAGACACCCTATGATGCACCAATCATGGACATTGGGCTTGGATATGTGAAGTCCGGGAGGTGCGGGTGGACTAGATGGATCAGGGAAACCAAAGTTTTCATTACCCCCAAATGAAGGTTCGGACCTATGGCTATGTGGAGTTTGCTTGACCCGAGTGGAAAAGGCTTGATAGTGAACTCCGCGGAGGAAGCGGAGTGAAGATGGAGACTCGAGAGATTCACTAGTAAGGGGATCAAAAGGGTCGAAGAAGGTATGACCCCGTGAGATGGGTTCCAACATAACATGGTCCCAAGTTTGGAATTCATAATCACCGCCATACATTATGATCGGTGGGACGACGGACATGTGTAGAAAATAGGATTCCTCCCTTGGGCAAAAGGGAACGAAGTCGGACTCGGCCGGCATCGGGAGGAGTAGAAGAATCTCCGTGGTGACACATCCCACGGTGCACACGGAGGTAATGGATTCTAAGGCAGGATGGGTGAAGCTACGACTAGTGGATTGGTCGAAGCCTCGGGCCAATAAATGCGTAAAGGTCAACTACCGATCTAACCCTTTAAGAAGGTCGTCCAATGTGTCCACATAGTGACGAGACCGGAAGGTGGTGTGAAATGAGTTACTTGACACTAGAGGTAGTGTGGGGTCCATAGATGGGAAGGGAGGTGGGACCAAGCCATCCTTGAGCCAACGAAGAAGCGGCTCGACTATGTATAGCGTTCCCGTAAGAAACATGGGTGGATCGGGCTTTTGTAGCTCCAAAGAAGAAGGTTCCGAATATAGCTCAGAAGGAGAGGGTGGCAGCATTGGATCTCTCATGGGGGATGAAGGAGGTACCTCCATGATGGGGAGAGGGCTTGGGGATGCCGGAGGTGGGGCCGGATTAAGACTACCGGCTATGACCTCCTTGGGTTTGGGTAGGAGTCCGCCCATATGAGCACGTGTCCGATCCATCCTATCCAACCGGTCCGTAAACATTTTTAAGATTTCGGCAAAGGTGCGGGTTGGAGTAAGGGCCTCGTGGTGGACTTGCTCATCGTCTCTAGGCCTGAGTGTGGACCTAGGTTTGACTATAGGCGGGACCTCTTGCTTCCGGCTAGGACCCATTTGCTTTGAAGCACTTGGGTAGGATTGGTTGGCGGTGAATGGATGGGGTTAGTTGGAGGTGTGGCCCACTTGATTGGGAGTGCTTTGGTGGGCTTGGGTGGAGGTGAAGGGGCGGGGTTGGTTGAAGGTGACCGGGCCGAGTAGGTAGACCTTTCTAAGCTCGCCCTTCATCTCATGTCATGACTCGATGGGCCGTTGCATCCTAACCTCCCTCGTGCGTTCTATACTCTCCCATTTCCAGGCGGCTTCGTGGACAAGCCTCTTTTGGGCAAAGTTGGCTTGCATGGCATCGGACATAGTGTAGCACTCAAAATACGCGTCCATGGCGGCTTCCCACTTGAGGTAGTCGCTCGGGACCTTGGAGCCATGAAAGTCCGAGGCTTCGGGCCGATGGAAGTGGATGGGAAGGTTGCCAAGCCCATGGGTGTCGTACCGCCAGTGGTACGGCCTAGGCGACTTGGAGTCCATTGGACACCGGGGAACTATAAGATGGACATGCAAACACGTGGAGACAAGACAAACCAACTAGACAATGGACTAAACATGACTCTAAACGACAATCCAAGTTGGAATGCTGACTCGACTACCAACCTAGACACAACCAAGACTCGATACGTGGTGGAGATAAGCGATCCGAAGATCACTCGCGCAAGTGTGCGGCCTTCCCGATAGGCGTAGCCTAACGTTCGGACAACACCTTTTGATATACCAAGTAAAGGAATGTATGCGACCCAAAAAGACACTTTTTTTTGTTTTAAAACAATGATGACCCTAAACACGACTTAGACAATGACTAATGACTAGATGTAAATGACACTTTTTTTTGACACCCTAGACTCAACCTGGCTCTGATACCAAACTGGTGCGGGACAAGACCACGAACACGACTCGAATGAGGAATGCATTCCTCGGACTCTAGGTGAGCTCGTGGTTGTCCCTTAACGAGGGAAGCGTCGGACGTGCACGGTTGAGAAATCGGCAAGAGCTAGGGTGGTCAATTCGCACTTTCGTGCCCGAATCGGGTCACGGGACGGCTTCGCTCTCTCTCGCAGCAGCGGTGATATGAAAATATATAGCAAGGTAGGTCCTAAAACATGTTCTCTAGCAACGGCATATAAAGCATATAATGGAAATACGTGAAATGCCAAGCAAGGAGCGAATACGAAACCTCCACGCGCTCGGCGTGGGGAAGACGGATCCGGCCGAAAATTGTGCTCCCGGAACAGTTAATACATGAAGATTACAGCAATGAGTTACTGCCCACTCCACGCAGGGAGGTAAAGGGCTACACAAATGGACCCGGGCGGACCGAATTCGGGTTGACGGGCGGCTTCACGCGTAGCTTCGGCTGCACCCATGCTCGCAACCGTGGGGCCCACGTGCTGTCCGGAGGGGCTGGGACCCGGTGGCACCGCTGTAGTGGGGACACTTGGGGAAGCGCTCCCCGGGATGGTGGCACGCTGGTTCACCGTCTGGAGGCCGGGCGGCTCCGATCGGCACCAGTCGGAATAACCGACCACGGATCTGCCGGTTCTATTTTCAGGCGCGCACTCCGGCGAGAACGGACGCTGCGATCAGCCCCGATGTCGGATCGACACGAAACTGGCGCCGTTAGAAAGCTGCTTAGAAGGGCTTCAACCCTATGATATTACAAAAAAATAAACAGCTCTGTACTTCTTGTTGGCGAATTTTGATAGCTGCTGTTGTACAGTGCCCGAATTCTCAGATCAACAGAAAACTTGTCTGAGAACTGACGTTGACTGATAGGTAGACCTCCGATTCAGAAGTTGTGTTCTTCATCAAAGTTGTAGGAAATTGAACAAGGAAGACGGAAATATTTTTTGTGACAGGTTTGGAGGTGGCTACAAATTGTTATGATTTTTATACTAGCAGTGAGTCGTATCTGGAAACTGGCTGACGGCACTGTATATCGCTCTGAAAACGAATTTTTAAAAATGGATGGGTGGCGGATAAAAAATCAGAAAAATTCATGGAGTGAGGGGACGGTGAATAAAACTCCCAGTAAAATTGGGAGGGTTTGAAAAAATCAACAAGATGGTCGGAGGGGGGGATTAAAGGGGTGCTGTCACACAGATCTGAAATTGGACAGAACTGGAAAACAGAAACACACGAAATTGGAAAAATAGTAAATGATGGAATTAGGACGGGATTGTTTTTGTGGTGGTGGGGATTGAAGATAGGAAGACACCATAAAATTTTCAGATCAAGAAGAACTCGGGACAGACTGCATAATTTCGTGGAAGGGGCTGCTGTGGGCTGAAGACAGAACTTCGACGGTGGCTCGATGGCGGTCCGATGGCGGCACGAACGGCGGCGGCGACGGCACAGATCACAACCAGAGATTGAGGGGAGGGGATTGAGATGAAACCACTCTAGAATTGGGGGTTGGAGGAGATGAAATCAGGGGGGAGAGGCTGGGGGCGCAAGAAGCTCCTTGGATTTTCCAACAATTTTCTCTTCATTAATGCTAACAAATGGAAAATACAACCTTTTATATGTCATGTATCAAACCCATTCCACACCCTTGGATCTAGGGATGGGGAATTGATGGCTGGGATTAAGTGTGATTAACACACCAAAAATAATAAAATAATAAGAGGAGAGGGGCGTCCCCTTGACCAAGAGACTTGGTAGGTGAAGGTAGGTAACCTACCTTGGACTAATCTAACCATTTGTCTACCCATGTGACATTTTGACATTCAACCCTTCTAGATGGCCACCTAGGATGGTTGACCAGCCTCACATGAGTGACATGGACCAATGGGAAAGGGCTGAGGGCCCCCTTGCTTGGTCCTATTAGAATTTTACATATAAACCCACTAAGACCTACAATTGTGTATCCATATAACACAAGGGTATACATAAAAATATGAAAGGACATAAATGCAAACAAAATGCGGACGATCTTACCTCGATGTCCCCATCACACAGACTGTGTTTGAGCATCATCGGGATAAGATGGGCCTCAAAGTTGTGGATAATTGGCTGTAGTTCAAGTGGGAGATTGTTAGTGTTGGTGTGTTACCGGTCAATTTCGGGTCGGGTAGGCCTAATAGTTGTACGATCTTGTTCATTATTAATAAAGTGGTGTTTGAGCTTAAATATGCGATTGTGTTACTTTACGTTGTCCCTAGGATATGTGGTTGTAAAGTCAGCTCGAGATGGGATCTCGAACATGAGATTGACTTTACATGTACACATACCTTAAATTGTTCCTGGTTGGAGGGTAATCACTCGGGGACTTTGATTACCTATTAAACCAGTACACATGATGTGTCAGTGACCAGTCTCATGGTCATTGGTGCGGGGCACCAACACATATGTGTAGGTGTATGTCCTTGGAGGATGTACACTGAACTGATCCGCTATTGGATCTTCAGATGGTTGATTATACCTAATGTCTGTTAGTGTTGGTGTGGTACAGGCCAATTTCGGGTTGGGTAGGCCCAATAGTTGTACGATCTTGTTCATTAATAAAGTGATGTTTGAGCGTAAATATGCGATTGTATTACTTTACGTTGTCCCTAGGATATGTGGTTGTAAAGTCAGCTCGAGATGGAATCTCGAACATGAGACTTACTTTACATGAACACATACCTTAAACTGTTCATGGTTGGAGGGTAATCATTCGGGGACTTTGATTACCTATTAAATCAGTACACATGATGTGTCAGTGATCAGTCTCATGGTCATTGGTGCGGGGCACCAACACATATGTGTAGGAGTATGTCCTTGGAGGATGTGCACTGAACTGATCTACTATTGGATCTTCAGATGGTTGGTTATACCTAATGTCAACTGAAGATCCAACGGTCACAGTAGCATCGTTGGTCCTTTGACCTGAGACATTGATCGGATCTTACACGAGGACTGGAATGGTTTAATTACTTAGCTAAGTGACTTTAACCATAAGTCATGAGTTGCCGAGTCATTAACCACTCCAGGATACGTGTGAAGATCGTCAATGGTCAAGAAGGGATCGCTCACTATCGGGTATATATCAGACAGTTAATGGGTCATGACATTGACGCTCTGTTAAATCCCTGGCCAGAGTCGTGTGAGTTCGTTTAGAACGGACGTCATACACTTTAAGGAGGTCATAGTCAAATGGCACGATCATGGGGTTTGACAGGAACCATACCCTCGATCGTACCAGACTCATAGAAGGAGCGAGGGATTATATCGATGCGGTAACTGTTGACTTACAGGTACCAGACAGGCTGCTTTAAACCCGGCGTCCTCTAGGATCATGCGGATTTGCTTGACCCAACGTGATCGAAGGTTCGGAATGAATTAAACTATTATTCGACTCTTGTAGAAGCGAATAATACGTTTAATTTACTTCTAATTAAGCATTAGAAGTTAATGAGCCTTAAACTAGAGTGACTATGGGCCTAGAGGATCACACACAATAGATTCTTGGGTGACGAATTATTATTATACAAGTGTATGTATTAATTCCCTTTAATTCCTTTTGGAAAGGATTGTAAATAGGGCTTAATACATATGTATAATAGAGGAAAGGTCATATATATAATTTTGGTCCTTTGGAGGTCTTTAGAAAAGGGCCAAAACTCTATATATAACCACCTAAGTGAGTTCATTTGAACTCTCGAACTCTTCCAACCTCTCTTAGCTTAACCAAGCATTAAGGGTTAAGAGAGGAGGATTAGCCTCCCCCCTTTCTCCCCCTTGCTCTCTCTCTCTCCAGAAGGTGTTAGAGTCGGGGAAAGTTACGCCGAGGAGGTACCGTCGCTGCGCAAGGATCCGTATTGATCTGCTCTAGAGGCCGTACAGCTGTGCGGCTCGATTTCTCTGCATCGGGCTTAGTGGATAGCGTCGTTCCGCGCAAGGTGAAACACGCAACCCGTAATTAGGGTCTTAGAAACACCGATTAGAGCACAGATTAAGCTTTCCATAACACCGGGATCGGGCAAATGAAATTTTTGTTATCCGCTGCGTAGCCCGTAGGTGCTGTGCGAAACCTTACAATGGTATCAGAGCCAGGTTCGCGCTCTGGTCGGTGTTTTTATCGCCGTTTAGAACCATATTTGAAAGGGGTTTAAATACTTCAATTGTTATTGCTAGAAGGGGATGTTGGACATCCCCGTTCTTCCATGATGCTGGGCATCCCTGGAGCAATTTTTTTTTTTAGAAAAAAATTGTTGGCCCGTTTTGGGCTCACTGCGCCCAGGGCGCTGTGCGCCCGCGGCCGCACCCGCGTGGGCGGGCGCCGCCCACGCGGGGCAGCCAAGTGGCGGGCGCCGCCCACCCGGAACGCCCGCGTGGCAGGCGCACGCAACGCGGGGGCGGGGGCCGCGTGGTGGGCGCCGCGCGTCCTGCGGGCGCGCGGGTCAGCGCCCGCGTGTGCGGGCGGCGCCCGCGCGTGCGGGCGGCGCCCGCGCGTGGGTGGGGGGGGCGCCCATTTTTTTTATAAATAAAAAAATTACTTTTTACCCTTTTTAATTTATTGTGCTTATGTTAATAATATATATATTAGATATATATTAAAATGCACAGTAAATTAAATCGAATTTTATCTAGTAAGTTAAATAGTATTATCTCAATGGTAAATGTCAAATGTTAAATTTTATTTAACCGTGTTGAATTTACTGAGGTGAGATAATTACTATTTACCTTGAGATAAAAAGGTAATAATTGAAGTTACTTCAGTAAAATTTAAGTTTTTGAATTTTTAATTATTAGATAATTAAAAAATTTAAATTTTAAATTTTATTGAAGTTAAATGTGAAAAATTCAATTATTTGAATTTTAATTGTTAGATAAATATTAAATTCAAAATTTGAATTTTAGAAAATTACTAATTGAGGATAATTGTATTATTTTAAATTTATTTTCAAACAAAATTATTGGATAGTTAGTTTGAATTTAAATTTAAATTATTGGCATGTTTAAATTTTGAATCTAAATTTGATTATTGTATAATTAAATTTAAATTTAAATTTAATTAATTATCTCAATTACATGCCCCTGTAGAAAATGATGGTTCTTTACGTGCGTTATTTTATTTACCTTGTATTGGCCTGCTTGTGTGTTTAATTTTAGTTAATCACGCTTTGATTTTTAAAATTAAACAAAGCTAGCCTGTTTTGTTTGCACATCCCATTTTTAAATTCAAAAGTAAGGATTATTTTCAGAAAATAACCCTTGATTGATTTTATTTGAATGGGTTAGCAAGTGATCATGGACTTGGATTAATGTAATTAATTGGGGTCTGCGAACCTCCTTTCTCTCTCTGTTAAAATCCCAATGTACTTCTACCTTATCTTCCTCCATTGTTGTACTCGCCCTAAGGGCTGCTGGAATTTGAGTCACATGTAATTTAATTTTTCCGGCCTGCGTGCAGTGTAAAAGTTGTAATTGATGCGGCGTCGAAATTTGAAAGCGCGGAGCACACCCGACGAGGACGATCTAGCTGCTTCGGAAGCGGGCCGGATGTCTTAGTTACACTAAGGTTAAAGTCCATGATCACTTGCGTTTAATTTTGCATTGGATGCATTTTGTAATATCCCGGACCTTTCGGATCCTTTCTTCGTGGGTCCCGGATTTGGTTTTCGGAGTGTCCGGCTCTGTTGTGTCCGAAATTTCGTTTCGGACATCTTTCGTGTTCGGATCGGCGCGATCCGGAGTTGTTTCGGAGGCCCGGAGGCGTTCCGCGGCTTTTCCGCATGTGTTTTCCGATTTCCGGTGTGTGTTTCGGCTTTTTCTTCGGAAGCTCGCTGCGGGCGAACCGAGCGGTTCACCCGGACACGAGTGGTACCGTTGCGATTGGTGCGTTCCGAAGATTCCGGAAATGTATTTTTCTATTTTTTGGTATTTTTCTGAAAAATCGGATTTTCTATATAGCCATAATTCTTTTTCTTTTTCTTTTCTCCTTTCTCTTTCTTCTTCTTCTTCTTCCTCCGTTTCTTCCCACCGTGACGCCCTCCTCTCCCTCTCTCTCCCATTCGGACGCGGTGAGACCCTCCCCGACTGTTGACGGCGGCAGGGCGACGGCGCGGATGCATGGGTGACGGCGAGGCGATCTCGTGGGCGTGCGGCGAGCGTGGAAAGCGTGGGGAGGCGAGGTTTCTAAAAGCGTTCTTCGTGATTCGTGGGTGGTTTGGCGGAGCATTCGCTCCATTGAGATAGGGTGACGTTCCTTAGCCTCTTGCCGTTCATTCCCGTGATTTGTAGGCCGCGGGGAGGCCGAGAGGGGCTGGTTTGAATATTTTGGGGTTTTTCCATGATTTGGGGAGAACTCGCCCGATCTATGGATTTGATGCATGATTTCGTGTTTTGATGGCCTAGAATCATGCTAGGGGTCCCCAAGGGTCTTCCCCTTTGATTTTCCCCTCTCCTGTGGCGGCATGGGGGGCGTGGTTGAAATTTTTGGGAGTTTCTACCATTTTTGGCCGCGGACTGAGAACGCGCTAGACTCCAGTAGCGCGTTCTTGATGGTCGCGCTGCCCCGATAGGGCACGTTCATCGGAGAAGATGAACAGTAGGGCGGTTCCCGTCGCACTATGGGGTCCTAGCGCGATCTACCTTGTCGCGCTAGGGGTCCCTAGCGCGATCTGTCGTGTCGCGCTAGGAGGCCCTAGCGCGACCTGTCTTGTCGCGCTAGGTGGCCCTAGCGCGATATTCCCTGTCGCGCTAGGGGGCCCTAGCGCGTTCTTCCCTGTCGCGTTAGGTGTCCCTAGCGCGATATGGCCTGTTGTTGGGTGTTCCTCTTGGGCCGTGTGTGTGCCCTGGACATCCCGTGGAGTTCCGTGACCGTGTCTTTGGTGTCCGGAAGTTCCGTTTGCCTCGATCATGCGTTTGGCTGCGGGCGGTGCGTCCGTTTTTCTTCCGACCGCCGTCACCGTGCGATGGTGATGGTACATGGGACGGCCCCCGTACTTCGTCAGGTTCGGACGTCTTTTTCCGTTGGTTTGAGAGTCTACTCCTTCAGTGACCTTCCACTAGTCGTAGCCTACTAGTACGCGTGTGCTAGTCGCACCAGGGAGTGGTGTACGGGCTGACCTTTAGAGACGGTTTGTGGACCGGTTACCGTTGGGCCCCACGTCTTGCAGCCAGAGTCCGGCTGAGGGGAAAATCGGTCAGAGGGCCAGACCAGGGACGCGCGGTCTGTGTGTGCACACGTGGTTGGGGGCGGTTGGACCCACGTCGACGGGGGTGACCCCAGCTAGTCACTTGTTTGTGTTTACTTGTACGGTGTTTGCGCCACGGGTAGGACCTACCACGTCAAGCGGTTCACCTGCGGCGCAGTGTAAGACGTCAGGGGACGGTACCGGCTGTGCTTCTGGTGGGTGGTACTCCTGTCGAGTACGGAGTGACAGACTGTCAGTCGTGTGTTTCCGACCTTCGGGTTTTGGCGGTTCGACCGTTGAGTTTCGGTCTTCTCGTACCGTGGCACGTGTGTCGGTTTGCGTGCCGTAGGGTCTAGTTTTGTAGAGTACAGGGCTTTCCTTTCCGAGGTACTTTCCTACCGCTAGAGTAGTTGTTTCTCGTTTTACGAGGTAGGGTTCGAGTGATCCCTACTGAGTCTTGTTCCGAGATTCATTCCCTGCGTGTTTTTACCGTGTTTCAGGTGAGGCGCCACCTTCGGGGAGCGCGTCAGGAGCGTAGCGTGGTGCGGGTGCCCAGAGGTAGTGCCAGAGGTCAGAGCCGGTGTATGTCCCGTGTAGCTGTACTTTTCTTTCTTGTCACTGTACTAGTCGTGGACTACTGTTGCTGTTGTTGTTATTTTACTGTGGACCATGTAAAATGTTAATTTATTTCCTGCTTAATATTATAACTATTTAATTTCTGCAATTACTCGTGATACTTGTGTAGTTTCCACACCATCCTTTTAGCCCTTCCGAGTCTTCGGGCTCGTGGGTGGCGGTGAGAGTCTCGGGTTATCGGGCCTTCCCGATAATCGGATTCTCGGGTCGTTACAGCTGGTATCAGAGCGCGGTTGTGGAATTACATGAGAATCATATGTAATTGTAGTGGTCCACTAGTCCACAACGATGATGTACAGGTGACGCTGGCATTGGGCACCGCGTGTTTATTTTAACCTTGCCATTTTCGTGTTTGCTGTCTTTTACTTCAGGAGCGGGCATGGCGCCGAGGAGGAGCTCTCGCTCTCAGCAGGGGCAATCGGCTGGAGGTCAGGAGATCCAGCAGGGGGTCCAGAGGGACCAGGAGGAGCTTAGCAGAGCGCCGCCGGGAGCTACCGAGGCCGCGGATCCTGCGAGAGTTCCGGGGGCCGAGGATTTCTTCCGAGGCATGTACCAGCTTATGTCTCAGCAGTTCGGCGGAGAGGCTGGTGAGGGCTCGTTTGTCAGGGGTGGGCCAGGCCGAGCAGTGAGGGACTTCATGCAGTTCCATCCACCTTATTTCAGCGGCCAGGCAGACCCTGATGCGGCTCGTGATTGGCTTGATGAGATGGAGCGGGCGTTCAGCTCAGCGAGGAGTACTGCCGAGGACAGAGTTGGGTTGGCCTACAACCAGTTGCAGGGTACGGCTCGGAGGTGGTGGTCTTCCGAGTGGAAGACGTCCTTTCAGCTTCGTCCACTTGCGCAGATCGAGTGGGATGACTTTGTTAGTGCTTTCGAGCGTACGTACTGTCCAGACGTTGTTGCTACGCAGCGGATGCGGGAGTTTCTGGAGCTGGTGCAGGGCGACATGTCCGTGTTGCAGTACATGGCCCGTTTTGTCGTGCTGGGTCGGTACGCACCTCATATCATGGAGCATGAGAGGGTGAGGACCACGCAGTTTGTGCAGGGCTTGAGGCTGGAGCTGAGGCACCATTTGATCGCGAACGGGGCCACTGATCTAGAGACATCGTCTCGTGTTGCCGTTTCCTTGGAGATGGATATGCAGAGGACTCGAGGACTGATCAGCCAGGGGCAGTCCGTGTCAGGTCGCAGCCAGCAGTCGGCTACCCAGCAGCAGGGTTTCTTCCAGCATGCGTCGGGTGGTTCAGGAGTACCGGCATCGACAGCTTCGGTGACAGGATCTGCGTCCTTCGGCTCGAAGGTCAAGAAGTTCTTCAGGAAGGGGTTCGGCAAGAAGAAGTCCAGGGATCAGGGGCAGGCTTCATCGGGCAGTGTACAACAACCGATTCCTTTGCAGCGTCAGTTATCAGTGGGTGGATCGCGAGGACCTTGTCCACGGTGTGGTGGTACCCACCCAGGCAGGCAGTGCACGGCGCCGATTATCTGTTTTCGGTGTGACCAGCCAGGGCATATGGCACGTGACTGTCCTCAGAGGCCGCCGCAGCAGCAGTTTCCTCTACAGCAGCAGGTTCTCCAGCAGCAGAGGCAGCAGCAGCAGCAGGGACAGTATCCGCCGCTACCCCGGTCAGCTAGTCTGGGAGGCAGGCAGAGAGCTCGGGGCCAGATCACGCACTTGACCAGGGCAGAGGCAGTGGCGTCGCAGCTCGTGGAAGGTACCGTTCAGATTTTGGGTTGTGCGGCTCGGGTTTTGTTCGATTCTGACGCGTCTCATTCGTTTATTTCGTAGGATTTCGCATCGAGCGTCGAGGAGCCGGTGACCCAGTTGTCTTGTGATTTGGCAGTGGAGTTACCTTCGGGTGACTTTATGATCACTCCGTATTAGTTCGATCATGTTCCGGTTTGGATCGATGGGCGGAGTATGCCAGGCAGGTTGTATGCGTTGCAGCTTCGGGATTATGATGTGATTCTAGGCATGGATTGGCTCGAGACTCATGGAGCGGTGGTGGATTGTGGGATGAAGAGGGTCTACTTCTAGCATCCGAACAAGCGGACCTTCTATTTCCAAGGTATCCGTTCCACCTCTTCTCGATTCCTTATCTCTGCTATTCGAGCCCGTCGATTGCTTGATTCTGGTTGTCAGGGTTTTCTCGCGTTCGTGGTTGTGTCTGATCGGATGGAGCCGGATGTCGAGGACATTCCGGTGGTGTGCGAGTTTCCCGACGTTTTTCTCGAGGAGTTGCCTGGATTACCTCCCCAGCGGGAGATCAATTTTGTGATCGAGGTTGTGCCTGGTACGGGACCTTTGGCGAAGGCTCCCTACCGTATGGCCCTCGCTGAGTTGAGGGAGTTGAGGGCGCAGTTGCAGGAACTATTGGCCAAGGGGTATGTTCGTCCAAGCTTTTCCCCTTGGGGTGCGCCCGTGTTGTTTGTGAAGAAGAAGGATGGTAGTCTACGGTTGTGCATTGACTATCGGCATCTGAATGAAGTGACCATTAAGAACAAGTATCCGTTACCGCGGATTGATGATTTGTTCGACCAGTTGTAGTCTACGTGAGTGTTCTCGCGGATTGATTTACGGTCCGGTTACTATCAGCTGAGAATTCGCGAGTCCCATGTGGAGAAGACTGCATTCAGTACGAGGTACGGGCATTATGAGTTTTTGGTGATGCCGTTCGGGCTCACCAATGCCCCTGCAGCCTTCATGGACTTGATGCAGAGGGTGTTTCATCCGTATTTGGACCAGTTCGTGGTCATTTTCGTGGATGACATCCTTGTTTATTCGCAGTCTACTGAGGAGCACGCGTACCATTTGGGTGTCGTGCTGCAGACGCTGCGAGATCACCAGTTGTATGCGAAGCTCAGCAAGTGCGAGTTTTAGCTCAGCGAGGTGCACTTTCTGGGGCACGTGATTTCTGGTGATGGCATTTCCGTGGACCCCGCCAAGGTCGAGGCAGTGATGCAGTGGCCGAGGCCGAGGTCGGTGACAGAGATCTGGAGTTTCTTGGGGCTTGCGGGATATTATCGCCGGTTTATCCAGAATTTTTCTCGTATTGCGACCCCGATGACGAGACTCACGCGGAAGGATGTGCCTTTCGTTTGGTCCGAGGAGTGTGAGCAAAGTTTCAGGGAACTGAAGAGATTGCTCACCTCGGCTCCGGTATTGGTTTTGCCTTCTGGATCGGGAGATTTCGTGGTGTGTATGGATGCTTCCGGCGTTAGATTCGGTGTTGTTTTGATGCAGCATGGTAGAGTGGTGGCTTATGCATCTTGGCAGCTAAAGCCCCACGAGGAGAACTACCCTACCCATGATCTTGAGTTGGCGGCGGTGATCTTCGCGCTGAAGATCTGGAGGCATTATCTGTACGGTGAGAAGTTCGAGGTGTTCACTGACCATTAGAGTTTGAGGTACGTGTTCTCGCAGAAGGACCTGAACCTCAGGCAAAGGCGTTGGATGGAGTTTATGAAGGATTATGACTTCACCCTGTCTTATCAGCCGGGCAGGATGAATGTCGTTGTCGATGCCTTGAGTCGGAAGGTTGCGGTCAGTGCCTTGATGTTGAGAAGGTGGAGGCTCTGGGAACAAGTGCCCGAGGTATCTTTTAGGCTCAAGATTCCCCATGAGCCAGGTGTGAGCGACGTCACGCGGTTCGGGGAAGAGCGGAGAAGACGCGGAGCGCGCGCGGGCTCCTCTTTTTTTTGGTGTTTATTTGCTGCAACACAGAAATAAGAGAAGAGAGAGAAGGGGCCACCACGGGAGATTGCTCCGGCGGGGCGAGCGGGACAAGTGTGATATAGCAAGATATGGAGGTTAAACGGCCATAGCGGGAAGTGACTCGCCGCGGCCTCGGGGGGACGGGAATGGTGCAGAAATTAAATAACAAGAATTGAAACGGCCATTGGGGAAGTGACTCGCTGCGGCCTCGAGAATATGAGCAGATAATAAGATGACAGAATATAAAGAGAATACAAAGAGCGGGAATTTAAACGGCCATTGGGGAAGTGACTCGCCGCGGCCTCGAGAACATAAACAGATAAGAATATAACGTATAAGAACGTGAATTTAAACGGCCATTGGGGAAGTGACTCGCCGCGGCCTCGAGAATATGAGCAGAATATAACAGAATATAAAGAGAATATAAGAACGGAAATTTAAACGGCCATTAGGGAAGTGACTCGCCGCGGCCTCGAGAACATGAATAGATAAGAATATAACATATAAGAACGAAAATTTAAACGGCCATTGGGGAAGTGACTCGCCACGGCCTCGAGAACAATATGTGATCGCCAGGGGCCAAAAGACCCCCAAAATAAGAAGGTGATCGCGCCTACCTCAAGAGCGGGAGATGGCGGGTTGCTTCTTCCTCTCCCTCCGGCCGGCCGACGGAGAGGGCTTTCCTCGGCTACTCTTGCAAAACAACAACAAACAAATGACAAGTGGATTAGAAAGATGGAGGTGTAGTATTCAAATCCTTGTGATAAAAATAACGAAATGATGGCAAGACACACACCTGGTTGGTGTTATCTTTTAAACCCCTCTCGGACTCGAGTAGGAGGAAAATGAGATGATGGATGTAAGAAGTGTATAAGAAAAGGCGCCCTTATGAAGGGGGATAGGGGATGCAAGATGATGAATGCAAAAGAACTACGAAGAAAAGGAAAGAATTGACTTATTGAATGTGCCGATCGTGAAATCCGGCAGAGCTCCGGCAGCGTGGGGACGACGTGGAAGCGCGGTGGATGAAGACTACCTTTCTCTCGCGAGCGTGAGCACCCGAGAAGCCGACAGAACCTCCACCTATAAAAGAACCCACGGGTTAGAAAATGACTCCGTAGCCTCTGGGCTCCGGCAGCCTATCGGATCACTTCGAAGCTCCCCCAGAACTGAGGGGGTGGGCCTCTATTTATAGAGCTCCGGAGGGTGGAGGCGTCCAGGACCCTGGACACCTCCATCAAGGCCGAATTAATATTTTATTCTATTTTTATATATTTTTTTGGAATACTTTTGTGGAGGCGTCCAGGGCTCCGGACGCCTCAAACAGGTCCACCGAAAATCGACGACGGCCGCACGCGGTTTGGCACAACGCGTGATTTTGTGAGCGGCGTCTCGTGATTCAGAAATGGGCGCGTCCAGGGGCCTGGACGTCTTCAAAATTTAGATTTTTTCACACACGACAAACCGTCGTTCGGTGAGCGGCGCCCGTGAGCGAGTTGATGGAGGCGTCCAGGGGCCTGGACACCTCCAAAACTATATTATTTTTTCTTTTTCTTTTATTTTTTATGCTAAGGCTAGCATTTTGATTTTTTTATAATTATTTTTATGGAGGCGTCCAGGAGCCTGGACGCCTCCATTAATATATATATATTTTTATTTATTTTCTAATTTTTATGCCAACTGGTATTTTACACACACACATTTTTTGTTTTTATTTTTATGGAGGCGTCCAGGGGCCTGGACGCCCCCATTAAGACCCACCCGGGTCCTCGTCAGCGGCCGCCCGGCAGACATCCTTCTTGGTTCCGGAACCTCCTGATGCGTTCGACTGGTGTTGATGCCGTCCGAATGCCGTGACGGGACGATTCCGAATGCCGAAAAAGGCATAAGAAGACCCAAGAAAAGGAAGCACTCGAGTGATTCAAAATGCGTAAGCCGTTGCGGGACATTGTATAGTAATATGAGACTTTCTCAGGAGACGTCAAGAATGGTGTGAGCGACGTCACGCGGTTCGGAGTTCGATGGAGCGGGGAAGAGGATGCGGAGAGCGCGCGGGCTCCTCTTTTTGTTTGTTTTGCTGTTTGCTGCAACACAGAGATGAGAGAAGAGAGAGAAGGGGCCACCACGGGAGATTGCTCCGGCGGGGCGAGCGGGACAAGTATAATATAGCAAGATATGGGGTTCAAACGGCCATAGCGGGAAGTGACTCGCCGCGACCTCGGGGGGACGGGAATGGTGCAGAAATTAAATAACAAGAATTGAAACGGCCATTGGGGAAGTGACTCGCCGCGGCCTCGAGAATATGAGCAGAATATAGCAGAATATAAAAGAGAATATAAGAACAGAGATTTAAACGGCCATTGGGGAAGTGACTCGCCGCGGCCTCGAGAATATGAGCAGAATATAACAGAATATAGAGAGAGTATAAGAACGGAAATTTAAACGGCCATTGGGGAAGTGACTCGCCGCGGCCTCGATGATATGAGCAGAATATAACAGAATATAGAGAGAATGTAAGAACGGAAATTTAAACGGCCATTGGGGAAGTGACTCGCCGCGGCCTCGATGATATGAGCAGAATATAACAGAATATAGAGAGAATGTAAGAACGGAAATTTAAACGGCCATTGGGGAAGTGACTCGCCGCGGCCTCGATGATATGAACGAAATATAACAGGATATAAAGAGAATATGAGAACAGAAATTTAAACGGCCATTGGGGAAGTGACTCGCCGCGGCCTCGATGAAAAGATGTGATCGCCAGGGGCCGAAAGACCCCAAAATAAGAAAGTGATCGCGCCTACCTCAAGAGCGGGAGATGGCGGGTTGCTTCTTCCTCTCCTTCCGGCCGGCCGACGGAGAGGGCTTTCCTCGGCTACCCTTGCAAAACAACGACAAACAAATGACAAGTGGCTTAGAAAGATGAATGTGTAGTATTCATATCCTTGCAATAAAAATGACGAAATAACGGGAAGACACACACCTGGTTGGTGTTATCTTTTAAACCCCTCTCGGACTCGAGTAGGAGGAAAATGAGATGATGGATGCGAGATGATGAATGCAAAAGAACTACGAAGAAAAGGAAAGAGTTGGCTTATTGGATGTGCCGGTGGTGAAATTCGGCGGAGCTCCGGCAGCGTGGGGACGACGTAGAAGCGCGGTGGATGAAGACGACCTTCCTCTCGCGAGCGTGGGCACCCGAGAAGCCGGCAGAACCTCCACCTACAAAAGACCCCACGGGTTAGAAAAATGACTCCGTAGCCTCTGGGCTCCGGCAGCCTATCGGATCACTGCTTAGCTCCCCTAGAACTGAGGGGGTGGGCCTCTATTTATAGAGCTCCGGAAGGTGGAGGCGTCCAGGACCCTGGACACCTCCATCAGGGCCGAAATAATATTTTATTCTATTTTTATTGATTTTTTTGGAATACTTTTGTGGAGGCGTCCAGGGTCCCGGACGCCTCAAGTAGGTCCACCGAAAACCGACGACGGCCGCACGCGGTTCGGCACAACGCGTGGTTTTGTGAGCGGCGCCTCGTGATTCAGAAATGGGCGCGTCCAGCTGACCGGACGTCTCTATATTTTGGATTTTTTCACACACGACAAACCGTCGTTCGGTGGCCGGCGCCCGTGAGGGAGTTGATGGAGGCGTCCAGAGGCCTGGACGCCTCCAAAAATATATTATTTTATTGTTTTCTTGTCTTTTTATGATAGGGCTGGCATTTTAATTTTTTTTATTTGTTTTTATGGAGGCGTCCAGAGGCCTGGACGCCTCCATTAATATATATTTATTTATTTATTTTTTTGTTTTTGTATGCCAACTGGCATTTTATTTATTTTTTATTTTTTTGTTTTTATGGAGGCGTCCAGAGGCCTGGACGCCTCCATTTAAAATATATATATATATTTATTTATTTTTTTGTTTTTGTATGCCAACTGGCATTTTATACTTATTTTTTATTTTTTTGTTTTTATGGAGGCGTCCAGGGTCCTGGACGCCTCCATTAATTTATATATTTTTTATTTAGTTTAAGCCCTGAGAAAATAAATAAAATAAATTAAAAATATGGGGGCGTCCAGGGGCCTGGACGCCCCCATTAAGACCCACCCGGGTCCTTAGATCAGGCGTCGGCGGGCGCCCGGCAGACACCCTTCTTGGTTCCGGAACCTTTTGATGCGTCTGACTGGTGTTGATGCCGTCCGAATGCCGTGATGAGACGATTTCGGATGCCGAAAAGGGCGGAAGAAGACTCAAGAAAAGGAAGTACTCAAGTGATTCGAAATGCGTAAGCCGTCGCGGGGCGTCGTATAGTAATATGAGACTTTCTTAGGAGACGTCAGGAATGGCGTGTCTACAGCTGCCCCGCCTTGGCGTCTGCTTTGCAAGGGAGCGACACGTAGTGGAAATGGAGTGGAGTGAAGTGGGAGCGGACTGATAAGTTGATGCCAAGGTGTGATGAGACACGCTTTTGACGTTACTGTTTGGAATCTTTCCTGGAGTTTCAATGAGGCGACCTTGAAGAAGGTCTTTCAAATATTGACGATTGCTTGGACGGAGATCAAATAAGGGAGGGTGAGATGTGCGCTCAGGCACGAAACAAAAGGAGACCAACTTCTCGGTGTGGAAGTACCTGGGTCATAAACCGGAGGTTTCACCTTTGGGGAGCGGTTACCAGCCAATGTGGAAGTGCTGCGGCCAAGGTGGGTCAAAAAAGGTAAAGGAATATCTGAGGGTCTGTCCAAACAAGGGTCTCCTTTGGAAGAGCAGCGTAGGGCTGTCTCAAGGAAACTCAGTATTTCATTCGGAGTGGAATATCTCATATTTGTGGGAATTGAAACACAACGGCTTTCACAATCGAATCACTTGAATGATCTTCCGCAATAAATCAAAGTCCTATATGAATGCATGCTGGGTTTAAAGAAAAATTCAAAACAAACTAAAATAGAAAATAGCCAAGGATAATATTGTCAACTTGTGAAGAACGGGTCAGGATACCGATCTGGTGAGCTGATACTGGGCTGGGGCCCGTTTATCCACGCACCAACTCACTGAACGGAACCGTCGTCCCCATTCTATCACAAATTGACGGCCTATCCGTACAACCCAAACTCTTCCGGGATCATCACCGTTTTTGTTGAAGGGGAACTCAAATCCCAGATTCGTTCGGGCCGCAAGGTCCTTGACATGTTCTAGTAGCGTAGGTATCATATACTATGATGCATGACATGGTGGGACCAACCAATGAAAGGTGGGACAGGAGATAGGACAAAGACGTCCGTTAGTAAAACCTGCACAGGCCAGCAAAGGTTAGCAACATCAAAAGGTAGCAGAATCGCACCACAGTTCAAAGGAGATCCAGACAAAATCTTGACAATGACCACTGATGTGACATGTTCTGTCCTGTAGCACCCTTCCCTTCCTATAAGAACTCCCCTTAGGCTAGTTCATTCAAATGCACCAAGGTGGGTTTTGGAAGCTCAGGAGAGGAAGGAGAGGAGAATCTAGAGATCTTCAGGATGGAAGGAGAGTCTTCCCGCGTTATGAAGAGGAGCAAGCCTAGCAGCGAGATTAGGCGACTTTCCGACCTCGAGGGTCATCTGAGTGGGACGATCATGTCGCATATGGTAAGCTGACTCTTTTCAAATTTCTGCACGTGAACCTTCTTCTTACTTCCTTCATTTCTTCTTCTTTCCTCTCCAGCCATATCCACTCTTCCCAGGCCCGAGGAAGTTTTCCAAGCTGCCATGGCTTTCAAAGCTGACTTCCAATATCTCCATTGGCATGAGGGCCATACTCTCGAAGTGGCATCTGCAGGGGCTCCTTATTCACGCCAAGCATTACGAGAAGATTCGTATGGACTGGGCGGCTATGGGCGCGCTAGTGGAGGTCTGGCATCCCCAGACCCACACTTTTATCTTCCCGACCTTCGAGGTGACCATCCTCCTCGAGGAGGTGGAACTTCTGCTTGGATTGAAGAAATTCAAGAGTGACGGGAAGGTGAAGGCTATGCGGATGCTGACACGGGGTACTTCTGAAAGCGTCCTTGGAAGCTTCATGCCGCCCGACGCAGCTAGAAAGGTCCGTACTCAGAAGGGGATCGATCTCCAAAAGCTTGCGGAGTGGGTCATGAACGCCCTGAGAGGGTCACCAGACGATGACTATTTGGAGGGAATCATGAAGGGGTTCACTATCTGTCTGGCGGGTGCTCTCTTGTTTCCTTATACCGACAACATAGTGGAGGAAGACCAACTGAGTGCTATCTGCGGGATTTGGCGTGGAAAGAGGGTGGGACCCGCTGTCCTCGCCTACCTGTATAGTGGCCTTACTGCCTCGAGCATGGGTAAGCCTCCATTTGGTTGTGCACTTGTCTTAATTGCTGGCTGGATTTGCATTTCAAATTCGACCACCGCGAGGGAATGCCAACCGCTTCGAAGCTCTTCCAACAAAGCCCGCTTCACCACATAGCCGACGTGTTAGGCTTTGGTGGTACTGTAGTGAACCGCGTTCCGTGGCTGAAGAAACGTGAAGACTGGCGGTCTCACTTCCGCACCGTGACACAAGGCTTCTTCACTTGCGCACCGGCATGTTTGCTTTCGCTTGATCTCCTCATGAGGCCTTCTCCCGAAGTTGATCTTCAACTGATCGGCGCGACCGAGTTTGTCTTTACAACGCGCATCGGTGCTGCCTCCAGATTGGCATCCCACGCCATTCGTTCCCGCCACCGACTGACATTGTTCCTTTGAAGAAAAGGGAGTTGGGCACTGAAGCGGACGCGAAGGAAGCGAAGGCCATTAAAGCTCCCTGGAAGACAAGTGTTGCGGGAAAGGCCTTAGCGCACGTGGTGGAAGAATGCGAGCCGTGGAGGGCTTATGTAACCGAACTGGGGAAGTTAAGGCCTAAAGCGCCTAAGCCCCTGATGTAGTTCACTCTGTTTTTCTGATGGAATAAAATCTGGCATGGATGTTTCGGACCCCCGTCCCCTTAATTATTATCTTTTTTTATGGTTTTTCTTTTTCTTTGTGTTTTTTTATTTTGTTTGGATTATATACATATTCTTATATAAATATATTTTTTTTGAAAATTTTTTATTATGGGGGCGTCCAGAGGCCTGGACGCCCCTAATTTTATTTAATTATTTAATTATTTTTTTGACAATTTATTTTTGGGGGCGTCCAGGGTCCTGGACGCCCCTATTTTGATTTTTTTATTTTTTATTTATTTTATTTTTTGGGGGCGTCCAGGGTCTGGACGCCCCTATTTTGATTTTTTTATTTTTTATTTATTTTATTTTTGGGGGCGTCCAGGCGCCTGACGCCCCTATTTTTTTGAATTTTTGAAAAAAAATAAAAATTGTGGGGGCGTCCAGGCGCCTGGACGCCCCAATAAAAGGTGATTCTATATATGGGGGGGCTCCCCCCTGTTCACTTATACTGTTCATTCCGACCGTCCAGCCACTCCAAACGACCCATTCTTAGTCCCAATGGAGCGAGGAGGATCGAGTCAGGGTCCAGAGAAGCGGAAACGACTGGCTCGTCGTGCGAGGAGGTTGAGGGATGATGCCGAGGAGGCCGCAGCAGAGGAGGTTGCTGCGGGGGAGGAGATGGAGGTGCCTCTCCTGGCCGCGGAGGCCGCTGCGGATGCTGGTGACGCGGGAGAGGACGATCACGACCCGGTAAGTACCTCGGAATTCTCACTTTGTGGTTCAATAGGCTAAAACGGGTGTGCGAGAGGCTGTGAGAGAAAGGCGGGTAGTGAGAGAAGGAGGCGTCCAGGGGCCTGGACGCCTCCACTTTTTCTTTTATTTTTGTTTATTTATTTATTTACGAAAAGTAATAGAAATATAATAAAAATAAGGAGGCGTCCTGGCTCTAGGACGCCTCCATGATAATATATATATTTTTAATATATTTTTCTTGTTTTGGCTTTGTTTTTTTAAAAAAAACAAAATAAAGGAAAAAAAGAGGAGGCGTCCAGGGGCCTGGACGCCTCCACAAGAAAATATAAATATTTTTAAAAATATAAAAAATAAAATAAAAGAATAAGTAGTATATATACAGTGTTATTGTTTTATGACTGTTCATGATGCTGATGTGTTCTTTGTTGGTTTTGTGGTTTGCAGGGCGTGATGAAGGGCCGGATCAGCTGGTCCTTGGTGGTGGCAGCATACCGTGGGCTGCCGGATTTCCAGAGGGCGCGTGTGGACGCCATGGGCTTTGGAGCTTTCCTTAGGATCGAGCCCTTCCGGCTCGACCTTCCTCTTATCCAGGCACTGAGGGAGCGGTGGCACGCACCGAGCCGGGCGTTTCTGATGCCCTGGGGGCACATGGTGCCGTCACTGGAGGACGTGGCTCGGATCACCGGGCTACGAGTTGACGGAGAGGCAGTCAGCGGGGTGACCTACCCCGACTACCGAGAGAGTGCCCTGGACCTGCTGTGGTTAGAGACGAGCGTGACTGATAGAGACAGCAGGGTAGTCGGCCGAGTGGAGATCATGGAGGCGCTCGGATTCGTCGACCCGCGCCAGCGGGTTAGCGAGACTGGAGCGGAGTTCTTGGCTCGACTGGAGGGGGATGCTCGTGCTGCTTTCACCCAGGATCCGAGCGAGAGGGAGCTGGTGGATCTAGACCTTCGGAGGTTCTTTTCTTCTTCCTGGGCCGCCTTCTGCTGGGGACGAAGGGGGATGGCATCCACTGCCGTTTCCTCGGGATCTTGGCGGATCTGGACAGAGTGGGGCACTATGCGTGGGGAGCGGCTCTGCTTGCCCATCTGATTGCCGATCTCTCCCAGACTTCGGAGAAGGAGACGACAGTCAGCGGCTTCGCACCTTTCCTCCAGGTAAACATTTTATTTATGCATTCCCACAGTTAAATATGCAATTATTGTACTAATGATGTATGATGGATGCAGGTGTGGAGCTATTACTATTTCCCGATGGGGAGGGCTAGGCATGGGAACAGGAGGGCCGTGCCTCTGGCGCGGCAGTGGAGGCCGGTCGTGGTTGCAGCACCCCACGGCTACCAGCTGGCGTCACTTCGTCGGGAGCTGAGCGAGTATCCCGAGGCCATGGTATGATGCGTATGATTTTTTTTGTGTTTATGCATGTGACTGAATGGTAACTAACATGATGTATGTATGGTGATGCAGGTGGTGTGGAGGCCCTACCTGGGCATGGGCGATGCTGGCCAGCCCTGGGTTGTAGCGGGTCTTCCTCGCTTCAGGCGGGACGTGTGGGTCCATTGCCTGAACGAGATTGAGCCGCTGCGGCTTAGACTGGTCATGAGGACGTTGGGGCTGGCCCAGGAGTGGGTAGACGTAGATGCGCCGGCCCGCATTGGGCGGAAGACCAAGGGGAAGGCGAAGATCGTGGACTGGCGTACGCGCTTCCCAGCACAGTACCAGGACTGGCAGCAGGGCGGGGTCCCAGTAGTGTCCCACGTACAGGACAGCACAGACTACATGAGACGGTACCGAGCTACGTACGGGGACCGCCTCTCCTTGGGTGGTATGGCAGGGGTAAGTGAAATGAAACTGCTCCACCTTTCTATATGTATATGCATGGGATACTAACTTATGTGTAATGCAGGATGCTCGTGATACCATGATCGCCGACCTGCGGGCCCAGTTGGCGGACGCCAGGCGACAGTTGGTGGCCATCCGACAGGAGTTGGAGATCCTGGTGAGTTTATGCAATGCATTTTTTTGTGACCTGGATTTTTGATGCTTAGCCTTTGACTGACGTTTGCCCCGTGTTTCAGCGGGCCCACCAGACAGCGGCAGCCGGGATGGCTGGTGGAGCGGGTTCCAGTTCGCGGGGCCCTCCTCCGGAGGTTTCTGCCCTCCAGGAGCAGCTGGCGTACGCGGTGGCTCGGGCTGAGGAGGCCGAGCGTGACCGCGAGGCTCGAGTGAGTGCTTGCTTGGCCGCGACCCTTTTCTAGCTACTTTCCTTCTATCACTGTTCTCTTACGGTGCATGCGTGCCTTGACAGGTGGCCGAGATCCGAGAGGCCCTGGCGCGTGCTGTTCGTGCTGAGCAGGAGCGCGACGCTCGGGTGGCGGAGCGTGACGCCCGGATTGCGGAGCTAGAGGAGGAGCGGCGACGGGAGGCTGAGGAGCTCCCTCGTGACGTGCTGGATCTGCGGATCGCCCTCGAGCTGTCGAGGAGGGAGGCGATGAGAGAGAGAGAGGAGAGGGAGAGAGAGAGGGAGGAGCGACAGCGGGATCAGACCGAGAGGAGGGCTCTGAGGCCCAGCTGCTGGAGCTCCGATTGAGTCTTGGCACGGCGGAGGGGAGGCTTCGGGAGAGCGAGGAGCGGTACCAGAGGGCGAAGGAACGCGGGGCGCGACTTCGTCAGTCTGGTTCTTTTTCCATGGGCAGCTATCTGGTTTCTTCGGCCAAGGAGCGTCGTCGCGCCTTCGAGGCTGGAGTGCCACCGCAGGGCGAGGCGAGCACGGCTTCTCAGGGTTCACAGAGGTCGCGGAGGCCCCCTAGGGATCTCCGTCAGAGGAGGGAGGAAGGAGATGACCAGGAGGGTGATGGTGAGAGTTAGAGAGTTGCTTGTACGTCACCCTTCTCACTGTATGATGTACTTTCGGCTATTATATGAAATGGAAATGGCTTTTGTGTTGTGTGTACTTTTCTCTCTCCCACACTTTCTTTTTTTGCACTGAGTTGTCCCTTGAGGCACGCTCCGCGAGACCTTGCCCTGAACAGCGGGGAACTATGCTTTGCACGGGGGGATTTTGTTTCCTTTTCCCCCTTTTGGGCGCGTCCAGGCGCGAGGACGCGTCTTAATCCTTGATTTTAAATTTAAAGCGACGGGTGGTCCTTTCTTCTCCCGTGCCTTACCCGCAAACGAGCCCGCCTTCCGCCGAAACGCGCTTGCCCCTTTTTCGTCTTCCTCCTCTTTTGATCGATGGAGTTCGGTGGGCCCGACCGTGGTGAAGGTGGAGAGGGACGAGGAAATCCTCGCCCAAGGAGGGACGCGCCCGAGCACGGAACGGCGTCCATGGAGGAGGAAGGGCCGCTTCGGGCCCCCGAGGGACCCGAGGGGCCCGATGGCGTGGGAGGAGGTGAACACGGTCCGGTAGGTCCTCCGATCTCTTCCTCTTTTAATTCATTTTGGGTTTTGAAGCGAGCCGGGCGAGGAGGAAAGGGTTCGGCGAGTGTTGCACTCAAATGATGGACGCGTCCTAGACAGGGGACGCGTTCCTTTTGACTGATATGGGACCCCTTTCTTGGTGCAGGACATGGCAAGGACCCTGGGCCTGGCCGATGAGTGGGCGAGTGCGGACGAGCCGAGCCGCGTCAGGAAGGAGAGTCGCGGCAAGGCGAGGCTCGAGGACTGGCCCGTACGTCTCCCTGGACAGCAAGGGGGTGTACTGGTGCAGGACAGTGCCGACTTCCTGCGGCGGCAGAGAGAGAGTTACGCGGGGCTTCCCCAAGCTGGGGACACGCGTGGCATCGGCGGCTCGCGCGCCCAGCTGTCAGAGACTAGGCGGCAACTGGCCGTCGCTCAACATGAGCTGTCGCTCCTGGTAAGTTACGTGCCGCCCTTTTAACTTCAGATTTTGGAGTTTCACTGACGGCCGTTGTTTATTTTGTTCCAGCGTGCCCAGCAGACAGTGACGGCGGGGATGATTGGTGGCACATCTTCCAGTTCCTCGGCCCCTTTTCTCGAGATTGCTTCCCTCCGGGAGCAACTTGCCGGTGCGGTGGCCCGTGCGACCCGGGCGGAAGAGGAGCGTGACGCCTGGGTGGCGACTGTAGCGGAGCTGCGGCATCGTGGTGAGGAGAGACCTTCTCCAGACATCCTGGAGTTAAGGGTTCTTCTGCAGATGATGAGGAGAGAGGTAGAGAGAGAGAAGGCCGAGAGAAGGTCCGAGCGACAGCGGGATCTGACCGAGAGGAGGGCCTTGGAGGCCCAAGTGAGGGAGCTCCAGCTGGGCCTTCAGGCCGTCGTGCAGAGGCTAGGAGGGATGGAGACGCGCTACGAGAGAGCGCGAGAGTTCGGGGAGCGACTCCGCCAGTCCGGTCGCTTTGCCGCCAGTGGCTTCTTCGCCACGCCAGGGGAGGAGCAGCGAGTCACTGCTGCGGAGCAGGCGCCCAGAGGCGAGGCAGGTGCTACTGCACGGGGATCCCGGAGGCTTCTGAGGGACCCTCACCTCGGGGGAGAGGAGGAGAGTGCCCGAGAGATGAGTGATGGTGAGGATTGGCGGGCTAGTGGACCCGTCACCTCTTTATGTTTATGATGTTTTTGACAGCTTATGTAGAATTATGAATGGAGTGATTTGATTTTCTGATGCTTGTTTGTCCTCTTGTGCGTTCCTTCTTCCCTACACTTCTTCTCCTTTGCACTGTTCCCATGTGACGGATCTGTCGAGACTCCGCCTCGAGCGGAGAATCACGTCTTGTTGTGACCATTTTCCACGGGAATCTGCCGTCGAAGTCAATACTGACGGCCCTAGTTCCTTTTCCCGGATGTTGTGCCAAATTTTGCGGGCGTCCTCCAAAACATGATAGGGTATCCCTAGACAACATAGGGGCTATTCGTCCTATTCTTCGTCCAGTCAATCACCCTGTGCGAGCGGTGAAGCGACACATGGGGCCGCTTGGTCGGTGTCTTATTGCGAGGGCTATCATCGACAGGTGATGGAGGCAATCTTGGCCCGCACTCCTTCCATTTCTATAAATTCTTGTCCCTTTTATCTTCCCAGGTATATCGAGGAATAACTCGAGGAGCACAAGTTCTTACGGGAGAGGAGGAGTTCAAAATTCTGAGAGTTGGATGGAGGGCGAATCTTCCCATTCCTCGAAGAGAAGCAGGTCCAGTGGTAGTAGTTCCAGGAGGCTTTCAGACTTTGAAGGGCACTTCAGCGAAAGGGCCCAATCACAACTCGTAAGCCAAGTTTTCTTGCCCTTTTCTCATTTTTTCTTCCTTTCTTCTGACCAAACCTCACCCCCATTCCTTGTATGTGTAGGTTGTGATGAAATCACAAATCTTATGGGAGTTGGTAGTAGCAGCGTACAGGGGCCTCCCAGATTTTCAGAAGGCGAGGCTAGACGTGATGGGATTTGGTACCTTCCTTCGGATCGAGCCGATCCAGCTTGACCTAGTCCTGATCCAAGCCTTGTGTGAGAGATGGGACCCAGTGAGCCGGGCATTCCTGATGCCCTGGGGGCACATGGTGCCCAGCTTGGAGGATGTGGTCCGGATCACAAGCCTGAAGGTAGAAGGCGAGGCAGTGACCGGAGTCACTTACGCGGACTACAGAGAAGGTGCCCAGAAGTTACTGGGTTTGGACCTAGATGGTCGGAAGAACAGGTCGGTAGCTAGGGCGTCCCTCATGGATGCATTAGGGCTCACCGACACTCGTCGGCGGGACGACGAATCCTCAGAAGAGTTCATGGAAAGGATGGAAATAGGATGCCGTGCCGTGTACTGCACAGATTTCGGCAACTGGGAAAGATGTAACATAGATTTGAGGAGATTTCTCCTCTTCCTTTTGGGGAGATTGGTACTGAGCTCGAAAGGGGATGGTATCCAATGTTGCTTCCTGGAGCTGCTGTCAGACCTTGAAAGAGTAGGGTATTATGCCTGGGGAGCCGCCATGCTGGCACACTTGTTTGCAGGCCTATTCCAAGAAACGGATCGTGAGATGACTGTGAGTGGTTTCACACCATTCATCCAGGTATTTTTTTGGTTTTGCTTGTTTTGTATTTTTTTTGTTGTTTTCGCAAGGTGCTGATGACCTGCGCCGAGCAGTTATGGAGCTATTATTACCTCCCTATGGGGAGAGCTCGACATTGGCGACCCGTGATGGTGCCGCTAGCCAGGCGGTGGGAACCCGTCATGAGTGCGGCACCCCTAACCTACCAACTGATGGTGTTAAGGCGGGAGCTACAGGAGTTCCCTACAGCGATGGTAAACTGGAGACCCTACTCAGACATGGTCGATGCCAACCAGCCGTGGGTTCTAGCAAGTCGTGCCCGGTTCGGACGGGAACTATGGATGCACTGCCTGAATGAAATCGAGCCGCTTCGGCTACGATTAGTTATGAGGACTTTAGGACTGGCTCAAGAATGGGTGGATTCAGCTGCGCCACCTCGTGTCGGGAGAAAGACGCGGGGACCGGCGACTTGCATTGACTGGCGCGTGCGATTCCCCGAACAGTATGAGGACTGGCAACGGGGTGGCACGATTGTAGAATCACAGGCGCGGGACAGCGAGGACTACTTGCGTCTATATAGGACAAAGTACGCAGAACGGTTCCAACCCCGGGGACTTGTGGAGGTAGGTTTCCCCTTTTTCTCTTCTCTTCTTTCTCCTTTTCTTGGTTTTTCTGGTAAAAATGCTGACTTGTAAGGCTGCAGGATGTCCGGGATGCCATGATAGCGAATTTACGAACTCGCTTGGCAGAGATGGAACAACAGTTGGGCGATGCCCGCGGAGCTACGAGCGCCTTGGTAGGTGTACAGTACGTTCCTAGTTAAAACCCCAGATTCCAGATGTTGGCTGCTAATTCACATGGTCGCAGCATGCCCAGATTGGCGCAGCCTCCCCAGCGATGGGAGTAGGTGGTGCCTCTTCCAGCTTGTGGATTCCCACCTCAGAACTTGACTCGCTTCATGAGCAACTTGCTCACGCCACGCAGCGTGCTGCGGAGGCAGAAGGATGCTCCGTATACAGGTAAAAGTTTCAGCGTTGAGTTCTCTTTGTTTACGCCTTATCGCGTATCTGAGATGGTACACTCGGCAGGAAAAGGAGACGGAAGAAGCGCTTGCCCAAGCTGCGCAGAAGGAGGCTAGGATAGCAGAACTGGAGAGGGAACTGCGGCGTCATCCTGATGACGACTCATCCAGGGATGCTATGGAACTGAGGATCACTCTCCAGTTAGAGAGGGAAGACCGTGAGAGAGAACGGGCAGAGAGGGAAAGAAACGCAGAGAGAGAAAGAGCCAACAGTTTGGCTGAAAGGGAGGAGCGAAGGGCCATGGAGGCCCAACTATTCGAACTCCGAATCGGCCTTGGTCTTGCTGAACAGTGGCTGAGAGATGGTGAGGAGCGCTACCGAAAAGCACGAGAGCGTGGCTTTCGTGTTGGTAGCTTCTCTGCTGCTTCCGTGGATCAACGCCGGGATGTGGGAATAGGAAGAGGAGTACAGAGCGGCAGGAGTACCGCTTTTCGTAGTTGGGTAGCACCTTTGAGAGTGTTTTGCCCGGAGAGTAGTGGGACGAGTAATGCAGAGAGAGAGGGCGGAACTTGATGTAAATTTTTTTGGTTTTTTGGAATAAAACACAAGGTTTGGTTTGTTTGTTTTTCACCTTTGCTTCAGTTACCTGAATCCCTGCACATATCACTGAAACAAACAAATCAGAATTTCTGTTCTGACTTGGCCCCTTGCTCAATAAGCAAATGGTCACTGTGACTGTCCTTGATAACTGGTCAAGGGGCCAAGCCTTTATTTAACGAAGGCAAGGGAAAGATGCGGTGATGATAAATGCGACAGGCAAGCACACGAATGCAAGCGGTATTAAAAGTGAGATGCTGCACGCAAATGTAATCATGCAAAATTGATTTGTTTTCTTTTTATATTTGATATTTTTTTTGTTTCATCATAAAAAGATTTTTTTTGTTTGCAAATATGTACATTTCTCTTTTCCATTTTTTTGTGCTTTTATCATTTCAATTTTTTTATTGCTAACGCCCGGCAAGCACCCAAATGGCACCTAACCTACGTGAGACAGGGGTTTCTTACTAACCTCCCAGGTATCCTAAGTGCACATCTAGGTTGATTTGGGCCTCTAGACCCCTCGAATGACGATCCCGCCGGCTAAGACTTACCCTGATGACAATACCGTCATGCCATGCTTAGGCTCCCAGTTGCTTCCGACCACAGGGATTCACCCAAAAGGTGTTTGAGGTAGATGATTTGCCCGACCCGGGTCTGTTTCCTCACAACTCTAGATGGTATAAGATGGAACACCCTGGAACCCTAACGACCAACCGCGCGACGCTGACCCGGAATCAGACGCCGTCGCACCCATAGGTGACGCGCTTGCATTGGCCTAAGCCCGAGGTTAAACAAGAAGACATCAAGGTGGTAAACAGGGGTCTTGACCAGCCAGAAACACGGAGACTCCTTCGCAGCGATAGCTTTTGCTTTTTCAAAGTAGGCAACCAAAATGTGTATATTAAAATAAGGTCGCAGACCCTGGGCAGTTTTCACCTTTCAGAAACTCCATCGAACCTTCATCTTTAGAGGGAGAAGGAAGAGTGTAGGGGATAAACCTCCTGAGAGGACCGGCAAAGCCGTTAACCCGGCGAGCGAATAAGGGCCCATTAACTCTTTCCTTTCGGACAACTTCGGACCAAATCTCGAGCATTTACATTCCACGGCCCCCCTTTGTGGATTCAGATTTTTACTTTGAGGGGTTCCGTTTATCGCACCAGGCACGGTCACGACCAGGCTTTTCTCTTGATTTTGATTTTGTATTTCTTTCTGTGAGGGAGATATAGTCGTTTGACGTTGGTGGGCTCCCTCTTCGTATGCCTGCGGGGACACTGCCCTCTTCTCGTGCTCTGATCGATGCTCGAGGAAATGGGTCCTACTCTTGCCTTTGGGGTTTGAGTTTCGGTTTCTCATGCTCAGCGTTTTAAGGGCGCCGACTGTCTCATTTGGTCGAAGAGAAAAGAATAAAGATTACAGCTTCCGGAGATCTTCTGGGTGGAGCCCCACCGTAGGTGATGCTACCGATTTTTTCTGAATAAAATACATAAGTGAACACATGTTAGCTTCCTTCGAGCGAGCATAGGCCGACGTGGCCGGACATGGGTCTCCACGGTTCTGGCAAACCAAGACCCGGTGCCTACCAAGCCTTAATGGACCCTATCCTAACATGAAGGTTAGATGCAGGGACTTAACTACATGGTGCCTGCCAGGCATCGGCATTTTGAATTTTCCATATTTTTAGTGGTTTTTAACACTACAAGAAAAATCGCGGATAGCGACCGACCTAGCGGTCGCTATTCAGTCGTAGATCGGTCGCAAATATGCATTGCGACCGAACAGATACTATCTAGCGACCGAATATGTCGGTCGCTATATAATAGTCGTTATATAGCGACCGACATATTCGGTCGCTAGATCAGTCGTTACCAGAGACCGATTATAATCGGTCGCCTGACCGGTCGCTAATAATTCGGTCGCCATTCAGTCTCTATTCGGTCGCTACGTTTGTTGTATTTTTAAAAATAAAATTAACCTATCGGATTTATTCGGTGGCTAGTCGGTCGCCAGTCGGTCGCCAAGTATAATTATTTAATAAAAGAAATATAACGTATAGTCGCTATTCGGTCGCAATTCAGTCTCCATGCGGTCGCTAATTTTGCGTTATTTTTTTTTAAAAATTTATTTAAACTGATAAATAAATTACCTGATAAATAACAAATTCATAACATAAATATAAAATCAACTACACAGACAACAATATCGACAAATCTCAAATTCATCACATACAAACACCTGATAAATAACAATTTCATAAAACAATAATAAATCAACTACACGGATCACAATCTCCACGAACCTCAAATTACACACAATTAAAATAAAATCACAAATTAATCATACATCCATAATAATAAAATGACAACATACACAACTAAAATAAAATCACAAATCCTCCACATATGTCTCATCCTGGTCGTCGTCTCGTCCAACATCATCCTGGTCGTCGTCTCGTCCAACATCTCGCGACGGATGATCCTGTATATCATTTAAAAAAATTATAATCAAATCCTTAATAAAGAAATCAAGCATTAACAAGACTTAATAAAGAAATCAAGCATTAACAAGAGTATGCCAATAGTTTAAGCCAGCTCATTTTCATATATATAAATACACACACACAATATAAGTTCAAATTTCATCTTGTATTTTAAAAATGAAGTTTGAGCGCCGAGCTCAAACCGGGCATCCGATTTGGATTCCGTCAGTTCTGACAAGTCACTTTCATCTCCCCGGTCGTATTGGAATGATCGGCACGGCCATCCGACCGGTATTTCGAATTTTAGACCCCCGAACCCGTCCTAACAGTTCATTTGAACTAAGTGTATTTTAAAAATGAAGTTTGAGCGCCGAGCTCAAACCGGGCATCCGATTTGGATTCCGTCAGTTCTGACAAGTCACTTTCATCTCCCCGGTCGTATTGGAATGATCGGCACGGCCATCCGACCGGTATTTCAGATTTTAGAACCAAATGCCCCGTCCTAACAGTTCATTTGAACTAAGTGTATTTTAAAAATGAAGTTTGAGCGCCGAGCTCAAACCGGGCATCCGATTTGGATTCCGTCAGTTCTGACAAGTCACTTTCATCTCCCCGGTCGTATTGGAATGACCGGCACGGCCATCCGACCGGTATTTCAGATTTTAGACCCCCGGACCCGTCCTAACAGTTCATTTGAAATAAGTGTATTTTAAAAATGAAGTTTGAGCGCCGAGCTCAAACAGGGCATCCGATTTGGATTCCGTCAGTTCTGACAAGTCACTTTCATCTCCCCGGTCGTATTGGAATGACCGGCACGGCCATCCGACCGGTATTTCAGATTTTAGAACCAAATGCATAAGTTGCTGCTTCTCGCTGCCTCCATTCAGGTTTGTTAATGTTTTCTTCTATGAATGGCATAACAAGAGGCACAATGTCATCTCCCACGGTCCGTGCAACCAAACCCAAGCATGTTCCTCCAGCCATTGCAAGATTCCAAACTCCTTCATCCTGATCTTGGTCGTCTTCTTGCTTAAGGAGTGTCTCCAACAGCATAGGGACAAGCGCAGGTAGTGCCTGCTTGATAAAATAAAAGCAAGGGGTGTCAGAATCAGCAGAAAAATCCCCTCCATATTCATCTAAGATGTCAATCTCTTCATCGCATATTGAGCTCCAGAATTCAATAGCTTGTAGAGCAACAGGTTCCTCATCTTCCCTCACAGCTTTTGCAGTGATGTTAAATATGTCCTGCATATACGATGCAAGCTTCTCATAATACATGGAGGATATGGAGACCAAGCATTCGAATGCAGCCTGCCGTATCTTCACCTCAGGGGACAGAGTAGCTTCACAAATGACTCTCATGATATAATCCCTCTCCATATCATTCCCGAAGTTTGCCTGAGCAAATCCCAAAGAATTATGCAGAGCTCGAGTTGCAGCCAGCCTAACATCAATGTTTCCCTCAGAAGCACTCATGCCTTGAACAACCGCTGTCAATATCTTATTGACTTGCTCTTGATCAACTTCATCAGGGGAGACTTCTTCACACATGTAACCTAGGGTGTCCAAAGTTGCTTGCTTAACACCCTCTGGGACATGTCGACTCCAGTGGCTATGATGATAAGGCAAATGTAGTCATTACCAATGGAAAATATGATCAAATTCAACCAGACAAGAACATGGAGCATCCACAAACTCGTACCTCTTGACATCATCAGGCACATGGAAAGGTTCGTAAGGCCATCCAAGGTTCTGCCGAGTTGCATCAACTTCCTTGGCACCCAATGCACTTCCATGTACAGCATATGTGCTTGCCTTGTTAGGTGAACCGTAACCAATGGTCGTAGTCACCTACATATAACAAAATATTAATGAAATTCTGCCTTGATTAATGGCCATCTAAATCTATGTGAAAGAACTGACCTTTATCAGTGTTGGTTTGTCTTTGACAGCCTTTGCTTCCTTGATGGCAGCACGAATATCATCATAGCCAGTGTTGCCATTCTTAACCCAGATAGTGTGCCAGCCAAGAGCCTCAAAACGAGCACTGACATCCTCAGTGAATGCAATTTCAGTGTCACCATCAATCGAAATGTGGTTGTCATCATAGAAAGCTATCAACTTTCCAAGACCCCAATGTCCAGCAAGAGAACATGCTTCATTTGATATGCCCTCCATCTGGCAGCCATCTCCAAGTATAACATACCTAATAAAGTGCAGATACATTGAAATTAATGCTGTATCTGAAGTGGTCATATGTCACAAAGAGATAAACAATCACCGACAGCAGTGAATAAGATAAAGTAGGTATTTACGTGTAATGATCAACAATCTCATTGTCAGGCTTGTTGAAACGAGCAGCTAAGTGCTTCTCAGCAAGAGCTAACCCAACAGCATTTGCCATACCCTGGCCCAGGGGACCTATGCCACAGCCAGGATTAATAAATAAATAAAAATAGAACAACTAAGAGGGGATTGCGCAAGATTCTCCGACCTTCACTGCCACTCTGTTTAATATCAGACGAGAATTTCACAGGTGAGTTCAAGAAACAAACCAGTAGTGACTTCAACTCCAGGAGTCTCAAAATTCTCAGGGTGCCCGGGAGTTCTGCTTCCCCACTGACGGAAAACTTTCAAATCTTCTTCCTGGAGATCAATTTCAAAGCACAGGAAGTTAATGATCAGAAGAAGAACAGGACGACCAGAATTTAGCCAATTTATAAGATGAACCGAGCAAACAAGGAGTAAAGAAGCACTGAATTCTGTTGGAACCAATTTAACAAAGAACTTCTTATCATAAACCTTCTGATCATACTGTGTAAAGATCCACTTTTTCTGCTGAGTGTGAAAAATCGGTTACCGTCCTCCCTCTGAATTCTAAGCAGAAACTCAAATGAGGTATACCAGTGACCCGTGTACTTGAAACATGAACAACTCACCCACGCCCGCTTCATCTCCTAGTTACACAAACTAGGATCCAGTTCAGCATGATCTAACACTAAAGAAGCATCCATGCGTCTCCCTCTTTCTCTCCCTTAATAAGGAAACCAAGTATATAAGGAAAGCCAACTATACTTAACGAATTTGTCCACATAACTTTGAGATCTCCGCACAAATTTACCATACAAAGACTTCAAAGATCAAACCTTGCCACCAACCCAGCTCAAAATCTGATAAAGAAGTTAAAAATTCTGAACCCGGCACAGATTTCAAAGTGTTCCCATCACTTGCCAGCCGTTACAGAAGATCTTAGAACAGAATCGGAGTTTAACCAATTTTTTAAAAGAAAATAATAATCAGATCCACAGATAGCAAGCTCATCCAAGAGAGCAGCGAGATCCAAGCTCACCTGGACGCTGTCGTAGCCGGCGAGGTGGAGGAGGGCGTACTGGAGCATGCACCCGTGGCCGGCGGAGAGCACGAACCGGTCGCGGTTGAACCAGTAAGGGTTCTTGGGGTTGTACCGCATGACCTCGTCGTAGAGGATGTGCCCCATGGGGGCGCACCCCATGGGCAGCCCGGGGTGGCCCGAGTTGGCCTTCTCCACCGCATCAATAGCCAGGAACCTGATGGTGTTCACGGACTTCTCCACCAGCGCCGCAGTCCCCGTCTTCTCCTCCAGGGTCTCCACCGCGGCCGCCCGCACGGTCGCCGCCGATCCCGACGGCCTCGCCCTCCGGGACGACGACAGGGTGGCGGCGGCGGCGGTGGCTCCAACGCCCCTGCCGGCGAGCGAGCTGAGACGGAAACCGGCGGGCAGGGCGAGGCGGTCAGGCTGCGCTGCCTGGCCGTGGCCGGCGCCGGCGGCGAGCGCGCGGGAGACCAAGGCCTGGACGGCGAGTGAGGCGGTGGCGGCCATGGCTGGGGAGCTCGCGTGGGGTGGCGGTTCCTCCTCTTCCTCACCTCCTCGCCCTCGCTCTCGCTCTCGCCCTCGCCCTCGCCGTGGAGGTGTTGGTGTTGGTGTTGGTGTTGAGGGGGTTGGTGGCGACGGAGTAGTAGAGTTGGAGGAGAGAGAGAGAGAGAGAGAGAGAGAGGTACCTGCGGAGGGCGACGACGGCAGGGCGAGCGGCGACGGCGACTCGACGCGAGCGGCGCGGCGACGGGCTCCGGCGGAGGGGGGCTCGGGCGGGAGGCAGCACGGGGAGGGGGGCTCCGGCGGAGGAGGGGGGCTCGGGCGGGAGGGCTCGGGCGGAGGGGGGGCTCCGGCGGAGGGGGCTCGGGCGGGAGCGGGGAGGGGGGCTAGGGCGGAGAGGGGGCCGCAGGGGAAGGGGGCTCGGGAGGGGGGGCTCGGGCGGGAGGGGGGGGGGGGGCTCGGGCGGGCGGGGGTCGTAGTAGGAAGTATAACGGCATCAGCGACCGACTAGAGACCGAAGTTAATTCGGTCGCAATAATAGCGACCGATTAGCGACCGATATACATGCGGTCGCTGAAACGGTCTCGGTTATGCGACCGATTATTTCGGTCTCCGAATTGGTCTCTATTTGGGACCTACTAGCGACCGATTAAATCGGTCGCTAATTCGGTCTCTATAGCCACTTTTTCTTGTAGTGTAATATTTCCTTATTTTTGATGTTTTTTATCTTTTCATCATCATTTTTTTTTGTTTTGTGCTAAGGGTAGTATTTCTTAAGATAAAGCCCATTCCAAGGGTGGGATAACTCGGTCCCTTCGGCGTTGATTAGCTTGTAGGCGTTGCCAGGGTACACGGCTTGAATTACAAATGGTCCTTCCCAATTGGGTTGGAGCTTAGAACGCGGCCCTCCAGGTTTGACAAAAATTCTTTTTACGACCATCTCACCGACTTTGAATTTTCTCTCAACGACTTTCTTTTGGTAAAAGCGAGCGAGTCTATTTTGATACACACGCGCGTGTTCGGCGGCGGCCAGCCGCTTCTCATCCAAGAGTTCCAACTAGGCGAGGAGTGAATTACGACGATCGTCGAGGGGAAATTCCTCATCCAATTGTACCCTGAGAGAAGGGATCAGAGTCTCGTACAGGACTACCGCTTCCATACCATAAGTGAGGGCAAATGGAGTCTGCCCGGTGGGGGTACGGATTGAGGTGCGATAGGCCCATAGGGCTTCGATAAGCTTTTCTGGCCAGTCTGAAAACTTACTAGACTCGCAGGTTTTTTTAATGATTTTGAGCAATGTTTTATTGGTGGCCTCCGCTTGGCCGTTACCTTGTGGGTAATAAGGCGATGAATGATGCAATGCAATTGCGTACCTTTTGCAGAGGTCCTGTAGGTCCTGAGAAATGAATTGTGGCCCATTGTCGGTGACGATCGTGCTTGGGATGCCGAATCTGGCGAGAATGTTCTTCATGATGAACTTGCAGACTGTTGACGCCTTGATTTCCGCGTAAGCTTCGGCTTCGGCCCATTTGGTGAAGTATTCCGTCGCAGTAAGGATGAAAGATTTCTGCTTGGTGAGGGAATTGGGATCACCTAGGGGACCAATGATGTCGAATGCCCACATGGAGAAAGGCCATGGGGAGGATATTGGATGAAGTGAGGAAGATGGTGAATGGATTTTATCGGCGTGAAGTTGACACTTGACACACCTACGGACATAGACAGCACAATCCTCTTCCATAGTGGGCCAATAAAAGCCTTGACGAATGATCTTCTTGGCGAGCATCTGACTATTCACGTGGCCACCGCACACACCCGAGTGCGTCTCTTCTACACATTTCCAAACCTCATCGTCACCAAGACATCTTAACAGAATACCAGTAAGGCTCCTCCTATAGAGTAGACCTCCAATCAATGTGTATTTCTGAGCCACCCTTCTTATGGCTTTCTTGTCCTCTGTGGTGGCCCCTTCAGGATAAGACTGATCTTGGCAATATTTGATAATTTCATAGAACCATGGTTTCTCTCCATCAGTCAGTTCTTCTTCGGCCTCTGCCAACATGGTTTCTTTCCAGTGTAACGGAAATGTCCCGTATGTCGAACCATTTGTCCCACTCGCATTCCGGATCTTTGATCTTGCCTCTTTTGGTGATCCTCGGACATTTTTCAGCCAAATATACAGCATGTGATCCCCCATGTGCTTCTCGTGGGTGATCTCCCATCTGAACAACGGGTCCTCTGTTGAAGTGGTTTGATAGAGTCCACGTGAGGGGCTTCCAATCTGCCTTGAACGGTCCTTTGAAGCCTAGGCCAAACCTACGATTCGGCCTAATTTCCTTTGGCGGTTTGAGCATACCCTGTGACTGTGCGCCCAGACCCTTTCCTTGTTGATAGCCGATGTTCCTCATAATCTCCCAACCTTTGGAGTGAAAAGAGAGACATGATGTTGCGGTTGCCCTGACCGGCTCCTTTGGTGCTAGTGGAATGTGAGATGGATCACGCACGTCCAGCAGTGATAATATGGGCCGATGAGATGGCCAAACGGAGGGCAGAGAGGTGTTGATAGCATCCACTGTGTGAAGGACCGGTGTACTGACCACTTTAATAATTCTCCCATTGTAAGGAAACTTCATGCACTGATGGTTGGTGGATGGCACAGCGTCCATGGCTTCGATGTAAGGGCGACCCAGTATAGCCTTAAATGTGGGGTCCATGTCGAGGACATGGAATTCCGTGGGGATTGCCATGGGGCCTAGTTCTGCCTTCAGAATAATCATCCCCTGCGGCGGCCTTTTGCTATTGTCATAAGCCGTGACCGTGATCGAGGAAGGTCTTATTTGTTCCTCGTTGACCCCACACAACTGAAGAGTGCTCATGGAGATCACATTTATGGATGCACCCGTGTCCACAAGACACAGGTTTATGGATACCCCATTAATTTTTATTGAAATGCACAATGCATATTTCCGAGCTTCCTTGGGAGCGAGCTCGTAGTTGTGGAACATGATGGCCGGTTGTGTGTCTGTTGGGGTCAGGACGGTCGAAATCTTCTCCACGGGGAGGTCTTCATTAACCATGACCTTTTGAAGATAGTCCATCAAGGCCGCCTGGTGGGATGTGGATCTTTGAAGTAGCCCTAGGATGGAGATCCGGGCAGGCGTCTTGTCCAAGTGTTTCAGTAGATCATACTGTGTTCCAGGGATAGCTCTTTCTGGTTGTTCTGCATCATCCTTCTCTGGCTGAGATTGCTCGGGATTCTGACTGTTGTGGGGGAAAACCCTGTGGAAAATCCTTCCACTTCGGAGCACCATTGCCTGCGGCTTTTGTACCTCTGTGGGGGTAGCAGTGGGTTTTAACAGGGGTTTGAGGGGTAATAGTGGAGGAATGGTTGATGAAGCAGGGGTGATGACGGGAGCAGGGATTCTGATGAGGGGTTTGTTAGGTGGAGGCATGGCGGAGGTAGAGGGGATATCGCGCGGATTATGAAGGATAAGGGGTTTGGAAGGTGGAGGTGGAGGTAAGGTTTGAAACGGGTAAAGGTTTTGAGGTGGATGGTGGGTGATGAGTGGTTTTGAAGGCATTAGTGGTGATGTGGTGGAGAAAGACGGGGTTATGTATGGTGGACGGATGATAAGGGGTTTAGAAGGCGTAGGGGTAAATGTGGTAGAGGTGGATGGTAAAGTGGGGGAGTGGGAGAAGGTGAGAGGGTGTGAAGGCGTAGTAGAAAGTGTCGGTTGATAGGAGGTCGGGGTGCGGATGAGAGGGCGTAATGGTAGTGGAAATGGTGAAGGCGATACCGATGCGGGTTGATGAGAGAGAGGTGCTACCCGGGCAAGGTGAGGGGGTTGCATGACGATAGGGTTGGAGGTATAAAGAATGGAGGTACTTTCCTGGTGCCACACCTGCTCTCTCCCGACTTCCGGGAAGGAGGAGATGGGCTGGTAGTGGATTCTGGATTATGCCCATGTCGGGCTGTTGTTGTGGGGCCTGCTGAGGCTGTTGTTGTTGTTGTGGTTGCTGCTGCTGCTGCTGTTGTAACTGCTGCTGTGGCCTCTGAGGAGGTCTCCTAGCCTTGAGAGCCGCGACGTACCGTCTCATCTCATCCCAATCTATTTGATGTTCATCATTCATATCATGGATGTAATCTTTGAAATGGAAGCAGTAATCCACTGTGTGTCCCGGCTGCCTGTGGTAGACGCAGTATTTGGAGGTATCAACATTGGGGGGCCAGGCGGGCCTTTCTCTGGGTAGGGCGAGTTGGTTTGATGCCATGAGGGCATTAAAAATATCTGCTAAGATTTCTGGCAATGGTGGATAGTAGGCTCTCTTAGGACCGAGCGGCCTCCTTTGTTGCTGTTGGGGACCATAGTTCCCCGGGGGTGGAACTTGGTTGTACTGAAGCGGTGGTTGTTGTTGCTGAGGTTGTGGTTGTTGTTGCTGGGGTTGGCGTAATGGAGGCATATTATCCTGGGGTGGATTATTTTGGGGTGGAGGACGGAGAGGGAAAGGACCTGATTGAAGGGGTAGTCGGGGCATTTGTTGAGGCCTTGGGTTGACTGCATAGTTGGCATTGTTGACCGCACTGACTTGCTCATTTGTCACGACCCCTTCTGTGGCTCCGCCCGGGACACCAGCGCCTGTCTTTCTGACCACTTTGGGCTTCGGCGACTCAAACATGTTCATGATGGGGGAGTCTTTTAGCTGGGTTTGGATGTATCGGGCCCTTTCATAGAGTTCCTCCATTGTAGTAAGTTTATTCATGGCGAGGACGTGTCTGAACTGCGGGGTTGCATTAGACACAATCATTTTCACTTGTTCGGGCTCGGAGAGGGTATCCCTTATTCTTTCTGCCAGAGACCTCCATCTATCAGCATATCGAACAAAATCCTCGTCGGGTTTCATCTTTTCGGCCACAAGGTCGGTAATGGAGAGTGAGGGACCGACCCTATCCCTATATTTCTGCAAGAACCTTCTCTGCACTATTTCAAAATTCTCGGCCTCGCGGGGCTCCAGAGAATAGAACCACTCAAGCGCGGGACCATCCAATGATCTCCGAAAGAGGTATGCCAGGGACCTCTGATCGTTTTGCCAATAGGAGGACTCATACATGAAGTCCTTGAGGTGAATGAAGGGGTTGCCGGTACCATTGTATCTGCGGTACGTGGGCATTTCGGAGGGAGGAAGATGAATGACGGGGAGGATTGGCAAAGCAACCTCCGGGGTGGCTTTCACGTCCACCATTCTTCTCAGATTTTGAAACTGCTCGTCCATGCGATTGAACCTATTGAGGAGCGATTGGGCGAGCTCCTCTGGGGGTGAAGCTGTCTCCCGGAGACTTGAGGGGGAAACCCGGAATGAGAGGGAACTGTCGGACCACCGACAGTTGGCCCTGGCTGAAACGGTGTGTGAGGAACATCGGGAGTTTGAGATTGTGACGGGAACTGGAATGAGGGTGGTTGTTGGCTCGCTTGACCTTGAAGCGAGGGAGACTGGATGGCTTGTGCCAATGAAGGAGATGGAATGGCCTGCACGGACTCTTGGAGAGGTGCGATGGCCGGAGTTGATTCCTGGGGCGTGGGGGAAACAGATTTCCCCTTTAGAATGGCCTGGAAGGCCCGGAGCTGTTCAGAGGTAAGCTCCGTGTTGGCGAGGACGCCTAGTAAGGAAGTGATATCCTGTGGCGGGGACGTGTCCCCGGCAATAACCCGCACCTCATGCGAGGGGTCATGAGAAGGACCCGAGTCCATAGCATAGACTCGCAGGTCGGCTGTCAAACCACGGCTAGGGTGGTTCTCCTCAGAAGACTCGTGAGACATGCTCACAGTTCTCCCAGAACGTAAAAACATACACTAGCAAGTAGGAAGCAGAGATTATCAAACAAGTGGATGCCTTTACGCCCTTTTTTTTTATTTTGATTTTGATGATTTTTTTTATTTTTAGCGAGATCCGAAGTTCACAAAAAGTGGGGACCCTAGTTTATTTTTTTTTGTTTCACCGCCGTGTCAGCTAGGGTCTCTCGTCTCACCACGAATGAAATGACTAACTCCGGGGAACTTCAATGGTACAACCAGCCCAGTGAACGAAGAGGAGATTCTTCGATGTCGGGGACTTACGGAGGTCCCAGTGTAGGAGATTCTAGTCCGTTGAGAGGAATTCCCAACGGAGAGTCCTTCCTTCACCGGGAAAGGGTGATCCTCAAAAAAAATGAAAAAATGATAGAAAAGAGGAATGGATGTATGCAATGGAATGCTGACAGATATATGGAGTGGGAAAACAACAGAAATAACAAACATATAATAAACAAAGAACCAATCAGAACTGACGGTGCTGCCGTGAGCACAACGGGGGCGCGCGTGGGCGCCAAGGTGGAGAGGCACGGGTGGTGCCGAACTTGCAAGGGTAGCCGGGAGGAAGCAGTACACGTCCCACCGTGATCGCCAATCTGTGAGCGACGTCACGCGGTTCGGAGTTCGATGGAGCGGGGAAGAGGATGCGGAGAGCGCGCGGGCTCCTCTTTTTGTTTGTTTTGCTGTTTGCTGCAACACAGAGATGAGAGAAGAAAGAGAAGAGGCCACCACGGGAGATTGCTCCGGCGGGGCGAGCGGGACAAGTATAATATAGCAAGATATGGGGTTCAAACGGCCATAGCGGGAAGTGACTCGCCGCGACCTCGGGGGGACGGGAATGGTGCAGAAATTAGATAACAAGAATTGAAACGGCCATTGAGGAAGTGACTCGCCACGGCCTCGAGAATATGAGCAGAATATAGCAGAATATAAAAGAGAATATAAGAACAGAGATTTAAACGGCCATTGGGGAAGTGACTCGCCGCAGCCTCGAGAATATGAGCAGAATATAACAGAATATAGAGAGAGTATAAGAACAGAAATTTAAACGGCCATTGTGGAAGTGACTCGCCGCGGCCTCGATGATATGAGCAGAATATAACAGAATATAGAGAGAATGTAAGAACGGAAATTTAAACGGCCATTGGGGAAGTGACTCGCGCGGCCTCGATGATATGAGCAGAATATAACAGAATATAGAGAGAATGTAAGAACGGAAATTTAAACGGCCATTGGGGAAGTGACTCGCCGCGGCCTCGATGACATGAACGAAATATAACAGGATATAAAGAGAATATGAGAACAGAAATTTAAACGGCCATTGGGGAAGTGACTCGCCGCGGCCTCGATGAAAAGATGTGATCGCCAGGGGCCGAAAGACCCCAAAATAAGAAAGTGATCGCGCCTACCTCAAGAGCGGGAGATGGCGGGTTGCTTCTTCCTCTCCTTCCGGTCGGCCGACGGAGAGGGCTTTCCTCGGCTACCCTTGCAAAACAACGACAAACAAATGACAAGTGGCTTAGAAAGATGAATGTGTAGTATTCATATCCTTGCAATAAAAATGACAAAATAACGGGAAGACACACACCTGGTTGGTGTTATCTTTTAAACCCCTCTCGGACTCGAGTAGGAGGAAAATGAGATGATGGATGCGAGATGATGAATGCAAAAGAACTACGAAGAAAAGGAAAGAGTTGGCTTATTGGATGTGCCGGTGGTGAAATTCGGCGGAGCTCCGGCAGCGTGGGGACGACGTAGAAGCGCGGTGGATGAAGACGACCTTCCTCTCGCGAGCGTGGGCACCCGAGAAGCCGGCAGAACCTCCACCTACAAAAGACCCCACGGGTTAGAAAAATGACTCCGTAGCCTCTGGGCTCCGGCAGCCTATCAGATCACTACTTAGCTCCCCTAGAACTGAGGGGGTGGGCCTCTATTTATAGAGCTCCGGAAGGTGGAGGCGTCCAGGACCCTGGACACCTCCATCAGGGCCGAAATAATATTTTATTCTATTTTTATTGATTTTTTTGGAATACTTTTGTGGAGGCGTCCAGGGTCCCGGACGCCTCAAGCAGGTCCACCGAAAACCGACGACGGCCGCACGCGGTTCGGCACAACGCGTGGTTTTGTGAGCGGCGCCTCGTGATTCAGAAATGGGCGCGTCCAGCTGACCGGACGTCTCTATATTTGGCTTTTTTCGCACACGACAAACCGTCGTTCGGTGGCCGGCGCCCGTGAGGGAGTTGATGGAGGCGTCCACAGGCCTGGACGCCTCCAAAAATATATTATTTTATCGTTTCTTTGTCTTTTTATGATAGGGCTGGCAATTTTGATTTTTTTATTTGTTTTTATGGAGGCGTCCAGAGGCCTGGACGCCTCCATTAATTATTTTTATTTTTATTTATTTTTTTATTTTTTTTATGCCAACTGGCATTTTACACATTTTTTATTTTTGTTTTTTTATGGAGGCGTCCAGGGGCCTGGACGCCTCCATTAATATATATATATATTATTTAATTTTGGGCCCTGTGAAAATAATAACATAAATTAAAATTATGGGGGCGTCCAGGGGCCTGGACGCCCCCATTAAGACCCACCCGGGTCCTCGGATTAGGCGTCGGCAGCCGCCCGGTAGACACCCTTCTTGGTTCCGGAACCTTTTGATGCGTCTGACTGGTGTTGATGCCGTCCGAATGCCGTGATGAGACGATTCCGGATGCCGAAAAGGGCGGAAGAAGACTCAAGAAAAGGAAGTACTCAAGTGATTCGAAATGCGTAAGCCGTCGCGGGGCGTCGTATAGTAATATGAGACTTCCTCAGGAGACGTCAGGAATGGCGTGTCTACACCAGGGACCTCTGATCGTTTTGCCAAAAGGAGGACTCATACATGAAGTCCTTGAGGTGAATGAAGGGGTTGCTGGTACCATTGTATCTGCGGTACGTGGGCATTTCGGAGGGAGGAAGATGAATGACTGGGAGGATTGGCAAAGCAACCTCCGGGGTGGCTTTCACGTCCACCATTCTTCTCAGATTTTGAAACTGCTCGTCCATGCGATTGAACCTATTGAGGAGCGATTGGGCGAGCTCCTCTGGGGGTGAAGGTGGCACTTGCCATTGGGGGAGAAACTGTCTCCCGGAGACTTGAGGGGGAAACCCGGAATGAGAGGGAACTGTCGGACCACCGACAGTTGGCCCTGGCTGAAACGGTGTGTGAGGAACACCGGGAGTTTGAGATTGTGACGGGAATTGGAATGAGGGAGGTTGTTGGCTCGCTTGTCCTTGAAGCGAGGGAGACTGGATGGCTTGCGCCAATGAAGGAGATGGAATGGCCTGCACGGACTCGTGGAGAGGTGCGATAGCCGGAGTTGACTCCTGGGGCGTGGGGGAAACAGATTTCCCCTTTAGAATGGCTTGGAAGGCCCGGAGCTGTTCAGAGGTAAACTCCGTGTTGGCGAGGATGCCCAGTAAGGAAGTGATATCCTATGGCGGGGACGTGTCCCCGGTAATAACCTGCACCTCATGCGAGGGGTCATGAGAAGGACCCGAGTCCATAGCATAGACTCGCGGGTCGGCTGTCAAACCACGGCTAGGGTGGTTCTCCTCGAAAGACTCGTGAGACATGCTCACAGTTCTCCCAGAACGCAAAAACATACACTAGCAAGTAGGTAGCAGAGATTATCAAACAAGTGGATGCCTTTACGCCCTTTTTTTTGTTTTGGATTTTGATGATTTTTTTGTGTGTTTTTAGCGAGATCCGAAGTTCACACAAGATAGGGACCCTAGTTTATTTTTGTTTCACCGCCGTGTCAGCTAGGGTCTCTCGTCTCACCACGAATGAAATGACTAACTTCGGGGAACTTCAATGGTACAACCAGCCCAGTGAACGAAGAGGAGATTCTTCGATGTCGGGGACTTACGGAGGTCCCAGTGTAGGAGATTCTAGTCCGTTGAGAGGAATTCCCAAACGGAGAGTCCTTCCTTCACCGGGAAAGGGTGATCTTAAAAAAAATGAAAAAAAGGATAGAAAAGAGGAATGGATGTATGCAATGGAATGCTGACAGATATATGGAGTGGGAAAATAACAGAAATAACAAAACATATAAGAAACAAACAACGAATCACAACTGATAGTGCTGCCGTGAGCACAACGGGGGCGCGCGCGGGCGCCAAGGTGGAGAGGCACGGGTGGTGCCGAACTTGCAAGGGTAGCCGAAAGGAAGCAGTAGATGTCCCACCGTGATCGCCAATCTGTGAGCGACGTCACGCGGTTCAGAGTTCGATGGAGCGGGGAAGAGGATGCGGAGAGCGCGCGGGCTCCTCTTTTTGTTTGTTTTGCTGTTTGCTGCAACACAGAGATGAGAGAAGAGAGAGAAGGGGCCACCACGGGAGATTGCTCCGGCGGGGCGAGCGGGACAAGTATAATATAGCAAGATATGGGGTTCAAACGGCCATAGCGGGAAGTGACTCGCCGCGACCTCGGGGGGACGGGAATGGTGCAGAAATTAAATAACAAGAATTGAAACGGCCATTGGGGAAGTGACTCGCCGCGGCCTCGAGAATATGAGCAGAATATAGCAGAATATAAAAGAGAATATAAGAACAGAGATTTAAACGGCCATTGGGGAAGTGACTCGCCGCGGCCTCGAGAATATGAGCAGAATATAACAGAATATAGAGAGAGTATAAGAACGGAATATAACAGGATATAATGAGAATATGAGAACAGAAATTTAAACGGCCATTGGGGAAGTGACTCACCGCGGCCTCGATGAAAGGATGTGATCGCCAGGGGCCGAAAGACCCCAAAATAAGAAAGTGATCGCGCCTACCTCAAGAGCGGGAGATGGCGGGTTGCTTCTTCCTCTCCTTCCGGCCGGCCGACGGAGAGGGCTTTCCTCGGCTACCCTTGCAAAACAACGACAAACAAATGACAAGTGGCTTAGAAAGATGAATGTGTAGTATTCATATCCTTGCAATAAAAATGACGAAATAACGGGAAGACATACACCTGGTTGGTGTTATCTTTTAAACCCCTCTCGGACTCGAGTAGGAGGAAAATGAGATGATGGATGCGAGATGATGAATGCAAAAGAACTACGAAGAAAAGGAAAGAGTTGGCTTATTGGATGTGCCGGTGGTGAAATTCGGCGGAGCTCCGGCAGCGTGGGGACGACGTAGAAGCGCGGTGGATGAAGACGACCTTCCTCTCGCGAGCGTGGGCACCCGAGAAGCCGGCAGAACCTCCACCTACAAAAGACCCCACGGGTTAGAAAAATGACTCCGTAGCCTCTGGGCTCCGGCAGCCTATCGAATCACTGCTTAGGTCCCCTAGAACTGAGGGGGTGGGCCTCTATTTATAGAGCTCCGGAAGGTGGAGGCGTCCAGGACCCTGGACACCTCCAACAGGGCCGAAATAATATTTTATTCTATTTTTATTGATTTTTTTGGAATACTTCTGTGGAGGCGTCCAGGGTACCGGACGCCTCAAGTAGGTCCACCGAAAACCGACGACGGCCGCACGCGGTTTGGCACAACGCGTGGTTTTGTGAGCGGCGTCTCGTGATTCAGAAATGGGCGCGTCCAGGGGCCTGGACGTCTTCAAAATTTAGATTTTTTCACCCACGACAAACCGTCGTTCGGTGAGCGGCGCCCGTGAGCGAGTTGATGGAGGCGTCCAGGGGCCTGGACACCTCCAAAAATATACTATTTTTTCTTTTTCTTTTGTCTTTTATGCCAAGGCTAGCATTTTGATTTTTTTATAATTATTTTTATGGAGGCGTCCAGGAGCCTGGACGCCTCCATTAATATATATATATTTTTATTTATTTTCTAATTTTTATGCCAACTGGTATTTTACACACACACATTTTTTGTTTTTGTTTTTATGGAGGCGTCCAGGGGCCTGGACGCCCCCATTAAGACCCACCCGGGTCCTCGTCAGCGGCCGCCCGGCAGACATCCTTCTTGGTTCCGGAACCTCCTGATGCGTTCGACTGGTGTTGATGCCGTCCGAATGCCGTGACGGGACGATTCCGAATGCCGAAAAAGGCAGAAGAAGACCCAAGAAAAGGAAGCACTCGAGTGATTCAAAATGCGTAAGCCGTTACGGGACATTGTATAGTAATATGAGACTTTCTCGGGAGACGTCAAGAATGGTGTGAGCGACGTCACGCGGTTCGGAGTTCGATGGAGCGGGGAAGAGGATGCGGAGAGCGCGCGGGCTCCTCTTTTTGTTTGTTTTGCTGTTTGCTGCAACACAGAGATGAGAGAAGAGAGAGAAGGGGCCACCACGGGAGATTGCTCCGGCGGGGCGAGCGGGACAAGTATAATATAGCAAGATATGGGGTTCAAACGGCCATAGCGGGAAGTGACTCGCCGCGACCTCGGGGGGACGGGAATGGTGCAGAAATTAAATAACAAGAATTGAAACGGCCATTGGGGAAGTGACTCGCCGCGGCCTCGAGAATATGAGCAGAATATAGCAGAATATAAAAGAGAATATAAGAACAGAGATTTAAACGGCCATTGGGGAAGTGACTCGCCGCGGCCTCGAGAATATGAGCAGAATATAACAGAATATAGAGAGAGTATAAGAACGGAAATTTAAAGGGCCATTGGGGAAGTGACTCGCCGCGGCCTCGATGATATGAGCAGAATATAACAGAATATAGAGAGAATGTAATAACGGAAATTTAAACGGCCATTGGGGAAGTGACTCGCCGCGGCCTCGATGATATGAGCAGAATATAACAGAATATAGAGAGAATGTAAGAACGGAAATTTAAACGGCCATTGGGGAAGTGACTCGCCGCGGCCTCGATGATATGAACGAAATATAACAGGATATAATGAGAATATGAGAACAGAAATTTAAACGGTCATTGGGGAAGTGACTCACCGCGGCCTCGATGAAAGGATGTGATCGCCAGGGGCCGAAAGACCCCAAAATAAGAAAGTGATCGCGCCTACCTGAAGAGCGGGAGATGGCGGGTTGCTTCTTCCTCTCCTTCCGGCCGGCCGACGGAGAGGGCTTTCCTCGGCTACCCTTGCAAAACAACGACAAACAAATGACAAGTGGCTTAGAAAGATGAATGTGTAGTATTCATATCCTTGCAATAAAAATGACGAAATAACGGGAAGACACACACCTGGTTGGTGTTATCTTTTAAACCCCTCTCGGACTCGAGTAGGAGGAAAATGAGATGATGGATGCGAGATGATGAATGCAAAAGAACTACGAAGAAAAGGAAAGAGTTGGCTTATTGGATGTGCCGGTGGTGAAATTCGGCGGAGCTCCGGCAGCGTGGGGACGACGTAGAAGCGCGGTGGAAGAAGACGACCTTCCTCTCGCGAGCGTGGGCACCCGAGAAGCCGGCAGAACCTCCACCTACAAAAGACCCCACGGGTTAGAAAAATGACTCCGTAGCCTCTGAGCTCCGGCAGCCTATCGGATCACTGCTTAGCTCCCCTAGAACTGAGGGGGTGGGCCTCTATTTATAGAGCTCCGGAAGGTGGAGGCGTCCAGGACCCTGGACACCTCCAACAGGGCCGAAATAATATTTTATTCTATTTTTATTAATTTTTTTGGAATACTTCTGTGGAGGCGTCCAGGGTCCCGGACGCCTCAAGTAGGTCCACCGAAAACCAACGACGGCCGCACGCGGTTCGGCACAACGCGTGGTTTTGTGAGCGGCGCCTCGTGATTCAGAAATGGGCGCGTCCAGCTGACCGGTCGTCTCTATATTTTAGATTTTTTCACACACGACAAACCGTCGTTCGGTGGCCGGCGCCCGTGAGGGAGTTGATGGAGGCGTCCAGAGGCCTGGACGCCTCCAAAAATATATTATTTTATTGTTTTTCTTGTGTTTTTATGATAGGGATGGCATTTTTAATTTTTTTTTATTTGTTTTTATGGAGGCGTCCAGAGGCCTGGACGCCTCCATTAATATATATATATTTTTATTTATTTTTTTGTTTTTGTATGCCAACTGGCATTTTATACTTATTTTTTATTTTTTTATTTTTATGGAGGCGTCCAGAGGCCTGGACGCCTCCATTTAATATATATATATTTTTATTTATTTTTTTGTTTTTGTATGCCAACTGGCATTTTATACTTATTTTTTATTTTTTTATTTTTATGGAGGCGTCCAGGGTCCTGGACGCCTCCATTAATTTATATATTTTTTATTTAGTTTAAGCCCTGAGAAAATAAATAAAATAAAGTAAAAATATGGGGGCGTCCAGGGGCCTGGACGCCCCCATTAAGACCCACCCGGGTCCTTAGATCAGGCGTCGGCGGGCGCCCGGCAGACACCCTTCTTGGTTTCGGAACCTTTTGATGCGTCTGACTGGTGTTGATGCCGTCCGAATGCCGTGATGAGACGATTCCGGATGCCGAAAAGGGCGGAAGAAGACTCAAGAAAAGGAAGTACTCAAGTGATTCGAAATGCGTAAGCCGTCGCGGGGCGTCGTATAGTAATATGAGACTTTCTCAGGAGACGTCAGGAATGGCGTGTCTACAAATGGCGTGTCTACAGCTGCTCCGCCTTGGCGTCTGCTTTGCAAGGGAGCGACATGTAGTGGAATGGTATCGAAGTGGAGTGAAATGAAGTGGGAGCAGACTGATAAGTTGATGCCAAGGTGTGATGAGACACGCTTTTGACGTTGCTGTTTGGAATCTTTCCTGAAGTTTCAATGAGGCGACCTTGAAGAAGGTCTTTCAAATATTGACGATTGCTTGGACGGAGATCAAATAAGGGAGGGTGAGATGTGCGCTCAGGCACGAAAAGGAGACCAACTCCTCGGTGTGGAAGTACCTGGGTCATAAACCGGAGGTTTCACCTTTGGGGAGCGGTTACCAGCCAATGTGGAAGTGCTGCGGCCAAGGTGGGTCAAACAAGGTCAAAAGCAAAGGAATATCTGAGGGTCTGTCCAAGCAAGGGTCTCCTTTGGAAGAGCAACGTAGGGCTGTCTCAAGGAAACTCAGTATTTCATTCGGAGTGGAATATCTCATATTTGTAGGAATTGAAGCACAACGGCCTTCGCAATCGAATCACTTGAATGATTTTCCGCAATAAATCAAAATCCTATATGAATGCATGCTGGGTTAAAATAAAAATTTAAAACAAACTAAAATAGAAAATAGCCAAGGATAATATTGTCAACTTGTTAAGAACGGGTCAGGATACCGATCCGGTGAGCCGCCACTGGGCTGGGGCCCGTTTATCCGCGCACCAACTCACTGAATGGAACCGTCGTCCCCATGCTACCACAAGTTAACGGCCTATCCGTACAACCCAAATTCTCCCGGGATCATCATCGTTTTTGTTGAAGGGGAACTCAAATCCCAGATTCATTCGGGCCGCAAGGTCCTTGACATGTTCTAGTAGCGTAGGTATCATATACTACGATGCATGACATGGTGGGACCAACCATTGAAAGGTGGGACAGGAGACTGGCAAAGACGTCCGTTAGTAAAACCTGCACAGGCCAGCAAAGGTTAGCAACATCAGAAAGTAGCAGAATCACAGTAGAATCGCACCACAGTACAAAGGAGATCCAGACAAAATCTTGACAATGACCACTGATGTGACATGTTCCGTCCTGTAGCGATCTTCCCTTCCTATAAGAACTCCCCTTAGGCTAGTTCATTCAAATGCACCAAGGTGGGTTTTGGAAGCTTAGGAGAGGAAAGAGAGGAGAATCTAGAGATTTTCAGGATGGAAGAAGAGTCTTCCCGCGTTATGAAGAGGAGCAGGCCTAGCAGCGAGATCAGGCGACTCTCCGACCTCGAGGGTCATTTGAGTGGGACGATCATGTCGCATATGGTAAGCTGATTCTTTTCAAAAAAAATTTCACGTGAACCTTCTTCTTACTTCCTTCATTTCTTCTTTCTTTCCTCTTCCAGCCATATCCACTCTTCCCAGGCCCAAGGAAGTTTTCCAAACTGCCATGGCTTTCAAAGCTAACTTCCAATATCTCCATTGGCATGAGGGCCATACTCTCGAAGTGGCATCTGCAGGGGCTCCTTATTCACGCCAAACATTACGAGAAGATTCGTATGGACTGGGCGGCTATGGGCGCACTAGTGGAGATCTGGCATCCCCAGACCCACACTTTTATCTTCCCGACCTTCGAGGTGACCATCCTCCTCGAGGAGGTGGAACTTCTGCTCGGATTGAAGAAATTCAAGAGTGACGGGAAGGTGAAGGCTATGCGGATGCTGACACGGGGGACTTCTGAAAGCGTCCTTGGAAGCTTCATGCCGCCCGACGCAGCCCGAAAGGTCCGTACTCAAAAGGGGATCGATCTCCAAAAGCTCGCGGAGTGGGTCATGGACGCCCTGAGAGGGTCACCAGACGATGACTATTTGGAGGGAATCATGAAGGGGTTCACTATCTGTCTGGCGGGTGCTCTCTTGTTTCCTCATACCGACAACATAGTGGAGGAGGATCAACTAAGTGCCATTGCGGGATCTGGAGTGGAAAGAGGGTGGGACCCGCCAGTCCTTGCCTATCTTTACAGCGGCATTACTGCCTCGAGCATGGGTAAGCCTCCTTTTGGTTGGCACTTGTCTTGAATTGCTAGCTTGATTTGCACTTCAAATTCGACCACCGCGAGGGAATGCCAACTGCTTCGAAGCTCTTCCAACAAAGCCCGCTTCACCACATAGCCGACGTGTTTGGCTTCGGTGGTACTGTAGTGAACCGCGTTCTGTGGCTGAAGAAACGTGAAGACTGGCGGTCTCACTTCCGCACCGTGACACAAGGCTTCTTTACTTGCGCACCGGCATGTTTGCTTTCGCTAGATCTCCTCATGAGGCCTTCTCCCGAAGTTGATCTTCAACTGATCGGCGCGACCAAGTTCGTCCTTTATAATGCGCATCGGTGCTGCCTCCAGATTGGCATCCCACGCCATTCGTTCCCGCCACCGACTGGTATTGTTCCTTTGAAGAAAAGGGAGTTGGGCACTGAAGCGGACGCGAAAGAAGCGAAGGCCATTAAAGCTCCCTGGAAGACAAGTGTTGCGGGAAAGGCCTTAGCGCACGTGGTGGAAGAATGCGAGCCGTGGAGGGCTTATGTAACCGAACTGGGGAAGTTAAGGCCTAAGGCGCCTAAGCCCCTGATGTAGTTCATTCTACTTTTCTGATGGAATAAAATCTGGCAAGGATGTTTTTGACCCTTATCTCCTTAATTATTATTATCTTTTTTGTGGTTTTTTCTTTTTCTTTGTATTTGTTTCTTTTGTTTGGATTATATACATACTCTTATCTTTTTTTACTTTTATTATATATTTTTATTTATTTTTTTTAAATTTTTATTATGGGGGCGTCCAGGGGCCTGGACGCCCCTATCTTTTATTTTTTTTGATTTTTTTAAGTTTTTTGTTTTGGGGGCGTCCAGGGTCCTAGACGCCCCTAATTTTTATTTTATTATTTTTTTGATTTTTTGTTTTGGGGGCGTCCAGGCCCCTGGACGCCCCTAATTTTTTTTGAATTTTGAAAAAAAATAAAAAAGATGGGGGCGTCCAGGCGCCTGGACGCCCCAATTAAAGTGGATTGTATATATATGGGGGGGCCTCACCCTCTGCTCATTTGTACTGTTCATTCTGACGACCCAGTCACCCCAGACGACCCATTCTTAGTCTCAATGGAGCGAGGAGGATCGAGCCAGGGTCCAGCGAAGCGGAAACGACGGGCTCGTCGTCCGAGGAGGCTGAGGGATGATGCCGAGGAGGCTACTGCGGCGGAGGAGATTGCCGCGGGTGAGGAGGTTCTTCCTTTGGCCTTGGAGGCTGCAGTGGATGCTGGCGACGCGGCAGAGGACGAGCACGATCCGGTAAGCCCCTTAGACCTCCATTCTATTGGTTCACTGGGTTAAAAGGGCGGACGAGAGGCTGTGTGAAGAACGCCGGGTGTGAGGGAAGGAGGCGTCTAGGGGCCTGGATGCCTCCACATTTTCTTTTTATTTTTATTTTATTTTTTTTTATTTGTTTACGAAAATAATATAAATATAATTAAAAATAAGGAGGCGTCCAGAGCCTGGGACGCCTCCATGATAATATATATATTATTAATATATTTTTTCTTTTGGTTTTTGGGTTTTTTCTAAAAATAAAATAAAATAAAGGAAATGGAAAGGAGGCGTCCAGGGGCCTGGACGCCTCCACAAAAAATAAATATTTTAAAAAGAAAAAATAAAATAAAATGAATAAGTAGTATATACAGTGTTATTGTTTATTACTATTCATGATGCTGATGTGTTCTCTATTGGTTTTGTGGTGTGCAGGGCGTGATGAAGGGACGGATCAGCTGGTCCCTAGTGGTGGCAGCATACCGTGGGCTGCCGGACTTCCAGAGGGCGCGTGTGGACGCCATGGGCTTTGGAGCTTTCCTTAGGATCGAGCCCTTCCGGCTCGACCTTCCTCTTATCCAGGCACTGAGGGAGCGGTGGCACGCACCGAGCCGGGCGTTTCTGATGCCCTGGGGGCACATGGTGCCGACACTGGAGGACGTGGCTCGGATTACCGGGCTACGAGTTGACGGAGAGGCAGTCAGCGGGGTCACCTACCCCGACTACCGAGAGAGTGCCCTGGACCTGCTGTGGTTAGAGACGAGCGTGACTGATAGAGACAGCAGGGTAGTTGGCCGAGTGGAGATCATGGAGGCGCTCGGATTCGTCGACCCGCGCCAGCGGGTTAGCGAGACTGGAGCGGAGTTTCTGGCACGATTGGAGGGAGATGCCCGCGCAGCTTTCACCCAGGATCCGAGCGAGAGGGAGCTGGTGGATCTAGACCTTCGGAGGTTTCTTTTCTTCTTCCTGGGCCGCCTTCTGCTGGGGACGAAGGGGGATGGCATCCACTGCCGTTTCCTCGGGATCTTGGCGGATCTGGACAGAGTGGGCACTATGCGTGGGGAGCGGCTCTGCTTGCCCATTTGATTGCTGATCTCTCCCAGACTTCGGAGAAGGAGACGACAGTCAGCGGCTTCGCACCTTTTCTCCAGGTAAACATTTTATTTATGCATTCCCACAGTTAAATATGCAATTATTGTACTAATGATGTATGATGGATGCAGGTGTGGAGCTATTACTATTTCCTGATGGGGAGGGCTAGGCATGGGAACAGGAGGGCCGTGCCTCTGGCGCGGCGGTGGAGGCCGGTCGTGGTTGCAGCACCCCACGGCTACCAGCTGGCGTCACTTCGTAGGGAGCTGAGCGAGTATCCCGAGGCCATGCTATGATGCGTACGATTTTTTTTGTGTTTTTATGCATGTGACTATCATGATGTATGCATGGTGATGCAGGTGGTGTGGAGGCCCTACCTGGGCATGGGCGATGCTGGCCAGCCCTGGGTTGTAGCGGGTCTTCCTCGTTTCAGGCGGGACGTGTGGGTCCATTGCCTGAACGAGATCGAGCCGCTTCGGCTGAGGCTGGTTATGAGGACGTTGGGGCTGGCCCAGGAGTGGGTTGATGTAGAAGAGCCGGCCCGCATTGGGCGGAAGACCAAGGGGAAGGCGAAGGTTGTGGACTGGCGTACGCGCTTCCCAGCACAGTACCAGGACTGGCAGCAGGGCGGGGTCCCAGTGGTGTCCCATGTACAGGACAGTACAGATTACCTGAGACGGTACCGAGCTACGTACGGGGACCGCCTCTCCTTGGGTGGTATGGCAGGGGTAAGTGAAATGAAAATGCTTCACCTTCTATATGTATATGCATGTGGTACTAACTTACGTGCAATGCAGGATGCTCGTGATACCATGATCGCCGACCTGCGGGCCCAGTTGGCGGACGCCAGGCGACAGTTGGTGGCCATCCGACAGGAGTTGGAGATCCTGGTGAGTTTATGTGATGCATTTTTTTGTGACCTGGATTTTTGATGCTTAGCCTTTGACTGACGTTTGCCCCGTGTTTCAGCGGGCCCACCAGACAGCGGCAGCCGGGACGGCTGGTGGAGCGGGTTCCAGTTCGCGGGGCCCTCCTCCGGAGGTTTCTGCCCTCCAGGAGCAGCTGGCGTATGCGGTGGCTCGGGCTGAGGAGGCCGAGCGTGACCGCGAGGCTCGAGTGAGTGCTTGCCTGACCTTGACTCTCTTCTGGCTGCTTTCCTTCTATCACTGTTGTTCTCTTATGGTGCATGCGTGCTTTGACAGGTGGCCGAGATTCGGGAGGCCCTGGCGCGTGCTGTTCGTGCCGAGCAGGAGCGCGACGCTCGGGTGGCGGAGCGTGACGCCCGGATTGCAGAGCTGGAGGAGGAGCGTCGACGGGAGGCTGAGGAGCTCCCTCGCGACGTAGTGGATCTGCGGATCGCCCTCGAGCTGTCGAGGAGAGAGGCGATGAGGGAGAGAGAGGAGAGGGAGAGGGATAGGGAGAGCGTGGAGAGAGAGAGGGAGAGGGATAGGGAGAGAGAGAGGGAGGAGCGACAGCGGGATCAGACCGAGAGGAGGGCTCTAGAGGCCCAGCTGCTGGAGCTCCGATTGAGTCTCGGCACGGCGGAGGGGAGGCTTCGGGAGAGCGAGGAGCGGTACCAGAGGGCGAAGGAACGCGGGGCGCGACTTCGTCAGTCTGGTTCTTTTTCCATGGGCAGCTATCTGGTTTCTTCGGCCGAGGAGCGTCGTCGCGCCTTCGAGGCTGGAGTGCCACCGCAGGGCGAGGCGAGCACGGCTTCTCAGGGTTCGCAGAGGCCCCCTAGGGATCCCCGGCAGAGGAGGGAGGAGAGAGATGACCAGGAGGGTGATGGTGAGAGTTAGAGAGTTGCTTGTACACGTCACCCTTCTCACTGTATGATGTACTTTCGGCTATTATATGAAATGGAAATGGCTTTCTTGTGTTGTGTGTACTTTTCTCTCTCCCACACTTTCTTCTTTGCACTGAGTTGTCCTTCGAGGCACGCTCCACGAGACCTTGCCCTGAACAGCGGGGAACTACGCTTTTCACGGGGGGATTCTGTTTCCTTTCTCCCCTTTTGGGCGCGTCCAGGCGCGAGGACGCGTCTTAGTCCTTGAATTCAAATTTAAAGCGTCGGGTGGCCTTTCTTCTCCCGTGCCTTACCCGCAAACGAGCCCGCCTTCCGCCGAAACTCGCTTGCCCCTTTTTCGTCTTCCTCCTCTTTTGATTGATGGAGTTCGGTGGGCCCGATCATGGTGAAGGTGGAGAGGGACGAGGAACTCCTCGCCCGAGGAGGGACGCGCCAGAGCACGGAACGGCGTCCATGGAGGAGGAAGGGCCGCTTCGGGCCCCCGAGGGACCCGAGGGGCCCGATGGCGCGGGAGGAGGTGAACACGGCTCGGTGAGTGCTTGGTTTTCCCCCTCTTTGATCCATTTTGAGTTTTGAAGCAAGCCGTGCGAAGGGGGAAAGGGTTCGGCTAGTGTCGCACTTAAATGATGGACGCGTCCTAGACAGGGGACGCGTTATTTTTGACTGATGTGGGACCCCTTTCTTGGTGCAGGACATGGCAAGGACCCTGGGCCTGGCCGATGAGTGGGCGAGTGCGGACGAGCCGAGCCGCGTCAGGAGGGAGAGTCGCGGCAAGGCGAGGCTCGAGGACTGGCCCGTACGTCTCCCTGGACAGCAAGGGGGTGTACTGGTGCAGGACAGTGCCGACTTCCTGCGGCGGCAGAGAGAGAGTTACGCGGGGCTTCCCCAAGCTGGGGACACGCGTGGCATCGGCGGCTCGCGCGCCCAACTGTCAGAGACTAGGCGGCAGCTGGCCGTCGCTCAACATGAGCTGTCGCTCCTGGTAAGTTACGTGCCGCACTTTTAACTTCAGATTTTGGAGTTTCACTGACGGCCGTTGTTTATTTTGTTCCAGCGTGCCCAGCAGACAGCGACGGTGGGAGTGGCTGGCGGATCTTCCAGTTCCTCGGCCCCTTTTCTCGAGATTGCCTCCCTCCGGGAGCAACTTGCCGGTGCGGTGGCCCGCGCGACCCGGGCGGAAGAGGAGCGTGACGCCTGGGTGGCGACTGTAGCGGAGCTGCGGCATCGTGGTGAGGAGAGACCTTCTCCAGACATCCTGGAGTTAAGGGTTCTTCTGCAGATGATGAGGAGAGAGGCAGAGAGAGAGAAAGCCGAGAGAAGGTCCGAGCGACAGCGGGATCTGACCGAGAGGAGGGCCTTGGAGGCCCAAGTGAGGGAGCTCCAGCTGGGCCTTCAGGCCGTCGTGCAGAGGCTAGGAGGGATGGAGACACGCTACGAGAGAGCGCGAGAGTTCGGGGAGCGACTCCGCCAGTCCGGTCGCTTTGCCGCCAGTGGCTTCTTCGCCACGCCAGGGGAGGAGCAGCGAGTCACTGCTGCGGAGCAGGCGCCCAGAGGCGAGGCAGGTGCTACTGCACGGGGATCCCGGAGGCTTCTGAGGGACCCTCACCTCGGGGGAGAGGAGGAGAGTGCCCAGAGAGATGAGTGATGGTGAGGATTGGCGAGCTAGTGGACCCGCCACCTCTCTATGATTGTAGTGTTTGTGACAGCTTATGTAGAATTATGAATGGAATGATTTGATTTTCTGCTGCTTGTTTGTTCTTTTGTGCGTTCCTTCTTCCCTACACTTCCTTTCCTTTGCACTGTTCCCATGTGATGGGTCTGCCGAGACTCCACCCCGAGCGGAGAATCGCGTCTTGTTGTGACCATTTTCCACGGGAATCTGCCGTCGAAGTCAATAATGACGGCCCTAGTTTCTTTTCCCGAATGCTGTGTCAAATTTTGCGGACGTCCTCCAAATCATGATAGGGTATCCCTAGACAACATAGGGGCTATTCGTCGTATTCTTCGTCCAGTCAATCACCCTGTGCGCGCGGTGAAGTGACACACGGGACCGCATGGCAGGTGCCTCATTGCGAGGGCTATCATCAACAGGTGATGGAGGCAATCTTGGCCCGCACTCCTTCCGTTTCTATAAATTCTTGTCCCTTTTATTTTCCCAGGTATATCGAGAGCTAACTCGAGGAGCACAAGTTCTCACGGGAGAGGAGGAGTTCAAAATTCTGAGAGTTGGATGGAGGGCGAATCTTCCCATTCCTCGAAGAGAAGCAGGTCCAGTGGTAGTAGTTCCAGGAGGCTTTCAGACCTTGAAGGGCACTTCAGCGAAAGGGCCCAATCACAACTCGTAAGCCAAGTTTTCTTGCCCTTTTTTCCATTCTTTCTTCCTTTCTTCTGACCAAACCTCACCCCCATTCCTTGTATGTGTAGGTTGTGATGAAATCACAAATCTTATGGGAGTTGGTAGTAGCAGCGTACAGGGGCCTCCCAGATTTTCAGAAGGCGAGGCTAGACGTGATGGGATTTGGTACCTTCCTTCGGATCGAGCCGATCCAGCTCGACCTGGTCCTGATCCAAGCCTTGTGTGAGAGATGGGACCCAGTGAGTCGGGCATTCCTGATGCCCTGGGGGCACATGGTGCCCAGCTTGGAGGATGTGGTCCGGATCACAAGCCTGAAGGTAGAGGGCGAGGCAGTGACCGGAGTCACTTACGCGGACTACAGAGAAGGTGCCCAGAAGTTACTGGGTTTGGACCTAGATGGTCGAAAAACAGGTCGGTAGCTAGGGCGTCCCTCATGGATGCATTAGGGCTCACCGACACTCGTCGGCGGGACGATGAATCCTCAGAAGAGTTCATGGAAAGGATGGAAATAGGATGCCGTGCCGTGTACTGCACAGATTTCGGCGACTGGGAAAGATGCAACATAGATTTGAGGAGATTTCTCCTCTTCCTTTTGGGGAGATTGGTACTGAGCTCGAAAGGGGACGGTATCCAATGTTACTTCCTGGAGCTGCTGTCAGACCTTGAAAGAGTAGGGTATTATGCCTGGGGAGCCGCCATGCTGGCACACTTGTTTGCAGGCCTATTCCAAGAAACGGATCGTGAGATGACTGTGAGTGGTTTCACACCATTCATCCAGGTATTTTTTGGTTTTGCTTGTTTTGTATTTTTTTGTGTTTTTGCAAAGTACTGATGACCTGTGCCGAGCAGCTATGGAGCTATTATTACCTCCCTATGGGGAGAGCTCGGCATTGGCGACCCGTGGTGGTGCCGTTAGCCAGGCGGTGGGAACCCATCATGAGTGCGGCACCCCTAACCTACCAACTGATGGTGCTAAGGCGGGAGCTACAGGAGTTCCCTGCAGCGATGGTAAACTGGAGGCCCTACTCAGACATGGTCGATGCCGACCAGCCGTGGGTTCTAGCAAGTCGTGCCCGGTTCGGACGGGAACTGTGGATGCACTGCCTGAATGAAATCGAGCCGCTTCGGCTACGATTAGTTATGAGGACTTTAGGACTGGCTCAAGAATGGGTGGATTCAGCTGCGCCACCTCGTGTCGGGAGAAAGACGCGGGGACCGGCGACCTGCATTGACTGGCGCGTGCGATTCCCCGAACAGTATGAGGACTGGCAACGGGGTGGCACGATTGTAGAATCACAGGCGCGGGATAGCGAGGACTACTTGCGTCTATATAGGACAAAGTACGCAGAACGGTTCCAACCCCGGGGACTTGTGGAGGTAGGTTTCCCCTTTTCTCTTCTCTTCTTTCTCCTTTTCTTGGTTTTCTGGTGAAAATGCTGACTTGTAAGGCTGCAGGATGTCCGGGATGCCATGATAGCGAATTTACGAACTCGCTTGGCAGAGATGGAACAACAGTTGGGCGATGCCCGCGGAGCTACGAGCGCCTTGGTAGGTGTACAGTACGTTCCTAATTAAAACCCCAGATTCCAGATGTTGGCTGCTAATTCACGCGGTCGTAGCATGCCCAGATTGGCGCGGCTTCCCAGCGATGGGAGTGGGTGGTGCCTCTTCCAGCTTGTGGATTCCCACCTCAGAACTTGACTTGCTTCATGAGCAACTTGCTCACGCCACGCAGCGTGCTGCGGAGGCAGAAGGGATGCTCTCTATACAGGTAAGAGTCTCAGTGTTGAGTTCTCCTTGTTTATGCCTTATCGTGTATCTGAGATGGTACACTTGGCAGGAAAAGGAGACGGAAGAAGCGCTTGCCAAGCTGCGCAGAAGGAGGCTAGGATAGCAGAACTGGAGAGGGAACTGCGGCGTCATCTGATGACGACTCCTCTAGGGATGCCGTAGAACTGAGGATCACTCTCCAGTTGGAGAGGGAAGACCGCGAGAGAGAACGTGCAGAGAGAGAAAGAGACGCAGAGAGAGAAAGAGCCAACAGATTGACTGAAAGGGAGGAACGAAGGGCCATGGAGGCCCAACTATTCGAACTCCGAATCAGCCTTGGTCTTGCTGAACAGTGGCTGAGAGATGGTGAGGAGCGCTACCGAAGAGCACGAGAGCGTGGCTTTCGTGTTGGTAGCTTCTCTGCTGCTTCCGTGGATCAACGCCGGGATGTGGGAATAGGAAGGGGAGTACAGAGCGGTAGGAGTACCGCTTTTCGTAGTTGGGTAGCACCTTTAGAGCGTTTTGCCCGGAGAGTAGTGGGACGAGTAATGCAGAGAGAGAGGGCGGAACTTGATGTAATTTTTTTGGTTTTTGGAATAAAATACAAGGTTCGGTTTGTTTGTTTTTCACCTTTGCTTCAGTTGCCTGAATCCCTGCACATATCACTGAAACAAACAAATCAGAATTTCTGTTCTGACTTGGCCCCTTGCTCAATAAGCAAATGGTCACTGTGACTGTCCTTGATAACTGGTCAAGGGGCCAAGCCTTTATTTAACGAAGGCAAGGGAAAGATGAGGTGATGATAAATGCGACAGGCAAGCACACGAATGCAAGCGGTATTAAAGTGAGATGCTGCACGCAAATGCAATCATGCAAAATTGATTTGTTTTCTTTTTTATATTTGGCATTTTTTTTTTTTATAAAAAAGATTTTTTTGTTTGCAAATATGTACATTTTCTCTTTTCCATTTTTTTTGTTCTTTTATCATTTCAATTTTTTTGTTGCTAACGCCCGGCAAGCACCCAAATGGCACCTAACCTACGTGAGAACAGGGGTTTCTTACTAACCTCCCAGGTATCCTAAGTGCACATCTAGGTTGATTTGGGCCTCTAGACCCCTCGAATGACGATCCCGCCGGCTAAGACTTACCCTGATGACAATACCGTCATGCCATGCTTAGGCTCCCAGTCGCTTCCGACCACAGGGATTCACCCAAAAGGTGTTTGAGGTAAATGATTTGCCCGACCCGGGTCTGTTTCCTCACAACTCTAGATGGTATATGATGGAACACCCTGGAACCCTAATGACCAACCGCGCGACGCTGACCCGGAATCAGACGCCGTCGCACCCATAGGTGACGCGCTTGCATTGGCCTAAGCCCGAGGTTAAACAAGAAGACATCAAGGTGGTAAACAGGGGTCTTGACTAGCCAGAAACACGGAGACTCCTTCGCAGCGATAGCTTTTGCTTTTCAAAGTAGGCAACCAAATGTGTATATTAAAATAAGGTCGCAGACCCTGGCAGTTTTCACCTTTCAGAAACTCCATCGAACCTTCATCTTTAGAGGGAGAAGGAAGAGTGTAGGGGATAAACCTCCTGAGAGGACCGGCAAAGCCGTTAACCCGGCGAGCGAATAAGGGCCCATTAACTCTTTCCTTTCGGACAACTTCGGACCAAATCTCGAGCATTTACATTCCACGGCCCCTTTTGTGGATTCAGACTTTTGCTTTGAGGGGTTCCGTTTATCGCAACAGGCACGGTCACGACCAGGCTTTTCTCTTGATTTTGATTTTGTATTTCTTTTTGTGAGGGAGATATAGTCGTTTGACGTTTGTGGGCTCCCTTTTCGTATGCCTGCGGGGACACTGCCCTCTTCTCGTGCTCTGATCGATGCTCGAGGAAATGGATCCTACTCTTGCCTTTGGGGTTTGAGTTTCGGTTTCTCATGCTCAGCGTTTTAAGGGCGCCGACTGTCTCATTTGGTCGAAGAGAAAAGAATAAAGATTACAGCTTCCGGAGATCTTCTGGGTGGGGCCCCACCGTAGGTGATGCTACCGACTTTTTTGAGTAAAATACATAAGTGAGCACCTTCCTTCGAGCGAGCATAGGCTGACGTGGCCGGACAGGGATCTCCACGGTTCTGGCAAACCAAGACCCGGTGCCTACCAAGCCTTAATGGGTCCTATCCTAACATGAAGGTTAGATGCAGGGACTTAACTACATGGTGACTGCCAGGCATCGGCATTTTGAATTTTCCATATTTTTAGTGGTTTTCAATATTTCTTTGTTTTTGATGTTTTTATCTTTTCATCACTTTTTTTTTGTTTGTTTTGTGCTAAGGGTAGTATTTCTTAAGATAAAGCCCATTCCAAGGGTGGGATAACTCGGTCCCTTCGGCGTTGATTAGCTTGTAGGCGTTGCCAGGGTACACGGCTTGAATTACAAATGGTCCTTCCCAATTGGGTTGGAGCTTAGAACGCGGCCCTCCAGGTTTGACAAAAATTCTTTTTACGACCATCTCACCGACTTTGAATTTTCTCTCAACGACTTTCTTTTGGTAAAAGCGAGCGAGTCTATTTTGATACACACGCGCGTGTTCGGCAGCGGCCAGTCGCTTCTCATCCAAGAGTTCCAACTGGGCGAGGAGTGAATTACGACGATCGTCGAGGGGAAATTCCTCGTCCAATTGTACCCTGAGAGAAGGGATCAGAGTCTCATACGGGACTACCGCTTCCATACCATAAGTAAGGGCAAATGGAGTCTGCCCGGTGGGGGTACGGATTGAAGTGCGATAGGCCCATAGAGCTTCGATAAGCTTTTCTGGCCAGTCTGAAAACTTACTAGACTCGCAGGTTTTTTTGATGATTTTGAGCAATGTTTTATTGGTGGCCTCCGCTTGGCCATTACCTTGTGGGTAATAAGGCGATGAATGATGCAATGCAATTGCGTACCTTTTGCAGAGGTCCTGTAGGTCCTGAGAAATGAACTGTGGCCCATTGTCGGTGACGATCGTGCTTGGGACGCCGAATCTGGCGAGGATGTTCTTCATGATGAACTTGCAGACTGTTGACGCCTTGATTTCCGCGTAAGCTTCGGCTTCGGCCCATTTGGTGAAGTATTCCGTCGCAGTAAGGATGAAAGATTTCTGCTTGGTGAGGGAATTGGGATCACCTAGGGGACCAATGATGTCGAATGCCCACATGGAGAAAGGCCACGGGGAGGATATTGGATGAAGTGAGGAAGATGGTGAATGGATTTTATCGGCGTGAAGTTGACACTTGACACACCTACGGACATAGACAGCACAATCTTCTTCCATAGTGGGCCAGTAAAAGCCTTGCCGAATGATCTTCTTGGCGAGCATCTGACTATTCACGTGGCCACCGCACACACCCGAGTGCGTCTCCTCTACACATTTCCAAACCTCATCGTCACCAAGACATCTTAACAGAATACCAGTAAGGCTCCTCCTATAGAGTAGACCTCCAACCAAAGTATATTTCTGAGCCACCCTTCTTATGGCTTTCTTGTCCTCTGTGGTGGCCCCTTCAGGATAAGACTGATCTTGGCAGTATTTGACAATTTCATAGAACCATGGTTTCTCTTCATCAGCCAGTTCTTCTTCGGCCTCTGCCAACATGATTTCCCTCTTCTCAAGGATATCTTCCTGCAGGATCTTCCTTGCTATCCTGTCTTTGATATTTACGTAGGAAGCATCATCGATTGCAGGGGCGTGAAGTTTATAGATGGAAATGGACTTAAACCATCTTCCTAGAGGGAACCTTATGGATGATGCCAACGAGGCGAGGGCATCGGCGAGAATATTCTGATGACGAGGGACATGAACAAAGATCAGTTTGGTGAATAGTTTGGCAAAGGCAGCAGTGAGTTCTTGGTATGGCTTGAGTTTGGGATCGCGAGTGCGATATTTAGTGAGCACCTGGCGAAGGATGAGTTGACTATCACCTACGACTCGCAACTCAGTGATACGAAAAGAATGAGCGAGTTCTAGGCCAGCTAGAAGGGCTTCATATTCAGCTATATTGTTGGTGACTGGAAATTTGAGCTGGTATGCCAATGGGAATGTGAGGCCTTCAGGCGACAGGAGGGCGATGCCGATTCCTCTCCCTTGAGAATTCAGAGCTCCATCAAAATATAGCGTCCACATTGGCTCATCTGATTGGTTGATGGACATTAGTTCCTCATCTGGAAACTCTGATTGGACGGGATCGAACTTGGGAAGAGGATGGTGAGCGAGATGCTCGGCTATGGCATAGCCTTTAATCGCCTTTTGCTGGATGTAGGTGATGTCGAACTGAGAGAGAAAACTTTGCCAGCGTGCTAGCCTATCCGTAAGGACGATTTCTCCAGAAGGAATTTGATAGGATTCATTCGAGCAATCAAGTGGACCTCGTGAGCCAAGAAGTAGTGCTTCAATTTCTGCACTACCCAAACGAGGGCAGCACAGGTTTTCTCCATGCCGGTGTACTTCTGCTCACAGGGATTGAGAAGTTTGGACAAGTAATAGGTTGCCCGTTCCTTGCCTTCTTCATCAGCTTGTGCGAGGACGGCTCCTACGGAGTCATCCAAGACTGAGACGTAAAGGATCAGAGGTTTTTCCGGTTTGGGTGGAATGAGAACGGGTGGACTAGCCAGATATTCCTTTAACCCTTCAAAAGCTTTCTGACATTTAGAATTCCAGTGGAATTCTACTCCTGGCTTGGTCAACTCGTAGAGAGGTCTACACCTTTGTGAATGTTGGGACACAAACCGACGAATAAACTGCAACCTCCCGATTAAACCTCGGACTTCCCTCAAATTCTTGGGAGGCGGCATATCCCTGATAGCCTTGGCTTTGTCGGGATCTATCTCGATCCCTCTTTTGCTCACAATGAACCCCAGCAATTTACCTGACGACACACCAAACACACACTTCTTCGGGTTCATTTTCAGTTGGAACTCCCTTGACCTCTGCAAGACCTTAGCCAAAACTTCTGGATGTTCCATCCTGGTCCTTGATTTTACCAATAAGTCATCCACATACACTTCCAGATATATGTGCATCATGTCATGAAATATGGCCATCATCGCTCTTTGGTAAGTAGCTCCAGCATTCTTTAATCCGAACGGCATGACCACGTAACAATATGTTCCCCAAGGGGTAGTGAATGACGTCTTTTCCTGATCCTCTTCTGCCAAACGAATTTGATTGTATCCTGAAAATCCATCCATGAAAGAGAGGGTTTCGTAGCCTGCCGTGTTATCAATCAGCACATCAATGTGAGGTAAGGGAAAATCATCCTTTGGACACGCGCGGTTAAGGTCCCGGAAGTCGATGCAAATCCTGACTTTCCCATCTTTCTTCATGACCGGGACAATGTTCGCCACCCATTGAGGATAAAGAACGACTCTAATGAACCTGGCTTTGTGGAGCTTATCGACCTCTTCTTTCATTTTCAAAGCCATCTGAGGGTGGAAACGCCTTAACCTTTGTTTTACCGAGATGGACCCTGGTTTTAGGGTTAAACGGTGTTCGACCAAGGTTGAATCCAGACCCGGCATATCCTCGTAGCTCCATGCAAACGTGTCCTTATATTCCTTGAGAACCTCAATTAATGCCTCTTCTTCAGAGGGTGGTAGGTTGTCACTTATGAGGATGATCCTAGGGTCTTCCTCAGTTCCCAAGTTGACTTCTTTGGTGGATTCTTCTACGGCGGTTGACGGCTCGTCGAATCTCCTCATTCCACTAGCGTATGCGCCCGCCGCATCCTCATATTCTTCACCCTCATCTTCAGTGGGGCATTCTTCATCCGTGATCTCGTAGACTCCATACCCTTCATCAGATGCACAGTCGCCCTCGCATTCTATTTCGGGTAGCTGGATGGGATTTTCTAACAACTGGGGGATGGCAAGAAGGGCCTGACACCTGGCGGCCAAATCCAGAAGGAATCGACGAGGGATCTGCCTACCCTTGGATTTCTTCCTAGGTACTACCCTTGGCCTATCATTCCTAGATTGACTGACAATATTTACAGAAGAAGAGGAAGACGAAGAGGATGGTGTAGAATGTACAGGAGAAGACCCCTCAGAGGAGGGGTAGAAAAGGTCGCTCATCGGACCTTGGACGGGTGGTCCGCAAGGCGGTACGCACCCGTGGGAGATGTAGGAGGTTTCCTCAACGAAGATGTGTTGTTGGGGAGTTTGAAAATTGACGTTTTTTTTTCGTTTTCATTTTTAATGACAAAGCAGTGAAAAGAGATTGGAGGAGAGAGGAAAGTGGTTATGGCTAGAGGATTGTGAGGCTCATAGAGCAGATCATGGTTGAAGACCTGGCGCGGGTTGAAAAGCCCGCGTAGGTATGTAAGCAAAGAAGGGGACCTGGGAAGATCATCAGACAATTGTCTGGCCCAGGAAGAAGATATCAGCAAAGGCTGAGACGAGTGGATGGAGAAGATGGCGGCTAATGAGCCGTCGACGGCAATGTTGAGGACGGATGAAGATCCGTCGATGACAGAGTCCTTCTGGCGAGGACGAGGATAGTTTGGAACCTTGGCAAGAGTGGTAATATTCTCTGGTATTTCGGAGATCAATGGTGGTCCTTCAAGCTGCGGAGACGAGAACATCCTTTCCAGTGCAACGGAAATGTCCCGTATGTCGAACCATTTGTCCCACTCGCATTCCGGATCTTTGATCTTGCCTCTTTTGGTGATCCTCGGACATTTTTCAGCCAAATATACAGCATGTGATCCCCCATATGCTTCTCGTGGGTGATCCCCCATCTGAACAACGGGCCCTCTGTTGAAGTGGTTTGATAGAGTCCACGTGAGGGGCTTCCAATCTGCCTTGAACGGTCCTTTGAAGCCTAGGCCAAACCTGCGGTTCGGCCTAATTTCCTTTGGCGGTTTGAGCATACCCTGTAACTGTGCGCCCAGACCTTTTCCTTGTTGATAGCCGATGTTCCTCATAATCTCCCAACCTTTGGAGTGAAAAGGGAGACATGATGTTGTGGTTGCCCTGACCGGCTCCTTTGGTGCTAGTGGAACATGAGATGGATCACGTACGTCCAGCAGTGACAATATGGGCCGATGAGACGGCCAAACAGAAGGCAGAGAGGTGTTGATAGCATCCACTGTGTGAAGGACAGGTGTACTGACCACTTTAATAATTCTCCCATTGTAAGGAAACTTCAGGCACTGATGGTTGGTGGAAGGCACAGCGTCCATGGCTTCGATGTAAGGGCGACCCAGTATAGCCTTGAATGTGGGGTCCATGTCGAGGACATGGAATTCCGTGGGAATTGACATGGGGCCTAGTTCTGCCTTCAGAATAATCATCCCCTGCGGCGGCCTTTTGCTATTGTCATAAGCCGTGACCGTGATCGAGGAAGGTCTTATTTGTTCCTCGTTGACCCCACACAACTGAAGAGTGCTCATGGAGATCACATTTATGGATGCACCCGTGTCCACAAGACACGGGTTTATGGATACCCCATTAATTTTTATTGAAATGCACAATGCATATTTCCGAGCTTCCTTGGGAGCGAGCTCGTAGTTGTGAAACATGATGGCTGGTTGTGTGTCTGTTGGGGTCAGGACGGTCGAAATCTTCTCCACGGGAGGTCTTCATTAACCATGACCTTTTGAAGATATTCCATCAAGGCTGCCTGGTGGGATGTGGATCTTTGAAGTAGCTCTAGGATGGAGATCCGAGCAGGTGTCTTGTCCAAGTGTTTCAATAGATCATACTGTGTTCCAGGGATAGCTCTTTCTGGTTGTTCTGCATCATCCTTCTCTGGCTGAGATTGCTCGGGATTCTGACTGTTGTGGGGGAAAACCCTGTGGAAAATCCTTCCACTCAGGAGCACCATTGCCTGCGGCTTTTGTACCTCTATGGGGGTAGCAGTGAGTTTTAACAGGGGTTTGAGGGGTAGTAGTGGAGGAATGGTTGATGAAGCAGGGGTGATGACGGGAGCAGGGATTCTGATGAGGGGTTTGTTAGGTGGCGGCATGGTGGAGGTAGAGGGGATATTGCGCGGATTATGAAGGATAAGGGGTCTAGAAGGTGGCGGTGGAGACGAAGTAGAGTGGGTAGGGTTTGAAGCGGGCAATGATTTTGAGGTGGGTGATGGTTAATGAGTGGTTTTGAAGGCATTAGTGGTGATACGGTGGAGAAAGACGGGGTTATGTATGGTTGACGGATGATAAGGGGTTTAGAAGGCGTAGGGGTAAATGTGGTAGAGGTGGATGGTAAAGTGGGGGAGTGAGAGAAGATGAGAGGGTGTGAAGGCGTAGTGGAGAGTGTCGGTTGATAGGAGGTCGGGGTGCGGATGAGAGGGCGTAATGGTAGTGGAAATGGTGATGGTGATACTGACGCGGGTTGATGAGAGAGAGGTGCTACCCGGGCAAGGTGAGGGGGTTGCATGACGATAGGGTTGGAGGTAGAAAGAATGGAGGTACTTTCCTGGTGCCACACCTGCTCTCTCCCGACTTCCGGGAAGGAGGAGATGGGGTTAACCTGATGATTGGGCTGTTGGTGCTCTGGTAATGGATTCTGGATTATGCCCATGTCGGGCTGTTGTTGTGGGGCCTGCTGAGCCTGCTGTTGTTGTTGTGGTTGCTGTTGCTGTTGCTGTTGTAACTGCTGCTGTGGCCTATGAGGGGGTCTCCTAGCCTTGAGAGCCGCGACGTATCGTCTCATCTCATCCCAATCTATTTGATGTTCATCATTCATATCATGGATGTAATCTTTGAAATGGAAGCAGTAATCTACTGTGTGTCCCGGCTGCCTGTGGTAGACGCAGTATTTGGAGGTATCAACATTGGGTGGCCACGCGGGCCTTTCTCTGGGTAGGGCGAGTTGGTTTGATGCCATGAGGGCATTAAAAATGTCTGCTAAGGTTTCCGGCAATGGTGGATAGTAGGCTCTCTTGGGACCGAGCGGCCTCCTTTGTTGCTGTTGGGGACCATAGTTCCCCGGGGGTGGAACTTGGTTGTACTGAAGTGGTGGTTGTTGTTGCTGAGGTTGTGGTTGTTGTTGCTGGGGTTGGCGTAATGGAGGCATATTATCCTGGGGTGGATTATTTTGGGGTGGAGGACGAAGAGGGAAAGGACCCGGTTGAAGGGGAAGTCGGGGCATTTGTGGAGGCCTTGGGTTGACTGCATAGTTGGCATTGTTGACCGCACTGACTTGCTCATTTGTCACGACCCCTTCTGTGGCTCCGCCCGGGACACCAGCGCCTGTCTTTCTGACCACTTTGGGCTTCGGCGACTCAAACATGTTCATGATGGGGGAGTCTTTTAGCTGGGTTTGGATGTACCGGGCCCTTTCATAGAGTTCCTCCATTGTAGTAAGTTTATTCATGGCCAGGACATGTCTGAACTGTGGGGTTGCATTAGACACAATCATCTTCACTTGTTCGGGCTCGGAGAGGGTATCCCTTATTCTTTCCGCCAGAGACCTCCATCTATCAGCATATCGGACAAAATCCTCGTCGGGTTTCATCTTTTCGGCCACTAGGTCGGTAATGGAGAGTGAGGGACCGACCCTATCCCTATATTTCTGCAAGAACCTTCTCTGGACTATTTCAAAATTCTCGGCCTCGCGGGGCTCCAGAGAATAGAACCACTCAAGCGCAGGACCATCCAATGATCTCCGAAAGAGGTATGCCAGGGACCTTTGATCATTTTGCCAATAGGAGGACTCATACATGAAGTCCTTGAGGTGAATGAAGGGGTTGCCGGTACCATTGTATCTGCGGTACGTGGGCATTTCGGAGGGAGGAAGATGAATGACGGGAAGGATTGGCAAAGCAACCTCCGGGGTGGCTTTCACGTCCACCATTCTTCTTAGATTTTGAAACTGCTCGTCCATGCGATTGAACCTATTGAGGAGCGATTGGGCGAGCTCCTCTGGAGGTGAAGGTGGCACTTGCCACTGGGGGAGAAACTGTCTCCCGGAGACTTGAGGGGGAAACCCCGAATGAGAGGGAGCTGTCGGACCGCCGACAGTTGGCCCTGGCTGAAGCGGTGTGTGGGGAACAACGGGAGTTTGAGATTGTGACGGGAACTGGAATGAGGGTGGTTGTTGGCTCGCTTGTCCTTGAAGCGAGGGAGACTGGATGGCTTGCGCCAATGAGGGAGATGGAATGGCCTGCACGGACTCTTGGAGAGGTGCGATGACCGGAGTTGATTCCTGGGGCGTGGGGGAAACAGATTTCCCCTTTAGAATGGCCTGGAAGGCCCGGAGCTGTTCAGAGGTAAGCTCCGTGTTGGCGAGGACGCCCAGTAAGAAGAGATATCCTGTGGTGGGGACGTGTCCCCGGCAATAACCTGCACCTCATGCGAGGGGTCATGAGAAGGACCCGAGTCCATAGCATAGACTCGCGGGTCGGCTGACAAACCACGGCTAGGGTGGTTCTCCTCAAAAGACTCGTGAGACATGCTCACAGTTTTCCCAGAACGTAAAAACATACACTAGCAAGTAGGTAGCAGAGATTATCAAACAAGTGGATGCCTTTACGCCCTTTTTTTGTGTTTTGATTTTGATGATTTTTTTGTATTTTTAGCGAGATCCGAAGTTCACACAAAATGGGGACCCTAGTTTATTTTTGTTTCACCGCCGTGTCAGCTAGGGTCTCTCGTCTCACCACGAATGAAATGACTAACTCCGGGGAACTTCAATGGTACAACCAGCCCAGTGAACGAAGAGGAGATTCTTCGATGTCGGGGACTTACGGAGGTCCCAGTGTAGGAGATTCTAGTCCGTTGAGAGGAATTCCCAAACGGAGAGTCCTTCCTTCACCGGGAAAGGGTGATCCTCAAAAAATGAAAAAAGGATAGAAAAGAGGAATGGATGTATGCAATGGAATGCTGACAGATATATAGAGTAAGAAAACAACAGAAATAACAGACATATAATAAACAAAGAACCAATCAAAACTGACGTGCTGCCGTGAGCACAACGGGGGCGCGCGCGGGCGCAAGGTGGAGAGGCACGGGTGGTGCCGAACTTGCAAGGGTAGCCGAAAGGAAGCAGTAGAGGTCCCACCGTGATCGCCAATCTGTGAGCGACGTCACGCGGTTCGGGGAAGAGCGGAGAAGACGCGGAGCGCGCGGGGCTCCTCTTTTTTTTGGTGTTTGTTTGCTGCAACACAGAAATAAGAGAAGAGAGAGAAGGGGCCACCACGGGAGATTGCTCCGGCGGGGCGAGCGGGACAAGTGTGATATAGCAAGATATGGGGGTTAAACGGCCATAGCGGGAAGTGACTCGCCGCGGCCTCGGGGGGACGGGAATGGTGCAGAAATTAAATAACAAGAATTGAAACGGCCATTGGGGAAGTGACTCGCCGCGGCCTCGAGAATATGAGCAGATAATAAGATGACAGAATATAAAGAGAATACAAAGAGCGGGAATTTAAACGGCCATTGGGGAAGTGACTCGCCGCGGCCTCGAGAACATAAACAGATAAGAATATAACGTATAAGAACGTGAATTTAAACGGCCATTGGGGAAGTGACTCGCCGCGGCCTCGAGAATATGAGCAGAATATAACAGAATATAAAGAGAATATAAGAACGGAAATTTAAACGGCCATTGGGGAAGTGACTCGTCGCGGCCTCGAGAACATGAATAGATAAGAATATAACATATAAGAACGAAAATTTAAACGGCCATTGGGGAAGTGACTCGCCGCGGCCTCGAAAACAAGATGTGATCGCCAGGGGCCGAAAGGCCCCAAAATAAGAAAGTGATCGCGCCTACCTCAAGAGCGGGAGATGGCGGGTTGCTTCTTCCTCTCCCTCCGGCCGGCCGACGGAGAGGGCTTTCCTCGGCTACCCTTGCAAAACAACGACAAACAAATGACAAGTGGATTAGAAAGATGGAGGTGTAGTATTCAAATCCTTGCGATAAAAATAACGAAATGATGGCAAGACACACACCTGGTTGGTGTTATCTTTTAAACCCCTCTCGGACTCGAGTAGGAGGAAAATGAGATGATGGATGTAAGAAGTGTATAAGAAAAGGCGCCCTTATGAAGGGGGATAGGGGATGCAAGATGATGAATGCAAAAGAACTACGAAGAAAAGGAAAGAATTGGCTTATTGAATGTGCCGATCGTGAAATCCGGCGGAGCTCCGGCAGCGTGGGGACGACGTGGAAGCGCGGTGGATGAAGACGACCTTCCTCTCGCGAGCGTGAGCACCCGAGAAGCCGGCAGAACCTCCACCTACAAAAGAACCCACGGGTTAGAAAATGACTCCGTAGCCTCTGGGCTCCGGCAGCCTATCGGATCACTTCGAAGCTCTCCAGAACTGAGGGGGTGGGCCTCTATTTATAGAGCTCCGGAGGGTGGAGGCGTCCAGGACCCTGGACACCTCCATCAGGGCCGAATTAATATTTTATTCTATTTTTATATATTTTTTTGGAATACTTTTGTGGAGGCGTCCAGGGCTCCGGACGCCTCAAACAGGTCCACCGAAAACCGACGACGGCCGCACGCGGTTTGGCACAACGCGTGGTTTTGTGAGCGGCGCCTCGTGATTCAGAAATGGGCGCGTCCAGTTGACTGGACGTCTCTATAATTTGGATTTTTTCACACACGACAAACCGTCGTTCGGTGGCGGCGCCCGTGAGAGAGTTGATGGAGGCGTCCAGGGGCCTGGACGCCTCCAAAAATATATTATTTTTTATTTTTATTTGTCTTTTGTGCCAAGGCTGGCATTTTGATTTTTTTATAATTGTTTTTATGGAGGCGTCCAGGGGCCTGGACGCCTCCATTAATATATATATATTATTTATTTTTTTTGTTTTTTATGCCAACTGGCATTTTACACACACATTTTTTATTTTTATGGAGGCGTCCAGGGGCCTGGACGCCTCCATTAATATATATATTTTTTATTTAGTTTTGGGCCCTGAGAAAATAAATAAATAAAATTAAAAATATGGGGGCGTCCAGGGGCCTGGATGCCCCCATTAAGACCCACCCGGGTCCTCAGATCAGGCGTCGGCGGCCGCCCGGCAACACCCTTCTTGATTCCGGAACCTCTTGGTGCGTCTAACTGGTGTTGATGCCGTCCGAATGTCGTGACGGGACGATTCCGAATGCCGAAAAAGGTAGAAGAAGACCCAAGAAAAGGAAGCACTCGAGTGATTCGAAATGCGTAAGCCGTCGCGGGGCGTCGTATAGTAATATGAGACTTTCTCAGGAGACGTCAAGAATGTCGTGTCTACCCCTGTCACAATAACCACATTTATACTCATATCAGAGAACTTCCTCGGCAGGCTAGAGGAGCCCTCAGAGTGGACATGGCAGGCCTTCCTGTTATTCGGAATTGTAACAGACTATTTTTGGGTTGTAGATAGAATTCATGGCTGTATATGGGTATTGACAGGGGCATGCCCCGCTGATCTTGTTTTCTTTACAAAAAGCAATAAAATTCTCTTGACCACAATGTATGTCTAGGGGAGTGAGAACATCATTCCCTGCTGGGGGATGGTGCACTTGACTGGACCCGACACTGTTGGTTGGTGCTTATAAAAAGAAATCAATAAAATACAGCTCAAAAACCCCTTTGCCTACATGATCTCTCAAGAAATAGTGCCGAATGTCTATATGCTTGGTCCTAGAGTGTTGAATAGGATTTTTAGATAGACTAATTGCACTTGTATTGTCACACAAAATTGGAACACACTTTATTTCAATATCCAAATCAAGCAATTGATTTTTGATTCAAAGTACTTGGGCTTTACAACTTCCTACGGCTACATACTCAGTCTCGGCCGTTGAGAGAGCTACTGAATGTTGTTTCTTCGAGGCCCATGAAACTAGGCAACCACCAAGAAACTAACAGTACCCGCTAGTATTTTTCCGAACAACAATGCAACCAGCATAATCGGCATCGGTATATGCAATCAAATCAAAAGAACTGTCGATCGAAAATCACAAGCCAAAGTCTAGTGTGCCAATCAAATATAAAAAAATCCGTTTAACAGCCATCTGATGTGATTCTTTTGGACACGATTGAAAGCGAGCACACAGACACATAATATACTGAATATCAGGGTGACATGCTGTTAAATAAAGTAGTGATCTGATCATACCTCGAAATAGTGTAGGATCTATTGTTTTACCATTTTCATTTTTGTCCACCTTCGTGGTTGTGGCCATCGGAGTTGATATGGGTTTTGCTTCTGCCATCCCGTATTTTTTCAACAGCTCCACTGTGTACTTGGCTTGGTTTATGAAGATGCCTTCGGGCGTTTGTTTTACCTACAATCCAAGAAAGAAGGTTAGTTAACCCAGTAGACTCATTTCAAACTCTCCTTGCATTATTCTTGTAAATTCATCACATAAAGCATTGTTAGTAGCTCCAAAGATTATGTCATCAACATACACTTGAACTACCAATATATCTTTACCTGATTTCCTTTTGAAGAGTGTTTGATCAACCTTACCTCTTTTGAACCCATTTTCAGTCAGAAATGAAGTAAGCCTTTCATACCATGCCCTTGGTGCCTGCTTGAGCCCGTACAACACCTTCTGGAGCTTGTACACATGTCGTGGGTGCTTGGAATCTTCAAAGTATGGATGTTGTTATACAAAAACATCATCTTTGATATACCCGTTAAGAAAGGTAGATTTAACATCCATTTGAAACAGTTTGAAGTTCAATGAGCAAGCAAACGACAATAAAATTTGGACTGCTTCTAGCCTAGCAACCAGGGCAAAAGACTCATCAAAATCAATCCCCATCTCCTGGCTATACCCCTTGGCTACAAGTCGGGTCTTATTCCTAACAACGACACCCATATCATTCAGCTTGTTTCTAAAGACCCATCAGGTTCCTATTACGGGTTGATTTCTAGGACGTGGCACAATAGTCCACACTTTGCTTCTTTCAAACTGGTGCAACTCTTCATGCATAGCCTGGATCCAGAAATCATTTTGCAAGGCATCATCAATGTCCTTAGGCTCCTCTTGAGGAATTAAGGCAATTAAATCCTCCTCTTCTACCTGCCTTAGAGAAGATCTAGTTCTTACCCCGTCTTCAGGATTACCTATGATGTTTTTAGCGGGGTGATCTTTCAGAAGAGTGGATGATATTGGCAAATCCGGGTATTGCACTTGCTGCTCTTGAAGTGTTTCAAATAAGGGATCCTCGTCTTCTTCCCTCTTGTTGGATCCACCTTCAGTTGGCTCCTTTTTGGCCTTGACATCATTCGGGCTTTTGGAATCTTCATCTGCATTCACAATTTGAACATAATGGTTTGTTAGTTTTAATTCAGATTCATCAAACATCACATGAGGGCTTTCTTCAACAACTAAAGTCCTCTTATTGAACAATCGGTAGGCTCTAGAGTTAAGTGCGTAACCTAGAAAAAGTCCTTTGTCACTTTTCTCATCAAACTTTTCTAGATTAGTCTTACCATTGTTCAAGATGAAGCATGAGCATCTAAAGGGTTTAAGATAAGAAATGTTTGGTTTCGAACCCTTCTACAGCTCATAAGGAGTTTTCTTTAGGATAGGCCTTACCATTGCCCTGTTGATGATGTAACATGATGTACTTACTATCTCAGCCCAAAAGTATTTGGATAGGGAGTTCTCACTTAACATGGTCCGCGCCATGTCTATCAGTGTTCTATTTTTCCTCTCCACCACTCCATTCTGTTGAGGCGTCCTTGGTGATGAAAAACTGTGCGTGTATCCTTACTCTTCACAGAACTTGCTGAAATCATGATTCTCAAACTCTCCACCGTGATCACTTTGAATGGTAGTGATAAGATTACCTCTATCATTCTGAACTTTCCTGCACAAAACTTGAAATTCCATCGCAGCATCATTTTTATTGGCTAAAAAGAGCACCCATGTAAATCAGAATAGTCATCAACAATCACAAAGCCATAGGATTTTCCTCCTAGGCTAGAGGTCCTAGTTGGACCAAAGAGATCAAGGTGCAACAATTCCAACGGCCTAGCAGTAGAAATAATGTTTTTATTTCTGACAGAAATTTGTGTTTGCTTGCCTTTTATGCAAGCTTCACATATTTTATCACTTTCAAATTTTAATTTTGGCAATCTATTCACCAAATCATATCTAGACAATTTGGAGATTACTCCAAAACTAGCATGACCTAATCTACGGTGCCATAGCCATGCATTTTCATGATTGTTAGCTACCAAGCAAAAATCATCACAAGAGACATTATCAATATCAACAGTATAGACATTGTTATTTCTTTTTCCAAAAAATTTAATCTCATTTGTGTTCTTGTTCAAGACAATACAGTGGGTTTCATCAAAAATAATTTTAAAACCCTTATCGCACAATTGGCTTATACTTAACAGATTATGATTTAGACCTTTCACCAAAAGCACATCTTCAATAAGAATTTCAGAATTCTTACCAATGTTGCCAATCCCAATGATTTTACCTTTGTCTTGGCCTCCAAAGACAACTGAACCTCCATCCTTGTCTTGCAGTGTAGAGAACACCTTCTGGTCCCATGTCATATGCCTTCAGCAGCCGCTGTCCAAGTACCATTTGCTCCCCCTGGCTTCAAGACATATCTGCAAGAAGGAAAATTCTCATGCAATTATTTTTGGTACCCAAGCTAGTTTGGGTCCGTAGGAGTTAGTCCAGCTCTGTGCATATCTTTTCTTGGTCTAAAAATATCATTTCTTGGTGGACTTTGTCTGAACCAGCAATTTGTAATAACATGACCAAATCCACCACAATGATAACAGTCAACGGGTGCAAACTTTCTTTGAAACTGTCGTGGTTTGGGTTGAACATGTTTTGGTTCAGGCTTGGAACATGAAGCATGGTTTTTATCTTTTTCATGAACAAAGGATGTGGTGATCTTATGCTCAACAGATTTTTTATTTTGAGGGGCGTATCCAAGACCTTCCTTTTGAAAGTCGACTTTAACTCCCAACAAGTTATCTAGGTTTTGTTTGCCTTTTACGAATCTTGACAATGTGGACTGAAGTTCAGCCACTTCTTTATCTAAACATACAATTTTCTCTTCGAGTTCTGAGTTTGTTGATTTCATAATTTTTTCTTCCGTTTTCATTTTTTCACAAGCTTTCTTCATTTTAAATATTTTGCAAGATAATTCTTCTTTGGCTTTATCACAGTCTAAAATTATTTGTAATAGACTTTCTCTTTCTTCGGTTGCCTCAAACAATTCCTATTCCAGTTTCTCAAATTTGACAAAGATATCTTCATGTGACAAGTCATCAAGTTTCTTTTTGAGAGTTTTATTTTCAGATCTGATTTCATTATATTTCATGTACAATTTTTCATATTCCAATTCCCATTGTTCATTGGAAATAAATTCAGGGTCATAATTTACCTCTAGAGATTCATCTTCATGTGCCATAAGACACAAGATCTCCACCAGCTCTTGGATCTCCTCGTCCGACGGTTCATCCTCTTCGTCGCTCCACGTGGCGACCATGGCTTTGGGTTTCTTGAAATTGTCCTTCTTAAACTTCTTTTTCAGATTTGGGCACTCACCTCTCATGTGCCCAGGCTTCTTGCATTCGTAGCATATGATGCTACTTGGCTTGCTCGATTCGCCTTTGATTTGAGTGGGCTTTCTTTGCCCCTTTCTAAAGTTTCCCTGAAAATTTCTCTTCTTTCTCAAAAATCTCTTCACTTGACGAGTTATCATCACCAATTCTTCCTCTTCATTGCTTCCGTCACTTGATTCACCTTCTTGAGATTCGTCATCGTAGTGATAAGCTCTCAGTCCAATCACCTTCTTCTTCTTGATGTCTTCATCAACTATCCTCTTCATATTTATCTCATAGGTCATGAGTGACCCTATGAGTTCGTCATAGGTGAGAGTGGACAAATTTTTTGAATCCTCAATTACCGTGGCCTTTGTGTGCCATGCCAACGGTAGTGACCTTAAAACCTTCCTTACAAGGTCAGAATTTGAGTATTCCTTCCCGAGACTTTTGAGACCATTTGTGATCTCTATTAGCCTTGCAAACATCTCAAAGATGATTTCTTCAGGCTTCATCTTAAACAGCTCATAGTCTATGACTAGGAGATTTGCCTTGGTTTCCTTGACCTTTGAAGTTCCCTCGTATATGAGTCGCAGCTTGTCCCACATTTCTTTGGCTGAGCTGCACATAGAAACATGAGAGAACTCATCAGGATGTATCGCATATTGCATAATATTCATGGCATTGAAATTAGCAGTGCATTTCTTAATTTCCTCGGGTGTCCATTTTTCTTCATCATCCCCGAGTTTGTGAGGACCCTTGTCCACAACTCTCCAAACTTCGTACTCTTGAGCCCTCAGAAAGACATGCATTCTATGTTTCCAGTAAGAGTAGTTTGAACCGTCAAAGAAGGGAGGATGGTTGATGGAGTGACTGTCACGTCCCGAGCGCGGAAGGAACCCGGAGATGCGTAATGAATTTATATCGATCATGTCAATCAGAGTGTTAGTGTATTTGACACCAAGACAGAGTGCGCAAAAGTAAATTTAACCCAATCCTTTAATTCAACTATAACCTCAAAGTATTACTATTACAATTCATCTTGAAAGGAATACTAAGTCTCAATTAAAAGAAAAGTATAAGGAATGACTCAAGGAAACAGAAAGACAAGCCTAGACGATGCTTGGATATATTGATGTAGCTCTAGTCTCTTCACTCTTGACCTTCCACATCCGATTGAGTCTCGTCCTCAGACTTACCTGAAAAATAATGGAAAACACTATGTGAGCGAACGCTCGGTAGGGATTATATCTCAAGAGCTAGCTTGCTTTAAGTAAATTACATGTTACATGAAATGCAATAAGCTATGCATGCTCGCATAAAATGACAATAGAGAAAGTGTATAGCAAGAATATGGAGAATGTATATCAATAGGTAATTGATTGAACTGGCAAGTCTTTCAAGAACTTATGTCAAGATAGCAAGATAATCAAGCACGTATACTTATCATGTCAGGTGATCACGTCATGTCATAAATTGGCTATCATGTTTCAAGCAAGTAAATAAATAACCTTTCCGGATCACGCAAGTCATGTCAAGTCAAATACGAGATTTGTGAAATGCCTAATCAAGCTATTCATGCACTTCGGTGCAATGACACACCGTAATCATTAAAACTCCCATGGGCACAAGTACTTTCGGGTGCTCCTCCCAGGACCAGATCGGGCCCTATATGCGCAGGCATTGATCATGTATTTTCGACATCCACTATAGTTATAGCCAATATGGAATTTTAAAGGAATACGCTTGTAGGAACTTTAAGGTAGATCTTGTAGAATAGAATCACAAGGACTGAACATGATATGTAAGAACGATAATAATGATACAATCACGATTGACGATAAAACTAGGTGGAATCGGCTCCCTAGATGGGGATGGGTGCCATGACATTAAGAATGAGCGCACACATCCACATGGTCGCTCATTCTTGTACATGATAAGGTAGATAGAATGAAGGTCCACAAGTATGGCACAAAATTCTTAAGAACAATAATGGCATGGATTCCCATTCCATTAAATCTTAAGGATATTCTCATGACATCCACCTAGCATGTCATGAGGGCCGGTATACCATGTTTCTTTAGAGTGACATGGCAATCAAGTAATGTCATAGGTTTTAATGGTACAACCCACTCAGCTGCCTTAAGGGAATCCAAGGCTAGCGAAGTCTTATGGAGGTCGCTATGATAAAGTCATCGGTCCGGAGGAACGGAATGTCCCGCGGAGGGTTTGTCTATCACCGAGAAAATAGGGGTGATCGATAAAACATCACAAAATGTGGGACTATATTCACAGAATTGAATATGGTGCCAATACGCATAACCCATTGTCAAGGGTTACAGAAAGAAAACCACGAAATCAGGAATCAATCAATTTGGCGCCTAAGCTTAAGGCTTCATTTTATGAATTGGCGCCCTTGTCAGGGTCGTCAGTTCAGTAAATGACGACTATTCACTCAGTCGTTACATCCAGATACTGTTGACATTAAAATCTGTAGATTTTTCCCAGGTTTTCAGATGGCGACTTAGCATAAGTCTTCAATTCAGTAAAACATGCCCTAGTCAGGGGCGTTATATATCAAAATGATGGCATGGTACATGTCGTTATTTCCATTATCCAGAAAATTATAAACATTTCAGAATTTCACATTTTATCACTAAATTGGCGCCCATGTATAGGGGCGTTTCATTCAAATGACGATTTAAAAAGGGTCGTTAATTCTTTGTCATACGATTTGCACCGGGCAGGTAGAATCACAGACACATGATTTCTAGAGTATGTCTGAACAGGAATCCAATGACATGTACAGGTAAAGAAAAATAACAGGAATCTATGAATGTGATCATGCATTAGTTTACATATAAGGGTTCATAGTTATTAAATTTTGAACATTATGTAATTATTAAATAACTAGACAATTGACGACTGTTTGAACAGTCGTTAAATAAAATAACATCCTAGCCTGGGTCGCTATTTACTGTAAACACTGAAAACATAAAAATTGCTACGGCAAATTCTTCTACTGATCTCTAGATAATCTATATGCATGTAGACAACCTATTATCAAAGTGTTTTGCTTAGCACTTGAGAAAACCTACCTTTTTGGTTGACAGACGATGAGGAAGATGGAGGAAATAACCACGCACGATACTCTATTTTCAACAGAGTAACTGGGTAGCCAGGATAACAAGAGCAGTAGCTCAATTTGCAATAGCAGTACCCCTTTGGAGAAGCTGTAGGATGCCGATGTGAAGAGCAGCACGCAGCAGCCCCTTTGGAAAAAATAGAGAAGCAGAGGCTTCCCATGGCAACACACCAAAGCAGCGCAGTTGAACAAGGAAGAAGAAGAAGTTGAAGAACTTCTTAGGTTCTTCACGTACTGTGGAAGAAGCAATAGCAGAGAGAAGCTTTAGCCTCTCCACGATGCGTCCACGGCCAAAGGATGCAGCTTAGCCTGTTCTTTTGTTTCAGCGGCAGAAGAAAACGCAAGCAGCAGTAGATCGTATGTTTGAAGAATAAGAGCCAGTAGGTTGGCTCGACAGAAGGGTTGGTATTTATAGGAGAAGGAATCCTAATGGAATCTAAGAGTTTGATTAGAACTAACACTTCATATGTAGAAACCTTTTTAAGCTGAGATATCCACGTATTGATCCTTTCCTAATCAATACTTACCTAGTTCACATCCTTGTTCGAACCAAACACCAACGGGTCCCGTTTGGAAATGATGCCTAAGGTTGGGGCGTGATTTCAATAAATGACGCCTAGCTACGTGGTCTTCAATTCATAATATAGCGCCTGTCAAGGGGGCGTTATTTACTATTATCCTCTTTCTTACCCTACTAACATATAAAAATGGCGCCCATTCAAAGGGGCGTCATTGATAGAACTAGCGCCTTATATAGAGGCGTCAATTTCATAAATTAGCACCCACTTGAGCAGTCTTTAATTAAATGACGACCTTACAGGAGGCGTTATTTATTTTCAGCCTTTTTATCTTTTGATTTAATCTTATTTAAGATTATATTCATTTAATTTACCAGGGTTGCTACAGGGACCCTCGGGCATCACACCCTTGTTTGCCATTTAACCGAATCTCACTCTAGATCGTTAGATCTGTGAAAGGAAGAGCCTCAGCTCTGATACCAATTGAAGTCCCGTGATTAAATGGCACCCAAGAGGGGGGGGGGGGGTGAATTGGGTATCAATAAATTTGCAGAACTTATACTAGATAAAAACACGTCTAAAGAGCAAGCAACTAACGGGAAGAGATTTAACGGAATACAAAGAAAATCTGGATAAATTAACCCCTACAGCAGTTCTTTGGTACTAGGCGGCGTCCGAGAATTCGAGGATTCTCTCACACAAAGTATTTTCTTCCTGACAGGACTAACCTTGTCGATCAGAAATTACCTTTCGATATACCAGAGATCTCCCGTAAGAAGGTTAATGAATCTAGACTTGAATACAGAACTAAATGATAATACAATATGCAAAAGAACTAGAGAGAATGGAGGTAGAAGATATGGATCAAACCACTCAAAAGATAGTGATTTTTAGGTGGTTCAGATGCAACAATGGCAACCTACCTCCACCCCTCACACACGGTGAGGATTCACACACTATCTTGTAGGGAATTACAAGATGAACACCAAACACACGCGCACGTGAAGAGTATAGAACTCCCACGAAAGTGCAAGAGCACGGACACAAAAGAACGGCGAAGAACACACACACATACACACGGATCTGTCAAGATCCACACACACAAGTGCTTGAATATTACAAAGGAAACATGAATCAACCCAAACATGAATGGAAGAAAGAAAGACAAGAAGCGAAGACACAAATCAGGCTCCCCCTTAGTGAATAAAGATTGTATGGAATGAAGCTTGCTCTTGGCTTGATCTCCACTTGATTAGGATGCAGATTTGCACTTGAAAGCTTCAGCTCTTGGATGAAGAGTTCCTCACGAATCACTGTTCACGTGAACAGTACCAGCACCCTCTTCCTTGATAGCCTCCCCTTGTCCTTTCTTGATGAGCCTTAGGGTTTATGACCCCAATGAGATATTTTATAGATTTTGGAAGGTTAGGAGACAAGTCCCCAGACCAGATCCATAAATCACTCCTTGACTGAGACCAATGGGCTTAAAAAAATGGAAGAAACACCCTCTTCTTGAGCTTGAACCAGAAAGTCAAAAAGGGCTGTCTCGGGTATTCCGGTCGACCAGAAATATGGGGGCGGTCGACCGAAACCTGTAAATATTGAAGTTATTCATTTCTGGGAAATCCGGTCGACCGGCCACTGCCCACTGGTCGACCAAAACCTGTAAATTTTAAAGTTCTTCATTTCTGGAAAATCTGGTCGACCGGCCCTAGGGTGTTGGTCGACCAGAATGCCCCAGTCCTGCAAAATTGAATTGTTAGCCTAGTGAAATTTATCAAAGTGCCAATGGCTTTAAGTGAAAGATTGTTTCATCCATCTTGGGGTTTGTTTTGACATAATTAACTCAGTTTGAAACACATTGATTCAAATAAAACTTATGAGTTTTCCATAGAATATATAAACTCAAACTTGAACCCCCTTGACTCGTGTTTTGAATCCTTTGACACGGGCCGAGATAAATCGTTCACTCTGAGTTTTGTTATCATCAAAATCATTCAAGGAGACTCAACATTTTGAAAGGGGTGGTGTTGACATGTCCAATTGGTGGTGTTAACAGCATTAGTGTTCTGAAAGAGGAAGTGTCGATGTGTCCAAAGGGCAGGTCGACAGTCTTAGTGCAGTGGCCCAAATTTTTGATAAATACTGAGAGGAACCTCACGAAAACAAATAATTTAATAGAAGGACGAGAAAAATAAACATGGCAATCGATCCCGTGAACCCATTTGCCCGTCTTTAATGTATAGAAACTAATTAGAAATTGTTCTAATGCATTGTTGTCCCCCTAAGATTTGAGCTTAGAAGCCTACCTTGAAGTGCTAAACCGAAGACTCGGGGATGAGATCCACACCCTAGATCCTTCTAAGCTTCTCCTTTTCGATCCGGGGATGAGATCCACACCTCAAATCCTCCCAAGACTTCACACGTCATCCTAGGAACTACAGGATCATCCTCCTACGCAGGGCCAAGGTCCCTCACCTCTCTTTCTTACACAAGAGGAACCGTAGATGGTAGATAATTGAGAATGGGGGTTTCTAAAGGCTTACTACCCTTGATACCTACCTCCTTATATAGATTTCTAGCCTCTCAAAGGCTTTTTCCACATCCTACAAGGCTCAGTCCAGCCCCCAAGGTCACTAGCTGAAGAGAAGTTAATGCCATGCACCTCCTCGGTTTGAACGGAGGTGAGGGTCTACCCGTTCATAGATGTGAGTGGTCGCGCTTTTCTATTATGATTTGAGTTAGAACGTCTTCATATTAAATAAAGAGGACTTCTAGATCTAACTTTGGGATGTGGTTTCATCAAATTTCATCAACCCTAGTATGAGTTGTGATTTTCGCAAAATTAACATTTATTCTCCCTCGTTCCAATTATGACCCTTCGGTAGCCCGAGATAGTTCGAGTATAACTCTAGTGTCCAGGCATTTATAGGTTGTGGCGTCTTCATATGAAATCAATAGGACTTATAGATCTAACGTTGGAGAGTGGTTTCATCGAATTTTATCAATCCTTGCATGAGTTACGATTTTTGCAAAATTAACATTTATTCTCCTTCGTTCCAATCGTGACCTTTCGGTAGCCTGAGATAGTTCAAGTATAACTCTAGTGTCCAAGCATTTATGGGCTAGGACGTCGTCATATGAAGTCAAGAGAACTTCCAGATCTAACCTTGGGATGTGGTTTCATCTAATTTCATCAATTCTAACATGGGTTATGATTTTCGTAAGATTAACATTATTTCTCCTCCGTTCTAGTCGCAGCCTTTCTGTAACCTGAGATAATTTAGGTTTAACTCTAGTACCCATGTGGAATTGGCCTCTACCTCAACATTGAAGATGTGGCTAACATCTCATTCGAAATTATGGCCTTGGTTTCATGTATTTTCATCAACCACAGACGAAGTTATGAATTTCTCATTAATTACATGTGATGATGGGAATCAAGATCGGATACAAACATTTTATTTTTAGATTTGTATCCTTTTATTTGTATTTATATCCTTGGGCTAATTGGGTTGCAAATGTAAGGCAAGTATAAGCCAATGGGTTACTTAGGCTAAGTCAATGGGTTTCGTTGAAAAAAGGCCGCGTAGGCCTGGCGGGACCCCCACCTACTTTCCCATTAGTCCACCTAGGCTCTAGGGCCCATGTGGGGCTAGTACATGATCCACCTTGGACTTGGACCAAGGAGAGGCGGGAAGAATTCAAACTTCCCTCCCCTTTTTTCAAAGGGGCACCCCCTTTTATAGTTTTTTAATCCATGTAGTAATTTTTTATTAATGGTCATTTGACCACATGGGAGAATAATTCTCCAATCCCCTAAGTGCCCCTCCCTAACCCTAGATCTAGGGAGAGTTTAGGTCTTTTATCTATTTCTATATAAGCTTGCATTTCCACATTTCAAAGAATTAATGACAAAAATTGAATGAAATATTTTGAATTGCCAAGGGGCGCACCTCCCTCTCTCTCCCTTCCTCTTATTCTTCATCTTCTTCATTCTTGATTCAGGGTGTGAAGCCCTAAATATTGGAGTGAATCCAATTTCTACCTCTTCCATGGAGTGTGAAGCTTTGCCACTACCGCCGCCGCCGCCATCGCAGCCGCCAACGAGCCGTCACAAGCCACCCTCCACCCTGTTGTCCTGAACCACGAAATCAAGAATAGCAACCTAAACAACTGGTGGGTGCTCCCAGTCCACAGCTCTGATCGAGCTTAGATTTTGAGGGGTTGTTCCCCTTCGTGTTAGCTTTCCACCAATATAAATTTTGTACCATTTTGATCCCGTTTGCCCCTCCTCCAAGGTCGTTCTTCCTACCCCTTGCAATCTGCCTAGTTGCAGATATGCAAGATAGAGTCATGTTCTTCTATTTTTCCCGCCCCTCAAAACACCTCTGAAAATTCCCAAAATAATTGTGTACGTCCCCCACATAGTTCTTTTCCACCCATAAATTCCACAATCCCGTAATCCACCGCCAACCCCTTAGTCAAAAATCATCTTCAGGCAGCTCCCCTGTTGTTTTGCTGGATCTGGAATCCGAGCCTGAAAAGAGTCTGTGCCACAGTCATTTTCATTTTCAACCCTTTTACTGGATGGATATGAAATCAACATATGTCGTAGATTTTTTAGTCCTCTTTCCAACGGTGCCAACCCCGTCACGCTCCAACACCAGATCTGGGCGTACCGACCGTTCTCGTGGAAGCGCGCATTTCTGCTCCGAGGCAGGCCTGCAAAAGGGGGTCACCGGATAATTCCAGCAAAAATACGTCGCGATAGCTTCAGCGACCGCCACTCCCGGGGGTCGACCAGGGACCCTCCGCCACCGTCTCGGTACACCGTCGCCTTTAGTAGATCCCAGGAGGTTGACGTCCCTTTGGACGTCCGTGTTCGCTGTTCTGCCGGCCAGCAAATCGCTTTACCAGAGTCGTTGCCCGCCGCCGCCCGAAACTCACCGCCTTGCTACCCGTCAACCCAAATTCGGTTCTCCGGGCATATTTGTGTAGCCACTTACCTCCCTGCGTGTAGTGGACAATAAATTTCACTTTTGTAATATTTGGCTAATTACTGTACCGGGAGTACGAAGTTTGGCCGGGAACATCTTCCCCACGCCCGGTAGCATGGAGGTATTGTTTCCACTCCTCACTCGACATTTTTACTTATGTCATATAAAATTCATATGCCGCTGCTAGAGTGTTAGGATAACTTAGCTCGCTCAAACTTTAATCACCATTGCAAGAGAGAGCGACACCATCCCGTGACCCGATCCGGGCACGAAAGTGAGAGTTGACCGCCCTAGCTCATTGCGGGTTTCTCAACCGCGCACATCCACACGCTTCCCTCGCTAGGGACGATCGCAAGTATGCCTAGAGTCCGAGGTTGCATATCAATTGGCGTCGAGTCGCGTCCCGTCCCGCATCAAATTGGTATCAGAGCGAGTTTGAGTCTAGGGTAGTCCATCATGGCATGGTATAAGTCAGATTGCATTTCACTCCTATACCCGATATATCGAAAGGTGTTTCCAGAACGATAGGTTACGCCTATTGGGAAGGATGCACACTTGCATGAGTGTGATCTTTGGATCAAATCTTCGCTACGTACCAGATACTGGTTGAGTCTAGGAGGTTTGTAGTCGTGTCTGCATGTCCAACCCACCCAAACATCCCCCAATTCCTCATGGGTACCCTGTACCATCACCTTGACACTATGGGCGAACCCCGAGGTGCCACCCAGGTGATGGGGCATCGGGGCTATTCCATTAAATGTTTGGAATGTATTTCTGTAATATTGTACTTGGTGTGTAATGTGTGTTTGTTTTGGGTTTTTATTTGGGTTTATGTGTAAAAGGGCCACGTAGGCCCAGTAGGGGCCCCCACCCTCTCTCTCATTGGGCCACTTGGCTTCTAGGGTCCATGGGGGTTGGTCCATGGTCCAAGGTGGACTTGGACCATGGAGAAGCCAATTCCAAATTGCCTTTTCCAATAGGGGGCGCACCTCCCCATATATGTTTTTTTTTGGTTTTTTTGACCACATGGGAGGACTATTTCCTATCCCTATTTTTCCCCTCCCCAACCCTATATCTAGGGATAGTTTAGGTCTTTTATACATTTCTGTATAAACCTTGTATTTTCACATTTCATAGAATTAAAGTGAATAAAAAATTAGTTTTTTATGAAGAGCCCAAGGGCGCCCCTTGTCTCTCTCCTCCCCCACCCCTTGCAGCTGTGAGAGCTAGCCATTTCAGAGGTGAGATACCTCCTTATCAACCCCTCTCTGAGTGAGAAGCTCAGCACCATCGTCGCCATCGAGCCGTCGTCGCACCACCACCGCCACTTCGTCAGAATTCTGTCCACCCCTGGACAACAAGCTATTGTCCGATTTTTATCTCCCAATCAGGAGACCAGATCGAGCCCAAATTTTGAGGGTGAGTTCAACACGAAATCCCCTCTCTCCAAAAAAATTTCCCGATTATTCCTCCACCGTTTGCCCCCCGTTCCACCATATTCTTCCCTAGTCTACACAATTTGTCCCTATGCAGATGTGTGTTCCAGCAGCCCAACTCTTCTTCGTTTTCACCCCCTTCCCAATTTCAGATTGATCTAAAATTTGGACTATGTTTTCTGTCCACCAAATCCTTCTTCCACAAATTTTTTATGATTTTATGAATTTGTTTACCCATCCAAAAAATCACTGCAAAATCCGTAATCAGTTCTCTCTCCTACAATCCAGATCCGACCACCCCCTGTTATAAAATCTATTTCCCCTCTTAAACCACCTCCGAAAATTACAAAAAAATTATCCTCGAGTTCCTTACTTTCCCCTCTATCTTCCATAAAAATTTTAAGTCCAAATTCCTCTATTTGACCTTCAGTCATCCCACGTTTTCAGACAGAGCGCAATCTACCTAGTATTTCCTAAGTCTATCAGTCCATCGGTTGCAAATTCCACCAAGGAAACTACAGAGATAGGAAAATTCTAATAACACGAAGTGGTTGTAGATCTCCAAGTTAGCTTCGCAATGACACTGGTTTCGCGTCGATCTGACGTCCATGCTGATCGTAGGAATTTTTCTCGCCGAGTCACGCAGTGCTGAAACAAAGGAATCAGTTCGGGACAGCAAGCTGCTGCCAGAGTAGCAGCGCGTCGGAACCGTCAGAGCTGCCCAAGAAACTGCCTGTCAACCCAAGTGCAATACTCTCGGGTCCCTCTGTAGCCCTTTACCTCCATGCGTGGAGTGGGCAATAAATTTCACTTCTATAATATTTGGCTAATTACTGTACCGAGAGTACGAATCTTGGCCGGGAACGTCTGCCCCACGCCCGGTGGCGTGGAGGTATCGTGTCCGCTCCCCTCTCGGCAATTTGCTCTACTCGTATATGTTTCTATATGCCGCTGCTTGATTGTGATAGGTCCTAGCTCGATATATTTTTTTCACCAGTGCGAGAGTGAGTCAGTGGAAACCGTCCCGTGACTCGATCCGACCACGCGGAAGAGCCGATACTCGAGACTCATTGTCTGTTCTTTAACCGCGCAGATCTACGTGTTTCGCTAGCTTAGGGACGTCCACGAGCTAGAGTCCCAGGTTCGCGTCCCGTCCCGTATCACCTGGGAGGCCGGTCCCTGGATGACTTGTTCGCTCTACTCATGGAGCGCATGGACATGTCCGACCAAGCTCTTAGGAAGCATATGGAGAGGTCCGACCAAGCATAGGAAGCATATAAAGAATTGATGGGGCATCGGGGCTATTCCATTAAATGTTTGGAATGTATTTCTATAATATTGTACTTGGTGTGTAATGTGTGTTTATTTTGGGTTTTTATTTTGGTTTATGTGTAAAAGGGCCATGTAGGCCCAGTAGGGGCCCCCACCCTCTCTCTCATTGGGCCACTTGGCTTCTTGGGTCCATGGGGGTTGGTTCATGGTCCAAGGTAGACTTGGACCTTGGAGAAGCCAATTCCAAATTGCCTTCTCCAAGCGGGGGGCGCACCTCCCCATTTATGTTTTTGTTATTTTGGATTTTTTGACCACATGGGAGGACTATTTCCTATCCCTCATTTGCCCCTCCCTAACCCTAGATCTAGGCATAGTTTAGGTCTTTTATACATTACTATATAAACCTTGTATTTCCACATTTCATAGAATTAAAGTGAAGAAAAAATCAGTTTTTTGTGAAGAGCCCAAAGGCACCCCTGGTCTCTCTCCTCCCCCACCCTTTGCAGCTGTGAGAGCTAGCCATTTTAGAGGTGAGATACCTCCTTATCAATGCCTCTCTGAGTGAGAAGCTCAACACCGCCGCCGCCGCCATCGAGCCACCGTCGCACCACCACCGCCACTTCGTCGGAATTCTGTCCACCCTTGGACAGCAAGCTATTGCCCAATTTTTATCTCCCAATTAGGAGATCTAATCGAGCCCAAATTTTGAGGGTGAGTTTCCCACGAAATCCCCTCTCCAAAGAAATTTCTAGGTTATTCCTCCACCGTTTGCCCCATGTTCCACCATATTCTTCCCTAGTTTACATAATTTTTTCCTGTGCATATTTGTGTTCCAGCAGTCTAACTCTTCTTCATTTTCACCTCCTTCCCAATTTCAGATTGATCTAAAATTTGGACTGTATTTTTTATCCACCAAAGCCTTCTCCCACAATTTGTTTTATGATTTTATGAATTTGTTTACCCATCCAAAAAACCATTGCAAAATCCGAAATCAGTGCTATCTCCTGCAGTCCCGATCTGACCACCCCATGTTATGAAATCCATTTCCCCTCTCAAACCACCTCAAAAATTTACAAAAAATTTATACTCGTGTCAAGTCCAAATTCCACCGTTTGACCTTCGGGCAAACCACGTTTTTAAGCAGATCCCAATCTGCCCAGTATTTCTTGAGTCTATCAGTCCGTCGGTTACAAATTCCACCAAGGAAACTCTAGAGACAGAAAAATTCTTATAACACTAGGTGTTTGTAGATCTTCAAGTTAGCTTTGCAACGGCGCTGGTTTCCCGTCGATCTGACGTCCGTGCTGATCACAGGAATTTTTCTCACCGAGTCGCGTAGTGCTGAAAAAGAGGAACCAGTTCGGGACAGCAAGCTGCCGCTAGAGTAGCAGTGTGCTGGAATCGTCGGAGCTGTCCAAGAAACCACCCGTCAACTCAAGTGCGATACTCCCGGGTCCCACTATAGGCCTTTACCTCCCTGCCTGGAGTGGGCAATAAATTTCACTTTTGTAATATTTGGCTAATTACTGTATCGGGAGTATGAATCATGGCCGGGAACATCTTCCCCAGGCCCGGTAGCGTGGAGGTATCATGTCCGCTCCCCTCTCGACAATTTACTTTACTCGTATATGTTTATACATGCCACTGCTTGAATGTGACAGGTCCTAGCCCAATATATTTTTATCACTGCTGCGAGAGTGAGTGAGTGGAAACCATCCCGTGACTCGATCCGAGCACGCGGAAAAGTTGGTACCCGAGACTCATTATCAATTTCTCAACCGCACAGATCCACGCATTTCCCTCGCTTAGGGACGTCCGCGAGCTAGAGTCCCAGGTTCACGTACCGTCCCGTATCACCAGGGAGGCCAGTCCCTGGATGACTTGTTCGCTCTACTTATGGAGCGCATGGATAGGTCCGACCAAGCTCTTAGGAAGCATATGGAGAGGTCCAACCAAACTCGTAGGGAGCATACCGACCGCTTGGTGGGCCGTTTCAAGGCCATGGAGGACCGTGCCGACGCTTTCAACCGATCTGTCCAAGGTCTGGTTGGAAAGTTAGAGAGTGTGGGAAGGATCCCCCGCCAGGAGCTCCCCGGAGCTATTCCGGTCCCTCAGGCGCCGGCTGCCCAGCCCGCCCCTCTGGCCACCCATAGTGGAAGTAGTCATTTCCCCGACCAGTGTCCTTCACGTTCCCCTATCTTAGAGGACACACATTCCGAGGAAGCTCCACTTGGGCTTATTCTAGTGAGTTATGAGGCTGACCAAGAGTTGGTCGAGGAGTACCTCGCTGAGGTTGTGGGGCTAAAGAGCGATCCCAAAGAGTGCCTAGTGGACCAGGGTGAGGCGCCGCCCAACGACCCCATCTTGTTAGTCACCCCAACCCCATCGATCATCCCGGAGCTGTCTGTCCCACCCACTTTGTCCTTGATAGATGTGCCATCTGCCGACCCCACGCAACAAGTCATCACACTGTTACCCGCCTCTCCTACAGTAGCGGTGCTGCCAGTGACTACTGTACCACTTTCGACACCCTATGTTGACGCGGTATGGTTTGTGATGCGGGACGGATGGAGGGACCGACTCTAAGTGATGCGGACCTCAGACTCTAGATGTAGACGTGACCAGCAACATACGAATATGAGAGACACTTCGGCCCGACACTAAGAGTTCATATGGGCTATACGTCGCTAACAGAAACACAAGCTCACTCATCGTCCCAAGCGAGGGGAAACGTGGATCCGCACGGTTGAGAAACCGGCAGAGTCAAGGGTGGTCGACTCACTTCCGTGCTCGGATCGAGCCACGGGACGGGTCTGTAAGACCCCAAATTCTTTAAAAATTTATTTAGGAAGTTATTTGTAATTATTTGGAATTTATTTGAAGTTATTCGAATTAATGAGAATTATCCAAATTAATTAGATTAATTAATTAATTAATAGAATAAGTCATTTTTCAACTATTTTCTAAAAATCCCCAAAAATCACATCTTGTAGAATTAATTTTGTTTAGCAACTTTGTCTTCTACATTTAAGCCTAAGAAAATCATTTATTATGCCGAATTAGTGAACTTAGTTTTCCGAACTTAACATTTAACTATTTACAGAATAGTATAAGTAAAATCCAACTACCTTAGAAAAATCTGTAAAAATAGTAAACAGAATAAGGTCGAGGTAGATAACAACTTTTCCTTCTGGCATTAAGCCATTGTAAATCCGTGGTAAGATCTATTTAGAGTTTAAACCCAAAAGTGCACACTTTTGACCCATACCTAACCCTTAGATTAAAACACGAAATTCGACCTCAATTCTCAACCAAATGATCTGAAATCAGTGGCAAATGGAAGGCCACAATGTAAGGAACATTTACCCTCAATCAATTTGAGGTAAACCTAGCCCCAAAACGTGCTGCCGACATAGTTTGGTCAAGTCAAAGATTTCGGCGCCGTTTCTAAACACGTAGCTTGCAGCAGCGAATACTCCCAACTCAGAAGGCTCCAGAAGCTCTATGAGCTATCAAAATGAAGCCCTACGAGTCTTCTTTCATTTTGCTGCTGTGGGGTTCGCTGAAGTTTCAGATCTGGAGAGATCTAGTTCGAATTGTGGAGGTGGGTCAGCAGGGCGTTGGCTTCCCTTCATCCTTCTTTGATCCATCGATTGAGGTAGGATTTCTCAACCAAATTTTGATCATGAGTATAGCAAGTTGTTCCTCTCATCGATCTCTATCCATTGGTGGCAAAAGCCCCAATTTTCATTAGGTATCCGTGGAGAAATCGAGCTTTTTGTGAGGTGCTGTCCAAGTGTTCTTCATCCTAGGGTTTGAGTTTTCTCTCTCCGATTTGAGGTAGGATCTAACAACCAAACTCTAATTAACTTACATGAAGTAATCAGCATGTTATTATCTTTCATTTAACGTAGAAAGCCCCAAATTCCATTGAGCATGCATCGTGAATTTCGATTTTTGTAAAAACATGTCTAGAACATGATTCATATAGTGTTCCTTAAGTCAGAGCTTGATTACGGGCTTATTTTGAGTCATGTAACTTGATCTTCATGTAGCATATCATATATGTTTGGATTCATGATCGTGTTAGCTTTCTTTTGACACCAAAATCCCCAAATTTGGTTTTGTATATCGAGAGAATTCGACGATTTAGTGGAAGTATGTCCTGAACTAGGTCTCCTTGTGTTCTTCATAGAATAGGTTGTGATTCTTGTGAATTCTGATGAAATTCGTGTTTCCAAATTGTAGTCTTATGACCCTAATATGTCTAGCAAGATTCCTATGGCATGTGGTTTTGATTTCAACTCATTTGGACCCCATTTGGGCGAGTTCATGCGTTTTCCAGAAGCCCCGGCCGGTTCTGGGCTTGCAGGGGTCGACCCCAGGGGTCGACCCATCACCTGGCAGCCCAGGCCAGCCCGAGGGTCGACCCCAGGGGTCGACCCATCCTGCTCCCAGACCCCAGTTTTTCAGGGGTCGACCCCAAGGGTCGACCCGTACACGAGAAACCCGATTTTCTTCGTTTTTCGAACCGAAGATGGATCCGAATCAGTGGGGAATCAACCCATTTAACATAGACCCATTGAAATTATATTTTTGAAGAACTTTTGACCTATTCATGTACCCCCCTTGATTTCAATTTGCATTGGTCCTTTCTCGCAAACATAGTACAAAACACGATGTTTACTATCTCCATTACAACACTTACATTGGTTAAATAGAAACTCACTTAATTAATGATTAATGGTGTAATTAAAGCCCCTGATAATGCATTCTATTTCACCGCTGTGAGAGCTTGTTCTTTACCTTGACAACTTGTTCTAGCTTGTTGGCTCTTTGGCTAATACAAATGATAATGGTTAATCATGATATCTTAACTTGGTGATTAGGATTAATATGTTGATTAGCTTGTTTGATTGCTGCTGTTCTACAGCAGCGCAGCACGATTTACTCTTGTTGTGACTTGGTTTCGATCTCCTTGATGATTATACTTACCTTGAAATTCTGGAAATGAATCTCTTTCCTACTTGAAGTTGTTATTGCTACTTAGTTTAAACCTTGGAATTCTGGCCATAAACTGTGGAAGTCTAGATTCGTGGGATCTTTGATCCAAAGAAATCAATGTCTGGCAAACAATTAAGGACTCGGTCTAGTCCTGGGAAGAGCGCCCGAACACTACGTGTACCCCCGGGGAGCTGAATGACTAGGTGTGGCATTTGGCACCAGTACTTGACATGTGTTAAGTCTAGGACTATCCACTACTCTCTACACTACTCTCTACATTACTTTCTACTACTTTTCACTCTTCACTGTTCTATACTCTTCTTGTGGTTACTTTACTTGCTTATTACTTGGACGTGGAAATGAAATTACATACGTGCTTGACATGACTTGAATTCTCTTGATATGGCCAACTACTTTTTATCGTTATCTCCTGTAGTAAATTCTTGTCTTACCATTCTATTCATTATATTTCTTGACCTTGCAAGATCTTTGAATTTTGTTTTCGTGATATCATCGTTATCTTTTTATTGTTTTATCATTTGTAGCATGACATTTTAAAATGTAGTTAAACTGTTAATCACTTATACCTGTCTGTTATTCCTACTGAGCGTCAGCTCATAGTTGTGTTTTCCCCCCTTTCCAGGCTTTTCAGGTGACGCACTTACCGATGGGGAAGGGCAGGAGTGATGTCTTGAGTGTATCAGTTCTAGTGTGTTAGTAGTGTGATATCTTTCTTTAGTTGTGTTTTGGAGAGCTTTTAGTCTCAGTCATGTTATTGAGTTTTAGTGGTTGATTATTCCAGTTGTATTAAGTTGAACTTGAGGTTATTGTATCAGTTGTGGTTTGTTAATGATCATTTAGTATTTCCATCTTGTAGCACTTGTGTATTATTTAGTTTTTCCTCTCTCTCTTGCCAGCGTGTCCCTAACTGTACGTCCCGATTTTTCCGCCTTGTTCGGGACGTGACAGTTTAGTTGGTATCAGAGCCTAGGTTTCACATTCCTAGGTTTCCTAAGTTTTAGGTTTTCTTGCATTGCATCCCAATAATCGGTATATCAAAAGGTGTTGTCCGAACGTTAGGCTACGCCTATCGGGAAGGTCGCACACTTGCGCGAGTGGTCTTCGGACCGATTACCTCCGCCAGGTACCGAGTTTTGGTCGTGTCTAGGTGCACTAGATCCCTAACCTTGTAAAAGTTTAAGACCTGACCTGGTAAGAATGGGTAGAACTTGGGCTAAGTTCGTTCCTTAATCGTGCTTTATCTATCTTATTGGACCTAAGTAACCTATTTCTCGTGTAGATGGCAGCTGATCGTGCTGAATGGAGGAACCTGCAGCATACGGTTCAAGGCCTTACTCAGGCCCTTCAGCAAGTAGCTCAGGCAGGAGCGGCACAGCATGGCACCGGTGATCTATACCGGAACTTCCGCGGAATGAACCCGCCTAGATTCGCTGGTTCGACCGACCTTGACCAAGCCGAGCACTGGCTAGATGAGATGGGGAGGATCTTTGAAGTTATGCAATGCACCAACTAGGAGCGTGTCCTTTTGTCCACATTTCAACTGGAACATGATGCATGTACTTGGTGGGATTCTATCAAGGCAACTCTCAGTGATCGGCAAGTTATGTGGGAAGAATTCGAAGAATTCTTCAACAGCAAGTATTTTTCTGATAGAGTGCAAGAGAAGAAAGCGGCAGAGTTCGCGGCCTTGAAACAGTGAGGTTTGTCCGTGGCAGAGTATGAGGCTCAATTTGCACGGCTTTCTCGATATGCTACACATCTCATTTCCACCGAGAAGATGAAGGCGAAGCGCTTTCTCAATGGATTGAAGGTTCATTATATCAACCAATTGGCACCGATGGAGATTTCCACGTATTCTGAGGTGGTAAGGAAAGCGCAAGTTCTAGAGGATACTCTTGAGATGACGGAGAGAATCCGTGGTAAAGGCACCAAGAAAGAATTACCTACGGGTTCCGGGAGTGTCAAACCCGGGTATACCAAGAAGAGGCCTGTTAGTGGACCTGGTTCGTGGAGCGGGTCCGGATCGTGGAAGGGCAAGATGCCGAGGCATGAAGACAAGAAGCCTTGCCCTATTGTTCCATTCAAGGGCATGTGCAACTATTGTGATCGTCCGGGTCACAAGATAGAGGAGTGCTGGCGCAAGCAAGGCGCCTGTTTGCGATGTGGAAGTAAGGAGCACCGTATCCCCAATTGTCCTCTCATATCGGAACAAGCTACACCGGCAAAACCTCTAGTCTTCAAGAAACCACAAGGCAAGCTTCAAGCTTTACATGAAGTTGAAACTGGGATTTCTGATGATGGCGGACTCGTCGAAGGTACCCTTACTATAATCGATAAGCCCGCATTTGCTCTCTTTGATACTGGTGCAACACATTCTTTTATTTCACGGAGATTTGCTAAGTCATTAGTTGTGGAACCTGTTTTGATGAATACTCCGTTAGAGATTTCAACCCCTATTGGCACTAGATCAACAATCCAGTATTTCTATCCTTCTAGTAAGGTTATGATTGGTGGACAGAACTTTCCAGCAGATTTGGTCTGCATGGATATGAAGGATTATGATGTAATCCTAGGAGCAGATTGGTTGGCCAAGTATGAGGCCAATGTTCACTGTAGTTCTAGCTCAGTGACTTTTACTGGACATTCTGGTTTATCTTTTACGGGAGTCAAGCACCATAACTCCGTACCGCTCATTTCGGCTCTCCGAGCTGATAAGCTTTTGAGGCATGGGTGTGAGGCTTTTCTAGCCTTTGTCTGTACAACTCCTGAGCAGCAGATGGAGATTAAGGACATTCCTATTGTCCGAGATTTTCCTGATGTCTTTCCAGAGGAACTACCAGGACTTTCGCCTGAGCGGGAAGTTATCTTTTTTATTGATCTTATTCCTGGCACAGCTCCTATTTCTAAGGCTCCTTATCGTATGTCTCCTGCGGAACTGCGGGAATTGAAGAAGCAACTGATGGAATTGCTCGAGAAGGGTTTTATTCATCCTAGTACTTCTCCGTGGGGAGCCCCTGTACTATTTGTCAGGAAGAAAGATGGTTCGATGAGGCTGTGCATTGATTATCGGCAATTGAACCAGCAGACTGTCAATAACAAATATCCCTTACCGAGGATTGACGAACTATTTGACCAGATAGCAGGAGCTCAATATTTTTCAAAGATCGATCTTCGATCTGGATATCACCAGTTGCGGATTAAGGAAGAGGATATTTATAAAACGGCTTTCCGCAGTAGGTATGGTCAATTTGAGTTTGTCGTTATGCCTTTTGGTCTAACGAATGCACCAGCGGCTTTCATGCAGTTGATGAACGATGCATTTCGGCCCTATCTTGATCAATGGGTCGTGGTCTTTATTGATGACATCCTGATTTATTCTAAGAATGAGGAGGAACATGCTGAACATCTGAGAATGGCATTGCAATTATTGAGAGATCATCAACTATATGCTAAGTTCAGTCTCCAAGATTGCAGTACCTATGACAAGATTAACCCGCAAGGAGAATAAGTTTGATTGGTCAGATGATTGTCAGCGAAGCTTTCAGACTCTGAAGGAGTGTTTGACTACTGCACCTGTTTTGGCTTTACCTTCTGGTGAAGGAGGATTTGTTGTTTATACTGATGCTTCAGGTATTGGCTTAGGTTGTGTACTCATGCAGCATGGGAAGGTGATTGCCTATTCCTCTAGGCAGTTGAGGAAGCACGAAGATAATTATCATGTTCATGATTTGGAACTTGCTGCAGTAGTGTTTGCTTTGAAGATATGGAGGCATTACTTGTATGGAGAAACATTTACAGTGTTCTCAGATCATAAGAGTTTGAAGTATTTATTTTCTCAGAAGGAACTCAACATGAGGCAGCGGAGATGGTTGGAGTACTTGAAAGACTTCGACTTCTCGATTGAGTATCATCCTGACAAAGGTAATGTTGTGGCAGATGCATTAAGCCGGAAGCCGGTAGTTAGATTGTCAAGTCTCATGTTACAAGAATGGAGGTTGTTGGAACAATTATCTAGTCTGGATCTTAATATTGACAATGATCGGATCTTGATTGCTCAGATTCAACTTAAACCTGAATTATTGATAGAGATCAAGTCCTTGCAAGATAATGATCCCGAGTTGGTAGAGATCAAGGGAAACTTGAGCAGCAGACCTGATTTCATGTTGGCCGATGATGGTAGATTATTATTTAAAGGCAGAACTTGTGTTCCGGATGAGGCTACAATAAAGAACAAAATTCTTGAGGAAGCTCATAGATCCAGATATACCATTCATCCTGGAGGCACTAAGATGTACCGAGATTTGAAAAGGTCCTTTTGGTGGCCGAATATGAAAAGAGAAGTTGCAGATTTTGTGAGCAGATGTTTGGTATGTCAGCAAGTTAAGGCCGAACATTTCAGACCAGCAGGGAAATTGAAACCACTCGACATACCCCAATGGAAGTGGGAAAGCATTGGCATGGATTTCATTATGGATCTACCTAGGACTCATGGTGGATTTGATGCGATATGGGTGATTGTCGATCGATTGACAAAGTCGGCTCATTTCTTACCAATTAAGTCCAAGTGGACGATTGATGTATTGGCTGCTTTGTATATAAAGGAAGTGGTGAGATTGCATGGTATTCCAGTGAATATAATATCTGATCGAGACCCCAGATTTACTTCACATTTCTGGAAGGGACTGCAAGAGTCTTTTGGTACTCGTATGAATTTCAGTACTGCTTTTCATCCACAGACAAATGGACAGACTGAAAGAACCAATCAGATAGTGGAAGATATGCTGCGAGCTTGCATGATTGATTTTGGTGGTAATTGGAGTGAGCATTTGGTATTAATTGAATTTGCCTACAATAACAGCTATCAGTCTAGCATTCAGATGGCTCCTTTTGAAGCACTATATGGTAGAAGTTGTCGTTCCCTGTTGTGTTGGGACGAGGTAGGTGAGAAACAGTGGCTTGGACCAGATCTTGTTTCGGAATCATCACAGAACATCCGTGTTATCCGAGACCGGTTACAAGTAGCCCAGTCAAGACAGAAGAGTTATGCCGACAACAGAAGGAGAGCATTGGAATTTCAGGTTGGCGAGCATGTGTTCTTAAAGGTCTCTCCGACGAGAGGGATCAGAAGATTTGGCATTCATGGTAAGTTGAGTCCGAGGTACATTGGTCCATTCGAGATTCTAGATAGAGTGGGAGAGGTGGCATACAGACTGGCTTTACCACCGCAATTGTCTGGCGTACACAACGTTTTCCATGTGTCTATGTTGCGGAAATATGTGTACGATCCCACTCATATCATTCAGCATGTGGATTTTGAACTGAAGGAAGATTTGACCTATGAGGAAAGACCTGTCAAGATTCTGGACCGGAAGCAACAGCAACTCCGGAATCGTTCGATACCGATGGTCAAGATTCAGTGGAGTCGGCGTGAGACCGAAGAAGCTACATGGGAGTCTGAAGAGACTATGCGAAAGCGGTATCCCGATCTATTCTAGGTGAGCGATCTTTTTCTACTCTCAGTTTTAGTGCAGTGAATTTGGAGGACCAAATTCCTTTAAGTAGGGGAGGGTGTAAGACCTCAAATTCTTTAGAAATTTATTTAGGAAGTTATTTGTAATTATTTGGAATTTATTTGAAGTTATTCGAATTAATGAGAATTATCCAAATTAATTAGATTAATTAATTAATTAATAGAATAAGTCATTTTTCAACTATTTTCTAAAAATCCCCAAAAATCACATCTTGTAGAATTAATTTTGTTTAGCAACTTTATCTTCTACATTTAAGCCTAAGAAAATCATTTATTATGCCGAATTAGTGAACTTAGTTTTCCGAACTTAACATTTAACTATTTACGGAATAGTATAAGTAAAATCCGACTACCTTAGAAAAATCTGTAAAAATAGTAAACAGATTAAGGTCGAGGTAGATAACAACTTTTCCTTCTGACATTAAGCCATTGTAAATCTGTGGTAAGATCTATTTAGAGTTTAAACCCAAAAGTGCACACTTTTGACCCATACCTAACCCTTAGATTAAAACACGAAATTCGACCTCAATTCTCAACCAAATGATCTGAAATCAGTGGCAAATGGAAGGCCACAATGTAAGGAACATTTACCCTCAATCAATTTGAGGTAAACCTAGCCCCAAAACGTGCTGCCGACATAGTTTGATCAAGTTAAAGATTTCGGCGCCGTTTCTAAACACGTAGCTTGCAGCAGCGAATACTCCCAACTTAGAAGGCTCCAGAAGCTCTATGAGCTATCAAAATGAAGCCCTACGAGTCTTCTTTCATTTGGCTGCGTGGGGTTCGCTGAAGTTTCAGATCTGGAGAGATCTAGTTCGAATTGTGGAGGTGGGTCAGCAGGCCGTTGGCTTCCCTTCATCCTTCTTTGATCCATCGATTGAGGTAGGATTTCTCAACCAAATTTTGATCATGAGTATAGCAAGTTGTTCCTCTCATCGAGCTCTATCCATTGGTGGCAAAAGCCTCAATTTTCATTAGGTATCCGTGGAGAAATCGAGCTTTTTGTGAGGTGCTGTCCAAGTGTTCTTCATCCTAGGGTTTGAGTTTTCTCTCTCCGATTTGAGGTAGGATCTAACAACCAAACTCTAATAAACTTACATGAAGTAATCAGCATGTTATTATCTTTCATTTAACGTAGAAAGCCCCAAATTCCATTGAGCATGCATCGTGAATTTTGATTTTTGTAAAAACATGCCTAGAACATGATTCATATAGTGTTCCTTAAGTCAGAGCTTGATTACGGGCTTATTTTAAGTCATGTAACTTGATCTTCATGTAGCATATCATATATGTTTGGATTTATGATCGTGTTAGCTTTCTTTTGACACCAAAATCCCCAAATTTGGTTTTGTATATCGAGAGAATTCGACGATTTAGTGGAAGTATGTCCTGAACTAGGTCTCCTTGTGTTCTTCATAGAATAGGTTGTGATTCTTGTGAATTCTGATGAAATTCGTGTTTCCAAATTGTAGTTTTATGACCCTAATATGTCTAGCAAGATTCCTATGGCATGTGGTTTTGATTTCAACTCATTTGGACCCCATTTGGGCGAGTTCATGCATTTTCCGGAAGCCCCGGCCGGTTCTGGGCTTGCAGGGGTCGACCCCAGGGGTCGACCCATCACCTGGCAACCCAGGCCAGCCCGAGGGTCGATCCCAGGGGTCGACCCATGCGGCCCAGCCCGAGGGTCGACCCCAGGGGTCGACCCATCCTGCTCCCAAACCCCAGTTTTTCAGGGGTCGACCCCAAGGGTCGACCTGTACACCAGAAACCCGATTTTCTTCATTTTTCGAACCGAAGATGGATCCGAATCAGTGGGGAATCAACCCATTTAACTTAGACCCATTGAAATTATATTTTTGAAGAACTTTTGACCTATTCATGTACCCCCCTTGATTTCAATTTGCATTGGTCCTTTCTCGCAAACATAGTACAAAACACGATGTTTACTATCTCCATTACAACACTTACATTGGTTAAATAGAAACTCACTTAATTAATGATTAATGGTGTAATTAAAGCCCTTGATAATGCATTCTATTTGACCACTGTGAGAGCTTGTTCTTTACCTTGACAACTTGTTCTAGCTTGTTGGCTCTTTGGCTAATACAAATGATAATGGTTAATCATGATATCTTAACTTGGTGATTAGGATTAATATGTTGATTAGATGTTTGATTGCTGCTGTTTTACAGCAGTGCTGCACGATTTACTCTTGTTGTGACTTGGTTTCGATCTCCTTGATGATTATACTTACCTTGAAATTCTGGAAATGAATCTCTTTCCTACTTGAAGTTGTTATTGCTACTTAGTTTAAACCTTGGAATTCTAGCCATAAACTGTGGAAGTCTTGATTTGTGGGATCTTTGATCCAAAGAAATCAATGCCTGGCAAACAATTAAGGACTCGGTCTAGTCCTGGGAAGAGCGCCCGAACACTACGTGTACCCCCGGGGAGTTGAATGACTAGGTGTGGCATTTGGCACCAGTACTTGACATGTGTTAAATCTAGGACTGTCCACTAGTCTCTACACTACTCTCTACATTACTTTCTACTACTTTTCACTTTCCACTCTTCACTGTTCTATACTCTACTTGTGGATACTTTACTTGCTTATTACTTGGACGTGGAAATGAAATTACATACGTGCTTGACATGACTTGAATTGTCTTGATATGGCCAACTACCTTTTATCGTTATCTCATGTAGTAAATTCTTATCTTACCATTCTATTCATTATATTTCTTGACCTTGCAAGATCTTTGAATTTTGTTTTCGTGATATCATCGTTATCTTTTTATTGTTTTATCATTTGTAGCATGACATTTTAAAATGTAATTAAACTGTTAATCACTTCTACCTGTCTGTTATTCCTACTGAGCGTCAGCTCATAGTTGTGTTTTCCCCCCTTTCCAGGCTTTTCAGGTGACGCACTTACCGATGGGGAAGGGCAGGAGTGATGTCTTAAGTGTATCAGTTCTAGTGTGTTAGTAGTGTGATATCTTTCTTTAGTTGTGTTTTGGAGAGCTTTTAGTCTCAGTCATGTTATTGAGTTTTAGTGGTTGATTATTCCAGTTGTATTAAGTTGAACTTGAGGTTATTGTATCAGTTGTGGTTTGTTAATGATCATTTAGTATTTCCATCTTGTAGCACTTGTGTATTATTTAGTTTTTCCTCTCTTTCTTGCCAACGTGTCCCTAACTGTACGTCCCGATATTTCCGCCTTGTTCGGGGCGTGACAGGGTCACTCCCTCACTCACAGCGGTGACATGAACTCACGGGCTAGAATCCTACGCTCTCACAGCGGCATACGACCATATACTAAACTAGCAAATGAATGCCAAGAAGTAAGACCGTTACCTCCACGCTCCCGGCGTGGGGAAGACAACCCCGGCCAAATTCGTACTCCCGGTTAACAAAGTTTACTACAGTATAAATGTTTCGACCCACTCCATGCAGAGAGGTAACAGGTCACATGTGGGGCCCGGGAGTATCGGGAATTAGGTTGACAGGCAGCATCTTGATGTCGCTCCGACGGTGCCGAAACCCGCATTTTGGTGTTGTCCGGACGGCGTGATCTACGGGTTCGTGGGGACCACATGCGGCTCAATCCTCCGGACCTGGCGGGGTGGGTCCTGCTGTGATGGTGACACCTGGTGGCGCTGTCCCCTGGATGGCTGCCGGACTAGAACACCGGGCGGTGGTCACTCAGCTCCGATCTCCAAGTGTTCGAGTTGCTGCCCACGAATTTGATGCTTCTGTTTTGCTGCGTGCGACCCGGTGAGATCTGTTGCTACGATCAGCACCGATGTCGGATCGGCACGGAACTAGCGATGTTGGAATGCTGACTTGAAATCCTTCAACCCTCTGTGGTCCCTAGAATTTCGTCGGGGCCGTAATTTTGATGGCCGATTTTACAGTAGGGCTGTGCTCAGTCTCAGATCTGGTCAGGCAGACTAAGATCTAACTGAGAACCAGCGTTGACCGCGATGTAGACCTCCGAATTAGAGGTTGAGCTCTTCACGAAAGTTGTAGAGGGGAGAGAGAGGAAAACGGGGATAATTGGTTTGAGAGATTTGGAGGGGATTGTGTGTAGAAAACTATTTTCTAGCATGGGGTGGTTGGATCTGGACAACAAAGATAGAACTGCGTTTTGGATCGGATAGTGATTTTTTAAAATAGGTAGAGGACTCCAGAAATTCCAAGAAAATTTGTGGGTGATGGGGGTGGTGGACAGAATCTCCAATAAAAATATCAAGTCATTCAGATCAGGGGAAGGTGGGTTCATGAACGTTCTATTTGGTTTTTGGAAAACTGGATAGACTGCAGGCAGATCTAGAAGAAGGTGGAGAATGAAAATGGAAAAATGGAAAATAAAAGTTAGAACTTCCACCAATTTTTCTGGGACGTGAGTTGAAACTCTAGAACACACCCTGAAAGTTTGGGCTCAAAAAGATCTCGAGGTTGAGAGCAGAAATTCTGAGATCAGGGGGCTATCTTTGGTGGACAGAACTCCAGTGACGATGGCGGTGGTGTGATGGCGGCACGATGGCGGCGGCGGCAGCGACGATGATCTTCACACCAGATAGATGAGGCTTCACACCTCTAAATCACAACCTTCACAGCTGCTGGGGGGAGGAGAGGAGAGGGAGAGAGGGGCGGCCCTTGCCTTGTGGAAGAAATTCCAATTTTCTTTGCATTAATTTTACTCAAAAATGAAAATACATGGTTCTTATAGAAAATACAAAAAGACTACTTCTATCCCTAGATCTAGCATTGGTGGGGGGTAAAAGAGGGAGTCCACAATTTATTTCTCCCATGTGGTTTGGACCTAATAAAATAAAATTACAAAACCTATTAAACTATAATATAATGGGGCGCCCCCTTGACTTATGGGTTTCCAAATTTGAAATTTTGTACCCTTTGTCCCCCCCTTGGTCCAACACTTCTAGAAGCCCACCTTGGAGGGTTGACTGACCCCAGATGGGCCCAAGAGCTGAGGTGGATCAATGGGAGAAGAGATGAGGGGCCCGCAGGACCGAGGTGGTCCCAAATTACAAATAAATCCCTCTTACAAACAGAATTACAATCCGAATAAAACTAAATAAACACACATTACACACAGATAAAATCCCCATAAATATGATAAATACTAAGACTCAAGGGGGAGTCTCCAGACTGTCTCCGAGCCAGATGGAAGCCGATGTAGCCCGAGTGGTGCTTTGCGTACGGTACCGGCGGCTTGCCGGTTCGTGCTTCTCACTCGCTCTGGTGTCCGCACCAATTCTCCCCGGGTGGGAGAAACTCGACCCTATCGAGTAAGGGTTAGCATCGCTCTGGTAGCGCTCCAGTAAGTCCAGATCTATCCACTGTAACTCTCCACGGGTGATCCAAGTATCCTCGTTGGCGGGTCGCCCTCTCCAACGCACTAGGTAGCGTGGGTAGGATCCACTCCTGGTAACTGTCACCTGCTCATCCAGTATATGATCTATATGCTCTCGTTGTCGTAGAAATGTGGCTAGTGGTGGACACTCAGGTGTGGGATCACTCTCAATGGGGGGAGACGGCTCGAAAGGCTCACTAGGGATCACCGCTGGGTCCCTATATGCAACTAGATCCGACACATTAAAAGTTGAGCTTATACCATATTCCTCGGGCAGGTCCACAACATACGCATTGGATCCAACGCATTTCAATACTCTGAATGGATCGGCTCCACGAGCTTGCAATTTCTTTACGGTTCCAGAGGGAAACCATTCAGGTCTTACCATGATCATGACATATTCACCCTCTTGGAACTCACGGTGGTGTCTATGGGCATCGGCTAGCTCCTTATACAGTGCATTGATGGCCTCAATGTGGCAACGGATGTCATCATGCAGACTCCTAACATGCCTAGCAAAACTGCAGACTCACACACTCGTGCATGAATGGGCATGGGGACAAGATCCACTGGCTTCCTAGGCCTACAACATGTGACAATATCGAATGGACTCATGCCGGTAGACCTATTTACCGAATCATTATATTCAAATTCTGCCAGTGGTAATATGAGATCCCAATCACCTACATGGTCCGTGACAAGACACCTCAAAAGGTCACCGAGACTCCTATTGACCACCTCTATCTGACCATCTGTTTGGGGATGATATGCCGTGAAAAACATGAGGTGAGTACCCAACATGTGCCACAGTGTCTTCCAAAAATAACTAGTGAACCTAACATCATGGTCAGACACTATGGTACGAGGCAACCCGAACTTGCACACCACATGAGTAAGGAATAGGCGGGCTACCCTCGAAGCATCCAAAGACTTCGAGCAGGGAATGAAAAGGGCCATCTTCGAGAATTGATCAACCACCACATAGACCGAATCATGCTTCCTAGAGGTGGGTGGCAATCCCAAGACAAAATACATGCTAACATCATGTCACGGGGCATCAGGTATGGGAAGAGGTGTATAAAGGCCCAAGCTTTGCTTCTTCATTTTGGCCGTAGCACATGTACGACACTGGGCCACAATATGAGCAACATCACGCTTCAAGCTCGGCCAATAAAATCTATGCTCAACAGCTTCGATAGTCTTGTTCCGACCAAAGTGGCCGGCTAGACCTCCCACATGTAGTTCCCAGACTAAGAAGTCTCGAACCGAAGTTCGGGGAACACAAAGTCTGCGTCCTCGAAAGTGGTAACCCTCCTAAAGCACATAATCATCAAGGTCTCTCGAGGGTCCGGCCTGGAGAGTGGTATAAATCTGACCGAAGTCAGGACAGTCAACATAAGCCTCTCTCATCTTCTCTAACCCTACGACCTCGGCACTCATGGTAGTCAGCAGACATGCATGCCGACTCAAGGCATCAGCCACCTTGTTCTCCACTCTAGCCTTATGTTTAAGCACAAATGTGTACAGCTGGAGATACTCAACCCATCTGCTATGACGCGCATTAAGCTTCTTTTAGGAATGGAGGAACCTTAAAGCTTCATGATCAGAGTACAAGACAAACTCATGATGTAAAAGATAGTGCCTCCAATGCCTAAGAGCCTGAACAACTACGTAGAATTCTTTATCATAAGTGGAGTATCGCAGTTTCGCGTCATTCAGCTTCTCACTGAAGTATGCGACAGGGTGGGCCTCCAGACTCAACACTTCTCCAATCCCTACACCCGACGCATCATACGAGACCTCAAACACCTTCGAGAAGTCTGGTAATCAAAGGATCGGTGTCTGGGTCATGCGCTCCTTGATGTCCTTGAAGGCAGTGGCAGCGGCCTTCGTCCATACAAACGTGCCCTTCCAAATACAGTCCGTGATCCGGGCAGTGACAGAGCTAAATCCACGGATGAAACGACGATAGAACGTCGCGAGGCCATGGAAGCTGCGGACATCATGGACTGTACGAGGTTTCGGCCACTCAACAATGGCTCGAACCTTCTCCAGATCAGCGGAGACCCCAGTACTAGACACAATAAAACCCAAGAAGGTAAGCTGAGGTGTCATGAAGGCACACTTATGTGGGTTCGCAAACAACTGCTCTGGCCTCAAAAGCAGACAGACCTATCGTAGATGATCCAAGTGGTCCCCTTTAGTGCGACTATATATAAGGAAATCATCAAAATACACAACCACAAAGACTCCAATGAATGGGCAAAGGACCTAAGTCATGAGTCGCATAAAGGTGTTGGGGGCATTGGTCAACCCAAAGGACATAACCAACCACTCATCTAGGCCATCCTTGATCTTAAATGCAGTCTTCCACTCATCACCTGGCCTAATCATCACCTGGTGGTAGCCACTCTTAAGATCGATCTTCGAGAAGATAGTGGCACCGGCCATCATGTCTAGCATATCATCTAGGTGGGGAATAGGGAACCTATACTTCACCGTGATTTTGTTGATGGCACGACTATCAATGCACATTCTCCACGTACCATCCTTCTTTGGGGTGAGTAATGCGAGAACAGCACACAGACTCATGCTGTCCCGAACAGACCCTCTCTGGATCAACTCATCGACCTGCCGTTTTAGCTCAGCATGTTCCGTGGGACTCATGCGATAATGAGGAAGATTGGGCAATGAGGAGCCCGGAATCAGGTCGATAGCATGCTAAATATCTCGCATAGGTAGGAGTCCCTCGGGAAGCTCATCGAGAAAAATATCAGCAAACTCCTGCAGAATAGGAATGACATCGGGTGGGAGTTCACCCTCGGACTTTGGCTCCACCTCTCGGACCGTAATAGCAAACACAGGGCTACCCCTACTAGCCTCCCACTCTATTTCTCGGGAGCTAATCATCATCAACCTCCTAGAAGAGGGTTCGCCTGTGCTCGATGTAACGGTCATGGCCCTAGCCGGGGATGAGGTATTGGGTCCCGGGACTGAAGGCTCCGGAGTACTAGGACCAGTAGGACCCCTAACTGAAGGCTTCTTGGGCTGAGAGGGGTGGAGGGTAATCCGCTGACCATCATGGTCGAAGGTACAGGTGTTCGACCGCCCATGGAGTGTGACATCCTGATCAAATAACCACGGCCTACCAAGAATAATATTGCCCACCTCCATGGGGAGGACATCACACCAGATCTCGTTACGGTAGGCATGGAACTACAGTGGGACCAAACACCGCAGCCTGATTGGAATGGAGGCGAAATCCACCCATGATACTCGATAGGGGCAAGGATGGTCCAAGGGAGTAAGACCAAGACGTGAGATATCACCCATGGAGATTGCATTGATACAACGCCCACTATCGATAAGCACTTTACACACTTGCCCGCCCAGCCTACCGTATGTATGAAAGATAGTGGTCCGACGCCAGTCATCACTGGCCTGTGGCTAGGTGAGAATACACCTGACGACCCCCAAGTGGGTATCGTCCGAATGCTGGCCATCCTGGACATCACCTTCAATCTCATAGAACTCGTCAGCTAGCTCCGGATCTACTTCATAGCTGACTAACACAAGATCTGAAGAGGAGGCATCCCCGACCTGTGTGTCCCCAATGACAAGAGTCTGGCGAGTGGGACACTGGTTGGCAAAATGGCCAAACCCATTGCAGCGATAACACTGCTACCTTGATCCACTAGGCTCCCCAATCAAAGGTCCTTTCCCCTTATCATCCCGACGGATTGGAGGTGTAGGCAACAAAGGACGAGCAACGGGTGCGGGTGCCGGTGGACGGGCCGTGGGTGCTGTGGGTTGGGGACGAGGAGGGATATCCCTCGGAGGTGGAGGGTGAGGCTGATGCGGGACGGACCATGGACTCGACTTGAATTAGGAATGCGATCCTCGGACTCTAGATGAGCTCGCAATTGTCCCTTAGCGAGGCAAACGTGGGACCGGGTACGGTTAAGAAACCGGCCGTGAGTCACAGGTATCGGCTTTCCGTGTAGACTCGGATCGAGTCACGGGATGGTACACTCAATCTCGCTCTCTCGCAGCGGTGATAATAGAATATCAAGCTAGAAACCTACTCTCGCAGCGGCATTCAAAGCTATACAAGATAAGTAAATGCGATAAAGAGTGGGGAGCAAGTGTACCTCCATGCTCCGGGCATGGGGAAGACGTTGGCGGGATGTCTCTGATCGACTCCCTAAAGGGGCGGCTCCTCAAGTTGACTTTTGACACTTGTTCTTGATTTTTTTTTTCAGACTGTAATTTTGGACCTGCACAAAGGACAGATCTGTAGGCCTTGACGGTAAAAATGCTTGCGCCCAGATCCGGAGGCCAATCGAGGCGTGGGTGATACCGTTGGAAAGAGGACTCAGAGATCTACAACATACTTGTCTTACAGCTTCATCCACCACAGGGATTGAAAATGAAAACTTCTGCAAACTGACTTTTTTTCCTGACCCGGACTGACAGACACACAGGGCAGCAAACAATCTGCCTAAAACACACCTTTGACTAAGAAGTAAATGATTTTTTTAGACTCAAAGAAAATTATGGTGGAAGGGGATATACGTGGGGAACACTCAATAATTTTTATGGAATTTATGAAGGCCATCTCATATTTTCTAAAAATCTTCTTCAGGTTCCCCTACAGTTCTTTCAGCCAGTGTCCAGATCCGACCACCCACCAGTATAAAATCCCTAACAAATCCAAACCTCCACAAATTCCTTCACAAAAAAAATTTCCACTTTCCTCTCTTTCCCCTATATAACTTTCCTGAAGAGGTCGAAGCCTGCATCTAAGGTTTACCCCGCGGTCAAAGGCAGTTCTCAGGAAACTACTCCATTGTTCTGAGATTTCGGGAACTGTCCAACAGTAACTTCAAAAATCCACAAAGGCCAGATCCGTGTAGATCTAGTCCATCTCTATGGTCTTAGATTGAAGGACTTCGAAAGAGCTTTCCAACGGTATCTCTTGTGCTTCGATCCGACATCCGGATTGATCGCAGTAGCCGATCTCGCCGGAGCGCGCGCCTGAAAATAGAAGCAGCAGATCCTTGGGCACTCTTTCCGACCGGTGCTGATCGGAGCCGCCCGACCTCCGGCCGGCGAACCAGCACACCGCCATCCCAGGAGGCGCTTCCCCAGGCGTCCCCACCACAGTGGTGCCACCCCGGTCCCACATGACCCCACCGACCAGTGCGTGGGCCCCACAACTAGCAGCATACGCCGTCCGAACCGCGCCGACGGAGTGATCAAGTGCAGCCCGTCAACCCGAGATCGGTCCTCCCGAGCCCACTTGTGTAGCCCTTTACCTCCCTGCGTAGAGTGGGTGATATTTTATTTCTGTAATTTAATTCATTACTATTACCGGGAGTTACCGAATTTGGTCGGGACCATCTTCCCCACGCCGAGAGCGTGGAGGTATCGTATTCGCTCCTTGCTTGGCACTTTGCTTTATTTTCGTATATATTTCTTTATGCCGCTGCTTGAGAGCATGTTAGGATAATCTAGCTCGCTATATTTTTATATCACCGCTGCTACGAGAGAGAGCGAGACCGTCCCGTGACCCGGTCCGGGCACGAAATTGTGAGTTGACAACCCTAGCACTAGCCGGTTTCTCAACCGTGCACGTCCGACGCTTCCCTCGATTAGGGACGATCGTGAGTTTGCATATAGTCCAAGGGTCGTATATCCATTTGGAGTCGAGTCCGTGGTCCGTCCCGCATCAGAAGCCTAGGAGCGAATGGCTTGGGACGAGTGGGCTCCTGAGGTCGAGCCATGGGGGCCCTCGGATACGTGCCTGAAGAACCATGGGGCTCGACACTACGAATAGGAAAGGGGCCCAACTGATGGGTAGGCTCAAACTCGGCCTCGGATTGCTCCAATTCGAGAGCAACCTGATATGCCTGTTCCAAAGTGGTCACATTGCGGAGAAAAAGTTTATATTGGTAGTTCGGCCGCAGACCTCTTCGAAAGTGCGAGATGGTCATGGTGCTCTCTTCCGTAACTCCACACCGCAAATAATACTCATCAAACTCGGTGGTGTACTTAGTCACGGACCGGTTCCCTTGGGAGAGACTTTGCCATTTGTCTATGAGATGCTGGCGGTGTGTGGCAGAAAGATATTTCTGCCTCAACTTGATTTTCATGTCATCCCAAGTATCGATCGGGGGTTGATATCGCTGCATTAACAGGCTCTCCACATTTATCCAATAAGTTTGGGCCTGCCCGTGCAACTTCATCTTCGCGTACCGAACTCTTCGGTGGTCCGGCATCTCAAATCACTCGAAGTACTGGTCCATGCCGGCCTCCCAATCTAAGTAGACCTTCGAGTCCAGAGACACATCAAATAGGGGAGGGTCCGCATGCACTCTCCTAAAAACGCAGTCGTCGTCATCATCACGATTCCGTCGTTGGTTTCGATGACCATAACCCCCTTGTTCATTATCAGATGTATAGTCATCCACCTCGTGCACTTGCTGATGTGACACAAACTAGGACCTAAATTGCAAGCAACGCAACGACTTGGCAATGTCACATAAGTGGACTCACTCGCGTTTGGCACACTCGGGTCCGTAGGTGGATCGGTAATGGGGTGTTGGTCCGAGGTTGGACCGGAGGTTTTCAAAGGTATGGCTGGATTGGGGTGGACCTCTAAGGTCTAGGGGTTGCCCAAATTCACGGGCGGTCAGCACGCCGAAGGCATGGGTTGAAGGGTCACTCTCACAGCTCACCCGCGGTAGCCACTCAAATATAAGCAAATTCGGAACGGGCGCTTACTCACAGTCCGACGGAGTTAAAAAGTAATACTAATTAAGCAAGATTAACCAGCAAAGGGAGGGGGGGCCAGAAGCTCACCTGATCAGCGTGAAGACGCCGATCCCGGCCAGAGACGATGGCGAGCGGGGAGGCGTGGGTATGCACCCGCACGCCGCGCCGATGAAGCTTCAACCTGATTAAATCAAATTACATGCACTACGCCCCTTGCAAGGGGGTTAGACTAGGGGTGGGGAATTGGATTACAACCAAAATATACCTCTACACAGGGAGGGGCACTCAGCCGGCCAGGCGGGGAGGGGAAAGACTAAAATAGAAGCTAAACGATGGAAGTTGTCGACTCTCCCCGTTCTCAGGAACCAGGGACAGATAGTTGAAGTTGATGCCGTTGAAGCCACTCCCAAATTTTGTTGGCGATGAGACCAGATGGAGAATCTTAGTAGGTGACTCCGAAAGACGTCCATTTTTTTTGGAATTTCCTCGTTGACTGTGCTGGTCGGGGCGGAGGCGCGAACAGGTACCCTGAGTTCTGGTTCTAACTGTCTCAGCACCACTACAGCTGGAAGACGAAGACACTACGGACGCTCCAGAGCTCGAAATCAAGCGTGGTTGGAGTCGTTGGAACCGTTGTTGAGTCCTCTTCGAAACGAGACCAACAGGGATGCCAGAGGATGTTGGAGAAGACATGGAGAGCTCGAATAGTGGATAGGGGTCGGTTCTGTTCCAGAGGAGACAGAACTGCGCACCTAGAGGAGAAAATTGAAAAATCTTAGCTCCAAATGCCGAACGGGATTCCTCTTTTAGTTCCTCGAAGTAGGCTCATTGTAGAAGCTCCCAGCCAAGTCCCGCTTCCAGATCCTCAGGAGGATGGCCGTGGCAGTCTCTGAACGATGCTTCAGGTTGACTGTCAGGAGGAAGAAGTGCAATCCGGCGAAGATGGCTCTTCCAAGCAGCTACGAACTCGGACAGGGACGAGACCACCACGGTCGTGAAGCTGACTTGAAAATCTTTCCAGAAATATAGAACTTGCCACCATGTTCATCGAGGAGACGACGAGCCAGCCTCTGCAATCCACAGCTTCTCTGCTTCCTCCGAACTGAGAACTGCAGGTTGAAGATGATGGGGGGAAATGGGGTATATGGGAGGCGAAATGAGGTGGATGTGTATGGGGGCAACCTCTAGCTATGAGGGGGTCTGGGAGGGGGTGTTCCAACGTTTGGGAAGGGGAGAATGGGGGCTGGAATGGGGTGTTTACAGTGGGTGAGAGAGAAGCTACGAATTTGGGATGGTGGGTGAGAGGGAAAGGATATTTGAAAATGGGTTTAAGGGTGGGATTAATTTTTTTTGTCTTGGGGATGGGAGGGGTTGTGTTGGGGAAGGGAAGGGGTGCTTGGGGAGTGGGGAATTCTCCCTTGGGAGATGAGAGGGTGCTTAGGGAAGGGGATTGGGTAGTTGGTGGTTGGGTGGTGGAGTATGGATTGGTGGAGGGTCTCTTGGGACTAGGGGTGGAGTAATGAGGGTTGGGGATAGTTGGGAGGATGAATAATGAGGGGGAGAGAGAGGGTTGATGATGTGGAGGAGAGAGAGGGAGGGGAGGAGAGAGAGAGGGGGGTGCCCTCCTCTTCTTAGAGAGAGAGTGAGAGAGAGAGAGGAGAGAGATCGGGGAGGGGAGCTTCTCACTCCACTCTAATGGCTTCTCATCACAAGAACAATTAGGTTGGACTAAATTCTCAGATTTCATTCATTGATTGATTAACTTCAAATGGGGAGAAGGGGGTCCTATATATAGGCAACCCACACTTTATAAAAAGTCCCTGACTCTAGACACAATGACAAATAACCAAGGGGTAGGGGGTGCCCATGGGCCTATCCCAATGGATTGGGCCCATTAGCTAGCCTAATCAACCTAATGACAAAGATTCTTAGGTAAATGACTCGTTAACTTAGGTACATGACTCAAATAAATATAAAATTACAATGATATGACTCAAATAAAATAAGAAAATTACATGACTCGACTCAAAAAAATGTGACGGACACAATGGAACCATGCCGTTGAACAATTGGAGCTATGGAAAAATGTGAAGGATGAGAGATGCCCCCATCATACCCCTGGGGTGCGAAGAACTCGACTCCGTCGAGTATAGGTCCGCCGGGGAAGAGGTCCTCCAATGCAGCTCCGGTTGAGCCACAACCTCCAAACTCAACCTCGCGTCCTTAGCCAGGGGATTACTCTTCATCCTCTCAAGGTGGCTCGGGCGCACCCTCTTACTGGCGATGGTACCCTACTTGCCTAGTATTGCCTCCGTGTGCACACGTCGAACTCTCAAGCTGATATGAGGAGGCTCTCAGAGGGTGTCACTCACAAAGGTGGGGGTAGGCTCATGGTGCTCACTGGGATCCACCGCGGTGCCCTTAGAGGGTGCTAGATCCGCCACGTGAAAAGTGGGGTATATATCAAAATCCCATCGATAAATCCAACCCGTAAGCCAGGTTGCCAAAGCCACTCGGAACATGGAAGGTCCAAGTTCTCGTGCCCTCGATTTGGAGGTGACCCTATGGTAGAGCCATTCCAAAGCCACCATCGTAAGGTTGCCTACTTGGAATCCAAAGTGGCACTCGTGAGTTTTTGCCCGTTCATTATGAACCTCACCGCCCGTTGCTAGATGCTTGCTTGAATGAGTATGCCCTGAGCTACGGTGCGATGTGGGTGGGAGGTGTGTGGTATGCAAAGGGGGACCGGGGCAACCATAAGTGGACCTATCATGCAATGCGGCTATGTAAACCTTGATGGACCTAGGAGGGCCGGGGCACCCGCAGGTGAATCATCATGCATGGGTGAAGCAAATGCCGGGGAACCAGGGAAGCCATGTATGACCCTATCATGCAATGATGCCGTGTAGACTTTGGTCGGCCTAGGTGGGCTGGGACACCCGTAGGTGAACCTATCATGCAAAGTGGTGGAAAATATTTGTGGACCCGGACATCTGTAGATGTTTTTGACATGCTTAAGACTCATGATGAATGAAGGTGGACCATTACATCTGAATATGGACCACTCATGTTTCCTACTTGACATGTGGGTGATATGAATGAATGTACCTGACTTATTAATCATGTCAAGTGGTTTTGTATGCCAAGACTTATGAATTCTTGTGCCAAAGATGTCTCCTATGTGTGGGCTTTTGGACTTCCATTGGAATGGGTCAAAGGGGTCTAGGAAGGTGGATATCACGAAGTGGGGCACTTCCTTGATCCCTAGGTGTATATTGTCCATAGTCATGGCTCTCATGGTGTAACCTGGGTCTAGGATGGGGTGGATTGGGTCAAACACGGTGGGTTGGGGTAGGGAAAGGTGGGTGGTGGATAAAGTGGTTGGGTCACACGGGTTCCTTGACTCCCATTGGAATGGACCATAAAATGGGTTACCACGGGGGAGGAGCTCCATGTCCTCAAGGTCCTCAAATGGTGGTGGGTCATCCTCCTTTAATGAAACAATTTGGCCTAAGTTCTTGGTGGGTGGATCGGCCATGAAGGGAGGTTTTGGCTTTCTACCCGATATAATAAACACCAAATTGAGCAGAAGGTCGGGCTCATCGGGTGTGGGGAGGAATAGTAGGAGGTCACTAGTGTAGCAATCAATGGTGTATACCGAGGTGATCGACCCGATGCATAGGTGTAGAAGGTTAAGGCTCCTAGGTTGTTCGACCATTGGGGTCAACATGTTGGTCAACTCTAATTGCCATGCTAAGCCCTTGAGAAGGTCCCCTAAGGTTTCCACTTGGTAAGATGATTGGATGGTGGTATGATAGAAGAAGAAGGGCACTATGGGAAGTTTTTGCATCATAGGAGGGAAATCGTGGGCTGTGATCTCTCTTATTGGGCTCTCCTTTAGCTAACTAATAAGGGGTTCTCCTAAGATGAGCTCGGCCCCAACTAGAGAGGGTGGTGTAAGGTGAAGGCCACCATGTGAGGTTTCTTCTTCCACTTGGATATGGGTGGTCTCCGTGGTGGGGATAGGGTCCGGAGTGTTCACCACCATGGGGTCGGGTATGGGTTCCTCCTCCAAGGAGGTGAGAGGGTCTTTTGGTGGCAGGGTGATGATGGTTGGTGTATGGCGCACCCGGGGTGGTGGGCAAGGTTGGACTCGGGTTGGGATTGGTAAGGGAAGTAGTGGAGGCCGAGGACATGGGAGTTTTGGGAGAGGGAGTGGGAGATGGGTTGGTTGGGGTGGCTTGGGTTGGTCGGTCTTGGGGGGAGTGTCCCTTATAGGGGAAGATGGAGGAGTAGTGGTGGCGACCAAGGGGGCTTGTGGAGTATGGGTTTTGTGGGGAATTGTGGGTTGGGGGATGGTTGCCATCGTGGGACTAGGTGGAGGGGTGGACACGGGGTTCACGTGGGTTTGAATGGTGAGAATGGGGTGAGTGGTGGTCCTTATTGGGGAAACCGGGTCGGTTAGGGGTCTCTTCCCCTTGGGATCGGTCGGCTGTGGAGGGCTAGAAGTGGGGGCCAATTGGGTTTGGATAGTGAGGTTTGTGGAAGGGGGTTTTGGTTGGGGTGTGGGGATCCTCATGGGGTTAGGTGGGGAGGTGGATGCTTGGATTTGTTGGGTCTTAAGAGATAGGATTTGGTGGCGAAGTGTAGTGGTAATGGTTGAGAGAGAATTTGTTGGGAGTGGCGGGGGAGGAGTCCTAAAGGTGGTCTGAAGTTGGCCGGGTGGGGATGGAGGAGTGGTAGTGCTCCACGGGCTAGGGGTGTTTGAGTAGGAGGGGTGGGAATATTTGGGGATGTAGATCTTGCTAAGTTCCTCCTTCATATCATCTCATGAAGAAATGAGCTCTTGCCTCCTAACCCTTCTTAATCCCTCTATGTGTTCCCACTTACTCTTGGCTTGACCCCGAAATCATCCCTTAGCCTTGCGGACTCTCACGGGTCCATATACCCAAGTCTTTTCAAAGTACCTTTCCATGGTAGCCTCCCACCTAACACAATCACTAGAACGTGATCCGTCAAAGGTAATATCGCCATCTAGAATGTAGTCCATGGGTGGCGAGTAGGTTAAGTAGGAAGTGGCCATGATGATCGGGGGAAAAATGCAATGGCCCTAGGACAAGACTTAGTAGAGACAAGTCTAGAACTTGCTCTGATACCAATTTGATGTGACACAAACTAGGACCTAAACTGCAAGCAACGCAATGACTTGGCAATGTCACACAAGCGGACTCACTCGCGTTTGGCACACTCGGGTCCGTAGGTGGACCGGTAATGGGGTGTGGGTCCGAGGTTGGATCGGAGGTTTTCAAGCGTATGGCTGGCTTGGGGAGGACCTCTAAGGGCCAGGGGTTGCCCAAATTCACGGGCGGTCAGCACGCCGAAGGCATGGGTTGAAGGGTCACTCTCACAACTCACCTGCTGTAGCCACTCAAATATAAGCAAATTCGGAACGGGCGCTTACTCACCGTCCGACGGAGTTAAGAAGCAATACTAATTAAGCAAGATTAACCAGCAAAGGGAGGGGGGGCCAGAAGCTCACCTGATCAGCGTGAAGACGCCGATCCCGGCAGGAGACGATGGCGAGTGGGGAGGCGTGGGTATGCACCCGCACGCCGCGCCGATGAAGCTTCAACCTGATTAAATCAAATTACATGCATTACGCCCCTTGCAAGGGGGTTGGACTAGCGGTGGGGAATTGGATTACAACCAAAATATACCTTCACGCAGGGAGGGGTGCTCAGCCGGCCAGGCGGGGAGGGGAAAGACTAAAATAGAAGCTAAACGATGGAGGTTGCCGACTCTGCCCGTTCTCAGAAACCAGGGATAGACAGTTGAAGTTGATGCCGCTGAAGCCACTCCCAAATTTTGTTGGCGATGAGACAAGATTGAGAATCCTCTTAGGTGACCCTGGAAGACGTCCAAATTTTGTGGAATTTCCCCGTTGACTGTGCTGGTAGGGGCAGAGGCGCGAACAGGTACCCTGAGTTCTGGTTCTGACTGTCTCAGCACCACTGCAGTTGGAAGACGAAAACACTACGGATGCTCCAGAGCTCGGAATCAAACGTGGTTGGCGTCGTTGGAATCGTTGTTAAGTCCTTTCGAAACGACACCAACGGGGATGCAAGAGGATGTCGGAGAAGACAAGGAGAGCTTGAATAGTGGACAGGGGTCGGTTCTGTTCCAGAGGAGACAGAACTGCGCACCTGGAGGAGAAAATTGATAAATCTTAGCTCCAAATGCCGAACGGGATTCCGCTTTTAGTTCCTCAAAGTAGGCTCATTGTAGAAGCTCCCAGCCAAGTCCCGCTTCCAAATCCTCAGGAGGATGGCTGTGGCAGTCTCTGAATAATGCTTCAGGTTGACTGTCAAGAGGAAGAAGTGCAGTCCGGCGAAGATGGCTCTTCTGGGCAGCTATGAACTCAGACAGGGACGAGACCACCACGGTTGCGAAGCTGACTTGACGATCTTTCTATCAATATAGAACTTGCCACCATGTTCATCGAGGAGACGACGGGCCAGCCTCTGCAATCCGTAGCTTCTCTGCTTCCTCCGAACTGAGAACTGCAGGTTGAAGATGATGGGGGGAAATGGGGTATATGGGAGGGGAAATGAGGTGATGTGTATGGGGGCAACCTCTAGCTGTGAGGGGGTCTGGGAGGGGGTGTTCCAAGGTTTGGGAAGGGGAGAATGGGGGCTGGAATGGGGTGTTTACAGTGGGTGAGAGAGGAGCTGCGAATTTGGGATGGTGGGTGAGAGGGAAAGGATATTTGAAAATGGGTTTAAGGGTGGGATTAATTTTTTTTGTCTTGGGGATGGGAGGGGTTGTGTTGGGGAAGGGAAGGGGTGCTTGGGAAGTGGGGAATTCTCCCTTGGGAGATGAGAGGGTGCTTAGGGAAGGGGATTGGGTAGTTGGTGGTTGGGTGGTGGAGTATGGATTGGTGGAGGGTCTCTTGGGACTAGGGGTGGAGTAATGAGGGTTGAGGGTAGTTGGGAGGATGAATAATGAGGGGGAGAGAGAAGGTTGATGATGTGGAGGAGAGAGAGGGAGGGGAGGAGAGAGAGTGGGGGGTGCCCTCCTCTTCTTAGAGAGAGAGTGAGAGAGAGGGAGAGTAGAGAGATAGGGGAGGGGAGCTTCTCACTCCACTCTAATGGCTTCTCACCACAAGAACAATTAGGTTGGACTAAATTCTCAGATTTCATTCTTTGATTGATTAACTTCAAATGGGGAGATGGGGGTCCTATATATAGGCAACCCACACTTTACAAAAAGTCCCTGACTCTAGACACAATGACAAATAACCAAGGGGTAGGGGTGCCCATGGGCCTATCCCAATGGATTGGGCCAATTAGCTAGCATAATCAACATAATGACAAACATTCTTAGGTAAATGACTCGTTAACTTAGGTACATGACTCAAATAAAAGGAAATTTACAATGATATGACTCAAATAAAATAAGAAATTACATTACTCGACTCAAAAAAATGTGACGGACACAATGGAACCATGCCGTTGAACAATCGGAGCTGTGGAAAAATGTGAAGGACGAGAGATGCCCCCATCACTTGCTACCTCCTATCATTTGCCCCTTGAGCCCCTGGAGCAACCTGTTGCTGAACCGGCTCTTGTTGGCCATTTGTCGGCGCGGGTTGCGCCGCCACTGGGGCCCACTCAAGGACAGCAATCCTCCCTACAAGACCCTGGATGGACTGGTCCGATGCTTCGGCCCGATCGTCTAGGGCTTTCATTCTCCCTTCTAGACGCGTCCCTACGGCATCTAGACACGTACTAAGACCATCGATACGCGTATCGAGATGATCCATGAGGGCAAGGAACATCTCGACCGCCGAGGGCTCATCGGAACTACGGGCTCGGGAATCCGCCATAGGTGGTGGTGGCGAGTATTGGGTGCCTCGACGGATGGGTATGCAAAGACACACGGACTAGGAGACACAGACTAATGCAAAGATGACACACCTAGACCGATCCAATATCCGATACGTGGTGCAGGGTCAACCCGAACATCTCATCGACGCAAGTGTGCGGCCTTCCCGATAGGTGTGACCTAACGTTTGGGCGACACCTTTTAATATACCGGATTATCGATATGAAATACAATTTTAAAACACTTTTTTGTTTTGAAAATATTGATGATCCTAGACTCGACTTAGACCGTGCAAGACTTATGCAACTACTACCCTAGACTCGACTCGCTCTGATACCTATGGACGTCAAAAAATGATGATGAAGATCATACGGCATGTATGTCGCCACTTCCGAGAGCAGGTCAAAGACGGAGATGCCCAATAAACCCCATACCTCGCCCAATCAGGACGGGAACACACTTGGTGGCCGGCTACCCGACAAGGAAGCCCCTCAAGCAGAAGGCATGGCCACGGCTCTCCAAACGGCTATGCCGAAGCCCAAATCAAGAGAAAACCCGAGAGTTCGGACACGGGTTCGGCATATGTTAAAAACCATCCGCAATTCTAAACCAGGGATCATAAGCTTCAAACAAAACACTACAGAGGTAGTGCATTGTAACTGGAACATTCTGGGACAACAAACGGTCGTCTGAATGGCCGAAACCTTAAGAAAAAGCCCAAAACCGACGTGGCCATCACTTAAGCCGGCGCGCTCTTAAACCGGCGCGCCCCCCTTGGGCTTCCTTAAACTGGCGCGCTCCCTTCTCCCTTGGGGTGTTAAACCGGCGCGCATCACTATTCACGTGTCACTATTCATATCACTATTCACACCTTACTATTCAAGCCATTCTCGTTTTGTTGTTAATCCGGCGCGCACAATGTCGTGCCGTTTTTAATTCGAAGCTGTCCCACCTTGCTTTCGGCCCCCTGTTTCCTGCAGACAGATGGACCGAGAGTTGCGTGAAGTAGAGAAGTCTCCCGACATCACCCAACAATCCGTCGGCCAAGCCCTGGGAAGTCGCGTGAAGCAGAGAAGTCTCCCGACATCACCTAACAATCCATCGGCCAAGCACTGGGAAGTCATAAAGAGCCGGCTACCAACTCCTCTATCGGGAGGAAAGATAGGAAGAAGCTTCTAGGAGCTTTCTTCCCCAGAAGATACCTCCCCTGCATCCTCTACGGGAGAACAGAAGTATAAAAAGGGCCAAGGAAGAGAAGGAAAGGGTTGTTGGTTGGATTTTTGGGTTCGGCTGGGCATTCTACTTCCACGGCTCCAGGGATTCAAGGGTTGCAGAGAGCAGAAGAGAAGAAGAGAGGTGTGGGTGAGAAGAGAGTTTGTGAAGGGGGAAGAGCTTGTGCTCTATCCCCCTCTCCGTGAGTGCTTTCCCTTCTTCCTCCCCCTTTGTTTTCTCTTACTTTCGGGGTAGATCCCCTACTGTATTTCAATCTTCCCCAGGATTGTGGATGAATAAGAGAGTTATCTTCTTGCAAATACTCATCCTGCTTCGCGAATCATCACCCGTGAGTTGTGAGAGCTCTTGAAGGCTAGTCCTCGAGCTTCTTTTTCTGCACTCACATCTGGGCTATCGGACCGCCATGAGGTCTGCATTCTGAGGTTCACCTCGGAGCAATCCATTTGGTGTTCCTCTTTTTTCTCTGGCAAACCTAAGTCCCGGGGAGATGCTGCCCAATTTTTGCCAGAAACAAGAATACATAAGAACAAACGAACAGACTAAGCTCTCTGGAGATAAGAACAGCATATGTCTGAAGCCTCTGAATCAAACTGAACCTCCGAGTTCCTGCATAAACAAAGCCTTCCAAATAAAACATTCAAACTCTCATGCTAATTCACCTTAACAAGTGATCAAAACACTTAAGCTTCCTATCTACAAGCTTAATCCATCCATTGAATGAACAAATCAGTCATCAAAGTCACCCACGGGTGAAAGAAAGAAGAAAGAGAATGAAATAAAACCCACATAGCCTAACCTGGCGTGCCCCTTAGTCCGGCACGGGTTAATCCGGCGCGGTACCGCCCCGTGTTGGAATAGCTTCACACTCAAATCCACTTTCCAAATCTTGGAATGAATAGTGCCCCCTAAACCGGCACGCCCCTTGCTTGGCCTTAATCCGGCACGCCCCCCTTATGCTCCCTTATCCGGCGCGCCCCTCTTAGCCCTCTATTCCGGCGCACCTTACTATTCATTGGCCTTATTCCGGCGCGCCCCTAGCCCCTCTTGAACCCCCTTATCCGGCGCGCCCCTCTTGTGTTGCCTTATTCCAGCGCGCCCCTTTGTCATGCTAAGCCGGCGTGCCTAAAGGAAAGAAAGTGATTAACCGAATAAAAAGAAGAGACTTGAATCTAATGGATAAAACAAATGAAATTAGTATTACCCCTCCATAATCAAAATTTTGTTCTGGGGGCTCCGCCCCAGGAAGCCCCCGCAAGGGGCACTGCCCCCTTGACCCCCGCGACCTGACCGCGCAGGTCGATCCGCGTGCAAGGGCGCACGTTGGCGAGTTCGGGCTTCACACTTAACAATTCACTCCCTCCGAACTGTGTGCAGCGAAGAGAAATCAAGAGTTCCTCGTGGTATCGGACGTGAGCCTCGGAATTCCCGATATGGTCATAGTCCCGAACCGTCTCGGGCCAACAGTTCATTAAGCTGACCCGCTTCTACCGAGATTCAGTCCCGCAATCACATCAAACTTGCGATACCTACGGTAAACATCCGTATGGCTTTGTCTCCGCCTTCGATGCTTTAAATGCGGACTCTCATCTGAACAATGAATGGTCCGTTAGTGACCGACATATATACCGGGATCTAATCCCGCACTTGCATTAAACTTGCCGTACTCACGGCAGACATTTGTACGGTTTGTCACCGTCTCTTACGCTACAAACATGGACTTCCGTCCGAACAAGAAATGGTCCGCCAGTGACAGACATGTGCACGTTTGTGAACGTTTAAGCCCCAATGTGGGGTTCGTTTAAATGTAATCCGAGATTTCACTCTCGCTTCCATTACTATGAATTTCAGGCCATTGGGCCCCCTTTTTCGGTGATTAATCAAGGGTTTCCCTCTCTCCGAGGGGATGTAATTAACATCATAGCCTTTATGGTACGACGGGTTCTCAGTCCCGACACGAACTACTAAATCATCTGATTCATCAGATCGAGCGCACCACAGGCTTCCTTAAGCCCGCATAAATCGTCACTTAAGTGACTGGCACGCCCTCGCACTAATAAATCGAACAAACGAACAAATGGACGAATAAACTAATAAAATGAGCAACGTCCCGAAAGTGCGTCCACAATACCAAACTGATGCGGGACGGACGGAGGGACCGACTCTAAGTGATGCAGACCTCAGACTCTAGATGTAGACGCGACCAGCAACATACGAATAGGAGACACAGTTCGTCCCGACACTAAGAGTTCCTATGGGCTATACATCGCTAACAAAAACGCAAGCTCACTCGTCGTCCCAAGCGAGGGGAAACATGGATCTGCGCGGTTGAGAAATCGACAGAGTCAAGGGTGGTCGACTTACTTCTGTGCTCGGATCGAGCCACGGGACGAGTCACTCTCTCACTCATAGTGGTGACATGAACTCACGGGCTAGAATCCTACACTCTCACAGTGGCATACATATACTAAACTAGCAAATGAACGCCAAGAAGTAAGACCATTACCTCCACGCTCCCGGCGTGGGGAAGACAACCCCGGCCAAATCCGTACTCATGGTTAACAAAGTTCACTGCAATACAAATGTTTCGACCCACTCCACGTAGGGAGGTAATAGGTCACATGTGGGGCCCGGGAGTATCGGGAATTGGGTTGACGGGCAGCATCTTGATGTCGCTCCGACGGTGCCGAAAGCCGCATTTTGGTGCTATCCGGACGGCGTGATTTGTCGGTTCGTGGGGCCCACGTGCGGCTCAGTCCTCTGGACCTGGCAGGGTGGGTCCCGCTGCGATGGTGACACCTGGTGGCGCGCTCCCCTAGATGGCGGCCGGACTAGAACATCGGGCGGTGGTCACTCGGCTCCGATCTCCAAGTGTTGGAGTTGCTGCCCACGGATTTGATGCTTCTGTTTTACCACGCGCGACCCTGCGATATCTATTGCTGCGATCAGCACCGATGTCGGATCGGCATGAAACTAGTGTCGCTAGAACGCTGACTCGAAATTCTTTGACTCTCTGTGGTCCCTAGAATTTCTTCGGGGCCGTAATTTTTATGGCCGATTTTACAATAGGGTTGTGCTCAGTCTCAGATCTGGTCAGGCAGACTGAGATCTGACTGAGAACTAGCGTTGACTACGATGTAGACCTCCGAATTAGAAGTTGAGCTCTTCACAAAAGTTGTATAGGGGAGAGAGAGGAAAACGAGGATAATTTTTGTGAAGGATGTGGTGGAGATTTGGATGATGAAAACTATTTTCTCGCACCGGGTGGTCGGATCTAGACAGCAGAGATAGAACTGAGTTTTGGATCTGACAGTGATTTTTAAAAATAGGTAGCGGACTCTAGAAGTTCCACAAAAATTCGTGGGTGATGGGGGTGGTGGACAGAACCTCCAATAAAAATATCGAGTCATTCAGATCAGGGGAAGGTGGGTTCATGAACGTTCTATTTGGTTTCTAGAAAATCGCATAGACTGCAGGCAGATCTGGAAGAAGGTGGAGAACGAAAATGGAAAAATGGAAAATAAAAGCTCGAACCTCCACCAATTTTCCTGGGATGTGGTTTGAATCTCTAGAACTCACCCTGAAAGTTTGGGCCCCAAAAGATCTCAAGGTTGAGAGCTGAAATTCTGAGATCGGGGGGCTGTCCTGGGTGGACAAAACTCCAGCGACGATGGTGGTGGTGCGATGGCGGCAGGATGGCGGCGGCGGCGGCGATGATGATCTTCACACTAGATAGATGAGGCTTCACACCTCTGAATCACAACCTTCACAGCTGCTGGGGGGAGGAGAGGAGAGAGAGAGGGGCGGCCCTTGCCTTGTGGAAGAAGTTCCAATTTTCATTGCATTAATTCTACTCAAAAATGAAAATACATTGTTCTTATAGAAAATACAAAAAGACTAGTTCTATCCCTAGATCTAGCATTGGTGGGGGGTAAAAGAGGGAGTCCACAATTTATTTCTCCCATGTGGTTTGGACTAAATAAAATAAAATTACAAAACCTATTAAACTATAATAGAATGGGGTGCCCCCTTGACTTATGGGTTTCCAAATTTGAAATTTTGTACCCTTTGTCCCCCCCTTGGTCCAACCCTTCTAGAAGCCCACCTTGGAGGGTCTGACGCCACATGGGCCCAAGAGCTGAGGTGGGTCAATGGGAGAAGGGATGAGGGGCCCGCGGGACCGAGGTGGTCCCAAATTACAAATAAATCCCTCTTACAAACCAAATTACAATCCGAATAAAACTAAATAAACACCCATTACACACAGATAAAATCCCCATAAATATGATAAATACTAAGACTCAAGGGGGAGTCTCCAGACTATCTCCGAGCCAGATGGAAGCCGATGTAGCCCGAGTGGTGCTCCGCGTACGGTACGGACGGCTCGCCTATTCATGCTTCTCGCTCGCTCTGGTGTCCGCACCAATTTGATTTCTGCCACACGTACGAGAGAAAACGTGCGGACTTCCCACTTTCCATTCTCCACACCAAATGTCTGGATTACCTTCCCATCCCCCACCTCCTTGTCGTCACACATTTCTGTACCCGAGGATGAGTCTTCTCCAATCGGAGACGGTTGACGAGAGTTGAAACTTGCGACATTAAGTTTTGGGTCAGTCTATCTTTACACCTAGTATATGCACACGGTGTCCAACATGTTTACCTGGGTTTCCTTAGAATGTCCGGTGTGCTTATTGTCAGTCCTAGGAAGTCGTTAGGTTTTGTCTCTCCATCTGTCAGTGTCCCAAGCGTCCATGAGTCTTCTTTAGTATGTCCCGTGTGTTTGGCGTCAGTCATAGTATTACTATGAGTGTCTATGTTGGCCTAGGGTCATGTGTGAGTTTTGTTGTTGTTTAGTCTGTGAGATTCTGCATACGAGTCGGTCTAATGCAAGCTCGCGAGTGTTAGTCCCTTTCGAGTGTGAGGCAAGTCGGATCTAATGGGTACATTGTAGACTTACCGGAATTTGGGATCAGCTCTACCACAATGTCTCGGATCTAGTCACATAAAGGGACCCAGCGGTGATTCCTAGTGAGTCTTTGAGCCGTCTCCTCCCATTAAGAGTGACCCCACCCCGAAGTGTCCACCATTGGCCTCATTCCCACAGCAGCATGTGCATATCTAATGTATACGGGATGAGCATGTGACGATTACTTGGAGTGGAGCGTACTCCGCGCTACTTGGTACGGTGACAGATCCGCAGGAGCGACATGAGCAGTCGCACCCCTTACTCGACGTGGTCGAGTTCTTCCCACCTGGGGAGAATTGATGGGAATCAACACTGGGCACTAACATTTTATTTATGCATTTGTATCCTTTTGTTTACATTTATATCCTTGGGTTAATTGGGTTGCAAATGAATGGCAAGTATAAGCCAATGGGTTACTTAGGCTAAGTCAATGGGTTTCTATGCAAAAAGGCCACGTAGGCCTGGCGGGACCCCCACCTCCTTTCCTATTGGTCCAGCTAGGCTCTAGGGCCCATGTGGTGCTGGTACATGGTCCACCTTGGACTTGGACCAAGGAGAGGAGGGAAGAATTCAAACTTCTCTCCCCTTTTTTCAAAGGGGTGCCCGCTTTTATAGTTTTTTAATCCATGTTGTAATTTTTTATTAATGGTCATTTGACCACATGGGAGAATAATTCTCCAATCCCCTAAGTGCCCCTCCCTAACCCTAGATCTATTTTTATCTATTTTTATATAAGCTTGTATTTCCACATTTCATAGAATTAATGACAAAAATTGAATGAAATATTGTGAATTGCCAAAGGGCGCACCTCCCTCTCTCTCCCTTCCTCTTGTTCTTCATCTTCTTCCTTCTTGATTCAGGGTGTGAAGCCCTAAATATTGGAGTGAATCCAATTTCTACCTCTTCCCTAGAGTGTGAAGCTCCGCCACCGCCGCCGCCGCCGCCATCGGAGCTGCCAACGAGCCGCCACAAGCGACCCTCCACCCTGCTATCTTGAACCATGAAATCTAGAACAGCAGCCTAAATAATAGGTTGGTGCTCCTCGTCCACAGCTCTTATCGAGCTGAGATTTTGAGGGGTTGTTCCCCTTCGTGTGAGCTTTCCACCAATATAAAATTTGTTCCATTCCGAACCCATTTGCCCCTCCTCCAACTCATTCTTCCCACCCCTCGTAATCTGTCTGGTTGCAGATCTGCAGGATAGAGTCATGTTCCTCTATTTTTCCCGCCCCTCAAAACACCTTTTAAAATTCCCAAAATAATTATGTACGTCCCCCACATAGTCCTCTTCCACCCATAAATTCCACAAGCCCTAAATTCACCGCCAACCCCTCTGTCAAAAATCATCTTCAGACAGCTGCCCACATGTTCTGCTGGATCTGAATTCTGAGCCAGAAAAGAGTCCGTGCCACAGTCATTTTCATTTCCAATCCTTTTACTGGATGATTATGAAATCAACATATGTCGTAGATTTTTGAGTCCACTTTCCAACGGTGTAAACCGCGTCTCGATCCGACACTGGATCTGGGCATACCGGCCGTTCTCGTGGAAGCGCGCATTTCTACTCCGAGGCAGGCCTGCAAAAGGGGTCACTAGATAATTCCATCAAAAATACGTCGGGATAGCTTCAGTGACCGTGACTCCCGAGGGTCGACCAAGGACCCTCCACCACCGTCCTGGTGCACCGTCGCCTTCAGCAAATCCCAGGAGGTCGACGTCCCTTTGGACGTCCGTGTTCGCTGTCCTGCCGGCCAGCAAATTGTAGAACCGGAGTCGCTGCCCGCCGTCGCCCGAAACCCTCCGCCTTGCTGCCCGTCAACCCAAATTCATTGCTCCCGGCATGTTTGTGTAGCCCTTTACCTCCCTACGTGGAGTGGGCAATAAACTTCACTTCTGTAATATTTGGCTAATTACTGTATCGGGAGTATGAAGCTTGGCCGGGAACGTCTTCCCCACCCCCGGTAGCGTAGAGGTATTGTTTCCACTCCTCACTTGGCATTTTTGCTCATGTCGTATGTAATTCATATGCCGCTACTAGAGTGTTAGGATAACTTAGCTCACTCAAACTTCAATCACTGCTACGAGAGAGAGCGAGACCGTCCCGTGACCTGATCCAGGCACGAAAGTGAGAGTTGACCACCCTAGCACATTGCCGGTTTCTCAACCGCGGACATCCGCACGCTTCCCTCGCTAGGGACAATCACGAGTATGCCTAGAGTCCAAGGTTGCATATCAATTGACGTCGAGTCGCATCCCGTCCCACATCATGTGAATTCGCCCAATAGTCATACCTCTTCGTGATAGCGGGCAGCAAAGGGCTCAGAACCTTGGGTTCTGGTGTGAATTGGGTTTCCACCTCAACATAAGAGTTTGGGTCAAGGGCCCAATATTTCTAATGGGCCAAGTTTCATCTCATTTGGTTAACTATGGTCCAAGTTACCTCTATTTCAACGGGTAAGCATTTTTCTTTAACTATTTCCACCCATTATCATAACCCCTTCTTATCTCCTATTAGGCCTATTTTTCAGATGTTATACTCTTCATCAAAGTTGTTCCTTACCCAATGGTCATTGCACGGGTTTTGGTTTCACCTAATTCTGACCTCCCTATATTAAGTTACGAATTTCCTAGGGATCCTTTAATACCCTGTCCAGGTTTCTAGACATTGAGTTCATGGGTCCAAATTATTGTCAATTAGGCCTGTGCCCAAATTGGCGGTCATAACACAATTCTTACATGGACCATGTTCAAATATGGTTGAGATGTAAATGGATTTTGAGGCTCACACATGTTCTTTAAATTCATGGTTTTCATGGATTTTTATCATGAGCTCTTAATGCTTTGAACGTACTCAATCCATGTTCTTCAAAGAGGTTTTTGAGCTTCCTTGGTTATATGCTAAGAGTGTTCGTTTTAACAGAACTGAGTTTTTGCTTGTGCCTTCATGTATATTCTTCATAAATTTTGAAAGTCATATTGTGCTTAAATGATTCAATCAACCTTGATGGTATTTGACTTCTTCATGCAAGCCTTGGGGCGGTTTGAGCTCTAGCTTGAACTTCATGTGAAGCTTGGTAGAAGTTGGTAACGGTTGATGTCATTTGGTTGCATATATAGCTTATTGGGTCTCACAAGATATGGTCTTCATTTGGCTTGGTTGAAATTGAGTTACTTGTGTTGATTTGGGCTATTCAATCTTGATGATGGAGTGTGGAATTGACAAGCTTGCATATTTTCATTTCGTATGTTCATGGATGTGTTCATAGGACTCTTGAGCTAGAGTCCTATTCTTTTCATGTGAACCTTCATGGAAAGTGATTAGGATGTGATTTTATATTGATTAAATGTTAGATGGCATCAAAGTGTGGTTTAACTTCATTTATTCTATTATGCAGGATTAGAAAGTAATGTCAATCCCATATGCAAAGGTATCATAAATCATGGTGAGAACTTGGCACTTTGCATGTGTATGTTTTTGGGAGAAAAATGGTTAGTTTTCATTTGAAGTATTTAATCTTGATGGAATGTGTTTGGTATGTGATTTTACATTGTCTAATACCAAGGAATACTTGGTTGTCTGTTCTTTATCATCTAACCATTTCAATCATTCATTGGGTTTCAACTTTTGTACTAAACTTATGCTATTTGGACACCCTGCTGAGTTCGGTCGACCGAACTGGCTAGTTCGGTCGACCGAAATTAGCAGTGTTCCCTATAAACTTTTATGCAGAAGTTAGGTCGATCGACCCAGTATTCCGGTCGACCAAATGCGGCGTAAACCAAAAACATGAATCCGAAAACCCACTAAACCTAATCCATTTGTGCTCTAAACTTACCCATTTGCCACTGGGTTCTTGGTAGACCTATTGAGGGTATTTTTGGATGATTTTAGAAAGGGTTTATTGGACTTTTACACTCCCTTGCATATATATATATATATATATATATAGATGACCTACGAATTTTGGGGTTTTATCCCCTATTGAGCTAATTTTTTTATCTTGTAGGTGAAGAAAGGGGGAGAAGAAGAAAAGGGGAAGAAGTGAAGATCTGATCTACATCCAGCAATTTTTGAAGCTTGAAGAAGAAGAGAAAGTGGAGCGGAATGACGAGAGGAATCAAGTGACAAGAAAATCACAGTCATTTGTCTACATCGACTTGGAGATTTGAGGAGTTTGCAAAAGGGAATATTTTCTACATCATCTATCTATTGTTTATGATGTTTTACATAGACTATATTTTGGTTTGAGCATGTCTAGCATATTTGTGTTTATTTTCTGAACTAAGGAATATTGTGTGTGTGACCGTCTATGTACGGTTGTCTTTGATCGCCTCCGTGTGATCGTGTGGGTCGTTTGTGTTGCGCCTATTATAGCGTGTGTGTGTGTGTGTTGTTGATCCAGTCATCGGATCGTGTGTGTGTGTGTGTGTTGGGGCGTGTCCCCGTGTGTGTTGGAGCATTATCTCCGTGTTGGGGATTTATCCCCGAGTGAAGCCTTACCGGTTTGGTAAGGGGTGGATGTAGGGAGTCCGTCGTGGTCCCGAACCACCTTAAAAATCCCCTCATCTTGTGATTTGTATTGTGGGTGTTTGTTTAAATTGCTTAATCCATTTACGTCAACATGTGAGATCAGTGAGATTGAGAGAACTTGTTTACTCTGTTTAGCATCTTTCTATCAATCTCGTTAAACTTGTTAATTCCATTGCATAATAGTTTTAATTTCCCATATCACGTGTGGGACAATTCAACCCCCTTCTTGTCTGCTCGCCTACCCCGAGAACAACAATTTTGAAGAATCATATGCCTCTGTAGCAAGACTAGAAGCCATCAGAATTTTGTTAGCCTTTGCATGCTCCTAAGGCATTAAACTACAACAAATGGATGTCAAGAGTGCTTTTCTGAATGACCTAATAAAAGAGGAGGTGTTTGTGGAACAACCCCCTAGTTTTAAACATATTGATTTGCCTAACTATGTTTACAAATTGAACAAGGCACTGTATGGGCTAAAGTAGGCTCCACGGGCCTGGTATGATAGACTCAGTGCACATCTGACCGTGAAAGGCTACATCAAAGATATAATTGACCAAACACTCTTCATAAAGGTAATGAATGGCCACATCATCATTGTACAGGTATATGTAGATGACATAGTTTTTGGTTCAACTAATGCTACCATGTGCAAGCAATTTGCTGAACTTATGACAAAGGAATTCGCGATGAGTCTCATGGGGGAACTCCAATTTTTTCTTGGACTACAGATCACACAAATGAAGGAAGGATTATTCATAAATCAGTCCAAATATACATTGGAGGTTCTGAAAAGATTTGGAATGAAGAATGCCAAACACATATCCATGCCCATGGGAACAAATGCATCTCTAGATGCGGATGAGAATGGTAAATCTGTAGATCCTAAAACATACAGAGGTATGATCGGATTTCTTTTATATCTCACTACCTCTAGGCCTGATATACAGTTCATTGTGTGCATGTGTGCTCGATTTCAAGCCAATCCAAAAGAATCTCACCTGATTGTTGTAAAAAGGATCTTAAGATACATTGCTAACACACATGACTTCGGGATGTGATATCCTACATCATGCTGTTTTGATTTAATTTCATATACTGATGTTGATTATGCGGGGTGTAAACTTGATCGAAAAAGTACTAGTGGGTATTGCCAATATTTGGGTGGGTGCCTAGTCTCTTGGGCTTCCAAGAAGCAGCACTCGGTGGCCCTATCTGCTGTTGATGCAGAATACGTAGCAGTAGGTAGTTGTGGGACCCAAGTGATGTGGATAAAGCACCAACTCCAGGACTATGGAGTAGATCTTGGATGCACTCTCATATTATGTGATAACACAAGTGCCATTAATTTAGCCAAGAACCCCATCCAGCATTCCCGCACAAAACACATTGAAATAAGGCATCATTTCCTTCGAGATGAGGTGAGCAAAAAGAATTTTGAATTCCAATTCATTGAAACTGAGAGGCAAATTGCAAATATTTTTACTAAACCTATGAGCAATGACAGATTTTCAACTTTAAGATGAGAATTGGGTCTGTGTAGACCTCCCACTTGATTTTTCTTACATGGCATCTAAAGGGTCACTAGTTAGTATTGTCAGGGGGAGTCCATCATGCATGTCTGTTTTTGTTGCAGTTTTCATAAGTTGTAGGTTGTATCTTTCACTGCATGACCCAATGGTATATGAAATGGTGACGTGTGAAAGGGCAGACATAGTCTATATGGGAGCACTCACTATGCGAGAGAAGATACTCTGCCAAGTACCAAGAATTCTCACATATTGCATTTTAGTGTCTGTGGAATGAGGGGGAGTTGATCGAATATTCTTGAAACAGGTTCGTAGTTCAATCTGATGCATTAGACGTTTTTCTTCTGTCTGGCTCCAGTGCGTCGATGCACTGATAAGTATGCGTCGACGCCACAGTTCAAATCAGCCAAATCTTGAGTTTTGTGAGACAGGTTTGCGTCGACGCACTGCTTCTTCTTTTCCTAGGCGCTACAATCCCATCCTCATGTCTTAACTCTGAGTTCTTTTCCTCATTGCCACACATTGTTTGTGCATCCACTCAGTCATTCCATTCCTAGCACTTGCTGAGGGGGAGTGTGTCCTTTTCATTTGTCTACTCTTCACTCCCTTGTGGATTGTTTCAAGGAGAGATTATCTTCTAAGACTATTTTTATTGACTGACTTCTCTGAAAGCAATCTCTTGCATCTCCTCTTATCATGGTTGTTTAAATGAATTGAGGCTTAAAGTCAACAACTTCTTGAAGTCTAAAAATTAGCAACTTGGAGGAGGGACTCCATAGGCTTACTTCTGTTGATGCTTTTCATGTTACAAGTTCTAATGTTCCATGATCTGCTTATGCATTTTCATTGACAATTTTGGTTGATGTACTTCTGTTGAGTATTGTGACCAAACAACCATATCAAGTGACATTTATCCAAAGCACTCATTGCAGAGCAATGGTTAGGGCTTACTGAGTAACCAGATGCACTTCACCTGGGACGTGAGGTGGTTCGCGTCAAAAGGTGATGTCTTGACTAACTCTGATCTGGTAGAGTTTATTTAAAAAAAGTGAAAAACAAAAAAAAATGATGAGCTAGAATGGCTTTACAGAGCAATGGCTCTTGTCCACTGAGAAATTATCATCCTTCACCAATGAAGTGATAGAGGGTCATGCATGAAGTGGCAAGCTATCTCTGATCAAATGAGGCATGACAGTTAACTGCACTGAGTAACTGGGGCATTTGCATCTAACAAATGTGATTCCTCGCGTAAAAAGGTGTTAGTTGACCTTGGATGTCAATTCAGAGAGGGTGCATGTTTAGTTAAAGTCTCACTATTCTAGCTTGTTTGACTTTAATACTCATGGTAGTTAATCCTAAAAAGTAACTATATCTCAATGAATTATACTGAACATGGATCATCCAGAACTTCGGTTCCCTTTTGAGCATCTACACTAGTAATCTTGGGTGAGCACTCTCTTGTTAGTTGCTTGAATTCTAATACTTCTACATGTTATTGTTTTTAAACCCATCAGTTCATACCACGACCACCATGACATGCTTGTGTGCTGCGAAATATCTATTTTTAGAGCTATTGCAGTCATCTACTCTGAATTATCTTAGTCTTGAATCTTTCTTTTGAACTTTTTCTCCACATCTCATACTCAAAGTTGCACTTTCTACAGTACCCCACATGTTTTGCTGATGTCAAAGAGGGAGAGAGAGTTTATATGTCTGCATGAGGGAGAGAGAGAGAAAGTTTTGTATGTCATAATTTGTAATGCCCCGAGATCCGATTCCCAATTTATGGGGATTTTTTTTTCTTCCATCGGACCTCAAGACATTACGTCGTACGTATCGCGGAAGCACAGACTTATATATCAATGTATATACGCAAGAGAGAGAGAAACCATAGTCACAAGAGATGTAAATAACATTACAACTATTCATATCTCAAAGGCTACATGTCCATTGCACAATTAAATATGAGTCCATATAAGGTCACCAACCCACAACTAGCCATAACAGGAAGATAGATATCCGTAGCCTACCCTGACGTAGGCAAAACTGAAGTACTCATCGGCAACAGCCTCCTCCTCGACCTCCTCTACAACGTCTCCTGAAACGTGTGTCACATAGGGGGGTGAGTGTGACGCTCAGTAGGTAGCCTAATCAAATCGGGTGTTAACTCACATTCATATAACCAATCTATATACTTAATTCAACGATCATAAAAAAATTATAATTTTGACGATCGTAACAAAATTGTGCAAAGGACCCATATGATCTCTCTAAAATCCTCCGTAGCGATCCTTAAGATCAATGAAGAATTCAGGGATAATGGGGCAAAGGAGGGAAACCAAGTGGCTCAAGCTTGATGAAATTCCTGGAAGTAGAACGGCCATCGGACGACCGATACTTGGCCATCGGCCGACCGACCTGTAACAAATTATAGACCGGGCAACACTGGCAAATTCAGTTGACCGAATTACCCAGGTCGGTCGACCGAACCCTGCTACAATCTAACAACAGTAGTTCGGAAAAAGGAAACCAGATGTTCCTTCATGGTTCATTCATTACCATCTACTTAAAATAATTTATACATGAAAATACATGTTTATTGGCTAACTTATAAGATACACATGCATGTACCAAAACCACGGTGGATGACTAGTTTTCACATTACCACATGTTCATGAGTTTCACATTCTTGTTATTCGTGGAACCGAACAGCTGCCGCAAACACAGGAGGCCCGCACACACACAAACGAACGAAAGAGTACTGCGCAGACCCGAGAGCGAACTCCCACCTAGACTCTTGAGGCCCACATCGTTCTATGGAGTAATGTATCGTCGTCCCACAGGACAATCGGCCGAATCATAGGATTTCAACCAGGGCATTACGTATCGCCATCCCCTGGGTTCTTTTACTTCCGCGGCTTTATGTATCGCCGTCCCGCAGAAGGTATCGAAGTCCAACCTCACAGAATGCTGTTATTTTCCACTCATAACGTTCATATCATATTCACATTCACATTCATACTCATTTTACAAATACTAGTATGATACTTTATCATAACAAACATGCTTCCAAATGGTTTAAGTGAATAAATCACGATCATAAGCTTACTCGATGTGAAATAGAGCAAGATCATGTTACTGTATAAAAAGACAGGTTTATTTCTAGATTACACATGCATAAAAAAAGAACCATACCTACAAGTGCAGAATTTCTGTAAGCACGAAATTTTTACAGTGGGTTACTAACTTAGCCTTCTACCATTTTCCATTTTTTCAGATTTTTCCGAATTAAAATGGCCTCTCAAAACTCTCCTTTTCTAGGATTCTGGAGATTGGGACAGAGTCACAGTGTGTCGACCTGTCCAACTGGTGGTGTTGACCTATCCACAGGGTGGTGTTGACACGTCCACAGGGTGGTGTTGACACTGCCAGCCCTCTGAAAGAGGTGGTGTCGACATGTCCAAAGGGCAAGTCGACACACTCAATGCAGTGACCCAGATTTTCGATAAAAATAAGAGGAACCTCATGAAAACACCTAATTTAATGGAAGGACGAGTAAAAATAAACATGGCAATCGATTTCGTGAACTCATTTTCCCCTCTTTAATGTATAGAAACTATTTAGAAATCGTTATAATGCATCGTTGTCCTCCTATGATTTGAGGTTAGGGGACTACCATGAAGTGCTAAATCGACGACCCCGAGATGATATCCATATCCCAGATCCTCCTAAGCTTCTCCTTTTCGATCTGGGGATGAGATCCACACCCCAGATCCTCCCAAGACTTCACCCGACGTCCTAGGAACTGCAGGAGCATCCTCTTACGCATGGCCAAGGTCCCTCACCTCTATTTCTTACCCAAGTGGAACCGTAGATGGTAGATAATTGAAAATGTGGGTTGCTAAAGGATTACTACCCATGGAACCTACCTCCTTATATAAATTTCTAGCCTCCAAAGTGCTTTTCCCACGTCCAACACGGCTCGGTCCAGCCCCCAAGTTTGCTGGTTGAAGAGGAGTAATGCCATCTACCTCCTCGATTTGAACAGAGGTGACCCTTCGTCTACCCGGTCTTAGATGTGAGTAGGCGTGCCTTTCCGTTAGGATTTGAGTTGGGACGTCTTCAGATGAAATCAAGAGGACTTTCATATCTAACGTTGGAATGTAGTTTCATCAAGTTGCATCAATCCTAGCTCAAGTTATGATTTTTGCAAGATTAATCATTTATTTTCCCCCATTCTAGTCGTAACCTTTCGGTAGCCCGAGGTAATTAGAGTATAACTCTAGTATCCAGATGGAATTTGGCCTCGACCTCATCAAAGAAGTTGTATCTAACATCCCAGTCAAGAATATGGCTTTAGTGTTAGGTCATTTCAATAACTCCAAATGAAGTTATGAATTTCTAATTAATTATGTGTGAATTTCCCAATCAGTCACACCTCTTCATGATGGTTGGTGACGATGGGCTCAGAACCTTATGTTCTGGTGTGAATTGGGTTTCCACCTTAATAGAAAAGTTTAGGTTAAGGGCCCAGTCTTTTTAATGCGACTAGTTTCAGCCCATTTGGATAACCGTGGGCCAAGATATCCTTATTTCAATAGGTGACCGAGTTTTTTGTAACTGTTTCGACCTATTTTCAAAAACTCTCTCTTAACCCCTATTAGGCCTACTTTTCAGATGTTATATTATTCATCAAAGTTGTTCTTTACCCAATGGTCATTGCCTATGCTTTAGTTTCACCAAATTCTGACCTCCCTATGTTAAGTTACGAATTTCCTAAGGATCCTTTAATACTTTTTCTAAAGTTCTAACTCATTGAGTTCATGGGCCCGAATTATTCTCAATTGGGTCAGTGCCCAATTGGTGGTCATAACATCCTCACCCCCTTAAAAATAATTTCTTCCTCAAAATTGACTTGAGAAATTTCTTTAAATGGGAATTTTTTACTCACAGAACGCTTGAGGGTATTCTTGGCGTATCTTGTCCTCTGGCTCCCAGGTTGCTTCCTCGGAATGAGAATTTGTCCATAAAACCTTCGCTAGCCGGATGGTTTTATTCCTCAATACATATTCCTTCTTGTCTGTGATCTCACTGGGCTGCTCCACATATGACAGATATGCCCGAACCACCGGGGGCTCATACTCTATAACATGCGAGGTATCCGGGACGTACATCCTTAGCATAGAGATGTGAAAGACCGGATGTACATGTGATAGAGAAAGCAGAAGTGCAAGTTGATAAGCCACCTCGCCAATCCATTGTAGAATCTCGAAAGGTCCGATATATCTAGGACTGAGCTTCTTCCCGAATTGCATGACTCCCCTGGTGGGAGACACCTTCAAAAACACATGGTCTCCCTCTGCAAATGCTAACTCTATCCACCGTTGATCTGCATAACTTTCCAAATGGCTTTGGGCTGTGAGGAGTCGCTGCCTGATCGTAGAAATCTTCTCCGAGCAGTCCTATACCAACTGTTGTCCGTACAGTTGCTTCTCGTCAGCTTCATACCAATACACTGGTGACCTACATGGCCGCCCATAGAGTGCTTCATAAGGGGCCATTCCGATGGCGGAATGGTAACTATTGTTGTATGCAAATTCTATCAAGGGTAAATGATCGTCCGAATTCCCCCTCCATTCAATACTGCATGCCCTCAGCATATCTTCTAGAGTCTGGATAGTGCGCTCGGATTGCCCATCAGTCTGAGGATGAAATATCGAGCTGAGCCACAATTCTGTCCCCATAGCGTACTGTAAACTCTTCCAGAACATACTGTGAATCAAGGGTCCCGATCAAAGATGATAGATAAGGGTGCACCATGCAACCGAATGATCTCAGCGATGAATAGTTTTGTTAAGGATTCAATTGGAGTCTGCTTGTTGATGGGCAGGAAGTGTGCAGTTATTGTGAATCTATTCACAATTACCCAGATGGTATCATGCTTCCTCCTGGTCATGGGTAGACCAGTCACAAAGTCCATGGTGATTTGTTCCCATTTCCATTGTGCCATCTCGATGGTCTGAAGACGACCGCCAGGTCTTTGATGCTCAATTTTTACCTGCTGACATGTGAGACATTTGGACACAAACTCCGCAATGTCTCGCTTCATTCCTGGCCACCAATACATCCTCTTCATATCTTAGAACATCTTGGTGCTTCCGAGATGGATGGAGAACTTTGACCTATGAGCCTCCCGCATCAAGTTCTTCTTTAACTCCACATCATATGGTACACAAATCCTTCCTCGGAATGTGATCAGTCCATCGATCCCCACATGGAAGTCTTCATTATTCTGTTGCTTCTGCAATGCCATGTCCTACTTCTGTACCTCAGCAATCCTGTTAAGGAATGTAGGTCTAGCAGACAACCCAGCCAAAAGATAGAATTACTTTCTCCTCTCAGGTTGTGATTTAATCACACCATTCATCATATCCCATTCTCGGTGTAAGCTCAGCGCCATCAATTTATGGCTGAGAGCATCAGCTACAACATTGGCCTTGCCGGGATGGTATTGCAAGGTGAAGTCATAGTCCTTTAGTAGCTCGGCCCATATTCTTTGCCTCAAATTGAGTTCCTTCTGAGTGAATATGTACTTGAGGCTTTAATGGTCGGTGAAGACCTCAAATCGAACTCCATATAAATGTTGTGCCCCAGTGGTTTTGATGTCAGCAAGCACTATGAGTATGAATGAGTTTGATGTCAGCAAGCACTATGAGTATGAAAGATTGACTGATTGAGTGTGCATATTTATAGCATTGCATAACAAGTGTAGCTTGCATCAGTGAATTCATTTGTTGCACGCCATATAGTCGATGCATGATTCACTACATATGATGTCTATACACTGAAGCACGCTCATTGCATATGAGGTCCTGTCACTGAAAATCGGTGCAACATTTCTCTGCACGCTATAAAGTCTGTACAGAGTTTTGCATAGACTGCATCAACTCAAGTCTGTACATTCTTTAGTAGCTATCCATTGCTTCATTTGACCAAGTCAGTACAGCCAGTGCTCTTCATGCATTTACATAGTCTATGCATTGATTTGTCTCGCACATACACTAAGGGCCTCTTTGATTGAAGAATAAGGTGGATTAAGGTGGTCTTATTCACGCTAATCTCTTTGGTTGCAGAAATAAGATATTCTACCAAAAAGGTGGGTTAAGGGTCAAAAAGGTGGGTTAAGGTGGGTTAAGCATATTCTAGCAAAAAGGTAGAATAAGTTAATCTGAATAAGGCCAAAGTAATATTCTTTATTTTTGGGAACACCCTAACCCGTGTTAGCTTATTCTCCTCAACTTATTATTCAATCAAAGAGGCCCTAAGTCTGCACACTAAGTCTATACATTCATGAGCATAGTCAGTGCATTTGGTTGTTTTATGCATATACAAAGTCTGCACATTCTTTGCTGTTATGTCCATACGTCATTTTAGCAAGTCTGTACATCGTGTTGTCGCATGCACGCAAAGTCTGCACATTCTTTGATGGCATGCCTGAGCACTCATTGTCATTGTACATACTTTCCTATATGCATTTGTACATCTTTCAAGACAAAGTCTGTACACTCTTCACCCGGCATTCAAAGTCTATACATTCTGTTGCACACCTAATGTTCGTGCATGAATACTAAGTCTGCACACGGGTGCCCTGATGGCTTAGCAAGTCTATACATTCTTGCATCGTTATGCTTCACGCATACACAAAGTCTGTACATCATCTTGTCGTAGGCACAGAAAGTCTATACATCCATTCGCTGATAACTGAGCAAGTTTATACATCCGTTAGCTCAGCTCATGGCTTAGTCAGTGCAATCCATCTTCATTGTGCATGTGTGCATACCGCTGCTGGTATGAGTGTTCAAGTTCATGCATCATCACACCAGCAAGTCTATACATCGTTGTCGAATGCACACAAAGTCTATACACTCCTTGAGGGCATGCCTGTGCATTCACCTTCATTGTGTATACTTTGTTACATGCATACTGCACTACACACTAGCAAGTGTATACATGCTTAGTTTAAATCTCAAACCTACTCGATGCATCTTTTTCTTTTCCTTCAAATTGATTCGAACTGATATCAAGTTTTATCTGACAGGACGCATGTTCGAGAAGCTTAGTATGGACACGTGATCCAAGAATGGAGATGGCTCAGGATCATGACACGTGTAATATAGCAGGCTGAAATGCTGCCACGTGTTCAAGGCGCTAGGGCGGGAATTCGTGGAGGACACACGCACACCTATCTGCTCCTGCTATAAAAAGAAGACTTCTCCATCTGGAGAAGATGCTCATGCAGAGAGGATCAAAAGTCGTGAATATACTTCAGAGGAGTAGAAGCAGAGAGAGCTAGCAGAAGAAGAAAAAGAGAGAATAGAAGAGAAAGAAGAGAGCTCGAGAAAGAAAGAGTGAGCAGTAAAGAAGCTCGAGAAAGAAAGAGTGAGCAGTAAAGAAGAATAAGAAGAAGAAAGAGAGATCGAGAGTTTAGAAGAAGAAGAAGAGAGTCATCTGAAGCTTTGTCTATATTGGACCGTGGATCAAATCTAGGCCAGTCAGCTCTTTGAGAGCCACCTTGTGTTTTATTGTGTACAGCTTTTTGTTGCTGTCCTTTCCATATCTTATTTTTTTTTGAACCTTATTCAAGCTGTTAGTCAGCAGAGCTAAGCTGTATTGCTCAGCGTTGCAGAGGAGGATTCCTCTAGTCAGCAAGCTGTGTTGCTCAGCGGGCGAGGTGGATACCTCGGACAGCAAGCTGTGATGCTCAGCTGTTTGTAGGCAAGCTGTGAGGCCCAGTCGTTCAAGCTGTGAGTCAGCGGGAAGCCACACTCGGGTTTAAGTGTGGGGTGGACGTAGGTCTGCCGACTGAACCACCTAAAAAATTCCTTCGTGCACTGTGGTTTGAATGCTTACTGTTTGCTTCCGCTAGATGAATGCTTATGCTCGATTTGTCTTCATATGTCGAGTGAGCCAATTGATTGAACATATCGCTGTATTTCAGTTTTGGTAGAACTGAATCTATTTTTAATTTCACATCTCTGAGTGTTCTGAGTTTTTAATTGGGATTAATTTTTAAAGATAGATTCATTCACGCCCCTCTGAATCCATCGCACCGATCCCAACAATTGGTATCAGAGAGGGTCTCTAACTTTCCAGATCTAACGATCTACAGAGGATCCTGCTAGCCTGTGTGGTGCTTTGCTATTTGTAGTTCGGTGCATTTGTCATCTTGTCTTTCAGGTTTTTGGATCTGAACTTATTCAGTTGCTCTTTCAATGGCATTTTCTATTGTTTTTGATGGTTCTAACTTCAACAAATGGATAGGCGGCCTATGTGTTCACCTGAACTCCATTGATCCAAATCTATGGAGTCTTATATCAAAAGGGCCACATAAAGTACCTCAAAATAAGACCATATGGTCTAGAAAGGATAGGATAAAAGACAGTGAGAATGCTATTGTCTTTAACATTCTGAGAAACTCAGTTAATATTGAAAAGTTTCCATGTGTTGTAGGATGCAAGTCTGGGAAGGAGATAATAGACAAAATAAACACCATCTATAAGGAACAAGCTGGAGTTTGTATGATGGCTGATCGAAGGGATCCGACTGAAGATGAGTCTCCATCCCAGGGAAATTCTGAGACTGAGGATATTAGCTATGATGATTTAGTTGCCATGCATGAGCATCTACTGGATAAATATGAAAGAGTTAAATCAGAAAAGAGAAAATTAAGAAAAGAGAAAAATGCTGAAATCACAAGTCTAAAGGCTGAAAATGAAAATCTAAAATCTGAATTGAAATTGAAAGAAGAATTAATTGACTCTCTTAGAGCCGAAAATGAAGAGTTATTAAACAGAAAAATACAGCAAGAACAGACTGAAGACGCGTTGAATAAAAAGCTGAAATCTGATGACAAAAATGAGTTGATTGAGGAGAATAAAGATTTAAAAGAACAAAACAAGAAACTCATGGCCTTAAATGTTGTTATATCATAGAGGCTTCTGGCTGTTGAGAAATAAAAATCTACTGATAAGGAAATTCAATTTGAGAATGAATTAAAACTGAAACAGGAACTAGAAATTGTTAAAAATTTGAATGATGCCATGCAGAGACAAATTATCTCATGTGAAGAAGACTTGACTAATTCAGAACTCAAAATATCTTCTCTACAATCTGAGGTAACTGAATTAAACCATTCCATGTTAAAATTTGTCAAAGGTAAAGAGAAAATTAAAGCTTCTTTGAATGTTGAAGTCACCAAATTGAGTGAAGAGAAAGGGTGCAATTCTCAAATTAAGCAGGCTGTAAGGAACAAACTATACGCAACATTTGTGAGTAGCTCAACTTTAGCTAGCACTTCTACACCTTCTTCAAAACAGTCTGATGATCAGAAGATTCAAAAGTAGAACAAAAATGTGAAAATGAAAACACTAAAGAAGAATAATAAATTTCATGCAAACAAGTCTAAGGCTAAAAAATTCCCAATTGTTCACAGAAAGAATATTGAATGCTTTTATTGTGGAAATTTTGGCCATGTAATCAATGATTGTCTTGTCATGAAGAATGATGATAATAGATTTCATGCTAGGGCTTCTTATGCTAAGAAATCCTATTCTGTTCAAAACAGGAAATCTAAATGCTTTTACTGTCATAAAATAGGTCATCTCATGCATGAATGTAAGTTAATGAAAATAGATGACATGTCTGCTGTGGGAATGCATGATAAACATTTCAATGCTAAAAATCATTCAATTCCTAAAAGGAAACTTCAATGCTTTTGTTGTGGCAAATTGGGCCACATTGTTGCACAATGCTGGCATGCACAGGGGAGTAACAATCGTCACAAGTCTGCTAAAACCCCTGTGTATCAAAATACTTTTGATAGAAATGATATTATCCCTAGAGGCAAGCACAATGAGTGCTTCAAATGTGGGAAGCATGGCCATATTGTCACGGACTGCTGGCGTGCTCAGGAGAAGAACTTTAATTCTAAAACGGTTAATCTTCCTAAAGATCAAAATGTTTTTGGCAAAAATGAACTCAATTTTAAAAGGAAGACTTCTGCATGTTTTAATTGTTGAAAGCCGGGTCATAAATCTGCAAACTGTTGGCTAACTGACAATGAGAGACAAAATGTTCATGTAAACAACAGAAAGGTTCATACTCATGGACATAAATCTCATGCTTATGTTGATGTGCATAATAAAATAAAAAATTTTGTTGTTTTATGTAGATATTGTGGAAAATTTGGACACTCTATGGATGATTGTTATCTGATGGAGTTTGATGACTATCTAGCGAAGAAAAAGTTGAGAGCACCATCCAAAGGTGCCACTGGTACTTTAGGACCCAAGACCACTTGGGTACCTGCTTGTACAAAATAGTTTGCTGTATTGCAGGTGTGCCTTGGAAATGAATAAAGAGGGTTAATAAACCAAGGCACTCAAGAATGAAAACCTCATGATTGCACTCTTCAGGTCAGTTCTCGAAAACTCTGCTTAAATTCTATCTTCTGAATTTGTGTGCTCTAGATGCTTGCATATCATGATAATTTCGTTTGCTGAATGCATTACATATCCATGCCATGATACATAGTTGTCAAATTCCCTGCATAATGATATTGCATATGTTGCATTTAGAAACTTCATTCAATGCATATAGTCAGGGGGAGTTCTGTCTAGCCCTTAAATGTATTCATGCCACATGTGTCCATGTAATGCTTGCAAGAAAATCAATGCATTTGCATACATGCAGTAAATTGCATAGCATTTTATTTTTTTGAAAATCCAAAAAGAAATGACTCATTACATCTAGACAGGGGGAGCATTTTAAATTCATCAGTCTTTCATAAACTGAACACTCACTTCCCTCTAATCTGGAATCTTTGTCTAGTACTTCCTAATTTGCTGAAGGAGTGCCACACTTGAATTCTTCCCTGTCACTATTGTCAATCTGGTTTGACTGAATTCCAGACTATGTCATCAGTTTCTGAATTGCATTGCTCAAGTGTATGCTTCTTGCTACATATTTGTAAACTCACTACTATTGGCTTTCTGAAAATCTGTCTGATGCATATTGATCATATCTGCTACAAGCATGTGTTTCGATTCTCACTTTCTATACATGCTTGTTATTGTCTCTGCTATTGAATGCTATTGTCAAAATATTGTTTGAACTGGTTTTGAAGAGACTTAAATCTGTGTACCTCATTTATAAATCTAATATCTTAAAAGAAACTCCTATTATACAGGTTTAAGAATAACTGATTGATCTACGTTGGTGTAAGTCTAATGTATTCATGAATTTGAATTTGAAAGACTCGAAAGTATCGGAATCACAAGTTTTAATAAACTTTAACCAACTATTTCATGTAATCTCTGGACAAAACCTTCTGAAATCTGAAAATTTAAAATCAATGTTATTTTGGTTGAGATACATGTTAGTAGTATTATTCTTAAACATTAAATCTGTCTGAAGTTGACTAAATAGAAAAGCAAAATTCAGAGCAATGACTTTGATCATTGAGAAACTGGGTCCTCCCTCAAAGAAATGGAGTAAACCTATGTCTTGAAGTGCCACAGTTATCTCTGGTATAAAAATAATTAAAAAATCTGACAGAGCAATGGCATGGTTGTGTTGAGTAACTGGGGATCCCTTCCTCTGATCAAGGTGTTTCTTCATGTAAAAAGACACTCCAATTGCTAACTCTGTTCTCATGTTCGAGAGGCAATGCGGTTATCACACTGAGTAACTGAGTCATTTCACCTAAGACGTGTTTTGTCTCATGTAAAAAGGTGTTGATCAACCAAGATTGCTCAGGAAAATTAAAGTGCTGATCAAGAGTATATTTCAAAAATTTTCTGCAAACAGCTAACTTCAAATACTATTAAAGGTGTTTAATCTCAATACTTCAATGTGTAACTCCTAAAGGAGTCATTGAGATTAATTGAGTAAGATGGAAGAGGATTGAACTGGAATGCTATATGAATAATTGGTTCACCTTTATTAAAACTCAGTTTCAGATATGAGTATTGTATACAATTGTCAAATTTGGTATACATCATGCTTAAACCCGTTATGATAGGAGAGTCTATCCCTAATTGGACTTATAACAGTGGTACCTAGAATAAAATTTCATCTGATCAGGTACATCCTTAACTGCTCCATCATATTGCACATTTGTTTCCTGATCATTACTTGAAAATGCTCACTCTTTCTACTGAACTGTTACTGAAAGATCATGTGCTCTGTATGTTGCCTTGACATTCTTCCTCAATCTACTTCTTGTTGCTGTGATACACTCCTCACATATCCTCTTGAAACTTTTGCTTTATTCTGAGCAAGGACTGTTGAACAGATTTCATTTATTGCTTCTTAAAGGGGGAGGATTGATACTTGATTGTCTAACTGCCCCTATGCTTGTCGATTGTATTCCTTTATTCAGGGGGAGTTATGTGGTGTCATATTGCACTTTGGGGGAGAATAGATAGCTCTAATGTGCTTTCATGTAGTAAAAGGGGGAGATGTTATATCAATCTTTTCATACCTGCTTAATTTTTCTCTCAAACTATTTTCTTTTTGATGAAGTCAAAGGGAGAGAATAGTTTGGGTCTGTGTGACTCACAGTGTTGCCATCATCAGAAAGGGGGAGATTGTTATGCCCCTGTGGTTTTGATGTCAGCAAGCACTATGAGTATGAATGAGTTTGATGTCAGCAAGCACTATGAGTATGAAAGATTGACTGATTGAGTGTGCATATTTATAGCATTGCATAACAAGTGTAGCTTGCATCGGTGCATTCATCAGTTGCACGCCATATAGTAGATGCATGATTCACTACATATGATGTCTATACACTAAAGCACACTCATTGCATATGAGGTCCTGTCACTGAAAATCGGTGCAACATTTCTCTGCACGCTATAAAGTATGTACATAGTTTTGCCTAGACTGCATCAACTCAAGTATGTACATTCTTTAGTAGCTATGCATTGCTTCATTTGACCAAGTCAGTACAGCCAGTGCTCTTCATGCATTTACATAGTCTATGCATTGATTTGTCTCGCACATACACTAAGTCTGCACACTAAGTCTATACATTCATGAGCATAGTCAGTGCATTTGGTTGTTTCATGCATATACAAAGTCTGCACATTCTTTGCTGTTATGTCCATGCGTCATTTTAGCAAGTCTGTACATCGTCTTGTCGCATGCACGCAAAGTCTGTACATTCTTTGATGGCATGCCTGAGCACTCATTGTCATTGTACATACTTTCCTATATGCATTTGTAAATCTTTCAAGACAAAGTTTGTACACTCTTAACCCGGCATTCAAAGTCTATACATTCTATTCCACACCTAATGTTCGTGCATGAATACTAAGTCTGCACACGGGTGCCCTGATGACTTAGCAAGTCTATACATTCTTGCATCGTTGTGCTTCACGCATACATAAAGTCTGTACATCGTCTTGTCGTAGGCACAGAAAGTCTATACATCCATTCGCTGATAACTGAGCAAGTCTATACATCCATTAGCTCAGCTCATGGCTTACTCAGTGCAATCCATGTTCATTGTGCATGTGTGCATACCGCTGCTGGTATGAGTGTTCAAGTTCATACATCATCACACCAGCAAGTCTATACATCGTTGTCGAATGCACATAAAGTCCATACACTCCTTGATGGCATGCCTGTGCATTCACCTTCATTGTGCATACTTTGTTACATGCATACTGCACTACACACTAGCAAGTCTATACATGCTTAGTTTAAATCTCAAACCTACTCAATTCATCTTTTTCTTTTCCTTCAGATTGATTCGAACTGATATCAAGTTTTATCTGATAGGACTCATGTTCGAGAAGCTTAGTATGGACACGTGATCCAAGAATGGAGATGGCTAAGGATCGTGACACGTGTAATGTAGCAGGCTGAAATGCTGCCACATGTTCAAGACGGTAGGGCGGGAATTCGTGGAGGACACACGCCCACCTATCTGCTCCTGCTATAAAAAGAAGACTTCTCCATCTGGAGAAGATGCTCGTGCAGAGAGGATCAAAAGTCGTGAATATACTTCAGAGGAGTAGAAGCAGAGAGAGCCAGTAGAAGAAGAAAAAGAGAGAACAGAAGAGAAAGAAGAGAGCTCGAGAAAGAAAGAGTGAGCAGTAAAGAAGCTCGAGAAAGAAAGAGTGAGCAGTAAAGAAGAAGAAGAAGAAGAAAGAGAGATCAAGAGTTTAGAAGAAGAAGAAGAGAGTCATCTGAAGCTTTGTGTATACTGGACCGTGGATCAAATCCAGGCCAGTCAGCTCTTTGAGAGCCACCTTGTGTTTTATCGTCTACAGCTTTCTGTTGCTGTGTCCTTTCCATATCTTGTTTTTCTTTTGAACCTTATTCAAGCTGTTAGTCAGCAGAGCTAAGCTGTATTGCTCAGCATTGTAGAGGAGGATTCCTCTGGTCAGCAAGCTGTGTTGCTCAGCGGGCGAGGTGGATACCTCAGATAGTAAGCTGTGTTGCTCAGCAGGCGAGGTGGATACCTCGGACAGCAAGCTGTGATGCTCAGCAGTTTGTAGGCAAGCTGTGAGGCCCAACCGTTCAAGCTGTGAGTCAGCGGGAAGCCACACTTGGGTTTGAGTGTGGGGTGGACGTATGTCTACGGACTGAACCACCTAAAAAATTCCTTCGTGCACTATGGTTTGAATGCTTACTGTTTGCTTCCGCTAGATGAATGCTTAGGCTTGATTTGTCTTCATATGTCGAGTGAGCCAATTGATTGAACACATCGCTGTATTTCAGTTTTGGTAGAACTGAATATGTTTTTAATTTCACATCTATGAGTGTGTTGAGTTTTTAATTGGGAATAATTTTTAAAGATAGATTCATTCACCCCCCTCTGAATCCATCGCACCGATCCCAACAATAAATAGTGTCTCTAGATGCGCAAGGCATGGACCACCGCTGCCATCTCAAGGTCATGAGTGGAGTAGTTGTTATCATGGTCCCTCAACTGTCTCGAGGCATAGGTGATCAGTCGGCCATTTTACATCAGTACACAACCAAGGTCGATCCTGGAGGCATCTGTATAAATGGTGAAGCCATCATCCCCTTGAGGGAGTGGTAGCACTGGGGCTGAAGTCAACCTTTCCTTGAGCATCAGAAAACTATCTTCGTACTCTTCTGACCATATGAATTTCGCTCCTTTCTTAGTCAACTTGGTCATTGGGGCTGCAATTGTGGAGAAACCTTCGATGAACCGGCGGTTGTATCCAGCCAATCCACGGAAGCTTCTGATCTCCATGACTATCTTCGGTGCTTCACACTTTGTCACTTCTTCAACCTTGCTGGGGTCCACTGATATACCGTTTCTGGATATGACATCTCTGAGAAACATCACCTAATCTAGCCAAAATTCACAATTGCTGAATTTGACGTAGAACTTGTTCTCCCGGATAGTCTACAGAACCACTCTCAGATGTTGCCGATGCTCCTCCTGACTGGCAGAATATATCAGGATTTCGTCTATAAAGACTATGACAAACTGATCTAGATAAGGGCGGAAGATCTGATTCATCTGCTCCATGAACATAGCTGGTGCATTAGTCAACCCGAATGGTACTAATAAGAACTCGTAGTGACCATACCGAGTCCTGAAGGCTGTCTTCGAGACATCTTCGCGCTTGATTATGAGTTGATGATAACTCGTCCTTAGATCAATCTTGGAGAAGACCTTGGCAGATGATAATTGATCAAATAACTCTTCAATCCTCAGTAGAGGGTACTTATTCTTTATGGTGTCCTGGTTATGCTTGCGATAATCAATGCACAGCCGTATGGTCCCATCCTTCTTCCGGACAAATAAGACTGGTGCTCCCCATGGGGACACGCTGGGCTTGATGAAGCCTTTGTCTAACAACTCCTGCAATTGCTTCCTGAGTTCGGCAACTTTTGCCAGACCCACCCGATATGGTGGAACGGAGATGGGTGTGGTGCCCGGCACTAGCTCAATGGAGAAGTCCGCCTCTCGAGATGGTGGCAGTCCGGGTAGATCTTCGGGAAATACATCAGGAAGTTCTCGGACTACGTCCAAGTCTTCCAAAATCTTGACATAGCCTTCTTCAAGAGCCACACTAGCCAAGAAATAGTCACATCCTCTACTGATCAGCTTGGAAGCCTGGATGGCTAATACCATCATTCTCTCAGACTTGTCCTTTGGGAATTGAAAGAATAATGTCTCCTTCCCCAGCTCTTGAAAAATCACTCTCTTCCGACGGCAGTCCAATAGAGCGTAGTGTTTGTCTAACCAGTCCATTCCCAGAATGAGACGAAAATCAGCCATATCTAGCATGTATGCTTCCCCCTGCAATCTTCTCCCGTAGATTTTGACCTCAGTAGTAGGGATCACAAGCTTGGTGTAGACTTGTTTCCCGGTTAGTGTACTAACTACCATTTCCCCGAAGAATGTGGCTTGGGGTCTGTTCTTCAGTTGATTAGCAAAACTAGTGGATATGAATGTGTGTGTAGCGCATGGGTCGAACAAAACCTTTGCATAGACATCATCCATAAGAAGTGTACCTTCAGCCACGGTAGGGGTGTTGTCTGCCTCTTCTTGCATCAGTGCATAAACCCGTCCTTTGAAATAAATTTTCTCCTGCTGTGGCACTGGCATTTGCTGAGCTTTCTTAGCGCAGTTCCTCACAATATGTCCAGCCTCGCCACACTCGTAGCACTTGCCCTTTGTCCTCCAGCATTCATGCCCCGGATGGTTGCGCCCACAATGGACGCAGAACGGAAACCCCGGCCTGTTCCTAGGCATTGGCTCTTGGGGCGCCACCTTTTCTTTGTCCTGTCTCCCACCAGCCTACATAGGCCTTTTGCCCATCTTTTTCTGCTCCTCGGTGAACCAACACATTGGTATCCATTATAACTTAACTCTATATGTCTCTTAAATTTTTGTGGTTCGGATTATTACCTTGCATTCTCTTGCTCGGCTAGATGAGCATGCATCAATGCCATAGTCTAGGAGTCAAGGTCTTGGGTACCCACATAGCGTTGGACGCTGCTACGCAGACCGTTGACGAACTTCTTCACCTTTCGAGGTGCCTCATCAAATATGTGTGGAGCATACTAGCCTAGAGCAGAGAATCTGGCCTTATAGTCTGCTATTGACATGCTTCCTTGTTCGAGGCTCAAGAACTCTTGCTCCTTAGCGTCTCGCACATGCTCGGGGAAGTAGTTTTCTCTGAAGGCCGCTAGTAATTCTTCCCATAGAATGTCTCCATTGTGCCCTGCGAAGGTGGTCCTCGACTTGGCCTTCCACTACAAGTCGGCTTGATCTTGCAATACGTAGGCTGCCAGATACATTTTTTCTTCCTCGGGACATCGCATCGCGCCAAATTTCTTCTCCATCTCGCTGAACCATGACTCAGCCACCTCTGGATGGATCTCCCCCTTCAAATAAGGAGGTGCCAACCTCAAGAATCGATTAAGCGCTGATAAGTCATGACGTGGTGCAGGCGCGGGCTGCTGCAGCATCTGTTGCTGCATGGCTTGCATAAGCCCTTGGAAACTCTGCATGAATACCTCCATATTAACCCCTGCAGTGGGCACTTGTCCGCCGCCAACTGTCGGAGCATGGACAGCCCCGTCGTTCACATCGTTTGGGTCATCGACCCCTGATCCCCTCTCATCCACCTGGGGAAGATCTCTTTGCCTTCTTGGCGGCATAGTTCTGAGAAATAAACAATTATTAAGTGAGAGGATTTTTAAATGGGTTTTAAATATACTCTACCATTTTCCCATTCTACCCTATCTCTTCTTCTACTACTTGGATAATTGGAATGGTTGTAACTATGGTTTGTCTCTCATGATCTGATACCACTCTGTAACGCCCTGAGATCCGATTCCCAATTTATGGGGATTTTTTTTATTCCATCAGACCTCGAGACATTACGTCATATGTATCGCAGAAGCACAGACTTATATATCAATGTGTATACGGAAGAGAGAGAGAAACCATAGCCATAAGAGATGTAAATAACATTACAACCATTCATATCTCAAAGGCTACATGTCCATTGCACAATTACATATGAGTCCATATAAGGTCACCAACCTACAACTAGCCATAACAAGAAGATAGATATATGTAGCCTACAATGACATAGGCAAAACTGAACTATTCCTCGACAGCAGCCGCCTCTTCGACCTCCTCTACAGCGTCCCGTGAAACGTGTGTCACATAGGGGGGGTGAGTGTGACGCTCAGTCGGCAGCCTAATCAAATCGGGGGTTAACTCACATTCATATAACCAATCTGTGTACTTAATTCAACGATCATAACAAAAATTTAATTTCAACGATCATGACAAAAGTGTGCAAAGGACCCATATGATATCTCTAAAATCCTCCGTACCGATCCTTAAGATCAATCAAGAATTCTGGGATAATGGGGCAAATGAGAGAAGCCAAGTTGGTCAAGCTTTATGAAATTCCTAGAAGTAGAACGGCCATCGGACAACCGAAACTAGGCCATCGGTCGACTGAACTGTAACAAATTACAGACCAACCAACACTGGCAAATTCGGTCGACTGAAATGCCTAGGTCGGTCGACCGAACCCTGCTACAATCTAACAATAGCAGTTGAGAAAAAGGAAACCAGATGTTACTTCATGGTTCATTCATTACCATCTACTTAAAATAATTTATACATGAAAATACATGTTTATTGGCTAAGTTATAAGATACCCATGCATGTACCAAAACCACGGTGGATGACTAGTTTACACATTACCACATGTTCATGAGTTTCACATTCTTGTTATTCGTGGAACCGAACAGCTGCCGCAAACACAGGAGGCCCGCACACACACAAACGAACGAAAGAGTACTGCGCAGACCCGAGAGTGAACTCCCACCTAGACTCTTGAGGCCCACATCGTTCTATGGAGTAATGTATCGTCGTCCCACAGGACAATCGGCCGAATCATAGGATTTCAACTAGGGCATTACGTATCGCCGTCCCCTGGGTTCTTTTACTTCCGCGGCGTTACGTATCGCCGTCCCACAGAAGGGACCGAAGTCCAACCTCACAGAATGTTAATGTTTTCCACTCATAACGTTCATATAATATTTGCATTCACATTCATACTCATTTTACAAATACTAGTATGATACTTTATCATAGCAAGCATGCTTCCAATTGGTTTAAGTGAACAAATCATGATTATAACTTACTCGATGTGAAATAGAGCATGATAAAGTTACTGTATAAAAAGACAGGTTTATTTCTAGATTACACATGCATAGGAAAAGAACCATAACTATAGGTGCGGAATTTCTGTGAACACAAAATTTTTACAATGGGTTACTAACTTAGCCTTCTACCATTTTCCATTTTTTCAGATTTTTTTGAATTAAAATGGCCTCTAAAAACTCTCCCTTTCTAGGATTCTGGAGATTGGGACAGAGTCACAGTGTGTCGACCTGTCCAAGGGTGGTGTCGACTTGTCCAACTGGTGGTGTCGACCTGTCCACAGGGTGGTGTTGACACGTGCACAGGGTGGTGTTGACATTGCCAGCCCTCTGAAAGAGGTGGTGTCTACCTGTCCAAAGGGCAGGTCGACATACTCAGTGCAATGACCCAGATTTTTTATAAAACTGAGAAGAACCTCATGAAAACACCTAATTTAATGGAAGGACGACTAAAAATAAACATGGAAATCGATCTTGTGAACCCATTTTCCCCTCTTTAATGTATAGAAAGTATTTAGAAATCGTTATAATGCATCGTTGTCCTCCTAAGATTTGAGGTTAGGTGCCTACCTTGAAGTGCTAAATCGACGACCCGGGGATGAGATCCACACCCCATATCCGCCTAAGCTTCTCCTTTTAATTCGGGGATGAGATCCACACCCCAGATCCTCCCAAGACTTCGCCCGACATCCTAAGAACTGTAGGAGTGTCCTCCTACAGAGGGCCAAGGTCCCTCACCTCTCTTTCTTACCCAAGAGGAACCGTAGATGGTAGATAATTGAAAATGTGGGTTGCTAAAGGGTTACTACCATGGAACCTACATCATTATATAGATTTCTAGCCTCCAAAAGCTTTTCCCACGTCCTACAAGGCTCGGTCCAGCCCCCAAGGTCGCTGGTTGAAGAGGAGTTAATGCCATGCACCTCCTCGATTTGAATAGAGGTGACCCTTCGTCTACACGGTCATAGATGTGAGTGGGCTCACCTTTCCATTAGAATTTGAGTTAGGACATCTTCAGATGAAATCAATAGGACTTTCATATCTAACTTTGGGACATAGTTTCATCGAGTTTCATCAATCCTAGCTCAAGGTATGATTTTCACAAAATTAATCATTTATTTTCCCCCATTCCAATCGTGACCTTTCGGTAGCCCGAGGTAATTAGAGTATAACTCTAGTATCCAGATTGAATTTGGCCTAGACCTCATCAAAGAAGTTGTATATAACATCTCATTCGAGATTATGGATTTGGTTTCAGGTCATTTCAATAAACTCAAACGAAGTTATGAATTTTTAATTAAGTACGTGTGAATTCCCTAATCACTCACACCTCTTCATGATGGTTGGTGATAATAGGCTCAGAACCTTGGGTTCTGGTGTGAATTGGATTTCCACCTCAACAGAATGGTTCAGGTTAAGGGCCCAATCTTTCTAATGGGACCAGTTTTAGCCCATTTGGATAACCATGGGCCAAGATATCTTTATTTCAACAGGTGGCAGCGTTTTCTATAACTGTTTCGACCTATTTTCATGAACTCCCTCTTAACCCCTATTATGCCTACTTTTCAAAAGTTATACTCTTTATCAAAGTTGTTCCTTACCCAATGGTCATTGTGTGGGCTTTGGTTTTACTAAATTCTAACCTCCCTATGTTAAGTTATGAATTTCCTAATGATCCTTCAATAATTTTTCTAAATTTCAAGCTCATTGAGTTCATGTGCCCGAATTATTCTCAATTGAGCCAGTCCCCAATTGGTGGTCATAACATAATTTGTATGTCTGCAAGTGTTCATTACATATCATAATTGAATTCTTCATGTTGTTGCCATAGTCCTTCATGTATTCATCATGTGCTTCATGATTGTTGTGATCAAATTTGATGTCAAAACTATGAGTACAATGACTCATTGTTGCCATCATCAAAAGGGGGGCGAATGTTATGTAAGTGATGTTTTGATGATGTCTCACTATAACTCATTGGCAAATTAATTTAGAAAGTCATGAAACATCCTTTAATTGGCTAGGTATGAAGAAGTTCAACCAAGCTTAAAGGATGCGTCGACCCCGTCAACTCAGGGCGTCGATGCATAGGCTCTTCCAGAGAACGTTATAAACGCATCTCTGAATAGGGCATCGACGCACCATGCAAGTAGCGTCGACCCTTAAGGACTTCCGGCAAGCCTTCAAGCTAGCCTTCCTAGCTGCTTCGACGCAGGCACTATGATGCGTCGACCCCACGAGCTTCTGCAGCAGGAGGACAGGTTGACAGCACAGAATGCGTCGACCCTATTTCTTCAGGGCGTCGTCGCAGGGGCCTCCCAGAGTACATTGTAAACGCATCTCCAAGAAGATGGGTCGAGGCACCTCTTTCAGGGCGTCGACGCTAGGGTCTTCGAGAAGCCGTCTATAAGGCCACCCTTAATAGCTGTGTCGACACATGGGCTAAGCTACGTCGACGAGCTCAAGGCTCATCTGAAAGAATTCAGATAACTCTGTGTTTTTGAAAAACCGTACAGACAGCAAAAAGATCCGACGTAAACCTCTAGAAACATGGTTTTTTAGGCATGGAAAAGGTTCCTAGGACAAGCAATTGTCCCTGTCATCATTGGGTTACCATATCAGCCTTTTTGGTCAATGGTGCTGATAGTTTACAGATGGGGGAAAGGTCACCTTTCAAGGCTCTCTGCCTTTTGCATATGACCAATCAGAAATGCTGCCCAAAAGATCTTCCAGGACAGAAGGATGTCCTTGGTACTGCCAGCCAATGAGGAAGAAGATGTTGTAGGTCTTCTCATTCAAAGAACTCTTATTAATTCCAGCCAATCAGAGTGCAAACCTTTGGAGGGAATTATCCCTGCCTCTTGTGCCTATAAATTGGACGCCCATTCGTACATGTAGATGATGCTGGAGCGGCCGCTGGAATTTCAAGCTTGCCTAGAGGAATAACAGAACGTGGGAAAGAAATAAAAGAAAAGAGAAAGGAGTGCCTGCTCAAATTTCCATCAGAGAGAAAGGTGAAGGAGAGGAGAAGGATCCACAGCCAAGCCAACCAACCCTGGTTCCCTTGCTTCCATATTTTAGCACCGCCATTGGTAGTGCTTCTTCGTTTGGGATTACTGCAGTTGTAGTTTCTTGGTTTGGTTTCTTGTCTTGTCTTTGTTCTCCTACAACAAATCAGTTTGTGTGTGGAGTGCTGTCACCGTGTAAGCTACAGTTGCAGCGTGTGTGTTTGTGTCTTTGTTTTGTTTTCTATCTCTCCTTCGTGGGATTTCATCCCTGTATGTGTAATACCCTGGATTCTTATCGGATCTTTCGGATCCTTTTTAGAGTGCTTTCGGATCGCTTTTGTGGGTCATGAGTTGAGTTTTACGATCCACGTGAGTTTTTCTCTCGTACAAGTTACGAAATCCTGTGGTGAGTTTATTTCTCAGTTCATTGACTCGAGGATGCTACAGTTGCGATGTACTCATTGAGAGGATCATTTCGACTATTTTTGTGTATTTTTCTGAATTAGTCCATTTTCAGGTCAAAAATCAAAATTTTGGAAATTAGGAAAATTTCCTAATTTCTTTTCTTTTTATTCTTCTTCCTCTCTCCTCCCTCCTCATTCGCCGCCGTGACCCTCTCTCTCTCCCATTTTCTCTCTTCTCTCACCCTCTACTCTGGCTACAGACGGAGGAGGCACGGGCAGGCTGAGGAGATGCCGTGGGAGTGGTCCAGAGCGCGAAGGGGTGAGGATCGGACCGTTTCTGGCGCGATCCTGAACGGTGGATTCAAAATCGACGGTTGAGCTCGCGACGTGGTTTTCAGCGCGGTTTAGTCACCTCGGTGCACGGAATCTTCGATGGAGGTAGGGAGACGGATCACCTACTTATCTTCTGCGTTCCTTCGTAGTTTCGTGCCGAACGATGTGCATTCGAGTGGGTTTCTTTCAAGTTAGGAAAGATCATGCTTTTGGGGTGTTCGTTGGGTTCGTCGAAAAATGGCAATGATTTTCAGCTAAATTAGTTTCATTGTGACCCCCAGCATGTCTGTATTCCATTTTCGTTGATTTCGTGTTGATTGGTCGTCATTTGGGGCCGGTACAAGTCTGGGAACCCCGGTGACCCAATTAGGGTTGATTCGATGGAATCGTTCGTTTCTTGCGATTTATATGTTGCATGGACCCCTTCCGGCCTGTGGAAGGTTATTTTAGTCAATTAGGTTTGTTTCCCCTGCGTTTAGACGCGTATGGGGCGTGGAATGGCCGAGATCGGCCATTTCCCCTATTTTCCCGCCGTATCGTGCTTGCGGTTGTTTCAGAGACCGCTACAGGTCTCTGGCGGCCCCACAATGGACCGCCACACTCCATAGTGTGTCAGTTAGTTTTAGGTCGACTGAGGTTGGAGGCCCAACCTCTGACCGCCATGTGCCTCTAGCGGCCTTATAGTGGTGCGCCAAGCTCAGTCGTGTCTCGAATGTAGTGTATGCCGGTTCGGTCTGGCGGCTCTTGTTCTAAAGCAAGGCCCGGATTCAGAGGGGGGGTGAATGAATCCCTTTAAAACTTTGCTCAAATAAAAACTTAAATCAACCTGATATGTGGAATTAAAGCAAATAGCTGTAGGGCTGAGAGCCCACATAGAACATCAACTAGAGTAAATCAAGTGTATAGGATCGGTGCTCAGGTAAACCAAATACCCACTAGACAGTAAATATAGGTCGAGTCTAAGCATACATCTAGCAAATCAGATAGAGCAATCAAACCACGATGGACGGAGAGTTTTTTAGGTGGTTCGGCCTGACCCACAGTCTGCCTACGTCCACCCCTCACTCCAAACCAGAGTGGGGCTTCCCTTGCAATAGCAAGAACCGCAGACTCAGTCTGCAAACAGACGCTGCCTAACAGCTTGACAAAGCGAGGGAGACAAATCCCTCACACCAAGTTCTGCAACTCACAGAAGCTTGGCACCTGGACTTTCTGCCCACAAGACCAGAACCGGAGACAATCCTCCCTTCCTCCAAACCGAAGGGTAACCCACAAATAGCGCACCACTACTTGCGAATCGGAGAACACTTCTCCCTTCTCCTGAGTCCACAGGAGGAACCCGAACTCAAAACAGAGTGTCGGAAGCACACGAAGAAAATGCGAAAAGGGGCAACCAAAAGAAAAATCCAAAGAAAAAAGGAAAAAAATAGTAATCTCCAGTAAGCACGGTTGTTCTGGATTTGATCCACGAATAGACTAGACAGATCTTCAGAATGAGTGACTGCACTTTCTCTTTCTCTCTTTTTGCTTCCACGATCTCTTCCTCTAGGCTCTCTCTTCTCACTTCTCAGCTCTCTCACTCTCTGGCAACTCCTTCTTCTCTTTCTTTTTCTTCAGCTGCTGGCTCTCTTTTCTTTTCTTCCTCTTCTTTCTTCTTCTCTCACTTTCTGTCTATCTTCACTCTCCTTCTTTTTCTTCCTATTCTCTCTGCTCTTCTTTTCTTTTTCTTCTCACTCGATCGTGCAGGCTCACCCTCCTTTCTGCATCGATCACTATCTTCATATATATACTCTCACTGGGCGTGTGGATGAAGAACTCCCGCCCATTAGCTTCCAGAAGGCTCTCAGCCACGTGTCGCGATCTAAGCGTTGTAGCCTTCCACGTGGCACTCATTAGGAGGTCGATCTGCCTTGGATCACGTGCCCCTCCTCGGAGAGAAGCTCTGTCAGAAAAACACAAGGCCTTTAATCAAACGCTTAGCATAGTTTGCACCGTTATGTTCAAACATAGAATGCACTGAGTACAGATATTCAAGTCAACCATTGTATTGACTTACACAACAGCTTGACACCATATGCATAGACATGGGTCCAAGAGGCACAAGAAGAAGACTTTGTACCGAGTCAAAAGAAAGGATCAAAGATATGCATGGACTCTTAAAACAACTGTGTAACACAGTTGATGCACCGAGTTGGATTTGTGAGAATTTCACTGAGATGAAAGAGAAGAATCATACGAACAAAAATGGATGCAAGACAGACCTTGCACCGAGTCTGAAAGGCGAGACCCACAAGCAAGATATGCACGAACCTAAATGTGTATGCTGCAATGAAATGCACTGAAATGCACTGAAATGCACTGAGCCATTTTATGTCTAGACACGTAATGCACCGAGATGGAAACGGGGCTACAGTGTTTGTGAGTGAGACAGAGACTTGCACCAAATTGATAAAGAGAAGTACAAGACACCGCTTGCACCAAGATGTATTTGCACTGAGATGAAGAGACAAGATCTAACGGTCCATACCAGACGACGATTGCACCGACTAGAGCTTGCACCGACCTCGAGAGGTGAGATGCAAGGACATGTTATGCACGGGCATATCAGCAGAGAATGTGCAGACTTTGCATATGCATGAGACAACTGAATGCACTGACTATGCTCATGAATGTATAGACTTGCTCAGTCATCAAAGCAGCCGTGTGCAGACTTGGTGTATGTGTGAGACAAAACAATGCATATACTATGTAAATGCATGAAGAGCACTGGCTGTACTGACTTGGTCGAATGAAGCAATGGATAGCTACTAAAGAATGTACAGACTTGAGTTGATGCAGTCTAGGCAAAACTCTGTACAAACTTTATAGCGTGCAGAGAAATTTTGCCCCAGTTTTCAGTGACAGGACCTCACATGCAATGAGCGTGCTTCAATGTAGTGAATCATGCATCGACTATATGACGTGCAACTGATGAATGCACCGATGCAAGCAACACTTGTTATGAAATGCTATAAATATGCACACTCAATCAGTCAATCTTTCATACTCATAGTGCTTGCTGATATCAAACTCATTCATACTCATAGTGCTTGCTGACATCAAAACCACAGGGGCACAACAATCTCCCCCTTTTTGATGATGGCAACACTATGAGTCACACAGACCCGAACTATTCTCCCCCTTTGACTTCATCAAAAAGAAAATAGTTTGAGAGAAAAATTAAGCAGGTATGAAAAGATTGATATAACATCTACCCCTTTTACTACACGAAAGCACATTAGAGCTATCTATTCTCCCCTTTGACAAGATCACAAACAAACCTCCCCCTTTAAAAAGCAATAAGTGCAGTCTAGACAAGACCTAACCTCTTCTTTAAAAATAATCAAATGCTCCCTGATCTGAAAGAAGCAAGGCTTTCAAGAGTGTAAGGTGAGAGATATGTCAAGAAGACATTCAGGAAGGATGACATGGCAGCATTCAGAATACAGGATCTTTCAAGGAAATAGAAGATTTTCAATAAGATACTTATTTCATAAATCTGAATAAACAGATGGTTCAGACTCTTCCATTATAGGGGCTTATGAATTTTTATTTGAACATCATGGTTTAAATATGATGTATACATAGTTTGACAATAAAATTATGTACTCATATCTGAACATCAATGTTTTAATAAAAGTGAACCAAGCCCTCATATTTATATCTTGATTAACCTCCCTTCATCTTACTTAGTCAATTTCAATGAGTTCTTCAGAAATTACAATCATTAGTATTGAGGTTAAACAACATGAAAGAATTCAGATTTGGTTCCTGAGGATCAGTCATACTTCTTCAAATAATTTCAGATTTTTCTTTATGCATAGTACAAGATTTCATAGCAAGTTTACTAGGTGCAATTAAGTTCAGTGCACACCTTGTAACGAGAGGATACACGTTATTTGGACATCAGTATCCCTAAGCACTTAGTATGGCTGACTGTCGTCACCTCATGACATACTTCACCTTATTTCATTGATAAGTGAGGTATATTTCTCAGTATTCAAGCCATTGCTCTGCCTGGATATTCAATGAATTTTATTTAGCAGAGTTAATTATGGCACTTCTTGACACAGTCCTCTAGACTTCTTGGTCAATGGACATGGTTTCTCAGTGACCAAAATCATTGCTCTGATAGAATTACCCTTAGGAATGTTTCAGAATCATCATATGCTTAAAAACAATACTGATTTCATATGATTTAATCGAATAAAGCCATGATTTTAACATTTTCATATTTCAGAAGATTTTACAAGATTCAACATGAAATAGTTGGTTAAAGTTTATTAAGAATGACCCAGATATTTTCAAGATATTCATATCCAAGCTCAATGAATACATTAGACTTCAACCAATCTGATCTTTTAGCCATTCATAAGTCTTTATAATGGAAGATTCTTTAATGAATTGATTTTCAGATTTATGATCAAGGTATACGAATTGAACTATTCTCAATTCTCTGAAATTTTCAATGAGATTCAACAGCATATAAGTTGTGAACTGTACAAGAGTTTCAAGCATATAACAAAGATGAGCACAATAGTGAAGGTGTCGACATTTGATAGAGCATTTCCAAGATGATTTGTCGACATTTGATAGAGCATTTCCAAGATGATGTCGACTCACTGTGTCGACACTTCCAATCAGTACAATTAATAGGTGCAGCGAATAATGTATCATAGAGAATCATAGATATCCAGAGGTCCATCAGACAGATTTGCTCAAGTAAGACCAGCTCACAAGATTTAAAATCAAATCAGAGTTAAGTTCAGATACGTGAAATGGATGATCTCAACATAAGGATGGGAGCTTTAGTTGATTGACTAAAATACCAAGAAACTAGATGAATAGCCAGCAGAACACAATCTTGATATATACTCCCCCTTAATGAACGCAATCTTTTTGGTAATTGTAATGTAATGAAATGCAATGCAATTACCTATATGTATGCAAAGACATGCAAAGACTCAACAAACTCCCCCTGAATGCATGCAATATATATGAAGATTCTAAAAGGCACTATGTGCAATGACATCCTACAGGGGATTAAACATATTTTTCACAAGAAGATTCATACTATCTCTTAAGTGCAATACAACATGCAGTCCTATCAGATTTTCAGTGAATGTGAAATGCAGATTCAAGCATTAGATCAAAAGCATAACGTTCACAATTTTTAGACTCAGATAGAAACTGATGTTTTTTAGCAATTCTATATAGATGAACATTTATTTTAACAAGATATGCAATGTATCTAAGATCAGGAAGTGCAGAAAATTTACCTGAAAAGTTCAGAAAGGGGTTTTCTTTTGAGTGCCTTGGTTTATTTCCCCAACTCATTTTCCAATCTAAGGCACACCTGCGAAACAAAGTTTATTTTGCACAAACAGATACCCAAGAGGTCTTGGGTCCTAAATTAACAGTGACATTCCTAGCAAGTTTTCTCAATAATTTTTGTGCATGAAGGTCATCAAATCTCATCAAGTAGCAATTATTCATTGAATGATCTATTTGACCACAGTAATGGCATGATGCAACAGATTTCAAATTCTTTTTATGCAAATTACTGTTGTCATGAAATTTATTAGCAGAGAGAAAATTCTGTTTACTAAAATCAGCCAGCCAACAATCAGCGGCTCTATGGCCTGGCTTCCCACAGTTATAGCATGAAAATTTCACAGATCATTTTGCAGGGAATTTGACAAGATAGGGGTTAACAGAATTCTTCTGAACATGCCAACAGTCCTTGACTGTATGGCCATTCTTCCCACACTCGAAGCATCGGATATACTTACCTTTAAAACCATTTTTACCCCTAGTAGATCCAAACCAGCACTCAATGGCTTTGTGACCACGTTTGTTACATTTAAAACAAATAATGTGCTAGTCTGAAGCAAACATGTTTCTTATGGGGCCATGATGATTAGTAGAAAACCTAGCATACATTTTATCATCTTGTTTCATGATGAAACATGCATTCATGAGATGACCATGCCTACCACAGTAATGACAAGATATACCAGACTTCCTAGTAGCATGATTTCTACCAAATGAATTTCTAGAATGCAATGTTTCACTTGCATCCCCATCTATAATCAATAATATGCAAGCATCCATTACATGGCCTACCTTGCCACAGTAATGGCATGAGACACTCTTATCAGATGCATACGAATAAGTAAATGAGTTATGAGCAGTATGCATTGACCCATCAGATGCAGCAGAGCTAGCAGTTTCCAGAACATAAGTAGGGAGTGATGGGACCGGTGCGAAAGATTCAGAGGGGGGGTGAATGAATATATCCTCAATAATTTTGCCTAATTAAAACTTGTAACACGACACAGTTGCTGGTAAGGATCAACTGATCTCTTCAAGAAGATGTTCAAAGAAACACTTGATCGATCAATTGGACTGCTAATAATACAGGCACCTGATCAAGTCTAAGCCGTAGATAGAATCAAACCACAATAGAGTGTGCCTTAAAACATTCAGACAAAGTACTCAGTTGAGACGCTCCTAGCCATGCATCTAACGACAATCAGATAAAATATCAAACCATGAAGACAATAGATTTTTAGGTGGTTAAGTCCACAGACCTCCGTCCACCCCACACTCTAACCAGAGTGTGGCTTATCGCTGCCAAATAGCTTGAAACCGCTGGGCATCACAGCTTGCCTACAAACGCTGCCTAACAGCATGACCAGAGGAACACACTCCTCTCTTCCTCCACCCCGGAGGGAAACCACTAGTGACACCTAGTCACTAGCAACCAGAGACCGAAGTCTCTCTTCCTCCAAATCAGAGGGAACCCACAAGTGACAACCTGTCACTTGCAAATCTGAGAACAAGTCTCCCTTCTCTTGAGACCACAAGAGAAATCCCGACCTCAAACCAGAGGATCGAAGGACATAGTGAGCAGATGGAAAGAACAAAAAAAAACAAACACAAGAAAACACAGCAACGTAAAGCTGGAAATGAGACACACAATGTAGCTCTCGCAGGAGCAAATCTGGTTTGGATCTGATCCAATTTCCAGACGAACAAATCCTTCAATGAAGGCTTCAGTTTCTCTCCTCGAGCTCTCTATCTTTCTCTTTATTTCTTCCTCTTCTTTCTTCTTCTCTCACTTTCTATCTATCTTCACTCTCCTTCTTTTTCTTCCTATTCTCTCTGCTCTTCTTTTCTTTTTCACTCGATCGTGCAAGCTCCCTTTTCGTTCTGCATCGATCACTGTCTTCATATATACTCTCACTGGGCGTGTGGATGAAGAACTCCCGCCCATTAGCTTCCAAAAGGCTCTCAGCCACGTGTCGCGATCCAAGCGTTGTAGCCTTCCACGTGGCACTCCTTAGAAGGTCGATCTACCTTGGATCACGTGCCCCTACTCGGAGAGAAGCTCTGTCAGAAAAATACAAGACCTTTAATCAAACGCTTATCATAGTTTGCACCAGTATGTTCAAACATAGAATGCACTGAGTAGAGATATTCAAGTCAACCATTGTATTGACTTACACAACATGTTGATACTATATGCATGTGAGCGACGTCACGCGGTTCGGGGAGCGAAGAAGACGCGGAGCGCGCAGGCTCCTCTTTTGTTTGCTGCAACACAGAAATAAGAGAAAAGAGAAGGGGCCACCACGGGAGATTGCTCCTGCGGGGCGAGCGGGACAAATGTAAGATAGCAAGATATGGGGGTTAAACGGCCATAGCGGGAAGTGATTCGCCGCGGCCTCGGGGGGACGGGAATGGTGCAGAAATTAAATAGCAAGAATTGAAACGGCCATTGGGGAAGTGACTCGCCGCGGCCTCGAGAATATGAGCAGATAAGAATATAATAGAATATAAAGAGAATATAAAGAGCGGGAATTTAAACGGCCATTGGAGAAGTGACTCGCCGCGGCCTCGAGAATATGAATAGATAAGAATATAACAAAATATAAAGAGAATATAAGAGCGGGAATTTAAACGGCCATTGGGGAAGTGACTCGCCGCGGCCTCGAGAATATAAATATATAAGAATATAATATATAAGAACGGGTATTTAAACGGCCATTGGGGAAGTGACTCGCCGCGGCCTCGAGAATATGAGCAGAATATAACAGAATATAAAGAGAATATAAGAACAGGAATTTAAACAGCCATTGGGGAAGTGACTCGCCGCGGCCTCGAGAACAAGATGTGATCGCCAGGAGCCAAAAGGCCCCAAAATAAAGAAAGTGATCGCGCCTACCTCAAGAGCAGGAGATGGCGGGTTGCTTCTTCCTCCCCCTCCGGCTGGCCGACGGAGAGGGCTTTCCTTTGGTACCCTTGCAAAACAACGACAAACAAGTAACGAGTGAATTAGAAAGATGAAGGGGTAGTATTCAAATCCTTGCGATAAAAATGACGAAATGATGGCAAGACACACACCTGGTTGGTGTTATCTTTTAAACCCCTCTCAGACTCGAGTAGGAGGAAAATGAGATGATGGATGCAAGAAGTATATAAGAAGAGGTGCCCTTATGAAGGGGGATAGAGGATGCGAAATGATGAATGCAAAAGAACTACGAAAAAAAGGAAGGGATTGGCTTATTGGATGTGCCGGTGGTGAAATCCGGCGGAGCTCCGGCAGCGTAGGGACGACGTGGAAGCGCGGTGGATGAAGACGACCTTCCTCTCGCGAGCGTGGGCACCCGAGAAGCCGGCGGAACCTCCACCTACAAAAGACCCCACGGGTTAGAAAATGACTCCGGTAGCCTCTGGGCTCCGGCAGCCTATCGGATCTCTTAGAAGCTCCTCCAGAACTGAGGGGGTTGGCCTCTATTTATAGGGCTCCGGAGGGTGGAGGCGTCCAGGACCCTGGACACCTCCATCAGGGCCGAAGTAATATTTTGATCTATTTTTCTTCATTTTTTTCGAATATTTTCGTGGAGGCGTCTAGGGTCCCGGACGCCTCAATAAGGTCCACCGAACTCCACCGAAAGCCGCACGCGGTTTGGCACAACGCGTGGTTTTGTGAGCGGCGCCTCGTGATTTGAAAATGGGCGCGTCCAATTGTCTGGACGTCTCCACATTTTGGACTCTTTCACACACGACAAACCGTCGTTCGGTGGGCGGCGCCCCGTGAGTGAGTTGATGGAGGCGTCTAGGGTCTGGACGCCTCCAAGAAAATATATTTTATAATTTTGTTTTATTTTTTATGCCAAAGCTGGCATTTTATATTTTATATTTTTGTTTTTATGGAGGCGTCTAGGGACCTGGACGCCTCCATTAATATATTATTTTTATTTAGCTTTTGATTTATTTGAAAATAAATTGAAAGAATGGGGGCGTCCAGGGGCCTGAACGCCCCCAAAAAGACCCACCCAGATCCTCGGACAAGGTGTTGGCGACTGCCCGACAGACACCCTTCTTGGTTTCGGAACCTCCTGATGCGTCTGACTGGTGTTGATGCCGTCCGAATGCCATGACGAGACGATTCCGGATGCTGAAAAGGGCGGAAGAAGACTCAAGAAAAGGAAGCACTCAAGTGATTCAAAATGCGTAAGCCGTCGCGGGGCGTTGTATAGTGATATGAGACTTTCTCAGGAGACGTGAGGAATAGCGTGTCTACAGCTGCCCCGCCTTGGCATCTGCTTTGCAAGGGAGTGACGCCTAATGCAAAGGAGCGGGAGTGGACTGATAAGTTGATGCCAAGGTGTGATGAGACGCGCTTTTGACGTACTGTTTGGAATTTTTCCTATAGTTTTAGTGAGGTGGCCTTTGAAGAAGGTCTTTCAAATCTTGACGATTGCTTGGACGGAGATCAAATAAGGGAGGGTGAGATGTGCGCTCAGGCACGAAAAAGAGACCAACTTTTCGGTGTGGAAGTACCTGGGTCATAAACCGGAGGTTTCACCTTTGGGGAGCGGTTACCAGCCAATGTGGAAGTGCTGCGGCCAAGGTGGGTCAAACAAGGTAAAAAGTAAAGGAATATCTGAGGGTCTGTCCAAACAAGGGTCTCCTTTGGAAGAGCAGCGTAAGGCCGTTTCAAGGAAATTCAGTATTTTATTCGGAGTGGAATATCTCATATTTGTAAGAATTGAAGCACAGCGGCTTTCGCAATCGAACTACTTGAATGATCTTCTGCAATAAATCAAAGTCCTATATAAATGCATGCTGGGCTTAAAGAAAAATTTTAAACAAACTAAAATAGAAAATAGCCAAGGATAATATTGTCAACTTGTTAAGAACGGGTCAGGATACCGATCCGGTGAGCCGACACTGGGCTGGGACCCGTTTATCCGCGCACCAAGTCACTGAATGGAACCGTCGTCCCCATGCTACCACAAGTTAACGGCCTATCCGTACAACCCAAATTCTTCCGGGATCATCACTGTTTTTGTTGAAGGGGAACTCAAATCCCAGATTCGTTCGGGCCGTAAGGTCCTTGACATGTTCTAGTAGCGTAGGTATCATATACTACGATACATGACATGGTGGGACCAACCATTGAAAGGTGGGACAGGAGATAGGACAAAGACGTCTGTTAGTAAAACCTGTACAGACCAGCATAGGTTAGTAACATCAGAAAGTAGCAGATTTATAATAGAATCACACCACAGTACAAGGGGGTCTAGATAAAACTCTGACGACTGACCACTGTAGCGCCTCTCCTTTCCTACACTTCTTCTCTTGCACCAAGTTGTTTCGAGGCATGCCTTACGAGACTTTGCCCCGAACAGCGGGGAACTGCGCTTTGCACGGGGATTCTGTTTCCTTTCTCCCTTTTTTGGGTGCGTCCAGGCGCGAGGACGCGTCTTATTCCTCGAATTTAAATTTAAAGCGTCGGGTGGCCTTTCTTCTCCCGTGCCTTACCTGCAAACGAGCCCGCCTTCCGCCGAAACCCGCTTGCCCCCTTTTCGTCTTCCTCCTCTTTTGATCGATGGAGTTCGGTGGGCCCGACCATGGTGAAGGTGGAGAGGGACGAGGAACTCCTCGCCCGAGGAGGGACACGCAAGAACACGGAACGGCGTCCATGGAGGAGGAAGGGCCGCTTCGGGCCCCCGAGGGACTCGAGGGGCCCAATGGCGCGGAAGGAAGTGAACACAGCTTGGTGAGTGCTTCGGTTTCCCCTTCTTTTGATCCATTTTGAGTTTTGAAGCGAGCCGCACGAGGGGGGAAAGGGTTCGGCGAGTGTTGCACTCAAATGATGGACGTGTCCTAGACAGGGGACGCGTTCTTTGTTATGATGCGAGGCCCTTCTTTCTTGGTGCAGGACATGGCGAGGACCCTGGGCCTAGCTGATGAGTGTGCGAGTGCAGACGAGCCGAGCCGTGTCAGGAAGGAGAGTCGCGGCAAGGCGAAGCTCGAGGATTGGCGCATACGTCTCCCTGGACAACAAGGGAGCGTACTGGTGTAGGATAGTGTCGACTTCCTGCGGCGGCAGAGAGAGAGTTATGCGGGGCTTCCCCAAGCCGGGGATACGCGTGACGTTGACAGGTCGCGTGCCCAATTAGCCGAGGTCAGGCGGTAGCTGGCCACCACTCAACAGGAACTGTCGCTCTTGGTAAGCTAAGTGCTGTATTTTCTATTTTTAAATGTGGAGCTTAGCTGACGGCTGTTGTTTGTTCGTTCCAGCGTGCCCAGTAGACAGCGATGGTGGGAGTGACTGGCAGCGGATCTTCGAGTTGCTCGGCCCCTCTTCTTGAGATTGCCTCCCTCCGGGAGCAACTTGCCGGTGCGGTGGCTCGGGCTACCCGGGCGGAAGAGGAGCGTGATGCCCGGGTGGCGACTGTAGCAGAGCTGCGACATCGCGGTGAGGAGAGACCTTCTCCAGACATCCTGGAGTTAAGGGTTCTTCTGTAGATGATGAGGAGAGAGGCAGAGAGAGAGAAAGCCGAGAGGAGGTCCGAGCGACAGCGGGATCAGACCGAGAGGAGGGCCTTGGAGGGCCAAGTGAGGGAGCTCCAGCTCGGCCTTCAGGCCGTTACGAGAGAGCGCGAGAGTTCGGGGAGCGACTGCGCCAGTCTGGTCGCTTTGCCGCTAGTGGCTTCTTTGCCACGCCAGGGGAGGAGCAGCGAGTCATTGCTATGGAGCCGGCGCCACGAGGCGAGGCGGGTGCTACTGCACGGGGATCCAGGAGGCTTCTGAGGGACCCTCACCTTAGGGGAGAGGAGAGGGACGCCTAGAGGGACGAGCATGAAGATAATGGCAAGAGTTGGCGAGCTAGTGGACCCGCCTCCTCTCTATGATTGTAGTGTTTATGACAGCTTATGTAGAATTATGAATCGAGTGATTTGATTTTCTGCTGCTTGTTTGTTCTCTTGTGCGTTCCTTCTTCCCTACACTTCTTCTCTTTTACACTGTTCCCATGTGATGGGTCTGCCGAGACTCCACCCCAAGCAGAGAATCGCGTGTTGTTGTGACCATTTTCCAGGGAATCTGCCGTCGAAGTCAATAATGACGGCCCTAGTTCCTTCTCCCGGATGTTACGTCAAGTTTTGCGGACATCCTCCAAAACATGATAGGGTATCCCTAGACAACATAGGGGGCTAGTCGTCATATTCTTCGTCCAATCAATCACCCTGTGTGAGTGGTGAAGTGACACACGGAACCGCATGGTAGGTGCCTCATCGCGAGGGCTATTATTAAAGGTGATGGAGGTAATCTTGGCCTGTACTCCTTCCATTTCTATAAATTCTTGTCCCTTTTATCCTCCCAGGTATATCGAGAGCTAACTCGAGGAGCACAAGTTCTCACGGGAGAGGAGGAGTTCAAAATTTTGAGAGTTGGATGGAGGGCGAATCTTCCCACTCCTTGAACAGAAGTAGGTCCAGTGGTAGTAGTTCTAGGAGGCTTTCGGACCTCGAAGGGCACTTTAGCGAAAGGGCTCAATCATAACTCGTAAGCCAAGTTTTCCTGCCCTTTTTTCCATTCTTTTTTCTTCCTTTCTTTCTGACCAAACCTCCTCTCCATTCCCTGTATGCGTAAAGTGTGATGAAATCACAGATCTCATGGGAGTTGGTAGTGGCAGCATACCGAGGTCTCCCAGATTTTCAGAAGGCGAGGCTAGACGTGATGGGATTTGGCACCTTTCTTCAGATCGAGCCGCTCGAGCTCGACCTGGTCCTGATCCAAGCCTTGTGTGAGAGATGGGACCCAGTGAGTTGGGCATTCCTGATGCCCTGGGGGCACATGATGCTCAGCTTGGAGGATGTGGTCCGGATCACAAGCCTGAAGGTGGAGGGCGAGACAGTGACCGGGGTCACTTATGTGGATTACCGAGAAGGTGCTCGGAAGCTACTGGGTTTGGACTTAGATGGTCGGAAAAACAGGTCGATAGCTAGGGCGTCCCTCATGGATGCATTAGGGCTCACCGACACTCGTCGGCGGGACGACGAATCCTCAGAAGAGTTGATGGAAAGAATGGAAATAGGATGCCGTGTCGTGTACTGCACAGATTTTGGCAACTGGGAAAGATGCAACATAGATTTGAGGAGATTTCTCCTCTTCCTTTTGGGGAGATTGGTACTGAGCTCGAAAGGGGACGGTATCCAATGTCGCTTCCTGGAGCTGCTATCAGACCTTGAAAGAGTAGGATACTATGCCTGGGGAGCTGCCATGCTGGCACACTTGTTTGCAGGCCTGTTCCAAGAAGCGGATCGTGAGATGGCTGTGAGTGGTTTCACATCATTCATCCAGATATTTTTGGTTTTGCTTATTTTGTATTTTTTTTCTTATTTTTGCAAGGTACTGATGACCTGCGCTGAGCAGCTGTGGAGCTATTATTACCTCCCCATGGGGAGAGCTCGGCATTGGCGACCCGCGATGGTGCCGCTAGCCAGGCGGTGGGAACCCATCATGAGTGCGGCACCCCTAACCTACCAACTGATGGTGCTAAGGCGGGACCTACAGGAGTTCCCTGCAGCGATGGTAAACTAGAGACCCTACTCAGACATGGTCGATGCCGACCAGCCGTGGGTTCTAGCAAGTCGTGCCCAGTTCGGACTAGAATTGTGGATGCACTGCCTGAATGAAATCGAGCCGCTTCGGCTACGATTGGTTATGAGGACTTTGGGACTGGCTCAAGAATGGGTGGATTCAGCTGTGCCACCTCGCGTTGGGAGAGAGACGCGAGGACCGGTGACCTTCATTGACTAGCGTGTGCGATTCCCCGAACAGTACGAAGACAAGCAACGAGGTGGCATAATCATGGAATCGCAGGCACGGGATAGCGAGGATTACCTGCGTCTATACAAGACAAGGTACGCATAGCGGTTCCAACCCCGGGGACATGCGGAGGTAGGTCTCCCCTTTTTCTCTTTTCTTCTTTCTCCTTTTTTTAGTTTTCTGGTGAAAATGCTGACTCGTATGGCTGCAGGATGTCCGGGATGCCATGATAGCGAATTTACGAACTCGCTTGGCATAGATGGAGCAACAATTGGGCGATGCCCGTGGAGCTACGAGCGCCTTGGTAGGTGTACAGTGCGTTCCTAATTAAAACCCCAGATTCCAGATGTTGGCTGCTAATTCACGCGGTCGTAGCATGCCCAGATTGGCGCGGCTTCCCCAGTGATGGGAGTAGGTGGTGCCTCTTCTAGCTTGTGGATTCCCACCTCAGAACTTGACTTGCTTCATGAGCAACTTGCTCACGCCACGCAGCGTGCTACGGAGGCAGAAGGGATGCTCTGTATACAGGTAAAAGTTTCAGTGTTGAGTTCTCCTTGTTTACGCCTTATCGCGTATCTGAGATGGTACACTCGGTAGGAAAAGGAGACGGAAGAAGCGCTTGCCCAAGCTGCGTAGAGGGAGGTTAGGATAGCAGAACTGGAGAGAGAACTGTTGGATTTTTGTGACTTCCCTAGTGTTTTGATGATGAGCATCACTATGTTAAATATTGTCATTTTAATCAGATATCTTGCGTAATGTTATGCATTTGAAACTTCCATGATTAACAGGAAAACTGCTATGAGGTAGTACCTTGCATGTCCGTACTGTTCCTTTCATACTTCGTGTTGTTTGTGTTTACTACACTTCGTGTTATCCTTTTGTACGTCATGTTGTTCCAACTATGTTTGTTGATTGTCTTCGTGCTAGTTACTGAAGCAGCTCGATTTGTTATGATGAACTTCGAGTCATTTTCCTGTGAACCTCGTGTCGTTTCTTCAGTATTTAGTTGCTCATCTCGAGTCATCCTTTTTATTTCTGCTCTTGTGTTTTCGTGTCATTTACTGTAGTTACTCGAGTCATTTTCCAGCTTTCACTGTTTTATCACGTGTCGTTGTAGCCGTTCCTGTCTTTTGTCCTCGTGTTGTTTTTCCTAGACCCCGTGTCCTTTTCGCTTTGTGACCACACTTCGTGTCGGTTTCTATTTTCGTCTTCGAGTTGGTTTCAGTCCGTGTCATCCTCATCTTCGAGTCGTTCGTAAGTTCGAGCAATTTTGTATTCGAGTCATTTTTTAATGTCTTCGTGTTGTTTCTGTGGTTGTGTCTTCGTGTTGTTGTTTCTGTGTCTTCATGTTGTTTTTGTAATTATGTCTTCGTGTTGTTTTTATGTCTTCGTGTTGCTTCTTTCTATCTTCGTCCAGGTTTTCTCTGATCGCGTGTTTTACTACCGTTTTACTCCGTGTTATTTCCTTCTCACCTCGTGATATTCTAATCTGACTTCGTGTCGTTCTCTTTGTAGTGTTAGCCTTGTTACTGTGGTACCTCGTGTCGTTCTCTCTTTATTTCATGCTGTAGTCATCTTGTGTATCTCGTGTCATTCTCAGTATAGTGCATCTCGTATTGCGATCACATACCTCATGCAGTTTTAGTTTTTGTGGCCCTGAGTTTTAATGGTTTTAATTTCTTTGCAGGAGAAGAAGAAAAACAAAAAGAAGAAGGTGGTCCGAGGAAGAATATTCCCCGGTGTCTGGGCTTCACGTGATCCAATACTAAAGGAACCAGTGCTATAAGGGCACGTGGCAAGAAGGTTCTGGATCGAGCGCGGGAAGCACACGCCTTGCATGAACCCTCCTGATCGCTTATAAAAGCACTGCCTCACCATCTTCGAAAGTGGGGAGCTCCGAGGTTACATGAAAGAAATTTGAGTGAGAGCAGAGGAGAAAGAGCCTCCCTGAGAAACTAGAGTGATCCAGTTGAGAGAGAAGAGAGAGCAGAAGAGTGATCAGAAGATGTGACGGGGCATCAAAGGCGATTTCCATACACGGGTGAAGTGTATTTGTGAGTTATGGCTTGTATGAGATTGGAATTGTGTATTTTCTTTCTTTTGGGCTGCTTGTAAGGCTTATATCAAGCCAATGGGTCATTTGTTATGTCAAGTCCAAGGTTAGATTGCCATTAGTAGAGTCCATTAGAAAGCCTAGTTCATATTGGACCAAGTGCCACCCTTATGGACCATATTAGTCATTTAAGGCCCAATTGGGCCACTCCCTCTCATGGGCCACCAAGACTTGGAAGGCCCAAGTCTAGACTTGAGTTAATGGGTTGGGTTGGCTGCCCTTGGACCAGCCTAGGCCCAAGAGAGGCCCATGAAGGGGGCGCCCCCTCTTTTGGCCTTATTAGGCTTGTTAGGTGGTGTTTGAATGGATCTAGTCCAAGGTTGAATAAGTATGGTCAAATTAGATTAAACTAATATATTAAATGTGTGATTCACATTGTATCCCAGCCCTTCAATCCAAACCCCTAGATCCAAGGGTTGAGGTTGAGTTTGGTTGGCATCCTATATAAGGTTGTATTTTTCATATTGAATGAATTAATGAAGGAAAAAAAGGCATTTGCCACCTTGGAGATTTGCGCCCCTCCCCTCTCTCTCCCTGGTTCCTCCACCCCCTCTCCCCTTTCTAGAGTGTAATCCCTTCCCCCTTGATCCCCTCCAGCATCTGAAGCAACTCCGGTGATCGCCGCCGCCATCGTCTCGCCGCCGACGCGTCGTTGCCAACGGTTTCGGTGTTCTGTCCACTCAGGATAGATCCTTCTTCTCCGAATTTCTGCTATCACTCCCCTCATCTTATGAAGCTCAAAATTTCAGGTTTCCCCTCTAGAACCCTTATCCCCACAAAAAAAATCACGTCAAAATTCATCCTTTAGCTATTTTTTGATTTTCGTCCAAGTCCAAGTTCCAGATCTGTCCTGGTTCTGTTCACTGTTCATCAGCTCTGAGTCTACCCCATTCGAACCATCTTTTGATTTTTGTTGGGATGCCCAAATTTAATGGGAGTTCTGTCCACATCCCTCTACCACCAGGAATTTTATTAATTTTTGGTTCGCCCTCCAAGTATTTTGCAAAAACCGTCCAAGTTCCCAAGAACAGTCTGCCCACAGTTTCCCAGATCCGACCCAGGTCTAGTAAAAAAATCCCAGAAAATCCATTTCTTCTCCAATCAAAAAAACCAAAAATAGTCCCGGATTCCTCTCTCAGAGACCTTCAACTTTGCTGAAGAATTCATTTCCAGATTCGGAGGTCTTCTCCCCGGTCAACGTCGATCTTCAGAGAAGTCAGAACCTGCCCCTGCAGTTCTGGCCAGATTCCAGCAAGCTTGTAAAATACATGATCAGAAATACAGATCTGATTATTTTTTTTGAAGACCCCTACGTCGAGGTATTCTGAGTCAGCTTTCCAACGGCGCTAATCTCGTCGCATTCCGACGACGGGGCTGATCGCAGAAGCAGTTTTCTCCGAGTCACGCGCTTGCAAACAGAACTTTCAGGTTCGTGGCCGAGTTCCCAGCGAGCGTCGTCCGAGGGCCGCCCGGCGTCCGGCGGTCGTTCCAGCAGCTCGCCATCCCAGGGGAACGCTTTCCAGGTGTCTCCACAACAGAGGAGTCATCAGGCCCCACACGACCCCTCCGGTCAATACGTGGGCCCCCACTAGCACGAGTACGCGTGAAGCCGAAGCATTGCCCGAAACCACCCGTCAACCCGAACTTGGTCCTCCCGGGCCCACTTGTGTCACCCTTTACCTCCCTGCGTGGAGTGGGCTTATTTGTACTGCTGTAAACATAATGTACTAAGTTCCCGGGAGTACGAGCTTTGGCCGGGTGTCATCTTCGCCACGCCGAGAGCGTGGAGGTATCGCCTTCACCCTTACACTTGGCATTAGCTTAATTCTTTATATGCTTTATATGCCGCTGCTAGAGAGCATGTGTAGGGATACCTAGCTCGCCTTCAATTTATAATATCACTGCTGCGAGAGAGAGCAAAGCCGTCCCGTGACCCGATCCGGGCACGAAAGTGCGAGCCGACCACCCTAGCTCTTGCCGGTTTCTCAACCGCGCACGTCCGACGCTTCCCTCGTTAAGAGACGATCGCGAGCTTGTCGTGTCCGTGTCTCGTCCCGCATCAATTTGGTATCAGAGCGAGTTGAGTCTAGGGTGTCTAAAGTCAAAAAAAAAAAAGAAGAGTGTCATTTACGTCTAGTCATTAGTCGGTTTAAGTCGAGTCTAGGATCATCATATTTTCAAAACAACAAAAAGAGTCATTTTTGGGTCGCATACATCCCTTTACTCGGTATATCAAAAGGTGTTGTCCGAACGTTAGGCTACGCCTATCGGGAAGGCCGCACATTTGCGCGAGTGATCATCGGATCAATTACCTCCGCCACATACCGAGTCTTGGTTTACGTCTAGGGTCCTTAGTGTGCATGCATTCCAACTTTGCATTACTTAGGGTCGTGTCTAGTGTCTTGCCCAAATGGCCTTGCATATCCATTCCTAGGGATCCATTCCCGTATTTAGGCAACTATGGCCAACCCATGTCGACCCGTCCAAGGTGATAGGTCCGTGTCCGAGTACATTCGGGCATATCATAGGTATTGGTTAGAACATGGCTTGGGAGAGGAGAGCAAAACGGCCGCATTTCAGTTCCGGAGAGGTTTGCGCCTTCACTTCCAATTGGAATGTCTTATCCGCAATGCATTCTCTCTAGCGGAATCCTATACAGTCGCTCTAGTGGTCGAACCATTTGAGTCACACTTCTCTCGGTATGGTGGCTTTCGACCAGCATCCACCTCCCAGCCGCCTACACCATGGCCTTCACCACTCGAGAGAGTTCCAATGTTATCCATCTCTTTTTTCGAATTTGATTCGGAATCCTCTCATTTGGAACCACCAAGGTCCGAGCCACCCGTATTTCTAACGGGTACGCTTTTCATAGCCGAGCCGCTTCTTAGTTGGCTCAAGGATGGCTTGGTCCCACCTCCCTTCCCATCAATGGACCCCACATTACCACTAGTGTCAAGCAACACATTTCATACCACCTTCCGGTCTCGTCACTATGTGAACACATTGGACGACCTGCTTCAAGGGTTAGACCGGCAGTTGACCTTTACACATTTATTGGCCCGAGGCTTCGACCAACCCGCTAGTCTTAGCTTCACCCATCCGGCCTATGGGTCCATTACATCCGAGTGCACCCGGGGTTGTGTCACCACGGAGATCCTCTTACTCCTCCCCTTACCGGACGAGCCCGAATTCATACCCTTTTGTCCGAGGGAGGAATCATACTTCTTGCCTACGATCCCCGTCCCACCCGTTACAATTCAAGAAGGTGACTACCCACATATTCAAACCGTCTACACGTGGGACTGTGACTTGTGGGAACCCACCACAAGGGGTCATACCTTCTTTGACCCTTTTGACCCCTTCACTTTTAGACTTCCCGAGTTACCACCCGTACACCCCTTCTTCAAGGAAGCCTACTTTTATGCCCCTTCCCCTCGAGATGGTCCATCTACATCCACCAACCCCGATCCACCTACACCCGGCCCTTCTAAATCACCCGAGTCGCCCACATTCCAAATACCATCCACGCATAACCACACCCGACGTATAGGTGTTCCCCATGCCATCCATTCCCAGTTGCCTAACATGCATGCATGGCACATATTCGGGTGTCCTGGTCCGCCGTCACCCATGTACGGGTCGGACTAACATTAGGTGTGTCTAGGGTCATATATGAGTCGGTGGGTTTTCTTTATGTGGTTTGTTTGTGTGGTGATTTTGAGTCGATTGTTTGCGTAGTTTGCATTCGTGTGTCAGCGCATGGTGAGTCTGCATGTGTCTTGTGCAAGCTCGTTGTCGGTCTCTTACGAGTAAGAGGCGAGTGGACTCACTTGATGCGTATGGGATCAGTTTTACTTCTATACCCGGATCAGTCACCTATAGGGACTCAGCGGTGATTCCTAGTGAGTCTTCGAGCTGTTTCCTCCCTTTTGAGAGTGCCCCTTCGGAGTGACCACCTTTAGCCATAGCAGTGCGCATATCGAGTATATATGTAATGAGCAGGTGCCGATCATTTGGAGTGGAGCATACCCACGTTACTTGGCACGGTGACAGATCCGCCGGAGTACCAGAGCAGCCATACCCCTACTCGACGGGGTCGAGTTCCTCCCACCCGGGGAGAATTGATGGGGCATCAAAGGCGATTTCCATACACGGGTGAAGTGTATTTGTGAGTTATGGCTTGTATGAGATTGTAATTGTGTATTTTCTTTCTTTTGGGCTCCTTGTAAGGCTTATAACAAGTCAATGGGCCATTTGTTATGTCAAGTCCAAGGTTAGATTGCCATTAGTAGAGTCCATTAGAAAGCCTAGTTCATATTGGACCAAGTGCCACCCTTATGGACCATATTAGTCATTTAAGGCCCAATTGGGCCACTCCCTCTCATGGGCCACCAAGACTTGGAAGGCCCAAGTCTAGACTTGAGTTAATGGGTTGGGTTGGCTGCCCTTGGACCAGCCTAGGCCCAAGAGAGGCCCATGAAGGGGGCGCCCCCTCTTTTGGCTTTATTAGGCTTGTTAGGTGGTGTTTGAATGGATCTAGTCCAAGGTTGAATAAGTATGGTCAAATTAGATTAAACTAATGTATTAAATGTGTGATTCACATTGTATCCCAGCCCTTCAATCCAAACCCCTAGATCCAAGGGTTGAGGTTGAGTTTGGTTGGCATCCTATATAAGGTTGTATTTTTCATATTGAATGAATTAATTAAGGAAAAAAAGGCATTTGCCCCCTTGGAGATTTGCACCCCTCCCCTCTCTCTCCCTGGTTCCTCCACCCCCTCTCCCCTTTTCTAGAGTGTAATCCCTTCCCCCTTGATCCCCTCCAGCATCTGAAGCAACTCCGGTGATCGCCGCCGCCATCGTCTCGCCGCTGACGCGTCGTTGCCAACGGTTTCGGTGTTCTGTCCACTCAGGATAGATCCTTCTTCTCCGAATTGCTGCTATCACTCCCCTCATCTTCTGAAGCTCAAAATTTCAGGGTTGGTTCCCCTCTAGAACCCTTATCCCCACAAAAAAAATCACGTAAAAATTCATCTTTAGCTATTTTTTGATTTTCGTCCAAGTCCAAGTTCCAGATCTGTCCTGGTTCTGTTCACTGTTCATCAGCTCTGAGTCTACCCCATTAGAACCATCTTTTGATTTTTGTTGGGACGCCCAAATTTAATGGGAGTTCTGTCCACATACCTCTACCACCAGGAATTTTATTAATTTTTGGTTCGCCCTCCAAGTATTTTACAAAAACCGTCCAAGTTCCCAAGAATAGTCTGCCCACAGTTTCCCAGATCCGACCCAGGTCTAGTAAAAAAATCCCAGAAAATCCATTTCTTCTCCAATCAAAAAAACCAAAAATAGTCTCGGATTCCTCTCTCATAGACCTTCAACTTTGCTGAAGAAATCATTTCCAGATTCGGAGGTCTTCTCCCCGGTCAACGTCGATCTTCAGAGAAGTCAGAACCTGCCCCTGTAGTTCTGGCCAGATTCCAGCAAGCTTGTAAAATACATGATCAGAAATACAGATCTGATTATTTTTTTTGAAGACCCCTACGTCGAGGTATTCTGAGTCAGCTTTCCAACGGCGCTAATCTCGTCGCATTCCGACGACGGGGCTGATCGCAGCAGCAGTTTTCTCTGAGTCGCGCGCCTGCAAACAGAACTTTCAGGTTCGTGGCCGAGTTCCCAGCGAGCATCGTCCGAGTGCCGCCCGGCGTCCGGCGGTCGTTCCAGCAGCTCGCCATCCCAGGGGAATGCTTTCCAGGTGTCTCCACAACAGAGGTGTCATCAGGCCCCACACGACCCCTCCGGTCAATACGTGGGCCCCCACTAGCACGAGTACGCGTGAAGTCGAAGCATTGCCCGAAACCGCCCGTCAACCCGAACTTGGTCCTCCCGGGCCCACTTGTGTCGCCCTTTACCTCTCTGCGTGGAGTGGGCTTATTTGTACAGCTGTAAACATAATGTACTAAGTTCCCGGGAGTACGAGCTTTGGCCGGGTGTCATCTTTGCCACGCCGAGAGCGTGGAGGTATCGCCTTCACCCTTACACTTGGCATTAGCTTAATTCATTATATGCTTTATATGCCGCTGCTAGAGAGCATGTGTAGGGACACCTAGCTCACCTTCAATTTATAATATCACTGCTGCGAGAGAGAGCGAAGCCGTCCCGTGACCCGATCCGGGCACGAAAGTGTGAGCCGACCACCCTAGCTCTTGCCGGTTTCTCAACTGCGCACGTCTGACGCTTCCCTCGTTAAGGGATGATCGCGAGCTTGTCGTGTCCGTGTCTCGTCCCGCATCAAGATGGGTATTGACTTACGGATCAAATCCGAAGTCTGCTACTCAGTTTGAGCTACATTGTTTCCAGTTTCTAAAATTTGGTTTCCTTCTTTCTTGTTTTCATTTTTATCTGCTTTTTCCTTCTTGATTGAAAGTTCTCTGTGTTACCTCCTGGTCTTCAGAGGAAGAGAGAGACGTGTTCTCTCTGGTTCACTTGCAATAGAGGTTGCAGTATTGTTCCCTCTCGTAGAAGAGGTGTTCTCTCTGGGCTTCAGAGGAAGAGAGACCTTGGTCTCTGGTTCTAGTGACTGCAGATCACTAGTGTTCCCTCCGGTTGGAGGAAGAGGAACTTGTTTCATGGTTTCTAGGGACTTGGCGTCTTTAGGGTTCTCTCCGGGTGTGGAGGAAGAGGGGAGGGTGTTCCCCTGGTGAAGCTGTGAATCAGCCGTTGTCGCAGACTGAGTCTGCTTTGCTAGCAGGTGCTAGTGGAAGCCTCACTTCGATTTGAAGTGAGAGGTGGACGTAGGCAGACTGGAGGTCTGACCGAACCACCTTAAAAACCTCTGGGTACTCGTGTGATTGTCTGTGGTGATTTTGTGGTGTGCCTTCTATTCACTCGAGCTATTGTCCGCACTGCATTTTTGTGGGTTCAACTCCGAGATTGCTTGTTTTAAGTGAATCATTCTTTAGTAATTTTTAATCGGTTGAAAACAGTGATCTATTCATCCCCTCCCCTTCTAGATCACCTTATATTTCTTGTATCACTTGGTATCAGAGCAGGTATTTCCCAATATGTGGTCCAACGGCCAGGGAAACGGATCTGCTGGTTCTCGCAGCTACATTGCTGAAGGGCAGTCAATCACCCGTCCCCCTTTCTTCGGTGGTAATAACTATTTCTTTTGGAAGAACAGGATAGAAGTCTTTATCAGGGCCCAAAGCCACAAGCTCTGGAGAGTAATTACAGATGGTCCGTACCAACTTCCACCGAACGAAGACATGTGGACAGAGGAACATGTTAAACTTTCCGCACTGAATTGGACAGCTCTTAGCATCATACAGTGCGCCGTCCACCCGGAAGAGTACTTGAGGATTTCAGCGTGCAAGACTGCAAAGAAAATGTGGGATGAACTGCAGTTAATTTATGAGGGCACATCTCAAGTGAAAGCTACCAAGATCAATATGCTTATAACTCAGTATGAGTTGTTTAAGATGAACCCAGAGGAGTCGATCATAGAAATGTATGCTAGATTGTCTGTGATCATCAATAGTCTGAGAGGATTTGGAATGGAGATTCAGCAAGAAGACATTGTCAGGAAGATCCTTAGGTCCCTAACTCCCATCTGGGACACTAAGGTGACCGTCATAGAGGAATTTAAAGATTTATCCACCATGTCAGTAACCCAGCTGATTGGGTCTCTCATGACCCACGAAATGAACTTCAAACAAGAGAATGATGGACATGACAGAAAGGGAAAGAATGTTGCTATGAAAGTCTCACGACATACTAAGAAGAGCAACAGCAGCAGCAGCAGTGGTGGTAGCAGCGAAGACTCTGACGGATTCTCAGACCTGGACAAGGGCGAGCAGGCCATGCTCACCAGGCAATTCAGAAAGTTCTTGAGGACTAAAGGGAAATTCTACAGGAGAAAGAAATTTAATGCTGCAAGGAAGTCTCCTGAACAAGAACTTGAGAAGAACCGTTTGTTAAGAAGGTTACATGCTACCATTGTCAGAAACTTGGTCACATGAAAAGTGAATGTCCAGAGCTGCAAGCTAAGGCTCCTGGATACCAGAAGAAGATGGTGCACAAAAAGAAGAAAGCCATGCTGTGCACATGGAGCGACGAGGAGGAGGATCCAGAAGCCACCTCGTCCAGTGAAGGTGAAGAGAAGACTTGCCTCATGGCCAACCATGAGGAAGAGGTAACAAACTTATTTGAGAATTTTACTTTGGACGATTGGGAGGACGCCTATGACGACCTGTTAGCTAAATATAATTTTCTAACCAAGGAGCACAGAATGCTTAAACGAAAGTTTCACTCTGTTTTTGAGGAACACTCTATTGCTGTTACAGGTAACATGAAAACCAATGAGATGGCCACTGAGCTAGATCAGGCTAGAAGTGAGATCGAGAAGTTGAGAATGGAAAGAGAGGAAAATCTAGCTAGGATAAATGAGCTGAAGAGTAAAACTGAAGAGAGTAAAAAAGAGTTTAGACTGATTGCAGAAAAATATGAGGCGGTTAGAAAAGTTAATCAGGAACTCCAGGACCAATGTAATGAACTTCAGAAGGAGATTGAGGACAAAGGAAAAATGCTAGAAAAATTTACAGAGGGGAGAAACAATCTGAATGCCCTTCTGGGGTCGAGGGTAAACTTCAATAGGGAGGGATTAGGATACTATCCCACAAGTAAAAAACCCTTTGAATCTAAAACTGTCACATTCTGCCCCGACAAGGGCAAGAAAAACTGGAAACACCATCCAGTTCCAAATCTGTCTCTACATTGAAGGTTTCGACCAGCAAATCCATTCAATCCACTGGTCAGCAAGCTAAGTCAGGAAATCCTGAGACTAGAACTGCTTCTGTGCAACAGTTGTGGAACAAAGGTTTTCACACGACCATTCCTATTGATGTCACTAGAAAGGTGAACAGTTTCGCTAAGAAAGTTCAGCATGCTAGTTATCAAGGAAAGCATGCAAACATGTATCACTTTCAGCACAATTTTCATTTGAATAAAAATGGTTACATGAATTATGCTCAGCACACACGTGTGTCCTCTAAGAGGCCAAATAACAATTTTTATGTTCGGAAACAGCATAATTTTAATAGGAATAGGCTCATTCAACACCCACTGAGAAATGCCAAGAAGGAAGAATCAATCCACATGAAATCACTGAAAAGAATAGTAAAACAAATGTGGGTTCCTAAGTGTAATTTGCATGAATTGAAAATTGTCTTTGGACCCAATTTGAATTGGGTCCCACATTACTTTGTCTGAACTCTCGCAGGTTAGCCTGGCAGCCGAGCATAACAAGTGGTATCTTGACAGCGGCTGTAGCAGGCACATGACAGGAGACCGGTCCAAATTTAGCAAACTGAAAATGAAGTTTGGGGGCTTGGTCAAATTCGGTGGAAATAACAGAGGAAGAATAATTGGAATTGGTACAGTTGGTAAGTCCTCTACTAACTCCATTGAAGATGTGTATCTTGTAGAAGGACTTCAGCACAACTTGGTAAGTATAAGTCAACTCTGCGACAGAGGACACAAGGTACTCTTTGACCACAATTTCTACACTGTTTTTGAGCTGAATTCTGATCACGTCATGTTCATAGGTCATAGACTAAACAATGTATACATCGTAGACCTGGATGATAATCCTGAAACTAACTTGTGTATGTCTGCTAACTCTGAACAGGTTGCTTTTGACTGGCATAGGCGTCTAGGCCATGCTAGTTTATCTACAATGAATAAACTGTCTAAGCATAACCTAGTTAGAGGTTTGCCCAGAATAAGATTTCAGTTAGGGTCCAAGCTATGTGATGCTTGTGCACAAGGTAAACAGACTCGTGCAGTTTTTAAGTTGAGAACTGAGAGTCTTTCATCTAAACCGCTGCAGCACTTGCACATGGATCTCTTTGGTCCTACTCGCATACAAAGTTTGTCAGGTAAGAGATATGGATTAGTCATAGTTGATGACTACACTAGATTTTCTTGGTTGTTTTGTTTAGCAAATAAAAATGATGCTTTTGTTCACTTTGAAGAACTTTTCAATAAAATCAAACTGCAAGGTGAACATAATATCATTACAATTCAGTCTGACCATGGAGGAGAGTTTGAGAACTCTTCATTTTCTAATTTTTGCTCAAGAGAGGGAGTGACTCACAAATTCTCTTCTCCCAGGACACCGGAGCAGAACGGAATTGTTGAGAGAAGAAACATGTCAATAATTGAAATGGCCAGGACAATGCTGATTGAGAGTGGACTTCCAAGGAGATTTTGGGCTGAAGCTGCGAATACTGCATGCTACATTCTAAACCGAGCCTTGGTAAGACCTACTCATAGGAAAACTCCTTATGAACTTTTCAAGGGTAAGCAGCCAAACATTTCTTACTTTAAAGTTTTTGGCTCCAAATGTTTTATTCACAATAATCGTAAGAATGATTTGGACAAATTTGAAGCTAGAAGCTCTCCTGGAATTTTTCTCGGATATTCAGAAACCTCAAGGGCTTACAGAGTTTTCAATAATGATGATCAAACTGTTGAAGAAACACCGCATGTAGTGTTTGATGAAAATGATTTCTCTAACAAAGTAATGAATGATGACAGGGAGCCATCTAATGAGGGAGATTTCTTGGAGAGAATTGAAGAAGAAGAGATGCAGCCAGCTGCTCAACCAAAAAACTCACAGCAAGAAGGAGCAGCTGAGGTAGGTGAACCCTCAGGTGAGATAATATTTCACAAAGATCACCCTAGTGAAAATGTCATAGGCAATTTGCATGATCCTCCTAGGACAAGGTCTCATTTTAGAATTATCCAAGAACAGGACTTAGCTGCATTGGTATCTCAGGTGGAACCCAAATCTGTGGAAGAAGCCTTAAAACATGATTCTTGGGTATCCGCCATGTTTGAGGAATTAAATCAATTTGAGAAAATTATTGTATGGGAACTAGTTCCCAGACCTGATAACACTCATGTCATTGGCACTAAATGGGTTTTCAAGAATAAAGTTGATGAGAATGGAGATATTTCTAGAAACAAAGCAAGACTTGTAGCTCAAGGCTACAGTTAGGAATTTGGTGTGGATTTTGAGGAATCCTATGCCCCAGTGGCTAGGATGGAAGCTATAAGAATTCTGCTTGCATTTGCATGCTCTAGAAACATTCGGCTGCAGCAGATGGATGTCAAAAGCGCATTCTTAAATGGGTTATTGAAGGAAGAGGTATATGTTGAACAACCTCCAGGTTTTAATTTCTCTGTTCAGCCTAACATGGTTTTTAGGTTGAATAAAGCCCTCTATGGATTGAAGCAGGCTCCCCTAGCCTGGTATGAGAGACTTTCTGAATTCCTCTTGAGCAAGGGCTACACTCGAGGTAAGGTTGACCAAACCCTCTTCACCAAAAATCTCGGAAAGGATTTAATAGTGGTCCAGGTATATGTTCATGATATCATCTTCAGATCTAACAATTCAAAATTGTGTAAAGAATTGTCTGAATCTATGTCTCATGAATTTGAAATGAGTTTAGTTGGCGAACTAAAGTATTTTCTTGGGCTGCAGGTCAAACAGATGGAGGATGGTTGTTTCATAAATCAAACCAAGTATACCCTGGAGATGCTGAAAAGGTTTGGAATGACCAACCTCAAGACTATCTCAACACCCATGGGCACCAACTTCTCACTGGATTCAGACGAAAAAGGTAAAGAGGTGGATGCTAAATTATATAGAGGTATGATCGGTTCACTCCTCTACTTAACAGCCTCCAGGCCTGACATTCAATTTAGTGTAGGGATGTGTGCCAGATACCAGGCTAGGCCTACTGAATTGCATTTGGCAGCTGTAAAAAGAATCTTTAGATACTTATCTGCTACCCATGATCTAGGTCTTTGGTATCCTGCATCATATAGTTTAGATCTCATTGCATATACAGATGCAGATTATGCAGGATGTAAATTGGACAGGAAAAGTACTAGTGGTCACTGCAAATTTTTAGGAGGGTGCCTAGTCTCTTGGGGATCCAAGAAGCAACACTCCGTGGCTCTTTCTACCGCTGAAGCTGAGTATGTGGCAGCAGGGAGCTGTGGCACACAGGTTATATGGATAAAACACCAGCTTCTGGATTACTCAGCTGAGCTAGGTTGCACTTCCATCTTTTGTGACAATACTAGTGCAATAAACATTGCAAAGAATCCTGTACTTCATTCTCGAACTAAACACATCGAAATCAGGCATCATTTTATTCGAGATAAAGTAGCTAGGAAGACCTTTGAGTTGATCCATGTTGGCACTAACTCAAAAATTGCAGATATTTTCACTAAGCCACTGGATACTAAAAAATTTAGCACATTGTGCAGAGAATTAGGTATTTACAGAATTTCATGATTGAATAATTGATCTCTGAATAATCTGTCATGTGCTCTTATGCTTATCTATGCTCATTGTCTGTTGCTGAAAATAACCTCATTATGAGTGTTTGCTTATTCACTCGTATTGATTGATATCACTTTGTTTTCATTGAGGTGTTTTGAGGTATGTCTTGGTTAAGTCTGAGTTGGAGTCAAAGTCTCAGGGGGAGCTAGATTAACAATAGGTGTCATGTTCTTTTGGCCAAATCTGAACATACTTTGAACGGATTTTTGCTGACCTTATAAGAGAATCAGGTTGAGTAGGTGTATAAAAGAATTCTTTGGATGTTTTATCCGTTAAGACTGTTCATCTAATTTCTTGTTGGAATTTTAGCTGTTAGTCCCACTGAGATCAAAATCTGAATTCAAGACTATCTTCCTACATTGTAACTGACTTCTGATCTAGCCAGTACAGCATACCTACTTAGTCTAGTTAAGTCCGAAATGAGGTATATAGTGTTTTAGTCTGAAAAACTTTGGAGCTGGTGTATTGTTCTCAAACTGAATCAAGACTAATTTACAAGATTTCAAGTGCAGTTTAATGAAAAAATTCATGAAAGAAGTTTTAACAATCTTGTTAACTATTCATTGAGAAACTGGGACTTTCATCAATGAAGTGAAAGCATCCCATGTCATGAGATGGCAGTATAAATCAGGTTTAATTAGATGTCTTGATCATATAGAGCTATGGTACATATCTGGTTAGTAACTGGGGTGTCTGGCCTCTGGTAAAGGTGTCACCTTAATGTCAACACCAGTTGGACTACTATCTCTGTCCTCTTGTTAGAAGGGGTAATGTGGTCTTGTCACCAAGTAACTGGGGATTCCTGCCTCTAAACAAGGTGTCTCCCTAATGTCAAAGGTGTACTTGACAGATTTACCTTTGATCTTGACCATCTTAAAAAAAAAAAAATTCTCCCTCTTGGTATCAAGATCCTGTTCACTTGGCATGTAGTTCTTGGTTTGTTTGTTTTCAATACCACAGGTCTTTGTTTTCCTGACTTCCTTGCTTTATACTCTCTGAGTAAGGACTTACTCTGACCATACTGGTATCTTGTACCTTACTTGCTTAGAATCTGGTTCTGTGTATGGAGCGGATCTTCATTCACCATTTTGCACACAGTCTGACTAACTGATCTTCAAAATCCTCACATTAAATTAATGGCTTTCTTAATTGCCTAAACATCTCAATAACTTTCTTTTATCAGTCATACTCTCTCTTGTTTTCTCTCCACTGTCAGCAAGTTTCTTTTCGTGATATCTTCAGACCTGCCCCTAGTTTTGATGATGTCAAAGGGGGAGAGTGTCTTGCTTGTGTTTTGCTGAGGGGGAGCAAAAGATAAGTGCCCTGAGTTATCTAGTCAGAGGAAAGCAGTTGTTGTGTTCAGGGGGAGCTCTTGGGAGTCGTCAGAGGAGGCGAGTGTGTTGTGTGTCTGCATTGCTTATCTTCACATAATCTCATTGCACTTCATCTATGATATTTAATATAGTGTTGCCATCATCAAAAAGAGGGAGATTGTTCGATTTTTGTGACTTCCCTAGTGTTTTGATGATGAGCATCACTATGTTAAATATTGTCATTTTAATCAGATATCTTGCGTAATGTTATGCATTTGAAACTTCCATGATTAACAGGAAAACTGCTATGAGGTAGTACCTTACATGTCCGTACTGTTCCTTTCATACTTCGTGTTGTTTGTGTTTACTACACTTCGTGTTGTCCTTTTGTACGTCGTGTTGTTCCAACTATGTTTGTTGATTGTCTTCGTGCTGGTTACTGAAGCAGCTCGATTTATTCTGATGAACTTCGAGTCATTTTCCTGTGAACCTCGTGTCGTTTCTTCAGTATTTAGTTGCTCATCTCGAGTCATCCTTTTTATTTCTGCTCTTGTGTTTTCGTGTCATTTACTGTAGTTACTCGAGTCATTTTCCAGCTTTCACTGTTTTATCACGTGTCGTTGTAGCCATTCCTGTCTTCTGTCCTCGTGTTGTTTTTCCTAGACCCCGTGTCCTTTTCACTTTGTGACCACACTTCGTGTCGGTTTCTATTTTCATCTTCGAGTTGGTTTCAGTCCGTGTCGTCCTCATCTTCGAGTCATTCGTAAGTTCGAGCAATTTTGTATTCGAGTCGTTTTTTAATGTCTTCGTGTTGTTGTTTTTGTGTCTTCATGTTGTTTTTGTAATTATGTCTTCGTGTTATTTTTATGTCTTCGTGTTACTTCTTTCTATCTTCGTCCAGGTTTCCTCTGATCGCGTGTTTTACTACTGTTTTACTCCGTGTTATTTCCTTCTCACCTCGTGTTGTTCTAATCTGACTTCGTGTCGTTCTCTTTGTAGTGTTAGCCTTATTACTGTGGTACCTCGTGTCGTTCTCTCTTTATTTCGTGCTGTAGTCATCTTGTGTATCTCGTGTCGTTCTCAGTATAGTGCATCTCGTATTGTAATCACATACCTCATGCAGTTTTAGTTTTTGTGGCCCTGAGTTTTAATGGTTTTAATTTCTTTGCAGGAGAAGAAGAAAAACAAAAAGAAGAAGGTGGTCCGAGGAAGAATATTCCCCGGTGTCTGGGCTGCACGTGATCCAATACTAAAGGAACCAGTGCTATAAGGGCACGTGGCATGAAAGTTCTGGATCAAGCGCGGGAAGCACACGCCTTGCATGAACCCTCCTGATCGCTTATAAAAGCACTGCCTCACCATCTTCGAAAGTGGGGAGCTCCGAGGTTACAGGAAAGAAATTTGAGTGAGAGCAGACGAGAAAGAGCCTCCCTGAGAAACTAGAGTGATCCAGTTGAGAGAGAAGAGAGAGCAGAAGAGTGATCAGAAGATGGGTATTGACTTACGGATCAAATCTGAAGTCTGCTGCTCAGTTTGAGCTACATTGTTTCCAGTTTCTAAAATTTGGTTTCCTTCTTTCTTTTTTTCATTTTTATCTGCTTTTTCCTTCTTGATTGAAAGTTCTCTGTGTTACCTCCTGGTCTTCAGGGGAAGAGAGAGACGTGTTCTCTCTGGTTCACTTGCAACAGAGGTTGCAGTATTGTTCCCTCTCGTAGAAGAGGTGTTCTCTCTGGGCTTCAGAGGAAGAGAGACCTTGGTCTCTGGTTCTAGTGACTGCAGATCACTAGTGTTCCCTCCGGTTGGAGGAAGAGGAACTTGTTTCCTGGTTTCTAGGGACTTGGCGTCCTTAGGGTTCCCTCTGGGTGTGGAGGAAGAGGAGAGGGTGTTCCCCTGGTGAAGCTGTGAATCAGCCGTTGTCGCAGACTGAGTCTGCTTTGCTAGCAGGTGCTAGTGGAAGCCTCACTTCGATTTGAAGTGAGGGGTGGACGTAGGCAGACTGGAGGTCTGACCGAACCACCTTAAAAACTTCTGGGTACTCGTGTGATTGTCTGTGATGATTTTGTGGTGTGCCTTCTATTCACTCGAGCTATTGTCCGCACTACGTTTTTTGTGGGTTCAACTCCGAGATTGCTTGTTTTAAGTGAATCATTCTTCAGTAATTTTTAATCGGTTGAAAACAGTGATCTATTCATCCCCTCCCCTTCTAGATCACCTTATATTTCTTGTATCAGTAACTGCGGCGTCATCCTGATGACGACTCTTCTAGGGATGCTGTGGAACTGAGGATCACTCTCCAGTTGGAGAGGGAAGACCGTGAGAGAGAACATGTAGAGAGAGAAAGAGACGCAGAGAGAGAAAGAGCCAACAGATTGAATGAAAGGGAGGAACGGAGGGCCATGGAGGCCCAGTTGTTCGAACTTCGAACCAGCCTTGGTCTTGCTGAACAATGGCTGAGAGATGGTGAGGAGCGCTACCGAAGGGCACGAGAGCGTGGCTTTTGTGTTGGTAGCTTTTCTGCTGCTTCCGTGGATCAACGCCGGGGTGTGGGAATAGGAAGGGGAGTACAGAGCGGTAGGAGTACCGCTTTTCGTAGTTGGGTAGCACCTCTGAGAGCGTTTTACCCGGAGAGTAGTGGGACGAGTAATGCAGAGAGAGAGGGCGGAACTTGATGTAATTTTTTTGGTTTTTGGAATAAAATACAAGGTTCGGTTTGTTTGGTTTTCACCTTTGATTCTGTTGCCTGAATCCCTGCACACATCACTGAAACAAACAAATCAGAATTTCTGTTCTGACTTGGCCCCTTGCTCAATAAGCAAATGGTCACAGTGACTGTCCTTGATAACTGGTCAAGGGGCCAAGCCTTTATTTAGCGAAGGCAAGGGAAAGATGCGGTGATGATAAATGCGACAGACAAGCACACGAATGCAAGCGTTATTAAAAGTGAGATGCTGCACGCAAATGCAATCATGCAAAATTAATTTTTTTTCTTTTTTTATATTTTGCATTTTTTTTGTTTTATCATAAAAAAAGTTTTTTTTATTTGCAAATATGTACATTTTCTCTTTTCCATTTTTTGTCATTTTTATCATTTTAATTTTTTATTGCTAACGCTTGGCAAGCACCCAAATGGCACCTAACCTACGTGAGAACATGGGTTTCTTACTAACCTCCTAGGTATCCTAAGTGCACATCTAGGTTGATTTGGGCCTCTAGACCCCTCGAATGATGATCCCGCCGCTAAGACTTACCCTGATGACAATACCGTCATGCCATGCTTAGGCTCCCAGTCGCTTCCGACCACAGGGATTCACCCAAAAGGTGTTTGAGGTAAGAGATTTGCCCGACCCGGGTCTGTTTCCTCACAACTCTAGATGGTATATGATGGAACACCCTGGAACCCCAATGACCAACCGTGCGACGCTGAACCGGAATCAGACGCCGTCGCACCCATAGGTGACGCGCTTGCATTGGCCTAAGCCCGAGGTTAAACAAGAAGACATCAAGGTGGTAAACAGGGGTCTTGACCAGCCAGAAATACGGAGACTCCTTCGCAGCGATAGCTTTTGCTTTTCAAAGTAGGCAACCAAATGTGTATATTAAAATAAGGTCGCAGACCCTGGGCAGTTTTCACCCTTCAGAAACTCCATCGAACCTTCATCTTTGGAGGGAGAAGGAAGAGTGTAGGGGATAAACCTCCTGAGAGGACCGGCAAAGTCGTTAACCCGGCGAGCGAATAAGGGCCCATTAACTCTTTCCTTTGGGACAACTTCGGACCAAATCTTGAGTATTTACATTCCACGGCCCCTTTTGTGGATTCAGACTTTTGCTTTGAGGGGTTCCGTTTATCGCAACAGGCACGGTCACGACCAGGCTTTTCTCTTGATTTTGATTTTGTATTTCTTTTTGTGAGGGAGATATAGTCGTTTGACGTTTGTGGGCTCCCTTTTCGTATGCCTGCGGGGACACTGCCCTCTTCTCGTGCTCTGATCGATACTCGAGGAAATGGATCCTACTCTTGCCTTTGGGGTTTGAGTTTCGGTTTCTCATGCTCAGCGTTTTAAGGGCGCCGACTGTCTCATTTGGTCGAAGAGAAAAGAATAAAGATTACAGCTTCTGGAGATCTTCTGGATGGGGCCCCACCGTAGGTGATGCTACCGACTTTTTTTGAATAAAATACATAAGTGAGCACATGTTAGTTTCCTTCGAGCGAGCATAGGCCGACGTGGTCGGACAGGGATCTCCACGGTTCTGGCAAACCAAGACCCGGTGCCTACCAAGCCTTAATGGGCCCTATCCTAACATGAAGGTTAAATGCAGTGACTTGACTACATGGTGACCACCAAGCATTGGCATTTTGAATTTTCCATATTTTTAGTGGTTTTCAATATTTCTTTGTTTTTTGATGTTTTTTATCTTTTCATCATTTTTTTTATTTTGTGCTAAGGGTAGTATTTCTTAAGATAAAGCCCATTCCAAGGGTGGGATAACTCGGTCCCTTCGGCGTTGACTAGCTTGTAGGCGTTGCCAGGGTACACGGCTTGAATTACAAATGGTTCTTCCCAATTGGGTTGGAGGTTAGAACGCGGACCTCCAGGTTTGACAAAAATTCTTTTTACGACCATCTCACCGACTTTGAATTTTCTCTCAACGACTTTCTTTTGGTAAAAGCGAGCGAGTCTATTTTGATACACACGCGCGTGTTCGGCAGCGGCCAGCCGCTTCTCATCCAAGAGTTCCAACTGGGCGAGGAGTGAATTACGACGATCGTCGAGGGGAAATTCCTCGTCCAATTGTACCCTGAGAGAAGGGATCAGAGTCTCGTACGGGACTACTGCTTCCATACCATAAGTAAGGGCAAATGGAGTCTGCCCGGTGGGGGTACGGATTGAAGTGCGATAGGCCCATAGGGCTTCGATAAATTTTTCTGGCCAGTCTGAAAACTTATTAGACTCGCAGGTTTTTTTGATGATTTTGAGCAATGTTTTATTGGTGGCCTCCGCTTGGCCGTTACCTTGTGGGTAATAAGGCGATGAATGATGCAATGCAATTGCGTACCTTTTACAGAGGTCGCATAGGTCCTAAGAAATGAACTTACGATTGTGCTTGGGACGCCGAACCTGAGGATGTTCTTCATGATGAACTTGCAGACTGTTGACGCCTTGATTTCCGTGTAAGCTTCGGCCCATTTGGTGAAGTATTCCGTCGCAGTAAGGATGAAAGATTTCTGCTTGGTGAGGGAATTGGGATCACCTAGAGGACCAATGATGTCGAATGCCCACATGGAGAAAGGTCACGGGGAGGATATTGGATGAAATGAGGAAGATGGTGAATGGATTTTATCGGCGTGAAGTTGACACTTGACACACCTATGGACATAGACAGCACAATCCTCTTCCATAGTGGGCCAGTAAAAACCTTGCCGAATGATCTTTTTGGCGAGCATCTGACTATTCACGTGGCCACCGCACACACCCGAGTGCGTCTCCTCTACACATTTCCAAACCTCATCGTCACCAAGACATCTTAACAGAATACCAGTAAGGCTCCTCCTATAGAGTAGACCTCCAACCAATGTGTATTTCTGAGCCACCCTTCTTATGGCTTTCTTATCCTCTGTGGAGGCCCCTTCAGGATAAGACTGATCTTGACAGTATTTGATGATTTCATAGAACCATGGTTTCTCTTCATCAGCCAGTTCTTCTTCGGCCTCTGCTAACATGATTTCTCTCTTCTAAAGGATATCTTCCTGCAGGATCTTCCTTGCTATCATGTCTTTGATTTTTACGTAGGAAGCATCATCGATTGCAGAGGCGTGAAGTTTGTAGATGGAAATAGACTCAAACCATCTTCCTAGAGGGAACCTTATGGATGATGCCAACGAGGCGAGGGCATCGGCGAGAATATTTTGATGACGAGGGACATGAACAAAGATCAGTTTGGTGAACAGTTTGGCAAAGGCAGCAGTGAGTTCTTGGTATGGCTTGAGTTTGGGATCGCGAGTGTGATATTTTGTGAGCACCTGGCGAAGGATGAGTTGACTATCACCTACGACTCGCAACTCAGTGATACGAAAAGAATGAGCGAGTTCTAGGCTAGCTAGAAGAGCTTCATATTCAGCTATATTGTTGGTAACTGAAATTTGAACTGGTATGCCAATGGGAATGTGAGGCCTTTAGGCGACAGGAGGGCGACGCCGATTCCTCTCCCTTGAGAATTCAGAGCTCCATCAAAATATAGCGTCCACATTGGCTCATCTGATTGGTTGACGGACATTAGTTCTTCATCTGGAAACTCAGATTGGACGGGATCGAACTTGGGAAGAGGATGGTGAGCAAGATGCTCGGCTATGGCATAGCCTTTAATCACCTTTTGTTGGATGTAGGTGATGTCGAACTGAGAGAGAAAACTTTACCAGCGTACTAGCCTATCCGTAAGGACAGATTTCTCCAGAAGAAATTTGATAGGATTCATTCGAGCAATCAAGTGGACCTCATGAGCTAAGAAGTAGTGCTTCAATTTCTGCACTACCCAAACGAGGGCAGCACATGTTTTCTCCATGACGGTGTACTTCTGCTCACAGGGATTGAGAAGTTTGGACAAGTAATAGGTTGCCCGTTCCTTGCCTTCTTCATCAGCTTGTGCGAGGATGGCTCCCACGGAGTCATCCAAGACTAAGACGTAAAGGATCAGAGGTTTTTCTGGTTTAGGTGGAATGAGAACAGGTGGACTAGCCAGATATTCCTTCAACCCTTCAAAAGCTTTCTGACATTTAGAATTCCAGTGGAATTCTACTCCTGGCTTGGTCAACTCGTAAAGAGGTCTACACCTTTGTGAATGTTGGGACACAAACCGACGAATAAACTGCAACCTCCCGATTAAATCTCGGACTTCCCTCAAATTCTTGGGAGACGACATATCCCTGATAGCCTTGGCTTTGTCAGGATCTATCTCGATCCCTCTTTTACTCACAATGAAACCCAGCAATTTACCCGACGACAGACTAAACACACACTTCTTCGGGTTCATTTTCAATTGGAACTCCCTTGACCTCTGCAAGACCTTAGCCAAAACTTCTAGATGTTCCATCCTGGTCCTTGATTTCACCAACAAGTCATCCACATACACTTCCAGGTATATGTGCATCATGTCATGAAATATGGCCATCATAGCTCTTTGGTAAGTAGCTCCAGCATTCTTTAACCCAAACGGCATGACCACGTAATAATATGTTCCCCAAGGGGTAGTGAATGACGTCTTCTCCTGATCCTCTTCTGCCAAACGAATTTGATTATATCCTGAAAATCCATCCATGAATGAGAGGGTCTCATAACCTGCCGTGTTATCGATCAACACATCAATGTGAGGCAAGGGAAAATCATCCTTTGGACACGCACGGTTAAGGTCCCGGAAGTCGATGCAAATCCTGACTTTCCCATCTTTCTTCATGACCGGGACAATGTTCGCCACCCATTGAGGATAAAGGACGACTCTAATGAACCTAGCTTTGTGGAGCTTATCGACCTCTTCTTTCATTTTCAAAGCCATCTGAGGGTGGAAACGCCTTAACCTTTATTTTACCGAGACGGACCTTGGTTTTAGGGTTAAACGGTGTTCGACCAAGGTTGAATCTAGACCCGGCATATCCTCGTAGCTCCATGCAAACGTGTCCTTATATTCCCTGAGAACCTCAATTAATGCCTTTTCTTCAGAGGGTGGTAGATTGTCACTTATGAGGATGATCCTAGGGTCTTCCTCAGTTCCCAAGTTAACTTCTTTGGTGGATTCTTGATGTGACACCAATATGGGGTAGGCAGCAAGCAAACAAAAAAACTTAAGATCTAATCCGCATTCACAAACACACAGCAATTAAGATGATAAATCGGGACCGAAACACCGTCGCACACACGCGAGCCCCGGGTGACTATATGATGCTAGAAAGAGGTGATGGATCAAGACCCTTGCTGGTAGAGTGCCAGCAGGGCTAGGGTTGCCCTCCCGAGGGTATGTGGCCCACACCTTTGGGGCTGGCCGGTGCCAATTGGGGCACTAGGTCCCACTCTCTCACTATCACCACGGTGACCACACTATAATGGTGGCTGCGGGAACGAGCACTCACGCACATGCGCAACGGAGCTAAGTCTACGGATAATAGATGAACAAACACTAAAATTGCTGGAGCAAAGTTTAGAGCTCACCTGGTTGGTTTGAAGAAACCAACCCCGTTCGGAGACGTGGGCGAGCGGGGAAGTGTGATCCCGCACACTGCGCCGATGTAGCTTGAGCTGCTAATTACATGAACTACTCCTCACGCAGGAGGGTTGGATTAAGGGTGGGGGAATCAAAATTACATCAAACACTACCTCCACGCAGGGAGGGGCGCTAAGCCGGCCAGGCGGGAGGGGGAAAGTCGCCGAGAAAGACGGAACGGAAGCCGACGTGGATCCGCTCACTTGCTGTGCAAGGGGACATGTTGCCGCTGTTGCAGTCGTATCTCGTCCTCTGGAATTTTGTTGATGACGAGACTTGAGGGAGAGGCTTTGTAACAGGGATGGGGACTCCTCTGATTTTTATCCAATTCTTCTGTCGTCGCCGGTGGTCGTGGTGGAGACTCGAACAGGACGTAGGAATCTGGGGTTGGCAGCTTCAGAATGGATGCAGTAGGATGCAGAAGTTGTACCTTGGGCTCCCGAACTCCGAATATCGAACCGTCGGAGTCGTTGTGTCCGTGGACAAGGCTTCTGCACAGAAAAACTGACAGCAACACCTTCTGAGGTCGGGGTGGACAAGGGGAGGCCGTTGAGTGGGACCTGGTCGATGCAGACTGCAGGAGGCAGACCCGCGCGACTGAGGAAGAAAATTCGGAAGTTGGGCTCCCCGCTGCCGAATGTCGTTCTGCTTCTTGATCCTGATCGGGGACAGGGGGAGGAATATCTTTGATGAAGGACCTTTGGTCTGATTCAGCCGTGGTTCGCCGTGGCAGAGTCTGCAATGTGAGTCTGATCCTCTGGCAGGGGCGGCACCAAGTCAGCCCTGGTTCTGTGGCAGCAGGTTGCAGATGACGTTACGGGCGCTCCCGAACTCCAATTGTCACGAAACCAGTGGCGTCGTCTCCGTGGTCGGAGTAGCTTTCATACGGAGTCAACGGAGCTGCAATCCGATGCCGAGGCTGATCGTGGTACCTAGAAGAAGGGGTCCTGGTCGCTGCAGACTGCCCGAGGCAGACCCAAGCAGTTGAGGGAAAAACGTCACAACTCCGGCCCTCGGATGCCGAATTAAGTTCCGTCTTGTGCTTCTGGTCGTGGACAGATGGAGGAAGAATGTTGAAGAAGAGTCTTCAGCCTGAGTCCTTCGCTGTTGGCCGTGAAGCTGCTTCCAACCAGGATCAGGCTGTCTGCAGGTGGGGTCTGGCACAGTCGGGGTAGAACTGCTCTCACGGGAGGCCACGAACTCGGAATTGGACGATTCCTCCTCGCCTGTGAAGAGGACAGGGAGGCCTTTCCAGAATGGTATGCCACGCCCTCAGACGTTGTCGTATGAACTCGGGGAAGCTTCTGCAACATGTACCCAGTTCTGCTACCTGCAGACTAGCAAGGAGGGAGGGGAAGGAGGTGGTCGGCCAAGCAATGGGAGGTGGAATGGGGTGGAGGGGTCGACCCTAGGAGGGAGGGGAAGGTGGTGGACGACCTTGGGAGGTGAAAGGGGTTCTAGGGAAGGGGAAAGGGAAAGGGCTCTTGGGAGGTGGAAGGTTGCTTAGGGAAGGGGGAGGGATGCCTTGGGAAGGTGAAAGGGTGCTTGGGGAGGTGGAGTGGTTAATGGTGAAGTAATGGGAGTCTTGGGAGGTGAAAAGGCTTGCCTAGGTGGTAAGTGAGGTGGCAAGAGGTGAGGAGAGAGGGGAATTCCGAATTTAGAGAGAGAGAGAGAGAGGAGAGAGAGGGGGTTCGCCCCTAGGAGAGAGAGAGAGAGAGAGACTTAGAGAGAGAGGAGAGATGCACTCAATGGCTCAAATTTTGCTTAATACTTCATTTTTTGAACTCAAGTGGAGTTGGGGTCCTATTTATAGGAATCCCAACATTTACAAAAAGTCCTTGGATAAACTACTAAAAGCAAATAAGCAAGGGGGTTGAGGAAAGAAGAGGTTGCCCATGGGCCAGGCCCATCTAATTGGGCCCAAACGACTTCCTAGCCTAACATACTTAGATAGATAATGTGACGACTTAGGACCATGACTCAAAATAAAGATAAGTACATCAAAATGACTCAAGGAAAGATAAAAAATACATAGCTAGACTTCGGAAATCAAGCTAAACATAATGGCAATCATCCGGTCCCGTGGAGAAGTGAGAAGTGGTAAGCGATGTCCCCATCATACTCCCGGGCTGCAGAGAACTCGACTCTGTCGAGTAAAAATCCATCGTATGCGGAGGAAGCCATAGCGAGGTTGCTCTCAAGTCCACCAAAGGTAGCTGGTCCTTTCCACCAAGCAAGGTAGTGCCCATCCCTTTGCTCCAGACGGCAGTAACCTGTTCATTTAATATCCGCTCCAATTGCTCACGTTGGCCCCTCTGGGTGGGTGGAACTCTCTTATGGGTAGTGACTCTCTCAAGAAGTAGAACAGGCTCAACATTCTCACTAGGTGTCACCGTGGGACCCCTATATGGCACCAAGTCAGCCACATTGAATGTGAGACTTACTCGGGGAGGTCCAACACGTAAGCGTTCGTGCCAATCCTCTTTAGGACCTAGAAGGGGCCTGATCCACGCGACCTCAGCTTGGAGACATTCCCAGGGGAAAGCCTCTCAGTTCTTACCATCACATAATCACCTACGTGAAACTCCTGGCGGCGGCGGTGGGAATCGGCCGTCTTTTTATAAACCTCATTGCTTTTGTTAATGCGTTTGCGGATTTCCTCATGCAACCTTGTGGATGTTGGTTCACTAGTGGATAAAGGGGGTCCTGGACAACCAAATAGGGACATATCATGTAATGGTGTTATGTAGACTCTCATGGACCTAGGGGGACCGGGACATCCATAGATGAGACTATCATGTAAAGGAGTGTTCGATGCCGGGGGTCCTGGATATTCAAATGGGGTTCTGACTTGTGAGTGATCCCTAACATGGTTGACTGCAAAGGGGGGGCCTAGACACCCAGATGTGAACCTATCATGCATCAGTCCTAGTGCGTGAGTGACACAAATGAGGTGACTAGCCTGACCACATGATGTAAAAGATTGTGACACATGGATTCCTATCAAGATGGTCCTATCTGTGAGATTTGGGGGTTTCCACTCATGGGGATCAAAGGGGTCCCAGAAAGTGGACATCTTGGGATGGGTAGATTCCTCACTTCCTAGGTGGATGTCACCCTTGGTCATGGCTCCTATGGTGTGGGCTAAGTTTTGGAATGGGTGGGTTAGGTTTGTCATGGTGTGTGAGGGTAGGAAAAGGTGGGTGGGGGTGGGTAATGAGACTAGGTCCCATGGGTTCTTTGGCTTCCATTGGGAGGGATGGAATGGGTCATCTAGGGGAGAGAACTCTTGGTCCTCATGGTCTTGGGAGAGGTAGTCTTGGCTTAAAATGGTAGGTTGTGGTAGGAAAATGATGGTGTTGGGAATGGTGGGTGGGTATAGGAAGGGATCGAATGTGTCATGGTATGGGTCACTTAGAAACTCAAGGTCCACATGTGGGTGGGGGTCATTCACCTCTATTGAGATTTTTGGGCAAAAGTTGTTGGTGGGTGGGTCAGCCTTGAAAGGATGATTGGGTTTTCTCCCTGAAATGAGGAGCTCCAATTTAAGGATGGCCTCGGGCTCATCGGGTGTGGGAAGAAAGAGAAGGAGGTCGCTGGTGTAGCAACCAACCGTGCAGACCGAAGTGAAAGACCCAACACATGGGTGTAGAAGACCAAGGCTCATTGGTTGGTCGACCATAGGGTTCAACACAGCCGTCAACTCTACTTGCCATGCGAGGCCTTTTAGGAGGTCTCCTAGAGTTTCCACTTGGTAAGAGGATTGGATGGTAGTGTGATAGGTGGAGAAGGGTAGTATGGGGAGGTGTTGTTCCATGGGAGGGTTGACATGGGGCAGGATAGGGTGAACCGGACTTTCCTCTAGCCATTTAGCCAGGGGCTCACTTATGACGAGTTCACTCCTATTTAGAGAGGGTGGTGTAAAAGGTGAAGTTCTTCCCTTGGTTTGGGCAAGGGTTTCCTCCAAGGTGTGGAGCAGTTCTAGGGTGTCCACCACTATGATGTCGGGTGTGGGAGTCATGGGTTCCTCTCCCAAGGAGGTGGGATGGTCCTTTGAAGGTGGAGTGATGAGGGTAGGTGTGTGGTACCCCCGGGGTGGGAGGTAAAGGGGAACTTGGTTTGGGGTCGGTAAGGGGAGAAGTGGAGGCCTAGGTTAGGGTTGGATAGGGGTTGGTAGTGGAAGATGGATGGGTTGAGACGGACTGGGTTGATCAGTTTTGGGAGGGAGGGTGGTGGCCATCATGGGCCTAGGGGAAGTGGACATGGGGTCCACATGGGTTGGAATGGTGTGGGTGGAGTGAGCCATGATGCTTTCTCCTCTTCGGATGGGAACTTCTTGGCCTAACCCATGGTTTTGTGATTCATATTCTTCTTCCCATTCGGGGGAGGCCTCATATTCCTCAACCTCAATCTCATCCCTTTGTGGTGTAGGGGTCTTGCTCTCTAAGGAAATGGGAAGGCCTTTTGGCGATGGGGTGGTGTAAGTTGGACTTATTTGGGGTGGTGGAGTTTGAGCCCTGAGGGAGGTGAAGATCTCCTTAAACTCAATCCTTAGTTCTTCTAGCGAATCTTGGGGTCTTTTGGGTGGTGGAGTGTTGGTCCTAGTGGAGGTTCTAGATAGACTGGGCGGAAACGGGGTAGTGGGAGTGTTCTTCAGGTTGTAGTCCTCATGGTAGGAGTGGTCGGGTCGGGGAGCGTAGGTCTTCCTAAGTTCCTTTTTCATGTCATCCCATGAGTGAATGGGTTCTTGCCCCCAAACTCTTCTGAACCTCTCTTTGTGTTCCCACATCTTCTTGGCTTGTCCCCGAAGACACCCCGTGGCCCTGCGGACTCTAGCATGTCCATAGATCCAAGTCCTATCAAAGTGTTTATCCATGGTAGTCCCCCATTTTAGGTAGGCATTGGGATTAGATCCATCAAAACTAAGGTCCCCTTCTAGGATGATGTCCATGAGGAGAGGGTCAATCGGATCCTTGTGGAACGCCATGTTGGGGGGACTTGACCAATGGGGAGTATACATGATGATGCACGGGGTGGCCCAACGAAGACTCTAAAAGCTTATGCGCCCTAGGACAAGACTTAGTAGAGACAAGTCTAGAACTTGCTCTGATACCAATTTGATGTGACACCAATATGGGGTAGGCAGCAAGCAAACAAAAAAACTTAAGATCTAATCCGCATTCACAAACACACAGCAATTAAGATGATAAATCGGGACCGAAACACCGTCGCACACACGCGAGCCCCTGGTGACTATATGATGCTAGAAAGAGGTGATGGATCAAGACCCTTGCTGGTAGAGTGCCAGCAGGGCTAGGGTTGCCCTCCCGAGGGTATGTGGCCCACACCTTTGGGGCTGGCCGGTGCCAATTGGGGCACTAGGTCCCACTCTCTCACTATCACCACGGTGACCACACTATAATGGTGGCTGCGGGAACGAGCACTCACGCACATGCGCAACGGAGCTAAGTCTACGGATAATAGATGAACAAACACTAAAATTGCTGGAGCAAAGTTTAGAGATCACCTGGTTGGTTTGAAGAAACCAACCCCGTTCGGAGACGTGGGCGAGCGGGGAAGTGTGATCCCGCACACTGCGCCGATGTAGCTTGAGCTGCTAATTACATGAACTACTCCTCACGCAGGAGGGTTGGATTAAGGGTGGGGGAATCAAAATTACATCAAACACTACCTCCACGCAGGGAGGGGCGCTAAGCCGGCCAGGCGGGAGGGGGAAAGTCGCCGAGAAAGACGGAACGGAAGCCGACGTGGATCTGCTCACTTGCTGTGCAAGGGGACAGGTTGCCGCTGTTGCAGTCGTATCTCGTCATCTGGAATTTTGTTGATGACGAGACTTGAGGGAGAGGCTTCGTAACAGGGATGGGGACTCCTCTGATTTTTATCCAATTCTTCTGTCGTCGCCGGTGGTCGTGGTGGAGACTCGAACAGGACGTAGGAATCTGGGGTTGGCAGCTTCAGAATGGATGCAGTAGGATGCAGAAGTTGTACCTTGGGCTCCCGAACTCCGAATATCGAACCGTCGGAGTCGTTGTGTCCGTGGACAAGGCTTCTGCACAGAAAAACTGACAGAAACACCTTCTGAGGTCGGGGTGGACAGGGGGAGGCCGTTGAGTGGGACCTGGTCGATGCTGACTGCAGGAGGCAGACCCGCGCGACTGAGGAAGAAAATTCGGAAGTTGGGCTCCCCGATGCCGAATGTAGTTCTGCTTCTTGATCCTGATCGGGGACAGGGGGAGGAATATCTTTGATGAAGGACCTTTGGTCTGATTCAGCCGTGGTTCGCCGTGGCAGAGTCTGCAAGGTGAGTCTGATCCTCTGGCAGGGGCGGCACCAAGTCAGCCCTGGTTCTGTGGCAGCAGGTTGCAGATGACGTTACGGGCGCTCCCGAACTCCAATTGTCACGAAACCGGTGGCGTCGTCTCCGTGGTCGGAGTAGCTTTCATACGGAGTCAACGGAGCTGCAATCCGATGCCGAGGCTGATCGTGGTACCCAGAAGAAGGGGTCCTGGTCGCTGCAGACTGCCCGAGGCAGACCCGAGCAGTTGAGGGAAAAACGTCACAACTCCGGCCCTCGGATGCCGAATTAAGTTCCGTCTTGTGCTTCTGGTCGTGGACAGATGGAGGAAGAATGTTGAAGAAGAGTCTTCAGCCTGAATCCTTCGCTGTTGGCCGTGAAGCTGCTTCCAACCAGGATCAGGCTGTCTGCACGTGGGGTATGGCGCAGTCGGGGTAGAACTGCTCTCACGGGCGGCCACGAACTCGGAATTGGACGATTCCTCCTCGCCTGTGAAGAGGACAGGGAGGCCTTTCCAGAATGGTATGCCACGCCCTCAGACGTTGTCGTATGAACTCGGGGCAGCTTCTGCAACACGTACCCAGTTCTGCTACCTGCAGACTAGCAAGGAGGGAGGGGAAGGAGGTGGTCGGCCAAGCAATGGGAGGTGGAATGGGGTGGAGGGGTCGACCCTAGGAGGGAGGGGAAGGTGGTGGACGACCTTGGGAGGTGAAAGGGGTTCTAGGGAAGGGGAAAGGGCTCTTGGGAGGTGGAAGGTTGCTTAGGGAAGGGGGAGGGATGCCTTGGGAAGGTGAAAGGGTGCTTGGGGAGGTGGAGTGGTTAATGGTGAAGTAATGGGAGTCTTGGGAGGTGAAAAGGCTTGCCTAGGTGGCAAGTGAGGTGGCAAGAGGTGAGGAGAGAGTGGAATTCCGAATTTAGAGAGAGAGAGAGAGAGGAGAGAGAGGGGGTTCGCCCCTAGGAGAGAGAGAGAGAGAGACTTAGAGAGAGAGGAGAGATGCACTCAATGGCTCAAATTTTGCTTAATACTTCATTTTTTGAACTCAAGTGGAGTTGGGGTCCTATTTATAGGAATCCCAATATTTACAAAAAGTCCTTGGATAAACTACTAAAAGCAAATAAGCAAGGGGGTTGAGGAAAGAAGAGGTTGCCCATGGGCCAGGCCCATCTAATTGGGCCCAAACGACTTCCTAGCCTAACATACTTAGATAGATAATGTGACGACTTAGGACCATGACTCAAAATAAAGATAAGTACATCAAAATGACTCAAGGAAAGATAAAAAATACATAGCTAGACTTCGGAAATCAAGCTAAACATAATGGCAATCATCCGGTCCCGTGGAGAAGTGAGAAGTGGTAAGCGATGTCCCCATCAATTCTTCTACAGCGGTTGATGGCTCGTCGAATCTCTTTATTCCACTAGCGTATGCGCCCGCCGCATCCTCATATTCTTCACCCTCATCTTCAGTGGGGCATTCTTCATCCGTGATCTCGTAGACTCCATACCCCTCATCAATTGCACAGTCGCCCTCACATTCTATTTTCGGTAGTCGGATGGGATTTTCTAACAAGTGGGGGATGGCAAGGAGGGCTTGACACCTGACAGCTAAATCCAGAAGGAATCGACGAGGGATCTGCCTACCCTTGGATTTCTTCCTAGGTACTACCCTTGACCTATCATTCTTAGATTGACTGACAATATTTACAGAAGAAGAGGAAGACGAAGAGGATGGTGAAGAATGTACAGGAGAAGACCCCTCAGAGGAGGGGTAGAAAAGGTCGCTCATCGGACCTTGGACGGGTGGTCCGCAGGGCGGTACGCACCCGTGGGAGATGTAGGAGGTTTCCTCAACGAAGATGTGTTGTTGGGGAGTTTGAAAATTGATGTTTTTTTTTGTTTTCATTTTTGATGATAAAACAGCGAAAAGAGATCGGAGGAGAGAGAAAAGTGGTTATGGCTAGAGGATTGGGAGGCTCGTAGAGCAGATCATGATTGAAAGCCTGGTGCGGGTTGAGAAGCCCGCATAGGTATGTAAGCAGAGAAGGGGATCTGGGAAGATCATCAGATAATTGTCTGGCCCTGGAAGAAGATATCAACAAAGGCTAAGACGAGTGGATGGAGAAGATGGCGGCTAATGAGCCGTCGACGGCAATGTTGAGGACGGATGAAGATCCGTTGATGACAGGGTCCTTCTGGCGGGGACGAGGATAGTTTGGAACCTTGGCAAGAGTGATAATATTCTCTGGTATTTCGGAGATCAATGGCGGTCCTTCAAGCTGCGGAGACGAGAACATCCTTTCCAGTGCAACGGAAATGTCCCGTATGTCGAACCATTTGTCCCACTCGTATTCCGGATCTTTGATCTTGCCTCTTTTGGTGATCCTCGGATATTTTTCAGCCAAATATACAGCATGTGATCCCCCATATGCTTCTCATGGGTAATCTTCCATCTGAACAATGGGCCCTCTGTTGAAGTGGTTTGATAGAGTCCATGTGAGGGGCTTCCAATCCACCTTGAACAGTCCTTTGAAGCCTAGGCCAAACCTACGGTTCGGCCTAATTTCCTTTGGCGGTTTGAGCATACCCTGTAACTGTGCGCCCAGACCTTTACCCTGTTGATAGCCGATGTTCCTCATAATCTCCCAACCTTTGGAGTGAAAAGGGAGACATGATGTTGTAGTTGCCCTGACCGGCTCCTTTGGTGCTAGTGGAACGTGAGATGGATCACGCACGTCCAGTAGTGACAATATAGGCCGATGAGACGGCCAAACAGAGGGCAGAGAGGTGTTGGTAGCATCCACTATGTGAAGGACAGGTGTACTGACCACTTTAATAATCCTCCCATTGTAGGGAAACTTCAGGCACTGATGGTTGGTGGAAGGCACAGCGTCCATGGCTTCGATGTAAGGGCGACCCAGTATAGCCTTGAATGTGGGGTCCATGTCGAGGACATGGAATTCCGTGGGAATTGACATGGGGCCTAGTTCTGCCTTCAGAATAATCATCCCCTGCGGTGGCCTTTTGCTATTGTCATAAGCTGTGACCGTGATCGAGGAAGGTCTTATTTGTTCCTCGTTGACCCCACACAACTGAAGGGTGTCCATAGAGATCACATTTATGGACGCACCTGTGTCCACAAGACACGGGTTTATGAATACCCCATTAATTTTTATTGAAACTCACAATGCATATTTCCGAGCTTCCTTGGGAGCGAGCTCATAGTTGTGGAACATGATGGCCGATTGTGTGTCCGTTGGGGTCAAGACGGTCGAAATCTTCTCCACGGGGAGGTCCTTATTAACCATGACTTTTTGAAGATATTCCATCAAGGCCGCCTGGTGGGATGTGGATCTTTGAAGTAGCTCCAGGATGGAGATCCGAGCAGGCGTCTTGTCCAAGTGTTTCAATAGATCATACTGTGTTCCAGGGATAGCTCTTTCTGGTTGTTCTCCATCATCCTTCTCTGGCTGAGATTGCTCAGGATTCTGACTGTTGTGGGGGAAAACCCTGTGGAAAATCCTTCCACTCCGGAGCACCATTGCTTGCGACTTTTGTACCTCTGTGGGGGTAGCAGTGGGTTTTAACAGGGATTTGAGGGGTAGTGGTGGAGGAATGGTTGATGAAGCAGGGGTGATGATGGGAGCAGGGATTCTGATGAGGGGTTTGTTAGGTGGAGGCATGGTGGAGGTAGAGGGGATATCACACGGATTATGAAGGATAAGGGGTCTGGAAGGTGGAGGTGGAGACGAAGTAGAAGTGGGTAGGGCTTGAAGCGGGCAATGATTTTGAGGTGGGTGATGGGTAATGAGTGGTTTTGAAGGCATTAGTGGTGATATGGTGGGGAAAGACGGGGTTATGTATGGTTGACGGATGATAAGGGGTTTAGAAGGCGTAGGGGTAAATGTGGTAGAGGTGGATGGTAAAGTGGGGGAGTGAGAGAAGATGAGAGGGTGTGAAGGCGTAGTGGAGAGTGTCGGTTGATAGGAGATTGGGGTGCGGATGAGAGGGCGTAATGGTAGTGGAAATGGTGAAGGTGATACTGACGCGGGTTGATGAGAAAGAGGTGCTACCCGGGCAAGGTGAGGGGGTTGCATGACGATAGGGTTGGAGGAAGAAAGAATAGAGGTACTTTCCGGGTGCCACAGCTGCTCTCTCCCGACTTCCGGGAAGGAGGAGATGAGGTTAACCTGATGATTGGGCTGTTGGTGCTCCGGTAATGGATTCTGGATTATGCCCATGTTGGGCTATTATTGTGGGGCCTGCTGAGGCTGTTGTTGTTGTTGTGGTTGCTGCTGCTACTGCTGTTGTAACTGCTACTGTGGTAACTGTTGCTGTGGCCTATGAGGAGGTCTCCTAGCCTTCAGAGCGGCGGCGTATCGTCTCATTTCATCCCAATCTATTTGATGTTCATCATTCATATCGTGGATGTAATCTTTGAACTGGAAGCAGTAACCTACTGTGTGTTCTGGCTGCCTGTGGTAGACGTAGTATTTGGAGGTATCAACATTCGGGGGCCACACGGGCCTTTCCTTGGGTAGCACAAGTATGTTTGAGGCCATGAGGGCGTTGAAAATATCCGCCAGAGTTTCTGGCAACGGTGGATAGTAGGCTCTCTTGGGACCGACCGGCCTTTTTTGTTGCTGTTGGGGACCATAATTCCCCGGGGGTGGAACTTGGTTGTACTGAAGCGGTTGTTGTTGTTGCTGAGGTTGTGGTTGTTGTTGCTGGGGTTGACGTAATAGAGGCATATTATCCTGGGGTGGATTATTTTGGGGTGGAGGACGAAGAGGGAAAGGACCTGGTTGGAGGGGAAGTCGGGGCATTTGTGGAGGCCTTGGGTTGACTGCATAGTTGGCATTGTTGACCGCACCCACTTGCTCATTTGTCATGACCCCTTCTGTGGCTCCGCCCGGGACACTAGCGCCTATCTTTCTGACCACTTTGGGCTTCGGCGACTCAAACATGTTCATAATGGGGGAGTCTTTTAACTGGGTTTGGATGTACCGGGCCCTTTCATAGAGTTCCTCCATTGTAGTAAGTTTATTCATGGCCAGGACGTGTCTGAACTGTGGGGTTGCATTAGACACAATCATCTTCACTTGTTCGGGCTCGGAGAGGGTATCCCTTATTCTTTCCGCCAGAGACCTCCATCTATCAGCATAGCGGACAAAATCTTCGTCGGGCTTCATCTTTTCGGCCACTAGGTTGGTAATGGAGAGTGAGGGACCGACCCTATCCCTATATTTCTGCAAGAACCTTCTCTGGACTATTTTAAAATTCTCGGCCTCGCGGGGCTCCAAAGAATAGAACCACTCTAGCGCGGGACCATCCAATGATCTCCGAAAGAGGTATGCCAGGGACCTCTGATCATTTTGCCAAAAGGAGGATTCATACATGAAATCCTTGAGGTGAATGAAGGGGTTGCCGGTACCATTGTATCTGCGGTACGTGGGCATTTCGGAGGGAGGAAGATGAATGACGGGAAGGATTGGCAAAGCAACCTCCGGGGTGGCTTTCACGTACACCATCTTTCTCAGATTTTGAAACTGCTCGTCCATGCGATTGAACCTATTGAGGAGCGATTGGGCGAGCTCCTCTGGAGGTGAAGGTGGCACTTGCCACTAGGGGAGAAACTGTCTCCCGGAGACTTGAGGGGAGAACTCGGAATGAGAGGGAGCTGTCGGACCGCCGACAGTTGGCCCTGGCTGAAGCGGTGTGTGGGGAACAACGGCAGTTTGAGATTGTGACGGGAACTGGAATGAGGGTGGTTGTTGGCTCGCTTGTCCTTGAAGCGAGGGAGACTGGATGGCTTGTGCCAATGAAGGAGATGGAATGGCCTGCACGGACTCTTGGAGAGGTGTGATGGCCGGAGTTGATTCCTGGGGCGTGGGGGAAACATATTTCCCCTTCAGAATGGCCTGGAAGGCCCGGAGCTGTTCAGAGGTAAGCTCCGTGTTGGCAAAGACGCCCAGTAAGGAAGAGATATCCTGTGGTGGGGATGTGTCCCCGGCAATAACCTGCACCTCATGCGAGGGCTCATGAGAGGGACCCGAGTCCATAGCATAGACTCGCGGGTCGGCTGACAAACTACGACTAGGGTGGTTCTCCTCAAAAGACTCGTGAGCCATGCTCACAGTTTTGCCAGAACACAAAAACATACACTAGCAAGCATGTAGCAGAGATTATCAAACAAGTGGATGCCTTTACGCCCTTTTTTGTGTTTTGATTTTGATGATTTTTTTGTTTTTAGCGAGATCCGAAGTTCACACAAAATAGGGACCCTAGTTTATTTTTGTTTCACCGCCGTGTCAGCTAGGGTCTCTCGTCTCACCACGAATGGGATGACTAACTCCGGGGAACTTCAATGGTACAACCAGTCCAGTGAACGAAGAGGAGATTCTTCGATGTCGGGGACTTACGGAGGTCCCAGTGGAGGAGATTCTAGTCCGTTGAGAGGAATTCTCAAACAGAGAGTCCTTCCTTCATCGGGAAAGGGTGATCCTTAGAAAAAATGAATAAGGATATAAAAGAGGGATGGATGTATGTAATGGAATGCTGACAAAGATATAGAGTAAGAAAATAACAGAAATAACAAACATATAATAAACACCCAACCAATCAAATTGACAGTGCTACCGTGAGCACAACGGGGGCGCGCGAGGGCGCCAAGGTGGAGAGGCACGGACGGTGCCGAACTTGCAAGGGTAGCCAAAAGGAAGCAGTAGAGGTCCCACCGTGATCGCCAATCTGTGAGCGACGTCACGCGGTTCGGGGAGCGAAGAAGATGCGGAGCACGCGGGCTCCTCTTTTGTTTGCTGTAACACAGAAATAGGAGAAAAGAGAAGGGGCCACCACGGGAGATTGCTCCGGCGGGGCGAGCGGGACAAATGTAAGATAGCAAGATATGGGGGTTAAACGGCCATAGCGGGAAGTGACTCGCCGCGGCCTCGGGGGGACGGGAATGGTGCAGAAGTTAAATAGCAAGAATTGAAACGGCCATTGGGGAAGTGACTCGCCGCGGCCTCGAGAATATGAGCAGATAAGAATATAACAGAATATAAAGAGAATATAAAGAGCGGGAATTTAAACGGCCATTGGGGACGTGACTCGCCGCGGCCTCGAGAATATGAATAGATAAGAATATAACAAAATATAAAGAGAATATAAGAGCGGGAATTTAAACGGCCATTAGGGAAGTGACTCACCACGGCCTCGAGAATATGAATAGATAAGAATATAATATATAAGAACAGGAATTTAAACGGCCATTGGGGAAGTGACTCGCCGCGGCCTCGAGAATATGAGCAGAATATAACAGAATATAAAGAGAATATAAGAACAGGAATTTAAACGGCCATTGGGGAAGTGACTCGTCGCGGCCTCAAGAACAAGATGTGATCGCCAGGGGCCAAAAGGCCCCAAAATAAAGAAAGTGATCGCGCCTACCTCAAGAGCGGGAGATGGCGGGTTGCTTCTTCCTCCCCCTTCGGCCGGCCGACGGAGAGGGCTTTCCTTGGGTACCCTTGCAAAACAACGACAAACAAGTAACGAGTGGATTAGAAAGATGACGGGGTAGTATTCAAATCCTTGCGATAAAAATGACGAAATGATGGCAAGACACACACCTGGTTGGTGTTATCTTTTAAACCCCACTCGAACACGAGTAGGAGGAAAATGAGATGATGGATGCAAGAAGTATATAAGAAGAGGCGCCCTTATGAAGGGGGATAGAGGATGCGAAATGATGAATGCAAAAGAACTACGAATAAAAGGAAGGGATTGTCTTATTGGATGTGCCGGTGGTGAAATCCGGCGGAGCTCCGATAGCGTAGGGATGACGTGGAAGCGCGGTGGATGAAGACGACCTTCCTCTCGCGAGCGTGGGCACCCGAGAAGCCGGTGGAACCTCCACCTACAAAAGACCCCACGGGTTAGAAAATGACTCCGGTAGCCTCTGGGCTCCGGCAGCCTATCGGATCTCTTAGAAGCTCCTCCAGAACTGAGGGGGTTGGCCTCTATTTATAGGGCTCCGGAGGGTGGAGGCGTCCAGGACCCTGGACACCTCCATCAGGGCCGAAGTAATATTTTGATCTATTTTTCTTCATTTTTTTCGAATATTTTCGTGGAGGCGTCCAGGGTCCCGGACGCCTCAATAAGGTCCACCGAACTCCACCGAAAGCCGCACGCGGTTTGGCACAACGCGTGGTTTTGTGAGCGGCACCTCGTGATTCAAAAATGGGCGCATCCAGTTGTCTGGACGTCTCCACATTTTAGATTCTTTCACACACGACAAACCGTCGTTCGGTGGGCGGCGCCCCGTGAGTGAGTTGATGGAGGCGTCCAGGGTCCTGGACGCCTCCAAGAAAATATATTTTATAATTTTATTTTGTTTTTTATGCCAAAGCTGGCATTTTATATTTTATATTTTTGTTTTTATGGAGACGTCCAGGGGCTTGGACGCCTCCATTAATATATTATTTTTATTTGGCTTTTGGTTTATTTGAAAATAAATTAAAAGAATGGGGGCGTCCAGGGGCCTGGACGCCCCCAAAAAGACCCACCCAGATCCTCGGACAAGGTGTTGGCGACTGCCCGACAGACACCCTTCTCGGTTCCGGAACCTCCTGATGAGTCTGACTGGTGTTGATGCCGTCCGAATGCCGTGACGAGACGATTCCGGATGCTGAAAAAGGCGGAAGAAGACTCAAGAAAAGGAAGCACTCAAGTGATTCAAAACGCGTAAGCCGTCGCGGGGCGTTGTATAGTGATGTGAGACTTTCTCAGCAGACGTCGGGAATAGCGTGTCTACAATGCACGGACTCTGAAAACAACTGTGTAACACAGTTGATGCACCGAGTTGGATTTGCGAGAAATGCACCGAGATGAAAGAGAAGAATCATACGAACAAAAATGGATGCAAGACAGGCCTTGCACCAATTCTGAAAGGCGAGTCCCACAAGCAAGATATGCACGAACCTAAATGTGTATGCTGCAATGAAAGGCAATGAAATGCACTAAAATGCACTGAGCCATTTTATGTCTAGACACGTAATGCACCGAGATGAAAACGGGGCTATGGTGTTCGAGAGTGAGACATAGACTTGCACGGAGGCAAGTGCTTAAGTGTGAAATGCAGAACAAGGCTAGGCTAGCACCGAGCTAGATCTTGGATAGTAAATATGCCGAGTTTATACAGAGAAGTACAAGGCAAAGCTTGCACCGAGATGTATATGAACTGAGATGAAGAGACAAGACTTAACGGTCCATTCCAGATGACGATTGCACCGACTAGAACTTGCACCGAGCTCGAGAGATGCAAGACATGATCTGCACGGACCATAAACAGTTAACCCTGCACTGACTATGTATATGCATGAAGGGCACTGGCTGTATTGACTAGTCGAGTGAAATAACGGAAGTTGTACAAACTTGCCATCAACGAATGTACAGACTTGAGTTGATGTAGTCTAGGCAAACTCAGTACAGACTTTAAACCTTGAACTTGCATGTACTAACTTATGGCCACATGAAACATAGTTATGAAATGCACAGGCCTAGACTGTTAACCCTGCACTGACTTTGTATGCATAATGAACATGCATCGACATTGAATTGAATCGACTGATGAATGCACTGATGCAGTGTATGCATATGGCAGATAATGCACTGATGCAATGTGCAGAAGAACCAACAAGTGCAGACACATGGTGATAAATCATTCATACTCATAGTGCTTGCTGACATCAAAATCATATGGCAACACTATGAGTCACACAGACTCAAACTATTCTCCCCCTTTGACTTCATCAAAAAGAAAATAGTTTGAGAGAAAAATTAAGCAGGTATGAAAAGATTGATATAACATCTCCCCCTTTTACTACATGAAAGCACATTAGAGCTATCTATTCTCCCATTTGACAAGATCACAAATAAACCTCCCCCTTTAAAAAGCAATAAGTGCAGTCTAGACAAGACCTAACCAATCCAATGCTCCCTGATCTGAAAGAAGCAAGGCTTTCAAGGGTGTAAGGAGAGGAATGTGTCAAGAAGATATTCAGGAAGGATGACATGGCAGCATTCAGAATACATGATCTAAGGAAATAGAAGATTTTCAATAAGATACTTATTTCATAAATCTGAATAAACAGATGGTTCAGACTCTTCCATTATAGGGGCTTATGGATTTTTATTTGAACATCATGGTTTAAATATGATGTATACATAGTTTGACAATAAAATTCTGTACTCATATCTGAACATCAATGTTTAATAAAAGTGAACCAAGCCCTCATATTTATATCTTGATTAACCTCCCTTCATCTTACTCGGTCAATTTCAATGACTTCTTTAGAAATTACAATCATTAGTATTGAGGTTAAACATCATGAAAGAATTCAGATTTGGTTCCTGAGGATCAGCCACACTTCTTCAAATAATCTTAGATTTTTTCTTTTTGCACGCGTTTTCCAGCAAGTTTACCAATTGTAATTAAGTTCAGTGCACACCTTGTAACTAGAGGATACACGTTGTTTGGACGCCAGTATCCCTAAGCACTTAGTATGACTGACTGTCATGCTTCATAGATAGCATTGTCACCTCATGACATACTTCACCTTATTTCTTTGATAAGTGAGGTATATTTCTCAGTATTCAAGCCATTGCTCTGCCTGCATTTTCCATAAATTTTATTTAGCAGAGTTAATTATGGCACTTTATGACACAGTCCTCTAGACTTCATGGTCAATGGATATGGTTTCTGAGTGACCACAATCATTACTCTGACAGAATTTATCCTTAGGAGCATTTCAGATTCATTAGATGTTTAAAAACAATACTGATTTCATATAATTCAACCAAATAAAGCCATGATATTAACATTTTCAGATTTCAGAGGATTTTACAAGATTCAACATGAATTAGTTGGTTAAAGTTTATTAAAGTTGACTTAGATACTTTTAAGAGATTTAAAGTCAAACTCAATGAATACATTAAACTTAAACCAGCTGAGTTATTTCAGACATTCATAAAATCGTATAATAGAAGATTCCTAGTTCAAGTGTTTTCAGACTTATGATCGAGACATGCCCATTGAAATCTTCATGAATGACTGACAGAAGAGATCCAGCAAGAATAAGTGATTTTGAAGCTCAATGTTTTCAGATATGCACACCAAGCAAGATAACTGGAGGTCAGGCATGTTTCAAGATCTCCAAGGTCTAGGAGATATGCAGCGTTTCGAAAAACAAGTTTAAGAATATGACAAGTATTCCAATCAAGAGAGCAAGTGCAGAAACATGATCAGAAGATCATCCTAGAATGTGTCGACTCTTTGTGTTGACATCTGCTCACAAGATCCACACTTCAGAACAATCAAAAGTGACCGCTCATGGTGTCGACACTTCCAAAAGAAAACTATCAAGAAGTGCAGCAAAGGATGTGTCAAGGTGAGTCCGAAATACCCAGAAGATCATCAGGCAGATTTAATCAAGAACGATCAGCTCCCCCTCAGTAGATGCATAAGCATAACATAATAAATTCAGACTCGTGAAATGGGAGAGCTCAAGCTAAAGATGGGAGCAATGGTTGATTGAATGAGATAGTAAAACAGCTAGATGAACAGCCAGCAGAACACAATCTTGTTATTTTCAATATGAGTGATGTGCAATGAATTATGACATAAGTGTATGCATTTGGCAACATGCATGCAATGCATTGAATCATCATACATGTCATGAAGATGGTGCATGGGACTTTATGTATGGGAAGTCATGAACTATGCTTATGGATGCATCGGGGGCATATGTAGTCCTATCAGATTTTTAGTGACTAAACAAGCCTATTGTGGCATGAAGGCATGCAAGAGCTAGACATACTCCCCTTGACATTATGCAATGTTTGCAATGAAAGATGAACATATGATTTTGTGACTCATGCTCATTCAGACTGCCCCATTAAGCAATATGACCCATGGTACAAGGTGGAGAACTTGGTCTAAATGACCATCTCACACATAGTAAGAACCTCCAGACAGATTTCACCTGCCTTTTGGCAGCTTACCATTTGATATACCATAGTGGTCATGCATGACAATGCAATACCAACAGTCCTAAGTGCATCAGATTTTCAATGAATGTATGTCAAATGCATGTATATGCAATTCACATATATGCACACACAGCTCGAAGTACAAACAAGTATGCCCATGAAGCTCAATGCAAGTGTCAAAACAAATAAAGGAGCATGTATGCATGAAACATGATATGCAGTTAAAAATAGATTACTAAGGAATTCAATTAACCACATGTGAAGAGTGCAAGTATTACCTGAAGAGTGATTGAATGGGGTTTTATCAACTTGGGTGCCTTGGTTAATTTACCCCTCTTTGTTCATTCCAAGGCACACCTACAACATATTGATCATTTTGATCCTGCAGGGACCCAAGCAGCCTTGGGTCCTACGTTAACCCTGACAGGTGTTCTGAACAGTCTTTTAGAAACATTATCATCATGATCCATTAGGTAACAATTGTCCATAGAATGTCCAGTTCTACAACAGTATCTACATGAAATGACTGATTTTTGGTTCTTATGATGCATATTAACAGCAGTATGAGGTCTATAAACATGATCATAAGATTTTCTGTTGTATGCATGAACAGTTTGTTTCTTTTTCTTATTATCTGACAACCAGCAATCAGTAGATTTATGCCTTAGTTTACCACAATTGAAGCATGAATTATTCATTGATAGCCTTGCAGGAAATTTTGAAAACTTTGCATTTACAAGGCTTCCCTGAACATACCAACAATTCCTGACTGTATGCCCGTACTTACCACATTCAAAGCACCTGAGATGCTTGCTGTTTGATTCAGAATCATTCCAGTAATTTCCTGACCAGCACTCAACAGCCTTGTGCCTAGGCTTGTTGCAGTTAAAGCACACAGTGTGCTGACTAGACTTCAGTTTAGTTCCGTATGGGCCATGAAAATGCATGGAAGACCTGGCATGCAGTTTATTGTCTTCTTTCATGATAAAGCATGCATTCATGAGATGACCATGCTTACCACAATAGTAACATGAAGCATCAGGCTTCCTAGTAGCATGGTTTCTACCAAAAGAATTTCTAGAATGTAAGGTTTCACTTGCATGCTCATCCTTTAACAACAATCTGCAATCTTCCATTACGTGACCTACCTTCCCACAATAATAACATGACCCCTTTTTAGTATGAGTGTGTGAGAGATCATGTGACTTATGTGCAGCATTCTTTGTACCAACAGGAGTGTCTTTGTCATTTTTCTGTAGATTTTCATTCTTTTTTAATTTTTGAGTTTGTTCTACAGTTTTAGAACTGATAGTGGATTTTTGTGCAGTAAATTGAAAAACAGAAGGAACAGAGGTTTTGTTTTGATTAGAAGCTTTTACAAACACAGTAGACGTTTTATTCCCATTAATCCTTTTGTTTATCGGACTGTAACCCAGTCCCTCTCTCTGAAAATTAACATTATTTCCAAGAAGCTTATTCAGATTTTCCTTACCTTTGACAAATTTTGATAGAGAATTTTTCAAATCTTGAATCTCAGCATTTAAGACAACAATATTAGCTTCATATCTGGACAGATCTGTTTCACAAGAAATGACTTGTTGATGTAAGGCATCATTCAGACTTTTGAGTTTTTCAACTTCCTGTTTTAATTTTATTTCTTTGTCAGCTTCAGATAGGGACTTGTTAAGATCATCAACTTCTTGTTGAAGGAATGTGATTGTAAGCTCATATCCAGCTATCTTCTCTTCACAACAAGTGACATTTCCACTCAACATTTGGTTGATGATTTTTAGGCTCTCAATTTCTTGTTCTGCATCCACCAACCTATCAGAATTATCCATGCTCACACACTTACCTTTTTCAATTGTCAATAACCTATCTGACAGTGTGGTGTTTAGATGTTTCAGCTTGTTGATTTCCTCTTTTAATTTATTATTTTACTCTAGGAGTTCATCATCAAGCATCCAATCATCTAAGGAAAACTGACATTCATAAAACATTTCTTGTTGTTTCTCATATTGAAGTTTGTTGAGATTTTTCTGAACCTCTAGATTTATTACTCTGTCAGCCTCCAGCTTCTCAAAAATCAGTCTATTTTCTTTTTCAAGATTCATTGATTTGTGTTCAAATTCCTTGGACTATTTTTTAAGTTTTTCATTTTCAGATTTTATGTCTTCCAATTTAGAACTGACACACTCTAAATCTCTCATCAGTTTTTCATTCTGAACTACATTATTGTTATGACCCTGATCATCATCAATCAAGCTAAGTCTTTCCTTTAGTTCAGAAATTTCACAAACAAGCTCTTGATTTTTCTTTTTGTGTAAACCAATTTGTTTCATAAGTGTTTCTTTTTCAGATTTCAAATGATCTAAATCGGAATTAATAGAATCAAAATCTTTTAATTGTCTTCTAAATATGTCATTTTCTATCTTCAGGAGTTCCATATCCTCACCTCCAGAATTAGCATTCACATGATCATTCAACTTCTTTTTCAGAGATTTATTTCATTTTTTCAACTATTCCTAAGAACCAAGCAAATCATGATATGCTTCAATCCAATCATCCACATTATAATTATCAAATTCAGAAGGTACCTCATCTTCATTTTCTTCTTCATTTTCTTCTTGCTGTCCATCATCGTCAACCATCAGACATGTGTTAAGATTCCTGGTAAGGTTTAGTTTCTCCAAAATCTCCTTGGCAGACCTGCAAGAAGAAACACATGAAATTAGAGCTCTGTCAAGTGATGCTTTCATTAAATCTAATGCTCTAGAGTTGACAGAGTCTTTTAATCTATCCTTATCAGTCCATTTAGATTTATCCCTTGATAATTTATGTGGACCGTGAGTTATCACCTTCCAAAGGTCAGGATCGGTTGATTTTACATATCGATAGAAGTTTTTTAGCCAAGGATCAAAGTCATTACCTCTGAATATTGGGGGATGAGCCATCGAGAGATGATAAATGGTCCGTAATCAGATGAGCAAAGCAAGGCACTAAATCAGTGAATCAAAACACCGAGCATAAGAAACCCACTCTGAAATACACCACAAAAAATTCAGGATCTGCTGTGGATCGTTGGATCCAATGCACAGCAACCTGCTCTGATACCAATTGATGGGACCGGTGCGAAAGATTCAGAGGGGGGATGAATGAATATATCCTCAATAATTTTGCCTAATTAAAACTTGTAACACGACACAGTTGATGGATAAGGATCAACTGATCTCTTCAAGAAGATGTTCAAAGAAACACTTGATCGATCAGTTGGACTGCTAACAATACAGGCACCTGATCAAGTCTAAGCCGTGGACAAAATCCAACCAGAATAGAGTGTGCCTTAAAACATTCAGACAAAGTACTCAGTTGAGACGCTCCTAGCCATGCATCTAACGATAATCAGATAAAATATCAAACCATGAAGATAATAGATTTTTAGGTGGTTCAGTCCACAGACCTACGTCCACCCCCACACTCTAACCAGAGTGTGGCTTATTGCTGCCAAACAGCTTTACACCGCTGGGCATCACAGCTTGCCTACTGTAGCAACCCTGGTAAAATAAAAGGAAGATTTCAAGAAAGATTAAGTAAGTAAATGATAAGAACCAAAATGAATAAATAATAAGTCAAAGGTAAATAACGCCTCTCAACAAGCCGTGATTTAAATAAGAAACGGCACAGGCCAAGACGTCAATTAAAATGCACGCCCTAACCTACGGCGTTAATTGCATTTGTGTTCCATTCGAACCAGGAGACTATCCAGGGTAAGTTTTAGGATTGGTACGTGTTTGGTTGAATATGGAAGGACTCTATCCAGGAAATATATCTTCCAATCGAATTCTAACTCCATTGGGATTCCAAAAATCCTATAAATACCTTTCTAATCAAACATGTTCGCTATTTTTGGCGAACCGTTCTGTTGCTGCTGTACGTGAAGAACAGGTTATTCTTCTTCCTCTGCCTTCGGTTATGGATATGAAGAATATTAATGTTCTTCATCTTCTTATTCTGTAGGTTGCCTGCAGTAAGTAGTAACTCTCTTGTCTAGTTGAAGAACGTGGGCTCTTCATCAACATCCTCTTCATCCGTTTACAGTGAAGAAGGAAGCTGTTGATTCCTCTACGAGCAAAGAAGAAATTTCCTTCCTGTGCTCATCTATTGTCACCTTCGCACCATCTGGAGGCTGCTATTACCTGGCTATTGGATTGCCGTTATCCTTAGAGTTGTCGTTTACACCACTTTCAGGAAACTCTGTTTGGAACAGAGTATCAACTTTCTTCACGTAATTTCACCCAGATCATCATCAAGTAGGTTTTCTCAAGAACTGTAGCCCAAACTAGCACAAAATGTATGATAATATCATCTGTTAATTCATGCATATAGTGTTACTGCGTTTTAGAAGTTTTTTTGTGAAACTTTGGAAAGAGGCGACCATCTCTAGGGCGCTAATTCAATTTCTGACGACTGACAGAAGTGTCGTCAATTCCATATAATTAGTAAATACCCATGTTTAGAATTTAATATCTATGAAACCTGTAGTTAAATCTAATGCATGATCATATATCTCGAATCCTGATATTTCTCTTGTCCTGACCATGTAATTGTTTCCTGAAAATTATTATCTTGGAAATTACCACTGTCATGATAAAACCTGGAAAAGAATGAATTAACGACCCCCAGTAGGTCGTCTTTTATGAAAGTAATGCCCCACACAAGGGTGCTACTTTTATTAAAGACTTAGAACAAGTCGTTATTTCCCTGAGATTACCAGAAGTTATTAAAATTCTGGAAAAAAAAAATATAACGACACCGTGCAAGTCGTTTCTTGGTGAAATAACGCCCCTGGCTAAGGCGCGTTTTTATCAAAAATACAGAATTAAGAAAATTTCAGCAAAATAGAAATTTATAATGAACGACTGTTCCTGAAGTCGTCAAATTGAAAATAAACGATCCCGTGCAGGCTGTTAATTTATTAAGTAGTGACTTATGTTAAGTCGCTAATTTCCTGTGCAATTATTTTATACTATTTTCTGTGAACCGAGGTTTTATGTATATATAAATATAAGTATCTGGCACTATATTTCCATTCCGTGAATATAGTCCCATGTTTTATGATGTTTTACCGATTACCCCTCAGTTCTTAGTGATAGATGAACCCTCCATCGGACATTCCGTTCCTTTGGACTGGTGACTGTATCATAGAGACCTCCGTAAGACTCCGCTAGCTTTGGATTCCCTCAAAGCGGCCGAGCGGGTTGTACCATAAAAACCCATTACACTATTTTGCCACGTCACTCTAAAGAAACATGGTAAACCGGCCCACATGATATGCTATATGGATGTCATGAGAATATTCTTAATGGGATGTGGATATCATGCCATTAATATGATGTTCTTGTGGACCTCAATTCTATATCAAATGAGTGACCATCTATATATATGGAAACTTATTGGTTATAGTACCCAAATTAGGGAACCAAATTCCACCCAGTTTTAATCGATATTCGGGATTATACCGTTATTATCATCCTTATGCATCATGTTCAACTTTTGAACTCCACTCTATCAAAATCTATCTTGAATTTCCACAAACTTTTTCTTTGAAATTCCATATTGGCTATACAAATAAAGTGGATGTCTAGATCTATCTTAAATGCTGTGCTTATAAGGGCCCGATCTGGTCCTGGGAGGAGCACCCAAAAGTACTAGTGCCCATGGGAGTTGTAATGATCACGGTGTCTAGCATTGCACCGAAGTACTTTTTCTCTTGATCTTTGGCATTCCACACACTCTCTTTCTCGCGTGTGTGACTTGATTTGCGTGACTTTACTAGCGTGGCCCGACACGGGCAAAGTACTTGCGTGAAATAGCCAATAATCTATAAAGTCTCTCATGAATATCTCTTGTTTAAGACTCGCTTGGAAGTTTTGCACGACGTGTTATTCTATTGTTAGTTTTATTTCACTTGCTCAGTTATTTCTACATGCATATTGCATTTACATGTCAAAAATTGTAATTACTTAAACCCATTGCTAGTTCTTGAGATATAATTTCCTACTGAGCGTTCGCTCACTCAGTGTTTCCCTACTTTTCAGGTAAGTCCGACGACGACACTCAATCGGACAGGGAAGGTCAAGAGTGAAAGAGATTAGAGCTTCTCAAAGCGTCAACTAGTCTTGTCTTTTCTATATTTTCTTGAGTCAATTTTATACTTTTCTTTTTCTTAAGTTTAGCATTTTTAAGGGATTGTAATAGAAATACTTTTGTGAAGGAATTAAAGGATTGGGTTATCTTTACTCTTGTGCATCTCTGGTTTGGTGTTAAATACACTAATACTCAGATTGACATGATCGATATAAACTCGTCACGCGTCTCCGGGTATCTTCCGCGCTCGGTGCGTGACAATTTTTGTGGTATCAGAGCCTAGGGTATTCAATTCCTAGGAAACCCAAGTCCAAGGATAAGTCTGAACCTCTAACCAGTGAGATTGGGTAGAACCAAGGGTTAAAGTCAACATAGAATTAAAAGCCTTTTAACGCAATCACATACTAATATAGCTATTGTAAGTGTAGGACAATGGCTGCCGAACGTGCTCAATGGCGCAACATGCAACGCACTCTTCAAGGCATGACCCAGGCACTTCAACAAGTGGCACAAGGAGGTGCACATCGTGGAGCAAGAAACCTCCACCAAAGCTTCAAGAACATGAACCCTCCTAAGTTCATGGGATCCACTGATCCAGATGATGCTGAGCACTGGATCCGAGAGACGGATCGTGTTTTTAGAGTCATGCAATGTTCGGACCAAGAGAAGGTCTTGTTAGCCACATTTCAACTAGAAAGAGACGCCCGATGCTGGTGGGAGTCGGTAGAAGCCACATTAGATCAAGGACAAGTTACTTGGGAGGAGTTTGTTGAACATTTCAACAATAAATATTTCTCAGATCGAGTTCAAGAGAAGAAAGCCGCTGAATTCACCGCACTTAAGCAACGATCTTTGTCGGTAGCTGAATATGAAGCGCAGTTCTCAAGGCTGTCTCGGTACGCTAAACACTTAGTACTGAGAAGATGAAGGCTCGGAGGTTTTTGAATGGGCTCAGGCCCCAATACATCACACAATTAGCACCGATGGACATAAAAGTCTATTCGGAGATGGTTCGACGAGCCCAATTACTAGAAGATGCCACGGAACTATCTGATAGGATCCGTGGGAAAGACAAGAAGGAGAATGTTACTAGCTCTGGCACCTTCAAACCCAATTTCAACAAGTAATGGAGGTACTCCCTCCCAGGAGCAAAAGTTCAAGAAGACCAAACCTTTCTCCATCACCACTACACCTTCTAAGGTGGTATGTAAGCACTGTGATAAGGCCGGGCACAAGGCCGAAGAATGTTGGAGGAAACTTGGAGCGTGTCTCCGTTGTGGGAGCCGTGATCATCGGATTCCCGACTGTCCCCTACTCAATGATCAAGCCGGTGACGGAAAGCGCCCGGTGACAAAGAATGCTCGTCTCCAAGCTATTAAGGAGGCGGAACAAGACGAAGGCGGATTAGTAGAAGGTACACTGAAAGTTTGTTCAAAGTCTGCACATGTCTTATTTGATACGGGTGCATCACATTCTTTTATTTCCAAGAAGTTTGCTGACCCACTACCTATGAAACTAGAATGGATGAAAATATTTTTATCTACTCCTCTCGGAAACGAAACTGATATTACTCACCATTATCAAAACTGTGAAGTCTTGGTAAAAGGAAGAAATCTTCCTATCAACCTCATATGTTTAGACCTAAAGGAATATGATGTCATATTGGGAGCAGACTGGTTATCTAGGTATCAGGCAACTGTGGATTGCCGTAGCAGCAAAGTTACTTTCAAGGACTTTCCAGAACTAGTCTATTTTAGCCCTAAGATTCGGAGCAAGTCACCTCTTATTTTGGCTCTCCGAGCTAGCAAGTTAATAAGGAAAGGATGTGTATCTTTCCTTGCATTTGTCACCATTAAGGAGACTAAGCTAGAAGACATCCCAGTTGTGCAAGAATTTCCGGACGTGTTTCCGGAGGATTTGCCTGGATTACCTTCACAAAGAGAAGTCGCCTTCACCATCGACTTGGTCCCTGGTGCTGGACCAGTTTCTAAGGCACCATATAGGATGTCCCCTACCGAACTCAAGGAGCTGAAGGAGCAATTGATGGAACTTCTCAAGAAGGGATTTATTAGACCAAGCACTTCCCCGTGGGGAGCACCTGTGCTATTTGTAAAGAAGAAAGATGGATCCATGAGGTTATGCATCGACTATTAACAGTTGAATCATCTCACTATCAAGAACAAGTATCCACTGCCGAGAATCGATGAGTTATTTGATCAAATATCTGGATCCATGTATTTTTCGAAGGTTGATCTCAGGTCAGGTTATCACAAACTAAGGATCAAAGATGAGGACATTTATAAGACCGCATTCAGAAGCAGGTATGAGCACTATGAATTTGTTGTTATGTCTTTTGGACTAATAAATGCCCCTGCTGCCTTTATGCAGTTGATGAATAGTATATTCAGGCCTCATCTAGATCAATTCATAGTGGTTTTCATTGATGATATACTGATCTATTCAAAGACCAAGGAAGAGCACGAGGAGTATTTGAGAATAGCATTACAAATATTGAGGATGAATCAGTTATATGCAAAGCTCAGCAAATGTGAATTTTGGTTAGGAGAAGTAGCTTTCTTGGGGCATGTTATATCAAAAGATAGTTTATCCGTAGATCCATCAAAGGTTGAAGCTGTAGGGAATTGGGAAAGACCGACCAATGCTAGCGAGATCCGTAGTTTTTTGGGTCTTGCGGGCTACTATCGGCGATTCATCAAGGATTTCTCCAAGATAGCCGTACCACTCACTAGGCTAACTCGCAAGGAGATACGTTATGAATGGAGTGAGGAATGTGAAAGAAGCTTCCAAGCTCTCAAAGATCATCTAACTACTGCCCCAGTTTTAGCTTTACCAATTGAAGGCGAGAGATTCGAAATATACACCGATGCATCTGGCATTGGCCTCGGATGTGTTTTAATGCAACAAGGGAAGGTTATAGCCTACTCTTCTCGCCAATTGAAGAAGCACGAGGAGAACTACCCAGTCCATGATTTAGAATTGGCTGCGGTAGTATTTACACTGAAGATATGGAGACATTATCTGTACGGAGTGTAGTTTATTGTATACTCTGACCATAAAAGTCTTAAGTATCTCTTCTCTCAGAATGAATTGAATATGAGGCAAAGACGTTGGCTAGAATATGTTAAGGACTTCGACTTCACTATACAATATCATCATGGAAAGGGTAATCCTGTAGCCGATGCCCTCAGTCAAAAGTCGAGAGCACTATTAGCCAATTGTATGATTCAGGAGTGGAAGTTGCTAGAACAATTCTCTAAACTTAATATAAGCATGGACAAGGACAGTAGGTGTGTCACCTTATCCCATATGAGCATACAGCCAGACTTGCTATCCGAAATACAAGGACTTCAAGGTAGTGACCCCGTACTAGTGGAAATCAAGGGCAAAATGGAAGAACAACTTGATTTCAAATTAGCACCAGATGGAAGATTGATGTTCAGAAATAAAACATGTATACCGAATTACCCAGAGCTAAAGAAGAAAATCTTAGATGAAGCTCATAGATCAAGGTACACAATTCATCCAGGATCAACTAAGATGTACCAAGATTTGAAAACGACCTTTTGGTGGCCCAATATGAAAAGAGAAATAGCGGATTTTGTGTCTCGCTGTCTCACATGTCAACAAGTCAAGGCAGAACACCAAAAGCCTGCCGGTAAGCTACATCCTCTAGATATTCCCAAGTGGAAGTGGGAGGATATCGGTATGGACTTCATTATGGGTCTGTCCAAATCAAAGGGAGGATATGACGGAATATGGGTTATCATCGACCGATTGACCAAATCGGCACACTTCTTGCCAATCAAGAGTCGATGGTCAGTTGATGTTCTTGCTGTATTATACCTTAAAGAGATAGTCAGGTTACATGGAGTACCTGTCTCAATCGTGTCTAATAGAGACCGTCATTTTACTTTTCACTTTTGGAAGGGTTTACAACATTCACTGGGGACGAGACTTAACTTTAGTACAGCTTTTCATCCTTAAACGGATGGTCAGACCGAGAGAACTAATCAGGTAGTGGAAGATATGCTCAGAGCTTGCATCATTGATTTTGGTGGAAGCTGGCATGATCACTTGCCGTTGGTTGAATTTGCATACAACAACAGCTACCAGGCAAGTATACAAATGGCACCTTTCGAAGCTTTATACGGAAGGAGTTGCCGATCACCCTTATGTTGGGACGAAGTTGGCGAAAAACAACTATTAGGTCCAGACATGGTAAGGGATACCACTGAGAAGATATAATTGATTAGGGAAAGACTGCCAATAGCTCAGTCTAGACAAAAGACTTATGCGGACACAAGAAGGAGAGATCTCGAATTCCAAGTCGGAGATCACGTTTTTCTTAAGATATCACCTAGACGTGAAATAAGGAGATTTGGTGTTAAGGGCAAGCTTACACCAAGGTTTATCGGACCTTTTGAGATACTAGAAAGGGTTGGCGAGGTTGCTTATCGCATCGCTTTACCTCCTCAATTGTCCGAAGTACACAATGTATTCCACATATCAATGTTGAAGAAGTATGTGCATGATCCGTCACATATCATTGATCATGGAGACCTGGTGATTCAGAAGCACCTTACGTATGAGCAAAAGCCTATGAAGATCCTCGATCGCGAGGTACGAACCCTAAGGAATAAAGTTATTCCCATGGTTAAGGTGCAATGGAGTAAATGTTCAGAACACGAAGCCACATGGGAGACTGAGGAGTCTATGAGGAAACGATTCCCAGACTTATTCTAAAAAGGTATATATTCTACACTCTCCACCTTTATATGTGATAGAATTTGGGGACCAAATTCTTTTAAGTGGGGGAGGGTGTAGCAACCCTGGTAAAATAAAAGGAAGATTTCAAGAAAGATTAAGTAAGTAAATGATAAGAACCAAAATGAATAAATAATAAGTCAAATGTAAACAACGCCTCTCAACAAGGTGCGATTTAAATAAGAAACGGCACAGGCCAAGACGTCAATTAAAATGCACGCCCTAACCTAAGGCGTTAATTGCATTTGTGTTCCATTCGAACCAGGAGACTATCCAGGGTAAGTTTTAGGATTGGTACGTGTTTGGTTGAATATAGAAGGACTCTATCCAGGAAATATATCTTCCACTCGAATTCTAACTTCATTGGGATTCCAAAAATCCTATAAATACCTTTCTAATCGAACCTGTTCGCTATTTTTGGCGAACCGTTCTGCTGCTGCTGTACGTGAAGAACAGGTTATTCTTCTTCCTCTACCTTCGGTTATGGATATGAAAAATATTAATGTTCTTCATCTTCTTATTCTGTAGGTTGCCTGCAGCAAGTAGTAACTCTCTTGTCTAGTTGAAGAACGTGGGCTCTTCATCAACATCCTCTTCATCTGTTTACAGTGATGAAGGAAGCTGTTGATTCCTCTACGAGCATAGAAGAAATTTACTTCATGTGCTCATCTATTGTCACCTTCGCACCATCTGGAGGCTGCTATTACCTGGCTATTGGATTGTTGTTATCCTTAGAGTTGCCGTTTACACCACTTTCAGGAGACTCTGTTCAGAACAGAGTATCAACTTTCTTCATGTAATTTCACCCAGATCATCATCAGGTAGGTTTTCTCAAGAACTGTAGCCCAAACTAGCATAAAATGTATGATAACATCATCTGTTAATTCATGCATATAGTGTTACTGCGTTTTAGAAGTTTTCTGTGTAACTTTGGAAAGAGGCGACCCTCTCTAGGGCGCTAATTCAATTTCTGACGACTGACAGAAGTGTCGTCAATTCCATATAATTAGTAAATACCCATGTTTAAAATTTAATATCTATGAAACCTGTAGTTAAATCTAATGCATGATCATATATCTCGAATCCTGATATTTTTCTTGTCCTGACCATGTAATTGTTTCCTGAAAATTATTATCTTGGAAATTACCACTGTTCATGATAAAAGCTGGAAAAGAATGAATTAACGACCCCCAGTAGGTCATCTTTTATGAAAGTAATGCCCCACACAAGGGTGCTATTTTGAATTAAAGACTTAGAACAAGTTGTTATTTCCCTGAGATTACCAGAAGCTATTAAAATTCTGGAAAAAAAAATATAACGACACCGTGCAAGTCGTTTCTTGGTGAAATAACGCCCCTGGCTAAGGCACATTTTTATCAAAAATACAGAATTAAGAAATTTTCAGCAAAATAGAAATTTATAATGGACGACTGTTCCTGAAGTCGTCAAATTGAAAATAAACGACCCCGTGCAGGGCATTAATTTATTAAGTAGCGACTTATGTTAAGTCGCTAATTTCCTGTGTAATTATTTTATACTGTTTTCTGTGAACCGAGGGTTTTATGTATATATAAATATAAGTATCTGGCACTATATTTCCATTCCGTGAATATAGTCCCATGTTTTACGATGTTTTACCGATTACCCCTCAATTCTCAGTGATAGATGAACCCTCCATCGGACATTCCGTTCCTTTGGACTGGTGACTGTATCATAGAGACCTCCATAAGACTCCGCTAGCTTTGGATTCCCTCAAAGCGGCCGAGCGGGTTGTACCATAAAAACCCATTACACTATTTTGCCACGTCACTCTAAAGAAACATGGTAAACCGGCCCTCATGATATGCTATGTGGATGTCATGAGAATATTCTTAATGGGATGTGGATATCATGCCATTAATATGATGTTCTTGTGGACCTCAATTCTATATCAAATGAGTGACCATCTATATATATGGAAACTTATTGGTTATAGTACCCAAATTAGGGAACGAAATTCCACCCAGTTTTAATCGATATTCAAGATTATACCGTTATTATCGTCCCTATGCATCATGTTCAACTTTTGAACTCCACTCTATCAAAATATATCTTGAATTTCCACAAGCTTTTTCTTTGAAATTCCATATTGGCTATACAAATAAAGTGGATGTCTAGATCTATCTTTAATGCTGTGCATATAAGGGCCCGATCTGGTCCTGGGAGGAGCACCCAAAAGTACTAGTGCCCATGGGAGTTGTAATGATCACGGTGTCTAGCATTGCACCGAAGTACTTCTTCTCTTGATCTTTGGCATTCCACACACTCTCTCTCTTTCTCGCGTGTGTGACTTGATTTACGTGACTTTACTTGCATGGCCTGACACGGGCAAAGTACTTGCGTGAAATAGCCAATAATCTATAAAGTCTCTCATGAATATCTCTTGTTTAAGACTCGCTTGGAAGTTTTGCACGACGTGTTATTCTATTGTTAGTTTTATTTCACTTGCTCAGTTATTTCTACATGCATATTGCATTTACATGTCAAAAATTGTAATTACTTAAACCCATTGCTAGTTCTTGAGATATAATTTCCTACTAAGCGTTCGCTCACTCAGTGTTTCGCTACTTTTCAGGTAAGTCCGACGACGAGACTCAATCGGATAGGGAAGGTCAAGAGTGAAAGAGATTAGAGCTTCTCAAAGCATCAACTAGTCTTGTCTTTTCTATATTTTCTTGAGTCAATTTTGTACTTTTATTTTTATTAAGTTTAGCATTTTCAAGGGATTGTAATAGAAATACTTTTGTGAAGGAATTAAAGGATTGGGTTATATTTACTCTTGCGCATCTCTGATTTAGTGTCGAATACACTAATACTCTGATTGACATGATCGATATAAACTCGTCACGCGTCTCCGGGTATCTTCTGCGCTCGGGGCGTGACACCTACAAACGCTGCCTAACAGCTTTACTAGAGGAACACACTCCTATCTTCCTCCACCCAGGAGGAAAACCACTAGCAACACCTAGTCACTAGCAACCAGAGACCGAAGTCTCTGTTCCTCCAAATTAGAGGGAACCCACAAGTGACAACCTGTCACTTGCAAACCGGAGAACAAGTCTCCCTTCTCTTGAGACCACAAGAGAAATCCCGACCTCAAACCAGAGGATCGGAGGACATAATGAGCAGATGGAAAGAACAAAAAAAAAAACAAACACAAGAAAACACAGCAATGGAAAGCTGGAAATGAGACACACAATGTAGCTATCGCAGGAGCAATCTGGTTTGGATCTGATCCAATTTCCAGACGAACAAATCCTTCAGTGAAGGCTTCAGTTTCTCTCCTCGAGCTCTCTATCTCTCTCTTTCTTTCTTCCTCTTCTTTCTTCTTCTCTCACTTTCTGTCTATCTTCACTCTCCTTTTTCTTCCTATTCCCTCTACTCTTCTTTTCTTTTTCACTCGATCGTGCAGGCCCCCTTTTCGTTCTGCATCGATCATTGTCTTCATATATACTCTCACTGGGCGTGTGGATGAAGAACTCCCGCCTATTAGCTTCCAGAAGGCTCTCGCCACGTGTCGCGATCCAAGCATTGTAGCCTTCCACGTGGCACTCATTAGGAGGTCAATCTGCCTTGGATCACGTGCCCCTCCTCGGAGAGAAGCTTTGCCAGAAAAACACAAGGCCTTTAATCAAACGCTTAGCATAGTTTGCACAGTTATATTCAAACATAGAATGCACTGAGTAGAGATATTCAAGTCAACCATTGTATTGACTTACAAAAAGGCTTGATACTATATGCACGGACTCTTAAAACAACTGTGTAACACAGTTGATGCACCGAGTTGGATTTGCAAGAAATGCACCGAGATGAAAGAGAAGAATCATACAAACAAAAACGGATGCAAGACAGACCTTGCACCGAGTCTGAAAGGAGAGACCCACAAGAAAGATATGCATGAACCTAAATGTGTATGCTGCAATGAAATGCACTGAAATGCACTGAGCCATTTTATGTCTCGACACGTAATGCACCGAGATGAAAACGGGGCTACGGTGTTCGAGAGTGAGACATAGACTTGCACGGAGGCAAGTGCTTAAATGTGAAATGCAGAACAAGGCTAGGCTAGCACCGAGCTAGATCTTGGATAGTAAATATGCCGAGTTGATACAGAGAAGTACAAGGCAAAGCTTGCACCGAGATGTATATGAACTGAGATGAAGAGACAAGACTTAAGGGTCCATTCTAGATGACGATTGCACCGACTAGAACTTACACCGAGCTCGAGAGATGCAAGACATGATATACACGGACCTTAAACAGTTAACCCTGCACTGACTATGTATATGCATGAAGAGCACTGGCTGTACTGACTAGTCGAGTGAAACAATGGAAGTTGTACAAACTTGCCATCAACGAATGTACAGACTTGAGTTGATGTAGTCTAGGTGAACTCAGTACAGACTTTAACCCATGAACTGGCATGTACTAACTTATGGCCAAATGAAACACAGTTATGAAATGCACAGGCCTAGACTATTAACCCTGCACTGACTTTGTATGCATAATGAACATGCATCGACATTGAATTGAATCGACTGATGAATGCACCGATGCAGTGTATGCATATGGCAGATAATGCACTGATGCAATGTGCAGAAGAACCAACAAGTGCAGACACATGGTGATAAATCATTCATACTCATAGTGCTTGCTGACATCAAAACCAGGGCACAATAGGGACACTTTTGACCTTATTTTTCTTACCATTCTTGTTAAATTGTTTACCCTTGTTCACAACTCTTATTTGTTTTTCATTTTTCTAGGTCTTGAATTGGAATACGGATGATGTAGATGTTTTAAGAGGCCCAGAGCTGCTTGCAATGTCAGAGCTGCGAACAAAGGTAGTGTACAGCTTTTTCTTAACATATTTTTCAATTTGAGGGTTGCATCCTTCCTCTCCACTTGATTCAGTGGCGTTATCACACAAAGGAACATTCATTTTCTCTTTTCCCTTGATAGATTTAGGCATGGAACGAACAGGTTCATTTACTTCAGATTGCAAAGAGGAGATTTTGAGTTCAGAATTTATCAAATCTTCTTCACATGCAAGAATCTGTCTCTGCATAGCATCATTTAGATTTTTGACCATTTCTAATTCTTGTTTCAATTTCTATTCCTTCTCAGACTGAGTTTCTTTATTTACAGCTTTCTCTTTCTCACGGGTTAACCATCCTTCATATGCTACAGTGTTCAATACCATGAGTTTCTTATTTTGTTCCTTCAGTTCGTCCATTACAGAATTAATCTCGATCAATTCTTGCATGCTTTTTAGATGCTCATCTTTCTTCTTATTCAGCTGATTCTCAAGTTCTGATATCTTGTTCAACCATGTTTGATTTTCAAATTTTAAAGAACCATTTTGTTCTTTAAGATTTTTAACATCCATTAAGCAAGTATCATAAGACTGTTTCAATGTAGAACAAACATCACAAATGATTTCAGATTTGGATTATTCAATCTTTTTCTTTAGCCTTTTATTCTCAGATTTCATTTTCTTACATCTATCAGTAAGTTCTTCATTTATATTCCATAAATCATCAATTCAAATCTATTCTGATCCAGAGCTCACCTTGGATGGCGTTTCCTCCTGTTGATCAGAGTTGTGATCACCCCGGTTGGCCATCAAGCATTGATTCTCTTCTTGTTCCCCATTTGTAGCCGTGATTCTATCAATAATTTCTTTTCTTGAAGTGCACCTGGGAACAAAAGGAAATTTGTCAGTATTAACTGCAGCCTTCAACATATTAAGAACTGTGACATTATCACGGTTCTTTAATCTGTCCTCTCTAGACCACTTGGTCTCATCGTGAGGTAATTGGTGTGGGCCTTTAGATAGAAGACTCCATAATTTGAGATCAATGCAGTTTACGTAAACACATAGGCCTCCTAGCCAACTATTGAAGTTAGAACCATCATAAATCAGAGGACGAGCCATTAGGACAGATGGCAAACAGATTCAACGCACAAAACAATTGACAAGAAATGCACCAAAACTGAGATAGCACCGACGATAGCAAGATCCTCTATATATCGTTGGATCTGGAAAGTCAGAGACCCGCTCTGATACCAATTGTTCTGGAGCAAGGCCCGGATTCAGAGGGGGGGTGAATGAATCGCTCTAAAAACTTTGCTCAAATAAAAACTTAAATCAACCTGATATGCAGAATTAAAGCAAACAGTTGTAGGGCTGAGAGCCCACACAGAACATCAACTAGATTAAATCAAGTGTATACGATCGGTGCTCAGGTAAACCAAATACCCACTAGACGGGAAATATAGGTCGAGCCTAAGCATACATCTAGCAAATCAGACAGGGCAATCAAACCACGATGGACGGAGATTTTTTTAGGTGGTTCGGCCAGACCCACAGTCTGCCTACGTCCACCCCTCACTCCAAACCAGAGTGAGGCTTCCCTTGCAATAGCAAGAACCGCAGACTCAGTCTGCAAACAGACGCTGCCTAACAGCTTGACAAATCGAGGAAGACAAATACCTCACACCAACTTCTGCAACTCACAGAAGTTTGGCACCTGGACTTGCTGCCCACAAGACCAGAACCGGAGACAGTCCTCCCTTCCTCCAAACCGGAGGGTAACCCACAAATAGCGCACCACTACTTGCGAATCGGAGAACACTTCTCCCTTCTCCTGAGTCCACAGGAGGAACCCGAACTCAAAACAGAGTGTCAGAAGCACACGAAGAGAATGCAAAAATGGGCAACCAAAAGAAAAATCAAAAGAAAAAAGGACAAAAACAATAATCTCCATTAAGCACGGTCGTTCTGGATTTGATCCACGAATAGAGTAGACAGATCTTCAGAATGAGTAACTGCACTTTCTCTTTCTCTCTTTTTGCTTCCACGATCTCTTCCTCTAGGCTCTCTCTTCTCACTTCTCAGCTCTCTCACTCTCTGGCAACTCCTTCTTCTCTTTCTTTTTCTTCATCTACTGGCTCTCTTTTCTTTTCTTCCTCTTCTTTCTTCTTCTCTCACTTTCTGTCTATCTTCACTCTCCTTCTTTTTCTTCATATTCTCTCTGCTCTTCTTTTCTTTTTCTTCTCACTCGATCGTGCAGGCTCACCCTCCTTTCTGCATCGATCACTGTCTTCATATATATACTCTCACTGGGCGTGTGGATGAAGAACTCCCGCCCATTAGCTTCCAAAAGGCTCTCAGTCACGTGTCGCGATCTAAGCGTTGTAGCCTTCCACGTGGCACTCATTAGGAGGTCGATCTACCTTGGATCACGTGCCCCTCCTCGGGGAGAAGCTCTGTCAGAAAAACACAAGGCCTTTAATCAAACGCTTAGCATAGTTTGCACCGTTATGTTCAAACATAGAATGCACTGAGTAGAGATATTCAAGTCAACCATTGTATTTTCTTACACAACAGCTTGACACCATATGCATAGACATGGGTCCAAGAGGCACAAGAAGAAGACTTTGTATCGAGTCAAAAGAAAGGATCAAAGATATGCACGGATTCTTAAAACAAATGTGTAACACAGTTGAGGCACCGAGTTGGATTTGCGAGAATTGCACCGAGATGAAAGAGAAGAATCATACGAAGAAAAACGGATGCAAGACAGACCTTGCACCGAGTCTGAAAGGCGAGACCCACAAGCAAGATATGCACGAACCTAAATGTGTATGCTGTAATGAAATGCAATGAAATGCACTGAAATGCACTGAGCCATTTTATGTCTAGACACGTAATGCACCGAGATGGAAACGGGGCTACAGTGTGATGGGGGCATCAAAAGCTATACGGGTGGAACGTATTTGTGTGTTATGACTTGTATGGGATTGTACTTGTGTATTTGTTTCATTTCTTTGATTTGGGCTCCTTGTAAGGCTTATAACAAGCCAATGGGCCACATGTAATGTAAAGTCCATGGCTAGGTTGCCATTAGTAGAATCCATTAGAAGCCTAGTTCATATTGGACCTTAATAGCCACTTAATGCCCAAGTGGGCTTTCTCCTCTCATGGACCACCAAGACTTGGAAGGCCCAAGTCTAGACATGGGTTATTGGACTTGAGTGGTTGGCCTTGGACCAGCCTAGGCCCATGAGAAGCCCATGAAGGGGGGCGCCCCATTCTTTGGCCTTATTAGGCTTGGTTGGTGAAAATTAGGTAAGTTTGAATGGAAATGGTCCAAATTTGATTAGATTAATGGTTAAAGTTTTGACCACATGGGAGAAATATTTAGGAACTCCCTAATATGCCCTTCCAAACCTTAGATCTATGGGCATTTAGTGTCTTTTTACATTTATTATATATAGCTTGTATTTTCCATTTGATTGAATTAATGAAAGTTAAAAAAGTATTGTGCAAGAGCCCCCCTTGTGGGAATTTTGACCTCCCCTCTCTCTCCCCCTGGTTTTCTTCATCCCCAACACCCAATTCTAGAGTGGAACCCTTCTATCTCCTCCCCCTCAATCTCTGAGTTCATCTCCGGTGCCGCCGCCGCCGTTCGTGCCGCCTTCGAGCCGCCGCGAAGTCGACTTCGGTGTTCTGTCCATCCTGGACAGAAGCTTCTTCTCGGAATTCCTTCTATCAACTCCGACATCCGCTTGATCTTAAATTTTCGGAGGGTGTTCCTATCTTCCACCCCATCATCCACAAAAACATTCAGGTCCAAAATCCCTCGTTTAGTATTTTTCCATTTTTGTGCATCTTTTATTCCCAGGTCTGTTTTGTCTCTGTCTACAGTGACAGTAGCCCTGTGTTTCTCACCTCTGACCCTCTTTTTGATTTTTCCAAACCCTCCCAATTTGACTGGGAGTTCTGTCCATCATCCCCTACATCCACCATTTTTCTTGATGTTTGATTCACCCTCTATCCATTTTTAAAAATTTGTGTTCTATCTCAGCTATAGTGCTTTCAGCCCATTTCCAGATCCAACCCACTTCCAGTTCAAAAATCCTATCAATTTCGTAGCCACATCCAAACTTGTCCAAACTAGTTTTGCCGTCTTCCTAGATCAATTTCCTACACCTTTGATGAAGACCTTAAGAGCTGAATCGGACATCCACCCTACGGTCAATGACAGTTATCAGAGGACAGCCCTGCAGATCTGAGAGTTAAGCCACTGTACAATAGCAACTCAACAATTCATTAAAGCCCAGATCCGTGCAGATCTAGGCCATATCTTCAGGCCTAGATTGAAGGATTTGAAGTTAGCTTTCCAACGGAGCCAGTCTAGTGTCGATCCGACATCGGGGCTGATCGCAGCGCCCGTTCTCGCCGGGACGCATGCTGAAAACCAGAAGTTGCAGATCCGTGGCCGGTTATTCCGACTGGTGCCGATCGGAGCCGCCCGGCCTCCGGCCGGTGAACCAGTGCGCCTCCACTCCAGGAGCGCTCATCCAGGCATCCACCACCACAGCGGTGCCACCGGGTCCCACACGGCCCCTCCGGACAGCACGTGGGCTCCACCGTCACTAGTTCGGGTGTTGTCGAAGCTACGCGAGAAGCCGCCCGTCAACCCGAATTCGGTCCTCCCGGGCCCCATTGTGTAGCCCTTTACCTCCCTTCGTGGAGTGGGCAGCGACGTGTATTGCTGTAATATTGTGTATTATTGTTCCGGGAGTACGAGTTTCGGCCGGGTCCGTCTTCCCCACGCCGAGTGCGTGGAGGTATCGTTCTCGCTCCCTACACTCGGCATTTGCTTATTTTCATATATATTTGTTTATGCCTCTGCTAGAGAGCATGTGTAGGGACAATTAGCTCGCTTTATATTTATATCACCGCTGCTGCGAGAGAGAGCGTTACCGTCCCGTGACCCGATCCGGGCACAACTGAGAGCCGACCACCCTAGCTCACTGCCGGTTTCTCAACCGTGCACGTCCGACGCTTCCCTCGTTAAGGGGCAGTCACGAGCTTTTCGTGTCCGTGATCTCGTCCCGCATCAATTTGGTATCAGAGCGAGTTTGAGTCTAGGGTGTCAAAAAAAAAGTGTCATTTGCGTCTAGTCATTAGTCATTGTCTAAGTCATGTTTAAGGTCATCATTGTTTTAAAACAAAAAAAAAAGTGTCTTTTTGCATTGCATCCCAATAACCCGGTATCTCAAAAGGTGTTGTCCGAACGTTAGGCTACGCCTATCGGGAAGGTCACACACTTGCGCGAGTGATCTTCGGATCAGTTATCTCCGCCGCGTACTGAGTTTTGATTATGTCTAGGTGCATTAGTTAGCATCATATTTTACTTTTAAACGTAAAAAAAAAATGGTCTTGCATCTCCATTCCTAGGGGACCAAGAAAGGGTTGTTTGCTGGGAATGTATGCTTCATCGTCAATGTTGGGGTTTGGCATAAACGCAAAGGAATAGGGTTTCATGATCTATCCAGACGAAAGGTCTGAATTGATTTATGGATGGCAGCTCGGGCCCAAAGCCGTTTGCTGGAAATGTGAGTTTCATCGTTAATGTGGGGTTTAACATTAACGCAAAGGAATAGGGTTTCATAATCTATCCAGACGAAAGGTCTGAATTGATTTATGGATAGCAGCTCAGGCCCGAAGCCGTTTGCTGGGAATGTGAGTCTCATCGTTTAATGTGGCTCTGATCAGCTGGATATCTACATCTTTGCATATCACCGATTCTGTTGACTTTTCTTTGGCAATCTTTGCACATTGGTCGGCTTGAGTGCCGATGGTAGAATATCTATTTGCCTGAGCGCACATAGCTAGAATTTTGATTTCTCTTAGCTGGCCATACTGGCAAATTTATGAGCATCTGTCATATCGAATGCTGATGGCTAGACATCTCTGGCACTCCAGAGGATCATCGGGCATCTATCGGCCAGGGTGCCGATGGCTGAATGCTTGACATATGTCGGCTGAGATGCCGATGGTGGGATATCTACCCCCTTTGAATACTTGTTGAATCATTTGTCAGCACGAACATCATCGCCTGAGTATTTAACATCTGTTGGCCTGAGCCTTGGTTAGCAGGACATCTGTCGGCTTGGGCTCCGATCAGCTGAACATCTGACGCATGTCTGCTTGGGTGCCGACAGCTAGAGTTTTGACTTCTTTTGGTTGGCATGCTGGCGATTGATGTTTGGGAACATCTATCCTGTCGAATGCTGAAGGTTAGACATCTCCGGCACTCCAGAGGCTCATCGGGCATCTATCGGCCTGAAAGACGGTGGTTAGGCGAACTTCCATCATTCTTCATTGAGAGTCTGGCCATTGCATTTTCAAATTTCGGCGGCTTGCTGACGCCTGGTTGTAGTTTCTTAGCAGCATAATGCGCAAGGTATGGTACCTTATAAACATCATAGGTACTGGAATCCCTGGTCCTTTCGGATAGCTTCATTTCAATAATTTTTTTATCATCAGCTTGCCAGCCACATCCGGATGTATGGGCTCCGGGAAGAAGTGTGCCCGCTGTCGGCTGAAGGGGGTTATCATAATTGTTGCATGCAGAGCAGGCATGGCAGGCTGCGTTTGAGACGCAGAGGGCTGAGCTGCCATTTGTTATAGAGAAGGTTGATTTGGTGCCTTGCCTTTGTCAGTTTGAGTAGGATGGACCGGAGAGGCCACCCCTATCGAGCTGGAAGTATGTCCAGCTGGCTCAGCATGCTTGGAGACTGTCATTTGCTTATTTCTTTCATTCAGCTATTTTCTGAGGGAGTCAATCTCCTGCTGATATTTTCTGAACATCATCTGGATCATGGGATCTAGGGTTGTTGGGATCTGTATCTCTCCCATCATTCCTTCAGTGGAAACACCCAGAGGGTTGTCTTCTTTTTCTTCAGTCACTACATTGACTGTCATTATCGTGACTCTTCGGGCTTCATCCGCAGCCATTATCTTTTCTTTTGCTGCTCGGCTTCTTCTTGTGACAGCACCCAGCCGATGTGCCAATTCAATCAGCTCTTCAGGCTGGTCTGGCAATGTGTTATATTTCTTGGCGACACTCGCCATATTGTAGGTAAAAACTTGTATATTTCCTTTCTGGCTGTGGACTTTCCTCCTGACCTAACTCGGATTATGAGAGGCAGTCGAAGACTGAAATCCTTTCTTCTGCTTCTTCCCTCTTGGGGCTGTCTCTCTTGTATATGGCCTTGTGACCTTTCTTCATAATCATCGGAGCCAGAAGAGGAGACCCCGAACATTGCTTCTTGCAAAGCTTCTTCTTCTTTTTCATGTAGGGTGCCCAAGGCACGAGACAATCTTTGCTGCCCTAGGGAGGGATCCCCTAGATAGTGGAAGCAGTCATGAACCACCTGGTTCATTTCTTCTTGGCTATGCCTTTGTAGATCTGATCGGGGCGGCAGCCTCTCTTCGAACTTTAGCTGATAAACCAACCTTGAAGTTTGGGCAGCCAAATGCTTCGACTTGGAATATTTAAAGATATCAGCCTGTCTGACGCAGGCCTTCGGTCCCTTTGGAATAGCAGCATATGCTTGATCTTCCATTCTTCTTTGTTTTTTTTTCTTTGGCAGTATATATTATCCCCCCCCTTCATGGCGAGTGGCGATGGTATCTTTTCTCCTTCTGCCCCCAGCCCTGGGGTGAATGACAGTAGCATTTTCTTCTTTCTTCTGCCCCCAGCCCTGGGGTGAATGACAATAGCATTTTCTTCTTTCTTCTAACATCTTCTGGCCCTAGTTCCAGAGTGAAAGACAGCAACATCTTCTTTTCCTCTGCCCCCAGTTCCGGGGTGGATGACAGCAACATCTTCTTTTCTTTCTTCCATCTCCTACTCCCAATCCTGGGGCGGATAATAGCGGCATATTCTTCTTTCTTATGGCATCTCCTGGCCCCGGCTTTGGGGCGGATGGCAGTGGTATTTTCTTCTTTTCTTTCTCATCTTCTGCCCCCTGCTCTGGGGGGAATGGAAATAGTTTCTCTCTCTCTCTCTCTTTTTATCTCTCCTGACTCTAGCTTCAGGGTGGATAGCAGCGACACCTTGCTCTTGAGCCGGAATCCAGCTCTGTATCTTCTTCGGCCTCCATATCTGTTTATATCTTGCTGGCTTGGGAGCCAACGGCTTCCTCTCATCAGTTTCCCAGTTGGCCGTCTTAGTGGCCAAAATTTGGACATTGTTGTCAGTCTGGACTGTCGGGGCAACCCTGTCCGGACGAACGTCTTTGGGAGCGACCATCGAGGTTCACCCTAACATCTCCAGTCATCATCATCTTTCCAGAGTTTGAAAGACGACGGCTTGCAGCAGCATACCGGCTCTTTCGGTTAGTTCTTCTTTCCTTCTGGGCAGCAGCAGGGACCGTGTCCCTGCTTTGGATATGGTGAGCAAAGCAGGCGAAGACTATCGATGCCGTCTTCTCTGGTGAGCTTCCCTTCTCATCAGCAGTCTTCATCGGGGCACCTGTAGCAGTGCCTTGTTCCTTGTCAACAACCTCCAATAGGTCGGTGAAGACGAGGCCCAAGCAGTTGGGCAATGCGTCAGCAGGGGGCGTAGACCCGAACATCGTGGGCACCGCTAGGTAGCCCTCGCGAACATGAGCATCAACGACCTGCTGGCCGAAGTGGAGGGAGGTGAATCCACTCGCCTTTTTAGTTCCTGAAAATAGGATTAGCGCACAGTTAGAATTCAAGAGGGGCCACCGGGCCTCCTATTTTGGCGTAGAGATGAAGGGAGACTCAGTCCCACCGGGCATGCCAGACTTGTGGAACGCGGATTTTATGTATTTATTTTTATTTATTATTTATTGAAGAAGATGTTCAGCCACCCTGGCAAAACATCAAATGGCCAGACTGGTAAACCCTCATACCTTGTCCAAAGTCCCACCGGGCGTGCCAGACTTGTTCGACACATTTTTCTCTTATTCGTCTTTTATGTTTTATTTTATTTTTTTGGATTTTTTGATTTATTAGGCGTGCCAGTCACTCGAGTGACGATCTTATTTTGCGCTCGATCTGACTTGGTCAGTCGATTGTGAGTGATCGCGTCTGGACCAGAAGTCCATCATACCATAAAGGTTATGACGTTAATTACGCCTTTCCTAAGAAGGACAACCCTTGATTAAACGCCAAAAATAGGAGGCCTCGAGAGGCAAACATATATTCATGTGTGCAAATGGAACTTCATACCTGAGCCAAGAAGGCGGGCAAGATAATAACATCAACCATAGAAACAGATGATATCGTTAAGTTAGTGGTTCAACGACCGGGCTTAGGGGGGAAGGGAAAATTTGGTTTATATCTGCCGATGAAATCAACGGTGAGTTTATGGTGGGAGATGTCCCTTAGTTAAGTTAGTGGTTCAACCCAGGAATTCCTGCAAAGCTAGAACTACAGAAGAGTCGTCACTGAAGCTATCACCCAGCCGAAGCCCTTCCCGGCCAAGCCGATGTCCGGTATTGTCATCACTCAGATGGCAGTACTGACGAAGAATTGCAGTCTGTTGACTGATGAAAATCTCCAGAAATATGCTGATAAGACTATGTCAACCCATCAACTAAGGGACCTTCGCGTGTCCTGACAGATTCGAAGGACTGGCAAATGAAAAGGCAGATTAGGCATCTCTAACAGATGAGGTCTACTGATGATAAGAAATTAAAGCATTAAAGCCCTAAACGGGCTCACCAATTTGGCGTCGGGAGCCCAAAGCCCATGTGGGGGAGGGGCGCCGGGAAGCTACATCATTTGGCGCCGAGAAGCCTAGCAACTTTCGACTAAGGCGCGCCGGGAGCATCCTGTCATCGTGCCGAAGTGGTCATGCCGAGAAGAGGGAGGGTTCTGCTATCAAAAGGCCCTTTTCTCTCCAAAGGGGGGGGACGAAAAAGAGAGAAGGAAAAGACCATCAGACTTGTGGAATGCGGATTTTATTTATTTATTTTTATTTATTATTTATTGATTATTTATTGATTTATTGGCGTGCCAGTCACCGAAGTGACGATTTCATTGTGCACTCGATCTGACTTGGTCAGTCGATTGTGAAGTCCGAGTCGGGACCAGAAGTCCGTCATACCATAAAGGCTATGACGTTAATTACGCCCTTCCAAGGAAGGACAACCCTTGATTAAACGCCAAAATAGGAGGCCTCGAGAGGCAAACATGTATTCATGTGCGCAAAATGGTACTTCATACCAGAGCCAGGAAAGCGGGCAAGATAACAACATCAGCTGTGGAAACAGACGGTATCGTCAAGCCAGCGGCTCAGAGACGATATCATTAAGTCAGCGGTTCAAAGACTGAGCCGTGGCCATGATGGAGGTTTAAAGCATTGATCAGTATTTCGACAGCATTTCCCCTTAATCTGGATTATGCCCAGGGGGAAATAGGCTATCACCCACGGAGTGCCGGGATGAAAGCCGAGAGAAAGAGAGAGGCCAAACCTCCCTACCTATATATATATGCCATGGGGCAATGTTTGATGTTCCCTATAGAAGCCGGCGGAACTCATGCAGTGGCAGAGCCCTCCCGAGCTAAAGGGGTTATTCATGAACCCGATGCGGGACGACGGAATGTAAGTGAACGCTCAATGTTGCGCCCTCGCATGCGGATCGACCTGCGTGGTCAGGTCGCGGGGATCGGTGCAGTTCAAGTGTGCAGAGGTTCCCGGCGCGAGAGGCTTCTCGGCGCGGCTGGAGGATCAAGGGGCTCCCGGCGTGGCTCTATTGACCAAAGGGGGGAAGCTCTCGGCATGGCTTTATTGGCCAAGGGGGGAAGCTCTCGGCACGGCTTTCTTTGGCCAAAAGAGGGTCTCAGCATGGGTTTCTTGACCAAAAGGGGGGTCTCGGCGTGGGGCTTCCCGGCGCGCTCATCACTGCGCCGGGAACTTGGCACCGGGAAGCTCTGGGCCGGGAAGGTTATGTGAAGGGTGGTTTAATGGCCAGTGAGCACAACTTGGGGTTTTGTCGGCTTGCTGAAAGGGGAAGAAAAGGAAGGCCCTCTCGGCGGCGTAGCTCTCGGCGTGAAAATTAGCACGCCGGGAAGGTGAAAGGGTTAAGGGTTTCAGAGCTCGACGACGATGCTCTGTTCGGGAGTTTCCTGAGATTTCTGGCTCAGATTGAGGCAAGATTTAGCATGCAGGAGGGGGTTTCATGGAGGCTTATGTTAGGAGGACGCCAAGGGGATTTAGAAAGCAGAATCAATGGGAGAAACGAGACCATCATCCAGATCATGTGAGGGGTTTTATCTGTTTGTTGCAGGCCGTCCGGGGCTGGGAGAGAATATCACATTTACCCGGTAGGGTATGTATAAATTTCGGCAACATATCCCCTCAACTTGGATTATGCCAAGAGAGAATAGGTCCTCATCCACGGGATGCCGGGATGACGACCGAACAAGGATGGGCACCGGGCCTGGGGACATTGCTTGCATCTATCTCATTGGTTAATATTCCCTTAGAACCCATCAGAACGCATATAATAACATGGCTCTTTGAGTTCGTGAGGTAGCATTGAAACCCGGATCAGAAATGGGGGTTTGTAGGGGAGGTCTTCCCCGTTACTATATCTTCTCCGGACACATGTGATGGCCTCTGAACATTCCTGAGACATATGTGTAGAGAGATTGAAGGATGACAGTGCAGAGGAGGGCCTCTGACTAGGTTTTATTGGCTGAAGAAGGAGGGTCTCGGCGTGGGTTTCTATTGGCCGAAGGGGGTGCTCTCGGCATGGGTTTAAATTGGCCAGAGGGGGTGCTCTCGGCGCGGGTTCCTTGACCAAACAAGGGGGTCTCGGCGTGGCTCCAAAGGCAAAAGGAAAGGGGGAGGCTCCCAGCGTGAAGCTTCTCGACGCGCTCCTCACCGCGCCGGGAGGCTGGCGCCGGGAGGCCACAGGCCGGGAAGGCCGTGAAGGAGTAGGGGTTTCGCCTGGGGGGTTTGTCGTTTTGCTGAAGGGAAGAAAGAGGGAGGCCTCTCGGCAGCGTAGTTCTCGGCGTGGGAATTAGCACGCCGGGAAGGTGAAAGGGCTAAGGGTTTCAGGGTTTGATTACGGCACTCTGTTTGGGAATTTTGAGTTTTCTTGCTCGGATTGAGACCGGATCTGGGGTGTAAGGGGTGGTCTCATGGATGCCTCTGCTAGAGGGATGCCAAGGGAGCCGAGAGACCAAATCAGCAGGCGGAAGAGAGATCATCGTCCGGAGCTGAGAAGCTTTCTCTGTTTGCCGTCAGCCGTCTGGGGGATCCAGAGATGACTGTCTCTGATCCCCTGGACGAGACTAATGGCGTCGAAAACTGGCGATGGATGGACTTTTAGCACCGAAACTCCAGGCCCTAAGCATTCAAGGCTTAGAATGGAGGACCCAGGGATCGAAATTATCATTCACCAAAGCCTGGCAGTTCAGGGAACCAAGAGGTTGGTATCTCGGGTTCTTGAACAACATGAAGGGCTCGAGGGAAAAACTCAGAACATATGCGGAGAATCTACCATTGAGACAGGAAGTGAGAAGGAAATAGAGCCCAATCACCCATTAGATGGGGGTGGGGGTCCTACCCTCATTCCTCTTCGGAGAACCATCGAGGATTCTGAAACCGGTACTGTATAAACTATTAGACATTTCGAATAGAAGACATATCCACGGGATGCAAAGGAGAAGAGCTTCGATTGCCCAATATTCATCACTGCAATTGCAGCATTCCATTTCATTGCATCGTCTCATACTTACATCAACCATGAAAGGGAACATAAGAAGCAGAGAGGTACAAAGCAGAACCGAGATTGTCCGGCTACATTTGATAAATCGAGAAGAAAACTCACTAGATTACATCAAAGAAAAGGAAAGAAAGTATGGGGGAGGGCGGAGCATTGACTCCTCTCCCTCCCCGGAGCAGCCCACCTGGAGCTTCCTCTTCCTCCTTTCTTTTCAGATCTTCTCTTCGCTTCTTCGAGTCCCTTTTCCTCGAGCTCTCTCTTTCTCTTTTTGGTTTCTGGCTATCCACTCAATATCTGCCTCTTTTTTTTTTACCGCAGCCCCCGTCGTCCCCTTTTCCTGTGGGCAAAGTAATGGGTTTTATAGGACCCTGTTCACATCAATGGCACTCGGCGTGCCTGCATCACCGGTTCCCGGCGGGCCCATTCGAGGGGCTTCCCGGCGCACTCCCTTGGAGGGGCTTCCCGGCGCGCCTGCTGCCATGGGGAGGTTCTCGGCGTGAGGGGTATCAAGCCCATCCTTAATAGCACATTAACATGCCCATTCAACAGGCCCATTCTTTTCTTTGGCCTTGTTAATTCCTTTGATTGCATCAGCACTAACGAGGGCTCCTTCTTTAACGGTGTATGCATCATCATCTGAATAATCCAGAAGTTTCTCATCAGCCAACAGACCGGAGTTTCATCGGTATCGCCATTTGGATGATGACAATACTGGACATCGGCTCAGCCTGAGAGTGTCCTAGCCGGGCAAGTAGTTGGTAGTGAGGGCCCTCCCTCAATCCTGACTTTGCAAGCATCTTTCAGTCTTCGTTGCTGGTCTGGTCTCATCTTTATCTTTGTTCATATTTTAGCTGTCAACAAGACCCAAACCCATCTTTACAACCATGGCCGCATCCCGAGCCTATAGTCCCGATGAAGTGGGCGCAATGTTCCAAGACATGATGGGACAAGTTCAAAGGTTTAGTACAAGCCTAGATAGGTTTAGTACTAGCCTAGATCTGTCTATCGGGGTAGATTGGTTGTTCTCGGAGCCACCCCAAGGACCCCTTCACCACGAGAAGGACATTCCTTCCTCACCCATGAGAGCTCCAATGTCATCACTCTCTATTTCCGAACTTGATTCGGAACCATCTCATTTGGAACTACCAAAGCCCGAGCCACCCGTATTTCTAACGGGTACTCTTTATATAGCCGAGCCACTTCTTAGATGGCTCAAGGAAGGCTCGGTCCCACATCCCTTTCCATCCATGGACCCCATCCTACCTATAGTGCCGGTCAACTCATTCCATACCACATTTCGATCTCGTCACCATGTTGATACGTTGGACGATCTTATCATGGGATTAGATTCACAATGGGAGTTGACGCATCTTTTAGCCCGAGGCTTTGACCAACCCGCTAGTCTTAGCTTCACCCATCCGGCCTTCGGGTCCATTACCTCCGAGTGCACCGTGGGTTGTATCACCACGGAGGTTCTTCTACTTCTCCCGCTACCGGACGAGCCCAAATTCATACCCTTTTGTCCGAGGGAGGAATCATACTTCTTGCCTACGATCCCCGTCCCACCCGTCACAATTCAAGAAGGTGACTATCCACACCTTCAAAACTTCTACACGTGGGACCGTGACTTGTGGGAACCCACCACAAGGGGTCATACATTCTTTGATCCCTTTGACCCATTCCCTAGTGGATCCTTAGACCCTTCATATTCCCTTCACTTCTTCGGGGATGTCCACCTTCATACCCCTTTCCTACGGGTCGGGTCCTCCATACCCACCAAGCCCGTCCATGATACACCTACACCCGGCTCTTCCACACCCGGCTTTCCTAGCCCACTCAAGTCTCCTAAATCTAAAGGGCCGTCCATGCATGACTGGGTCATACTTGGACATTTAGGTGTACCCCATGCCACCCATCTCCGGTTACGTCAAATGCATGTATGGCACATATTCGGGTGTCCTGGTCCGCCGTCATCCATGTACGGGTCTGACTAACACTAGTTTTGTCTAGAGTCATGCATGAGTCCGTTTCTTATTTGTGTTGTTTGCATATGTGTGTTAGTGTTTGGTGAGTCTACATGTGTCTTGTGCAAGCTCGTTGTCGTTCTCTTATACGTAAGAGGTGAGTGGACTCATTCGATGAGTATGGGATTGGTTCTATATCTACACCCGGATCTAGTCACCTACAGGGACTCAGCGGTGATTCCTAGTGAGTCTTCGAGCCGCTTCCTTCCCTTTTGAGAGTGCCCCAACCGGAGTGTCCACCTCTAGCCCACAGCAACTTGTGCATATCGAGTATATATGGAATGAGCAGGTGACGGTCACTTGGAGTGGAGCATACCCGCGTTACTTGGCACGGTGACGGATCCGTCGGAGTACTCGAGCATCCATACCCCTACTCGACGGGGTCGAGTTCCTCCCACCCGGGGAGAATTGATGGAGGCATGAAAAGCTATACGGGTGGAACGTATTTGTGTGTTATGACTTGTATGGGATTGTACTTGTGTATTTGTTTCATTTCTTTCATTTGGGCTCCTTGTAAGGCTTATAACAAGCCAATGGGCCACTTGTAATGTAAAGTCCATGGCTAGGTTGCCATTAGTAGAGCCCATTAGAACCCTAGTTCATATTGGACCTTAATAGCCACTTAAGGCCCAAGTGGGCTTTCTCCTCTCATGGACCACCAAGACTTGGAAGGCCCAAGTCTAGACATGGGTTATTGGACTTGAGTGGTTGGCCTTGGACCAGCCTAGGCCCATGAGAAGCCCATGAAGGGGGGCGCCCCATTCTTTGGCCTCATTAGGCTTGGTTGGTGAAAATTAGGTAAGTTTGAATGGAAATGGTCCAAGTTTGATTAGATTAATGGTTAAAGTTTTGACCACATGGGAGAAATATTTAGGAACTCCCTAATATGCCCTTCCAAACCTTAGATCTATGGGCATTTAGTGTTTTTTTACATTTATTATATATAGCTTGTATTTTCCAATTGATTGAATTAATGACAGTGAAAAAAGCATTGTGCAAGAGCCCCCCTTGTGGGAATTTCGACCTCCCCTCTCTCTCCCCCTGGTTTTCTTCATCTCCAACCCCCAATTCTAGAGTGGAACCCTTCTATCTCCTCCCCCTCAATCTCTGAGTTCATCTCCGGTGCCGCCGCCGCCGTTCGTGCCGCCTTCGAGCCGCCGCGAAGTCGACTTCGGTGTTCTGTCCATCCTGGATAGAAGCTTCTTCTCGGAATTCCTTCTATCAACTCCGACATCCTCTTGATCTTAAATTTTCAGAGGGTGTACCTATCTTCCACCCCATTATCCAAAAAAAAATTCAGGTCCAATATCCCTCGTTTAGTATTTTTCCATTTTTGTGCATCTTTCATTCCCAGATCTGTTTTGTCTCTATCTACAGTGACAACAGCCCCGTGGTTCTCACCTCCGACCCTCTTTTTTATTTTTCCAAACCCTCCCAATTTGTCTGGGAGTTCTGTCCATCATCCCCTACATCCATCATTTTTCTTGATTATTTATTCGCCCTCTATACATTTTTAAAAATTCGTGTTCTATCTCTACTACAGTGCTTTCAGCCCATTTCCTGATCTGACCCACTTCTAGTTCCAAAATCCTATCAATTCGTAGCCACATCCAAACTTGTCCAAACTAGTTTTTCCGTCTTCCTAGCTCCATTTCCTACACCTTTGATGAATACCTCAAGAGCTGAATTGGACATCCACCCTACGGTCAATGACAGTTATCAGAGGATAGCCCTGCAGATCTGAGAGTTAAGCCACTGTACAACAGCAACTCAACAATTCATTAAAGCCCAGATCCGTGCAAATCCAGGCCAGATCTTCAGGCCTAGATTGAAAGCTTTGAAGTTAGATTTCCAACGGTGCCAGTCTCGTGTCGATCCGACATCGGGGCTGATCGCAGCGCCCGTTCTCGCCGGGACGCGCGCTGAAAACTAGAAGTTGCAAATCCGTGGCCGGTTATTCTGACCGGTGCCGATCGGAGCCGCCCGACCTCCGGCCGGCGAACCAGCGCGCCTCCACTCCAGGGAGTGCTCATCCAGGCATCCACCACCACAGCGGTGCCACCGGGTCCCACACGGCCCCTCCGGACAGCACGTGGGCCCCACCATCACTAGTTCGGGTGTTGCCGAAGCTACGCGAGAAGCTGCCCGTCAACCCGAATTCGGTCCTCCCGGGCCCCATTGTGTAGCCCTTTACCTCCCTGCGTGGAGTGGGCAGCGACGTGTATTGCTGTAATATTGTGTATTATTGTTCCGGGAGTACGAGTTTCGGCCGGGTCCATCTTCCCCACGCCGAGTGCGTGGAGGTATCGTTCTCGCTCCCTACACTCGGCATTTGCTTATTTTCATATATATTTGTTTATGCCGCTGCTAGAGAGCATGTGTAGGGACAATTAGCTCGCTTTATATTTATATCAACGCTGCTGCGAGAGAGAGCGTTACTATCCCGTGACCCGATCCGGGCACAAGTGAGAGCCGACCACCCTAGCTCACTATCAGTTTCTCAACCGCGCACGTCCGATGCTTCCATCATTAAGGGGCAGTCACGAGCTTGTCGTGTCCGTGGTCTCGTCCCGCATCACAGTATTTGTGAGTGAGACAGAGACTTGCACCAAATTGATAAAGAGAAGTACAAGACACCGCTTGCACCAAGACGTATTTGCACTGAGATGAAGAGACAAGATCTAACGGTCCATACCAGACGACGATTGCACCGACTAGAGCTTGCACCGACCTCAAGAGGTGAGATGCAAGGGCATGTTATGCACGGGCATATCAGCAGAGAATGTGCAGACTTTGCATATGCATGAGACAACCGAATGCACTGACTATGCTCATGAATGTATAGACTTGCTCAGTCATCAAAGCAACCGTGTGCAGACTTGGTGTATGTGCAAGACAAAACAATGCATAGACTATGTAAATGCATGAAGAGCACTGGCTGTACTGACTTGGTCGAATGAAGCAATGGATAGCTACTAAAGAATGTACAGACTTGAGTTGATGCAGTCTAGGTAAAACTCTGTACAGACTTTATAGCGTGCAAAGAAATGTTGCCCCGATTTTCAGTGACAGGACCTCATATGCAATGAGCGTGCTTCAGTGTATAGACATCATATGTAGTGAATCATGCATCGACTATATGCCGTGCAACTGATGAATGCACTGATGCAAGCTACACTTGTTATGCAATGCTATAAATATGCACACTCAATCAGTCAATCTTTCATACTCATTGTGCTTGCTGACATCAAACTCATTCATACTCATAGTGCTTGCTGACATCAAAACCACAGGGGCACAATAGCTCTGTCTTTGACCGCCAAAGCCTTGTAGCGGGCTTTCCTTAGACCGCTAATGTCCGTTTGACCGGGTCAATGTTTTAAGTCGGTTGGCTGTGGCGGACCAACCTTCAACCACCTCTTCCTTGTAGCGCGCCCTTCTTAGGCCGCTACAGTCCGTTTGTCTTAGGTCAATGTATTAGGGCGGTTAGTGTGGCGGCTCATGTTTAGACCACCTTAGTCCGTGTAGCGCGTCTTTATTAGACCGCTATGGTGGTTTAACTAGATAAGTCAGTTCGAGGCTTGACTGGGTGTAGCGGCCATATCTTTGACCGCCACAGTCACCTCGCAGCCCAGTGTAAGACCGCTAGAGTCTTTGCCTCTGTGTGTGTAGCGGCTTCTTCCTTGGCTGCTTGTGTTGCTTAGCAGCCGAGTGATGTACCGCTTACGTCCCAGAGGATGGTTTACCAGTATTTTGGTTTCTAATTGTCTTGGCTCGACCTTGTGGTTTGTCCATCATCCCGTGGATATCTGTTGATGTCCTATGAGGGCTATGACCATGATATAAGGTAGTCAAGCATGCCTTGGTTTCTGTACTGCTGTAGACTCGTTGTCAAGTTCTGGTCAACCCGGTGTGACCCAGTGGTTGACACGTGACCTTGTGTGTGTCTCGACTATTCTGGATAGATCGAGACAGTGGTTCGGGATGCCTTGAGGTATCATCGTACCTCGGTCAGTGTGTCCAGGTGTGCTGAGGGTCTTGGTCATTCCTCAAGTCTCCGTGAGTCATTTTATGTTAATGCGTCGTTTCCTCTAGCTTAGGATTAGATCAATTGGCGCTTGTTACCGTCGTTGCGCGATGATCTTGACTCCGAGTCGTGAGACTCAAGGATCGTTGTGTTAGCAGGTCTAGTTGTCCTATCTTGAGTCTGTTGGTAGTTTGGTATGCTGCCTTGGTGCTTCATAGTACGTGTGATAGTGCTTTCTCAGCCTATCTATACTCCAGCACTCATGTTTCTGAGTCTGTGTGTCTAGTGAGCCTCCACTAGTCGTAGCCTCACGACCTCGAGTGTCGGCCCACCTGGGAGTGGTGGTGGGGTAGTTCCTGATATACGGTTTGTAAGCTAATTTTTGTGGGCCCCTACTTTATGGTAGCGTCCTGCTGGGGGAGAAAACTAGCTAGAGGCCTGGCTCTAGGTAAGAGTCGGTGTGTGCACACATGGTCGGGGGCGTTTGGATGAACGCCGATGGGCGTGACCCTGACTAGTCACTCGTTACTGTAGTTCCTGTTCTGGTCCAGTGAGTATCTCAGTCTCCGTCGTTCTCGACGTTTGTAGCGAGATACCTGTGGCGCAGTGTAAGATGTTAGTGGATGCATCTGGCTATTCTTCTAGTGAGGAGGTGCTTCTATCACGTGACACGTGACTCTTGCATTTCTCATGCGTCGTGACCTCTCTGGGTTAGTCTTTTCTTGGCCTAACCCGAGGTCAGCGCTGTGTGGTATGCACGATGATCCAATCGTGTATACGTTTGCGCTTAGGGGGCGTGCACGACAATCCAGTCGTGTAGGCTTTAGTGTTTCATGTCTATCTAGGTCCTTTCTAGGCCTTTTGTCTATTTTCGCTGGCCTTAGTTCTGAGGCTGGTGTTTTACCAACGTATCGGTAACTCCTGATTTTGTGAGATCAGGGTTCACCTTTCTATCACTGCTTGAAGTAGCTTAGGAAGTAGAGCTTCTCTCGGTAGCCGTGTTCTCGTTCTTTACGGCTTTGCTTTTCCCTTTTCTTTTAGCTGTTCCTACTCCTTCCGTTTTCGACTTTCTTTTACAGCTTTCTAGTTGTAGTTTAGCTTTTCCTGCTTTACCACTCCTGCTATTTTAGCTTTTGTTCTGTGTTACTGCGTATTTTTCAGTGGGGATCCGCATGACCCCTACTGAGTTAGTGACACGAGGCTCACCCATACTTTTCAAATGTGACGCTCTCCTTCCTTCGCGGTTCCTGGTGTGGCGTGCTCGTAGTTGCCAGCAGTACCTACGTCGGGCTTCCCCTAACCTCAGTGTACGTCTTTCTTTCTATCGATTGTACTTGTCTTTCCTTTGGACTCGACTCTGGTACAATTGTTAATTTTAACTGTTAAATAAAAAGTAATTTTATTTCTGCTACTTTAGTAAACCTGATTAATGAAATTTAATTATTTACTGTTATATCTGCGACTTCAATGTACTACACGACATTCCTTTTATCCCTTCGGAGCTTTACAGCTCTTGGGAGGCTTCACGGGTTCCAAGCGGTATCGGGTCTACTCGGTAGTCCTATCGGGTATATCCGGTATCCGGAGTCCGGGTCGTCACAGTGTGTGTTGAGGACTTATCCTCGTGTGTGTGGGGGCGGGCTTGTCCCCGTGTTCTGTTGGGTTTCCAACGTGTGTGTGTGTCTCTTTTGGCCAAAGAGTGGAAACCTCACTGAGTTGGTGAGGGGTGGACGTAGGTGTGCCAAGGTGTAGCCGAATCACCTTAAAAGCTCTGTGTTGTGGTTTGCATTTCCATGTCTTCTATCCCCTTTTCACAGGTGACTTGATTTGTCCAAGAGTATCTTTTATCATTCAGCTCCACCAATCTACCTTTTGACTTAGTTTGAGATAACTGCATTGCTATCTTTTATAGTTTGATTGAAGAAGTCAAAAATTAGGTATAGGATCTATTCACCCCCCCTCTAGATCCTCTCATACCGTCTAACAACCATGGACCGGGTAGAGCCATATAGTGCAAGACAAATGGGAGGAGGTGCCAATGGGATAGGAGATTAGATGAGTGGTCATCTACTAAAAGGGTAGATAGTTGATTGAATGACTAATGAGTCGGCTAGAACTCTAGAGGTTGACCTAGGGGAGTCATTGGGTCGACTCAGGAAGCGGGTGGCTGTACTGGTGCACTTGGGCGAGAGGAAGCTATGTATCGACGGCATTGAAGAGGAGAGAGAGGGAAAGGGAGGTGAATCAGCGTAACATAAAGGAGGAGATGGAGGTGAGTTGGCAGGAGAGAAAGAGGAGAGGGGAAGTGAATCGGCGCGAGAGAGGAGGAGAGCTGGGGGGTGAATTGGTGGGAAAGAGAGGAGGAGATGTGAGTTGGCGAGGGTTGATCCGCTGGGGGTCCACCTACGCGCCAGATCACTCGATCCTCTCTGTCGGATCCTCGGGTGAGGGAGGTAGAGAGAGGGGGCCGCCGATTCCATGCCCCACATGGCCCTTTGGTGAGCAGCTTGATTCTTGTTGACTTTTTGATGGAAATTAAAGGCCCAAATTGGACCATGGCCCCCAAATTTAGGGTGTTATTGAGTTTATTAAAATTGGTTTGTTCGAACCCCAAGTTAGCATGAAAATTAATGATTTTCCTATAGGTCAGAGTGACCATAATGCCGGGGTCCTTGTAGCCCATGTATTAGCCTTGAACTCATACGTTCAAGCGAGACAAGCTCAATTATTCGATCTCCGCGTGAGGTTCATACTCAAGCATAAGCTTGTATGGTCCATAGTGGGCCCACACACCACGCCATTAGCTTCAATTTTAACAGGAGTACGGAAAGTAAATTAAATGGAAAAGTTGGGAATGTGATGAGTGGATTTCGGGAGCATCTCCCCTAGACCCGAATATTCGGGGGGGTGTAAAAATTGGAAGCGCATCTATAGAGGTTCTGAGATGGAACCTAAAATTCAGAGTAAACTAAGAACAACTACCCCACATCCCAAATTGGGTAGGGAAAACCCCAAGGGATGACCTACGAGGGTGGCTCCACTGACCCAGGGATTGCTACATTTCCAACTCTGTAGTGTGCATTTGTTTGCTGCCAGCTCCATGGCCGTTAATGTCCATCCCTTTAGAGAAAAGTCCTCCGGGGACCATGCCATAAAGAGGCAACCCCTTGGGGATCCAAGGGAGGTTATAGAAGTCTAATAGGTATAAAACCATGGTGTATCACTTCCCAACGATGGGTCCTTTGGTATGAAAGCTTTTGGTGGAATCAGTAGCTATATACTATTGCTCCAGTGCGTGAGATCATGGGTCATGCCTGGGGTATTAGTGAACCTATGTCTCGAATGGAGACATGAGACTACAATGTTCAGAACATCGATATGATGCAGACTACGGAATGCGTAGTTGGAAAAGAGGTGAGATGAATATAAAGTGCAGAAAATGCAAAAGGAGTTCACTATCGTCCTTATGCAGAAGAGAGAGAGTGCAACTGTGCGAGTGTGGGATTCTCGGCGCAACACTTCGCTGGGCATTCAAGCAAACAGGATGGGTGCTTGTGTGTGGCAGACATAGAAGCCAAGATGATTCTTATGCATTGAACAATAGCTCCTTAATAAGCGAAGATTGAGTAGAAGGAAAAGCAGAGAAAACATAGGTTCTAGCGGATTTAGGATTGAGCCTGAGTCTTGACATCCCATTGACATGGGTACAGAGGCAGTTGGCCATTTCCTTGAGAATCTCATGTATCAGGCAGTAGGTAGATACGTGTATTTAGCAGATAGCAAGCATACAAATTAGATGCATGAAACATATCAAACTCGACATAGACAATCAGGACCTTTATGGGATATTGGAGAAGGGACCCATATTGTTAATGTTGCACTGATGGGGCATCAAAGGTGATTTCCTTATACGGGTGGAGTGTATTTGTGTGTTATGGCTTGTATGAGATTGTAATTGTGTAATTTATTTCATTTGGGCTCCTTGTAAGGCTTATAACAAGTCATTGGGCCATTTGTAATGTATAGTCCATGGCTAGGTTGCCATTAGAAGAGTCCATTAGGAGCTTATTCCATATTGGGTCTTAAGGCCATCATTATGGACCTTAATAGCCACTTAGGCCCAAATAGGCTTCTCCCTCTCATGGGCCACCAAGGGTGGAAGAGTCTAGCATGGTTAGTGGGCTTGTTACATGGCCTTTAACCATACTTGGCCCAAGGGAGGCCCATGAAGGGGGCGCCCTCTTCCTTGTCCTATTAGGCTAGGTAGGTGTGATTTAGGTAGAGTTGGAATGGAATTAGTCTAAGTTTGAATAGAAATGGTCAAATTAGATTAAATAAATGTATTATTCACATGCAATCCAGACCATCCATCTCACATCCCTAGATCTAAGGGTGGAGGTTGGATATGAATGGAAGCATATATAAGCATGTATTTTCATTTGCAAATCAATGAAAAAAAATCAGAATTTTTGTGTGTAAGCAAGGAGCTTGGTGCGCCCCTCTCTCCTACCCTGATGTTCTTCCCTCCCCAACCCCATATCTAGAGTGTATCTATCTTCTATCCCCCCCTCTCAACTTCTGATCAACACCGGTGCCGCCGCCGCCGCCGTTCGTGCCGCCTTCGAGCCGCCGTGAAACCGTTCTCGGTGTTCTGTCCTGCTGGACAGAGGTCCCTTCCCGAAATTCCTGCTATCCGCCACGGCTTCTTCATGGTCTGCAATTTTTATGGTGTGTTCTTCCCTTGTATCCCAAGATCCACCTAAATTTTCACGCCCACATTCCATCGTTTCTTATTTTCCCATTTTCGTGCATCTTTCATTCCTAGTTCTGTTTTGTCTCTGTCTACAGTGACAGCAGTGCTGTGTTTCCCACCTCCGGCCATCTTTTTGATTTCTCCAAACCCTCCCAATTTTACTGGGAGTTCTTCCCATCACTCCCTACATCCACAAATTGTCTTAGTTTTTTATCAGCCTTCTATCTATTTTTAGAAATTCGTGTTCTTCCTCAGCTACAGTGTTGTCAGTCAGATCCCAGATCCGACCACCCTCCACTTCCAAAATCAGACCAAATCACCACCACCTCCAAATCCAGATCAAAAAATAGTCCTAATTTCGTAACTCGATTTCCCACAACTTTTCTGAAGAACAAAACCCCAGATTCGGAAGTCTACCTCACGGTCAAAGGCAATCCATAGGAAAGTTCTCTGCTAACCTGAGATTTCAGGAACTGTACAATAGCAACCTTCAAAATTCGCCAATCAGAAGTATAGGCTTGATTATTTTTCTATAATCACCTTGGGTTGAAGCCCTTCGAAGCATCCTTCCAACGGCGCCAGTTTTTTCGCATTCCGACGTCGGGGATGATCGCAGCGTCCGTTCTCGCCGGAGCGCGTGCCGGAAAATAGAACCGGTAGGTCCGTGGCCGGTCATTCCGACCGGTGCCGATCGGAGCCGCCCGGCCTCCGACCGGCGAACCAGCACGCCCCCACTCTAGGGAGCGCCCTTCCAGGCATCCTCCACTACAGCGGTACCACCGGGTCCCACACGGCCCCTCCGGATAGCACGTGGGCCCCACCGTCACATGTTCGGGTGTTGCCGAAGAGACGCGAGAAGCCGCCCGTCAACCCGAATTCGGTCCTCCCGGGCCCGTTTGTGTAGCCCTTTCCCTCCCTGCGTGGAGTGGGCAGTAATTCATTTGTTGTAATATGGTGTATTAATTGTCCCGGGAGTACGAGTTTCAGCCGGGTCCGTCGTCCCCACACCGAGCGCGTGGAGGTATCGCATTCGCTCCGTTACTCGGCATTTGCTTATTTTCATATATATTTTTTTATGCCACTGCTAGAGAGCAAGTTTTAGGACCTAGCTCGCTATAATTTCATATCACCGCTGCTGCGAGAGAGTGAGCGAGACCGTCCCGTGACCCGATCCGGGCACACGAGAGAGCCGATCACCCTAGCTCATTGCCGGTTTCTCAACCGCGCACGTCCGACGCTTCCCTTGTTAAGGGACAGTCACGAGCTTGTCGTGTCCGTGGTCTCGTCCCGCATCAATTTGATATCAGAGAGAGTTTGAGTCTAGGGTGTCAAAAAAAAAGAGAGTGTCATTTACATCGAGTCATTAGTTGGGTTAAGTCGAGTCTAGGATCATCATATTTCTAAAACAAAAAAAAGAGTGTTTTTTAAATTGCATTTTATCCCGATAATTCGGTATATCAAAAGGTGTTGTCCAAACGTTAGGCTACGCCTATCGGGAAGGCCGCACACTTGCGCGAGTGACCTTCGGGTCGATTACCTCCGCCACTTACCGGATATTGGTTTAAGTCTAGGCGCATCATTTTACATTAGTGTGTTTGCTTTAGTCGGTGTGTTTGCATGCCCACTCGTCGAGGTACCCAATACTCACCCCCACCACCACCAATGGCGGAATCCCGAGTCTATAGTTCCGATGAAGTGGCCACATTGTTCCGAACTCTTGTGGGGAAAATGGATGGGTTGAGTGAGCGCATGGATGAGTTAAGTACTCGAGTGGATAGGATGGAAGGAGCGAGTACCCGAGTGAATGGCCTAGGCACCCGCCTAGAAGAGAGGATGAAAGCCGTAGAGGATAGGGCCGCTGATCGAACCAGTCCGTTCAAGGATTGGTCGGGAGAGTTGCCGCACTAGAGAGAGGTCCAGCCGAGGCACCACCGATTGCCCCAGTCCAAGCACCCGTCCCACCTACACAAGGTCAACCGGAGCCGGGTCAACAACCCACGACTCCAAGGGTTCAAGGGATAGCTAATAGGAGGCATGAAGTCCCCGAGGTGCATGACTATGAGTCCGAAAATGAGCATCGGGGGCATGGTCGTGATTACCGCCCTACACGGCGTACCCACGACCAAGATATAGATGAACGGGCCATTCGGACCGTTCGGGCCGACCCTCCCACCTTTGACGGGTACTTGGACCCAAAGGTCTATCTTGATTGGGAGGCTGGTATGGACCGATATTTTGAGTGGTTCGAGATGTCGGACCAACGAAAAGTAAAGTACGCCAGGATGAAACTTTTAGGCCAAGCACAAACCTATTGGAGGAACATGGAGAACCTATTGTTTCATCGTCAAGAACCCCCGATCGATACATGGACCGATATGAGGGAGAAGCTTAGGAAGAAGTACCTCCCTACCTCCTACCGCCAGCGTCTTATAGAGAGGTGGCAAAGTCTCACCCAAGGAGATCGGTCCGTCTCTGACTACATCACCGAATTTGATGAATACTACTTGCGATGTGATGCCACTGAGGAGGATTCCCTTACTGTCTCCCGATTTCGGCGTGGTCTACGCCTGCACCTACGGTATGAGCTTCTCCGCCGCAAGGTGGACAAGTTGGAGGATGCATATCAAGTTGCTCTCGAGATGGAGCAATTCGAGGGAGAGTTCGAGTCTATTCCTCGGTGGAGTCCCGCTCCTCCCCGTAGTGATTCCCGTGGCTCCTTAGGTTCATACCTGAGGGGACCCATGGCTCATCCTCAAGAGCCCTCCCGTCAGGAGCACTTCTCTCCTAGACCTCGACCTCCCCCACCACGGGATCTACCTCCACCCCATCCACCTGCACCCGTTGCCCGTACCCCAGCACACATGGCCCGTCCCCTGGCCCCGACACTTCCCCCGCTGTTGCCCACAACGCCTACACGTCCACCCTTGTTACCTACGCCCCCTACCCGTCGGGAGGATAAGGGTAAGGCCCCTCTTATCGGAGAGAGTAGTAGGTCGCGAGTGCAATGTTTCCACTGTCACGGGTTTGGCCACATTGCCAATGAATGCCCCGCCCGTGCAACCCTAGCCCTAGGGGTTGGAGATACCTTACCTCCTGAGCTTGAGTGTGTCGATTATGAGGCTGACCAAGCACTAGCTGATGAGTACTATGCCTTGGGGAGAGAGTTGGACGGCTCACCCACCGCCCAGGATGCCGCCACCTAGTGGGCTTGTGTCACCACCTTAGTCTAGGGTCATATATGAGTCGGTGTGTTTTCCTTGTGTGGTTTGTTTTGTATGATTTGTTTGCATGGTTTGTGTGTCGTTTGTCTGCATGTGTCTTGTGCAAGCTCGTTGTCGTTCTCTTATGAATAAGAGGCGAGTGGACTCACTCGATGAGTATGGGACCGGTTCTACCTCTACACCCAGATCTAGTCACCTACAGGGACTCAGCGGTGATTCCTAGTGAGTCTTCGAGCCGCCACCTCCCCTTTTGAGAGTGCCCCATTCGGAGTGTCCACCTTTAGCCCATGGCAGTTCGTGCATATCGAGTATATATGGAATGAGCAGGTGACGGTCACTTGGAGTGGAGCGTACTCGCGCTACCTGGCACGGTGACGGATCCGCCGATGTACTCGAGCCGCCGCACCCCTTACTCGATGGGGTTGAGTTCCTCCCACCCGGGGAGAATTGATGGGGCATCAAAGGTGATTTTCTTATACGGGTGGAGTGTATTTGTGTGTTATGGCTTGTATGAGATTGTAATTGTGTAATTTATTTCATTTGGGCTCCTTGTAAGGCTTATAACAAGTCATTGGGCCATTTGTAATGTATAGTCCATGGCTAGGTTGCCATTAGTAGAGTCCATTAGGAGCTTATTCCATATTGGGTCTTAAGGCCATCATTATGGACCTTAATAGCCACTTAGGCCCAAATAGGCTTCTCCCTCTCATGGGCCACCAAGGGTGGAAGAGTCTAGCATGGTTAGTGGGCTTGTTACATGGCCTTTAACCATACTTGGCCCAAGGGAGGCCCATGAAGGGGGCGCCCTCTTCCTTGTCCTATTAGGCTAGGTAGGTGTGATTTAGGTAGAGTTGGAATGGAATTAGTCTAAGTTTGAATAGAAATGGTCAAATTAGATTAAATAAATGTATTATTCACATGCAATCCAGACCATCCATCTCACATCCATAGATCTAAGGGCGGAGGCTGGATATGAATGGAAGCATATATAAGCTTGTATTTTCATTTGCAAATCAATGAAAAAAAATCAGAATTTTTGTGTGTAAGCAAGGAGCTTGGTCCGCCCCTCTCTCCTCCCCTGCTGTTCTTCCCTCCCCAACCCCAGATCTAGAGTGTATCTATCTTCTATCCTCCCCTCTCAACTTCTGATCATCACCGGTGCCGCCGCCGCCGCCGTTCGTGCCGCCTTCGAGCCACCGCGAAACCGTTCTCGGTGTTCTGTCCTACTGGACAGAGGTCCCTTCCCTAAATTCCTGCTATAACCACGGCCTCTTCGTGATCTAAAATTTTTATGGTGTGTTCTTCCCTTGTATCCCAAGCTCCACCTAAATTTTCACGCCCAAATTCCATCATTTAGTATTTTCCCATTTTCTTCCATCTTTCATTCCTAGTTCTGTTTTGTCTCTGTCTACAGTGACAGTAGCGCTGTGTTTCCAACCTCCGGCCATCTTTTTGATTTATCCAAACCCTCCCAATTTTACTGGGAGTTCTGTCCATTACCCCCTACATCTACATATTTTCTTAATTTTTTATCGTCCTTCTATCTATTTTTAGAAATTCATGTTCTTCCTCAGCTACAGTGTTGTCAGTCAGATCCCAGATCCGACCACCCTCCACTTCTAAAATCAGAACAAATCACCACCACCTCCAAATCCAGATCCAAAAATAGTTCTGGTTTCGTAACTTGATTTCCCACAATGTTTCAGAAGAATACAACCCCATATTTGGACGTCTACCTCACGGTCAAAGGTAATCCACAGGAAAGTTCTCTGCTGACTTGAGATTTCAGGAACTGTACAACAGTAATCTTCAAAATTCGCCAATCAGAAGTACATGCTTGATTATTTTTCTGTAATCACTTTGGGTTGAAGCCCTTCGAAGCATCCTTCCAACGGTGCCAGTTTCGTCTCATTCCGATGTCGGGGCTGATCACAGCGTCCGTTCTCGCCGGAGCGCGCGTCGGAAAATAGAATCGGCAGGTCCGTGGCCGGTCATTCCGACCGGTGCCGATCGGAGCCGCCCGGCCTCCGGCCGGCAAACCACCACGCCCCCACTCCAGGGAGCGCCCTTCCAGGCATCCTCCACTACAGCGGTACCACCAGGTCCAACACAGCCCCTCCGGACAGCACGTGGGCCCCACCGTCAAGTGTTCGGGTGTTGCCGAAGAGACGCGAGAAGCCGCCCATCAACCCGAATTCGGTCCTCCCGGGCCCGTTTGTGTAGCCCTTTACCTCCCTGCGTGGAGTGGGCAGTAATTCATTTGCTGTAATATGGTGTATTAATTGTCCCAGGAGTACGAGTTTCGGCCGGGTCCGTCGTCCCCACGCCGAGCGTGTGGAGGTATCGCATTCGCTCCCTTACTCGGCATTTGCTTATTTTCATATATATTTGTTTATGCCACTGCTAGAGAGCATGTTTTAGGACCTAGCTCGCTATAATTTCATATCACCGCTGCTGCGAGAGAGTGAGCGAGACCCTCCCGTGGCCCGATCCGGGCACACGAGAGAGCCGATCACCCTAGCTCATTGCCGGTTTCTCAACCGCGCACGTCCGACGCTTCCCTCGTTAAGGGACAGTCACGAGCTTGTCGTGTCCGTGGTCTTGTCCTGCATCATGCACATAAGGGTGTTACCCACTGGAGAGATCAGGGACAGCATGCTGAAACCAATTTCATTGGCCGGGGAGCAGGATGAGGTTCAAGGATGAGCCCTCATCTAATAGACCTGGAGGAACAGAGCCAAAGACCTAGCCCACTGTAATTGGACGGGCTCTGGTTCTTCCCCCTTTCATGATGCATCATGTTTCCATCATTTAGAAGAAAACGTAAAAAATGGAATCACAGTAAACTGTGGGGATGGAGATTGAAATAAAATGTGCAAAGAAGAATCTATTTGAGCACGGAAAGCTTGCTTTCATTCATTTCATGATAGAAAAATATACATCATCCCCCAACGAGTATGTATAGAAAAATATAGATCATCCCATGGCGTCCTTTCTGTTGCTTCCATCCCGCCGGCTGCCGGCGTTACTCCGGCGACGCAGGCTTTTGCACCGCCTCCTTCGGCCGTTGGGCCTGACCCCGCGTCCACTGACGTCCACATCATCGTGCCTCCACCTACCTTCGAGCGACACGTCTTTCACCGGTTGGGCACGCAAGGGGTGGCGGGTTGTCTTCCGGGGTCTCCTAGCGTTGACCCCCTCTTTGCGTTGACCTCCCCTTCGCCCAAGACTTCAGACGCTTCGCCTCTGGGTCCCACCCCTCCTCCCTTTCATGGGACCTTGGGCGAAAACGGTGCTCTGTTTTCGCTCCAAGGCCCCTCTCCCTCCATCGTTGCTTTCGACGGTCCTCTGCTTCCCCGGCCTCCTATCTGTTCTTCAACCTCGGCCTCCACCGCTCCCTGTCTAGGCATCCTTGGCCTTGGTGGGGCTTCATTCGTGAGCTCCGCCGCGCCTTCCCTTGGTCCGGCTTGCCATCCTCCACCGTCGGCGGTTGACTGTGGGCCTTCCTCGGTGCCCCCTTCCCTCGGGTCGTTGCCTTCGGGTGTTGCCTCGCGTTCAGCTCCTCCGCCAGGAGCCCTGCCTTCTCTGCCTGATCGTGGCATCTTCGCTTCCGGACCGGTACAAGGCAATGCAGCTCGCCTACCCGGCGGCCACGGCCGCGCCTCTCGCCCTGCTCCAGCGCTTCAGTCGAGCGGGGAAACTCGTTTGGGTGTCCATCTTATGGCGTCTCCGGCTGGTACCCTTCTGCCTGCTAGATCCCCTTGGTCTGGCCTTGCTCGCCCTACCGTGCCAGGTGGGGCTTTCCATGCTTTGCCTTCTGCGGAACAGGCGGGCTCGCCTCCTACGGTTGTTGCTACTCCTTCCGTCTCCCAGGTGCTTCTCCAGTCCCTGGCACCGCCGGCTCTGCCACTGTCCGTCCATGCTCCGGCCTTCACTGACGGTGGGGAGCCGGCCACCTTCTTCAGCGTGGAGGAGATCTACTTGTCCTACGGGCCTCTGGAATTTGCCATTATCGCGCGGATGCCACAAGGACGTCCACCGTTTCAGGAGATCCTAGCACACCTTGCTCAACGGTTTCACTTCACTCAAGACTTCCTCATTAGCTCGATGGATCGGAGGCACCTTCTTCTATGCTTCCACAACAAGGAGGACTACCTCCAGGTGCTCCTCAGAGAATCCCTCCTTGTCAAAGGCCGGCCGTTCTCCTTCTTCAAATGGTCCTTGAACTTCTCTGCTGATAAAGATTCACCTCTCGTCCCGGTTTGGATCGAGATGCCAGGGCTTCCTGCCAACTGTTTCAATGAAGCTATGCTTCTATCCATTGCAGGAGGCATTGGCTCCCCTCTTAAAGTGGATCGCAACACCTTGTGCCGCACCCGATCGCATGCGGCCTGGGTTTGTGTGTTGATGGACATCTCCAAGAAGCCTCCCCTACGGGCTTGGATTGGGTACGGTGGCAGCGGATTTTGGCAACCTTTGGAGTACCCCAACCTGCCCTCGTTCTGCTCCAACTGCAAACGCATTGGCCACCTTTCGCTTCACTGCAAGAAGCCCCCTGCGGCCTCGCCTGAGGCTCCGTTACCGTTCCCCGCGCGCAGGGCTGCCAAAGACTCAGTTGGCCTGCCTAAACCAGCTGCGGCCTCTTCAGCCACTCCTAGCGTAGCCTGGAGGCCCGTGGGCACCTAAGGATTCCTGCCTACCCGTGCTTTCCCAGTGCCTCATTTGGACGTAGCTGCTGGTGGCAGCCCACCTGCTCTCTTTCCACTGTTACCTCCTCCTCCAACTCCGCATGTTCCTGCTCAGGAGGAGCTTCAGGCATTCGATGTAGCACCCGTGGACCTCGTCGTCCCTGGTGCATCCTCTGTTGAGCTGGCCCCTCCACCTGCTGTGGAAGGTTTGGCTTCCTGCTACCTGCATGGCCCGCATGCTACTGGTCTCGCCACAGGTGCATCTGGAGCTTCTCTCCTGGTGAACTTCCCGCATGAGGGGACTTGCCAACCACCTGCAGCGCATACGCCGCCCTCTGCTGCCTCCCCTCAGCCGGCCTTATGCTCCTTGCCCCCTGTCTCCCTCCTGTTGGAGTCCACACCGCAGCCGGCCACGGTTAGCGTAGAGGGTCTGCGGGCCGCTGGCGCCCAGTCGCCTCCTACCTCATCTCGGCTCTTGGTCAACGCGGCATCTCACTCCCATTTCCTGGGAGCTGACTCAACTCTTGCAGCCCCTCACCCGAGCATGGGACCTGCTATGGATGTCTCTCAGCGGCCTACTCTGGAGCTATTGCCTGCGGTTTCCTCCTTCCAAGCTGAAGGCTCCACCCCGATGGCCAGTCTCCCCCCTTTTGTATGCACCTCACATGCTGCCTCCAAGGTGTCTACGGCCTCTCCTCTTCCTGGGACTGAGCCTCCCGCTTCTGCTCTACGCTCGGTCTCCACTACTGCTCCTTCTCCGGTGGAAGTCCGCCACTGCACCGACCCTGTGGATGCGCCTCTCCAAGCTGTGCCTGCGAAGGCTTCTCTCGGTTCTCCCCAGGCCGTACGGGTCCTTGCGGAGGGTGCTCCTCACCCATGCCCAACTTCACCCGAGGCTGTCTCTCTACCCGTTGCTCGGATGTCTTCTCCACTGGCCCTTGGGCTCCCGGCCCCGGACGCTCACCCTCTTGGAGGCCCTCCTGCTGATCTCAATGCCGCTGCGGCCGCTTGGGCTCCTGGCCTGCCGCCCTCCTCCTAGCCGGCTGTCGTTCTTGGTTCTTTGCCTTCATCCTCTACTTCTAAGGCCGCCCCACGCCTCTCTTTCACCCAAGCTCTAAAGAAGAAAATTAACCGGGACCCGCCCGAGCCAATCGTCGACTCCGCCCCGCCTCCTGCTCCGGTGCATCCCGTGGGTGCTGTGCCCCCTCGCATCTTGGCATGCCTCTCCAGTTCCCTAAGCTCATCTAGGCTCTCCATATCCCTAGGCTTGAGCCTGCTTCGGGGTTCCGTGACCTTACGAAGGCTCATACGGCTTTTGTGGGCACCTCTTGCCAGGGCCGCTCTCAGCCGCCCTCGAGGATGGATGGCGGAGCTCCTCGGCGCTCCTTCCGGTGGTCCAACTCCACTTCCTCCTCGCGTGATCGACAGTGCATGTTTGAGGACGCTGCTCTCCCCCCCCCCCCCCCCGTCGTTCTCTTCGGATCCAGTCTTCTTCGATGGCGCCCCCACCGCCGGCCGACTCTTCCTACACGGAGGTGCTCGATCACGACGGTTCGGAGGTTGATCCTCTTGATTGGCCTTGCTCTCCGGGTCGTCAGCGCGGTGTCCGCTCTGTGTTCTACTCCGACTCTGAAGGGGTCTTCGACGAAGATTCATATCTGTAGGGGCTATGTTACTTCTGTGGGTTCTAGGGCTTTGTTTCAGGCCACGCCTGGGTCTTCTTGGCCTTTTTATGCTTTCTTGGGCCTTTGGCCTTGTTCGCCTCTTGCCCCTCTTTGGGCGCTTCCCCTCCCCCCCTGTACCCCTTTCTTATTTTCTGCTTTCATATATGAAAATCGCTTGCTTGGTAGCCGGGATAGTGTTTTCATCTTCTTCCGCAATGAAGAGATGAACCCCCTCTCCCGCCCACCCCTTGCATGTATCAACTTTAGTTAAAAAAAATAGAGAAAAAAAACAAAAGAAAGAGACATCATACATATCAGAGTAAGAAAGAAACGAAAAAAAGGGGGGGGAGGAGTATTGACTCCGTTCCCTCCCCGGCACAGCACCACTTCTCCCTCTCCCTCTCTTTTCTCCCTTTGCACTGGAGTGATTGCAGGCTGCTCTTCAGGGCATCGCCTTCCTTTTATAGGGGCAGCACGAGGGTTTTAGTCAGGCACGGATGAGGAATCTTACATGATTGGAGATCATTCGCCCATGTGTCCTCCTACGGGTTGCATGGTTTTCACGCTTCGAGCGTGAAGGCCTGCACTTGACACTGCCGGATAAGGCGCTGCCGTGTCGGAAACAGAGTATCAGAAATAGCATACCATTGATCTTCATTTTGAGCTCTCTGGGAATCTCTTGGAGGAGGTTGGAGTTGGGAGATGGCGGCTGAAGAACCCTTCAAACCATCTGGGATCTCTCTCTCTCTCTTCTTGAAATTTTGATTGCTTTTCGTCAAGGGTTTTAGAGGCCAGTAATGCCCTGTTTAAGAAAAAAATGGGGGGGGGGGGGCACGGACGCGCGTCGGATCACTGGCCCACGCCCTTCTTCTCACGCCGATTTAGGGGGTGTTGTTGGCCTCCAGATGAATGGCTTCATGGGGTCCGCCCGTTCACTTGGCCGCCAAATTAAGGCTTCATGGGGGCACACCGGTTCACTTGGCCCCCGGTTCACCCTTGGAGAGCTGCCGGTTCAAGCATCGCATGAGGCCGCCGATTCAAGGCCCCTTCATGCAATCTATTCGGCCTTTAACAGCCATGTGGGCTCCAAGTGGGCCCAAGAGAGTGTTTTATGCTGGTTAAATGTCTTCTTCCTTTTTCAAGTGCCAACAAATGCCCCCCACCCGTGGGTGTCACAAATGAGGGACGAGTGCGCGGGGCACACGGGTGTAGACTATCGAAGCAAGGAAGAGAGGTTTGGTATATATAATTAAATACAAGGCCTACAATAATGAAATGGGGTGGACCCCGGTGGGACTAAGGGTTATGTCGAAGCAGGTCAGGCGGCTCATCATCGACATTGGGTGTCTGTCGACGCCAAGATATCGTTTAATCCGATCTTAGATTGAAGATCTAAGCCGTTGGGTTATAGCGGTTGGTCCCGACAAAAAGTCAAGCACCAACCTTGATGAAATCATTGGCATGGGATATATGCCAATGTAATGGCATCATTTAATCCGGCCTCAGACGGAAGGTCTAAGCCATTGGGTTATAGTGGCTAGTCCCGACAAGAAGTCAAGCACCAACCCTGATGAAATCATTGGCATTGGGTATATGCCATCGCAAGGATATTGTTGAATCCGGTCTTAGACGGAAGGTCTAAGCCGTTGGGTTATAGCGGCTGGTCCTGGAAAAAGGTCAAGCACCAACCCTGATGAGATCATTAGCATTGGGTATATGGCAACGCAGGGATATTGTTTAATCCAGTTATAGACGGAAGGTCTAAGCCGTTGGGTTATAGCGACTGGTCCCGATAAAAAGTCAACCACCAACCTTGATGAAATCATTGGCATAGGATATATGCTAACGCAATGATATTGTTTAAGCCTGTCATAGACGGAAGGTCTAAGCCATTGGGTTATAGCGGCTGGTCCCAACAAGTAGTCAAGTACCAACCCTGGTGAAATCATTGGCATAGGATATATACCAACACAAGGATATTGTTTAACCCGGTCATAGATGGAAGGTCTAAGCCGTTGGGTTATAACGGCTAGTCCCGACAAGAAGTCAAGCACCAACCCTGTAAAATCATTGGCATAGGGTATATGCCAGCACGGGGATATTATTTAGTCCGATCTTAGATAGAAAGTCTAAGCTATTGGGTTATAGCGGCTGGTCCCGACAAAAAGTTAAGCACCAACCCAGATGAAATCATTGGCATTGGGTATATGCCAACGCAAGGATATTGTTTAATCCGATCTTAGACGGAAGGTCTAAGCCATTGGGTAATAGCGGCTGGTCCCGACAAGAAGTCAAGCACCAACCCTGATGAAATCATTGGCGTTGAGTATATGCCAACGCAAGGATATTATTTAATCCACTTAGACGGAAGGTCTAAGCCGTTGGGTTATAGTGGCTGGTCCCGACAGAAAGTCAAGCACCAACCTTGACGAAATCATTGGCATATGATATATGCCAACGCAAGGATATTGTGTAATTCGGTCTTAGATGGAAGGTCTAAGACATTGGGTTATAGCGGATGATCTGGACAAAAGTCAAGCACCAACCTTCATGAAATCATTGGCATATGGTATATACCAACGCAAGGATCTCGTTTAATCCGGTCTTAGACGGAAAGTCTAAGCCGTTGAGTTATAGTGGCTGCTTCCGAAAAGAAGTCAAGCACCAACCTTGATGAAATCATTAGAATTGGTTATATGCCAATGGAAGGATATTGTTTAATATGGTCTTAGACGGAAGGTCTAAGCCGTTGCGTTATAGCGGTTGGTCTCGACAAGAAGTCAAGCACCAACCTTGATGAAATCATTGGCATCGGGTATATACCAATGCAAGGATATCGTTTAATCCAGTCTTGGATGAAAGATTTAAGCTGTTGGGTTATAGCGGTTGGTCCAGACAAGAAGTCAAGCACCAACCTTCGTGAAATAATTGGCATAGGGTATATATCAACGTAAGGATATCATTTAATCCGGTCTTAGACAGAAGATCTAAGCCGTTGGGATATAGCGGCTAGTCCTGACAAGAAGTCAAGCACCAACCTTGATGAAATCATTGGCATAGGATATGTGCCAATGCAACGATATCATTTAATCCGGTCTTAGACAGAAGGTCTAAGCCATTGGGTTATAGCGGCTGGTCCTGACAAGAAGTCAAGCACCAACCTTTATGAAATCATTGGCATAGGATATATGCCAATGCAAGGATATCGTTTAATCTAGTCTTAGATGGAAGGTCTAAGCCGTTGGGTTACATAGATTCTCGTGGTGAAAATCATGGTGGGACTGATGATGATAACGTCAGCATTGGGTTTATGCTGAAGCAAGAATTCGAGTTTTATCTGGCCATAGATGGAGGATCTAAGTGATTCGGTGGTCTCGATTGATCCGACGTAAAGTCAGCTATCAATCGCTATGGTATCGTTAACATTGGGTGTATGCCAGCGCAAAGAATCAGGTATCAGTGACTTAGACGTAAGGTCAAAGTCATAACCCCTCGGCTAAGCCTAGAAGAGGCCATGGGTGCCGAGTAATGTGGTATCATTGGTGTTGGGATGGTATCGACAAAAGGAAATCGGGTATCGCTGACTTAGATGTAATGTCAAAGTCATAACCCCTCGGCTAAGACCAGAAGAGGCCATGGGCGCCGAGGAAAGTGGCATCATCTACATTGGTACAATGCCGAGCAAGGAATCACCTATTTCGGTGAGGCCAAAAATCGATGTGAGATAGCAACTCATCAAAGGAGTTCTGAAGTAGAGGTTTGTTCATTGTGGGATGTAGGTTTTAGCTGATCGTCGAACTGAGGTAGTGGCGCATGGTATATCTTTAGGTGCTTCCCATTGAGGGGTGGAAATTGAACTTCCTCTGGATGGTTGACGACGACGTAAGCTCTGCCTTCGTAGACTTTCTGGACCACATAGGGTCCTACCCAATTTTCATTTAATTTTCCTTGTGGATTGGCTGCCATCACTTCTTTTCTTTTCTTTTGACCATGCCAAGGTCTCCTTTCTTAAATTCTCGTTCTTTGACAAGCTGGTCGAAGGCACGCACCATACGGGCTTGGTAGACCTGTATGTTTTGCTGAGCTTTGAGCCATTGCCCTTCTAAATCGGAGAGCGCCTCTAGTGTTCTTTCTATACTTGCCTGGCTGTCTTTGACCAGTTCATGCTGGATCATGAGCCGCAATGATGGTATCTCCAACTCTATCGGGATGACTACTTCTAAGCCGTACAATGCGAGAACGGTGAGCAACCCATCGGGATCTTGTACACAGTGCAGTACGCCCACAACGCCTCGTACATCTTATCTTCCCAGTCCTTCTTACTAGAGCTGACTATCTTAGCAACAAGTGTGCATGGATTTTTGTTGAAAGCTTCAGCCAACCCGTTCGCTTGTGGGTTGTATGGAGTGGATGCCCTCCAGTTAATCTTGAATTTATCGGCCAGCTTGTAGACCTTCTAGTTCTAAAAATGGCTTCCATTGTCGGAGATGATTCGATCGGCCACGCTGAATCAAAATATAATGTTTCGACGGACAAATCTGACCATGATTTCGCCCGTCACTTCTTTTAGAGCTATAGCCTCCACCCAACAGGAGAAGTAATTTGGTGCTACTAGAATGTATCTACATCCTGATGAGGACGCGGGTAGCGGGCCAACAACATCGATGCCCCATCGAGTAAACATGGTAGCTAGGCGCTGTCGGATGTAGTTGTATTGGGGGTCTTCTTAGAACCGTACTATGCTCTTGGCATTTATGACATTACTTGACATACTTGCAGTAGTCATCGACCATAGTTGGCCAGTAATATCCCAATTTCTTGATTTTAATCATCATCTTCAGCCTAGCTTGATGGGCACCAGCTGATCTGGCATGAACTTCTTTCATTACCGTCCAAGCCTCCTCCATTGATAGACATCAGATGAGTACTTTTCTTTTGGCATCTACCATAATCTGGAACAAGGTTCCCTTCCTGAATTCATAAGAATCTTTTGTTCTGATCAATCTGATCTTCTCCTCCCTTCGCTTGGGCAGTTGCTGGTATTTAAACCATTGTATCAGAGGTTCCCTCCAGTCGAGTGAGCCGACAATTTCTGCTATTGTAGCTTCACATTCTTCTTCACCTGGCTCCTCTATCATGGTGGGAACCGGTCGTCTGTTTATCACAGTTATATTGAGAGATCCTTCTGGCGGGACTGCCAATGAGCTTGATAGCTTCGCTAGTGCATCTGCTTGAGCATTTTGATTCCGGTCGACATGGCCTATTTCAATGAAGTAGAATCTCTGCATGAGCTTCTTCTCTTTGGCACAATAAGGAAGTAATTTAGGCTTTCGAACATCAAATTGTCTTTGTATCTACTTGACAATCAACATTGAATCATCGAATACTTGCAGCATCTGGAATTCCATATGAAGAGCAATCTGAAGGCCAATAATCAGGGCTTCATATTCTGCCTAGTTATTTGTGCAAGGCTTGTTGATTGCGCATGATGTATGCATCACTTCTCCTTCTAGGGACTTGTGGACAATGCCTGCTTCGGCCCTTATCCTTGTCTGCCCTGTTTGGGATGTTTCTCTTCTAGATGCCACATCAAAGTAAAGCTGCCATACAGCTTGACGGACTTGATCCACTTTAAGTGTTTCATCATCTGAAATCTATGTGCTCAATGAAGAATCTTCAGGTGCCAGGTGCGCTGCAAAGAAATCTGCTATGGCCTGGCACTTGATGGCCCTTTGCGGCACATACGTGATATTAAATTCCATCAAGATGACAGCCAATTTATCCAGGCGTCCTTTAAAAGCGGGTTGGGATAGTATATATTTGATTGGATCAGCCCTTGATATTAGCTGCACTTCATGGGATAGCATGTAATGCCTCATCTTATTGACCACAAAGATCAATGCAAGACAAATCTTCTCGATCGGGGTGTAATTTCCTTCTACCCCTAACTAATTTTCGACTGGGCTAGTAAAGCGCCTGCTCTTTCCCTTCGACGTTATTCTGGGCCAGCATTGCTCCTAGTGAGTATTCTGTGGCGGTTATCTACAGAATCAATGGCCGCCCTTTGACAGGTGCCCCCAGCACTGGTGGGGTCTTCAGATATTCCTTCAGCTGGTCGAACGCCTTTTGGCACTCTTGGCTCCAGTGGAATGGCGTATCTTTCACCATTAGCTTGTGAAATGGCTGGCATCGTCCGGACAGATTGGAAATAAATATGCAGATGTAAGCTATTCGGCCTTGTAATGACTGCAATTCTGTCAAATTCTTCGGAGGGGGCAGCTCATGGATAGCATTTATTTTGGAGGGGTCTATTTCAATTCTCCGATATCTGACGACGAAGCCGAGGAACTTCCCACTTGAAATGCCAAATGTGCATTTCATCGGGTTCATCTTTAGCTCGAATTGCGGCAGCCTTTCGAATATGATCCTGAGATCATTTAGGTGGTCTTATCTTCTCTTGGTCTTGATGACCAAGTCATCAATGTAGCATTCAACTTTGTCATAGAGCAGGTCGTTGAATATTTTTGTCATCGCCCTTTGGTAAGTGGTGCCAGTATTTTTGATGCCGAAGGGCATTCTCTTGTAGTGAAATATCCCCTTGGGCGACCGGAAAGCCGTGTGAACTCTTTCATGCTCGGTGATCCATATCTGGCTGTATCCGGACGAACCGTCCATAAATGATAGTGCCTCGTGGCCAATTGTAGCAACGATCTTGACTTTAGTGATCGGCACTGAGAAATCATCTTTCAGGCATGCTTTGTTCAAGTCCCGAAAGTCCACACATATCTGGATCTAGCCGTTCTTCTTCTTGACAAGCACAATGTTGGCAAACCATGTGATATATTGATTTTCTACTACAACGTCGACATCTATGAGCTTTTCGACTTGTTTGCACACGTGGTTTATCAGCTCCGGCCTCATTCGCCAAGGTGGCTACTTCACCGGCTCAGCTTTTGGGTTGATTGCCAGTATGTGTTGAGCAACTTCAGGGCTGAGTCCTGGCATCACTTTGCAGTCCCAAGCAAAGCAGTCCCGAAACTCTTGAAGCAATTGTATGTATCGCTTTCTCTCTTCCAGGAAGAGGAGGGTGCTGAGGAAGGTTGGTCTAGGCCCCTCTTCCGTGCCAAGGTTCACCTCGACCAGCTCATCAACGGTGACTTGGCCGACATCTTCTATGTCCGGGGAGTCGGCAGCATATCGATGAAGCATTCATCATCTTGCTCAGTTTCGAGGACATCATAGGTGCTTTCTCGGCCCATCTTGCCTAACGATGGGACATCATCAGCTTCTTTCTCAGTTTTTTGAGTTTGTTGGGGAATCACCAGTGGAGTTGGCAATACAACTTCCGGGCGGCTTGGATGTTGGCCCGTCCATGAATCACCATTGAGGGTTGCAAGGAGCTCCCTAACTTCTTGTACTTGCGGGGCTTCATCAGAGGTCGTGGCGGCCTCTGCGACAACAGATTCTCGGCCCTTGTAGGGAACATCAGCTTCTTGCCTTTCTTGCATTATTGTTCGGGGCTTCGAGATATGATGGGGACATCAGACCCCTTGAATGCCTCGGGAGGACTTATTGAGGTTTTGTTGGGCATCTACCTTTTCCCCTTATTATTAGCATTAAATGAGTTCATTTAGAGTCTAATTGTGCTTTGTAATCCCTTTTGGGCTGGTCTTATAAAGCCCAAAGAGCTAGTTGGGTCAAGTTTAATTAAGTGGTCATAGGTTGGTTATAGTCACCTCTAGGATAAGGACAGAATTGTCTTATTTAGTAGGGATATTTAGAGTCTTTTGTACCCTTGGCTCTCCATATAAATAGAGCCCAAGGACCACTTCTAAAGGAGGTTGAAGAATTGATAATTTTGAAGAAAATTGAGTGCTTGTTGCATTTTCTCTCTCACTCTCTCCCTCGTACGCACCACCTCTCTCTCGCTCTCTATCCCAAGCCAAGTCCGCCCCCACCTCCTTTCTCTCTTCAAACCCTGGTCGAAACACCCTCTCTCTCTCCTCTATCCTCTTTGCCACATAAGCCACCTTCCCCCAATCCCTCCTAGATTCCCTCCCCATCTCTCTCCCCCCTACTAAATCTAGCGCAACCCTCCCACCATTCTCTCCTCCTCCTTTCCTAATCACCAAAGGAAAATTAATCCTTCCCTATTTTTTCTCCTCCCTCCTCTAGGAAAATTCAAATCCCTTCCCTAAATCCCTGCGACCTCAGCCTAATTCTGGGAGAATCTCCTAAAACATCTCCCCACCCAACTAGCAGCCGCGCCGCTTCATCTCTCCCAGCCCCTATCGTACCAACCCCAAACCCTAACCCTAGCTGCACCTCCCCTGCAACCTCCATGCCCTACAGCCACCATCATCCTCTTTCCCACTGCTTCCCACGCACGCCCATCCTCTAGGCTCATCGGCGGCAATACCATGAGCCCACGTCGTCATCCCCGTCCTCAGCTTTGATGTTTTCCCTAGTCTACTGCCTGCAGATTCAAGGACAACACCAGACGTCTAGTTGCAGAAGCACCCCTGACATCCACAGTGCGAATCCAAGCAAGCCCTCTTCTATGGGTTTCTTCTACTTCAAGTCTACTTTGTTCCAGAAGTGGTCTCGCGGCGTTTCGGCATCGGCAAAGATCGTGGCACCTGTTCTCGCGAGACTACGCAAAGCCTACGCGTCCCTGTTCACCCAGGTCATGAACCCAGATTGTGGATCATGTCACACCCTCCCTGCGGCCCTTCCGGTCGTGGCCTTTCTCCGAGGCATTCCTTTCAACATCTCGGAGCATCTCTAGGTGGTTTGAACGCATTCAAAGCTCCGAGCCGGTCGCACTGCCCCGTACATCTTGACTGCGTCTGCCTGTACGCCCAAAATCTAGAGCCTCGCCACAGAGTCGACCAGGCCCCGCTCAGTGATCGGATGGATATCATATTTTGATGGTATGTAGAGAGTCCAGTCCTACTTCCATCCCCACTGGTGTCGCTTCATTCTGAGCCCCATAGCGAGTGTACTAGTCTTTTCACTCCGATAGTGCCAACGTGTCTACCGGGACAGAATCGCATAGGTCATCTACATTGACCAGCCCAACCTTCCTGCGACCCCAGAATGATGCCAAATTTCTGGTAGTGTTCCTGCACTTCACAGGCTTCGTCTGAGCACCAACGACACCCTTTTCGGACTTCTGTGCGCAGCGTAGTTGGAGAAACAAACGGCTACAGTCCAGCAGAACAGCGCGCAAGGTGCATAATTGGTTATCCCTTCCCTGTAATCCCCCCTCCTGGGTGAGGGCAGTGCATGTATTTGCCCCTCCCCGAGTTCACCCTCCCTGCGAGGAGGAGTTTTACGTTGGTTGTACATACAGGGACCGTGAGCTACGTCACCGAAGTGTGACTGCCGGGTGCACACGCTTCCTGGCCCGCCGTCGTCTCCGATCGGCGCCGGCCTCTTCAGGCTTGGCAAGGTACTTGGCTGACCACCTGCTCTCCTATGGTTTGCCCCTTCGTATTTTCTTTGTGCTCGCGTCTACAGTGAGAGAGAGCCTGCTCCCGACCCCTGTTACACGTGAGTTTGCTGCCGTGTGAGAGAGCGAACCCCATTGTGCCCTTGGGCGCGTGGTCTGCCCCGGCTGAATATGGGTTATCCCACCCCTTCAGGTCGGCCTTCCACCGAACCACCTCAAGGGTTCTGACCAAGCAGACTGCTTGTGGGCCTGAGCCCATCTTCCCCATCGCCGGGTTACACCCGACATTCGAGTGTGCCGCGTGTCCGTCCGCCATATCCGGGATGGCCTATTTGGCCTTGCTTGGTGTCCACTAGGTCATAGTTCCGACCGGGTCCCATCCCGCGTCAAATTTGGTATCAGAGCAAGTTCTCGGCTTGCTCTGGCATGCCGAGTCCTAGGCCAACTCACATTCCCTTGCATAGCCCCTCGCATCAGTAGCATGTGGTCTAGTGTCTTAAACCGCATAATCTGTCTAGTGTAGACCAGCCAGTCGGTTTCCCCCATCCCACTGACCCCATTTACATTCATAGTGTTGCCTTGTACCAGGTGATTGGTCGTCCAATTGGCCACGACCCCCAGGGTAGATTGTCCCACCACAACCAATCCATGGCCACTCAAATTGGCAGCCCGTATCGTCAGTCCGGACCCGTGCACGTCCCTAGTCTGCATTTCGGTGTGTCCATCCACCCCACCTCCCAACAAGTCGGCCCATTACCCAACCCCAACGACCGATCTGGTGATAGAATATCCACTCCCTATAGTGCCTATTAGGGTACCCAGGATTTCTTTGGCTCTCGTAATCCCACGATTTACCTTGAGTTGGAAGCCGAGATGAACTTCTACTTAGATAGGGATGAGTGGTCAAATTTCCAAAAGGTGAGGTTTGGCATGAGAAGGTTGAGAGATCGGGCCCGAGCCTACTGGCTTGATGATAAGCGATGTCTAGCGGCCCGATTCCAAGAATCCGTTGCTTGGTCAATGATGAAGGAGAAGCTTCACGAGAAGTACCTCCCACCCGCTTATTGGCCAGTGGCTAGTCCACCCACTCCACCGCCCACTACACAAGGCCCCACTGAGTATGCACTCCCTGAACCATCATTGGAGCCTCAAGCACCTATGTAGGAACCCCCAACAGCTCTGTCCATCCTTGAGTCACTACCTCCTCCAATTCCACCTCCGATTGGGGATGAGACTGTGCACGAACCCATAGAGACTATGATCTACATCCCCGATCCCTCATTGATTGAGGCATACCAAACCCAAGAGGAGGCCTTAAGTTGGACTCACCCCTTAGAGGAAGCCCCCACCCAACTTGAGGCTAAAATCCAACACAACCTCCATCTTGAGCTGTTCACGGCCCATGGAGGCGAGATTGTCATAGGTGAAGCCCTCGCTAGGTGGCTTAAGAGAAGTCTAATCTTAGAATTTTCCGACCTCGGCCCCTTCCCAAATGAGCAAGCCCGTCAAAAGGTACCTTTCCACTCTTTTCACACAACATTCCAATCATTTGTTTTGTGGAGGCCATGGAAGATCTTATTCGAAGTTTAAAGTGGCAAACAGAGTTGACCGACTTGCTATGAAAATAGGTCCACCTAAGGGTGTTAGCTTCGCCCATCCCTCTTATGGCTCCATTACCACTGTCTACACTATAGGCCATGGTACCAGTGAAGTTCTCGTGCTTTTGCCCATACCCGAAGTGATGTGACACACCCTAAGGGAAAATGCAACGACTAGACCGAATTCCCTTGGACCTAAAGATGCAAGCACAACCACAAGGCTAGAAGCCTACGCAAGCGGACACTCGTACGGCGCAGACGCTCAACCCGTGGGTGACTAGGGGATGCCGAGTCGAGGATGTGGGGGGGTCCCTTGCTGGTAGAGGACTGGTAGCGCTTTAGTTAGTCTCCACTCGAATATGGTCGCTCACCTCAATAGGCCGAAAGGTGCCAAAGGGCATGGATCCACTCACTCACACCCACGACGGTCGCTCGGAGGTGGTGGAGCCTTGGGACCGGGTGCTCTCTCCCTTATCCGGCGGCACAAATGAAGAATATTGAATAAATAAGCACGATTAGGAGCAAGGGCAGCGAGCTCATCTGGCCGGTTTGAAGAAACCGGCCCCGATTCGGAGACGTGGGCGAGCGGGGAAGTGTGGGTTCCCCGCACACTGCGTCGATGAAGCTTCACCCTGCTAAAGAATTACATGCACTACTCCCCCCACAAGGGGGGAACTCAGGGTAGGGGATAATTGGTTACACTCAAACACTTCCTCCACATAGGGAGGGGCTGTAAGCCGGCCAGGCGGGGAGGAGAAATTAGGTGCCAAAGCTGCTCGACCAGGTGGCCGAATTCTACCGGTTCTGTTCAGCTGTAGGCTTGAGGGGGCTTGGGTGCCATCGTACTCTCAGTTGGTAAGTCTGATCAATGCGGGACCACCTCTGGCTGAAAGAGTATCCTTCCTGGTGTGTCACGGTCAAAGATCTCCATCTGATTCAACACGGTCGCTCGGTGGCAGCCTCTGGATGCGGACTGGGTCGCGCTGGGTGCTTGGGTAGAGAATCTATCTTGACTTGCAGATGATGTACCAGCAGGACCTGAGGTCGGATTGTAGCGGGGCTGGGGTAGTCGCGAAGAGGGATGGCCCTGGGAGCTCCCAGAACTAGTTTGACCCAATTTTGAGGTGGGAGGCGCCGGCAGCACCAGATCTTGTGAAGTCGCGCAATTGCAGGAGCCAACCAGATAGAGAGGAGGTGCAGAGGGTGGTCCGCCCAGCAAGAAGCTCAGAACAAGGTGAGACCAGGGCCGTTTGGAAGGCTACTGTCCTGTTAATTTCTTCCCAAAAGGGCTGGAGCAGAAACTAACTGCAGTGGCCGTGAGGTTTTCTGAGGCTGGCTGCTCATCCCGGACGCCGGCAGGTCGGAATGCAAACCAAGATCAACTTGACGGGGGCATTACTGTCACACCAGAGCTCCAAATGGGGAAAGACCAGTCCTGGTTGAAAGCTACGGGGTCTATCACACCAGAACCAAAGGGCACGACCAGGTGTTGTGGGGGATGGCCAGGACTACTTCTGAAAGTCGTGCTGGTCGCTATGCTGGCCTGATCTGCGCAGTCGGAGAAAAATAGACCTCTCGGGCAGCACAGAGCTTGGTTGTCGATGAAACCACCTCGCCTGGAAATCTCTCTGGATGACCTTTCCACCGGTGTATAGGACACCACCTGGAACCTCTCGGAGTGGCTGGGGAAGCCGCTGCACTCCAGGGGTTGGATCTGTTGCTACTGCAGATTGGGTAACAAGAGAGATAGGGAGGAAGAATGGAAGGGTTAAGGGGAAGAAATGGTAAGAGATGGAGCTGTGGCCTTCCCGGGTGTGAGGGGGATGGGGGAGGAGGGTTTTGGCCAGGAGAATGGGGGTGGAAGAGGTTGGGGGGGGGGGCGGAGCTAACAGGGGGGAAGGGTTGGGTCGCAGGTCTGCCAAGGGTTAGGGAGAGAGAGGAGAGGGGTGGCCTTGGGGTAAGGTGGCTGGATTCTCTCTTGGTTGGTGGGCTAGGGAGTTGATGGGGGACCTTGGGAAGGGGAAGAGGTGCTTGGGAAAGTGAAGGGGTGCTTGGGGAAGTGGGATTCTCTCTTGGGAGAGGGGAGGGTTGCTTGGGAGAGTGAAAGGGTGCCTAGGGGGTGGTGGAGTTAATGAGGGTGAGTAATGGGTTTATAGGGAAGTGAGGGGTCTCTTGATGATGTGGAAGGCTTTGGATGAGGTGGAGGGTGATGTGGAGGGGAGAGGAGAGAGAAGGAGACGTAGCTTTTAGAGAGAGAAAGTGGCGCAAGAGAGAGAGAGGGATATGGGAGCTTCTCACTCCAAGGGCTTCTCACCCTATGGGTTGGCTTCTCACCAAAGGAACACACAAGATTGAAATCAGGAAATTTTTCAAATATTCATTAACCAACTCATGGGGGGTTGGGTCCTATTTATAGGAGCTCAACCTTTTACAGGACCAAAATGCGCATGGCATTACACTAAATGACCCCTGATGTCCTAGAAAGCAAACCATGGGACAAATGACTCATACATAGGGAAATAACTCATGGACCTAAAGACATGACTCAAATAAATGGAAAATTAAACAATTATGACTCAAAGGAAATATAAAAAATTGCATGCCATGATTAATAAAAATGTGACGAATGGGATGGTGTGATGCCGGCGAGCACTCGGGGCCTCGAGAAAATATGAAGGGGTGAGGGATGCCCCCATCACGAAGAATCTGATCCTATCCAATTTCTGACTGCTAATATTCCAAGTGTGGATCCCATCCAGTTAAAAGAGGCTACCGTTCAATCTACCCTTATGGCTGATAATGACCAACCTCACATTGGGAAATTCTTGACATGGACAACAATATTCCTGGAACTATAAGAGGTCCCCCATAGCCCCGCATTCTTTGATCCATTTGACCCATCATATTGGGGCCCAAAGATTCAACCGACCCTCACCCAATTCTTCAACATTACTCAACACCTATTACCTCCTGGAGATTGCTTCACATGTTCAAATCCGACCCCATACCATTATTTCTTTACCAGCATGTGTTTGACCCATAAAAGTCATAATTCATGGAAGGCAATGCATACGCCAGATTGTCTAGCATCATATAGTGAAGGTCATAGTTTTGGTTACCTAGGTCCACTCATGCTTATTCCACTTGATATGAGTCACACGCATGATAGGTCTACTTTTGGTTGTCTTGGGGCACCCTTGCAATGTAGATGGCCTATGCAAATCAATCAGCATCATAGCCTGTCTAGGACTCACCACATCATCATGCATTATGGCAGCAAGCGAGTCCGTCTGAGCTATGGGTCATATTATGAGTTGGCGGATAGTCACAGGCATTCCCAAGAGCCCCGGAGTTGTGAACTTGCGATGGTGGGGATGGAGAGGTTCCCAATGGGGCCTCACAAGCTAAGGGCCTGCGGCATCAGGCTACTTCAGAACATGAGGAGGGTAGGCTCTACTAGGTTAGGCCAACTTGAAGAGAATAGAGTGAGCCCGTTGTTCACTTGGGCAGACCAAACGCAATACGAGGGCCTGGCAGCAAAACCTAGTGAGTCTTTTGGGCCTCTACCTCCCTTCATGAGTGACCCACACCCCGTGAGAACACCAGCCATATGGAGTGCTCAGCACAGGCCAATAGAGGGGATATGGAGTGGGCAAGTCACCACCGATTGGAGCACATCGGTCTACTACTACCTCACCAGGTGGAAACATCGGCCGCGTGCGGATGATTTAAAGTACTGCTTGGAGTGTGTGTGGCACCTGGCTCGAGATGTGTGTGCCTTGACTAGACAGAGTCGAGTTCTTCACACCCCAGGGGAATTGATGGGGACATCAGACCCCTTGAAGGCCCCGAGAGGACTTATTGAGGTTTTTTTGGTCATCTACCATTTTCCCTTGTTATTAGCATTAAATGAGTTCACTTAGAGTCTAATTGTGCTTTGTAATCCCTATTGGGCTGGTCTTAAAAGCCCAAAGGGCTAGTTGGGTCAAGTTTAATTAAGTGGTCATAGGTTGCTTATAGTCACCTCCAGGATAAGGAGGGAATTATCTTATTTAGTAGGGATATTTAGAGTCTTTTGTACCCTTGGCTCTCCCTATAAATAGAGCCCAAGGACCACTCGTAAAGGAGGTTAAAGAATTGATAATTTTGAAGAAAATTGAGTGCTTATTGCATTTTCTCTCTCCCTCTCTTCCTTGTGCGCACCTCCTCTCTCTCTCTCTCTATCCCAAGCCAAGTCCGCCCCCACCTCCTCTCTCTCTCTCCAAACCCTGGTCGAAACCCCCTTTCTCTATCCTCTATCTCCCTTGCCACATTAGCCCCCTTCCCCAAATCCCTCCAAGATTCTCTCCCCCTCCTACTCCAGCAAGCGTAGCCCTCCCACCATTCTCTCCTCCTCCTTTCCTAATCACCAAAGGAAAATTAATCCTTCCCTATTTTCTCTGCTCCCTCCTCTAGGAAAATTCAAATCCCATCCCTAAATCCCTGCTACCTCAGCCTAATTATGGGAGAATCTCTTAAAACATCTCCCCACCCAACTAGCAGTCGCACCACTCCATCTCTCCTAGCCCCCATCGCACCAACCCTAAACCTAGCTGCACCTCCACTGCAACCTCTACGCCCTCCAGCCACCATCAGCCCCTTCCCCACTGCCTCTCACGCACCCCCATCCTCCAGGCTTGTCCACGGCGACACCGTGAGCCCACGTCATCGTCCTCATCCTCGGCTTGGAAGTTTTCCCTAGTCTGCTACCTGTAGATTCAAGGACAACACCAGATGTCTAGTTGTAGAAGCACCCCCAACATCCACAATGCGAATCAGAGCGAGCCCTCTTATATGGGTTTCTTCTACTTCAAGTCTACTTCACTCTAGAAGTGGTCTTGCGGCGTTTGACATCAGCATAGATCGTGGCACCTGTTCTCACGAGACTACGCAAAGCCTGCGTGTCCCTATTCACCCAGCTAGAAAACCCATATTGTAGATCGTGTCACGCCCTCCTTGCGGCTCTTTTGCTTGTGGCCTTTTTATGAGGCATTCCTTTTGACAACCCATAGCATCTCCAGGTGGTTTGATTGCGTTCGGAGCTCCGAGCCAGTCGCACCGCCCCAAACATCTCGACTACATCTGCCTGCACGCCCAGAATCTGGAGCCTCGCCACATAGTCGACCACACTCCGCTCAGTGATCGGATGGTTCTCATATTTTTATGGTATGTAGAGGCTCTAGTCTTGCTTCCATCCCCACTGATCTTGCTTCATTCTGAGCCCCGTAGCTACCGTACCAGTCTTTGCACTCTGACGGCGGCAACCTATCTAGCGGGACAGAATGCGCAGGTCATCTTCCTCGACCAGACCCTCCTTCTTGCTACCCTAAAATGATGCCAAATTTCTTGTAGCGTTCATGCACTTCACAGGCTTCGTCTAAGCACCGACGGCACCATTTTCGGACATCTGTGCGTAGCATAGTAGGAGAAATAAATGGCTTCAGTCCAGCAGAATAATACGCAGGGCGCAGAATTGGTTGTCCCTTCCCCGTGATCCCCCCTCCTGCGTGAGGGTAGTGCATGTATTTGTCACTCCCCGAGTTCGCCCTCCCTGCGAGGAGGAGTTTTACGTTGGTTGTACACACAGGGATCGCGAGCTACATCGCCGCAGCGTGACTGCCGGGTGCACACGCTTCCTAGCCGGCCTTCATCTCCGATCGGGGTCAGCCTCTTCAGGCTTGGCAAGGTATGTGGCTGACCACCTGCTCTCGTATGGTTTGCCCCTTCGTATTTTCTTTGTGCTCGTGTCGACGGTGAGAGAGAGCCCACTCCCGACGCCCGTTACACGTGAGTTTGCTACCATGTGAGAGAGCGAACCCCATTGTGCCCTCGTGCGAGAGGTCTACCCCGTCTTAATTTGGGCGATCCCACCCCTTCATGTCGGCCTTCCACCAACCCACCTCAAGGGTTCTGACCATGTAGACTGCTTGTGGGCCTGAGACCATCTTTCCCATCACCGGGTTACACCCGACATTCGAGTGTGCCGCGTGTCCGTCCGCCATATCCGGCCCGGCATGTTCGCGTTTGCTTGCTGTCCACTAGGTCCTAGTTCCGACCAAGTCCCGTCCCGCGTCAGGATATCTCCCGGCCTTGAGAGCTACAGGATTTTTTCATGATCATCTAGGTAGTCGTCATAGACTACCTTCGAAGGACCTTCACTCACTAGGGTGGTGATGGAGGTCATATCTGCTTCGTAGCATTCTTCATCAGTCAAACTGGCTGCCTCTATGGTTAGAGAGGTGGCGGTATATGCCCCTACTATGGGACAAGGGCAAGTATTATTCTTTTCTTTCATGGGTGAATTTGGCCGCCCGGTAAGCTCCTTTCGAATTTGAGGTTTGCCTTGCTCTGCCTCTGATGTCTCTTCGGGGTTGTGATAGTGGATGGAGACCTGTGGACGCTTAAAAAATTGCCATTTGAAGCCAAAGCAAAGTCAACTCAAGAGAAGAAAAAAAAGATCCCTAGGCAACAGACTGCATCGATGCAAAATGCCACTGCGTCAACGTAGGCTTGAAACGATGTTGCCTTGCCCTCTAGATGAAAGACGACGTAGACGGAGAATGCCACTGGCGTCAACGCAGCTGAAGAAAAAAGATGAACAAAATCCCCTGGCTCATTGCCTGCATCGACGCATTGAGACTCTAGCATCGACGCTACTGAAAATAGATGGAGAAAGGGCCTTCCTGGCTCGTTAACTGCGTCGATGCCCTGAAACTCTCGCATCGACGCCACTGAAGGGAGCAAGCAAGACAACAGCCTCTGGCAGCTGGCTACGTCGACGCAATCTACCAACTGCCTTGATGCACCCTCAGAACACGAAGAAGCCCGTACGAGCATGTGTCACGACCATGGCACGTGCTTCATGAAAAAGTCGATCGCAGCACCTTCTAGAGGGCCGTACGACCGTACAAGACACATGGGGCAACGTTCTCCAATCATTGGAGAACATTTCTGTGATCCCTTGCCTTGAAAAAGAAGAAAGGGGGCATTTTCTGCTATGAAAGGGGACCAAACACCAAAAAGAAAGCCCCCCCGGTGGCTCTGTTCTTCTCCCCTCGCTGGTGCTGTTCGAAAATCATAGAGCTCCTCTCTGCTGCTCTTGTGTACAAAGAGAAGATAGAAAGAGAGAAGAGAGAGAGGTGTTCTCTCAATGGGGAGGGAGAGGAGTCAATGCCATGCCCTCCCCCTTTCCTTTCTCTCCTCCCTTCTGCTATGTATTTCCTATTTCTTATATTCATTTTCCTGTTGTTGGCTCCCTGGACTATTTGGTCTGGGATGAAGTATGCATCTTTTTCGTTTATGCAAATGAATAAAAGGGATGGATGCTTTCAATGCTTGAATGTTATGTGTCTACTTTGGCGTATTCTGATCCCAAGCCTTCCCCCCACGATCGCGTGTGGCTTTTCTTTATCTACCTCATGTTCTATGGCTTGGAGGAGAGCGATGTATTACAAGAGGAGCTCAGGCCCAGCCTATCCAACGTCGATGGATTGGGTCTGGGTTCTGGCCCTCTCTCCCTGCTACATGAAAGCCCGCTCTGGGATCCCATTCCATTCTTCATTCTATGGAGTCTGGTTGCAGCTGTCCTAGTCATTATTTACGCCCTTCAGGGCAACATTAATCTCGCAGTCTCTTCCCGAAGGCCCCAGGCAGGTCCACATCGCCTAACTCGATTTCCAGTTCCCTTGTGTATTCAGTGCGCATGATGTCTACGTATTTGATTCACATATATCCTCTTCTTGCTGCTCAGCATACCAAGTGCGCGTGGAAATGACCATGTGCCTTGATGCGGGATGGACCACGGTCTCAACTCCAAGTTGGTATCCAATCCTTGGACTCTAAATAAGCTCGCGATCGTCCCTAAGCGAGGGAAGCATTGGACGTGCGCGGTTGAGAAACCGACAGTGAGCTAGGGTGGTCGGCTCTCTCTCGTGCCCGGATCGGGTCACGGGACGGGTCTCGCTCTCTCTCGCAGCGGTGATGAAAGTAAAGCAAGCTAATAGCCTATCACATGCAGTGGCATACAAACATATACGAGATAAGAAAAATACCTACGAGGAGGGTGACGAGTGTACCTCCACGCTCAGGGCGTGGGGAAGACTTCCCGACCAAGTACGGTAACTCCCGGTACATTGGTAAAAATTTAATTACAGCAGTGAATTATATTGCCCACTCTACGCAGGGAGGTAAAGGGCTACAAGTGGGCCCGGGAGGGCCGATCTTGGGATGACGGGCAGCAAGCCGGAAGGGTGTTCAGGCCGAAGAAGGGCTGCTGGTCCGACTCTGCACTATTCCAACTCAGCTCGACTTGGTTCTGCTCGCCAGACAGCAAGCAATGGCCTCCAAAGGGACGTCATCCTCCTGAGATCTTCTGAAGGCAGCGCTTGGCTGTGACGATGGTAGGACGTCCCCGGTCGACTCCCTGAAGTGGCGGTTCCTGAAATTGAGCTTTGATATTTTTGCAAGATTTATTTTGCTACTGCCTCTCCTGGTCTGTTCATGGAACAGATATGCGCGCCTCCACGACGGGAATTTCTGTTCTCAGATCCAGAGGCGGATCGAGGCGTGGTTGATACCGTTGAAAAGAGGACTCATAGATCTACAACATATATTTTTTTTCTATCCATCAAGCGAATGGATTGAAAATTAAAATGACTGTGCCACAAATGTTTTTGCTGACTCGGACTAACAGACACACAGGACAGATTGAGTTGACCCTAAAAATGAATTTTGACTAAAAGGAAAATGAAATATCTAGACTCCATAAACATTATTGTGGATGGGGGGATACGTGAGGAACACTTGAAAATTTTTTAGGATTTTCTGAAAATTTCTAAGGGGGTGGAAAAATTACGACAAGGGGACACTGTCCCGCAAATTTGTAAACTGGCAGATTACTGGGGGGAGAACAAAAATACTGGAAAAATACCAAACGAAGGCCAAATGGTAGGAAATTTAAACTGGAGATTATGGGAGATAGGAAGAACAAACCCTCAAAGTTTGGGCTCGATCAGACAACATGAAAAAACAATAAAAATACGGCTTTGAGGTTCTATCCTGATATGGACAGAACTCCGGCGATGGCGGTGGCAGCGCGATGGCGGCTCGATGGTGGCGGCGGCGGGGGCGCTGAGCTTCACACTCATGAAGGGGGTTGGAAGGGAGGCCTCACATTTCAGAAGATCTGTAAAAATCTATCTGCAAGGGGGAGATAGGAGAGAGAGAAGGGCGCACCCTTCTTGCTTCAAGTAATTTCTCACAATTTTTCTTCATTAATTCTAACCAAAATGGAAATACAAGGGATTTATAGAAAATGTAAAAAGACTAAATCTATCCCTAGATCGATTTTTTGGGGAGGGCAAATGGGGTATTGAACATTGTTCCCCCATGTGGTCAAATGGCCACATTAAATAAAATTACAACATGTAATATAATATATTAAAGGGAGCGCCCCCTTGACTTAAGGGCCTTAATTTTTGAATTTTTTTATTTTTTGTCCCCTTGAATGGTCAAGGCTTCTAGAATCCAACTTTGGATATTTGACCAACTCCACATGGGCCCTAGAGCCTAGGTGGACCAATAAGAGGAAGGGAGGGGGGCCCTACTGGACTTTTGCACATAAACCCACTAAAACCTAAAGACTCACATTTTGGCTTATACTTGCCATACAATTACGTACCCAATTACATAAGGGTATAAATACAAATACAAAAGGACATAAATGCAAACAAAATATGGGTGGTCTTGCTCTGATATCCCCATCAATTCTCCCTGGGTGGGAAGAACTCGACCTCGTCGAGTAAGGGGTGCAGCTGCTCAAGTAGCTTCTGCAGATCTGTCACCAAACCTAGAAGCACGGAGTACGCTCCACTCCAAGTAATCGACACCTGCTCATCCCGTATAGATTCGATATGCACTCGCTACTGGGGAATGAGGCTAGTGATGGACACTCTGGGTTGGGGTCACTCTCAAAGGAGGGAGGCGGCTCAAAGACTCACTAGGAATCATTGCTGGGTCCCTAGATATGACTAGATCCGATATGATGAGGTAGAGCCGTTCCCAAATGCCGGCAAGTATACAACATACACAATAGATCCGACGTGCCTCGCACTTGAAAGGGACTAATCATCGCGAGCATACAAAGACCGACTCGACTCGATGCATGCAGACTCACTATGCACTCGATAAGAAAGAAAAAGTATGGACTCACACAAGACCCTTGACAAACCTACTGTTAGTCTGACCCATATATATGTAATGGTGGACTAGGACATCCGAATGTCTGCCATACATGCATGTTATGTAACCGGAGGTTGGTGGTGTGGGGGACTCTTAGACGTCCAAGTATGACCCAGCCATGCATTGACTTCCTACGGGACTTGGGAGTGGGAGGGCTAGGAGATCCAAAACTACCTTCTTCATCACCCTTATATGTAGGTAAGGCACGCCACCCTTCCCAATCAATGGCCTCTTGGCTAGGTGGAGGTGGACTAGACTGTGGGGTAGGGGTGTGATAGTGAATTCCTCGGAAGAAGTGGAGTGAATATGATAGCTCGGGAGGTTGACTAGTGAAGGGGTCAAAAGGGTCAAAGAAGGTATGACCCCATGAGATGGACTCCCCCATGACATGGACCCATGCGTGGGGTTCTTGAAGGTGTAGGTGGTCACCTTCATTCATCGTGGTAGGTGGGACAGGGATCTCATGTAAGATGTAAGGTTCCTCCCTTGGGATGGCAATACCGTAAGAGGGGGTGAAATTCAGCTCATTGGGTACATGGAAGAACAATAGGACTTCGGTGGTGATAGGACCCAAGGTGTACACCGAGGTAACAGACCCCAAAGCTGGGAGCAAGAAGCTATGAGTATCGGGTTGGTCAGACCCTAAGGCCAATGTATATGTCAGCTCCCCCTGACATTCTAGACTCCTTAGTACATCCTTTACACTGTCTATGAAGCAAAAAGATTTGAACATGGTGTGAAAGGAGTTAATGGGGACTATTGGGAGGGCTGGGTCCATGGCGGGATAGCAAGACGGTCTAGGGACCAAGCATGTCCTGAGCCAACTGAGAAGTGGCTCGGCTATGTATAGCTTCTCCATTAGAGGTACGGGTAGCTCTGGCTGAGGTGGGTGAGGCCGTGGGGCAAGAGCGTCCTACCTCGTAGGTCCATGTGCTTGGCCGACCGGCTCAGCGCTCTGCTGATGGGTAGATGCGTGCCGTAGGGTAGCATCTACTCGCCGTAGGGCAGTATCAAACCATGACTCAAATTACTCGACCTCTTGAGCGACCTGATAGGAGTGCCCCAAAGTTTTCACGTGGCGGCAAAGTAATTCAAATTGGAAGTGAAGCCACAAACCTCTCCAGAACTGAGTTCCGGCCTCGATGCTCTCCTTCCCGACTCCACATCTTGATTGGTACACTTCGAAGTCCCTAATGTACTCAGACACAGACTGATTGCCTTGGTCGGGCTTGATGTACGGGTTGGCCATAGTGGCAAAGATGGGGTTGCATCCCCTAGGAATGGGCATGCAATGGCATTTTTTGGTTTTTGTTGTTATATGCAAAAGCTTATGCAAACTAAAACACCTAGACTCAACCAATAGACGGTACGTGGTGGACTCACGGGATCCGAAGATCCTCTCTCACAAGTGTACGACCCTCCCGATACACTTAACCTAACGTTCGGGCAACACCTTTTAATATACCAAATAATGATATGCAAATGCAACGACCGATTTAGACTTAGACTCCTAGACTTAAATGACTCTTTTTTTATGTTTTTAAACAAATACTACCCTAGACTCAACCTTCCGCTCTTATACCAATTTGATGCGGGATGGACCACGGTCTCGACTCTAAGTTGGTATGCAATCCTTAGACTCTAAATAGACTCACGGTCGTCCCTAAGCGAGGGAAGCGTTGGACGTGCGCGGTTGAGAAACCGACAGTGAGCTAGGGTGGTCGGCTCTCTCTCGTGCCCGGATCGGGTCACGGGACGAGTTTCGCTCTCTCTTGCAGTAGTGATGAAAGTAAAGCGAGCTAATAGCCTATCACATGCAGCGGCATACAAACATATACGAGATAAGCAAAATGCCTACGAGGAGGGTGGCGAGTGTACCTCCACGCTCGGGGCGTGGGGAAGACTTCTTGGCCAAGTACGGTAACTCTCGGTACAATGGTAAAAATTTAATTTTAGCAGTGAATTATATTACCCACTCAACGTAGGGAGGTAAAGGGCTATAAGTGGGCCCGGGAGGACCGATCTTGGGTTGACGGGAAACAAGCCGAAAGGGTGTTCAGGCCGAAGAAGGGCTGCTGGTCCGACTCGGCACTATTCGAACTCAGCTCGACTCGGTTCTGCTCGCTGGACAGCAAGCAATGGCCTCCAAAGGGACGTCGTCCTCCTGAGATCTTCTGAAGGCGGCGCTTGGCTGTGACGATGGCAGGACATCCCCGGTCGACTCCCTGAAGTGGCCGTTCCTGAAATTGAGCTTTGATATGTTTGCAAGATTTATTTTGCTACTGCCTCTGCTGGTCTATTCACGGAACAGATATGCGCGCCTCCATGAACGGAATTTCTGTGCACAGATCCGGAGGCGGATCAAGGCGTGATTGATACCGTTGAAAAGAGGACTCCTAGATCTACAACATATTTTTTTTTTCTATCCATCAAGCGAATGGATTGAAAATTAAAATGACTGTGCCACAAATGTTTTTGCTGGCTCGGACTGACAGACACACAGGAGAGACTGAGTTGACCCTAAAAATGAATTTTGACCGAAGAGAAAATGAAATATCTAGACTCCATAAACATTATGGTGGATGGGGGGGTACGTGAGGAACACTTGGTAATTTTTTGGGATTTTCTAAAAATTTCTAAGGGGGTGGGAAAATTATGACAACTGGACACTGTCCCGTAAATATGCAAACTGGCAGATTACTTGGGGGAAGAATAAAAATACGGAAAAAATACCAAATGAAGGAAAAATGGCACGAAATTTAAATTAGAGATTAGGGGAGATAGGAAGAACAAATCCTCAATGTTTGGGCCCAATCAGATAGCTAGAGAAAATGATAAAAATACGGCTTTGAGGTTCTATCCAGATTTGGACAGAACTCCAGCGATGGCGGCTCGATGGTGGCGGCGGCGGCGGCGCTGAGCTTCACACTCAGGAAGGGGGTTGGAAGGGAGGCCTCACACCTCAGAAGATCTATAGAAATTCATCTGCAAGGGGGAGAGAGGAGAGAGACAAGGGGGCACCCTTCTTGCTTCAAGCAATTTCTCACAATTTTTCTTCATTAATTCTAACCAAAATGGAAATACAAGGGATTTATAGAAAATGTAAAAAGACTAAATCTATCCCTAGATCTAGTTTTTGGGGAAGGCAAATGGGGTATTCAACATTGTTCCCCCATGTGGTCAAATGGCCACATTAAATAAAATTACAACATGTAATATAATATATTAAAGGGGGGCGCCCCCTTGACATAAGGGCCTTCATTTTTGAATTTTTTTATTTTTTGTCCCCTTTAATGGTCAAGGCTTCTAGAAGCCCACCTTCGATATTTGACCAGTCCCACATGGGCCCAAGAGCCTAGGTGGACCAATAAGAGGAAGGGAGGGGGCCCCTACTGGACTTTTGCACATAAACCCACTAAAACCTAAAGACTCACATTTTGGCTTATACTTGCCATACAATTGCGTACCCAATTACATAAGGGTATAAATACAAATACAAAAGGACATAAATGAAAACAAAATATGGGTGGTCTTGCTCTGATATCCCCATCAATTCTCTCTGGGTGGGAAGAACTCGACCTCGTCGAGTAAGGGGTGCAGCTGCTCAAGTAGCTCCTGCAGATCTGTCACCAAACCTAGAAGCACGGAGTACGCTCCACTCCAAGTAATCGACACCTGCTGATCCCGTATAGATTTGATATGCACTCGCTACTGGGGAATGAGGCTAGTGATGGACACTCTGGGTTGGGGTCACTCTCAAAGGAGGGAGGCGGCTCAAAGACTCACTAGGAATCATTGCTGGGTCCCTAGATATGACTAGATCCGATATGATGAGGTAGAGCCGTTCCCAAATGCCGGCAAGTATACAACATACACAATAGATCCGACGTGCCTCGCACTTGAAAGGGACTAATCATCGCGAGCATACAAAGACCGACTCGACTCGATGCATGCAGACTCACTATGCACTCGATAAGAAAGAAAAAGTATGGACTCACACAAGACCCTTGACAAACCTACTGTTAGTCTGACCCATATATATGTAATGGTGGACTAGGACATCCGAATGTCTGCCATACATGCATGTTATGTAACCGGAGGTTGGTGGTGTGGGGGACTCTTAGATGTCCAAGTATGACCCAGCCATGCATGGACTTCCTATAGGACTTGGGTGTGGGAGGGCTAGGAGATCCAAAACTACCTTCTTCATCACCCCTATATGTAGGTAAGGCATGGCACCCTTCCCAATCAACGGCCTCTTGGCTAGGTAGAGGTGGACTAGATCGTGGGGTAGGGGTGTGATAGTGAATTCCTCGGAAGAAGTGGAGTGAATATGATAGCTCGGGAGGTTGACTAGTGAAGGGGTCAAAAGGGTCAAAGAAGGTATGACCTCATGAGATGGACTCCCCCATGACATGGACCCATGTGTGGGGTTCTTGAAGGTGTAGGTGGTCACCTTCATTCATCGTGGTAGGTGGGAAAGGGATCTCATGTAAGAGGTAAGGTTCCTCCCTTGGGATGGCAATACCGTAAGAGGTGGTGAAATCCAGCTCATCGGGAACATGGAAAAACAATAGGACTTCGGTGGTGATAGGACCCAAGGTGTACACCTAGGTAACAGACCCCAAAGCTGGGAGCATGAAGCTATGAGTATCGGGTTGGTCAGACCCTAAGGCCAGTGTATATGTCAGCTCCCACTGACATTCTAGACTCCTTAGTACATCCTTTACACTGTCTATGAAGCAAAAGATTTGAACATGCTGTGAAAGGAGTTAATGGGGACTATTGGGAGGGCTGGGTCCACGGAGGGGTGACAAGATGGTCTAGGGACCAAGCCTGTCCTGAGCCAACTGAGAAGCGGCTCGGCTATGTGTAGCTTCCCCGTTAGAGGTACGGGTAGCTCTGGCTGAGGTGGGTGAGGCCGTGGGGCAAGAGCGTCCTGCCTCGTAGGTCCATGTACTTGGCCGACCGGCTCAGCGCTCTGCTGATGGGTAGATGCGCGTCGTAGGGCAGCATCTACTCGCCGTAGGGCAGCATCAAACCGTGACTCAAATTGCTCGACCTCTAGAGTGACCTGATAGGAGTGCCCCAAAGTGTTCACATGGCGGCAAAGTAATTGAAATTGGAAGTGAAGTCGCAAACCTCTCCAGAACTGAGTTCCGACCTCGATGCTCTCCTTCCCGACTCCACATCTTGACCGGTACACTTCGAATTCCGTAATGTACTCGGGCACGGACTGATTGCCTTGGTCGGACCTGATGTACGGGTTGGCCATAGTGGCAAAGATGGGGTTGCATCCCCTAGGAATGGGCATGCAATGGCATTTTTCGGTTTTTGTTGTTATATGCAAAAGCTTATGCAAACTAAAACACCTAGACTCAACCAATAGACAGTACGTGGCGGACTCACGGTATTCAAATATCCTCTCTCGCAAGTGTACGACCTTCCCGATAGGCTTAACCTAACATACGGGCAACACCTTTTAATATACCTAATAATGATATGCAAATGCAACGACCGACTTAGACTCCTAGACTTAAATGACTCTTTTTTTGTGTTTTTAAACAAATACTACCATAGACTCAACCTTCCGCAATTATACCAATTTGATGCGGGACGGACCACGGTCTCGACTCCAAGTTGGTATGCAATCCTTGGACTCTAAACAAGCTTGCGATCGTCCCTAAGCGAGGGAAGCGTTGGACGTGCATGGTTGAGAAACCGATAGTGAGCTAGGGTGGTCGGCTCTCTTTCGTGCCCAGATCGGGTCACGGGACGGGTCTCGCTCTCTCTCGCAGTAGTGATGAAAGTAAAGCGAGCTAATAGCCTATCACATGCAGCACCATACAAACATATACGAGATAAGCAAAATGCCTGAGAGGAGGGTGGCGAGTGTACCTCCACGCTCGGGGCGTGGGGAAGACTTCCCGGCCAAGTACGGTAACTCCCGGTACAATGGTAAAAATTTAATTACAGCAGTGAATTATATTGCCCACTCCACGCAGGGAGGTAAAGGGTTACAAGTGGGCCTGGGAGGACCGATCTTGGGTTGACGGGTAGCAAGCCGAAAGGGTGTTCGGGCCGAAGAAGGGCTGTGGGTCTAACTCGGCGCTATTCCAACTCAGCTCGACTCGGTTCTGCTCGTCGGACAGCAAGCAATGGCCTCCAAAGGGACATCATGCTCCTGAGATTATCTAAAGGCGGCGCTTGGCTGTGACGATGGTAGGACGTCCCCGGTCGACTCCCTGAAGTGGCGATTCTTGAAATTGAGCTTTGGTATTTTTGCAAGATTTATTTTGCTGCTGCCTCTGCTGGTCTGTTCACGGAACAGATTTGCACGCCTCCACGACCGGAATTTCTGTGCTCAGATCCGGCGGCGGATCGAGGCGTGGTTGGTACCGTTGGAAAGAGGACTCACAGATCTACAATGTATATGTTTTTCCGGTCCACCAAGTGAATGTATTGAAAATTAAAATGACTGTCACAAATGTTTTTCCTAGCTCCGACTGACAGACACACAGGATAGACTAAGTTGACCCTAAAAATGAATTTTGACCGAAGGGAAAATGAAATATCCAAACTCCATAAAAAGTATGGTGGAAGGGGGGGTACGTGAGGAACACTTGGTAATTTTGGGGGATTTTCTAAAAATTTATATGTGGATGGGAAAATTATGACAACGGGACACAATCCCGCAGACTGCAATCTGGCAGATTAATGGGGGGAAGAACAAAAATACGGGAAAAATATCAAACGAAGTCCAAATGGCACAAAATTTAAACTGGAGATTAGGGGAGATAGGAAGAACAAACCCTCAAAGCATGGGCTTGATCATACTACAGGAAAGAATGATAAAAATATGGCTTTGAGGTTCTTTCCTGATTTGGACAGAACTCCGGTGATGGCGGTGGCGGCGCGGTGGCGGCGCGGTGGCGGCGATGGCGGCGCTGAGCTTCACTCTCAGGAAGGGGGTTGGAAGTGAGGCCTCATACCTCAAAAGATCTGTAGAAATCCATCTGCAAGGGGTAGAGAGGAGAGAGATAAGGGCGCACCCTTCTTGCTTCAAGCAATTTCTCACAATTTTTCTTCATTAATTCTAACCAAAATGGAAATACAAGGGATTTATAGAAAATGTAAAAAGACTAAATCTATCCCTAGATCTAGTTTTTGGGGAGGGCAAATGGGGTATTCAACATTGTTCCCCCATGTGGTCAAATGTCCACATTAAATAAAATTACAACATGTAAAATAATATATTAAAGGGGGGGCGCCCCCTTGACTTAAGGGCCTTCATTTTTGAATTTTTTTATTTTTTGTCCCCTTGAATGGTCAAGGCTTCTAGAAGCCCACCTTGGATATTTGACCAGCCCCACATGGGCCCTAGAGCCTAGGTGGACAAATAAGAGGAAGGGAGGGGGCCCCTATTGGACTTTTGCACATAAACCCACTAAAGCTTAAAGACTCACATTTTGGCTTATACTTGCCATACAATTGTGTACCCAATTACATAAGGTTATAAATACAAATATAAAAGGACATAAATGTAAACAAAATGTGGGTGGTCTTGCTCTGATGTCCCCATCATGCCTTCTCACCCATGTTCATGGGTTGTGGGGACTCTGGTTCAATCCTAAAGCCTACTGAAATCTACAGTTCCTCTGCTATTTCCCTTTACCCAAATCTCAACTCGTTGATAGTTTCTTGTCTGTTGCACAGGATCACCTTGGCTTCCATGCCACTCACACACAAGCACTCTGCCGCCGACGCGATAGTCATTGGGGTTTATTCCCATGGATCCTATGTTTTCATCTTTTGTTGAGCACTGTCCGCTATAGCCTTCAGCCTCCCTCTGGTACAAAAGCATGTTAGTTTCATCGCATGGGATGTGGTCTCGTTCATTGGGGCAATACATTGTTTTCTATGGGTTGTCACTGATTTCGATGATGGGCATGTAATAGGGAAGGGATACATTGTGATTTCACATGGATGATTTCCATTCTCTAACCAGTCTCATAACCCCAGGGATCTACTTCTTTATAGTATATTCTCTGGGAATGTTTCACCAAGAGTGGGATATTAATGCACACGAGGCCAATAGAAATAATGCAAATTCTAGAGTGGAAACGCTGCTATCCCCTCGGTCAGTGGTGCCTTTTGTAGGCTAGCCCTCGGGGTGTCCATGCCCAATTCGAGTTTTTAGGATGTTGCCGCTTCCGTGCGCATCCTCGGATGTTGCCGGTTTCGTGCGCATCCTTATATTTCGGAGCCATCTCAGAATTTCGGGGGATGAGTTTCCTATTTTTCACCCCCAAAAATCAGGTCCGGGGGAGGTGTTGCCCAAATTTTCTCAGAATCGTGGTCTTAACATAACTGAACTAATGCTAAAATATGGACTGAATCAATGGCTAAAAAAAATGCTAAGACTAATGATCAGATGCACAAAGAAACCAAAAAAACATGCTAAATTAATAAAACTACTAAAGACGCATGCATGCTGAACATACAATTAAACAAGCTACGAACATATCATTGCATCAACGTTGTGAATAAACTGATCAAGGACAGATTTGAAATGAAGAAATTGACTGAACAAAGAAACATCGTGCTGGCCTTAATGAAAAGAAAGCAATGCATTCAAAGAGATAGCTGAACAGTCAAAAGGACTCATTTCCATATGCAATTACTCATGCATTCATGCATTCTGCATTGGCTGGATATAGGGTGACTTGAAGCCCGATGCAGCAGGGGTCGACCCATAGGGTCGACTCTCTACTCCTTTGAATCCACCCACAGGCTGCTTCCTCCGTTGACCTTACCTCATCCCACTTAAATCCTACATCGATCTCACCTTATTCCAACTATCTCGCACTAATTTCCTTTTGGGTCCGCCGGCTAACCAGCAGCCAGCTCTATTGTGAAACCAATCAAGCAATCATCATGCATTATGCATCCCGCATCGACCCCTTCTGAACTTGCATTAGTTAAAATCACTCCCCCATGCATTCCTCATCATAAGGCAATCCATTCATATGCATATTAAGTCATGCATGTGCTTGCTTGCAAGTTGATCCCTCTGCACTGGCTAATCTCAGATTTCGGTCGACCATTTGTTGAATTCGGTCAACCAATCACTAATTTTGGCCAACCTAACCCTCGCTACGTCAATGCATCTCTCTGCCGCGTCAACGCACCGGTTAGCCGGCCTACTAAACTGCCTTCTGGCAGCTTCTCTCTGATCACCCAGGATCAAACCTGCTTGACCCTAGCCATTTCCTAGCAACCAGCCAGCTAAAATCAACTGCATGCCATCGATGCATCTGCATTCACACTAGCATTTGCTCAACATCCATGAGTATAATTAAATCATTATTCCATGCATTACGCATGTCTCATGTAATAAACCCTATGCATCTCCATATGCATCCTTGAATGCCATAGCCCAGGATTTGTGGTATATCAAATGGTGGACTGATGAAGGGTGGGCTATGCCTATCTGGATCCTCCCACTATGCACGAGTACATAACTCCGCCTCGTACCACGATCCCACTGCAAAAATGCATTACATACACATGTGGGTGCTTGCATAGAGCCGTTATATGCACTGTCTTCTTGCTAAACAAAGCATGCATTAGTTCATTCCACATGCAAAGGAAGAAATAAAAGAACGAAGCTTGAAGCTGAAGAAAGGACTGGGGTTAATCCCCCTTTGAACTACTAAACTAAGCTAGCAAAACGAATTAACGAAGGAGCGAGAGATAAAGGGATTTTTGCCCACCAACGTGGGCTGCGTCGACGCAGTGCTCTGCGTTTGGCCCCTGCCATGGCCTCATGCGTCAACGATGCGCTCCTTACGCGTCTACGCCATCCTTCATTCCGGCACCCTAGTTGGCTTTGTGCGTCGACGCCCTGAGAAGCCTACGTCGACGCAGTGGCCTTTAGCCCATTCTACGTTTTAGAAGGAATAAATGAAAAGAAAGAAATGATAATAACGAAAGAATAAATAATAAATAAGATAATAAAACAATAATATTGATGGTACAAACCCTTACACAAAATATGATAATGCTTAAAGAATAGAAGGAAATAAATAAACCTACAATGAAGGAAAAAAAGAGATGATGCAGCTCTCACCTCCCTTTGACCCTATGCATGGGGATATTGATAAGGTCTCTGTGGGTCATGCTTGAATCTTGGGATTATCCCATCACAGTCAAAGCTTGACCCCGCTCTGGGCCAACAGCACGCTATGTTTTCACCGAACTTCTATCGGGATCTACACTCAGATATAGAACTTGCCATATGTCACGCCCCGAACCGATAGCAGCGGAACATGTCATTTGCTTGGAACGTGGCAGTTAAATAGTCTTGTCAATCAAAGCAATCACTTAAGATAAGAATTCGGCAAAAATAGATTTTTATTCATATGAACTTGTCATTACAACTTATTGACTCAATTACAAACTTTAAAGAAGAAAAAAGGAAAAATACGAAACATTAAGGGAACCTAGACAAGACAAACTAGATAGATGTCACCATACTAGACTCAATAAAGACAAAAGACATGTGTCATCTAGTTTCCAGAGCTCTCTTACACACTTGCCCTTCCCAATTGAGTCTCGGTCTCGATAGTCACCTGATTACCTGAAAAATGTTGGAACAAATTGGGTGAGCGAACGCTCAGTAGGGATTATATCTCAAGAACAAGCTTATTTAAAGTAATTACATGTTACATGAATGAAAGCATGGCTATGCATGAATGAACGCATGATAGAGAGGGACTATAACAAGATAAGGAAATCATTAATAAGAAGGAATAACCAGCACGTAATAGTAAGTAATGTCACAAGATATTGGCTAGTTAAGCAAGTACCACGATGAGTCACGCACGCAAGTAATATCAAGTATTGTCACGAGAGAGAGAGTGAGTGGAATGCCATAATGCTAGAAAGACAAGTACTTCGGTGCAATGCCACACCGTGATCAATAGAGCACCCGAAAGTACTTCGAGCAGAGATACAGATCTGCAGGAGCCACGTGAGCATCCGCACCCCTTACTTGATGGGGTTGAGTTCTTCCCACCCAGGGAGAATTGATGGGGACATCAAAGCAAAGCGATTAACTTTTTTTTGCATTTATATCCTTGAGTCAATTGGGTTTACAATTGTAAAACATTATAAGCCAATGTGTTAGCCCTTAGGAATTAGTGGGTTTCTTTGCAAAAGGCCATGTAGGCCCGGCGGGACCCCCACTTTCTTTTCCATTGGGCCACCTAGGTTCTAGGGCCCATGTGGGGCTGGTCCAAGGTCCAAAGGTGGGCTTGACCATTCAAACTTGGACCATTCTCCCCCTTGACTTCTAAGGATGGCACCCCCCCCCCCATTTATCCTTTTTTTAATGTTGTTTTGACCACATGGGAGAAGAAAGAAGGAATTAAATATTATCATCCCTTAATTGCCCCTCCCTAACCCTAGATCTGAGGGTAGTAATGGTCATTTAGTTAGGGCTATAAACTCATGTATTTTCATTATTTTGAAGAATTATTGAATGAAAATTACATTTGTACAAGAGAAGCCCAAGGGCACCCCTTTCCTCTCACCTCTCCACCCCATTTGCAGCTGAGATTGCAGCCATCTTTGAGGTGTGATACCTCCATATCAGGTCCTTCTCTGAGTGAGAAGCTCAGCATCGCCGCCGCCACGCCTTCGAGCCACTGTCGCACCACCACCGCTTCATCATCTCCAGTCTGTTCTATGCTTGATAGCAGTCTGAAACCAAAATTTTATCTTCCAATCCGTAGATCTGATAAAGCTCAAAATTGGAGGGTGAGTTCGCCACGTTGTTCCCACTCTCCAAAAAAGTTTTCCAGTCGAACTGCCGTTGTTTGCCCCGTTCCATTTAAAATCCCCCACGTCTACACAATTTGTCCCTGTGCAGATCTGTGTTCCAGCAACCCACCACTTTACCAATTTGATCCCATTTCCAATTTCTGATTAAGCTTAAATTTGGACTCGACCTTCTGTCCACCAAAACCACTTCCCACAATTATTTTCATGATTTTAGAAGTTTGTTTACCCCGCTTAAAAACCTATGCAAAAATCAGATTATGTTCTATCCTCTGTAGTCCAAATCTGACCACCCCCACCATAAAATCCATCCCACCACCTAAATCACCTCCAAAAATTACCAAAAAAATTGTGCGTTACCCATACATCCCCCTAATTCATCCATAAAATTTTCAAGTCACAATTCCACCATTTACCCTTCGGTCAAACCACATTTTCAGGCAGATCCAAGTCTGCCCAATATTTCCTAAGAGAAAAAACCTGCCTATTCTGAATTCCACCATGGAGGATTCAGAGACAGGAAAATTCCTATAACAGTAGGTGGTCGTAGATCTGCAAGCTTCACAACGACGCTAGTTTCGCGTCGATCCGACATCGAAAGTGATCGCAGTAATTATTTCCACCAAGTTACGCAGTGCTGAAACAGTAGAACAGGTTCGGGACAGCAAGCTGTAGCACCGAGTAGCAGCGCGTCGGAACCATCGAGCACAAAAGTCGCCCGTCAACCCGAACTTGATACTCCCGGGTTGCCATTGTAGCCCTTTCCCTCCTTGTATGGAGTGGGTAGTGAATTGCATTTCTATAATTATTGTTAGATCATTTGTACCGGGAGTACGAGTCTTGGCCGGGGTCGCCTTCCCCACGCTCGGAGCGTGGAGGTATCGTTTCCACTCCCACAATCGGCATTTTGCTTACTTTGTATATTTCTATATGCCGCTGCTTGCATGTGATAGGTTAATCTAGCTTGTTAAATACTTTCAATCACCGCTGCGAGAGAGAGCGAGACCCGTCCCGTGACCCGATCCGGGCACGAAAGAGAGTTGACCCCCCAGACTCATTACCAGTTTCTCAATCGCGCACGTCCGCACACTTCCCTCACTAGGGACGAGTCGTGAGCTCGCCTAGAGTCTCAAGTTCGAGTCCAAATTGGCGTCGAGTCGCATCCTGTCCCGCATCAATAATGTTAGAAAGATAAGTACTTCGGTGCAATGCACACCGTGATCAATATAGCTCCCATGGGCACAAGTACTTTCAGATGCTCTTCCCAGGAGCAGATTGGGCCCTTATATGCTCAGGCATTGGGTCAGGTATAATTTCAAACATCCATTATAGTTATAGCCAATAGAGAGTTCCAAAGGAATACCATTGTAGGATGATAAGCTAGATTTCACAGAACAGAAGAATCCAAGTTCAGAACTTGAACAAGAAGGATATATCGATAAATCTCATGAAAACCGTGACATATCGTGAAACTAGGTTATTGGCGTCCACTCAGTCGCCATCAATTACAAAAATAGCACCCGCTGTCTGGTCGCTAATTCCTGTGAACACTATAGGTTTGATGAAATAGCGCCCACATACTGGTCGCTATGTCAGTGAAACAGCGCCAATGACCTGGTCGCCAATTCCATCTGGCGCCCATGTCATTGTCACCAATTGCTGATAAGAAACAAACATCACAAAGAGGCCCAAAATAGCACTTCAAGAGGGGTAAGGCAACATGTTTCTTCAGAGTGACGTGATAGAACACGATGTCATGTGTTTTTAGGGTACAACCTGCTCGGCAGCCTTAAGGGAATACAAGGCTTCGCGTAGACTTACGGAGGTCCCAATGATGAAATCACCAGTCCGAAGGAAGGAATATCCCGCGGAGGGATCAAACATCACCGAGAGTTAGTGTGTAATCGATAGAAATGAAAACAGAGACTCCATCTACGGATGTGAGATGAGAGTGTCATTAGACCAGCGATATGGGCCAGAAATCGTGATAAAACTGTGAGACAAGAAAACGGCGCCTGTACAAAAGTCGTTATTTAATGAAATATCAACCTTCTGAAATGTCGTTCAACCACATTTTCTATTAGGTTTTTCATGTAAATAATTAAAATTAACGACATTGTATAAGGGCATTAATTCTATGATATTCCAAAAATTTATATGTATGTTTTTAAAATAGCGACTGTATATAGTGGCGTTGATTCTTTAAATGATGCCCTGACCTCGATCGTAAATTTATAATTTTCCATATATTCTTCGTTTACTGGTTATTTACCAATTAGCGCCCTTGCATGAGGGCGTTCATTATTTAAATAGCGACTACACAACTGTCGCCCATTATTTTTCTGATGCTACGCATCGGGCAAGTACAATCACAGACACATGATATTTTCAGTTTATCAAAACAAGAAGGAAAAGACATGGATAGGTAGAGAAATATATATATGTTCCAGAAACATGCTCATGCTTTAATTTTTTGGGTTTATTGCATATTAGTCCCTATAAACATAGTGAATTTCTGATTAGTCCCTCTATTCTGAGTATTGTCTTAAAGATCCTTACAATTATTAATATTTTATAAATAAGTCCACCTAGTTTATCTCCGTCTTTAAAAAGGAATATTCTGTTGAATATTCCGTCAATGGCATGGAAAAGACTAAAATACCCATCTCTCTCACACACATCCATGGACTGGGGAGGGGGAGGGCGGCCGGAGGGGGAGGGCGGCCGGCGGGGGAGGGGGAGGGCAGCCGGAGGGGCCGGAGGACTGGGGAGGGGGAGGGCGGCCGGCGGGGGAGGTCACAGGGGAGGGGGAGGAGGGGGCCGAAGGGGATGGGGGGAGGGCGACCGTAGGGGGAGGAGGGGGCCGGAGGACTGGGGAGGGGGGAGATAGCAGGGGAGGGGGAGGGTGGACGGAGGTCTGATGGGGAGGGGGAGGGGGGAGAGGTCGACGCTCCTTGATGGAGAGGTTGACCTCTCCCCACACCCCTGCACCGTCGCGTCGGTCAGAGGGGGAGGGGGGAGGGCGACCGGAGGGGGAGGAGGGGGCCGGAGGACTGGGGAGGGGGAGGTCAGAGGGGGAGGGGGGAGGAGAGGAGGAGGCCGGGGAGGGGGGAGGGGGGAGGTCGTAGGGGACAGGGAGGATGCCGGAGGGGGAGGTCCCAGGGGAGGCAAAACACACACACACACACACCCACCTTGGTGACACAGGGAACCAGAGAACGTAGAACTATGAAGCGCTAGTTAAGCTTCTCCCTCCTCCTCCTCTCGGCCAGCACATGGCTGGCGCTGAGCTCGTCCTGCGGCGTGCCCTTGCGGAACCTCTGCCCCCCTCCCCTTCCCTGAGGGGCTTGGGTGAGATCTCGTCGCCAACCCTGTACTTGCCGTGGAGGTAGGGGACGCTCCGCAGGGCATGCTTGAGCAGCCACTGCGAGCTCCCTGCGGGCGTCGTCGGCGGAAAGTGAGGCTCCCCGTCCGTGCAGCCCCAGCTGGAGAACGCCGATTGTCGGGGGTGCTCGAGCCCACGGGAGCAGGAGTCGACCCACCTGCTAGAGTTTTGCTGCATGATGGTGGAGACCGTCTGGGAGTAGTGGGCGTCCTCCTGGGACATGGTCTGCGTCGCAGTGGCTCCTGACATGGAAATAGGATTAGAGAGAGAGAGAGAGAGAGAGAGAGAGAGAGAGAGAGAGAGAGAGAGAGAGAGAGAGATTACAACTACCAGAAGACAGAGGGAGGTAGCAGTTGGTGGCGTCATCGTGGAGGAGGAGCCACGCCTTGTAGGCGCCGGCGTCGGGACGGTGTTGGCCGTCGGACTGGCCGCTGGCCATGCGGCAGATGGCTAGCATCTACAGGTCGACGTCCAGATTGTTGGAGCAGTCGTCGGGGGAGCCTAGCCGTATCTCTTCCGGCATCTCCATTTGCATCAGCTCGCTGGGCTCCGCCCCGGCCGTCGCCACGGCATAGGGTCTCACCACACCCGTCTCTGCCCTGCCGGCCGCCTTGGAGTCGGAGTCGGACTCTGCGCCGCCGTCGTCATCGTCGACGTCCTCCTCTTCGTCGTCGGCGTAGCGGTAGGAGTCGGTGGTGGTGGGGGGTATGGCGGGGAGGGAGGGGGAGCGGAAGAGCGGGCGGGGGGCGGGGCTGGAGGTGGAGTGCTCGGATAGGGCAGGGTTGGTGGTGGCGGAGGCGGGGGTGTGGAGTGGGTGGTTCTGGTGGCCCGCGAAGAAGCTCCTCACGTGTTGGATCAGCGCCGGGTCCTCCTCCACCTACTAATCATCAGGTGTTGGAACGAAGGGGGGGACATAAGTCTGAGGGGGAGGGGGAGGGGGGAGGGCGGCCGGAGGGGGAGGGGGAGGTGGAGGGGGATGGGGGACGGAGGTCGGAGGTCGGATGGGGAGGGGGAGGTGGAGGGGGAGGGCGGCCAGAGGGATGGAGAGGGGGGAGAGGGGGAGACACCTCTCTCTCTCTATCTCTCTCTCACAGTCTCACACTTAACCTAGGGGTAAGTTAGTATTTTCATTACTTTTAGTATAAGATAACTATAGTTTAGTTAACTGAATGAACGGTAGGGACTTAAATGTGTAACGATTAAGATTATAGGGACTATTAAGATAATACTCAGAATGGAGGGACTAATAGGCAATTCACTAAGTTTATGGGGACTAATATGCAAAAAACCCTAATTTTTAACATAAGATTACATAGTTATTTAATTTCTAAGCATGTGTATTTTTTAAATATACTAAAGAATTAGCGGTTTGGCAAAGGGTCGTTCATTAACTTGCGCCCTGACCTTTGTCGCGATTTCAGAAGAATTAGCGACAGCGCGTGCCGGCGTTCATTAAATAAGCGCCCTTAACCTGGCCGCTATTTACTGTATATCAGTAAAAACTTTATGATACTTAAACAGAAATCAATGGATCAACACCATGAGACCTATATGCATGAATTGACTATGATTAATATGTTGGGCTTCGTATCTTGAGAACACCTACCTTTTGGTTGATCGAATGAGGAGATGAGAATATGAAGTGTAGCAGCAACTGCAACTGTAATAACAATAGTAGCAGTAGCACCCCATCGTGGAAGGAATAATAGTAGCAATAGCTGTAGATGCACAGCCTTCTCCTTCGCATATGATAGTAGGAGGGTGAAGATGATGCAATAACATCCGTAGCCCTAGAAGAAGAAGAAGAACTTCTTCACGTCGCAGGCAGCAACGGCAGCACTGCAGCAATAGGAGGTCGACGACGGCAGTAAGAAACGTAGAAATAAGGGCTGTATTCCTCCTTCACGCACGATGGTCAGAGGGTACAGACGATGCCACTGTAGTCGACGTCGACGTAGGGAAATCAGAACGAGCAACTGCAGTAGCCGGGGCTCGTTCGAGGGGGTTTATTTACAGATTTTGGGTTTTAGAATCCTAATGGGAGTTAAATTCCCACGTAGCATTCCTACTAGGTTCAACTCTTTCCATGCATTATCCTTCCCCTTCCTAAACCGCAGCCACCTTCCTGATTAGATTATAACCTTAATCTCCTTTTCCATGACAGCTTCGAACGTGAGTGTGGGCTTGAGTTGGGGTCTAAAATAAAGCCCATTCCTTATACATGAAGCCCACATATAGGGGTTTCATTTAATATTAATATATCTTGATATACAACTAAACCCATTTGTTATTTACTAACCTTCATATACGTGGCCTATATCTATTAATAGTTTATATACATGTATATATAAGGCCCATTAGCCTTAAGCTAATTTCATATGCAAGGCCCATACATGTATATACCAAGGCCCTCTCTAATGTGTATGGTTTGAGAGTCTTTGGTGGGTTCTTGTGTCTGGTTATCATATATATATATATCTTTAAACCATACCACATGGCCCATTATAGTTATAGTATATTTATTTATATATATATATTACTCAAGGCCCATTGTGTACTAATCCTTCCAACCCATAGTGCGTATCCTGTTAAGTTCCTTTAGTGTTCACCTATTGAGGCCCGTTTAGTTATGGATATAAAAGGTTAAAGTTTTTCAAGTGTATATGGGTTGAAGCCCATTAAGGTTTGGATGAGGTTTAAGATTGCCCTTAGTTCTTTGATGGGTTGTTCTTAATGGTTTATTACTAACCCATGTTTTGGGTTGGATCACGTATATCATTATTGTCAAGACTCTTATCCCTCTTACTACCTCATGGGTATCAGAGACATGTTTAATCTGATGATAGCCTTTATATATAAATTTATATTTTTGGAATGCATATGAAATTTCTACTCGAGTTGTCTTTCTACTTTAATTATTCTTGATGCTTTATTTAATTTAAGTCACCAATCGATTAGAGATTATAGTTGATTTTCAATAAATATTTATGTACACCTCCATTTTATTCACTAATGGATAGTTTACATTCCCTCTTGATTTATAGTTAAAATGAGATACCTTGATATCTAATTGTCCCTTAATCTTTTCGTATAGGTCCTCATGACCCTGTTTTATTTTATCTTTTTCTTAATAAGAAGATGTGGTCGTTATTCCTTATAAAGTTATACAAGATTTAATATTGTACTTTTAATTTTAAAATATAGACAATTGTTCCTATTTTAGCCTTCAAAATTTGTCGGGCATTACACCCTCCCCCACTAAAAAGAATTTGGTCCCCAAATTCACATCACCTTCTACCTCTAGAATAGGGAACTACTTTTTACTAAGGCAATCATGCAAGTGAAAGAACTAAGATGTAAGGAATGGAAAGGAATTTAACTCAAGGTTAGGGATGAGGGGTACCTTCCACGATTCCTTCCTTTGCGGGCACCACTTCAGCTAAGTCTTGAATCCCTTTTTAGGGTTCCGGGTTTATAAGAGGGCATTGGGCTACCCTATGTTCAAGGCTTCCGCATCAAAGACACACTCCCGTCTTCCGATAACAAACCTCCGATTCATGATTTAGCCTTCCACAATACTTACACTTTTCTCAAGATGGGTCTATAGGAGCTACCCAACATTTACCCTTCTTACACTTTTTACACCTCTTACACTCTTGGGAACTACAACCCTCGTTTGGCCTCTTCTTGGTTGCGGTGAACTTCCTAGAATTACCCGCTTGATTCTTCCCTTCATCTCTCGCTACTAGGTTCTTTTCTTCCACTTTCTCTTTCTCTTCCACGGCCTTCTCTAACATTTGGACTCTCCGAACTAGATCCGCATATGCTTGGACGTCTACTAGTACCATTTTGGGAAAAAAACTCGACTTAGATGCTTCCATTTTATTTAGGTTCCTACAAAAGTAATTGGGGGAGATTAATTGTTTATTCAAGAATTATGATGGTTAATAATAGTGGGACTTAAGTATTTTATCCTTCTTTTAGAATTAAACCTCGAGCTCTACCCAATCTCACGGAATTCCTATAGGATGACTGACGGGACAACTCAACCTATATTTAGACATAATGACCTAGGGATTTAGAAAGCCAAAGCTCTGATACCACCTCTATCACCCCCGAACCGATAGCAGTGGAACGTCTCGCTTGCTCGGAACGTGGTAGTTAAACAGTCGTGTCAATCAAAGCAATCACATAAGACCAGAATTCGACAAAAAAAGATTTTTATTCATTACAACTTATTGACTCAATTACAAACTTTAAAGAAGAAAAAAGGAAAAAGATGAAACATCAATGGAACCTAGACAAGACAAACTAGATAGATGTCACCATACTAGACTCAATAAAGACAAAATACACGGGTCATCTAGTTTCCAGAGCTCTCTTGCATACTTGCCCTTCCCAATTGAGTCTCGGTCTCGATAGCCACCTGATTACCTGAAACATGTTGGAACAAACTAGGTGAGCAAACACTCAGTAGGGATTATATCACAAGCACAAGATTACTTAAAGTAATTGCGTGTTACATGAATGCAAGCATGGCTATGCATGAATGAACGCACGATATAGAGGGAATATAACAAGATAAGGATATCATTAATAAGAAGGAATATCAACCATGTAATAGTAAGTAATGTCACGAGATATTGGCTAGTTAAGCAAGTACCACGACGAGTCACACACGCAAGTAATATGAAGTATTGTCACGAGAGAGTGAGTGAGTGGAATGCCATAATTGATGGGGACATCAAAGCAAGGTCATTAACTTTTTTTGTTTGCATTTATATCCTTGAGTCAATTGGGTTTACAATTGTAAAGCATTATAAGCCAATGTGTTAGTCCTTAGGAATTAGTGGGTTTCTTTACAAAAGGCCACGTAGGCCCGGCAGGACCGCCACCTTCTTTTCCATTGGGCCACCTATGTTTTAGGGCCCATGTGGGGCTGGTCCAAGGTCCAAAGGTGGGCTTGACCATTCAAACTTGGACCATTCTCCCCCTTGACTTCTAAGGAGGCCCCCCCCCCCATTTATCCTTTTTTAAAAGTTATTTTGACCACGTGGGAGAAGGGAGAAGGAATTAAATATTCTCATCCCATAATTGCCCCTCCCTAACCCTAGATCTGAGGGTAGTAATGGTCATTTAGTTAGGGCTATAAACTCTCGTATTTTTATTATTTTGAAGAATTATTGAATGAAAACTGCATTTGCACAAGAGAAGCCCAACGGCGCCCCTTTCCTCTCTCCTCTCCAACCCATATGCAGCAGAGATTGCAGCCATCTTTGAGGTGTGATACCTCCATATTAGGTCCTTCTCTGAGCGAGAAGCTCAGCACCGCCGCCGCCGTCACCATCGAGCCATCGTCGTACCACCACCGCTTCATCGTCTCCGGTCTGTTCTCTGCTGGACAGCAGCCTTAAGCTAGAATTTCATCTTCCAATCTGTAGATGTGATCGAGCTCAAAATTGGAGGGTGAGTTCTTCACATCGTTCCCACTCTCCACAAAAATTTTCAAGTCGATCCCTTTTTATTTGCCCCCCATTCCATTTAAAATCCCCCTTTCTACACAATCTGTCCCTATGCAGATCTGTGTTCCAACAGCCCACCACTTTATCGATTTGATCTCCTTTCCAATTTCAGATTTAGCTCAAATTTGGACTGGAACTTCTGTCCACAAAAACCCCTTTCCACAATTAGTTTCATGATTTTAGGAGTTTGTTTACCCTACTTAAAAACCTCTGCAAAACTCAAATTTTGTTCTATCCTCTACAGTCCAGATCTGACCAACCCCACCATAAAATCCATCCCACCACCTAAATCACCTCCAAAAATTACCAAACAAATTGTACGTCACCCACACATCCCCCTAATTCATCCATAAAATTTTCAAGTCCCAATTCCACCGTTTGCCCATCGGTCAAACCACGTTTTCAGGTAGATCTCGGTCTACCTAGTATTTCCTGAGATAGAAAACCCGCCTGTTATAAATTCCACCAAGGAGGATACAGAGACATAAAAATTCTTATAACACCAGGTGATCGTAGATCTGCAAGATAGCTTCGCAACGGCAATGGTTTCGCGTCGATCTGACATCGGAGCTGATCGTAATAATTATTTCCGCCGAGTCGCGCAGTGCTAAAATAGCAGAACAGGTTCGGGACAGCAAGCTGTAGCACCGAGTAGCAGCGTGTCAGAACCACCGAAGCTGCCCAAAAGCCGCCTGTCAACCCAAACTTGATACTCCCCGGTCGCCATTGTAGCCCTTTACCCCCCTCCGTGGACTGGGCAGTGAATTGCATTTCTGTAATTATTGTTAATTCATTTGTATGGGGAGTATGAGTCTTGGCCGGGGTCGCATTCCCCACGCCCGGAGCGTGGAGGTATCGCTTCCGCTCCCTCACTCGGCATTTTGCTTACTTCGTATATTTCTATATGCCGTTGCTTGCATGTGATAGGTTAATCTACCTCGTTAAATATATTCAATCATGGCTGTGAGAGAGAGCAAGACCCGTCCCGTGACCCGATCTGGGCATGAAAAAGAGTTGACCACCCAGACTCATTGCCGGTTTCTCAACCGCGCACGTCCGCACGCTTCCCTCGCTAGGGACGAGTCGCGAGCTCGCCTAGAGTCTCAGGTTCGAGTCCAAATTGGTGTCGAGTCACATCACATTCTACATCAAATTGGTATCAGAGCGGGTTGAGTCTAGGGTAGTTTTGTCTTAGGTTGCATTTGCATTACCCGGAATATTAAAAGGTGTCCCCGGAACGATAGGTTACGCCTATTGGAAAGGTAGCACACTTGCGTGAGTACGATCTTCGGATCAAACCTCCGTCATGTACCGGATACTGGTTAAGTCTAGGTTTATAGTCGAGTCTGCATTCAAACTTTGCATTGTTGTATAGGGTCGTGTCTAGTCCATTAGAGTGTCACTCAGTTGTCTACATGTCCAACTACCCACCAGCCCATGGCCATTCCCCGAGACCATGCGTCCAAGTGGTCATCCCTGGTGGCCCAATTTGAGGCTCTCCTGGCCCGACCCCCGGGACTCACCCCTATCATTCAACGACCAGTTGACTCGACCCCAAAGTCAACAACAGAGTCGTTCCAGCACCCTATAGTGTCCAATGTCATCTTACCTAATGGGTTGCATACGGAGATCGACTTCATCAGTCAGGTGTCATCTAATTGTGTCTCTCAAGAGATTGTCGAGTCACTCTCTAAGACCGGGGTGATTGTTCTCAACAGTGGCTTAGAGTTTGTAGAGTTCCAATGGAGGTTCAGCCCCATCCTATATGACGATGGAGCATGGTGCAAGATCGACACACTTGCTGGTCCATGCATCATTTTAGGATGAACTTGGTTGGAAGAGAGGAGAGCGATCTTTGACTGGGATAGGAGGACCTGCACCTTACACCCACCTCACCTACCCGGTGAGTTCGTCTTCCATGACGGCATTCAACCGACCACCTCCGTGTCGCCAGCCACCCACCCCCAGCGGCCCACTCCGCCTTCGGGCTCACGCCCGCCACCTCCCCCGGAGCCCGCCCCTCTGGCCATCCATCGTGGGAGTAGTCATTTCCTCGACCAGTGTCCTTCACATTCCTCTATCTTAGAGGACACACATTCAGAGGATGCCCCACCAGGGCTTATTCTAGTGAGTTATGAGGCTAACCAAGAGTTGGACGAGGAGTACCTCGCTGAGGTTGTAGGGTTAGAGAGTCATCCCATAGAGCGCCTAGAGGGCCACGGTCTGTCCCTCATCCCAACTTTCCTTGACGGGCCTGACTATCTTGTCACATCTCTCATGCTAGTTACTCCTGAGCAGTAGTCAGCCATCCCTCTTTTGCCCATCTCTCCTATAGTGCCGCAGCTGCTAGCGACAACCGTACCACTGTCAACGCCCTATGTTGACTCGGTATGGTCTTATTTCTGCCACACGTTGAAGAGGCAACATCTGATCTTCCCATTTTCCATGTTCCACACCAAACATCTGGATTACCTTCCCGTCACCCGCCACTTGATCCTCTTACACTTCCATACCCGAGGATGAGTTTTCTCGAACCGAAGACGGTTGACAAGGGTTGAGACTCACGGCATCAAATTGTGGGTGAGCTTATCTTTACACCTTGTGTATGTAGAAGGTATCCATCAGCCTTACCGAGTCTTCCTTAGTGTGTCCCTTATGTTTGTGTCTCTTCTTCATCAATCTTAGTATTACCATGAGTGTCTAGGTTTGCCTACGGTCATGTGTGAGTCTTTGTTTCGTACAATTTGTTGTGAGTTTGCATACATCGAGTCGAGTCGGTCTAATGCAAACTCGCGATGTCAGTCAATTTCGAGTGTGAGACAAGTCGGATCTCATGCGTACGTTGTGGACTTGCCTGACGAATATGTGATCAGCTCTATCTTCAATGTGTCGGATCCAGTCACCTATAAGGACCCAGTGGTGATTCCTAGTGAGTCATTGAGCCGTCTCCTTCCTTTGAGAGTGACCCCACCCCGGAGTGTCCACCACTAGCCTCATTTCCACAGTAACGTGAGCATATAGAACATATAGGGGATGAGCAGGTGACGATTACTAAGAGTGGAGCATACCCGTGCTACCTGGTATGGTGGAGAGTACGACCCACATCCGTTGACACGTGGATCACCCGAGCAGAGATACGGATCCGCAGGAGCCACGTGAGCATCCGCACCCCTTACTTGATGGGGTTGAGTTCTTCCCACCCGGGGAGAATGATGGGGACATCAAAGCAAAGCAATTAACTTTTTTTTTGCATTTATATCCTTGAGTCAATTGGGTTTTAAATTGTAAAACATTATAAGCCAATGTGTTAGTCCTTAGGAATTAGTGGGTTTCTTTGCAAAAGGCCATGTAGGCCCGGCGGGACCCCCACATTATTTTCCATTGGGCCACCTAGGTTCTATGGCCCATGTGGGGCTGGTCCAAGGTCCAAAGGTGGGCTTCACCATTCAAACTTGGACCATTCTCCCCCTTGACTTCTAAGGAGGGCACCCCCCCCCCCCATTTATCCTTTTTTTAATGTTGTTTTGACCACATGGGAGAAGGGAGAAGGAATTAAATATTCTCATCCCTTAATTGCCCCTCCCTAACCCTAGATCTGAGGGTAGTAATGGTCATTTAGTTAGGGCTATAAACTCATGTATTTTCATTATTTTGAAGAATTATTGAATGAAAATTGCATTTGTACAAGAGAAGCCCAAGGGCACCCCTTTCCGCTCACCTCTCCACCCCATTTGCAGCTGAGATTGCAGCCATCTTTGAGGTGTGATACCTCCATATCAGGTCCTTCTCTGAGTGAGAAGCTTAGCACCGCCGCCGCCGCGCCATCGAGCCACTGTTGCACCACCACCGCTTCATCATCTCTGGTATGTTCTCTGCTGGATAGCAGTCTGAAACCAAAATTTTATCTTCCAATCCGTAGATCTGATAAAGCTCAAAATTGGAGGGTGAGTTCGCGACGTTGTTCCCACTCTCCAAAAAAAATTTCAAGTCGATCTCCCGTTGTTTTCCCCCTTCCATTTAAAATCCCCCCGTCTACACAATTTGTCCCTGTGCAGATCTGTGTTCCAACAACCCAGCACTTTACCAATTTGATCCCATTTCCAATTTCAGATTAAGCTTAAATTTGGACTCGACCTTCTGTCCACCAAAACCACTTCCCACAATTATTTTCATGATTTTAGAAGTTTGTTTACCCCACTTAAAAACCTCTGCAAAAATCAGCTTATGTTCTGTCCTCTGCAGTCCAAATCTGACCACCCCCACCATAAAATCCATCCCACCACCTAAATCACCTCCAAAACTTACCAAAAAAATTGTGCATTACCCACACATCCCCCTAATTCATCCATAAAATTTTCAAGTCACAATTCCACCATTTACCCTTCGGTCAAACCACATTTTCAGGCAGATCCAGGTCTGCCCAGTATTTCCTGAGACAAAAAACCTGCCTATTCTGAATTCCACCAAGGAGGATACAGACACAGGAAAATTCCTACCGTAGGTGGTCGTAGATCTGCAAGCTTCGCAACGACGCTAGTTTCGCGTCGATCCGACATTGGAAGTGATCGCAGTAATTATTTCCACCGAGTCACGTAGTGCTGAAACAGTAGAACAGGTTCGGGATAGCAAGCTGTAGCACCGAGTAGCAGCGCGTCGGAACTGTCGAGCATAAAAGTCACCCGTCAACCCGAACTTGATACTCCCGGGTCGCCATTCTAGCCCTTTCCCTCCTTGTATGGAGTGGGTAGTGAATTGCATTTCTATAATTATTATTAATTCATTTGTACCGGGAGTACGAGTCTTTGCCGGGGTCGCCTTCCCCACGCTCAGAGCGTGGAGGTATCGTTTCCACTCCCACACTCGGCATTTTGCTTACTTTGTATATTTCTATATGCCGCTACTTGCATGTGATAGGTTAATCTAGCTCGTTAAATACTTTCAATCACCGCTGCGAGAGGGAGCGAGACTTGTCCCGTGACCCGATCCGGGCACGAAAGAGAGTTGACCCCCCAGACTCATTACCAGTTTCTCAATCGCGCACGTCCGCACACTTCCCTCGCTAGGGACGAGTCATGAGCTCGCCTAGAGTCTCAAGTTCGAGTCCAAATTGGCGTCGAGTCACATCCTGTCCCACATCTATAATGTTAGAAAGATAAGTACTTCGGTGCAATGCACACCGTGATCAATATAGCTCCCATGGGCACAAGTACTTTCGGATGCTCTTCCCAGGAGTAGATTGGGCCCTTATATGCTCAGGCATTGGGTCAGGTATAATTTCAGACATCCACTATAGTTATAGCCAATAGAGAGTTCCAAAGGAATACCATTGTAGGATGATAAGCTAGATTCCACAGAACAGAAGAATCCAAGTTCAGAACTGAACAAGAAGGATATATCGATAAATCTCATGAAAATCGTGACATATCGTGAAACTAGGTTATTGGCGTCCACTCAGTCGCCATCAATTACAAAAATAGCGCCCGCTATCTGGTCGCTAATTCCTGTGAACACTATAGGTTTGATGAAATAGCGCCCACATACTGGTCGCTATGTCAGTGAAACAGCGCCAATGACCTGGTCGCCAATTCCATCTGGCGCCCATGTCATTGTCACCAATTGCTGATAAGAAACAAACATCACAAAGAGGCCCAAAATAGCGCTTGAAGAGGGGTAAGGCAACACGTTTCTTCAGAGTGACGTGATAGAACACGATGTCATGTGTTTTTTGGGTACAACCTGCTCAGCGGCCTTAAGGGAATACAAGGCTTCACGTAGACTTATGGAGGTCCCAATGATGAAATCACCAGTCCGAAGGAAGAAATATCCCGCGGAGGGATCAAACATCACCGAGAGTTAGTGTGTAATCGATAGAAACGAAAACAGAGACTCCATCTACGGATGTGAGATGAGAGTGTCATTAGACCAGCGATATAGGCCAGAAATCGTGATAAAACTGTGAGACAAGAAAACGGTGCCTGTACATAAGTCGTTATTTAATGAAATATCAACCTTCTGAAACGTCGTTCAACCACATTTTATATTAGATTTTTCATATAAATAATTAAAATTAATGACATTGTATAAGGGCATTAATTCTATGATATTCCAAAAATTTATATCTATGTTTTTAAAATAGCGATTGTATATAGTGGCATTGATTCTTTAAATGACGCCCTGACCTCGGTCATAAATTCATAATTTTCCATATATTCTTCGTTTACTGGTTATTTACCAATTAGCGCCCTTGCATGAGGGCGTTCATTATTTAAATAGCGACTACACAACTGTCGCACATTATTTTTCTGATGCTACGCATCGGGCAGGTACAATCACAGAGACATGATATTTTCAGTTTATCAAAACAGGAAGGAAAAGACATGGATAGGTAGAGAAAAATATATATGTTCCAGAAACATGCTCATGCTTTAATTTTTAACATAAGATTACATAGTTATTTAATTTCTAAGCATGTGTATTTATTAAATATACTAAAGAATTAGCGGTTTGGCAAAGGGTCGTTCATTAACTTGCGCTCTGACCTCTATCGCGATTTCAGAAGAATTAGCGACAGCGTGTGCGGGCGTTCAATAAATAAGCGCCCTTGACTTGGCCGCTATTTACTATATATCGGTAAAAACTTTACGATACTTAAACAGAAATCAATGGATCAACACCATGAGACCTATATGCATGAATTAACTATGATTAATACGTTGGGCTTCGTATCTTGAGAACACCAACCTTTTGGTTGATCGAACGAGGAGATGAGAATATGAAGAGCAGGAGCAACTGCAACTGTAATAACAACAGTAGCAGCAGCACCCGATCGTCGAAGGAATAATAAGAGCAATAGCAGTAGACGCACAGCCTTCTCCTTCGCGTATGATAGCAGGAGGATGAAGATGATGCAATAATAGCCGTAGCCCTAGAAGAAGAACAAGAAGAACTTCTTCACGTCGTAGGCAGCAACGTCAGCACTACAGCAATAGGAGGTCGATGACGGCAATAAGGAATGTAGAAAGATGGGCAGTCTTCCTCCTTCACGACCGCTGGCCAGAGGGTGCACACGATGCCACTGTAGTCGACGTCGATGTAGGGAAATCAGAACAAGCAGCAGCAGTAGCCGGGGCTCGTTCGAGGGGGTTTATTTATAGATTTTGGGATTTAGAATCCTAATGGGAGTTAAAGTCCCACGTAGCATTCCTACTAGGTTCAACTCTTTCCATGCATTATCCTTCACCTTCCCAAACCGCAGCCACCTTCCTGATTAGATTATAACCCTAGCTAATCTCCTTTCCAAGACAGCTTCAAACGTGAGCGTGGGCTTGGGTTGGGGTCTAAAAGAAAGCCCATTCCTTATACGTGAAGCCCACATATAGGGGTTTCATTTAATATTCATATATCTTGATATACAACTAAACCCATTTGTTATTTACTAACCCTCATACACGCGGCCTATCTCTTTTAACAGTTTATATACATGTATATATAAGGCCCATTAGCCTTAAGCTAATTTCATATGCAAGACCCATACATATATATACGAAGGCCCTCTCTAATGTGTATGGTTTGAGAGTCTTTGGTGGGTTCTTGCATCTGGTTATCATATATATATTTATATATCTTTAAACCATACCATATGGCTAATTATAGTTATAATACATTTATTTATATATATAATACTCAAGGCCCATTGTGTACTAATCCTTCCAACCCGTAGTACGTATCCTATTAAGTTCCTTTAGTGTTCACCTATTGAGGCCTATTCAGTTATGGACATAAAAGGTTAAAGTTTTTCAAGTGTATATGGGTTGAAGCCCATTAAGGTTTGGATGAGGTTTAACATGGCCCTTAGTTCTTTGATGGGTTGTTCTTAATGGTTTATTACTAATCCCATGTTTTGGGTCGAATCACGTATATCATTATTGTCAACACTCTCATCCCTCTTACTACCTTATGGGTATCTGATGTGACACCACCTTGGGGTGATGGTCACAAGACCAATGCTTCCTTGGACCTAAGTATGCAAGCACAACCACAAGGCTAAGAAGCCTACGTAAGCGGACCTTCGTATGGCGCACACACTTAACCGGGGGGTAACTCGGGGATGCCGAGTCAAGGAAATGGGACAAGCCCCTTGCTGGTAGAGGGCCAGCAAAGTCTAAGGCAAACCTCCTCTTGATGGGGGGATACTCAACTCAAGGTGTTGGCCTTGGCCGAGGGACGCGGATCACTCACTCACACCCACGGTGGTCACACAAAGTGCGGTGGAGCCTTAAGATCGGGCGCTCTCTTCCTTACCGACGGCGCAATTGGAGAATATTAAATGAACAAGGATAATTGAGAGCAAGGGTCGAGATTTTACCTAGCCGGTTTGAAGAAACCGGCTCCGGTCGGAGACGTGGGCGAGCGGGGAAGCGTGTGTTCTCCACACGCCGCGCCGATGAAGCTTCGAACCTGAAATTTAAGATTTACATGCACTACGCCCCTTGCAAGGGGGTTGGACTAGGGGTGGGGGTTCAAATTACAACCAAAATATTCCTCCACGTAGGGAGGGGCCTTCAGCCGGCCAAGCGGGGAGGGGAGAAACGGGGAAAGTATGCCGAATGAAGACCGAGATCGGTTCAGTCTTCTCTCTGCGAGTGCTGATAGTCGGTCGAAGATGTTGCTGCTGTGACTTCCCCGAATTTTTTTGGGGACGAAACCACTTGGAGAATCTTCGTATCTGGAACAGGGTGACTCCAGAATTTTGTAAATTTCTTCAGGCACCGCTGCTGGTCGGGGTGGGGGCTTGAACAGGGTGGCAGACCCTCGGATCTGACAGTTTCAGGTTCCCAACAGCAGGAAGAAGATGGTGCCACGACCGCTCCCGAGCTCAGAATCAGGTACCGCTGGAGTCGTTGGAACCGTTGACGAGTCCTCTTCGAAGCAAGACTGACGGTGATGCCAGCTGATGTCGGGGTCGACCGGTGGGCTCTGAACACTGAGGAGGGGTCAGTGCAGACTGAGTGGAGGTAGATCCGAGCGCCTGGAGGAAGAAATTAATAACTCTTGCGAACGGATGCCGATTGGAGTTCGCCTCTTGATTCTGAAAGTAGACAGGTCGAAGAAGATCTTTGCAGAAGAACTTTTGTCCTGATTCACGCTGGATTTGTCGTGGCAGAGCTTCCAATCACGTTTAGGTGCTCTATCAGGAGAGCTTGGCGCAGTCGAGGGAGAACGGCTCTCCCCGGCAGCTCGATGCTCAGACGACAACGAAACCACCACCGTTGCGAAGAAGACAGGCAGACGCTTCCGTGGGTACCTCTTGGGCCTTCAGATTCGCGGGGAGGTGGTCGGGGTGGCCTCTGCTAGCAGGTGATCCTCTGCAGGTCGCCAGTCTAGATGGTGGAAGGTGGGGGTGATGGAGAAGAACAATGGGAGAGTGGAGGAGATGAGAGAGAGGGGGGGGCGACCTAGGGCTGTGGAGGGAAGGGGGATTTCGAAATTCAAAGGCCTAGGGAGGTGGAGGGGTGCTTGGGGTAGTGGGAAGGGTGCTTGGGAAAGTGGGAGGGGTAGTTGGGGGTTGGGTGGTGAGGAGAGGATTGGTGGAGGGGGTCTTGGGAAGGGGGGAGTATTGATGAGGGTTGTGGGAATGGGAAGAGGCTTTAATGGGGTAGGTGGGGAGTGGAGGTGGTTGGGAAGGGAGGAGAGAGAAAAATTTCAAATTGGGGTGGGGAGGAGAGAGAATGGGGTTCGCCCCCTTTAGAGAGAGAGAGAAGAGAGAGAGAGGGGGGAATCCACCCCTTAGAGAGAGAGAGAGATTCTCACAATTGTAGTGGAATTTCAAATTTTCTTTCAATCATTCATTACCTCAAAATGGAGAGAGTGGGGTCCTATTTATAGGGATCCCACAATTTACAATAAGGCCCTGACTTTTGACACATTGACTAATAACCAACAAGATAGGGGCGCCCATGGGCCAAGCCCAATGAATTGGGCCCAATAGCTAACTAATAAACCTAATGACACTCAAACCTAGGGAAATAAGCACAAGACCTAGGGACATGACTCAAATAAAAGGGAAATTACAATGATATGACTCAAATAAAATAAAGAAACATACATAGGACTCAAAATAAATGACTAGACCATGATGTACGCCTCCGGGGTGACGAGAATGGTCGAGAGTGTCAGGACGGATGGTGATGACCCCATCATACTCCCGGGGTGCGGAGAACTCGACTCCGTCGAGTAAGAGGTGGTACCGCTCACATGTCTTCCGAAAGAAGCCGATTCTTCCACCTAGCGAGGTAGAGCCCGTTCACCTTGCTCCGAGTGATGATTACCTGTTCATCCAATATTCTCTCAAGTTGCTTACGTCGGGCTCTCTGGGCTGATGGTGCTCACATGGGGAGGGGTGGGTGCTCTCTCAAGGGAGGAAGGGGCTTGAAATTCTCACTTGGTACCACCGTGGGTCCCTTGTGTGGCACAAGGCTTTCCACATTGAAACTGAAGTTAACTCCGTATCCCTTGAGGAGGCCTAACTTAGTAGTGGGGCTAATGCACCTCAAAACCTGGAAGGGGCTGATCCCACAAAACCTCAATCTTGAATTGTCTCTATGTGAGAGCCTCTCATTCCTCACCATCCCGGAATCACCCATTTGGATTTCTTGGTGACGCCATTGAGTCGGTCGGCCTTTTGTAGATTTCATGACTCTTGTTGATGCGCTTGCAAGGTTATCATGTAATTTTGTGAATGCTGTCCTTTTAGTGGTTATGGGTGGACCTGGACAACCATAGATGGACCTATCATGCCATGATGCCATATGGACCTTGATGAACCTTGGTGGGCCGGGGCAACCATATGTGGACTTATCATGCAATGTTGTCATGTAGACTTTGGTGGGCCTAGGTGGGCCGGGGCAACCATATGTGAACCTATCATGCAAAGTGGTGATGAATGTCGGGGGACCCGGACATCCGTAGATGCTTTTGACATGCTTAAGACCCATGATGAATGAGGGTGGACCAATACATCCGAATATGGACCACTCATGCTTTCTACTTGACATGTGGGTGATATGAATGAATGGACCCAACATAGTGTTCATGCCAAGTGGTGTGGTAAGCCTAGACACATGCATGTTTTTCCTATGGGTGACTTCCATGTGTATAGGTGTGGGACAACCTTTGAACTCCCATTGGAAAGGGTCGAATGGATCTAAGAAGGTGGTCATCATGGGGTGGAGCACAACCTCATTACCTAGGGATATGTGGCCCAAGGTCATGGCTCCCAAGGTGTAACCCGGTCTAAGATGGAGTGAATTGGGTCAAACATGGTGAGTTGGTGTAGGGAAAGGTGGGTGGTGGATAAAGTGTTTGGGTCACACGAGTCTCTTGACTCCCATTGGAATGGATCATATGGATCATAAAATGGGTTACCTAGGGGAGGAACTCCATGTCCTCAAGATCCTCAAAAGGTGCTAAGTCATCCTTCTCCATGATAGTTGGGCCAATGTTCTTGGCAAGTGGGTCGGCCATGAGTGGAGGGCTTGGCTTTCTACCCGAGATAAGAAGCTCTAAATCGAGGAGAAGGTTGGGCTCATCGGGTGTAGGGAGGAATAGAAGGAGGTCGCTAGTGTAGCAACCAATGGTGCAAACCGAGGTGATAGACCCTATGCATAGGTGTAGGAGGCTAAGGCTCCTAGGTTGTTCGACCATAGGGGTCAACATGCTAGTCATCTCTAATTGCCATGCTATGCCCTTGAGAAGGTCCTCTAAGGTCTCCACTTGATAGGATGCTTGGATTGTGGTGTGATAGGAGAAGAAGGGCACTATGGGAAGGTCTTGTTCTATGGGAGGGAAAACATGGGCCGGGATCTCTCTAATTGGGCTCTCCTTTAGCCAACTAACAATGGGTCCTCCTAAGATGAGCTCCGCCCCAACTAGAGAGGGTGGTGTAAGGTATAGACCATCGTGTGAGGTTTCTTCTTCAATTTGGACTTGGGTTTCCTCCAAGGTGGGGGGTGGGTTTGGAGTGCTCACAACTATTGGATCGGGTATGAGTTCTTCTACTAAGGAGGTGAGGGGGTCTTTTGGGGTGATGAGGGTTGGTGTGTGGTGCTCCCGGGGTGGAGGGTAAAGGGAAACTTGGATTGGGATTGGTAGAGTGGGGTTTGGGAGTGGAAGTAGTGGAGGCCTAGGTTGGGGTAGGATTGGGGTTGGAAGTGGAAGGTGGGTTGGGTGACAAGATTTGGGTTGATGGGTTTTGGGAGATGTGTCCCTTTTTGGGGACGATGGTGAGGTTGCGGTGGTGGCCAAGGGGGCTTGTGGGGTACGGGTTTGGTGAGGGGATTTGGATTTGGGGGTGGTGGCCATTATGGGCCTAGGTGGAGGGGTGGACATGGGGTCCAATTGGGTATGTGGACATATGGTTGTGGTGAGGACTTGGATGTAGGATGTAGATGTTGTGGTTGGAGTAGGAGAGGTGGGAAATGGTGGGGAATGCGTGATTAGGGTCTTGGGTTGGCCAAGGGGAAATGAAGGAGTTGAAATGCTCTTTGGGCTTTGGTGTTCGAATGGGAGGGGAAAATATATCTAGCCCTAAGTTGTTCCTTCATGTCCCCCCATGTTGTGAGGGGAGCTTCCCTTCTAATTATCCTTAAGCCTTCAATTTTCAACCAATGAGTGTGGGCCCGTTTGGTAAGTTGCAATTTGGCAAATCGGACTTTCTCATCCTCGGACATGGGATACCAAGTGAAGTAATGGTCCATCGAGACTTCCCACTCTAAATAGTCACTAGGTTGAGTTCCATCAAAAGTGGGAGGTGGGGGACATGTCCTTCTATCATCCGTCCTTGGGGCGGGCCCATTTTCTCCAAGTTGGTTGAGTCGACCCGATATGTTATCAAGCCGCTCATTGGCATAGGTCAAGGCCTTCATGAGGTAGTTGACATGGCCAGGGAGGTTATGTGTGTTAGTGGTAGGCATCCTTTGGTGGTTTGGACTTATGGAGAGGGCCGATTGGTAAGGTCGGTAAGAGGTGGCCATACTAGTGGACAAGAGATGCAACCGAGGACTCTAAATGCATAAACATGCCCTAGGACCAACTTGATAGAGACAAGTTGTGAACTTGCTCTGATACCACTTGATGTGACACCACCTTGGGGTGATGGTCACAAGACCAATGCTTCCTCGGACCTAAGTATGCAAGCACAACCACAAGGCTAAGAAGCCTACGTAAGCGGACCTTCGTATGGCGCACACACTTAACCCGGGGGTAACTCGGGGATGCCGAGTCGAGGAAATGGGACAAGCCCCTTGCTGGTAGAGGGCCAGCAAAGTCTAAGGCAAACCTCCTCTTGAGGGGCGGATACTCAACTCAAGGTGTTGGCCTTGGCCGAGGGACGCGGATCACTCACTCACACCCACGGTGGTCACACAAAGTGCGGTGGAGCCTTAAGATCGGGCGCTCTCTTCCTTACCGACGGCGCAATTGGAGAATATTAAATGAACAAGGATAATTGAGAGCAAGGGTCGAGATTTTACCTAGCCGGTTTGAAGAAACCGGCTCCGGTCGGAGACGTGGGCGAGCGGGGAAGCGTGTGTTCTCCACACGCCGCGCCGATGAAGCTTCGAACCTGAAATTTAAGATTTACATGCACTACGCCCCTTGCAAGGGGGTTGGACTAGGGGTGGGGGTTCAAATTACAACCAAAATATTCCTCCACGCAGGGAGGGGCCTTCAGCCGGCCAAGCGGGGAGGGGAGAAACGGGGAAAGTATGCCGAATGAAGACCGAGATCGGTTCAGTCTTCTCTCTGCGAGTGCTGACAGTCGGTCGAAGATGTTGCTGCTGTGACTTCCCCGAATTTTGTTGGGGACGAAACCACTTGGAGAATCTTCGTATCTGGAACAGGGTGACTCCAGAATTTTGTAAATTTCTTCAGGCACCGCTGCTGGTCGGGGTGGGGGCTTGAACAGGGTGGCAGACCCTCGGATCTGACAGTTTCAGGTTCCCAACAGCAGGAAGAAGATGGTGCCACGACCGCTCCCGAGCTCAGAATCAGGTACCGCTGGAGCCGTTGGAACCGTTGACGAGTCCTCTTCGAAGCAAGACTGACGGGATGCCAGCTGATGTCGGGGTCGACCGGTGGGCTCTGAACACTGAGGAGGGGTCGGTGCAGACTGAGTGGAGGTAGATCCGAGCGCCTGGAGGAAGAAATTAATAACTCTTGCGAACGGATGCCGATTGGAGTTCCGCCTCTTGATTCTGAAAGTAGACAGGTCGAAGAAGATCTTTGCAGAAGAACTTTTGTCCTGATTCACGCTGGATTTGTCGTGGCAGAGCTTCCAATCACGTTCAGGTGCTCTGTCAGGAGAGCTTCGCGCAGTCGAGGGAGAACGGCTCTCCCGGGCAGCTCGGTGCTCGGACGACAACGAAACCACCGCCGTTGCGAAGAAGACAGGCAGACGCTTCCGTGGGTACCTCTTGGGCCTTCAGATTCATGGGGAGGTGGTCGGGGTGGCCGCTGCTAGCAGGTGATCCTCTGCAGGTCGCCAGTCTAGATGGTGGAAGGTGGGGGTGATGGAGAAGAACAATGGGAGAGTGGAGGAGATGAGAGAGAGGGGGGGGCGACCTAGGGCTGTGGAGGGAAGGGGGATTTCGAAATTCAAAGGCCTAGGGAGGTGGAGGGGTGCTTGGGGTAGTGGGAAGGGTGCTTGGGAAAGTGGGAGGGGTAGTTGGGGGTTGGGTGGTGAGGAGAGGATTGGTGGAGGGGGTCTTGGGAAGGGGGGAGTATTGATGAGGGTTGTGGGGAATGGGAAGAGGCTTTAATGGGGTAGGTGGGGAGTGGAGGTGGTTGGGAAGGGAGGAGAGAGAAAAATTTGAAATTGGGGTGGGGAGGAGAGAGAATGGGGTTCGCCCCCTTTAGAGAGAGAGAGAAGAGAGAGAGAGAGGGGAATCCACCCCTTAGAGAGAGAGAGAGAGAGATTCTCACAATTGTAGTGGAATTTCAAATTTTCTTTCAATCATTCATTACCTCAAAATGGAGAGAGTGGGGTCCTATTTATAGGGATCCCACAATTTACAATAAGGCCCTGACTTTTGACACATTGACTAATAACAAACAAGATAGGGGCGCCCATGGGCCAAGCCCAATGAATTGGGCCCAATAGCTAACTAATAAACCTAATGACACTCAAACCTAGGGAAATAAGCACAAGACCTAAGGACATGACTCAAATAAAAGAGAAATTACAATGATATGACTCAAATAAAATAAAGAAACATACATAGGACTCAAAATAAATGACTAGACCATGATGTACGCCTCCGGGGTGACGAGAATGGTCGAGAGTGTCAGGACGGATGGTGATGACCCCATCAGTATCAGAGACAGGTTCGATCCGATGATAGCCTTTATATATATATTTATATTTATGGAATACTTATGAGATTTCTACCCGAGTTGTCTTTCTACCTTAATTATTCTTGATGCTTTATTTAATTTAAGTCATCTATAGATTAGAGATTATAGTTGATTTTCATTAAATATTTATGTATACCTCCATTTTATTCACTAATGGATAGTTTACATTCCCTCTTGATTTATAGTTGAAATGAGATACCTTGATATCTAATTGTCCCTTAATCTTCCCGTATAGGTCCCCATGACCCTATTTTATTTTATCTTTTTCTTAATAAGAAGGTGTGGTCTTTATTCCTTATAAAGTTATATAAGATTTAATATTATCTTTTTAATTTTGAAATATAGGCAATTGTTCCTATTTTAGCCTTTAAATTTTTTTGGGCATTACACCATATCTCTGGCAGATATATTTATAAATTGGGACTCTCGTCTAGATATGAATGGGTCAATTAATGACCGACTTTGTTTAACTGTTTACCCTTCAATAGGGGCTATTTTATTGAAGTTCAGAATTCTCATTCCTTTCTTTAATTAATATTGATTTAAGGCGAAAGGGCCCCCTTATCCTGGTGTTTAATCAAGGGTTTTCTCTTCTCCGAAGAAATGTAATTAATGCCGTCACTTTTTTGGCGCGGCGGGTTCTTAGTCCCGACCCGATACCCACAATCGTCTGGTAAATCGTACGGAGCACACTCGTAGCTTCAGACCATCCCAGTCTTGTAGCCCGAATAAATGTCACTTCGGTGACTAGCATGCCCTCACACTCAATAAAAACGCTAAAAGATAAAACACTGACAAAAGAGAATAAATGAATTAAAAGATGAATATTTTGAGTGCATCCAACAAGTTGGCACTCCCGATGGGACTAGACCTCCTTTCATCTTCTCGCCAGGATTAGGGGCCCAACGGCCTCCTCCTAAAATACTAACTTGCTTTAAACCTAAAATTATAGGTTCAATCTTGATCAACTTCATCGCTGCCTCATTCGGACAACTCGTGGTTGCTGATCACGCCAGGTACGGCTACCTGGCTGTTCCTACGAAGTTTGGCGATTTCCCGCCGGTTGTAGGCTTCACCAACTTCTTGGGGGTGGCCTTTGTCGAGCTACTCGACGTCCAGGAGATGAAGCCGGTCGCTACTGCAAAGGCGACCACAACTAATGCTTCTACGGTGGGCTGCTACGTCCACCACATCCACTCCCGTGCTTCCAGAAACAAGAAGCGCTCGGTGGCTACCAGGAGGGCAGCTAGAAGAAACATCGGCATGCTGCGATGCCAGCTCTCTACCTCGGGCAAGTACATACTTATTGGAGGTGTCTGTGTCTTCCTCAACGGCTAACAGGCCAAAGTTACACCCGACCGGGTAATTTCCATTCTTTCGGTACACAATGCCCTCCAGGCACTGGCCCAAAGAGGAATGGACCATTCCGAGTCCAGCTCAAAGGGAGGATCAGCCCCTAAGCCAATCAGATTTAAGCACATTTGGGTGCCTAGGCGGCCACGGGCCCTGGCTTTGAGAAAAGAGGAAGAAACAGAAGAGAAGATCAAAGTGCTGATCCAGGCTTCTCGAAAGCCAACTCTCCATTCCCACACTCGCTGGGCCAATACTTCACATGATGAAGCACAAGGTGGGATGACAAAGCAAGGCCAGCTCACATACAAACCTCCGACACCACTCAACGTGCCACGAGTTGTCCCCTGCCCTGCTAAAGGGCGAGCTTACATAGATCGGGATGTCCGGGGGCATGTCCGAGGCCTCGAAGATACTTATGTGGGGGCACAACGACCCTCGGAAGTTGCTAACGCTATGAGCAAAGATCGGGAACAACTAACAAACCCGAAGGAAAGAAAAGATGGAAGACTGGGCTGCTACAGCCCGCCCCTCTATGATGAAATTATGCCGACAAGCTCGGCGCTCATTGACCATCCGGCTAGTATTCAAGCAAGCCGGCAGCTTCAAATGCTCACTTGCTTCGTGGCTGGAGTAATCGGCTGCTATGGGGCTTTGCCCGCAAGACATGATAAAGTGGCACAAGCCCGCACTGAAGAAACAAATGCTGAAACGATCACGATGACTGTGAACGTGATCACCGCTGAAGACGAAGGGGATCGGCTGGTACCTTCTCTAAATGCTCCACCAAAAGGGGGAAGCCAAGGTCCCAACCCAACCACTCCCGATCCGACTACCATGATGATGCTACTCCAAGAATATAAGCAAGAAATTGAAGCACTAAAAAGACAGCTCCGAGAGCTGAAAATGCAAGCCTCAACCGTGAGACAGATCGAGGTCGTTCCCGAAGCATCGCCGTAAGGCACAATTGAATTAGAAACTTTACCACAAATGATGGCTGCTCAGCCGGCATCCAACTATATTGAGGGCATGACCCCACAACCTGCTCTTCAACCCTAGGGGCCAGCTATCTTACCTCAAATAGTAGTTGTGGCGACACTGTAGATGCAGTAACCTCAGCTCTGCTCAAGCACGGTCCACCCGGCACTGATTAATAGACTAATGATAGAATAGATCATTGAAAAGAAGCTAGCCTATAGAGGCAATGATGAGTATGCTACTTTTGACGTGTACCGGGTGCCTTACCCTATCCATCATGCTATTAAGAGACTATCGCTAGGTGTCACGAAGCCACTGAAGTTTGAAAAGTTTAACGGACAAGGTTCACCGAAAGAGCATATAGCCTACTACATCTACGTAATGGGCGATCTGGCGATCGATGAGTCCTTTCTGCTCAAATTCTTCGGATACTCTCTCACATGACTCGCTTTTAGATGGTATTCAAATTTTCTTGCTGGGGCTATTAAAGACTGGCCAGACATGCAACGATAATTCTGGGAGTGGTTCCACGTCGCTGAAAGAGAAGTGACCGTGACCGAGCTATATGCTTCTAAGCAGAAGAACGATGAGACTGCTCTAGAATACATCAAAAGATGGCAAAACCTCGACATGAGGTGTAGGCGCCCGCCACACCAGGAAGATGCCGTTCAAATTTTCAAGCAAAACCTAAAGCGAGAAATTCTTGAAAAGATGATTTGGATCGAGATTAAGTCTTTTGACCGGCTGAACAACGTCGTGGCGGAGGTCGAGGTGTTCCTCTCCAGTCGCCCTTTTGCTTCGGCTGCTGTAAATCAAAAGGCCAAATTGGCAGATAAGCAACCCGCGCCCCAGGAAGTTCACATGGTTGACTTCAAGGTGTTTGAGCGGCAAGAAGACAAAGCTAAAGGGGCTGCCAACCCTCCCCCTGCTAAGCCCGATGAACAACAAGAAGGCCCGTCCGTGCGGACCAAAATGAAGAAGCTTTATTCCTTCCCCAAGGATAGAACCCATGTCATGTTTGAATGGGCCACTGATTACAACAAAATCACTCTGCCAGAACCGAAGAGACCGAGAGATGCCAGAAGAAAGGATGATCCACGCTTCTACCTGTATCACCAGATGATTGGGCACTCTACTAAAGACTGCTATCAATTCAAGGATGCTATTGAAAGAATGATCAAAAAAGGGGAGCTACAAATGGGCAAATATAAAGTGGATCCTCCACGAGCTCACGAGATGCCCAATCTAAAAAGAGTTGTGAGCATGGTATCTATATACCAGCAGTCATCCGAAGAGGTGTCTGCAGTTCACGCTGCTGAAGAACAAGATGAAGAGATATGCCTCGCGCCGTGTATGACCGGAGAATTTTTATAAATTACTTTTGGTATATTTAATTATTTTCTGGGAATTTTAAAGACCCAAAATGGATTAATAAATAAATGTTGAATTTATAAGTCATTATAAGGCCCAATTGTGTTAAATAATTAACCTAGCCAATTTAAATAAAATCCAAAAGGGTTAAGGACCAAGCCCATTAAGTTTGGCCCATATTCTAGAAGGTTATTTAGCCTATTTACGTATTTTAAGGATAAATACTATTTTTATGGATAATAATATGGATAATTAATAAAAGAGTTTGATTTATGTTGAAGTCTGTGCACGTTGGATGTAGCGGTCTATCGTGCGACCGCCACAGCCACGTAACGCACCTAGATTGATGCGTTACACCCTGTCAGTTCCGTGAGAGGAAGAACAAGCAAAAGGATTAGATTTTTACTAGCTTATCTCTTAGGGATCGAGATGGAAAGACTAATAGAGGTGTTAAGGACTCTTAGAAGTTGATCTAAACTTTAACAAGGACTCTAGAATCGATCTAATCCTCAAACCCTAGCCAAAACCCTATAAGTAGGACCTAGTTCTGAACTGAGCAACCCTTACCTTTGGCTCGTGAAGAATCAAGATAAGGAGTCATAATTTCGGGTAAGTTCTTTAGAAGATTTTGTTTGGTATATTTTAGACTAATAGTTCTCTAAATTTCGTGCTAGGAGATCAACCAACCAAGGAGATAGAAGCTTCTAAAGTCGCTTACTATGTCATAGCAGCCCAGAATTCAGAGCAAAAAACCACTGAAGATCAGGGAATTAGGATGCCTAAACGAGGTAATTAGAGTTCAGTCCTTTCAAACTTTTTGTTCCCCTTAGTATCATCTTCCTAACCTCCAAATTTCACGTCCTTAGGTCAAGAGATTGGAGAGATAGAGCGATGTGAAGTTGCTAAAAAATCTCAGGAAGGGAAGAACTAGGGCGTGTCTTGCAGTCCCAAATTGGAAGATTAAAGCTCATTTAAGAGGTAGGCCATCTCATGATTGGTAAAAACATCTTGTTAGGGATAAAAGCCCTCTGGTTTTCATTGATTTCATGCATGATAGATCATAAATTTCATGTTTTAATAGTTCTATACATTCATGCATCTCTTAGCCCTAAATGGAAAATGAAAAAATATTATCTTGTCTATTCACTAAAACCCATGCATATAGTTGGCCTATACTTCGTTTCTCATGTCTGGAATAGTTATAGTATTTTGATTTCCAGGCATGTTATATTTTCATAGACCTTTACTTTATTTTACTACCAACAGACTATCTGACGCATCAAGGTAAGACCGTCACAATGATCTAACGGCCTTACGACAAGCCGTCACACTCTCTGTTGCACTTGAATTGCTCTATTGTCTCTGACGCACCATAACAGGAGCGTTACACTACTGTAACGGCCCTACGATAATCCATCACAAGACTGTAACGCGCCTATCTTAGACCGTCAGACACTGTGTTCTGTCAGCCCGAGACAGAATGATAACCAGTTAAAGTTTACCTATAAATAAGCTTAGATAGCTAAGTTTGGACCTGTTATCATGACTCTAAGTTTAGATACTGATTCATAATCGAAAGTACATGATTAAGGTGTCTTAAGTTATTTTAAGTTATGTTAATTTCATGTGCCAAAATTCTATAGTTTTGTATCTAAATCATGGTTTTCAAAGATGTATTGACGGAGTTTATCTTGGTTCCACGTTGCTACACATTCTCTCTCCATCTACAGAGTCATTTCTTTAAGTACATGGCACATATTCCGATATGTTGTCCATTAGTTTACATTTTGCACTATAGGAATATTATTCTTGGACATGAGGACCTGTGGGAGATGGATTTTTTTAAGAATATATATTTTATTATGGGTTTATTTGATTTATTTATTAGAGATTTATTTACGCAAGACGTGCCAGTCACTGAGTGACAAATTTATTATGCGCACCGTCTGACTAACCAGACGATTATGGGTGATCGTGTCAGGACCCAAAACCCGCCGTACCATGAAGGCTACTGCGTTAATTACATCTCTCCAGAAGAAAGAAAACCCTTGATTAATCGCCAAAATAGAGAGGCCATGGGGCCCATAGAATATGTAAAATATGTGATTGCATGCAAGCACACAATATGGTAGTATTTATTTATTAGACCGGCTCCCGGTACGAGGCGGAGAACCTAGGTCCGAGGACCATCATCACGCATAGTGAAAGCCTCCGGCCGGGCGTAACCCGACTTTCAGCTAATCACTATTCGATATACCGGAGAGTCAGATCATGCAAGCATGCAAGGTGGTTAGTGTTATTGTTTATTGCTTATTTGGTCATTTATTTATAAATTTAAGGAAGACTTTGGCAATCCCTGTCACTCGCAGGGTTGTCGATTAGTCATTACCTTTTTATTTTGAGACTGCACATAGCATTACGGTGCATACATATAGGCCCATGAGGTGGGCCGAGTATGACCGTATTCGGGCAGACTCATGTATCATCGGGACAATGTATGCCGGGGTATGGCAAATTTGATATTTGAAAAATGAGGGGGCACGGTTAAAACGCGGTCAAAAAGGAATTGAATTGAACGGCTTATCGGCCCAGGACAACGTCATGCCGTGGCCATAATGGGGTTAACCCTGAGATCTAGGCACGACCTGTCAGGGGGTCATCAATATTCCCATGCCCGGGGTCTAGAGGAGGTGAGAGCTCCGGAGTAGACATGGTCATGTTCATTATTCTTTATTTATTCTTGTTATTATTTTAAATGCATGAATGCACTTTGTTTATTATTTATTTATTTCTTTTATTTATTTTTATTATCTTTTTATATTGGATGCATGCATTTTTATTCCCTTTATTGATATTTATTTGGCATTTATTTGACAATTATTCATTCATCATTTTTTGTTGTTTATTTATCACTTTTCTTTATTTATTTTTGTTGTCATTTATTTAATCATTGTTGTTTATTTTATTTTTATTTGTTTGTTTATTATAATAATGATTATTATTATTCTCTCTCACTTTCTTTCTTTTTATATATATATCGTTTTTTTCTTAGTGTATAAAAGATAATGTGCGCATGTGAGCAATGGAATGTGTATTATTGTATTTTGTTTATGTATATACAATGTGAAGGTGGGCTTAACGTAGTTATGGATGTACCTCTTATCCACCATGTGTGTGTGTTGCATGTTACGTAAACAAATGCATGCATGTGTGTTAAGTGTGTGTATTACGTGAATGAGTGCATGTGTGTGTGTTGTTTGTTACGTGAAATGGCGGGGGATGTAGAATGGGTAAAACGGCGCGCTTTTCTTGTTTTGGTTATGTTTGAAACGTCGTGGGAATGTATGCAAGTTAATTCGGCGCGCATTTAGTTTTATATTGATTAAAGGGAAAAGGTGACGGGTGTAAAGGAGTTTGAAACGGCGCGGGAGTACCACGCCGGTTAAGGCCGCGCCGGGTAACGGGGAATGTTTTGTTTTGTTTTGTTTGTTTGTTTTATTATTTGTTGTTTAATTTTTCATTCATTTTTTTATTTATATTCTCGGTCTTACAGATGATTAATCCGGCAACATCTCCCCTAAACCCGTGGTGTTTGGGGAAAAGTGGAGGCATACCCACAGAATGGGGTAAGCTCCTTAAAGGCTCGGGGGCCAGACACAGTGACCGGCGGACCCAAGTGGATGGAGACCCCGAGGGCGAGCCTACGAGGGATACCGATGTGTCCATGAGTTATCCAAATCGGGACAGTGTTCGCCATTAAGGCGGTTTAATGTTCACTCGAAGAGTGATCATTTAAAACGGCATGAGAAACAAAGCCTTAAAACGGCGCGGTTGTAGTTAAACCGGCGTGGAACGCTTAGGAAAAGGACTTAAAGCGGCATGGGAACCATAGGTGTAGGCTTAAAACGGCACCACGGGCGCGTAGGTGTAGGCTAAAACGGCGCCACGTAGGTGAAGAGGAGGAGGTTAAAACGGCGCCACAAAAGGTGAAGAAGAGGAGGTTAAAACGGCGCCACAAAAGGTGAAGAGGAGGAGGTTAAAACGGCACCACGAAAGGTGAAGAGGGGGGCTTTAAAATGGCACGCTCACCTTATGGCGCGCCGGAATAGGGCGCGCCGTATTAGGGCGCGCCGGATGATCGTCACGTCGGTTTAGCCCGCTTTCATGGAAATTGAAGTTTTATTGATTTATTTGGACTTGTTAAAACATTTTTTTTGAAGATTTCAAAAGTTTATTAAGTTATTTATTCAACAGATCGGCCCCGGGCCATTCAGAAGTTGAGTCACAGGCTCGCACGAGGTTCATACTCGGGCGCGGCGATCATTCCGAGTCAAACTCGTTCGAGCCGAAATTTCGGCAGCATCTCCCCATCCCGGAGGATTTGTTGGGAAGAAGCGGGGAGTACTCACGTGGCGGTGCAACCCCTGAAAAATCGGGTGGCACAACGGTGGCCGACAAGCCCGAACGGATAGGAAAACCCCTAGGGCTAGCCTACTAGGGGCACCAAGTCCGTGGGCGAGAGTGAACGAATGAGGCGACTCATTATGGGAGCGAAAATCCTGAGGACTAGCCTGCGAGGGGCACACAACCCGAGTCGACACAACGCTCAAATCGGGACGACCGGTAGAGGGAAGGAAACCCCGAGGGCTAGCCTACGAGGGGCACGTAACCCACGGCCACCACAAAGTCCATTAAGGACCGTCGATTTATACTGTAGGGCTTAGCCCCGTTACTGTGCACTCAATGGCCTGAAGGGACACTCATCATCAACGGATGAGCCCCTGTCGACCGAGTGGCTAGTGTAGAAGATTGGGGGAATATTCCCCTCCCCGGGTATTAGAGCAATGCTACAGAGCAGACTCCCGAATTTTGGGATGCGAACGGAGTGGAAAGAGAGGCATACGACATCGTCCGATGACAAGTGGACAAACGAGTTGTTAAGCATATATTAGAACAGTGATGCCCGCGGGTTGAAGGAGTTAACACTTACGTGTTATATGGTTAGCATATAGATCTGGGGAAAGGGATATATAGGTTATGTTCGCAGAACCAATAGGGGCTCGTCACAGATTGAACGGGGATGTTAGAAGCGATCTTCCCCTCCCCTCTGGCCTATGAGGAAGGGCGCAGGGAAGGTGAAGGGTTTGATCCCTAGATAGGGGTGGACGGAGATACACACATAAGTGTGTCTCCGACCACACGACTCATAGCACACGTAATACAGGGCTCGACCATTGCATTGGAAGAGAGAGAAGCCCCGGGGAGGGGGGAAGAATGGTTCATGTAGCCCAAGGGCATATCCAGCATCGGGGAAAACAGATCCGGGAACCATGCGCGCCGGGAAACCATTAAATGCACATTTGAGAGAAAATGAGAGAGAGTAGGAAAGATAGATATGGCACCGGGCACAATCTCATTCCATTCATTCCATGAACGATAGGTAGATGTATACAGCATACGTTCCGGCGCCAGCATTGTCGCTCGGCCGTCGTTTACATTAATAGAAAGAAAACGTTGCAAGTTAAGAGAAGGAGCAACAATAATGGTGAGGGGGGGAGGCCAGGCTCGTATCATCGCCCCTCCCCCCTTTCACTTACATTATATCAGGAGAAGGAAACAAAAGGGGGAATCGACGGGAGGAAAACCGCGGAAACCCACCTAAACCGTTTCTCCCAAAATAGAGTGTCGGATCTGGGTCTTTTTCTCCGGCTCCGGAGGGCTTCAGGTGAATGGACAGAGGAGGTTGGCGGCGGCTCTCAGTGGAAACCCTTCTTCTCCCCCAAGACTTCTCTCTCTCTCAAACGAACAGCCTCTCTCCCTTCGTATTGGCTCTCTTCTATTTTTCTTCTCTTCCTTCCTTTTTTTTCTCAGTTGGTCGAATAAGTGTTGCTTTATAGCAACCAGTTAATCCGGCGCCACGGAGGGGCGCACCGGTGAACATGGCGCCGGGGAAGGAGCTTCTGCAAATCTATTACGTGCCAGAATTGGTGGCACTGGAGAAATGTTCCCCAATTGGTTTTGGCGTGCCGGAATTTTTGGCGCCGTTTTAAGGGGTGCCGATGACCTTTGTGCGCCGTTTTAGCTTGTTTGCTCGGCGCGGGTCAGCCGATGGGTCCGGGGATGGTTCCGGAAGCCCCCGTTGACTCTTCCTCTCGCCACGGTCCTTGGAAAACCTTGACGGGGCGTTGACGAAGCTCTTGATACGATGAATGGCCTTAATCAGAACTTCGTGTCTACTCGGCTCGAGCACGCGGGTCTTCCGCTCACATGGCCTTCGGTACAATAATTTGTGATGCCAGGCCGGCTTCACTTGTATTTGTAGATTTTTGGTTGCTTCTTCGGGGATGGTCCCGAATACTCTTCTGAGCTCTCGGACCTTGCTTTAGTGGCTGTTCATTGAAGCCGAGCTTCTTTTCTTTTCTTCTTTTCTATGGTCTCATCTTTTGTTCGGCTTCCGCCATTCTTTTTCTTCTTTTCTTTCTTTTCTTCTTTGTCGGCACATGAGCACCAGATCAGAACTCACAACCTACAGAAGTAGAAGTCATGAAGTATTAGGAATATTTTTAGTGTCAACAAATGCCCCCCACCCGCGGGTTTCGCTACAGAGAGGCGAAAGAGCGGGGCGTGCGGGTGTAGCCCATGGCCCGTTTGAAAATATTACATGGATCCTTTTATTGTTCATTCTTTTTATTTATTCTATTTTCATTTATCATCATTCATTCATCATCATTTTTATTTCGTCATTCATTTTTATTATCTCTTTATATATATATATAGCCTCATCCAAGCACGCAGGCATTCAATGACCGCAAGCATAGAATAGCTATATGTAGCATAGTTCCCCTATATCAGGGATCGGATAAGGACAGCGCCCACGATTCACGGACAGAGTGCAGCTCACGAAGCACAACTAAGGGAGATGTGCATACGTACACTGCATAGAACGTACGCGTAGCATAAACCACAATCTACGCCCAGGACTATTCCTCCATAGTGTGAAAGGGCAATTATATGAGTAGTGAACCCTAGACATAGGGACGTGCAAACGTTCTGAGTAACACTGGAAGATTACTTTATCACCTACACATACATTCGGGGCTTTCGGCTTTTGGTAGCTTCGCACAACCCCCTTTCATTCTTGATTTCGAACTTCACCGTTCGACGCAAGTTTCCTCATGTGTCTCAATGGGGATTCCCGGCTACTAGGATTCGCCCTTTATTATGATATTATTACGAATTTCACTGTTTGACGCGAGTCTCCTCATTTGTTTCAGTGGGGATTCCTGGTTAATAGGATTCATCCTTATTTTAATTGTGGAGTTTGCTACACCGTTTTAGCACGAGTCTCCTCATTTGTTTCAATGGGGATTCCCGGCTACTTGGATTCACATTCCACTTACCGTTATCATCATTTTTTCATTTTTCATTCCTTTTTTTTAAAGGGGGCAGACAACTTTTTCCTCACGATCACCCTGTGCGCGAGTGTAGAGATTTAAGCGTTCATGAAGTGTTAAGAAGAATTTATACCATCCCTATGACTAAGGGCCATTGCTCATATTATGTGCGAAGTGTGGGAGTTTTGTCTAGGGTATATCACGTGAGTTGTGCTAGCAACATAGCTACGACTCTTCCCCTAGTCGTATGCACTCACCGAGAATTGGCTTTTCATTACTTAGTGTATGCCGTGACGCACACATATCCTGAATCAGGACAGCGTTATTTAGCAAGGAAGTATGCGGCCTTAGAAATTTGAAGGAAGAGTATTAATAATATACTTTCAAGCAGACATGCACGTGAGGCAAGCAAGCACATAAATCACGTCATGATCATCATCTTTTTTTTCTTTCTCTTTTTTTTCTTTATTTTTTTTCTTTATTTTTACCCCCCTTTTTCTTCTTTCTTTCTCTTTTTTTTGGAGGGCATAGTAAGTACATCCGCAGGCTGAGTCTCTTACAGGTGGGTGGCTGATGCCACGGCGACGGAGAGAAGGTGTTAAATGTTATGGTGAATTCCTGGAGAGATCAAGGGTTGGTATGAAACCAGAGGGGGGTCCTTTCGTTCATTGGTTCGGATAGCAATTCCAGGCCAATGGTAAGAGGTTTGTCGGCTTAGATGAAAGGTCATGACGCCGAATTACTTGGCTTAGGCGTAAGGCCATGACGCCAAGAAAGAGCATCCGCCGGCTTAGGCAAGGAGCCTTGATGCCGGACCACTTGGCCTGGACGGAAGGTCATGATACCAAGGGAGAAATATTTACTGGCTTAAGCATAGAGCCATGACGCCAGACAACTTGGCCTAGACGGTGTGTCATGTTGCCAAGGCAGAAATATTCACCAGCTTAGGCGGAAAGCCATGACGCCGAACAAGGATATTTAACGGCTTAGACATAAAGTCATGATGTCGCACAGCTTGGCTTGACGCCGTACAGCTTGGCTTAGGCGGAAGGCCATGACGCCAAGATAGAATATCTACCGGCTTAGGCAGGAAGCCATGACGCCGAACAAGGATATTTAACGGCTTAGACGTAAAGTCATGACGTCATACAACTTGGCTTAGGCGGGAGGCCATGACGCCAAGGCGGAATGTTTACCGGCTTAGGCGGAAAGCCATGACGCCGGACAAGGATATTTAATGGCTTAGACGTAAAGTCATGACGTCGTACAGCTTGGCTTAGGCAGAAGGCCATGGCACCGAACAAGGATATTTAATGGCTTAGACATAAAGTCATGACGCCGTACATCTTGGCTTAGGCGGAAGGCCATGACGCCAAGGTAGAATATTTACCGGCTTAGGCGGAAAGCCATGACGCCGGACAAGGATATTTAATGACTTAGACGTAAAGTCATGACGCCGTACAACATGGCTTAGGCGGGAGGCCATGACGCCAAGGCGAATATTTACTGGCTTAGGCGGAAAGCCATGACGCCGGACAAGGATATTTAACGGCTTAGATGTAAAGTCATGACGCCGTACAGCTTGGCTTAGGCAGAAGGCCATGGCGCCGAACAAGGATATTTAACGGCTTAGACATAAAGTCATGACGCCGTATAGATTCGCTTAGGTGGAAGGCCATGACGCCAACGCAGAATATTTACCGGCTTAGGCGAAAAGCCATGACGCCGGACAAGGATATTTAACGACTTAGACGTAAAGTCATGACGCCGTACAGCTTGGCTCAGGCGGGAGGCCATGGTGCCAAGGTAGAATATCTACTGGCTTAGGCGGGAAGCCATGACGCCGGACAAGGATATTTAATGGCTTATACATAAAGTCATGATGCCGTACAGCTTGGCTTAGGCGAAAGGCCATGACGCCAAGATAGAATATTTACCAGCTTAGGCGGGAAGCCATGACGCCTGACAAGGATATTTAACGGCTTAGACATAAAGTCATGATGCCGTACAATAATATTTTTTGTTGGTTAACGTGCCAACCTAGATGAAAGGTCATGATGCTGACGAATGGTCTGTACATCGGCCTAGATGGCAGGTCATGATGCCGATGATAGAAGGGGTCTTTTGTTCTCCAACTGGATGGAAGGGCAGAGGCACAGGTAAAAAGGGTCTTTTTGTTGTATGGTCGGATGGAAGGTCCGAACCAAAGGTGAAAGGGTCTTTTTATTGACCGATTGGACGAAAGGTCCGAGCCAGAGGTGGAAGGGTCTTTTTATTGACCGACCGAATAGGAGGTCCGTACCAAAGATGAAATATTGACTTTGACCTGACGGGATGTTGGAGTCAACAAACATTGCCTAGGCGGTATGTCTAGGAAAGGGTAGAAATAAAGCATTGTTGTCGTCTCGACGTCATGTCAAACACGACCAACCTGGAAGAGACGAAGGGTCTGGGCCAGGGCAGAATATGGTCGTTGACTTGACAGACTTGCCAAAGTCAACCAACTTGGAAAAGGCGTGAGGCCTGAACCAAAGGTAGAATATAACATAGGTGTTGGCTTGATGTCCTGTCCAAGTCAACGAACTTGGCAAAGGCGTGGGGCCTAAACCAAGGGTATAATATAGAATAGGTATTGACTCGACGTCATGTCGAAGTCAACGAACTTGGCAAAGGCGGGAGGCCTAGGCCAAAAGAAGCATACATGATAGGTGTTGACTTGATGCCATGTCGAAGCCAACGAACTTGGCAGAGGCGGGAGGCCTAGGCCAAGGGTATAATATGGGATAAGTGTTGACTCGACGTCAAGTTGAAGCCAGCGAACTTGGCAAAGGCGTGAGGCCTGGGCCAAGGGCATATTGCAGGATAGGCGTTGACTCGACGCCATGTCGAAGCCAACGAACTCGGCAAAGGCGTGAGGCCTAAGCCAAAGGTGTAATGTAGGATAAGTGTCGACTCAATGTCATGTCGAAGTCAACGAACTTGACAAAGGTGTGAGGCCTAGGCCAAGGGCATCATGTAGAATAAGTGTCAACTCAACGGAATGTCGAAGCCAACTGGCCCTGCCCCGATAGAAGGTTCGTGGCGAGGGTAGACCAGAACGCAGACATATGAGAGGCCCAGACCCAGGGCTAAATATCAATGTCAACCCTGATGAAGTGTCGGAGTCAACCAACCTCGCTCAGACGAAAGATCTGCAACAAGGGTATAATGTGTAGATGAAGATGTCAACCCGATGTCATGTCGAAGCTGACCAACTTGGCGACGACGTAAGGTCTAAGCTAGAACAGAATATGAACGTTGACCTGTGGAGATGTCGAGATCAATAAACCTTGCTCAGACAGAAGGTCCAAGACAAAGCGAAGAGGTCTTTTATTGGTTTATTAGTTTGGATTGACTGAGTTTATTGAATTTGTTGGGTTTATTGAGTTTACTAGGCTTATTGGTTTCATTGAGTTTGTTAAATTCATCTGATCTATTAATTAAGTTTGTTGGGGTTTATTTGATCTATTGAGTTTATTGATTTGATGAGTCGATTAACTTGTTGGGTTTATTAGATCTGTTGGATTTTATCGATTCCATTGAGTTTATTGATTTGTTTGGTTGTATTGGGTTTGTTGGGTTTTATTGGTCTTACTGACTTATTAAGTTCATTTTAAACCATTATTTTCATTTCTTCATCATTTTGGTTTCTTTCTTCTTCTTCTTTTTGTTATTATTATTTTGTTATTATTTGTTTTTTTGTTGGGCTTCCCGACGCAGTCTCGTCTGTGATGCGGGATATTTTGTCCGGTGGGACTATTGATGAATTTGACTATTTATTCTATTGGTGGGGCTAGGGATTGATGTCCAAGAGCCCGGCGGGCCTGGCGAGGGCGGAGTGCCACTAGGCCAAGGAAAGGGAAGCTCGGTGAGGGCGGAGTGTCACCAGACCGAGGAAAGGGTAGCTCGGTCAGGGCGGAATACCACTAGACCAAGGAAAGGGTAGCTCGGTCAGGGCGGAGTGCCACTGGACCATGGTGAGGGTAGCTCGATTAGGGCAGAGCGCCACCGAACCAAGGTGAGGGTACCTCGGTTAGGGTGGAATGCCACTAGACCAAGGAAAGGGTGGCTCGGTCAGGGCGGAGTGCCACTAGACCAAGGAAAGGGTTTTATGAATCCTGTCTAGTAGGACAAAGGATAATTTTGGGGCTCGGCGAGGGCGGAGTGCCTCAGGCCAAGGAAGAGGGCATTATGAATCCTACCCCGTGGGATGAAGCTTATTTTCAAGCTTGGCGAGGGCGGAGCACCTCAGGCCAAGGAAAAGACTTTGTGGACCCAGCCCGATGGGACAGAAGGTAATTTTCAAGTTCTGCTAGGGCAGAGCATCTCCGACCAAGGGAAAGCTTTTGTGGGCTCGGCCCGACGGGGCTAATGGGCAAATTTTGAGGTTGACAAGGGCAGAGTGCCTTATGCCAAGGAAATAGGCGATTTTACTGGGCCGACATTGGACAAGGAATCCAAACCGGCATTGATAGGAGAGTCCCATGGGATAAATATGGCATTGTTGTGGCTGAATGCCGACAGGCCATGAGAGTGCATTGGCTGGGAGCATAGGTCCCATATCAAGTGTGGAGGGTTAGTCTTGGTGAGACGAGTGGGGAGTATCTCCGTAGGATAGGAGGGCGGCGAGGCCCCGTGAATTCTGCTAGGGCCAGGGGTGCTGAGATAGGCCACTAGAAGTCAAAAGGCGCTTATTTGTTGGCTTGATGAGGAGAGAGGAGCCGAGAGTGCGGACAACTCGGCGGGACTTGTTCTTTTCATTCCCCAATAGGGTTTAGACCCGTATTTGGAACGGGAGGCCTGGTGGTCAATGAAGGTTCTTTAGCATCGGTGGGACCGTTGATTTCATGGTCCTCCTGAGGATATTGAGCTACAGCTATGCATCAGATCAACAGCTATCTTCTTTTGTCATTGATTTCTTTAGGAGGCGCTTTGAACAACTTCAGCTCGTCCCTCCAGTGCTTACGCCAAATGCCATCCTCTTGACGCTTGTTCTTAGAGGCTGCAGTTGCAGGGTCTTCCTACCTCCACAGATGATGTAGTCATTTTATTATCCCCTTGGGCATTCACCATGCATTTTACAGTCCAAGGTGGGTGCACAGGAGAGCGCTCACACCCTCCGAGAGGGGATGAGTGGTTCACTCCAACATACCAACCCCACAATGGTAGTTTTTTTTATTTGGCGTGGACCAGGACATGAGGGGAGTGACATCTCCCTCGACGGATGTAGACAACAAGGCCTCCTCCATTTTTCTTCGCTTTTTTTTTTGGATGACCCGACCTTCTGAGGGACGACATCTCAGATTCAATAGGCGGAGCCTTGTGTCTATATGTGCAAATTTCATTTGCCCTCCTTTTTTCTTGCTCATTTCTTCTTTTTTTTTTTTTGTGCCTGCCCCCAGAACAGGACCTTTCCTTTCATTTTTTTCTTTTTTTTTTGCTTCATTTTCCATTCTTCTATTTGTTGTCAAGCATCCGCATTCAAGCTACGCGGGCTTGCTAGACATCGGCTTCAGTCAGATTTGTGAGAAGCAGTTGAGGCGGTAACGTCGCACGAGGCTGCTCTTTTGAGGACAGATATTTGATGAGGGCACGGTGGGTCCACCTTATACTCGCCCATCTGTGGTTCACCTTTCTTGATCAGGCCTTCAATAATGTCCTTGAACACATAGCAATCCTCAATGGGATGCCCCAACATTTGGTGATAGGGGCAGAAGTGTGGATCGTCTTTTCTTTCGGCATCTCCTGCCTTCTTTGGCTCTAGAAGAGCTACTTTGCCGTATTCGCGGGCCCACTCAAAAAGTGCCCTAGTCTTGTCCTTTGGAAAGGAATACAGTTTCGTTGTTTTGCCCCTTAACGGGGGCCCTTGTTTTGCTGGATCGGCGGAAGATGCCTCTTTCATCTTCTTCTTCTATTGCTCGAAGGCTTCAAAACTTAAAGCGCAAACTTCTTCTTGTGCCAAAGGTTTGTTGATTGGTTTATTCTCCTGGCTCGAGGCCATAGAGGACGAGCAAAGCCTTGCCAAAACTGTTTCAGCATTGGCTGCAATGTCGCCCAGTTGTTCAAAGGTCGTGACTTCAATGTCAATGACCCATCGTTGAATTTCTATTCTGAAATTTTCTTTGCAGATTTGAACAGAGTCCCCGTAGCTCGGTGGATGTCTGCATCTTTCACGGAGATTCCTCCACCTTCTTATGTAGTCCATGACAGACTCATTATCTTTTTGTTTGGCTGCTTGTAATTCGGGCTCGGTGACTTCCTCTTCGGCTGTCTCCACATTCATTGTGTGTTTTGCCTTTAGCTCATCTGACTGCATGCGTGGTCTCATTGGCACCATCTTCAGAGATGCTTTAGTTGCCCCCTGACATGCTTGGGAGACTATATGTTTGAGTGATTGAGGGAGGATACCCCTTGTAAGATCATGTGCTATTCGGGGTATGACTGGTCGTGCTGAAGCTTCAGGTGAGCTAGCACCACCTTGTGTCGCCTCATGTAGATGTCCTGCCAGTTGCGGCATAGGTGGACCTAGATTCATTTCATTCAGCTGCCTTTGTAGCATTTCAATTTCATGCTGCTTCTGGTTTAGCAGTGCCACTACAGCGGGGCCTTGCCAAGAGGGACCGGGAGTGCTATCTTGCGCCTCCGGTCTGACTAGGGTGAGTGGCATTCCGTCATTGTTGTTGGATGCGCCCGATTTCTTCGAGATGAACTCCCTGGGTTTTATACCTTCGAATGGAGGAGGAACGTGGTATGCCCCCCCCTTGTTGGCTGATGGGTGTCTTGATATCCTCCCGGGTCTAGCAGCATGATAGGAGGCAGAAGCTTTAGCCTGATTTGCTCCTTTTGGCATAAAGCAAATTTCTTCATCTTCTTCATCAGCAACTTGAGCCACACTGGACGGTGCTGACAGCATGTTGCAAGAGAGAGCAACATATCTTATTTTAGCTTTTGTATTCTCATTTTCTTGCTCCCATATGGCTAGCCTCTGCCCCCGCAGTGGGTCGTTCGGTGCATTAAACACCCTTGCCTTTTCTTTAATTCCTTTTGTTAGCCCGTGAGACTTATTGTGTCCTTGAAGGGCATGCTTCTTGACCTGCATAGGCTGGCTCTTGAGCTGCTCCTGCTCGTCTAGCCTATCTGTAACAGTTTGTAGCCATTCCACGGCTGAGTTGATTTCTTCATGCGCCCGCGCTGGGGCTTGTTTCTTTGTGTTGTCCACTGGCCTTCTAATAGCCACAAGAGGGGCTATTTGTTGCCAAGCCGGAGCTATAGGGGGCGGAGTGGGCCGGCCCATGGCTCCACTAACATGGACTCTTGGAGTCGAAAGGGATGTTGACATTGTTCTTTTCTTTATTGACGATGCTTGCCAATTTCATTGCTTTTCTTCAGGCGCTAGGGCATAGTCTTCATTGGTGTGTTGGTTGTAAGCCTCTGGCACTTCTTCAGGCAGTTGCTGACATATAGATATTACATTAATTGATGCCCCCGGAGTAGGCACTTCATGAGGGCGCGGAGGATCGACTCTGTCCTCCTCCATTTGTAGCTCCCCTCTTTTTATTAAGCCTTGGACGATGTCTTTAAATATTTGGCAATCCTCAATAGGATGCCCCAAGATTTGATGGTAGGGGCAGAAATGAGGATCGTCTCTTCTTTTGATGTCATCAGGTCTCTTTGGCTTCGGAAGCCTGATTTTGCTACATTTGACAGCCCACTCGAATAATGCTCGAGTCCGGTCCCGGGGGAAGGCATAGAGCTTCTTTATTTTGCTCTGCAGAGGATGCCTCTCTCGACAGTCAGCAAGTTCATTGAGAGGAGGGTTGTGCACCCATTTGTGCCTTTTCGCCGTGAGGCTGATAGTATGGACTACTTTTAGCATCGGTCGTTTATCAACCTTCGTGACTTGATGACTTGAGCCGGTAGAAATGGAGGGATATCTTGTGATAAAATCTTCAACCTCCCAGGCAATATCACTTAATCGGTCAAATGACCAGATTTCTATTCCGATCATCTTTTCCAGAATCTCCTTCTTCAGATTTTGTTTGCATATTTGTATTGCATCTTCTGGATGCGGAGGGCGCCGACACCTCATGCAGAGGTCCTCCCATCTCTTGATATATTCTGTACCTGTTTCATCATCTTTTTGCTTGGCTGCCAACAGCTCAGCCACGGTCACCTCTGCCTCGATGACGTGGAATCTTTCACTGAATTTTTGCTGCATGTCTGGCCAGTCGTGGATAGACCCGGCTGACAGGTCAGAGTACCATTCAAAGGTAGGTCCTGTCAATGAAGACACAAAGAACTTGAGCAGGTACGACTCGTCCACCGCCAAGTTACCCATGACTATCATATAATTTGCAATATGCTCTTTCGGGGAGCCTTGCCCGTTGTATTTGTCAAATTTTGGGGGTTTATTGACACCCGGAGGTAACCTTTTTGCAGCATGGTAGGCTGGATATGGTACTTCATATATGTCAAAGGAGGCATAGTCATCACCACCCCTCTTTGGCAGTCTTGTCTCGATCATCTGCTCCACCATCAACTTATTTAGCATAGATGGCTCTTCTAGTTGAGGGCAGAGGTGGGTGGGCTGCATCAATAATGCGGCCGAAGTCATAGCATTGGATGGCAAATGTTCTGACAGGGGAGCCTGCCGCTGCATCTGAAGGGGCATTGGCCGTGCTGGCTGGAGCCGTTGGGAATAATGCTGAGGAGTAGCCCAATTCTGAGCTGTAGTTTGTAGAATGGCCTGTGAAGGAGCACCCCTAGGGTTGAAACCTCCATGTGATGGCTCAGCTTGTGCCCCCGGTTCCTCGGGCGCCATAGCATGCCTAGTCTTTTCATTCAATTTTCTCTTCAGCACTTCTACCTCCTGCTGGTACCTTTGCAGCGTCATCAGTACTTCAGGGTCCATAGCTGTTTTGCTACTGATGCCCTCGAGTGCTTCACCAAAGGTGCATCCAGATAGGGGTACCCCTTCTTCTTCAGATGCTATTGTCTTGGTATTGAGAGTAGTGTTATTTTCATCAGCAACCCACTTGTCCTTAGAGACTTGCAGTAACTCAGCCTCAATTTTGCCCCGTCCTGTCACCGGGTCTTCTCTTTCGGCAATCTCGGCCATCCGTTCTAGTTCATTTAGCAGGGCGCCATGCCCGCTCATCACCCCTGTCATATTACAGGTGAGGATTTGCATTCCTCTACTGTACTTTCTGACTCCCCTTTGGGCCTGACTAGGGAGAGTTGGCCCTTCATTTGTTGAAATTCTTTTTATCTTTTCATTTTGTGAAGGCCTTTCAAAGCTTCCAGCCCCACCTTGCTTCTCTTTTTCATTCGCCACCATGGGTGACATTTTTTCTTTTTCTTCTTCTTCGGCCCCGATGACACGAATCAATCTTTGCTGGCCTAGGGAGGAATTCTTGAAGTTACAGAAATATTCCCGGACCCTCTTTGTCATGTCTTTCTGATGACACTCTGGAGAAATGGCAGGAGACAACACTTGGACTCGGACAGACGGCATATGTGAAAGTCGTATCAGCTTGGCAGCTTGATTGAAGTTTCTTGGATATTTGGAAATATCAGCCTGCCTTGCACCGGCCCTGGCGGCGGGTGGAGGAGTTGCAATCATGACTTCCTCCGCATGCATATTCTCTTTGCCCCCTCTATTAGGAACATCCGCAGAATCTTTGAAGCCTTGTGAGGCTGGTGCAGGGCCTCGGATCCTCTTGGGAACCCAAATTTGCTTAAACTTTGGTAAGTTCGGGATTGGCCTTCCTTGCTTGTTGTCTTTAAAATTCATCCTTCGGCTTGCCAACACTTGGAAGGGGTTGTGAGTGGGCACAGTCAGGATGATCCGATCCGGCAGAACTTCGGCACCGCGACCTTTGAAGTAGACTCGGATGCCCCCGATTAACGAGGACTTCCCAAATGCTGAAAGTTGACTCTGAGGAGTAGTAACAATTCTTCCTCTGGAGCTCTTCTTGTTGCCCCCAGCAGGCTTTTTCTCATGTGCCACAGTTAGGCAAACAGTATGGTGGACGTGGCAGCTCACGATCACCGGAGTTTTCAGTAGAGTTTCGTTAATTTGGCCCTCACTTCAGCGGGCTGCAGCTTTGTTGTTCTTCAGCTCCGCAGGTCCAGAACTCTCCACGTCTAGGAGACCTGAGAATGCAACTCCCAATAAGTTGGGGAAGCCAACGACTGGGGGAGAGTTGCCGAAGGTAGTAGGTACGGCAAGGTAGCCGTATGCCGCATGGTCGGCCATGATTTGGGGACTGAAAACAACTCCAGACAGTCCGCTCGCCATCACTTCAACCTAAAAAGAGGAGAAACAAGACGAATGAATAATTAGCATTTGAGGTAGTTGGGTGGGCGCCCCATGGTTCCACTATTTTGGCGAAGAGATGAAGGGAGGTTGAGTCCCACCGGGCGTGCCAGCTTGTGGGAGATGGATTTTATTAAGAATATATATTTTATTATGGGTTTATTTGGTTTATTTATTAGAGATTTATTTATGCAAGGCGTGCCAGTCACTGAGTGACAAATTTATTATGCGCACCATCTGACTAACCAGACTATTATGGGTGATCGTGTCAGGACCCAAAACCCGCCGTACCATGAAGGCTACTGCGTTAATTACATCTCTCCAGAAGAGAGAAAACCCTTGATTAATCGCCAAAATAGAGAGGCCATGGGGCCCGTAGAATATGTAAAAGATGTGATTGCATGCAAGCACACAATATGGTAGTATTTATTTATTAGACCGACTCCTGGTATGAGGCGGAGAACCTAGGTCCGAGGACCATCATCACGCATAGTGAAAGCCTACGGCCGGGCGTAACCCGACTTTCAGCTAATCACCATTCGATATACCGGAGAGTCAGATCATGCAGGCATGCAAGGTGGTTAGTGTTATTGTTTATTGCTTATTTGGTCATTTATTTATAAATTTAATGAAGACTTTGGCAATCCCTGTCACTCGCAGGGTTATCGATTAGTCATTACCTTTTTATTTTGAGACTGCACATAGCATTACGGTGCATACATATGGGCCCATGAGGTGGGCCGAGTATGACCGTATTCGGGCAGACTCGTGTATCATCGGGACAATGTATGCCGGGGTATGGCAAATTTGATATTTGAAAAATAAGGGGACACGGTTAAAACCCGGTCAAAAAGGAATTGAATTAAACGGCTTATCGGCCCAGGACAAGGTCATGACGTGGCCATAATAGGGTTAACCCCGAGATGCAGGCACGACCTGTCAAGGGGTCATCAATATTCCCATGCCCGTGGTCTAGAGGAGGTGAGAGCTCCGGAGTAGACATGGTCATGTTCAATATTCTTTATTTATTCTTGTTATTGTTTTTAAATGCATGAATGCAATTTGTTTATTATTTATTTATTTCTTTTATTTATATTTATTATCTTTTTATATTGGATGCATGCATTTTTATTCCCTTTATTGATATTTATTTGGCATTTATTTGACAATTATTCATTCATCATTTTTTGTTGTTTATTTATCACTTTTCTTTATTTATTTTATCATTGTTGTTTATTTTATTTTTATTTGTTTGTTTGTTATAATAATGATTATTATTATTCTCTCTCACTTTCTTTCTTTATATATATATATATATCTTTTTTTTCTTAGTGTATAAAAGATAATGTGTGCATGTGAGCAATGGAATGTGTCTTATTGTATTTTTGTTTATGTATATACAATGTGAAGGTGGGCTTAACGTAGTTATGGATGTACCTTTTATCTACCATGTGTGTGTGCTGCATGTTACGTAAACAAATGCATGCATGTGTGTGAAGTGTGTGTATTACGTGAATGACTGCATGTGTGTGTGTTGTTTGTTACGTGAAACGGCGGGGGATGTAGAATGGGTAAAACGGGCCGCTTTTCTTGTTTTGGTTATGTTTGAAATGGCGTGGGAATGTATGGAAGTTAATTCGGCACGTATTGAGTTTTATATTGATTAAAGGGAAAAGGTGACGGGTGTAAAGGAGTTTGAAACGGTGCGGGAGTACCGCGCCGGTTAAGGCCGCGCCTGGTAACGGGGAGTGTTTTGTTTGTTTGTTTTATTATTTGTTGTTCTATTTTTCATTCATTTTTTTATTTATATTCTCGATCTTACAGATGATTAATCCGGCAACATCTCCCCTAAACCCGGGGTCTTTGGGGAAAAGAGGAGGCATACCCACGGAATGGGGTAAGCTCCTTAAAGGCTCGGGGGCCAGACACGGTGACCGGTGGACCCGAGTGGACAGAGACCCCGAGGGTGAGCCTACGAGGGATACCGATGTGTCCATGAGTTATCCAAATTGGGACAGTGTTCTCCATTAAGGCGGTTTAATGTTCACTCGAAGAGTGATCATTTAAAACGGCATGAGAAACAAAGCCTTAAAACGGCGCGGTTGCAGTTAAACCAGCGTGGAACGGTTAGGAAAAGGACTTAAAGCGGCATGGGAACCGTAGGTGTAGGCTTAAAACGGCACCACGGGCGCGTAGGTGTAGCTAAAACGGCGCCACGTAGGTGAAGAGGAGGAGGTTAAAACGGCGCCACGAAAGGTGAAGAAGAGGAGGTTAAGACGGCGCCACAAAAGGAGAAGAGGAGGAGGTTAAAACGGCACCACGAAAGGTGAAGAGGGGGGATTTAAAACGGCAGGCTCACCTTATGGCATGCCGGAATAGGGTGCGCCGTATTAAGGCGCGCCGGATGATCGTCGCGTCGGTTTAACCCGCTTTCATGGAAATTGAAGTTTTATTGGTTTATTTGGACTTGTTAAAACATTTTTTTTGAAGATTTGAAAAGTTTATTAAGTTATTTATTCAACAGATCGGCCCCGGGCCATTCAGAAGTTGAGTCACAGGCTCGCACGAGGTTCATACTCGGGCGCGGCGATCATTCCGAGTCAAACTCGTTCGAGCCAAAATTTCGGTAGCATCTCCCCATCCCAGAGGATTTGTTGGGAAGAAGCGAAGAGTTCCCTGAAAAATCGGGTGGCTCAACGGCAGCCGGCAAACCCGAACGGATAGGAAAACCCCGAGGGCTAGCCTACTAGGGGCACCAAGTCCGTGGGCGAGAGTGAACGAATGAGGCGACTCATTATGGGAGCAAAAACCCCGAGGGCTAGCCTGTGAGGGGCACGCAACTCGAGTTGACACAACGCTCGAATCGGGACGACCAGTAGAGGGAAGGAAACACCGAGGGCTAGCCTACGAGGGGCAAGCAACCCACGGCCACCACAAAGTCCATTAAGGACCGTGGATTTGAACTATAGGGCTCACCCCGTTACTGTGCACTCAATGGCCTGAGGGGACACTCATCATCAACGGATGAGCCCCTGTCGACCAAGTGGCTAGTGTAGAAGATTGGGGGAATATTCCCCTCCCCCGGTATTGGAGCAATGCTATAGAGCAGACTCCCGAATTTTGGGATGCGAACGGAGTGGAAAGAGAGGCATACAACATCGTTCGACGACAAGTGGACAAACGAGTTCTTAAGCATATATTAGAACAATGATGCCCGCGGGTTGAAGGAGTTAACACTTACATGTTATATGGTTAGCATACAGATCTGGGGAAGGGATATATAGGTTATGTTCATAGAACCAACAGGGGCTTGGCATAGGATGAACGGGGATGTTAGAAGCGATCTTTCCCTCCCCTCTGGCCTATGAGGAAGGGCGCAGGGAAGGCGAAGGGTTTGATCCCTAGACAGGGGCGGACGGAGATACGCACATAAGTGTGACTCTGACCACAAGACTCATAGCACACGTAATACAGGGCTCGACCATTGCATTGGAAAAGAGAGAAGCCCCGGGGAGAGGGGAAGAACGGTTCATGTAGCCTAGGGGCATATCCAGCGTCGGGGAAAATAGATCCGGGAACCATGCGCGCCGGGAATCCATTAAATGCACATTTGAGAGAAAATGAGAGAGAGTAGGAAAGATAGATATGGCACCGGGCACAATCTCATTCCATTCATTCCATGAATGATAGGTAGATGTATACAGCATACGTTCCGATGCCGGCGTTGTCGCTAGGCCGTCATTCACATTAATAGAAAGAAAACGTTGCAAGTGAAGAGAAGGAGCAACAATAATGGTGAGGGGGGGAGGCCAGGCTCGTATCATTGCCCCTCCCCCCTTTCACTTACATTATATCAGGAGAAGGAAACAACAGGGGGAATCAACGGGAGGAAAACCACGGAAACCCACCTAAGCCATTTCTCCCAAAACAGAGTGTCAGATCTGGCTCTTTTTCTCCGGCTCCGGAGGGCTTCAGGCGAATGGACAGAGGAGGTTGGCGGCGACTCTCAGTGGAAACCCTTCTTCTCCCCCAAGACTTCTCTCTCTCTCGAACGAACAGCCTCTCTCCCTTCGTATTGGCTATCTTCTATTTTTCTTCTCTTCCTTCCTTTTTTTCTCAGTTGGTCGAACAAGTGTTGCTTTATAGCAACCAGTTAATCCGGCGCCACGGAGGGGCGCACCGGTGAACATGGCGTCGGGGAAGGAGCCTCTGTAAAGCGTTTGCGCACCGGAATTGGTGGTGCCGGGGAAATGTTCCCCAATTGGTTTTGGTGCGCCGGAATTGGTGGCGCCATTTTAAGGGGCGCCGATGACCTTTGTGCGTCGTTTTAGCTTGTTTGCTCAGCGCGGGTCAGCCGATGGGTCCGGGGATGGTTCCGGAAGCCCCCGTTGACTCTTCCTCTCGCCACGGTCCTTGGAAAACCTTGACGGGGCGTTGACGAAGCTCTTGATACGATGAATGGCCTTAATCAGAACTTCGTGTGTATTCGGCTCGAGCACGTGGGTCTTCCGCTCACATGGCCTTCGGTACATTAATTTGTGATGCCGGGCCGGCTTCACTTGTATTTGTAGCTTTTTGGTTGCTTCTTCGGGGATGGTCCCAAATACTCTTCTGAGCTCTCGGACCTTGCTTTAGCGGCTGTTCATTGAAGCCGAGCATCTTTTCTTTTCTTCTTTTCTATGGTCGCATCTTTTGTTCGGCTTCCGCCATTCTTTTTCTTCTTTTCTTCTCTGTCGGCACATGAGCACCAGATCAAAACTCACGACCTGCAGAAGTAGAAGTCAGGAAGTATTAGGAATATTTTTAGTGTCAACAAGACCTCTCTAGTGGATATTCCTTCCAATGGACTAGGAAATCTTGTTTCATGGCCTCCGTAATTCTTCGCGAGCCTGGGATTCTCACTAGGACGCCGAGTTGGTTGTACCATTAAAACCCAATTGATTTGAAAACACTATCGATATTTTCTGGTTCAAGCTATGTAACGGATCAAGATTGGACCGTCAGAGTCACCTAACGGCCCAAGATATGACCGTCACATTGAACTGAGTCTACTTTCTTTGTTCGGGATTCAGACTATTGTAACGGCCCAACACTAGAGTATCACATGAGTGCAACGACCCAGTACTTGACCGTCACAATGCTTGAGCTAGTTAACCCGAGGTTTGACCCAAGGGTTGATATTCTAAAGTCTCTAGATGGCTTGATAATGGTCTAGGACTTATCATATCGATAAAGAAACTTAATATAATGAATGGAAGTTAAAGGAATGTACTGTTATGCTTCCGATTTGTTTCCATAAGCATAACATTGTCTTAATTCATTCTTGATCTCTCATATTCTTAATTGAAGCATTCATTCTTTGAATTATTGTTGTCATGAGCTTATTGATTGAACTTATTACATTCTTGGCCATACTTTATTGTTACACTCATGGAAGTAGCTTGATTTATACGTGAAGATGCAGTTCCGGCGCTGATTGTGTCCAAGGACTCTATGCTAGTCCCCTCGGCTGATTGCTGGAAACATATTATTATAAATCATAGGGTATGATGCTACTGGCGTCGCATTACGCTGGGAGTACTTTCTTTATAAATAAGTAAAATCCATGAGTACTCGTGAAAATCTTGTGAATTGCTACATGATTGACGTTCTCGTGCGTAACCTTTATGGTTATGAAAGTGAAAAGTTAAAGTACACTCTCGTTACATTCTTGTTCGTGAAAGGCTATACTATATTCTTGATCATACTTGTTACATTCTTGCTAGTTCATACTTGCTCTCATCCTATCTTACATGATCGTCTTGTTACTTTGATTTGATCGCATGACTTATCGCATTTGCATGATTTTACCTTATATTCTTTAGAGCTAAAATGATAATTACTTTAATAGTGCTAATCATGTTGATGCGAAGATACCTACTGGGCAAGTGTGCTCATTACCTATTTCTAATCTTTTCAGGAAATGAAAGTGATTCGAATTCGGATTCGGGTTATACAAGTAGCGGGTCCGAGAGCGAATGAAAGTGTTGTCAAGATGAGAGTGAAGACTTAGGAAGTCTATAATGTTTAGATTGAGTCTATGTAATTTTCCTATTTCTTGAGTCTAGTGGAATGGAAAATGATGAAAAGGTTTTTGTAAAAGAATATTTTGATCATTTATGAAATAAAGTTGGAGTTTGACTAAATTATTGTGCAATTGCATTTATGTATGTGATTGTCTTGCGCTCTGATCATTCTTGCTTGCAAGAGACTTACCATGCCGACTGTTCATGTTTTCCCCGAGCGAGTCTTCCGATGTCAATAAAGGCTCGGGGCGTGACAGTTAAGTTGGTATCAGAGCTTAAGTCTCAGGACTTAGGGAAAAGAGTTATGTCGTAGGATAAGTCCAAAGTTTTAGGACCCCTACCTTTGAACTAAGGAAGAAATTTCCATACCCATGTGAGAATTGGGTAGAGCCCGGGATGATATAGTTATATAGAAATTATCTTAGGATAAATCTTCCCGACTCTAAATAACTAAAATGTCCATGATTCTCAGGTACCTTGATTCTCAATGGCTCATCGTATATATTGGGACGAGATGCAGCAAACTGTTGCAGGACTTACTCAAGCCCTATAGACAGTGGCCCAAGCCGATGGAAGGGCTGGCGCGGGGAACTTACATGGCAATTTCCGAAGTTTAAATCCTCCACGATTCTCTGGATCTTCTAACCCAGATGAAGCAGAAAATTGGATCGATGAAATGAATCGAATATTCGATGTCATGCAATGCACCGACCAGGAGAAGGTTCGACTTGCCACATTCCAACTCAACAAGGATGCTCGTACATGGTGGAAATCCATTCCGACGCCACCTGCAGATGCACCTCATACATGGGATGGTTTTCTTACCCTATTCCGTGCCAAGTACTTTTCCGAGCATGTAAAAGAGAGAAAGGCTATAGAATTTGCCTCCTTAAAAAAAGGCGCGATGTCTGTGGCAGAATATGAATTACAATTCTCTCGACTAGCACCTTATGCTCCTCACTTGGTAAGCACGGATTTATTGAAAGCCAACCGATTTATGGATGATTTAAGGACCGGATTTATCTAACAACTTGGAACCCAGAATATCCGCACCTATACCGAGATGGTACAAAGAGCGCATCTATGTGAAAGAACCATGGAGAAGGCGGAGAGGCTCCGAGGAGAGAGGTCAAGCCAAAAACATGATAGGCAAGAAGAGAAAGAAGTGGATGAGGGTGAAAACCGTCACATTAAGAGGTCCCGAAATGGGAACGGTAATGGAAAAAGAAATGGAAGTGGAAATGGAAAGAACAAGAAAGTTAAATAAGAGAAGGAGCAAGCCGTGGCACCTTGCTCATTTTGTTAAAAATTTGGGCACTCGGCAGAACAATGTTGGAAGCGTCTCGGCGCTTGTCTCAAATGTGGAAGCCGGGCACATTGCTTGCCCCTATGTCCTTTCATCAACGGACAATCATCAAGGGATAACAACGGACGCAGGAAGCAAGGTCGATAAAATGCCATTCTAGACGAGGGAGGTGAGATGATAAAAGGTACTCTCTTAACCCATTCGCCTTACGTTAATTCTTAATACATTAAAATACGTACACTCTCCATAAAAACTCATATATTAAATTTGGGGATCAAATTCTCTTAAGTGGGGGAGGGTGTAAGACCCCAGAATTTTTATAAATTGTTTTTGGTATATTTAATTATTTTTGAGAATTTTAAAGACCCAAAATGGATTAATAAATAAATGTTGAATTTATAAGTCATTATAAGGCCCAATTGTGTTAAATAATTAACCTAACCTATTTAAATAAAATCTAAAAGGGTTAGAGACCAAGCCCATTAAGTTTGGCCCATATTCTAGAAGGTTATTTAGCCTATTTACGTATTTTAAGGATACATACCATTTTTATGGATAATAATATAGATAATTAACAAAAGAGTTTGATTTATGTTGAATTCTGTGCACGTTGGATGTCACGGTCTATCGTGTGACCGCCACAGCCACGTAACACACCTAGACTGATGCGTTACACCCTGTCAATTCCGTGAGAGGAAGAACAAGCAAAAGGATTACATTTTTACTAGCTTATCTCTTAGGGATCGGGATGGAAAGACTAATAGAGGTGATAAGGACTCTTAGAAGTTGATCTATGTTTTAACAAGGACTCTAGAATCAATCTAATCCTCAAACCCTTGCCAAAACCCTATAAATAGGACCTAGTTCTGAACTGAGCAACCCTTACTTTTGGCTTGTGAAGAATCAAGGTAAGGAGTCATAATTTCGGATAAGTTCTTTAGAAGATTTTGTTTGGTATACTTTAGACTAATAGTTCTCTAAATTTTATACTAGGAGATCAACCAACCAAGGAGATAGAAGCTTCTAAAGTCGCTGATTCAGTCATAGCAGCCCAGAATTCAGAGCAAAAGACCACTGAAGATCAGGAAATTAGGATGACTAAACGAGGTAATTAGAGTTCAGTCCTTTAGAACTTTTTGTTCCCCTTAGTATCATCTTCCTAACCTCCAAATTTCACGTCCTTAGGTCAAGAGATTGGAGAGATAGAGCGACGTGAAGTTGCTGAAAAACCTTAGGAAGGGAAGAACTAGGGCGTGTCTTGCAGTCCCAAATTGGAAGATTAAAGTTCATTTAAGAGGTAGGTCATCTCATGATTGGTAAAAACATCTTGTTAGGGAAAAATCCCTATGGTTTTAATTGATTTCAAGCATGATAGATCATAAATTTCATGTTTTAATAGTTCTATACATTCATGCATCTCTTAGCCCTAAATGGAAAATAAAAAATATTATCTTATCTATTCACTAAAACCCATGCATATAGTTGGCCTATACTTCGTTTATCATGTCTGGAATAGTTGTAGTATTTTGATTTCCAGGCATGTTATATTTTCATAGACCTTTACTTTATTTTACTACCAACAGACTATCTGACGCATCAAGGTAAGACTGTCACAATGATCTAACGACCTTAAGACAAGCCGTCACACCCTCTGTCGCACTTGAATTGGTCTGTTGTCTCTGACGCACCATAACAGGAGCGTTACACTACTATAACGGCCCTACGATAATCTGTCACAAGACTGTAATGCACCTATCTTAGATTGTCAGACACTGTGTTCTGTCAGCCCGAGGTAGAATGATAACCAGTTAAAGTTTACCTATAAATAAGCTTAGATAGCTAAGTTTGGACCTATTATCACGACTCTAAGTTTAGTTACTGATTCATAATCGAAAGTGCATGATTAAAGTGTCTTATGTTATTTTAAGTTATGTTAATTTCATGTGCCAAAATTCTATAGTTTTGTATCTAAATCATGATTTTGAAAGATGTATTGACGGAGTTTATCTTGATTTCACGTTGCTACACATTCTCTCTCTATCTATAGAGTCATTTCTTTAAGTACATGGCACATATTCGGTATGTTGTCCATTAGTTTATACTTTACACTATAGGAACATTATTCTTGGACATGAGGACCTCTCTAGTGGATATTCCTTCCAATGGACTAGGAAATCTTGTTTCATGGCCTCCGTAATTCTTCGCGAGCCTGGGATTCTCACTAGGACGCCGAGTTGGTTGTACCATTAAAACCCAATTGATTTGAAAACACTATCGATGTTTTCTGGTTCAAGCTATGTAACGGATCAAGATTGGACCGTCAGAGTCACCTAACGGCCCAAGATATGACCGTCACATTGAACTGAGTCTACTTTCTTTGTTCGGGATTCAGACTATTGTAACGGCCCAACACTAGAGTATCACATGAGTGCAATGACCCAGTACTTGACCGTCACAATGCTTGAGCTAGTTAACCCGAGTTTTGACCCAAGGGTTGATATTCTAAAGTCTCTAGATGGCTTGATAATGGTCTAAGACTTATCATATCGATAAAGAAACTTAATATAATGAATGGAAGTTAAAGAAATGTACCGTTATGCTGCCGATTTGTTTCCATAAGCATAACATTTTCTTAATTCATTCTTGATCTCTCATATTCTTAATTGAAGCATTCATTCTTTGAATTATTATTGTCATGAGCTTATTGATTAAACTTATTACATTCTTGGCCATACTTTATTGTTACACTCATGGAAGTAGCTTGATTTATACGTGAAGATGCAGTTTGGGTGCTGATTGTGTCCAAGGGCTCTATGCTAGTTCCCTCAGCTGATTGCCGGAAACATACTATTATAAACCATGGGGTATGATGCTACTGGCGGTGCATTACGCTGGGAGTACTTTCTTTATAAATAAGTAAAATCCATGAGCACTCGTGAAAATCTAGTGAATTACTACATGATTGACGTTCTCGTGCGTAACCTTTATGGTTATGAAAGTGAAAAGTGAAAGTGCACTCTTGTTACATTCTTGTTCGTGAAAGGCCATGCTATATTCTTGATCATAGTTATTACATTCTTGCTAGTTCATACTTGCTCTCATCCTATCTTACATGATCATCTTGTTACTTTGATTTGATCGCATGACTTATCGCATTCGCATGATTTTACCTTATATTCTTTAGAGCTAAAATGCTAATTACTTTTATAGTGCTAATCATGTTGATGCGAAGATACCTACTAGGCAAGTGTGCTCATTACCTATTTCCAGTCTTTTCAAGAAATGAAAGTGATTCGAATTCGGATTCGGGTTATACAAGTAGCGGGTCCGAGAGTGAATGAAAGTGTTGTCAATATGAGAGTGAAGACTTAGGAAGTCTACAATGTTTAGATTGAGTCTATGTAATTTTCCTATTTCTTGAGTCTAGTGGAATGGAAAATAATGAAAAGGTTATTGTAAAAGAATATTTTGATCATTTATGAAATAAAGTTGGAGTTTGACTAAATTATTGTGCAATTGCATTTATGTCTGTGATTGTCTTGCGCTCTGATCATTCTTGCTTGCAAGAGGCTTACCATGCCGGCTGTTCATATTTTCCCCGAGCGAGTCTTCCGCTGTCAATAAAGGCTCGGGGCCTGACACGTCGGCAAGCATGGGTCAAGCCGAAGCCGCTACTTCTCATTATGCTAACTGGTCCCCAAACAACTAGGGGCACTTTCCACCATTTGATGAAGAGGCATGCTGTGATATCCCTCCTCTGCCTGAGGGTATGGGGGCAGAAATTTCAATGGTTGAGGGACTAAATGTGTCCAGCAACGATGATAGGATGCCACGAGCTCCACCGAATGATAAGATGGGAAGCAGTATTCCCAGCTTCTGCCAACCTGGTCTTGCTATGCTAGCAGAGCTATATCAAAAACTTCAAGAAGTTGAAGTGCTGAGAAGAGAATTAAGGAAGATGGGTTTATACCTGGCTATACTCGGGCACGCCGGGTCATCATCTGAAGCTTTGCAAGGTGGTACTGAGCCACTCGAAGCCTCATCACAACCTGCGATGCCCCGAATGATGCATGACCATGTAGGGGGCATCTGTAATGACCCAAGATCCAGATACCGGGAAGGATCTGATACCATTCGAATCCTGGTCTGCCACCCCCGAGTCGGAGGGCTCGGAAGGGCTAAATGATGTATGTGAGAGGGGGTATATAAGAATAAGAATTAAAGTAGGAACAACAAGAATATGACAATTAAATAACTAACTACATAGTCCAGTCCATAAAGTATAGTCTACAGAAATAAAATGTACCCAATGCTGAGTGAACACTCGGCCCGGCGAACTGGTAACTACGAACCTCTGCATTGCACATCCGAACCTTGAGGAGGGACCGCCACACCTAAAAAGTAGGGGGTGAGCCTCGTCTCACTGGCTCAGTAGGGGTCCCGCGGAACCCCAATCGTAAACAATGACGGTAACGGAAAGCAGCAATAACAGTAGGAATAGCAAATGCGATGGCCGGTAAAACCTCGGCTTTTCCGGTGCATCGGCTTAAGCAATTTCATTTTGGCCAACCTGGCCCATTGGTTAAAAAGGAATTGCTCGAATGAGCTTGCATACGGAGAACTGGGTCTCCGAGGTGTGGCACCTTTAATTATCATTTTCATTAAGGCCACCTTCAAGGTGTGGCCTTCATACATCATTTTGGACTTGGTTTATCTCAAGCTTCATCATCAAACGACTCAATGGTCAGAGACAAATCTTTAGGCAGTGCCTGTGCTATTTATGATCATTCCTTGATCAAGCTTCTTTGTGACTGGAGGGCCCTCATCCTTTCGGCTCTCGGGCATCATGCTTCTTATCATCGTCTCGGGTAAGCAATACCCCCCGAACAAAATGATCCCATTTGACTGTTGATCATCAAACTACTCCCTTCTCACACAGAGCGACCTGTGACGGGTTGTGGGAGGTCAACTTTGGCTGCATTTCTATAGGGCATCCTCCACAGTGTGCTAAAGCATGTGGAGCCACAATTATATCTTGCTGAATCTTTCATCTGGGGCGAGTATCTCTCAGAGAGATTTAATTTCATCATTCAGTTGTCGGCTTTGGCGTTGGCCGACTTTGCCCCTTTTGCATTTGTCAACTCTAAAGAGTGTCGACATCATATCACAGTGTAGGGTGATAATATCTTTATCATTGGATCTATATCTTCTTTTTTTTCAACATTTGCCCCCAGAACAGGGCACCATTTGTATCTTGCATTCCATTCAACTTCCCGCCATAATCCAAGGGGTTTGAAACGCCCTTCAGAGGACATTATTCTTTAGCTGATGGGGTAAGGCCATGTTGACCACCCTCTTAAAGCTGGGCATCTGGTGAGGACATGGTGGGTCCACCCTGTGCTCACCCATCTCTATTTCACCTTTCTGGATCAGGCTTTCAATAATATCTTTAAACGAATAGCAGTCCTCAATGGGATGGCCCTTCTGTTGATGATAACGGCAGAATTGAGGGTCATCTTTCCATCTTGCATCACTTGGTTTTTTGGGCGCCGGGAGGACAATCTTATCGTATTCACTGGCCCACTCGAACAACATCGTTGTCTTCTCCTTAGGGAACGAATAAGGTTTCTTCATCTTATCCCTCAATGAGGGTTCGTGTTTGACAGGCTTGGCTAAAGAAAAGCTCGCTGCCTCTTTTGCCTTCTCCCTTTGCTTCTCGAAGGCCTAGAAATTAGTAGCTCAAATTTATTTTTGCATCGGCCGCCCATTAATCAGCTCGTTCTTTTGACTTGGGGTAGTCATAGCAGGTCATTATTTTGCCAAAAAGGCCTCAATATCAACCACAATATCATTCAATCTATCGAAGGATCTGACTTCGATGCCAATCATCCTTAATAGGATGTCTTTCTTCAAATTGTATCTACATATCTGGATAGCCTCTTCATAGCTCGGCAGATGTCTACATCTTGTGCTGAGATTTCTCCATCGTTGGATATAGTCCAGAGCGGACTCATAATCTTTTTGCTTGATTTTATATAATTCTGTCTTGGTGGCTTCTCCCTTGGCTGGCTTTCTTTCAGTCGTTCGCTCCATACTTGGCTTATTCATCATTACCAGAGCTGTCAGATTCGGGTACTGTTGAGTAGTGGATAACGGATCTAGAGGGGAGGGGTGAATAGATCGGCCCCTCTTTTCACAATGCAACCCTCTATATAGCTAGATAAAATAAACTGAAGCGGAATATAACTAACTTAACGAAGGACACAATAATTTGGTTAGCAAGATGATTACGCAATATAGAGATTGAACCTAAGCATGCATCTAGAACGAAGCAATTACATAAACAAACCACAACACAAAGGATTTTAAGGTGGTTCGGACTGAATCCCCAGTCCTACGTCCACCCCTTACCAAATCCGGTGAGGCACCACTAGTGCTACGCACTGAACCGTAAATCGGAAAGACCTCCGATTGTCTTCCTACTAACCACCGGTAGGGACGTCAACACCGCAGATCGGACAACTTCCGATTGCCTTCCTACTAACCACCGGTAAGGATGATCTTCAGTTTCAATTGTTTGAAAGAAATGAAAAGAGAACAAATACGATATCTCTCAAACAAGATATAGAATATGCTCAAAGTAGAAAGATCTTGTCTGAGTTGCAGGAGCTTGAATCTGATGCTTCGATGGTATCTTCTTCCTTGAGAGATGATCTTACTTGAATCCCTTCTAGTTGATGAGGAAGACTATGGATGTAGCTTGGATCTTCCTTTTGATCTTCTTGAGTTGATGAAGAGGTTTGAGGATGTAGTTTAGATCACCCTTGAGATGATGAAGATGATGAAGGATGCAGCTTTATCTTCTCTTGACTTGGGCTTGATCTCCTCTTCAAGTAGCTTGAATCACTTGAGGATTTGATGAAGAACTTCTTCCCGGAGTACTATTCACGGCTACAGTACTCGAACTCCTCTCACCCTTGTAGCCTCCTTTGATCTCCCTTGGATTCACAAATGATCAACTAGGGTTTCTAACCCTCTTGCATGTGTTTTATAACCTTTGAATGGTCCTTAGACATCCCCCAGACCAGATCCACAATCTATGGAAGATTGGGTGACTTTGGAGTTAAACAAATAAAAGGAAAGGGGCTCTTCTCAAAGTGGAAAACAAAGTCAACATTGAAGGCTCGGGGCTGGCGGTCGACCGCTACTGAGAAACTTGCAAACGGGCGGTTCTTGGAAATTCCGATCGACCGCTACTGGGCTGGCGATCGACCGCTACTGAAAGAGTTGCAATCTGGGGGTTGCTGGCTGGGGCGGTCGATCGCCAGCTGGGCAGACCCCGGGCTTTCCCGGGTCAATCCGTTAACTGCTTTAGCTCCATCGCTTGACTCCTTTAGCAGCCCGTTCATGTCTGTGGCATCACCCTTGACAGTCTTGAAGATTTCTGTTGATTATATCGCTCCTATAATCAAAATTTTGTTCCGGACAGGTCGATCCGCGTGCGAGGGCGCAACATTGATCTTTCACATTTGCCATCTCCACTTCATTCCTTGACAATTCATTGGCATATCTGTCATGAACAAAACATCACGTATGTCAGTCATATGAGAGTTAAAACAATAATGACTTATAGTGTTTAGCTATTATCAAAACCAAGAATATCGAATAACTCAAATGACCACAAGATGATGTCGAATGACCCAAACCACTGGAAGACTCAAATGATCACAGGGGCACAACAGGTACAGGTCAGGTAGGTCTAAACCCACCCCCCCCCCTAATTTTCTTCATATCATTTCAATTTCTTGTATTTTCTTGGTATAAATCTGTCATCAGAGCAGGGCTGGGTTGGGAAGAGCCAAGAATGTTGTCTCCCGCCTTGATTTCAGGTGGGACCAACGTTACCTTGTTTTCTTCGTCGGACACATCCAGTCCTACAGAGCTTGATATTCTTGCCCTCACACCCTTGCTTGAGGGAATATAATAGCATACATCTTCATCAAGCAGTGGAGGGTGCCCCCACTTTTCCCAGGATTTATCATTATGACGGGAGGTAGAAGCTTTGGGTTGATCTGGCCTTGTTGGCATGAAGCATATTTCCTCATCTTCTTTTTCAGCAGTTTGGCTCGTGTCGGTCAAGGCCGACAATGTATTGCAAGAGAGGACAATGCCTCCTCTTCTATCTTTTGACTTCTTCTTCTTCTTCCCCTCTATGGCCGGCATCTGCCCCCACAGCGGGTCATCTAGTGCTCTTGGCACTCTTGATTTCTTTTCTACATCTTATATCAGGTCCGGAGATTCGAAGTGCTCCCGTGGGACATATTAATAGGTATGCGCTTCAGACACCTCTTTGGGTAACTGCCGGTGTATAGATACCACGTTGACAGTTCTCTTGAGATCGGACAGCTCATGAGAGCGTGGAGGGTCCACCTTATATTCGCCCATCTGGAGCTCTCTTTTCTTGATCAAGCCTTTAATAATATCTTTAAATACATAGCAATCTTCGATAGAGTGCCCAAGCATTTGGTGATACGGGCAAAAGTGGGGGTCATCTTTTCTTCTAGCATCACCTGGCCTCTTTGGCTCTTGAAGGGTGACCTTTTTATATCTGATGGCCCATTCGAAGAAGACCCGGGTCTTATCCTTAGGGAAGGAGTAAGACTTCATCATTTTGGCTCACAAGAGAGGGCCTTCCTATTCTTCAGCATGCTTAGCCGGAGGGGGGTTGGCGACCCCTTTATCTTTATCTTTTTGCTACTCGAATGCCTTGAAGTTGATTGCATGAACTTCCTCGGGCACGGGCCGCCTATCAGCCGGTTTGGCCTTTTGGCTTGTAGCAGTAAGGGTGGAGGAGTATTTGGAGAGAAAAGCCTCAATTTTGACCACCACATTGTTCAGTCGGTCGAAAGACCTAATCTTCATGCCGATCATTCGTTCGAGGACTTCCCGCTTCAGATTCTGCTTGCAGTTCTGGACCGCATCCACTTGATGTGGCGGACGCCTACACCTCATGCTAAGGTTCCGCCATCTCTTGATATATTCTAGAACAGTTTCATCATTCTTCTGCTTGGCAGCATAAAGTTCGGCCATGGTAACCTCCCTTTGGGTGACATGGAACGGCTCTCGGAACTTTCATTGCATATCCGGCCAGTCGCTGATGGACCTCGTCAGCAGGTTTGAGTACCATTCAAAGGTGAGCCCTATGAGCATGGACCCGAAGAAATTTAACAAGTATGATTCATCGGTCGCCAGATCGCCCATCACATTGATGTAATAGGCTATATGCTCCTTCGGCGAACCTTGCCCATTGAACTTATCAAACTTCGGCGGCTTGTTGACGCTGGGAGGCAATCTCTTGGCAGCATGATGGACAGGGTAAGGTACATTGTACACATCAAAAGAGGCATATTCCTCGCCGCCTCGATCGGCCAGTTTCATCTCGATCATTTGCTCGATCATCAGCTGATTTGCCATTGCCAGGTCCACCGACTCCAAGTAAAAATGAGCGGGCTACATTTGTGGTATTGACAACACCATCGCCTAGGGTACAGTGGCGGTTCCTTGGTGTTGAGGAGTCAGATGTGGCATTGGGGCCATGCCCCCAGTATAGTTGGGTACTAACTGTGGAGCTGTCATTCGAGGCGAACCCTCGAATTCATCGGCACTTCAACGGGATATTTCAGGAAGGGCTTTGACCTGCTTTGAGGCAGAAGCATGCATGGTCAGTTCGCTTACTTGAATTTTCAATGCTTCAATCTCCTTTTGATACTTCTGGAGTAGGATCATCATTGCCGGATCTGGGGTAGATGGGCTGCGAACTTGGCCTCCCCCTTCCAACAGAGTATCTAGAGAAGGTGCTGGCCTTTATCCTTCATTTTCAGTAGTAATCACGTTTACCGCCATGGCGACCACATCTGAGCTTGTTTTGCCAGCGAGGGCTTGTACCACCTCGGTTGCGACTCTCCTTCTCTTGGTGACGGGACCTGGCCTTTCAGCGTGCCTGGCCACCTCATCATGGTCTTCGGGGAGGGACCCGTAATGGCTGGACACACCGGCCACATTGCTGGTGAAAATCTATAGCTTCTTATTCCTTTGTATCATTTTCCTGGTTGGCTGTCTAGGGAAAGTTAATCTGTCAAATATCGAGACTCTCGGGGTAGCTTTTCCACGGAGGGGCGGCCCATAGCATCCCGACTCCGCATCTTCTATGCTTCCCGGGTCGACTTGTTGCCCCCGGGTTCTCTCCATATCATTTACGGCTTCTTGGAGATGTTGTGTTCCCAAAAGGGTGTTTCCGAGGCCACGGAGGTATCCTCGTACGGCCTGAGTAACTTCAACTTGCCCATTGGTGGAGCAGGTCATAGGTGGTGGCACTCCAAATTGTGCCGGGGATTCGTAGGTGAGGCGCTTCCATTAGAACATCCTGTTGTATCTTCCATCATCTAAATAAAGATTTTCTTGCCGGTCATAAGCTTGAAAGGCTGGTCCTTGAGACACCCAAGCTGGCGCCTCGGTCTTCTTTTCTTCATCTCCATCTTTTTCTTTTTCAAACTTGTCAATCATGACAGGCTCAAGTTGAGCTGGTGCTGGGGCCCGCCACTTGGGCACCCACACTTGCTAGAATTTGGTCTGCTTTGGTGTTGACCCTCCCTTGAACATGGACCCGGTACGGTCCGCTCTATATCTGGCCAGTGCTTGAAACTAGTTCTGCACTGGCACTGCTGGGATCACCTTGTCTGGTGCAATCACAGACTGACAGTCATTCTGATAAACTCAGACTCCCCCGATCATGATGGATTTGCTCGAGACGGAGAGCCGACATTGCAGCATACCGGCGTGCTTCTTGGCTGCCCTATTGGCAGCCGACGTGCGCTTCCTTCTTGTAGTGACGTAGTGGACGTAGCATCCCACCACCTATGCTTCTTAAGGTGTCGCCTTTGCAGCGGCGATGGGCTCGACCTCCTGGACGTCCAGGGGGTTCACGAACATAACTTCCAGGAAGTTGGGGAAGCCAACCACGAGAGGGAATTCGCCGAACCGGGTCGACAACGCGAGATAGCAATGCTCGGCATGGCTTGCAACCACCTGTGGATGAAATGTGACGGCCATCGAGCTCTTCAAAATTCAACCTGCAATTTTAAATTGAGGATGTCAGAATTTTAGGAGGAGGCCATGAGGTCCCAAATCCTGGCGAAGAGATGAAAGGTGATTCAGTCCCATCGGGCATGCCAGACTTGTGGACGCACTTTTTATCGTTTATCATAAAAACTATCTATCTTTGTATCGTTTATCTTTTATATCGGATAATCAGTGTGTGGGCGTGCCAGTCACATAGTGACAATATGTTTAGGATTTGAGACTGGAGTGGTCCGAAGCCTATGGTGTGCACCGTCTAACTAATCAGATGAAAGTTGATATCGGGTCGGGACTGGAACCTGCCATGACATAAAGGCCACGGCGTTAATTACATCACCTCGGAGAGGAGAAAACCTTTGATTAATCATCAGGAAAAGGGGGCCCTATGGCCTGAAATCATTGTTAATAAGGTAGGTGAAGGATATCTCAAATTGCGTAAGAGCAGCCTATATCAAGGGGTAAAAACATTCAAATCATGTCGGTCATCTATCGACCATTTCATATTCGGACAAAGTCTAGGTTGGAAGCATGACAGATAAGTAAATAATCTTCGGGAGAATGTTTGTCGAGACATGGCAAGTTTGATATTGAAACGATGAAGAATCAGGGTAGACCCCAATGTCTGCCACAGCACGGCAAGTTCGATATATAAACGGTGAAGAATTGGGGGTAGACCCCAATGTCTGTCGAAGCACGGCAAGTTTGATATATATAGGAATCAAGGTTAAACCCTAGCGAGAGTGGGTTATAATTAGTGGGTTATCGGTCCGGGCCAAGGTCGGTGGTGCGAACACCAGAGCGAGCGAGAAGCACGAACCGACGAGCCATCGGTACCGTACGCGGAGCACCACTCGAGCTACATCAGCTTCTCTTTGGCTCAGAGATAGTCTGGAATCTCCGCCTTGAGTCTTGGACACTTTTAGCATTTACTTGCATTGTTTTATTACTTGTTTGCATTGTATTTGGGCTTGTAATGTGTGTTTTATTTGGGTTTTCATTTTGGGCTCATTGTAAGGCTCTTAATAAGCCATTTGGGTTAAGCCCTTTAGAGTCTATTAAGGGGTGATTGCCATATTGGGCTATGAGGCTTCATTAAGCTTCATATTGGGTTCTTAAGCCACTTAAGGCCCAATTAAGCTTCCCTCTCTCATGGGCCACCTAAGTTGGAATAGAGTGGGCTTGTGGATGGGCCTTGATGGCCTTGGATCATAGTGGCCCAAGAAGGGCCCATGAAGGGGGTGCCCCCTCTTTTGCAAGTATTAGGCTAGTTGTTTTATTTTATTTTCTTTTATTTTCTTTCTTCTCTTTGACCACATGGGAGAAATATTTTCCTAGCTTTCCCAAGATGCCCTCATCAACCCTAGATCTGAGGGCATGGAAGGTCATTTTCCTATTGGGACGCTTAAGATGATCTTGAGGGGGGGGTGAATAGATCAGTCACCCTTTAAAAAACTACTGCAGCAGATTCAAATGCGGAATGAAAACTTCTGCTGAACAGATAGTGGGCGCAAAGCAAATACCAGCAAGAACAAATGAAGAACCGTCCTAAGCAAACATCTACTGCGCAAAGAACAGAAATATAGAACCTATGCGAACCACAAAACAATCACACATAGACAAAGGTTTTTAGGTTGTTCGGTCCACCAGACCTACATCCACCCCACACTCAACCCTAGTGTGGATTACTGCTGACTCACAGCTTGAACCGCTAGGCACCACAGCTTGCCTACAACCCGCTGAGCCTCACAGCTTGCTGTCCAGTGGAATCCTCCACTGCAACCGCTGGGGATTATAGCTTAACCCATCCAGAGGCAGCACCTCTGTAAACGCTGACTAACAACTTGAAGAAATGAGTTCGAAAAACAAAACAGAAAACAAACGAAAAGGAAAAAGAATCCCTGTAGGGAATGTAGCTCAAACAAGTGAGCAAACTCAGATCAGGTTTTGAACCAATGATCTGAGGAACAAATCACTCTCAACTCTTCTCTCTCTCAACTCTCTTTCTTTTCTCTCTTTCTTTTTCTCTTCTGCTGGATCGAAGGGCTCTCTGCTCTCTGCTTTTCCTTCAAGGCTTCTGCATTCGATCAGTCTCCTTCAGACAAAGGAGTCTTCCTTATATATCAGTTCAGTAGGAGCAGCAGGAACCAGATAGGGCGTGTGTCTTCCATATTTCCTGCCCAGAACTTTTGGCCACGTGTCATCTTCCTGTCAGCCCTTCCAGCCTCGGATCACGTGCCTTTCATTGAGCTCTGCAAAGAGTCCCTGTCAAACAGTCGAATAGGATTACCAGTTTAAGTCTAACAGCTTGTACAGACTTTATGAAGGCAGTGCAGTGTGTAGACTTTGCAATACAAAGACAAAGCATGTACAGACTTCACGTTGTGAATGCAAAGCTAAAGCATGTACAGACTTTGTGAATGCTTGAAGCACAAAATGCAATGGCTAAGGTTATTAGTGTATAGACTCTGAGGATGATGCATGAACAAGCCACCTATCGATGTACAGACTTAGTGTTCAGACATTGTGTGTGTGTGCTGAGACAATGTGTAGACTTTGGTTCTAGTAACCCACAGACTGTACATACTTGAACATAGGTAAAGCCAGCAATGTGTAGACTTGCTTTCACGCAGCATTGTATAGACTTGAACACATGCATTATGCGATGTACTGACTTGGACGCATGCATGCTATGCGATGTAGACTTGCCAGCAGCAAGTGTATGGACTTAGTGTGTGCGAGCATGCTAACATGCAATGTGTAGACTTTGAATCAAAAGGATGCACAGGCTGTACAGACATTGGCTAATGCTGCAAGTGAATGATGTATAGACTTCAGCTCGTGCAAGCAAAGCCAATGTATAGACTTGGCGTTTGTGCAAGTTGAATGATGTACAGACCCTGTGTTGTGAACACAGGCTGTACAGACTTGAATGATGCATGCACAAGACACTGATGTATAGACTTAGTCTATACAGCACTGTATAGACTTTGTGTGTGTGCTACAAAACAATGTCTAGACTTTGAAAGCTTGAACACGAACAGGCTGATGTATAGACTTTAAGTGATAGCCCAATGTACAGACTTGCATGAGACGCCCGATGTATAGACTTGACGAATGAGACGCAACATGAGACGCTCAATGTACAGACTTTACGAATGAGGCGCCCGATGTACAGACTTCAACTCTCAACTGAAACGGTGGATGAGATGCTAGACGTTGTACATACTTGAAGACAATGCATGTTGCAATGTGTAGACTTACCTTAAGCAAGGGTTGTACAGACTTGCTGCCTAGCCGATGTACAGACTTCCTATATGTTCAAGTCCAATGTATAGACTTGTTGAGATATGCACCTGAAGAATGTACAGACTTTATGCAGACTGACTTCGATGGATGTATAAACTTAACCGATGCAGACTAGTCCGATGTACAGACTTGCTCGTCTGTTATACTGAATGCATGCTGGACTGTTATACTGAATGCACTTAAACAGGGTATGCACATAGCAGATATTGAACTGAAGCAATGGATGTATAGACTTGATATCAGACAGAATGCAATGCATCGACCAAGTGTTTGCATATGCAGTAACTAGCAGTAATGCATGTATACTAAACACAATGAATGGCTCACTGTAAAACTTTCACTGTGTTGCTATCATCAAAACAAAATATCATAAGCTTGTGCCTAAGGGGCACAACATTCTCCCCCTTTTTGATGATGGCAACAAAGTGATAGTGAGTCACCAACCAAAAATTTCTCCCCCTTTGACATGATCAAACAGAAAGAAAAACATGAGTGCAACATGCAGATTTCCCTTAGAACATCTCAAACTCCCCTTGAATGAATAACTCCCCCTTAATTGATTCTCCCCCTTTGAGAAAGGAATATGAAGATAGGAAGGCAAGAACATGAATGAGAAAGGGGTCACTACACAACAGCTGAAGCAATGGTTCAAAAGGTGAGCATGATCATAAACAACTGTTAAAGCATAAGAATCGGCAATATACAGTTTTGGAAAAATTCAGGTTTAACAGTGATAAAAATAGAGTAAAGCAGCTGACCACTGAAAAAGAGTTTATAGACTCCATTTATAGCAATGAATCTAAGGCACATGGTTTTAATATAAAAGTCAGAAATAATACCCTTTGTGATTAAACATGGAAGATCAAGAAAGGCAACTTGAATATGTATTGAGAAAAATAATTTTCACTCAATGACTTTTGATTTCAAAGGGTTACAGCAGTTTGATTTTCATTTTGTAATTTTTCAGAAACTGAGCTAAGTGAATAGACTAGTGGTATTTATGATATTGACATTAGGTGTACACCTTGATCAGAGGCAGGTACCCGCAGTTACTAGGCATAAACTACTAGATCTACTTCAGATCAAGACCTACAAGGAACAATTTTCACTGTTGACATTAAGGGTACACCTTGATCATAGGCCAGTACCCCCAGTTACTTGGTGAAAACTCCCCCTATAGATTTGACCCTATGAACAGAGGTAGTCTGAAGCACTTCATGACAATGAATTCTTCTACTTCTTTGGAGGAGATCACAGTTTCTCAGTGCAATTCAGCCATTGCTCTGTCACTATGTTCAGCTCTTTACATTGATGATCTTATTTACTACTGCCCTTATTTCTTTTAGAGTGATTGTTTAAAAAATCAGTACACACTCTTATTTACCTTTTCTATACATTTCCAGATTAACACATCCAGGCATAAAAAAAACTTTTTCTATTCTAACCATGAGACAGAGATTAAGAGCTATAAAAGCTTTCTTTTATCTCAAGTTCTGAAGTGCAGACACTAAACTCTTCAATTTATAAAAGTTAAACCTTTAGTTCCTTTCAATTTGTAAATGTGATTCTTATAAATGAACAATTGCAATAACCACAGCTCAATAAACTAAACCAGAAGTAGTACTGTTGTTCAGTGAAAGTGATAGGGAGATGACAGCAATAGGCATTGAGGTTCAAGAACATCTGATGTCATAGAAAATGACAGAATTGAATGGGGACTATGAAAAGTGAAAAGGATACAATGTTTTGAACAGAACTCTCAGCTCCCCCTGACACCATGATGCAAGAAATATGCTATGCAATGATCATTTCTTTTCTGAATTTTTTTTTAAATATGATGCAGTACACTGTTCTACATGAGGACTTGACCCTTGGTACTTGGCGAAGAACCTGGTCTCAAGGACCATCTCACACATAGTAAGAAGCTCCAGGCATATTTCCCTGCCTTTTAGTAGCTTACCATTTAATATACTAAGCTTATGCAAATGATAAATGCAGTGCAAAGCAGTCCTATATGCATTGAACAATTTTCTTGATGCAAATGATAAATGCAGACATTAGACACATGCATCAACTATATGCATTAAATGCAGACTGATAAGCTAGACAAGAAGAGAAAATCAGAAATTAAGCAACCGAATCAACATGACTTTCTCAATTCAATTCTGAAGGTAAATCACTTACATGCTTTACCTAACTTATTTATTTTTACCCTTAGTATTGCATCAGATTATTGACAAGGCTTCCAATCTCTTTCAGCTTTTAGAACTTTTGGCCCTGCCCCTTGTCATATGCCTGGAGTAGCTATTCCTGTTTCAACATTTTGTTCCCGGCTACCAGGCATACCTGCAAACACACTTAGGGAGCAGATTTTGGAACCCAAGATAGTTTGGGCCCCACGATAGAAACAGACATATGAGAGTGAAAACATGACAAAAGCTGTTTAGGGATCCACATTTGTGTGAAAGTGGAAGGTTTGGTGGATTTTACAGCTTGAGAGTTATTTTTGTTATTTTTCTTTTTCTCAGCACCAACAGGTTTAGTTTTCTTTTTCTGGTGCTTTGATGGTTGTTGTGTAGTCCTGGCATTCATTTTATTAAAGACATTGTTGTTTTTATGCCAGTGCCTTGGCCAATGAGTATACTAGAAGTTGTGGCCCAAATTGGTTCTAGGCTGACCATAGCACACCTGTTGAGTAGGACTCCATGTCCTAAAGTGATTATCCAATCTCCTAGCTGGCTGAGATCTATAGGGCTGAGTGGGGAAATTCTGATACTTAGACCTCATGTACACATGATTCCACTCAAACCTATTAAGTGGTTGTGAGTGAATGTGATGATAGACTTGGGCTCTAGGGAAATAAGGATGAGCAAACTGGTTCCTGGCTGCACTTGGTCTCCCTGCGACCTTTGACCCTCTAGGTTTCTCCACTGACTTATATTGGGTCTTTTTCTGAGCAGTGGATGGTGGTGGAGACTTAGCAGCCTTGGACTTACCCTTGGGAGAAGAGCATGCAGCTCTAGGCTCTACAACTTTCTGCTTTCCCTTGTCCTTAGCACTGGACACTTTTGATTTTACATTATTGAAAGTAGATTTTTCACTGACCATTTTTATGAGTTATCCTTTGTTCTTTTCTCCCGCGAGTGAAATGGTTTTCGATTCAAAACTCTTTTTAGCCGAGGGATTAAAACCAAGACCCTCTTTTCTGAAATTGACTTTTGACCCTAGCAAGGCATTAATATTTTCTGTTCCTTGGGTCATGCTTTCAATGATTTTCTGTTTGTCAGAATTTTCATTTTCTAAATTTTCAACAGTTTTCTTCAGTTCATCATTCACTGACAAAACAACTTCATATTTTTCAGTTGAAATCTTTACTTGATTTTCAAATTTCTGAATTGACAATTTCAGCTCATCAATGACATTTTTCAGCAACTCATTTTCTTTCCTACAATCAATCACAACATGCTTTAATTCATCAAACTCAGAACATGCACTTTTCAATTTTTCATTCTCTGATTGTAAACATGCAACTTTATCAGTAAGTGTTTTATCATTAACCAGAGAATTCATTTTCTTCTTCAAGTGTCTGTTTTCCTTCTTAATATCATTCGCTTTATCTAATAGATCTCCATAAGCATCTTCCCAATCAGAAATAGTATAATGTTCGAAAGGGGATGATACCTGATCAGACTCTTCTTCTTCTTCTCTTCCATTCCTGGCCATCAAGCAGATGTCCTTTTCTGATTTCTCACTATCTGAGGAAGTGCTCAGCGTGCCTTCTTCCTCATCACTCCATGTACTGACCATGGCCTTTCCCTTTGGCACTTTCTTCCATGGTCTTCCTTTGATTTTCTGTAACTCTGGACAATCAGCCTTCATATGTCCAGTCTTCCTGCAATGATAACAAGTATTATCGTCAGATTTTTCAGCAGGGTTAAATTTATACCTATTTTGCTTCCTGCTGTGGTATTTTCTGTAGACATTTTTCCCTTCTGTTCTAAGAAATCTTCTGAACTCTTTTGTAATCATAGCTAGTTCATCCTTTTCAAAATCTGATCCAGATTGGCTCCGATCACTGGATGATCCATTGCATCTGGACTGTTTTGAACAGCTATGCTTGGCCTTCAGAGCAATAGGCTTCTTGTATTCGAGCTCTTCAGCTTGTAGAAGATTCATCTCGTACGCCATCAAAGAGCCTATCAGCTCATTGGGTTTCATCGTTTGTAGATCTTTTGACTCCTCAATCATAGTTGCTTTGGTATGCCACATCGGAGTCAGCGATCGAAGAATCTTCCTCACAACATCATGATCGGTATAGCCTTTTCCCAGATTTCTTAGACCATTTGTTATGATGGTCAGACGAGCATACATTTCGGTCACTGTTTCACCAGGCTTCATCCGAAATGCTTCATACTTTGATACTAGCATACTAGCCCTCGTCTCTCTCACTTGAGATGTTCCGTCATAGATAACTTCAACGGTATCCCACATCTCCTTCGTTGTCTTGCAGGATGACACTCTGTCAAATTCAGTGGGATGGAGTGCACATTGAATGGCATTGATGGCACTCCAATTCAGAGTAGATTTCATGATTTCTTCTCTGGTCCACAATTCCTCATTCTCATGTAGCTCATAGGGACCTTTGCTTATGATCTTCCAGATCTCGTAGTCTTTGGCTCTGAGGAAGACCTGCATCCGGTTCTTCTAATATGGGAAGTTGGATCCGTCGAAGAATGGTGGCTTCATAGTAGACTGTCCCTCTGCTGTTAACCCTCTAGCATCCATGGTCGTTCCTCTTGAGGATGTTAGTCCTGCACAGAGAGTTAGGCTCTGATACCAATTGTTGGGACGCTTAAGATGATCTAGAGGGGGGGTGAATAGATCAGTCACCCTTTAAAAAACTACTGTAGCAGATTCAAATGCGGAATGAAAACTTCTGCTGAACAGATAGTGGGCGCAAAGCAAATGCCAGCCAGAACAAATGAAGAACCGTCCTAAGCAAACATCTACTGCGCAAAGAACAGAAATATAGAACCTATGCGAACCATGAAATAATCACATAGTAGACAAAGGTTTTTAGGTGGTTCGGTCTACCAGACCTACATCCACCCCACACTCAACCCGAGTGTGGATTACTGCTGACTCATAGCTTGAACCGCTGGGCACCACAGCTTGCCTACAACCCGCTGAGCCTCACAGCTTGCTGTCCAGTGGAATCCTCCACTGCAACCGCTGGGGATTACAGCTTAACCCGTCCAGAGACAGCACCTCTGCAAACGCTGACTAACAGCTTGAAGAAATGAGTTCGAAAAACAAAACAGAAAACAAACGAAAAGGAAATAGAATCCCTGCAGGGAATGTAGCTCAAACAAGTGAGCAAACTCAGATCGGGTTTTGAACCAACGATCTGAGGAACAAATCACTCTCAACTCTTCTCTCTCTCAACTCTTTTTCTTTTCTCTCTTTCTTTTTCTCTTCTGCTGGATCGAAGGGCTCTCTGCTCTCTACTTTTCCTTCAAGGCTTCTACATTCGATCAGTCTCCTTCAGACAAAGGAGTCTTCCTTATATATCAGTTCAGCAGGAGCAGCAGGAAGCAGATAGGGCGTGTGTCTTCCACATTTCCCGCCCAGAACTTTTGGCCGCGTGTCATCTTCCTGTCAGCCCTTCCAGCCTCGGATCACGTGCCTTTCATTAAGCTCTGCAAAGAGTCCCTGTCAGATAGTCGACTAGGATTATCAGTTTAAGTCTAACAGCTTGTACAGACTTTATGAAGGCAGTGCAGTGTGTAGACTTTGCAATACGAAGACAAAGCATGTACAGACTTCACGTTGTGAATGCAAAGCTAAAGCATGTACAGACTTTGTGAATGCTTGAAGCACAGAATGCAATGGATAAGGTTATGAGTGTATAGACTCTGAGGATGATGCATGAACAAGCCACCTATCGATGTACAGACTTAGTGTTCAGACATTGTGTGTGTGTGTTGAGACAATGTGTAGACTTTGGTTCTAGCAACCCATAGACTGTACATACTTGAACATAGGTAAAGCCAGCAATGTGTAGACTTGCTTTCATGCAGCATTGTATAGACATGAACACATGCATTATGCGATGTATTGACTTGGACGCATGCATGCTATGCGATGTAGACTTGCCAGCAGCAAGTGTATGGACTTAGTGTGTGCGAGCATGCTAACATGCAATGTGTAGACTTTGAATCAAAAGGATGCACAGGCTGTATAGACATTGGCTAATGCTGCAAGTGAACGAGGTATAGACTTTAGCTCGTGCAAGAAAAGCCAATGTATAGACTTGGCGTATGTGCAAGCAGAATGATGTACAGACCTTGTGTTGTGAACACAGGCTGTACAGACTTGAATGATGCATGCACAAGACACTGATGTATAGACTTAGTCTATACAGCACTGTATAGACTTCGTGTGTGTGCTACAAAACAATGTCTAGACTTTGAAAGCTTGAACACGAACAGACTGATGTATAGACTTTATGTGATAGCCCAATGTACAGACTTGCATGAGACGCCCGATGTATAGACTTGACGAATGAGACGCAACATGAGACGCTCAATGTACAGACTTTACGAATGAGGCGCCCGATGTACAGACTTCAACTCTCAACTAAGACGGTGGATGAGACGCTAGACGCTGTTAATACTTGAAGAGAATGCATGCTGCAATGTGTAGACTTGCCTTAAGCAAGGGCTGTACAGACTTGCTGCCTAGCCGATGTACAGACTTCCTATATGTTCAAGTCCAATGTATAGACTTGCTGAGATATGCACCTGAAGAATGTACAAACTTTATGCAGACTGACTTCGATGGATGTATAAACTTAACCGATGCAGACTAGTCTGATGTACAGACTTGCTCGTCTGTTATACTGAATGCATGCTGGTCTGTTATACTAAATGCACTTAAACAGGGTATGCACATAGCAGACATTGAACTGAAGCAATGGATGTATAGACTTGATATCTGACAGAATGTAATGCATCGACCAAGTGTTTGCATATGCAGTAACTAGCAGTAATGCATGTATACTAAACATAATGAATGGCTCACTGTAAAACTTTCACTGGGTTGCTATCATCAAAACAAAATATCGTAAGCTTGTGCCTAAGGGGCACAACATTTCCATGGGAGGTCAAGTCATATAAAGAGTTGTAATTTTCATTTCTTACACAATTAATGCCATAAAAAATTCAGAAATTTGTTGGAGCTCCATAGCTTGGTGCGCCCTCCTCCTCTCTCCTCCCCCTTCTTGCAGCTGTGAAGGCTACTTCCAGAGGTGTGAAGCCTCTCTTTCAAGTCTCTTCTGAGTGGGAAGCTCAGATCTATCGCCGCCGCCGCCATCGAGCCGCCGTCGCACCGCCACCGCCACCGTAACGAAGTTCTGCCTTCATCCAACAGCAGTCCCTTCCATGAATTTTAACTCTCGGATCTGAGATCTTCTTGAGCTCAAACTTTTAGGGTGAGTTTCAGATGTTCCTCCCACGTTCCAGAAAATTTGGTTTGGCCTTTAGATTTCGATTTCCATTTTCCCATTTTCGTCCAACTTTTCCTTCCAGATCTGCCAAGTTTCTGTCTACTGTGACAACAACCCTGATCTTTTCAACTTAGACCCACTTTTTGATTTTTAATGGAGCCCCCAATTTTACTGGAGGTTCTTTCCACCATCCCCTATACCCACGAATTTTATTGGAATTTCAAAAGGCATACACCTATTTTCTAAAAATCACTTTCAGATCCATTTCAGTTCTGTCTACCCCTGCCCAGATCCGACCACCTTCCAATATAAAATACTTTTCCCTACCCAAACCTCCACCAAATCAGTCATAAGAATTATTGCAGTTTTCCTCTCCCTCCCCTCTAAAACTTTGATAAAGGGCTCGAGATCTGACTCGGAAGGCTACCCCGCGGTCAACACCAACTCTCAGGAAATTCAGTTTCTGCCCAGTCAGATCTGAAACTGAGAGCAGGCCGGCTCTAAAATTGCCCAACAAAAGCACAGCGCCGGTGAATTTTTCTCAGTCTCACAGGGTCGAAGGACTTCGAGAGAGCTTTCCAACGATACCTCTTCTGTGTCGATCCGACGTCGGGAGTGATCGCAGTAAACGATCTCGTCGGATCGCGCGCCTGAAAATAGAAGCAGTCAGTCCGTGGGCAGCAACTCCAAATCTTGGAGATCGGAGCCGATCGGCCTCCGATCGGCATTCCCGCCCGACCGCCTTCCAGGGAGGCGCGCCACCAAGGGTCTCCATCACAGCGGGACCCACCCCAGCAGACCCGGAGGACAGAGTGGTCTGTGGGCCCCACGAACCCGTAGATCGCACCGTCCGGACAGCACAAAAATGCGGATTCGGCACCGACGGAGCGACATCAAGATGCTACCCGTCAACCCAATTCGCGTGACTCCCGGGCCCCACATGTGACCTTTTACCTCCCTGCGTGGAGTGGGTCAAATTTTCGTACCACAGCAAAACTTTGCCAACCAGGAGTCCAATTTTGGCTGGGGTTGTCTTCCCCACGTCGGGTGCGTGGAGGTACGATCGTCACTTCTTGGCATTACTTTGCTTAGCTAGTATATGGTCATATGCCGCTGTGAGAGCGTAGGATTCTAGCCCGTGAGTCCATGTCACCGCTGTGAGCGAGAGAGTGACCCGTCCCGTGGCTCGATCCGAGCACGGAAGTGAGTCGGACTACCCTTAACTCTGCCGGTTCCTCAACCGTGCACGATCCGCGTTTCCCTCGCTTGGGATGATGAGTGAGCTTGCTTTCTGTTAGCGACGTATAGCCCATAGGAGCTCATAGTGTCGGGCCTAATATCTCTCCCATCGTATGTTGATGGTCGTGTGTGCATTTAGAGTCCGAGCTCTATATCACTTAGAGTCGGTCCCCGTGTCCGTCCCGCATCAGTTTGATATCAGAGCGAGTCGAGTCTAGGGTAGTCTTTGCATAAGTCTTGCATGCATCATGATCTAAGTCGAGTCTATAATCATGATCATTTTCAAAACAAAACAAAAGTGTTTTAAAATTGTATTTCATCCTGATACTTCGGTATATTAAAAGGTGTTGTCCGAATGTTAGGCTACGCCTATCGCGAAGGCCGCACACTTGCGGAAGTGATCTTCGGATCGATTAACTCCGCCACGTATCGGATATTGGTTTAGGTCTAGGTGCAGTAGTCGGTGTTTACATCAGTTTGTGTCTCCTAGTTCATGTGTCTTTGCATGCCCACCCGTCGAGGTACCCAATACTCGCCACCATCACCTATGGCGGATTCCCGAGCCCGTAGCTCCGATGAGTCCTCGACGGCCGAGATGTTCCGAGCCATTATGGATTGTCTTGACACGCGTATGGATGGCCTTAGTACGCGTCTAGATGGCGTAGGGACGCGTCTAGAAGGGAGGATGAAAGCCCTCGAGGATCGGGCCAAATCTTCGGACCAGTCCATCCAGGGTCTTGTAGGGAGGATTGCCACCCTCGAGAGGGCCCCAGCGGTGGCGCAACCCGCGCCGCCCAATGGTCAACAGGAGCCGGCTCATCAACCTGTTGCGCCAAGAGCTCAGGCGATAGATGTTGAGAGGCAACAGGTGCATGAGGTGACTGACTATGCATCTGATAATGAGCAAGGGGGATATGGTCGTCGGAATCAACGACGGAATCGTGATGACGATGATGAGGACCGCATTCTTAGGGGCGTGTGCGGACTCTCCCACTTTTAGAGGGTCCTTGGACCCGAAGGTATATTTAGATTGAGAGGCCGGCATGGACCAGTACTTCGAGTGGTTTGAGATGACGGACCACCGAAGAGTTCGATACACGAAGATGAAGCTGCATGGGCAGGCCCAAACTTATTGGACCAATGTGGAGAGCCTGCTAAATCAGCGACGTCAACCCCCGATCGGCACTTGGGATGACATGAAAATGAAATTGAGGGAGAAGTACCTTCCTGCCTCATACCGCCAACGTCTCATAGACAAATGGCAAAGTCTCTCCCAAGGGAACCGATCCGTGACCGAGTACACCGCCGAGTTTGATGAGTATTATTTGCGGTGTGGAGTTACGGAAGAGAGCACCATGACCATATCACGCTTTCGGAGAGGTCTGCGGCCAAACTATCAATACAAACTTTTTCGCCGCAATGCGACCACTTTGGAACAAGCGTATCATGTTGCTCTCGAATTGGAGCAATTCGAGGATGAGTTCGAGTCTCCCCATCGGTTGGGCTCCTTTCCCCTTCGTAGTGTCGAGCCCCGTGGCTGTTCTGGCACGTATCCGAGGGCCCCCATGGCCCGACCTCAGGATCCCACTCATCCCGAGCCTTTCACTCCTAGGCCTCACCCTCCACCCCCGAGGGACCTTCCTCGTCCCCAACATCTTACGGCACCCACAGCCCGTCCACCGGCACCCGCACCTCCGGCCCATCCTTTGTTGCCTTCACCTCCTATCCGTCGGGAGGATAAAGGGAAAGGACCCATGATTGGGGACCCTAGTGGATCAGGACAGCCGTGTTATCGCTGCAATGGGTTTGGCCATTTTGCCAACCAGTGTCCCACCCGCCAGTCTCTTGTCATTGGGGACACACATGCCGACGATACCACCCCTACGGACCTCGAGTTAGTCAACTAGGAAGCAGATCCGGAGCTAGCTGACGAGTACTATGAGGCCGAAGGTAATGGCCAGGATGCCCAGCATCCGGATGATACCCACTTGGGGGTCGTCCGGTGTATTCTCACCCAACCACATGCCAGTGATGACTGGCGACGGACCACTATCTTTCATACATTCTGTAGGCTGGGCAAGCAAGTTTGTAAGGTGATCATCGATGGTGGGAGTTGCATCAATGCAATCTCCACGGGTACTGTCTCCAGTCTTGGTCTTACACCCGTGGATCATCCTTGCCCCTATCGAGTATCATGGGTGGATTTCACCTCCATTCCGACCAGGTTGCGGTGTCTGGTCCCACTGCAGTTCCGTGCCTACCGTGACGATATCTGGTGTGATGTCCTCCCTATGGAGGTGGGCAGCATTATTCTTGGTAGGTCGTGGTTATTTGATCGGAATACCACACTCCATGGCCGGTCGAACACCTGTACCTTCGACCATGCTGGCCAACGGATTACTCTCCACCCCCATCAGCCCAAGAGCCCATCAGTTAGGGGTCCTACTGGCCCTATTACTCCGGAGCCTTCCATCCCCGGGCCCAGTACCCCATCCCCAGCTCGGGCTATGACCGTTACATCTGGCCCAGGCGAGCCCTCGACTAGGAGGTTGATGATGATTAGCTCACGGGAAATGGAGCGGGAGGCTAGTCGGGGCTACCCTGTATTTGCTATTACGGTTCGAGAGGTGGAGCCGAACCCCGAGGGTGAACTCCCACCCGATATCATTCCTATTCTACAGAAGTTTGCTGATATTTTTCTCGAGGAGCTTCCCGAGAGACTCCCACCGATGCGAGATATTCAACATGCTATCGACCTAATTCCAGGCGCCTCATTGCCCAATCTTTTCCATTATCGCATGAGTCCCACGGAACATGGCGAGCTAAAACGGCAGGTCGATGAGTTGATGCAGAGAGGGTCTATTCGGGACAGCATGAGTCCGTGTACTGTTCCCGCATTACTCGCCCCAAAGAAGGATGGCACGTGGAGAATGTGCATTGATAGCACTGCCATCAATAAAGTCACCATGAAGTATAGGTTCCCTATTCCCCGCCTGCATGACATGCTAGACATGATAGCTGGTGCCACTATCTTCTCGAAGATTGATCTTAAGAGTGGCTACCATCAGGTGAGGATTAGGCCAGGTGATGAGTGGAAGACCGCATTCAAGACCAAGGATGGTCTCTATGAGTTGTTGGTTATGCCCTTTGGGCTGACCAACGCCCCTAGCACCTTCATGCGACTCATGACTCAGGTCCTTCGACCATTCATTGGAGTCTTTGTGGTAGTGTACTTTGATGATATCCTTATCTACAGTCGCACCACGGGGGATCACTTAGACCACCTTCGGTAGGTCTATCTACTCCTGAGGTGAGAGCAGTTGTATGCGAACCCACAGAAGTGTGCCTTCATGACACCCCAGCTTACCTTCTTGGGTTTTATTGTGTCTAGTACTGGGGTCTCCGCCGATCCGGAGAAGGTCCGGGCCATTGTTGAGTGGCCGGAACCCCGTACGGTCCATTATGTCCGCAGCTTCCATGGCCTTGCGATGTTCTATCATCGCTTCATCCACGGATTTAGCTCCGTCACCGCCCCGATCACGGATTGTATCCGGAAGGACACATGTGTGTGGACGAAGGCCGCAGCTGCTGCCTTCAAGGACATCAAGGAGCGCATGACACAGACACCTATCCTTCGATACCCTGATTTCTCAAAGGTGTTTGAGGTCTCTTGTGATGCGTCGGGCGTTGGGATAGGAGGAGTGTTGAGTCAGGAGACCCACCCGGTCGCATATTTCAGTGAGAAGCTGAATTACGCGAAACTGCGATACTCCACTTATGATAAGGAATTCTACGCAGTTGTTCATGCTCTTAGACATTGGAGGCACTATCTATTACACCAGGAGTTTGTCTTATACTCCGATCATGAGGCTTTGAGGTACCTCCATTCCCAAAAGAAGCTTAATGCGTGTCACTGCCGTTGGGTTGAGTATCTCCAGCAGTTCACATTTGTGCTAAAACATAAGGCTGGAGTGGAGAACAAGGTGGCCGATGCCTTGAGTCGGCGAGTGCGTTTGCTTACCACCATGAGTGCCGAGGTCATAGGGTTAGAGAAGATGAGAGAAGCCTATGTTGACTGTACTGACTTCGGTCAGATTTATACCACTCTCTAGGTCGGATCCTCGAGAGACCTTGATGATTATGTGCTTCAGGAGGGTTACCTCTTTCGAGGAGGCTGGCTTTGTGTTCCCCGAACTTCGGTTCGAGACTTCTTAGTCTGGGAGCTACATGCGGGAGGTCTAGCCGGCCACTTTGGTCGGAACAAGACTATCGAGGCTGTTGATCATAGATTTTATTGGCCGAGCTTGAAGCATGATGTTGCTCATATTGTGGCTCAGTGTCGTACATGTGCTACGGCCAAAATGAAAAAGCAAAGCTCGGGCCTTTATACACCTCTTCCCGTGCCTGATGCTCTGTGGCATGATGTTAGCATGGACTTTGTTTTGGGATTGCCACATACCTCCAGGAAGCATGATTCGGTCTATGTGGTTGTTGACCGATTCTCGAAGATGGCCCGTTTTATTCCCTGCTCGAAGACTTCGGATGCTTCGAGGGTAGCCCGCCTATTCCTTACTCATGTGGTGTGCAAGTTTGGGTTGCTTCGTACCATAGTGTCTGACCGTGATGTTAGATTCACCAGTTATTTTTGGAAGACACTGTGGCATATGTTGGGTACTCACCTCAAGTTTTCCACTGCATATCATCCCCAGACAGATGGTCAGACTGACGTGGTCAATAGGAGTTTGGATGACCTTTTGAGGTCTCTTGTCAGGGATCGTCTAGGGGATTGGGATCTCATATTACCATTGGCAGAATTTGCATATAATGATTCGGTTAACAGGTCTACCGGTATGAGACCATTCGAGATTGTCACAGGTCGTAGGCCTAGGAAGCCAGTGGATCTTGTTCCCATGCCCATCCATGCACGAGTGTCGGAGTCTGCCGAGTCGTTTGCTAGGCATGTTAGGAGTTTGCATGACGACATACATCGTCACATTGAGGCCAGCAATGAACGGTATAAGGAGTTAGCCGATGCCCATCGACACCACAGTGAGTTCCAAGAGGGTAAATATGTCATGATCAGGGTAAGACCTGAACGGTTTCCCTCTCGAACCGTAAAGAAATTACAAGCTCGCGGAGCCGGTTCATTTAGAGTGTTGAAACGTGTTGGATCCAATGCGTATGTTGTGGACCTGCCCGAGGAATATGGTATAAGCTCAACTTTCAATGTGTCAGATCTAGTTGCATATAGGGATCCAGCGGTGATCCCTAGTGAGCCTTTTAAGCCATCTCCTCCCATTGTGAGTGATCCCACACCTGAGTGTCCACCACCAGCCACATTTTCACAGCAGCGAGAGCATATCGATCATATACTGGATGAGCAGGTGACAGTTACCAGGAGTGGATCTTACCCGCGCTACCTAGTACGTTGGAGAGGGCGACCCGCCACCGATGATACTTGGATCACCCGTGGAGAGTTGCAGCGGATAGACCCGGATCTACTGGAGCGCTACCAAAGCGATGCAGACCCTTACTCGATAGGGTTGAGTTTCTCCCACCCAGGGCGAATTGGTGCGGACACCAGAGTGAGCGAGAAGCACGAACCGGCGAGCCGTCGGTACCGTACGCGGAGCACCACTCGAGCTACATCAGCTTCTCTTGGGCTCGGAGATAGTCTGGAATCTCTGCCTTGAGTCTTGGACACTTTTAGCATTTACTTGCATTGTTTAATTACTTGTTTACATTGTATTTGGGGTTGTAATGTGTGTTTTATTTGGGTTTTCATTTTGGGCTCATTGTAAGGCTCTTAATAAGACATTTGGGTTAAGCCCTTTAGAGTCTATTTAGGGGTGATTGCCATATTGGGCTATGAGGCTTCATTAAGCTTCATATTGGGTTCTTAAGCCACTTAAGGCCCAATTAAGCTTCCCTCTCTCATGGGCCACCTAAGTTGGAATAGAGTGGGCTTGTGGATGGGCCTTGATGGCCTTGGATCATAGTGGCCCAAGAAGGGCCCATGAAGGGGGCGCCCCCTCTTTTGGAAGTATTAGGCTAGTTGTTTTATTTTCATTTATTTTCTTTCTTCTCTTTGACCACATGGGAGAAATATTTTCCTAGCTTTCCCAAGATGCCCTCATCAACCCTGGATCTGAGGGCATGGAAGGTCATTTGCCATGGGAGGTCAAGTCATATAAAGAGTTGTAATTTTCATTTCTTACACAATTAATGTCATAAAAAATTTAGAAATTTGTTGGAGCTCCATAGCTTGGTGCGCCCTCCTCCTCTCTCCCCCCCCCTTCTTGCAGCTGTGAAGGCTGCTTCCAGAGGTGTGAAGCCTCTCCTTCAAGTCTCTTCTGAGTGGGAAGCTCAGATCTATCGCCGTAGCCGCCATCGAGCCGCCGTCGCATCGCCACCGCCACCGTATCGAAGTTCTACCTTCATCCAACAGCAGCCCCTTCCACGAATTTTAACTCTCGGATCTGAGATCTTCTTGAGCTCAAACCTTCAGGGTGAGTTCCAGAGGTTCCCCCCACGTTCCATAAAATTTGGTTTGGTCTTTAGATTCCGATTTCCATTTTCCCATTTTCGTCCAACTTTTCCATCCAGATCTGCCAGGTTTCTGTCTACTGTGACAGTAACTCTGATCTTCCCAACTTCGACCCACTTTTTGATTTTTCCTAGAGCCCCCACTTTTACTGGAGGTTCTGTCCACCATCCCCTCCACCCACGAATTTTCGTGGAATTTCAAAAGGCCTACACTTATTTTCTAAAAATTACTTTTAGATCCATTTCAGTTCTGTCTACCCCTGCCCAGATCCGACCACATTCTAGTATAAAATACTTTTCCCTACCCAAACCTCCACCAAATCAGTCATAAGAATTATTTCCATTTTCCTCTCCCTCCCCTCTAAAACTTTCATGAAGAGCGTGAGATATGAATCGGAAGGGTACCCCGCGGTCAATGCCAACTCTCAGGAAATTCAGTTTCTACCCAGTCAGATCTAAAACTGAGAGCAGGCCGGCTCTAAATTCGCCCAACAGAAGCATAGCGCCGGTGAATTTTTTTGAGTCCCACTGGGTCGAAGGACTTCAAGAGATCTTTCCAACGATACCTCTTGTTTGTTGATCCGACGTCGAGAGTGATCTCAGCAACCGATCTCGCCGGATCACGCGCCTAAAAACAGAAGCAATCAGTCCGTGGGCAGCAACTCCAAATCTTGGAGATTGGAGCTGATCGGCCTCCAACTGACGTTCCTGCCTGACCACCTTCCAGGGAGGCGCGCCACCAGGGGTCTCCATCACAGCAGGACCCACCCCAACAGGCCCAAAGGATAGAGCGGTCTGTGGGCCCCACGAACCCGTAGATCGCGCCGTCCGGACAGCACGAAAACGTAGATTCGGCACCGACGGAGCGACATCAAGATGTTGCCCGTCAACCCAATTCGCGTGACTCCCGGGCCCTACATGTGACCTTTTACCTCCCTACATAGAGTGGGTCAAATTGTTATACCACAGTAAAACTTTGTTAACCAGGAGTCCAGTTTTTGCCGGGGTTGTCTTCCCCACGCCGGGTGCGTGGAGGTACGATCGTCACTTCTTGACATTACTTTGTGTAGCTAGTATATAGTCATATGCCGCTGTGAGAGCGTAGGATTCTTGCCCATGAGTCCATGTCACCACTGTGAGCGAGAGAGTGACCCGTCGCGTGGCTCGATCCGAGCACGGAAGTGAGTCGGACTACCCTTGTAATATCCCGATTTATTAAACAAATAAAAATTTCGAGAAACTTTATAAGAAATTAATTAGAAAATCCTTAATAAATAGAATAAGTTAAATTTTGACTATTTTATAAAAATCTTGAAAATTTATAATCTTGTAGAGGATAAAATGTTTGATAATAGTGTCTTCTGTGACTGACCCAAATAAAATCTGTAATTAGGCCAAATCAACTAATTAAGGCCCAAATCTACACTTAATCTAATTGGACCTTAAAACGCAAAATTTGAGCCCAATACCCGATCATTTAGGTTGAGACCGGATCCTAATGGAAAGCTAGGATGAGAGGATCGTTTCCCCTCTTAGTTCTCTCCGAAACCCTAACCCTAGAAAGCGAATTTTGGATGAGAAGGCGGCAGCTAACCCTATCCGTGCGGTTCGCGCACGTCCAACTTGATTGGACTCTATCTTCTCGAATAAAAAACTCTAGACCTTGTGTGACCTATAAAAATGACCCTCGGGAACCCTATTTTTGTTTGGGTGTTGTGGCGGCCGACGAGGATCGTGGACAACGGTGGATTCCGGTGATCACCGGCGGGGTGTTCTTAGCGTGTCGCCGTCCCTTCTTCTTCCTCTGTTTAAGGTAGGTTATAGCAAGCCAAACCTTAAGTATTATATATGTTTAGAACCAGCATCGAGTGCCCTTTCTATTGAATGCAAAATCCCTAAAAGTTGCTTTGTATAATGTGAGAATTTTCGGGTTTAGTAGAAGCATGTCATATCTAGGGTTATACTTGTTTCATCTTGTTTAAGTAGGGATTTCAGGCACTAAAGATTAAATCGAGCATGCTATACTGTAAAACTTTTCGTGCTCTTTCTTTTAAATCCAAAAGCCCTAATTATTATGCTCTGTACTATGCGTATTTAGCAAATCATTGTAACCCTAGCCAACTCGCCGGAGGCGTGTAGGGCGAAAGGGGCTTGATCATTTTTTTGACTTGTGCGGCCTTACGATAGGCCGCCCAACGTGGTTAGGCGGCACATTACGGACCGTTTATGTGTTGTGATTCGTGTTATATTTCTGGGAAGCGCGGCATGACCTAGACCGCCCTTCTGTCAGGCGGCCAGTGATTGACCGTTCATCTCCCCCAGCGGCTCATTACAAGCCGCTCATCCCCAGAAGGCCTTCTGACCTGAGGGGGATAAACGGCCTGTCGTGCGACCGTCGAGGAGGATGAAAGGTCCCTACTGGACCGTCCATCTTTACAGAATTTATTAAGTTATCTTTTTCGCATGATTTATGATAGTAGATTAGTGGTTAAATGTAAGTTAGCAACATGCATAAAAACCCTAGAAAATTATAACATTAAATGATTATAAATCTTGTTGATTTATTCATCTTGACCTTGGATCATCTTCCTTTTCAATGTTAATATTAATAATGACTCATTATTAAATTAAAAATGTTATTAGGGTTGTATGACAGTCGTTCCACTACGGTAGGATTGACTGACCGTCTCACTGGTTTGTGATGTTTTATTAACCCTATTTTCTTGTAATGTTTGGGACTCTCCGCCGGATATTCCTTCCGTCGGACTAGGACCTTCATTACAGGACCTCCGTAAGCCCCCGCGAGCTAGGGCTTCCCACTAGGACGTCGGGCAGGTTGTACCATCAAGACCTGAACCTGTGTACGTGATCGAATCGATTGAACTATCGTATTGTATGTCACGGATCGACTTGGACCCCCTGAGAATTGCGCGGCCCGAAAGGGAGCGTTCATCCTATTGGGCGGCCCATAACAAACCGTACATCCTTGGCCAAGTGCCACTTACATTGGTCGATTAACCTTGATCTATCTTCAATGAAATTGTGTTTGGATCGACCCAATAAGCCCTAGGTTGACCAGGGGAGAGGTGGCTGGACTCTGGTTCAGTTCTGCCCCACTTGTGGTCGCCCTGAGCCCGTTTGGGTAGACTTCTAGTTGATTAAGTTGAACGGACCTACTGGAACCACCCATGTAATAGCACAGATCTTATTGGACCATCTATCTGTTGGACGGCCCTATAAGGACCATTTATCTTGTTCTTGGGCTTCCAGCTCTACTAGTCTTGAGCGGCCCATTTTCAACCGTCCAATTCCTCGAACGGCCCTACATGGACCGTGTATCTTTGACTTCGGTGTGGCTAGTCCTAAGCCCATCTATATCCTGAACGGTCCACTCTAGACCGTGTATTGCTTGAGCGGCCCTATTCTGCCTGCTTATCATCTAGAAGTGATTTCCGTGATTTTCTGTGTTGAATCCAAGGACCTGATTGGTTCTTGATAACTTGAACTTTCCAGACATGATGTCTACTTCAACTTACCCTTGAAACTTTGGTAAGCTCCATATCTTGAAGTATTGGCCATCTAACTTGATTAATGTCTAGATATAACTTGGGATCTTGGATCCAACAAATCAATGCCAACGCATCTTAAGGGCCCGGTCTGGTCCTGGGAGGAGCGCCCGAAAAGTACTTGTGCCCCGGGGAGTTTGAATGACATGGTGAGGCATTGCACCGAGTGCATGACTAGCATGATGTCTAAGACAATAATCTCTTACTTGAATTTTCCTTGACTTGGTTCGGTTATATCGTGTTCTTGCCTTCCTTTCATTATTTTGTTGCATAATTATTTCCTTTCGTTCTTTATTTACGCGCTCAAACATGTAATTTAATCGGTTAATTACTTAAACTTGCATGTTATTACATACTGAGCGTTCGCTCACCTAGTTTTTCCCCCTTTTCAGGTAGCTCAGGTGAGGACTCGTAATCTGATGGGAACGGGCAAGAGTGACGACCGTGGAGTGAACCTGATAGAAGCATGTGAAACTAGTTCTAGTTGTGGAGTTTTATTTGTATTTAAGGGTATTTTGGAAGAGTTGCAATTTGAAGTTAGCCAATGTAATAGTGTTAAGTAGATGTTGTCAAGATTATGTTAAGTGAGATCATGGTAGTTTGGAACATGGTTTGGTTATGTGCTATTTAATGAATGGGCAGTTTCTATTTATGGATGTGCAATCTTTTAGCTTTAACATATCTTGTCGAGAAATCAACATATTATTATTATTATTATTATTACTTGTCTCTACTGCCAGTCCTGATATTCCACGCCGGGGCGTGACAGTTAGGTGGTATCAGAGCCTAGGTTTCTAATATTCCTATGTTATTTAAGTTCTAGGATTCTATGTGTTTGTCGTAGAACCTATACCCTTGTTATGAGTCAAAGGACCAAACCTAGTGAGAATTTGGGTAGAGACTTGGGTTGAGTTAATAAATCAACTCTAAACTCTTTCTCCTAAATGAACTTAAGATAAATTATTTTCATTCAGGACGTTCCGATGGCAGCTGAGCGTGCGCAATGGCGAGACATGCAGCGGACGGTCCAAGGACTTACACGGGCTTTACAACAAGTGGCCCAAGTTGGAGCGGCGAATCATGGTGCTGGTGATCTACACAAAAATTTTCGTGGGATGAATCTCCCACGTTTTGGAGGTTCAACTGATCCCGATGAAGCCGAACACTGGCTTAAGGAGATGGAGAGAATTTTTGAAGTTATGCAATGCAGCGACCAGGAGCGTGTGCTTTTAACAACCTTCTAGTTGGAACGGGATGCTAGGACTTGGTGGGAGTCAGTAAAGGCGACCCTCGGTGACAGACAAGTTTCGTGGAAGGAATTTGAAGAATTCTTCAATAGCAAGTACTTTTCCGACAGAATCCAAGAGACGAAAGCTGCTGAGTTTGCTACTCTAAAGCGGCGGAGTTTATCTGTGGCGGAATATGAAGCTCAATTTTCTAGACACTCTCGTTATGCTACTCATTTGATTTCCATAGAGAAGATGAAGGCGAAACGTTTTATAAATGGGCTGAAGTTGCATTATATTAACCAGTTGGCGCCGATGGAGATTCATACCTATGCAGAGATGGTAAGAAAAGCCGAAGTTTCAGAAGATACCTTGAAAATGATGGAGAAAATCCGTGGGAAGAATGTTAAAAAGGAGCAACCTACTGGTTCCGGGAGTGCTAAACCCGGGAATAGCAAGAAGAGGCCCAATGGCGGGTCTGGTTCATGGAAGGGAAAAATGCCCAAGAATGAAGACAAGAAGCCTGGCCCGATTGTTCCATTTAAGGGCGTATTCAAGTATTGTGACCGCCCCGGTCACAAGATGGAAGAGTGCTGGTGCAAGCTGGGCGCCTGTTTGCATTGCGGGAGTAGGGATCACCGCATTCCAGAGTGTTCTCTCTTATCCGAGCAGGCTACCCCGACTAAACCTCAAGGCGGCATGAAACAGCAGGGCAAGCTCCAGGCCCTACTTGCGGAGGACGCAGGCACCACCGAGGAGGGTGGACTTGTGGAAGGTACTCTCATTGTTCATGGAAAGCCAGCTTTTGTTTTTTTCGATATCGGTGCTACTCATTCATTTGTTTCTCGGGGTTTTGCTAAGGCATTAGCTGTAAAGCCGGTTTTGATGAATTCCCCCTTAGAGATATCAACTCCTATTGGCTCTAGATCATTGATTAAGTATTTTTATCCTTCTAGCAAGATTATGGTTAATGAACAGAATTTGCCGGCTGATTTAATATGCATGGATATGAAAGATTATGATGTAATTCTAGGAGCGGATTGGTTGGCTAAGCATGAGGCCAATGTCTATTGTAGTTCCAGCTCTGTGTCTTATTCTAGACACCTTGGACTTTCTTTTATAGGCATTAGGCACCATAGATCCGTGCCACTTATCTCGACCATCCGAGCCGATAAGTTGACGAGGAGAGGATGTCAGGCATTTTAAGCCTTTGTTTATGTGACCCCTGAGAAGAAGATCGAGATTAAGAACATTCCTGTTGTCCGAGATTTTTCGAATGTTTTTCCTGAGGAATTGCCAGGTCTTCACCAGAGAGGGAAGTTGTGTTTTCTATTGATCTAATTCCTGGCACGACCCCCTTTTCTAAGGCTCCTTATCGTATGTCTTCTGCGGAGCTGAGGGAATTAAAGCAGCAGTTAATGGAATTACTTGAGAAGGGGTTTATTCGTCCAAGTACATCCCCATGGGGGGCTCCAGTGTTATTTGTAAGGAAGAAGGATGATTTGATGAGGTTGTATATTAATTATCGGCAACTGAACCAGTTGACTATAAAAAATAAATATCCATTACCGAGGATTGATGAGTTATTTGATCAGATAGCAGGAGCTCAGTATTTCTCTAAGATTGATCTTCGATCAGGCTATCATCAGTTGTGGATTAAGGAGGAGGATATTTATAAGACAACTTTTCGTAGCAGGTATGGGCACTTTAAATTTATTGTAATGCCTTTTGGACTAACAAATGCACCTACAGCTTTCATGCAGTTGATGAACGATGTATTCCGACCCTATTTGGATGAATGGGTTGTAGTGTTTATTGATGACATTCTGATTTATTCCAAGAGTGAGGAAGATCATGCTGAACATTTGAGGATGGCGTTACAATTATTGAGAGACCATCAGTTATACGCCAAGGTTAGCAAGTGTGAATTTTGGCTACAAGAGGTGTCCTTTCTAGGGCATATCATTACGAAAGAAGGTACTTCTGTTGATCCGTCAAAGGTAGAGGCAGTTAAAGATTGGGACAGGCCTACTAGTGTAACAGAAGTTAGAAGCTTCCTAGGCTTGGCATGATATTATCGGAGGTTTATTAAAGATTTATCCAAGATTGCGGTACCCTTAACAAGATTAACCCGCAAGGAGAATAAGTTGATTGGACGGAAATATGTGAGAAAAGCTTCTAGACTTTGAAGGAGTGTTTAACGACTGCCCCTGTTTTAGCATTACCATCTGGAGAAGGAGGCTTCGTGGTGTACACCGATGCTTCGGGAATTGGTTTAGGTTGTGTACTGATGCAGCATGGGAAAGTGATAGCCTATTCTTCTAGGCAGTTGAGAAAGCATGAGGAGAATTATCCTGTCCATGATTTGGAGCTAGCAGCCATAATTTTTGCCTTGAAGATATGGAGACATTACTTATATGGAGAGACATTCGCAGTATTTTCAGATCACAAGAGTTTAAAGTATTTATTCTCTCAGAAAGAACTCAATATGAGGCAGAGAAGATGGTTAGAATATTTAAAGGATTTCGACTTCTCCATATAATATCATCCCGATAAGGGTAATGTGGTGGCGGATGCCCTAAGCCGCAAGTCGATGGCTAAATTGTCAAGTCTCATGATGCAAGAATGGAAGCTGTTGGAGCAATTAGCCGGGTTGGATATTAATGTTGACAAGGACTGAGTTATGATTGCTCAGATTCTGCTTAAACCAGATTTTTTTGGCAGAAATCAAGTCCTTGCAAGACAATGACCCAGAGTTGGTAGAAATCAAGGAGAGCTTGAGTAGCAGACCAGAATTCATGATAGCTGATGATGGCAGACTATTATTTAAGGGAAGGACTTGTGTACCTGATGTGGCCGAAGCTAAGAACAAGATCCTCGAGGAAGCTCATAGATCCCGATATACCATTCATCCGGGAGGTACGAAGATGTTTAAGGATTTGAAAAGATCTTTCTGGTGGCCAAATATAAAAAGGGAAATTGAAGAATTTGTGAATAGATGCTTGGTGTGTCAGTAGGTTAAGGCTGAGTATTTCAGACCTGCAGGGAAGTTAAAACCACTGGACATACCTCAATGGAAGTGGGAGAGTATTGGCATGGATTTCATTATGGGTCTACCTAGGACTCGTAGCGGATTTGATGCAATATGGGTTATCATTGACAGATTGACAAAGTCCTCTCATTTCTTATCCATTAAATCTAAGTGGACTGTTGATGTTCTAGCAGCTTTATATATGAAGCAAGTGGTGCGACTCCATGGTATTCCGGTCAGTATTGTGTCTGATAGAGACCCCAGATTCACTTCACATTTTTGGAAAGGATTGCAAGAATCTTTGGGAACCCGTCTGAACTTTAGTACTACTTTTCGTCCACAAATAGACGTACAGACGAAAAGAACCAACCAGATAGTGGAAGATATGTTGAGAGCCTACATGATGGATTTCGGAGGCAGTTCGAGTGATCACTTGGCCTTGATTGAATTTACTTATAACAATAGTTATCAGTCCAGCATTCAGATGGCTCCGTTTGAAGCTCTGTATGAAAGAAGCTGTCGGTCTCCATTATGTTGGAATGAGGTTGGTGAGAAGCAATGGCTGGGGCCAGAGCTTATTTCTGAATCATCAAAGAATATTTGTATTATTAGAGACCGATTGCAAGTAGCACAATCAAGACAGAAGAGTTATGTAGACCACAGAAGGAGGGACTTGGAATTTCAAGTTGGTGAACATGTGTTTTTGAAAGTTTCTCCTATAAGAGGAATCCGAAGATTTGGCATTCAAGGCAAGCTAAGTCCCAGATATGTCGGTCCATTCGAGATTTTGGAAAGAGTGGGGGAGGTTGCGTACCGTCTGGCACTACCACCTCAGTTATCCGGAGTACACAATGTCTTCCATGTGTCGATGTTGAGAAAGTATGTGTATGACCCCACTCATGTCATTCAGCATGCGGATCTTGAGTTAAAGGAAGATCTGACTTATGAAGAGAGACCTGTTAAGATTTTGGATCGTAAGCAGCAGCAACTCAGAAATAGGTCCATACCTATGGTGAAAGTGCAATGGAGTCGGCGTGGAACCGAAGAAGCTACTTGGGAGTCAGAAGATACCATGCGAAAATAGTACCCCGATTTGTTCTAGGTGAGTTGTTCCACTCCCCATCGTGTTAAGTGCAGTGAATTTGGAGGACCAAATTCTTTGAAGTGGGGGAGGGTGTAATATCCTGATTTATTAAACAAATAAAAATTTCTACACATATTATAAGAAATTAATTAGAAAATCCTTAATAAATAGAATAAGTTAAATTTTGACTATTTTATAAAAATATGGAAAATTTAGAATCTTGTAGAGGATAAAATGTTTGATAATAGTGTCTTCTGTGACTGACCCAAATAAAATCCGTAATTAGGCCAAATCAACTGCTTAAGGCCCAAATCCACACTTAATCTAATTGGACCTTAAAACGCGAAATTTGAGCCCAATACCCAATCATTTAGGCTGAGACCGGATCCTAATGGAAGGCTACGATGAGAGGATCGTTTCCCCTCTTAGTTCTCTCCGAAACCCTAACCCTAGAAAGTGAATTTTGGATGAGAAGGCGACGGCTAACCCTATCCGCGTGGTTCGCACACGTCCAACTTGATTGGACTCTATCTCCTCGAATAGAAAACTCTAGACCTTGTGTGACCTATAAAAATGACCCTCAGAAACCCAACTTTCGCTTTGGTGCTATGGCGGCCGACAAGGATCGTGGACAAGGGCGGATTCTGGCGATCACCGGCGGGTTGTTCTTAGCGTGTCGTCGTCCCTTCTTCTTCCTTCTTCCTCCGTTTAAGGTAGGTTATAGCAAGCCAAACCTTAAGTATTATATATGTTTAGAACTAGCATTGAGTGCCCTTTCTATTGAATGCAAAAGCCCTAAAAGTTGCTTAGTATCATGCGAGAATTTTAGGGTTTAGTAGAAGCATGTCATATCTATGGTTATACTTGTTTCATCTTGTTTAAGTAGGGATTTCAGGCACTAAAGATTAAATCGAGCATGCTATACTGTAAAACTTTTCGTGCTCTTTCTTTTAAATCCAAAAGCCCTAATTATTATGCTCTATACTATGCGTATTTAGAAAATCATTGTAACCCTACCCAACTTGCCGGAGGCGGGCAGGGCGAAAGGGGTGTGATTATTTTTTTGACTTGCGCGGCCTCACGATAGACAGCCCAACGTGGTTAGGCGGCATATTACGGACCGTTTATGTGTTGTGATTCGTGTTATGTTTCTGGGAAGCGCGGCATGACGTAGTCCGCCCTTCTGTCAGGCGGCCAGGGATTGACCGTTCGTCTCCTCCAGCGGCTCATTATAAACCGCTCATCCCCAAAAGGCCTTCTGACCTGAGGGGGATAAACGGCATGTCGTGCGACCGCCGAGGAGGATGAACGGTCCCTACTGGACCGTCCATCTTTACAGAATTTATTAAGTTATCTTTTTCGCATGATTTATGATAGTGGATTAGTGGTTAAATGTAAGTTAGCAACATGCATAAAAACCCTGGAAAATTATAACATTAAATGCTTATAAATCTTGCTAATTTATTCATCTTGACCTTGGATCATCTTCCTTTTCAATGTTAATATTAATCATGACTCATTATTAAATTGAAAATGTTATTAGGGTTGTATGACATTCCTTCTACTCCGGTAGGATTGACTGACCATCTCACTGGTTTCCGATGTTTTATTAGCCCTATTTCCTTATATTGTTTGGGACTCTCCGCCAGATATTCCTTCCGTCGGACTAGGACCTTCATTACTGGACCTCCGTAAGCCCCCGCGGGCCTGGGATTCCCACTAGGATGCCGGGCAGGTTGTACCATCAAGACCTGAACCTGTGTACGTGAACGAATCGATTGAATTATCGTATTATAAGTCACGGCTCGACTTGGACCCCCTGAGAATTGCATGGCCCAAAAGGGATCGTTCGTCCTATTGGGCGGCCCATAACGAACCGTACATCCCTGGCCAAGTGCCACTTACATTGGTCGATTAACCTTGATCTATCTTCGACCAAATTGTGTTTGGATTGACCCAATAAGCCCTAGGTTGACCAGGGTAGAGTGGGCTGGACTCTGGTTCAGTTCTGCCCCACTTATGGCAGCCCGGAGCCCGTTTGGGTAGACTTCTAGTTGATTAAGTTGAACGGACCTACTGGAACCGCCCATGTAATAGCGCGGATCTTATTGGATCGTCTGTCTGTTGGACGGCCCTGTAAGGCCCGTTTATCTTGTTCTTGGGCTTCCAGCTCTACTAGTCTTGAGCGGCCCATTTTCAACTGTCCAATTCCTCGAACGGCCCTACATGGACCGTGTATCCTTGACTTCGGTGTGGCTAGTCCTAAGCCCATCTCTATCCTGAACGGTCCACTCTAGACCGTGTATTGCTTGAGCGGCCCTATTCTGACCGCTTATCATCCAAAAGTGATTTCCGTGATTTTCCGTGTTGAATCCAAGGACCTGATTGGTTCTTGATAACTTGAACTTTCCAGACATAATGTCTACTTCAACTTACCCTTGAAACTTTGGTAAGTTCCATATCTTGAAGTATTGGCCATCTAACTTGATTAATGTCTAGACATAACTTGGAATCTTGCATCAAACAAATCAATGCCAACGCATCTTAAGGGCCCGGTCTGGTCCTGGGAGGAGCGCCCGAAAAGTACTTGTGCCCCGGGGAGTTTGAATGACATGGTGAGGCATTGCACCGAGTGCATGACTAGTGTGATGTCTAAGATAATAATCTCTTACTTGAATTTCTCTTGACTTGGTTAAATCTTGCTTGTTGGCCAAATTCTCGGTTATATCGTGTTCATGCCTTCCTTTCATTATTTTGTTGCATAGTTATTTCCTTTCATTCTTTATTTACGCGCTCAAACATGCAATTTAGTTGGTTAATTACTTAAACTTGCCTGTTTTTACCTACTGAGCGTTCACTCACCTAGTTTTTCCCCCTTTTCAGGTAGCTCAGGTGAGGACTCGTAATCTGATGGGAACGGGCAAGAGTGACGACCGTGGAGTGAACCTGATAGAAGCCTGTGAAACTAGTTCTAGTTGTGGAGTTTTATTTGTATTTAAGGGTATTTTGGAAGAGTTGTAATTTGAAGTTAGCCAATGTAATAGTGTTAAGTGGATGTTGTCAAGATTATGTTAAGTGAGATCACGGTAGTTTGGAACATGGTTTGGTTATGTGCTATTTAATGAATGGGCAGTTTCTATTTGTGGATGTGCGATCTTTTAGCTTTAACATATCATGTCTAGAAATCAACATATTATTAATATTATTATTATTATTACTTGTCTCTACTGCCAGTCCCGATATTCCGCGTCGGGGCGTGACAACCCTTAACTCTGCCGGTTCCTCAACCGTGCACGATCCGCGATTCCCTCGCTTGGGATGACAAGTGAGCTTGCGTTTCTGTTAGCGACATATAACCCATAGGAGCTCATAGTGTCGGGCCTAATGTCTCTCCCATTGTATGTTGCTGGTCGTGTGCGCATTTAGAGTCGAGGTCCATATCACTTAGAGTCGGTCCCCGTGTCCGTCCCGCATCAGTCGGGCCATAGCCATGATGGGGGGGTCCCCGAGGTCCAAGCACGATTTGCTAGGGCATCGTCGATATCTCCTTCACCTCGGGTCTAGAGAGGTTAGAGCTCTGGAGCAGAAGTCGGTCATGTTTTATCATTATATTCTTATACATATGTTTTCTTTGTTTCTTTCATTGTTAGTTATTATTATTTCCTTTTGTTTTTTTGTTTTGTTATATATTTATTATTATTATTATTATTATTTTGCATGTGATACATGAGGGTGTATGTATGAGTGTTTTTTTCTTTTTTTAAAGAGAGAATGGGGGTGGCGGGGTGCGCCGGATCAAGTGGCACATGGGGCCATGATCCGGCGGTGTCTAGCCCGTTGGATCGCCCCCTCTTGCATTATATATATATATATATATATATATATATATATATATATATATATAGAGAGAGAGAGAGAGAGAGAGAGAGAGAGAGAGAGAGAGAGAGAGAGAGGGAGAGAGAATGGGGAGGGTGGCCGCGTCGGATCAGTGGCCCATGGGGCCATGATCCGGTTGCACCTCCCCTGCCAGATCAACACATTTTGTTTTTATTTTTGTTTCTAAAGGTGAGGGTGAATCGGCAGGGGGGAGGGGTGATCCGGCGCAAGAAGGGAGTGCGTGTGCGCCAGATCACTCCTCCCTTCTTATCTTCTTCTTTTTATTTTTTATTTTTTTTTGAAACTGGGAGTTCGGTCGACTGAACGAGTGCAGTCGGTCGATCGATCCTCCCAGGGGCAAGGAGGCCTTGTGGAACGCACTAAGTTTCGTTGGTTTCATGAAAATATCGGGATATTCTTTTATCGGTCTATCGGTTTATCTAGTGCGAGGGCGTGCCAGTCACCTAGGTGACAATGTGTTCGGGCTTCAAGACTGGAGTGGTCCGAAGCCCGGGGTGCGCTCCGTCTGACTAATCAGACGATTGTGTAGTTCGTGTCCGGACCAAAACCCGCCGCGCCGTAAAGGTCACGACGTTATTTACATCCCCTCGGAGAGGGGAACACCCTTGATTAATCGTCGGGAATCGGGGCCTCATGGCCAAGAAACTATATCGAGAGAAACAAGCGGATAGCGGTCTCGAATCAATCGGAAAGCCCTATGTCTAGGGAAGCAAGCATTCGGAAGATGTCGGTCACTCAAGGGACCATTTTGATATTCGAACGAGCGTCCGGCTTCAGAGAATCGTGATCGTCACGGGGAAAGCTGGAGCATATATATGCCGGGGTATGGCAAATTTATTGTTCAAAGGGACGGGAAACGTTCAGTTAAATCCTGGTTAGAGCGGTCGGAAACCGACAAGTTTGTCGGCCCAGTGCAAGATCAAGCTACGACCATACTGCGGTGGGCCCCCCGCGATCGAAGTCGGGCTCGCGTGGGCATCGTCAATGTTTTCGGTGCCAAGGGGGCAACGGGAGGATGTCCTGGGACAAGATCTGAGAACCAATATGCATTCGAAGAGAGCGGGCTATAGGCCGAGGATATGGGTCAAGCAATGACCATGATCGGGGCAGACCCGAGGTCTAAGCATGGCCCACATAGGCCTTATTGATATTCCCATGTATAGGGTCCGGGGATGACGAGATCCTTCTCGTCCCATTCAGATTTTGTCGGTCACTCATGGACCCCTTTATGTTCGGACAAAGGTCCGTGTTTGTAGCATAAGAGACGGTGACAAATCGTACAAGTACCTACCGTGAGTACGGCAAGTTTAATACAAATGCGGGATCGGATCCCAGTATATGCATGTCGGTCACTAACGGACCATTCAGCATTCGGACGAGAGTCCATATTCGAAGCATCGAAGGTAACAATAAAGACATTCAGATATCTGCCGTAGGTACGGCACATTTCATGTGGGTGCGGGATCGGATCCTGGAAGAACTGGGTCAAGCTGATGAACTATCGGCCCAAGAGGTGCACTGTAACACCCGTAAATTTTAATTAGAATAATAATATAATAATAATAATTTTCTACAAAAAAAATCTTTTATTTACCAATAATATTTAACTAATAAATATCACATGTCGAGTTATATTATTTTCACAAATTATTGAATTATAATTATTAATTTCAAATAAATAAAATAAATAAATAAATAAAAATAAAAATAATAGTTCTCTCACTTTTGGAAGAAAGGGAGCTATAATATATATATATATAAGTTATTTTGGAATAATAAAATTATAAATAATATATTTTCCATAATTATAAATTATAAATGAAACCTAGAGTACTAAGGTATCACATAGAAGAAGTATTAACTTACCAAGGAAAATCATCTAGCATATTGGTTCACAACTTGCCTTTCACCCCGGTGACCAGAGTTCAAAACCCACGACCAACATTTTTCCTTTATTGTAAAAAAAAAAAAACGCCCAATCTTAGGGCGTTAATTCAATGAGAAACGCCCAAATATTATGTCGTCAAATGCGACTTGGAGTAAGGCGTGACTTCTATAAAGGACTTAAAAGATGACTTAAGCTAAGGCTTTATTTAAAACGTGACTTAACCTAAGGCTTTAATTTGATAAAACGTGACTTAACCTAAGGCTTTAATTTGACGTGAACACTTAAAAGATGGCTTTAACTAAGGCGTTATTTAAAACGTGACTTAACCTAAGGCTTTAATTTGATAAAACGTGACTTAACCTAGGGCTTTAATTTGCAAAAACACGCCTTCTACTAAGGCGTTAATTCTTTTGATCCCCCAACCGACAGCCCCTCTGGCATGCGTTGGCAGGGCACCAGATCCGTTTTTTTAGGATCTTGCCCCCCTATCCTGTCGAACTAATCAGCATGGGGTTGTTTTATATCCCCTTCCTAGCTACTAGAGTCCTACGGTGACTCTAGTATTTGCAGAGGGCTACTGCTCGTCTTGCTGCTGCTGCTGCCCGGTGTGCGGTTGCTTGCAGAGGGGGAATCCTTCTGCTACCCACTTCTTCTTCCTTTAAGGTAGGTGGTCTCATCTTTTAACTAAACCCTATAGGCTAATTAACAAATCTAGTTAAGTTAGGGAATTAAATGCCATATCCATGTGTTTACCGCTTTCATTAATAACCCTTGGGGTTTACACTATGATGATCTGTTATCTATTTAAGTATAGGGCAAATACATGCAGTTTAATTTAAGTAATTAATATGTTAAATAGGCAATCATGCTAGTAATCATTATATTGTGAGTCAAATTAGAGAACCCGTTAGTTTAATTAAGAAAAACTGTTAGTTAATTGAAGAGCATGTTAGTTAATTAAGAGACTATTAGAAGGGCATGTTAATTAATTAAAGGGCTTATTAGTTAAATTGAAGATTTGATGGTTAACTTACATGACATTAGTATCATATTAAAGGATCAGATTGTTTAAGTAGAAGATCTTGCTAGATTACATGTTTAATTAGACCCTCTGTTAGCTAAATTACACACTTTCAGTAAAGATGTTAGTTAATTAGTGTCATTAAACTCTTAATTAGCTAGAGCCATCCGTTATAATTAAACTGGAAATCAGTCGGAATCAGGTATAGATGTTAATTAGTGAAAAACCCCAAATTATGAACCCTTAGAAATTAGCCTCAGGTAAGAGGCGCCCTTTACAAGGGCGCCAATTACCCGGGCTCAGTAAGAGGCGCCCCTGTCAAGGGCGCCAATTACTGAAGAAACGACCTTCCTAGAGGTCGTCAATTCATCATGAAATAGTAATAAGCATTTATTAATATTTAGTTAAACTTAACAGAACTGGGATTACATGCCTCCTGGTAAGAGGCGCCCCTGACCACGGCGCCACTTACCAGAACTCTGTAAGAGGCGCCCCAGTCAAGGGCGCCAATTGCATGAGAAATGACTGCAGGTGCAGTCGTCAATTCTTTCAACCAAAATAAAAATTTTAGGAGTTAGTAAGAAACGCCCTCTTCTAGGGCGTTAATTTAATTGTAAGAGGCGCCCTGGCCTAGGGCGCCAATTATAGAGCCCCTGTAAGAGGCGCCCTTGTCCAGGACGCCACCTACAGAAAAGGGAGGTTAACCTCCCGTCGTCAATTCTTACACCCTATAAGACATGTCCTGTTCTAAGGCGTTACTTTAATATATATATAAATATTATGGCCTGTAAGAGGCGCCCTGGCCTAGGGCGCCAATTACAGAGAGCCTGTAAGAGGCGCCCTGGTCCAGGGTGCCAATTACTTAAATGGGGGCCTAACCCCCAGTCGTTAATTCGTATGCCTATATATATATTAAGAGCCTTATAAGAAACGCCCTGTCCAAGGGCGTTAATTTAAATATATATAAATATATATATATATATATATATATATATATATATATATATATATATATATATATATATATATATATATATATATATATATATATATATTGGCAGGCCTGTAAGAGGCGCCCCTGACCAGGGCGCCACTTACAGAGGCCCCTGAAAGAGGCGCCCTGGTCTAGGGCGCCAATTCCACAAAGGCTGCTTAATGCCCGTTGGTCTGTTTAAAGTCAATCCAGGGCACTAAATGAATAATTAAAATTTCTGTCAACCCATTTTAAATTTCAGTATCATTAATAAGCATATATAAATGAAATTGTCAATTTATATATATAATTGGTCTCACAAGGTCAAGAAATGTCAAGGTATATGCAAGATGAATACGTACATTAAGTAATCTTACAAGTTAATAAAAATAGATGAAAAAGGTTAATAAATATAGATGATATGAATGATGACAATCAAAATAAGCTAAATAATTTAGCCAAATGGATATATATAAAGGAATTAAAGGATTAGTAAATCCTAGGGTACCAATCGGGTATACGGTTTTCCCGTGTTTTCCTACGTATAAATACTCCTTGAATTTCCAGTCAAATTCCACCTTACAATTTCCTACTGGTCAAGCCTTGAAACTCTATATTGGCTATAAAATGAAAGTGGATGTCAAAATTAGGACTAAAAATGCTGGCAAAAGGGCCCGGTCTGGTCCTGGGAGGAGCACCTGAAACCCTTGGGAAAGATCTGTTGCTTGCCGGTGTCTTGCATTGCACCGGGATACATGCTAGATTGAGACATTCCACCCCTCACGTGTTCTACTTGACTTGCTTGACTTGCGTGGCCCGAATGGGCATTACATGACTTGAATGAATTGATAAATATAGCCAATTCTTGTTATACATGATCTGGATTACAATGCTTACTATTGCTTAAATTCTTGATATGACCAGTTATCCCTTGTTTAATATTCTTACTGCTTATTGAAACTTAAATTCAGCTCTTATCATCTTTTATAATACCTTGATTATCTATTGTCAGCATGCATAGGTTAATTGCATTATCTAAATTATAATTCATTTAAAGCCTGTTAGAATTTGAGACGTAAACCCTACTGAGCGACTCGCTCATCTAGTTGTTCTTATAACCATTCAGGTGAATTGGAGGCCGGTCAGGACACCGATGGGGAAGAGACCGAGTGATGAGTGTAGTGATTATGTTATGTAATTTAGTGTGTTAAATAAATTTCAGGATGTATCAGTTGTAATTTCCAAGTTTAAATAAATGACTGTGTTGTAATTCAGTTGATTATTGTAATAATCATTAGTTCAAACTCATTTCGCCGTTAATAAATTAAATTTTGTGCACTCTATTGTAATTAGAAATTCATTCATAATCTAGCTTGCTTTGGTTCTGTATAAAGAACTGTCGCGCCGCGGGTAAGCTTCCGCACTCGGGACGTGACATGCACGGATCATGACCATGTCGGGAGTCCCGAGGTCCACGTCCGATACCACAAGGCATCATTGAGTTTCTCTTCGCACTCAGTCTGGGGGAGCGGGTTGTTAAGTGTAAAGCCAAAACTCGGCAACATGCGCCCTCGCACGCGGATCGACCAGCGCCCCCGGAATAAAATTTGGATTATAGTGGAGGGGAGACTTTTGATTAGTTTTCTATTAACTTGAATTGCATGTTTTCTTTTATTTTCTTGATCACCTTCTTTCTTCCAGGCACGCCGGATTGAGGAAGCAAAGGGGATGGGGCGTGCCAGATTAGTATCAAGAGGAGTGGCGCGCCGGTTTAAGTGTATTAAGAGGGGGGCGCCGGTTAAGGATGTAAAGGGGGGGCGCGCCGGTTCAAGATGTTAAGGGGGGGGGGGGGGGGGGCGTGCCGGTTCCATGGCAAGAAGGAAGAGGTTCCAAGGACGCGTCGGAATAGGCAATGAGCAGTATAGCGCGCCGGTTTAATGGGATAATGCAAGGGGGCGCGCCGGATAGCTGCAAGGAAAATAAAGTGGGTTTTGAGTGTGGGGTTAAACCGGTGCGGGGGGGTAGCACGCCGGATTAACCCACGCCGGATTAGGGGGCGCCGGATTAAGCATTGTATAGCTTCCTTTCAACCCGTTTATGCTCTTTTTCTTCTTTCCTTCAACTACAAGTTGATTTATTGATTGGTTTGTTCATCTAATTGATGGATTATGTTTGTGGAAAGGAGGTTTAAGTGTTTTAATTGTTTACTCAGGTGGATTATCGTGATGATTCGAGTGTTTTATTAGAAAAGTTTGCTGTGTAGGAACTTGGAAGTTTAGTTTGTCTCAGTGGTTTAGTGTGTTTGTCTGTCTATTCTTACGCATTCTCTGTTCTTACATGTTCTTCCTCTGGCAAAATTTGGGCAGCACCTCCCCCAGACTGACGATTACCAGAGAAAATAGGGGAACACCAAGTGGATTGCTCCAGGGTGAACCTCAAAATGTAGACCTCACGCGGTCCGATAACCCAAGTGTGAGTGTGGAAAAGCTCGAGGACTAGCCTTCAAGAGCTCTCACGACTCACGGGTAATGATCCCTCGAAGGGGAACAAGTGGGGAGGGAGATCAGAAACGCTGGAGGCCAAGTAGAAAGGGGGGGCTACAGCCTGAACGTATTCCGAAGGGGGAGAAGAAGATGCAACATATCAAAAAAAAGAGGATCTCCCGAAGGATCGTTTTCATTTCACCATGAAGGGGTGCAAATACATGGGCTCTTCATGCATCTAAAGAAAAGAACCAAAGGGAAGAATACATCGGAGGAAAAAAAAAGAAACGAGGGGGAAGGGGAGATCTATATCTCCCTCACCTCACTCTCTGCTCTCTCCTTCTCTTTTCTCACTTAACTTCGCTCTCACAGGAACGCTGGCTTCGGGCTTCAAGGGGTTTCTCTCAGAAGAAGACTTCCACTTTTCAGGCTTCCGAGAGTTGTTCAACCCTTCCAACCCGATTTAAGCTTCGCCTGGGCACTCCTTTTATAGGGGCCGGAGGCCCTGTTTTGGAGGGATGCCCTCTGGATTCTTCTTCCTCCCGTTGGTTCCTTATTTCCCGCAACCACCACTACTGCTGCTGACGTTGATGACGTTGCCCTGCTACTGCTGCTATTGTCGTGGCCTTGCTGCCGCTGTCGACGTTACCTCCGCCGAGGCTATAGTGTGACCGGGAGGGGGGCAGAGGCATGGCCTCCTCCTCCGCTGGCATATCCATCGGGAGCCACGTTGCTTTCATCATTTGCTGAAGAATGGCCGGCCGACCGACGGAATGAGCACAAGGCGGGATGGGGATCGAGAACTTCCATTCACGGCATATGCTCGGTTGCCCTCCGGATCGAAGTGGGAGTTTTAACCACTTCAGGCTTGTTCGTCATCATGCCATTCCCAGGAAACAGGGGACCTCATTGATGACGGGATGGCTTCACTGCACGCCGGTTTAGTGCATTCAAAGGGGTGGCCCTTCAACGGGAGCGCGCCATTTTAACATAAAGGTGATGGCGCCGTTTCAACAAAAGCAAGGGAGTTCATGTTATAGCATATAATGGGGCATGCCGATTTTGTCAAACTCAAGGGCGCGTCGGTTTAAGATGACCAAGGGGGGACATGAATCAAAGTGAGCGCGCCGTATAAGCAAGAGGGCGCGCCGTTTTAAGGCGCGCCGCTTTAAGTCCCTTCCGTGCCGTTTTAAGCACCGAATGGGTTCTTTTCAAAGTCGTGGCCGTTTATATGAATGTTGGCACTCTCGGAATGTTTCGGTTGCGATATATGGCCTCTGCAATATTCCTTTCGTAGCCTTTGGGGCTCGGTCCCAGACTTTGCGTGACTTTCGGTGCACGTCGGGCTGTGTCAGAGTTCCCGACTCCTCTTTGATTCAGCTCTCGGCACAGCCGGCTGTAGAGTTGTGGCCATATCTTCCGCCCTGGGGGCTCCCTCATCGGCTAGCGGACCACCAAGCGAGTCCTCATCCTGATCGGGCGAGGCATGAGGTTTATTTGGCATTTTCATCTTCGGCTTGCTCTTGAGTGTCGAGACGTGCATGCCGTATGATCATCATCGACATTTTTCAACGTCCACAGGCCTACCGGATGAGTTGACGCAGCCATGCGGTGCGTCGACCCATCCACTGATCGGTTGATCAAAAATTCAATTCGGTCGACTGAACTAGTGGACAGGTCGACCTGCCCCACGCCAAATGGATAGAGCGTCTCTGTTCTTATTCTTTTGACAGATCTTTCTTGTTTTCAGGTTGTTCACTTTAGCCAAAGAGATTAGGGGGTTGTTAAGACTCCCGTCTTTTAGGACCCATTTGATTATATTTTGATTGTTCTATCTTTCATTCCTTGTTAGCAAACGGGAAAAGCATAGGATGATGAGGGTTCAATATGCACTTAAGTTCAGAAATGCAGAGATTTTTCTTGTACAAATTTATGCATGGGATGATGCCATGTCCCAATGTGTCTGAGAAAGGGATGCTCAAAAAGCACCTAAGTTCATAAATGTAGTGAATCTATAATCTTGGCTCATGACATCCCCATGGAAAAAATGTTTATGTAGATGCAAGTATGCTCAGTTCTGTTTGCCTTTTGTTGATCTTCATTTGGTCCTTCTTTGTTCATGAATTTGTTCACACTCATCTGTCCGTTTGCAATTTTTCTTTTATGTCATCAGTCTTACGATTTGTTCAAGCTTCCCGGCGAAAATCTAGCAGCACCTACCCTAGACTCGGAGCATTGGGGGTGTTGGTTAGGTACTCATCCACGGAAGATCCGAGACAGCCACAAAATAAGAAGGATGCGAACAAAAGCGGCAACATCTGTAGTATCACCTTCATGGGTCCCTACAAGGACAAGTGGGTCTTGACCGAGACATGCATAGTTCGGAAAGCCGAATTCGGAGGAAAAGGTACATTACTAAAAACTTCAGAGCAGATCTGAGGGACTTTTAAACAGATCGGGGAGCAGCCCAATGGATCCCGGATGGGCATGGATTCCGAATCATACTCATGGAGTTGTGTAAACCCGGAACCCTTCCTTAAAGGCTATTATGTGCATCTCCCCCTTCAAAATAGCGGTATCAAAGAAGCTTTATAGAATGCTCAGTGCGGGACTAAATCTCATATCTCTCGCCCCAATGGCGTCATGACTATAGAAAGAGTCGAATCCCAAAGCGGGGTCTTGAGAGGAAGAAAAGAAAGCCTCCCTACCGGACCTAACTACTATTAATGGCAAAGCCAACCAGAGAAATTATTATGAAGGGAGAAGGGAAGTCATGTTAGCTACTGGCGGTTGGCAGCCCGGAGCCATGCTCATGAGCTTTAGCAAGCCCCAAGCCAGTGGCCATCATGAGAGAAAATAGTTTGTCACACGCGTGGCATGCTAGCAGCGGGGAGAAAATTCATGTTCGAGGAGTAGGGAGCAAACGCGGCCAGGGGAGAGAACAAAAAGAAGAAGAACTGCAAAGATATTAAAGAGGGAAATCTGGACAGAAATCTAGTGCCTTCGTTCATTCAATATGAGAGAATACATGGGACATAGCCTTATCGGACAATGAAGAAGAAAAAGAAATACAAGGACACACCCTTGAGCAAATCCTTTCCTCTCTCTCCCTCACTCCCTGAATCTCTGTCTATGCAGGATCACCCCTGGATCTTCTTCTATTCTTCTCACGTTGCTACAACGGCTAGAGAACTGGGCAATCGGAGAGTGATCTCAAAAGTTCTTCTTCTTCTTTTCTTATACCCGCATGGGAAGCTCCATCGACGTGTTTGTTTTGTGTTTATTTTTTCTCTCTACTACCTCCGCCACTCGAACGTGGGCATGGCATGCTCTGCTTCTCTGTGCTGCTCGAGCTGCCTCCCGTGGCGCATCCTCTGCCCTGCCACCGCACGCACAGCATGTCATCGACGTCCCCACCGCAGGTTCATTAATGGGAGAGCAGAGGGCATGGGGAGCCCACGCCCACGCTATAGAGGTGCCGGATGGGGCTCTCTTGGCCGCCGTATCAGGTGTGTAAGGGAACCCATTTCTTACGCCGGATCAAGCTCTACTTGGCCGCTGGATCACCCATATGGGGTTTCTCGTGCTGGATTAGGTGCCTTGGGGTTTCTCGTGCCGGATCAGTTGCCCTTGGGGAGCCGCCGATTCAAGGTGCCATGCGGCCTTGGCGCCGTTTCAGAGCAAAAAAGGGGCAGGCCGATTCATGGTGGCAAGGGAGAACGGGAAAGGATGCCACCGATTCAAGTGGCATGGGGGGGTTGGCCGATTCAAGCCCAAGGGGGCTTCTCCCGCCGGTTCGTGGTGCCATGGGAGCCATTGATTCTGCTCCCCTTTGGCCTTCTTCTTCTCTTTTCACCTTGTATCATTTTTTCAAGGCTATCTTCTTTTAATCGCCTTTGTCTAACTTAGCGCGGCTCATTGCTCTTGACGCTAATTTTCAGGAGTCAACAGCATGTCAGTTACAATGTTCTACATAAACTGGCCAAGCATGAAATGGTAAGGGGTCTACCTAACTTATCCTTCCCAATGAACATTAAAATTTGTGAAGCATGCTTTTTTTTTATGAAATGAGACCAAGGATTACTATTGAAATGAGCCACTATCGTCCATGCCATTTGAATTTCTGCATATGGATTTATTTGGGACAACTAGAACTGCCAGCTTCAATGGAAAGAAATTTGGCTATGTTTTAGTTGATGACTTTACTCGCTTTACATGGATCTTTTTATTAACCCATAAAAACGAAGCCTTCTCTAAATTTCAGAAGTTCTCCAGAAAAATAAAGCAAGAAGGTAAGTTCAGAATTTCCACTATCTAATCTAATCATGGAGGAGAGTTTGAAAACTCTTCATTTTCTGAATTCTGCAATCAAGAAGGACTAATCCACAGATTTTCTTCTCCCAGAACCCCAAGACAAAATGGCACTGTGGAAAGAAAGAACCCAGCAATTGTGGAGATTGCTCGAACAATGCTGATTGAAAGCAAATTGCCAAGGAAATTCTGGGCGGAAGTAGCAAGCACGGCATGTTATGTCATAAACAGGGCCATGGTAAGGCCAAAGAGTAAGAAAACCCCGTATGAAATACTGAAAGGTAAGAAACCCAACTTGGCTTACTTCAAAGCGTTCGGATCAAAATGTTATATTCACAATAATTATAAATCTGACCTTGATAAATTTGAAGTCAAGAGTGACATTGGAATATTTTTAGGGTATTCTGAAACATCTAGAGCATATAGGGTTTTCAATGTGAAAAATCAGACTATGAAGGAAACTCCACATGTACTGTTTGCTGAAACATCTGATAAATCTGATAAAGGTATTGATGATAGGAAAATAGAGGATGATACTGAAGAATTCTTGGAATCCAAGAAAGAACCAGGGCAAGGTTGCCAACCGCAACCTGGAGAATAGGAAAGAGGTCGGTCGACCAAAAATCCAATTCAGTTGACCTTGCCCAATGAGTTTTCAATCAATGTTAGAACTTTAAAAAACCATCCTATCCAAAACATAATTGGAAACCTCCATGACCCTCCTAGAACTAGATCCTATTATAGAGATGTAAATAATGAAGACCTCATTGCATTGGTGTCTCAAATTGAACCCAAAAACATTGAAGAAGATTTAATGGATGAACACTGGATCAGTGACATGCATGAGGAACTTAGTCAATTTGAAAGGAACAAAGTTTGGAATCTGGTTTCTAGACCCGTTCCTAGACCCGTAGACCAGTCTGTGATTGGGACTAGATGGGTCTTTAGAAATAAATTGAATGAATATGGGGTCATAACAAGAAACAGAGTTAGGCTGGTAGCTAAAGGGTACAATCAAGCGATTGGAATTGATTTTGAAGAATCATATACTCCTGTAGCCAGATTAGAAGCTATCAGAATTTTAATGGCATTTGCATGCTCACTAGGCATAAAACTTCAACAAATGGATGTCAAAAATACTTTTCTGAATGGCTTAATAAAAGAAGAAGTGTCTGTAGAACAGCCTCCTAGTTTTGAGCATGATGTTTTTCCTAACAGTGTCTATAAGTTGAACAAGGCATTGTATGGATTCAAGCAGGGCCCTAGAGCCCGGTATGACCGACTCAGTGCCCATCTGACAAGCAGGGGCTACAACAGAGGTATAGTTGATCAAACTATCTTTACAAAAGTTCTGAATGGACCACATCATTATAGCGCAGATATATGTAGATGACATAGTTTTTGGTTCGACTGATCCCAACATGTGTAAGCAATTTGCTGAATTGGTAACCTTGGAATTTTAAATGAGCCTCATGGGTGAACTTCAATTCTTTCTTGGACTGTAGGTCACACAGACTAGAGAGGGGTTTTTCATAAACCAGTGCAAGTATACATTGGAGATTCTGAAGAAAGTAGGGATGAAGGATGTCAAACACATATCCACGCCTATGGGAACAAGCGCATCACTAGACGCAAATGAAACAGGTAAACATGTAGATCCCAAGACATACCGTGGTTTGATCGGGTCTCTCTTATATCTCATTGCATCTAGACTTGACATACAATTCAGTGTGTGCTTATGTGCAAGATTTCAAGCCAATCCAAAAGAATCTCATCTGATAGCTATAAAAAGAATCTTAAGATATGTTTCTAGCACACATGATTTATCATTGTGGTATCCATCATCATGCTGCTTTGAACTGATTTCATATACTGATGCTAACTATGCTTGGTGTAAGCTTGATAGAAAAAGCACTAGTGGCTATTGCCAATACTTAGGTGGGTGTCTAGTTTCTTGGGCTTCCATGAAGCAGCACTCGGTGGCCCTATCCACTGTAGAGGCAGAACATGTTGCTGTAGGAAGCTGTGGGACTAAAGTGTTATGGATAAAACACCAACTTCAAGACTACGGTGTAGATATTGGATGCACACTCATATTGTGTAATAACACAAGTGCCATCAACTTAACAAAGAACCCCATTCAGCATTCGAGAACAAAACACATTGAAATAATACATCACTTCCTTAGAGATGAGGTAAGAAAAAGAATTTTGAATTGCTATTGATTGAAACTAAAAATTAAATTGCAGACATTTTTGAAAAACCTCTGAACAATGAACGATTTTCTACTCTGAGGAGAGAGTTGGGTATGTGTAGATGTACTTCTTGATCTTGGTTGGTCACTGGTTGTTCTTGTCAGGGGGAGTCCAATGTGCATATTTAGTTCTTTTATGAGCCTGTGGTGGTTGTGTGTGATTGACCCACTGGTATATAAAATAATAACTTGTTGAAGGGTAGACTAAGTCTGCCTGAAAGCCTACACTATGCATGAGAAGATACTCGGCCATGTACCAAGGGTCCTCATATACAGGGATCAAGAGTCCATGAGTTGAGGGGGAGCTAATAGAACTTCAGTGAGATAGGTTACTAGTAAGATCTACTACATGTGGAGCTCTGTAGGTCATAGGTCACTGCGTTGACACACCCCACTGTGTGTGTCGACACACTCAGTATTGGTAAGTCAACCAATCTTGCCTTGCATACCTGCAATTTTCCAAAGTTGAGTTGACCTACTCCTTTGAGTGAAATTATCTCTCCAAACTTTGGAAAATTGCAGGTATGCTCAACAAGTTTGCTCAACAATGTGCTGCACTCTCTTACACAATTCCATGTATGAAGTGATAGAAAAATGGAGACGAGATCTAGAAGGGGGGGATGAATAGATCTACTACCATAAATCGTGGATTAAAAAACTCTCAAGCAATGCACTCATATCTAACGCTGACGAAGGCATAATTCATTACTATGATCAGTTCAGGCAACCAAGCAAACAGAATACAAGCACAAGCAATAAGAGAGGCAATATGATAGTAGAGGAAATTTGTGCAACCCCATAAACAATCACAACTACAAGAGGTCAATTAATCACAAACCAGTGACAGTACTAGGCGGAGGGTTGATCCAAGGATCTCCTTACGCAAGTGCAATGTTCCAGATAGGCGTAACCTATCTTTCCCACTACTACTTTTGATATACTTACTGGTTGAGAACAATTGCAAGAGACAGTGGAACACACACTACAAATCAGACATGCGATTTTTTAGGTGGTTCGATTGCGCTCGGTAATCTACGTCCACCCCTCACTCTCCCAGAGTGAGGTTTCCTTGCTCAAAGCAAATCAAACAGGAGAGTCAGTCTGCAACAATGACTGATTCACAGCTTGTCCCCAAGGAACAGGTTCCTTGCTTCTCTAGAAACCCATGAAGAAATACCAGAGGTCCAACTTCCCTTCTTCTACCTCAATAGAAGGTACCCTATGAACTGCCTCCCAGTAGTTCACAACAATAGAGGTCGACGACCTCTCTTCCTCAGATCTCACTGAGGGGACACGGAGAACACTCCTCAGGGGGAATTACGAACAAGGCTCACACACAAAAGCAAATAAATGAGAAACAAACAGAGAAGAATGAAAACTAGCAATTCACAATCAAAGACAGTAAATGAAATGAATGTAGCTTCGATTTGAAGCAAGCTTCAAGCGAGTTGGCTGGCTACTTCGAGCTTCTCTCCCTCTCCCAGTGGAATTCTTTTCTCTCTCTTCTCTCAGGAGGAACTCTCAAATTTATTCTAATTTTCGCTGCTTCCAGCAATGCCTCTTGAATGAAGGTGATCATGTATATATAAGACAACATATCATTTTATTCTTCTTTGAAATTCCATTCAGTAGCCAGAGATCCATTGGTCCACGTGGATAATAAACATTCTGGTGATTATCTGAATTCTACTGATTATATCCACGTGTGAGTAGTTCTTCCCGCCAAGAATTACCACAAGTGCTATCACACGATTGGTCCAGGTTAAAGGGAATATTCATTTCTTTTTTATCCTTTCAAAAAATGGTGCCACATGGATTTGGATTGCGTGCCAATCATGCCTTTATGAGTATGGGCACATGATCCTACAATTTTTACTTTTGTCCTCTTGAGTTCCACTATTTTTCTAACAAGCCTTGACAGAATTGGTTGGCTGTTCTACCTTTTCTGGTTGACTCGAGTTCACAGCATCAGAAGATATTTCACGAGGTTGAAGCAACCAATGGATACATCGAGGTAGTGCAGCTAAAGAAGCTTCTTAAATAGATGGTGGAGTGGGGGATTTCTGTAGCCCAACTAAGAGCAACCGAACTAGGCCCATCAGGACCAAACGAGACTCAGCTCATCCAAGTGATAGCCCCTTAGGGCCCACATAGGCAGAAAGCCCAATAAAGATCACTCGAGAACCCACCCTTCCTCGGCGGCCCTTAGGCTCGGAAGGGCCGAGTTTCAGAATGGAGGAAGACCCACGCCCGAGTTATCCCTCCATCGGGATAGAGGCGAGCGCTCTGCGCCCACTCTGACCTGACAGCATCCGAGCTATGCCTATCGTCCGGACAGGGCTGGCACCTCTTATGCTCGGACCGACTGACAAGTGTTTATCCATGCAGCCGTTGAGAGCCCTTTATGAGCAGGAGTTTAGGGGGATAAAGGAGCCATGATCCCTCAAGGCCATAAAGAGCCCATGATGAGGACGTAACGATCCCACGATAAGGACGTAACGATCCCATGATGAGGACGTAACTCCCGTCTGAAACTCCTCAGCTTACGAGACTCATCAGGTGAGCTCGCTATATAAACCAAGGACTCCCTCCGGCGGCAGGTAAGGCGAATACAGGCCTAAAACTCCCTGAGCAGGAACCACTTCACCATCTTGGTGTTGGGGGATCTTGTGCACCTCTTTCTACCTCCCACAATACCTTCCACCATTACTCTACTGACTTAAGCATCGGAGGGTTTTCCCCAGGGAACCATCCCTGGGCCTCCTGATTCGTTTCCCTTTCTCTACAGTTCATTATTCGGTGATCACCCTCCCAGCTCAGGACAAGCGCGAGATCACGCCCCTTCATCTGGCGCCGTCTGTGGGAAATGACCAAAGAGCCAGTATGGTGAGAAGAAGTTCAGGGAGGAGGTCCGCCGGCGACAGGGGAAAGGCCACGGCGGCGGCGGGGGAAGGCCTCTCACAGGCCTCCCAAAACCCCTCCTCCGGTGCCAGCACTCCCACCGATGGACCGCCCCCTCCCCTGTTGAGTCTTGTTGAATCTTTACATGTTTTGATGATGACAACACTATAAGTCTTAGTGGTGTTCAAAAATATCTCTATGAAATAAAAAATAACAAAAATATTTTCTCTGTGAAAGTGAACCAAGAATATTTTTCTGAGAAGAATAAACCTTCATTTCACTTCAGGTATTTTCAGGGACTGTCTTCGTGTTGGTTGGTACTTCATCATGTTTGTGTATATATAACACCTCGTGTCGCACTGTTTGCCTTCGTGTCATTTTCATTTTAGTACTGTTTATGTTTTCAACACGCCGTGTCGTCCTCTCGTACCTCGTGTTGTTTTAAGATGTGTTCTGTTTGACCTCGTGTCGTTAGCACTTAGTTGCTCATCTCGAGTCAATCCTCTATGTTTTGCTCTTGTGTCTTCGTGTCAATTACTGTAGTTCCTCGAGTTGTTCTTCTGCTTCCACTGTTTCATCACGTGTTGTTGAAGACGTGTCTATCTCATGTCTTCGTGTCGTGTTTCCTAGACCTCGTGTCTTTGTCGCTTTGTGACTTCACCTCGTGTCGGTTTAAGTTTTCATTTTCGTGTTGTTTTTTCTCTTTAGACTTCATGTCCTTCTCGCCTTGACCACACTCCGTGTCAATTCCTGTGTTTCGTCTTCGTGTTGTTTTCAACTCGTGTCGGTTTCTGTTTCGTCTTGGTGTTGTTTTCAATTCGTGTCGGTTTCTGTTTCGTCTTCGTGTTGTTTTCAATTCGTGTCGATTTCTGTTATTTGTCTTCGTGTCGTGGTCAGCCCGTGTCGCCTCGTCTTCGAGTCGTTCTATCGAGTTATTTTGTACTCGAGTCATTTTTCTTATGTTTTTCAAGTGTTGTTTCACTACGTGTCTTCGTGTTACCTTCTTATTCGTATCTTCGTGTTACCTTTGGATTCGTGTCTTCGTGTTTCTTTTGAAATTGTATCTCCGTGTTGCTTCCTTCTATTTTCGTCCTGGTCTCTTCTGATCGCGTGTCTTTTAATTGCTTCACTCTGTGTTATCTTCTTCTCACCTCATGCTGTCTTCATCTGACTTCGTGTCGTCTTTGTTGTTGTGTTAGCTGTGTTCTCGTGTACTTCGTGTCGTTCTCGTGTTATCTCGTGCTAAACTCATCTAACGTACCTCGTGTTAGTCACAGTATAGTGCACCTCTTTGTGTTATCATATATCTCGTGCAGTTCTTTGTTCTTATGGCCAACCAACTTGTCTCAGCTACATATAGCGAACCCTGAGCATTAATGTAATTAATCTGCTTGCAGGGATCCGAGGAAGATTACTCCTCAGTGTCGGAGCAGCACGTGATCCAATGTCAGAGGAACCAATCCGATAAGGACACGTGGCAAGAAGGTTCTGGATCAAGCGTGGGAGGCACACGCATTCTGAACCGGACCTGCTGCGGCTGCTGATATAAATAGAAACCTTCGTCTTCAGATGAAGGACGATCGAAAAAGAGAAAGGAAGAGAAGAAAGAGCAGAAAAGCAGAGAGTCCTTCGATCCAGAAAAATGAGAGAAAGAAGAGAAGAAAAAGAGAGCAGAAACTGAAGGAGAAAGAAGAAGAAGAAAAGAAGAGGAGAGAGAGAGCTTTACTGAGGATCTGTTCAGTCTGTTCGTGGATCAAATCCAGAACGACTTATGCTCATTGAGAGCTATATATCTTGTGTTTTATTTCCAACTTCTGTCGCTGTCATTTTCATATTTTCTTATTTTTCCTTTTGCTACCTTGTTTAGTCTTGTTCTTCCGATCACCCTGTTGGGGATCGGGTCTCTCCTGGTGGTACAGGAGAAGGGAGATCTGATCTCCGGGTTGCAAGTGACAGGTTGTCACTTGTGGGTTTCCCTCTGGTTAAAGGAAGGGAGGCTAGTCCTCCGGTTCTGGGCTTGTGGTTGCAAGTCCAGGTGTCCCTCCTGGTCTGTAGGAAGAGAGGTCTTCGACCTCTAGTTTTCAAGTGGCTGTGAGTCACTTGGGTGTCCCTTCGGTTGGGAGGAAGAGGGAAGTCTGTTTCCCTGGTCAAGCTGTGTGGCAGTAACTGTTTGCAGACTGAGTCTGCTTGGCTCTAGCGTTTGCTAGTGAAGCCTCACTCCGGTTGGGAGTGAGGGGTGGATGTATGTCTGTGGACAGAACCACCTAAAATATCTTGTGTAGTGGCTTGCTTGATTGTTTGATTGCTTCCGCTAGATGCTTGGATAGGCACGCCCATGAGGTTGTATTTGAGTTGAAATGAATTAGCTCTATCCTGTGCCATTTTCTAGCATCCTTATTTTAATTTGGCCATATTCTGTAGAAGGATACATTCACCCCCCCTCTATATCCGGGCCAAGCACCCTAACAGTTGGTATCAGAGCGGGTGTCTGCATATAAGGTCCAGCGACCTGCAGATTCGTTCTTGCGGTCTTAGGTGCTTATTTGCCTTTAGTGCATCAATATTCCTGTTGCATTGAATTTATCTGCTATTTGCCTCAATGGCTTGTCCACCCGTCTTCAGTGGTTTTGATTTCAACCAGTGGCACAGTGCTTTACGCGATTATGTTAAATCCGTTGATCTAGACCTGTGGAAAGTGATTTCACATGGTCCTCATAAATTATCAAAGAAAAGGTCCAAATGGACTGACAGTCACGAATCAATGCATGAGGAGAATCAGACAGCTATAAATCTGATGAAAGCAGCCACTGACAAAGCTTTTCACTCATGTTTCCTTGATTGCAGATCTGCAAGGGATATGTTGGAAATGATGAAGAGAGCCGGGAAAGGAAATCAAACAAGCTGCATGATGGCCAACAGAAGCGATCAAGGCAGTAATCAAACTGAAGAAGATGATGATGATGAGGTAAATCTCTTCGAGAATTTCTCTCTAGAAGATTGGGAGAATGCTTATGCTGAACTAATTGAATCTCATGAACTGTTAAGAAAACAGTATAAAAAATTGAAGAAGGGTACTGGTTTAGATAGCTCAAGTTTTCCTTGTAGAAATTGTGCTGAACTGAAAAATGCTCTTGATGCTAGTATGTCTGATAATCTGATGCTGAAAGAATTTGAACGCGTTAAATCTGACTTAAACAAGTTGAAAAATGAGAATGACTCTCTCAGAAAGCTCTCTAAAGAAAATGAAGAACAATTAGAGAAACTTAAACGAGAGAATGATTTGCTGATTGAAAAGTTTAATGCCATAAAATCTGTAAACATAGAACTACAGAAAGATTTTTAAAAACAACAAAAGGAATTGAGGGAGTTTGAAGCTAGGAGAGAAAGCATGGTTGACTCAGAAGATTAGCTTCTAATAAATGAGTTAATTCAAAATGATAAGCTTAAAGAAGAAGTTGAAAAATTAAAATTGTTAAACAGTGCCATGTCTGAAAGACTTCTCACATTGGAGAAAGGAAAAGTCATCTGTACAAACGAAACTGATGAAGTAGATGAGCTGAGAAAGGAAATTGAAGAATACAAAACAGCTAATAAGGTTTTGAATGAAACTGTCAATTGTAGTGAACAAGAGATCGCTAGTTATGAAATACACATTGCATCTCTTGATAATGAAATTCAGGATCTGAAAAGCTCCTTGTCAAAGTTTGTGAGTGGTCAAGAAAATCTGGACAGGTTGTTAGGAATTAAGGTAAATACTCAAAAGGAAGGGTTGGGCTACAACAATGTCAATAAAAAGGTTTTTGAAAACAAGCTGACTACATCCTTTGTCAAAGCTTTTGATATAGCCACAACCTCAGAAAGTAAACAACCAAATGTTCAGAAGAATCAGAAACAAACTGAAAAGTTGAAAAAGGGTGATGGATCCAAGCTAAGAACTATTTTCATTAAATCTTCTGAACAGGAAAAGCCTTCCACTTCATCTCATATTCAGTACATGGCTAAGAAAATAGGAAAACATGATAAAAATTAGAAAATGACTGAAAATCAGAAAATAAATGAAAAAGGTCCATCAGCATTTGCTGATCATAGTCCTCACACACACTCACATGCATCTAAAAGGAAGAATATCTGTCACTACTGTCATAAAGTTGGACATCTGATGCATGAGTGTAAGTTGATGGAGAAGGATGATAAGAATGCTAGGAGACCTTATGATGTGACACAACCTAGGACTTAAACAAACAAGCACAATCGCAATCAAACGGACCGATGTCGGCGACCGCTCACCCGATGCTCACCAAGACCCGGGGTAACTTGGCAATGCCAAGTGGAGGTTGTGTGGGCTGGGCCCTTGCTGGTAGAGGGCCAGCAAGGCCTAAGTTGATTCCCAAGGGTAATGGCAGCCCAATTCAAGGGAGCCGACGTCGTGCCGAGGGCACGGGTTCCACTCTTTTCCCACGGTGATCACTTATAGCAAATGAGCTTAAGGATCGGGCTCTCATTCACGGCCAGCGGAGTTTATGAACTAATATTGAAAGAACAAGCACAAATTAGAGCAAAGTTTAGAGCACTTACTCGACCGGTTTGAAGAAACCGGTCCCGCTCGGAGACGAGGGCAAGCGGGGAGGCGAGTGGATCCCCACACGCCGCGGCGGTGTAGCTTGACCTGCCCAAACAAATTACAACACTACACCTCTCGTAGGAGGGGGGATCTTGGGGTGGGGGTTAGTAGAAATTACAACCAAAACTACCTCCGCGTAGGGAGGGGCCTTCAGCCGGCCAAGCGGGGAGGGGAATAGGCGATGAAAACACAAAGAATAAGCCGATGTCGAATCTGCCTGCTTTCTGTGGGGGAGGACAGACAGACGAAGTTGAGGTCGCCTAGATTGATCCGGAATTTTTCTGATAGCAGGACCAGGGGGAAACTCTTTGTAACTCGTACTGGAACACCTCAGAATTTTGTTAATTTCACCTGGTACCGCTGCTGGCCGGGGTGGAGGTTCGAACAGAGTGACAGAATCTAGGACTGGCAGCTGCAGGTTTTCAACAGCAGGTTACAGAGAATGCTCCGATAGCTCCCGGACTCCGAATCAAGAACCCCTGGAGTTTTTGGAACCGTGGACGAGTCTTCTTCACAGAAAAACTGACAGGGAAGCTAAATGATGCCGGAGGAGATCAGGAGACTCTGAACACTGACGACTAGTCGATGTAGACTATGGGGAAGCAGATCCGTGCAGCAGAGGGAGAAAATTGATAACTCCAGCTACTGGATGCTGAACGGAGTTCTGCTTCTTGATTCTGAAAGTAGACAGGGCGATGAAGAACTTTGTAGAAGAGCTTGTGGCCTGAATCTTCAAAAGTTCATTGTGGAAGAGCTTCTACTACGGCTCAGGTGCTCAGCAAGGGCAGCTCTACGCAGTTGTGGGAAGGGTGCTTGGGGAAGTGGGTGGGGTAGTTGGGGGTTGGGAGGTGGAGCTAGGATTGGTGGAAGCTCTCTTGGGACTAGGGGGTGGAGTAATGGGGTGTGTGGGGAAGGGGAGTGGCCTTTAATGCGGGTAGGTGGGAGAGTGGTGGTTGGGAAGGGAGGATAGAGAAAATTTTAAAATTGGGTGTGGAGGAGAGAAAGTGGAGTGAAAAAGAGAGATTAAGAGAGGGAAGGGTGAGGAATCTCTCCCCTAGGGTCTCTCACCCAAAAAATGGAATCTCTCCACTAGATAAGAAGTGTAAACTCTCAAAATGGCAAGTTTTTCATTCATTGATTCATTACCTCCAAATGAAGGAAATGGGGCCCTATATATAGGAAACCAACATTTTACAATAAGTCCCTTACAAAAGACTCAATAACAAATAACCGAAGGGGTAAGGGGGGGCTCATGGGCCAAGCCCGAAGAATTGGGCCCAATAGCACATCACACAATCTAATGACACTCAAACTTAGGAAAATAAATGCAAGACCTAGGAACATGACTCAAATAAAAGGGAAAATACATCAAATGACTCAAATAAAATTACATAGGACTCAAAATTAAATGACTAAACCATGTCGGATGCAACCGGGACGAGGAGATGAGCTGTGAACGTGGGCATGGGAGGTGATGTCCCCATCATACTCCCGGGGTGCGGAGAACTCGACTCCGTCGAGTAAGTGCCCTTCCCTCCTTGGAGGGTGTAGAAGTGGTACTGCCCTCAAGTCTTCCGAACGAGACCGATCCATCCACCTGCCGAGATAGCGCTCGTATACCTTGCTCCGAGTGGTAGTGACTTGTTCATCCAATATTTGTTCAATTTGTTCACGCTGGGCTCTCTTGGCTGGTGATCTCTCCTCACGGGTGGGTGCTCTCTCAAGGGAAGAAGTAGGCTCAATCTCCTCACTAGGTACCACCGTGGGTCCCTTATATGACACTAGGTCGGCGACATTGAATGTGAGACTTATTTCATACTCCTCAGGGAGATCTAACTCGTAGGCATTTGCACCAATGTGCCTCAAGACCTGGAAGGGACCAGCCCCACGTGGCCTCAGTTTAGAGTTGGCTCCGGGGGAGAGCCTCTCCGCCCTTACCATCACAAAGTCACCCTCATGGAATTCTTGGTGACGCCGATGAGAGTCGGCCCGCCTCTTATAAGCCTCATTCTTTTTGCTTATGTGCTTGCAAAGGCTTTCATGTAATTTTGTGACTGTTGACATTCTAGGGGTGATGGGTGGACCTGGGCAACCAAAAGTAGACCAATCATGCTTTGATGCCAAGAAGACGTTGATGGATTTTGGAGGGCCGGGGCAACCATATGTGGACTTATCATGCAATGTTGTCATGTAGACTTTGGTGGGCCTAGGTGGGCCGGGGCACCCGTAGGTGAACCTATCATGCAAAGTGGTGATGAATGTAGGGGGACCCGGACATCCGTAGATGCTTTTGACATGCTTAAGACCCATGACAAATGAAGGTGGACCAATACATCCGAATATGGGCCACTCATGCTTTCTACTTGACATGTGGGTGGAATGAATGAATGGACCCAACATAGTGTTTATGCCAAGTGGTGTGGTAGGCCTAGACACATGCATGCGTTTCCCAAAGGTGACCTTCATGTGTATAGGTGTGGGAAAACCTTTGAACTCCCATTGGAAAGGATCGAATGGATCTAAGAAAGTGGTCATCATGGGGTGAGGCACAACCTTATTACCTAGGGATATGTGGCTCAAGGTTATGGCTCCTAAGGTGTAACCCGGGTAATGGATGAGGTGGGTTTGGCCCAATATGGTGGGTGAGGGTAGGAAAGGGTGGGTGGTTGGTAAGATGGTTGGGTCATATGAGTCCCTTGACTCCCATTGGAATGGATCATATGGATCATAAAATGGGTTACTAAGGGGAAGGAACTCCATGTCCTCAAGATCCTTAAAAGGTGCTAAGTCATTCTTCTCCATTATAGTTGGGCCAATGTTCTTGACAAGTGAGTCGGCCATGAGTGGAGGGCTTGGCTTTCTACCCGAGATAAGAAGCTCTAAATCGAGGAGAAGGTTGGACTCATCGGGTGTAGGGAGGAATAGAAGGAGGTCGCTAGTGTAGCAACCAATGGTGCAAACCGAGGTGATAGACCCTATGCATAGGTGTAGGAGGCTAAGGCTTCTAGGTTGTTCGACCATAGGGGTCAACATGCTAGTCATCTCTATTTGCCATGCTATGCCCTTGAGAAGGTCCTCTAAGGTCTCCACTTGATAGGATGCTTGGATTGTGGTGTGATAGGAGAAGAAGGGCATTATGGGAAGGCTTTCCTTCATGGGTGGGAAATTATGGGCCATGATCTCTCTTATTGGACTCTTCTTTAGCCAACTAACAAGGGGTTCCCCTAAGATGAGATTGACTCCAACTAAAGATGGTGATGTAAGGTAAAGACCCTCGTATGTTATTTCTTCTTCAACTTGGACTTGGGTTTCCTCCAAGGTGGAGAGTGGGTTTGGAGTGTTCACCACTATGGGGTGGGGTATGGGTTCTTCTTCCAAGGAGGTGAGAGGGGCTTTTGAGGGTGTGGTGATGATTGGGGCATAGTGTATCCGGGGTGGTAGGTAGTGGGAAACTTGGGTTAGGATAGGTAAGGGTAGTAGTGGAGGCTTTGGTGGGAGTTAGATTGGGGTAGGGAGAGGAAGATGGGTGGGTTGAAGGGGTTTGGGTTGATTGGTTTTGGGAGGAGTGTCCCCTTTTGGGGGTGATGGAGAGGTAGTGGTGGGGGTTACCATGGGCCTAGGTGGAGAGTTGGCCATGGGGCCCAATTGGGTATGGGGACCTATGGTTGTGGTGTAGACTTGGAGGTGGGGTGTAAACGTAGTGGTTGGGGTAGGAGAGATGGGAAGTGGTGGGGAATGGGTGATTGGGGTCTTGGATTGACCGGGTGGGGATGATGGAGTTGAAGTGCTCCTTGGACTTTGGTGATTTGAGTAGGAGGGAGAGGGTTGGAGGGTGTAGATTTTTCTAAGCTTGGTCTTCATCTCATCCCAAGTGCTAATTGGGGCCTCCCTACGAATCTTTCTCAAACCTTCCACAACTAACCAATGAGTTTTAGCTTGTTTGGAGAGGTGTGCCTTGGCTAGCCTCATTCTCCTTCCTTCGTTCAAGGGGCAACCTTTAAAGAATTGGTCTAGGGAAATCTCCCAATCTAGGTAGAGGCTTGGGCTGTTGGATCCATCAAAGGTGGGGGTTTTGATTTTTAAGTGTTCTAAAAATATGGTTTCTAGATTTCCCCAAAGGTCACTCTCATTCACTCTTGGTACACGGCTATTTCCTTCAAGTCGGTCGAGTCGAAACATGATATCTTCAAGTCGATTAAGGACATTAGGTAGGGCTTCTATGATAGAGGTGTTGCTACCCACTTTGTTGGCAATGGAGCTTCCATGAGGATTTGGGCTTCTTGGGAAAGTTGATGGGGATGGATATGACGGGTATGAAGTGGCCATTCTAGTGGACATGGGAGATGCAACCGAGGACTCTAAATGCATAAACATGCCCTAGGACCAACTTGTGGAGAGATAAGTTGTGAACTTGCTCTGATACCAATTGATGTGACACAACCTAGGACTTAAACAAACAAGCACAATCGCAATCAAACAGACCGATGTCGGCGACCGCTCACCCGATGCTCACCAAGACCCGGGGTAACTTGGCAATGCCAAGTGGAGGTTGTATAGGTTGGGCCCTTGCTGGTAGAGGGCCAGCAAGGCCTAAGTTGATTCCCAAGGGTAATGGCAGCCCAATTCAAGGGAGCCGATGTCGTGCCGAGGGCACGGGTTCCACTCTTTTCCCACGGTGATCACTTATAGCAAATGAGCTTAAGGATCGGGCTCTCATTCACGGCCAGCGGAGTTTATGAACTAATATTGAAAGAAAAAGCACAAATTAGAGCAAAGTTTAGAGCACTTACTTGACCAGTTTGAAGAAACCGGTCCCGCTCGGAGACGAGGGCGAGCGGGGAGGCGAGTGGATCCCCACACGCCGCAGCGGTGTAGCTTGACCTGCCCAAACAAATTACAACACTACACCTCTCGTAGGAGGGGGGATCTTGGGGTGGGGGTTAGTAGAAATTATAACCAAAACTACCTCTGCGCAGGGAGGGGCCTTCAGCCGGCCAAGCGGGGAGGGGAATAGGCGATGAAAACATAAAGAATAAGCCGATGTCGAATCTGCCTGCTTTCTGTGGGGGAGGATAGACAGACGAAGTTGAGGTCGCCTAGATTGATCCGAATTTTTCTGATAGCAGGACCAGAGGGAAACTCTTCGTAACTGGTACTGGAACACCTCAGAATTTTGTTAATTTCACCTGGTACCACTGCTGGTCGGGGTGGAGGTTCGAATAGAGTGACAGAATCTAGGACTGGCAGCTACAGGTTTTCAACAGCAGGTTGCAGAGAATGCTCCGATAGCTCCCGAACTCCGAATCAAGAACCACTGGAGTTTTTGGAACCGTGGATGAGTCTTCTTCACAGAAAAACTAACGGGGAAGCTAAATGATGCCGGAGGAGATCAGGAGACTCTGAACACTAACAACTGGTCGATGTAGACTATGGAGAAGCAGATCCATGCAGCAGAGGGAGAAAACTGATAACTCCAGCTACTGGATGCTGAACGGAGTTCCGCTTCTTGATTCTGAAAGCAGACAGGGAGATGAAGAACTTTGTAGAAGAGCTTGTGGCCTGAATCTTCCAAAGTTCGTTGTGGCGGAGCTTCTACTACGGCTTAGGTGCTCAGCAGGGGCAGCTCTGCGCAGTTGTGGGAGAACGAATCTCCCGGTCAGCTCGGAGCTCGGAAGGGGACAAGACCACCACCGTTGCGAAGAAGATAGGTAGATGCTTCCATGGATACCTCGTGGGCCTTTAGATTCTCTGGGATGTGGTCGGGGTCGTCTCTGCAAGCTGCTACTCTTCGGCTGCCAACGAACTGAAAACTGGAGGTTGACGATGGTGGGGGGAAATGGGGTATATGGGAGGGGAAATGGAGGTGGATGAGTGTGGGGAGAGCCCTGGCTGTGAGGGGGTCTAGGAGGGGGTGTTCCAAGGTGTGGATGAGGGAGAACGGGGTCTAGAAGGTGGTGTTTGCAGTGGGTGAGAGGGGAGCTACGAATTTGGGATGGGTAGGGAAGAGAGAAGGAGATATCTTTCTCCAAAATTTGAAAATGGACTAATGTGGTTAATGGGGCTTTGGGGATGGGAAGAGTTGTGTTGGGGAAGGGAAGGGGTGCTTGGGGTAGTGGGAAGGGTGCTTGGGGAAGTGGGTGGGGTAGTTGGGGGTTGGGAGGTGGAGCTAGGATTGGTGGAAGCTCTCTTGGGACTAGGGGGTGGAGTAATGGGGTGTGTGGGGAAGGGGAGTGGCCTTTAATGGGGGTAGGTGGGAGAGTGGTGGTTGGGAAGGGAGGAGAGAGAAAATTTTCAAAATTGGGTGTGGAGGAGAGAGAAAGTGGAGTGAAAAAGAGATTAAGAGAGGGAAGGGTGAGGAATCTCTCCCTTAGGGTCTCTCACCCAAAAAATGGAATCTCTCCACTAGATAAGAAGTGTAAACTCTCAAAATGGCAAGTTTTTCATTCATTGATTCATTACCTCCAAATGAAGGAAATGGGGCCCTATATATAGGAAACCCACATTTTACAATAAGTCCCTTACAAAAGACTCAATAACAAATAACCGAAGGGGTAAGGGGGGGCTCATGGGCCAAGCCCGAAGAATTGGGCCCAATAGCACATCACACAATCTAATGACACTCAAACTTAGGAAAATAAATGCAAGACCTAGGAACATGACTCAAATAAAAGGGAAAATACATCAAATGACTCAAATAAAATTACATGGGACTCAAAATTAAATGACTAAACCATGCCAGATGCAACCGGGACGAGGAGACGAGCTGTGAACATGGGCATGGGAGGTGATGTCCCCATCATCTTATGATAAAAATCCATCACCTCAGAAAAGAAATGTCACATGCTCTAATTGTGGCAAATTAGGTCACTCTATTGCTCATTGCTGGTTTGCTAGTGGTAAGAAAACCTTTTATTCATATCATGCTAAATTCCCTACAAACCAACATGTTTTTAATAAAAACAAATCTGTTTCAATGAACCAGCATATCATCTGTTTTAACTGCAACAAAATGGGTCACAGGGCCTCTGAATGCTGGTCAGGTTCCTTTAGAAGAAATTCTTTCATTTGCTCTCACTGTAGAAAGCATGGCCATACAGTCAAGGACTATTGGCATATTCAGGGTAGAAATGTGAATCTCAAACATGCTAAATTCCCCGTAAGACAATTTGCAAAACCTTCATGTCATCATTGTGGGAAGCCAGGTCACAGGGCTGTAACCTGTTGGCTGGTAGGATATCAAAACCAAACCAGTTTTGGTAAACAGAATTTTTACCCTGTTAATAGAAAATCTCATGTGTATGCACATAGAATTCATGCTAATAAGAATATGCATAAATCAGATCTGAAAACTACTCCTGGAAATGTGCTGAGAAAACCTGCTAGAAATAATAATGTCATGTCAGGACCCAAGACTTCTTGGGTACCTGTTTGTGCAAAATAAACTTTATTTTGCAGGTGTGCCTTGGGACTGGAATAAAAGGGGTAATGATCCAAGGCACTCAAGAATGAAAAACCCTATTCTCACACTGTTTAGGTAATCTCTCTGCATGTCCCATTTTGAAACTTATTGCATATCTGGTTTGATGTATTCTTACATATCCTGCTCTTAGTTTCATCTAGTGCATGCATATTGAATCTGTTCTTGCATATTCATTCATCATCTGCAAGTTGCATTATTTTCTGAACATGCACTCTGAAATTTCTAAAAATCTGAACTGAATGTGAATGCTGTTTGAAAATTGTATGTGCATAACTCACAAACATACATGTTTAATTTTCATGGCAAACACTGCATTCAATAAATAATTAATACTTCCAAGAGTCGTGTGTGAGATGTGCTTGAGTGGGCTGAAAAGGAGCTTGACAGGTCATTTGGTTTCTGAAGAATTTTGTCAGCCGATGCAGTTAATGTGGTGTAAAGATTTGTCATCTCATGAGGTTGCAGTTTGTTGCCCAAGAGCTTCTCTGGATGTAAGACAGAGCTTCTTCAAGAATACTATATTTGGATGTGTCCTTGGTGCTTAATGTCTTGAGTGATCTCTCACTTGTTGGCTTGCTGATAGGAATGCTGCTCATCTCATCTCATCTCTCCCCATTCGATCAGCCACCTTCTTATATCTCTCCTATCACTTTTGGTTCAGAAATTCTCTCAAAGAAATTTTTTTTACAAGTCTTCTTGCTCTTATCAGATGTGATCTATATACCTTAAACCACCCAATATCTAGTGTAACAACTCACACCTGTTAATAAAGAACTTCAATGTATGGGGGTTATATTTGGTCCTTGATCCTTCTAAGTTATCCTCTCGAGTGTTGGTCAACATATTATAAAACTTCCTGTTAAATGAGAAAAACTTGTTGAGGATCTCGACTTAACTGAAACTTATGTGTAGAGAGCTCTGAGATAAAAAATTGTGTTAAGTAAGATATCTGTCTTGTGTCTAAAATCATGAGAAGTGCCACCAGGGAATACGCCATTCTTTGTGGCAGAGCAATGGCTTTTGTGGAGAAATAGACACTCTAGATCTGAGAAGTCCAGAGTTTCTGTCATGATACAACTAGCTATCTCTGTATAGAATTGTCAAAATAAAAAAAAAGGGAAAAGTCAACAAAGAAAATTTCATTGGCTTTGATTGGCATAAAGGTAGTCCGTCCTGAGTAACCAGGGTTTCTGGTGTCTGATAAACATGTCTCCTTGTGTAAAAAGGGACTATTCTACCTTGTGCTCAACAAATTGGTTGACCCTGTATGCCTTCTCTTGTCCATTAAATGAAGAAATGAAATCTGCTTGACATCGATGTGTTATTTCGTTGCTTGACAAACATAAGGAGTAGTTTAATCGTGACTCTCTCTTGGTTAAGCAACTTTAACAGCTAATTTTGTGATCATGCTGATTTAATATCTTGAGGTAACTGACCATGGATTTTGGAAGAATATAACTAGTCCATATATTGATAGGCAAACTTTAACAGGCAGTAGCTGCGCTACATCATGACTGAGGGTAGTTTGGGTATTTCCAGAAAAAAATTGATAAGAGTAAAAAGGAACCCGACAAAACCCTTCTTGTTTCACACGCCTTCATCCACAAACCCTCATTTCCCCTTGCCGCTTCCTATTCATCTTCGTGCCGCTCCACCTTGAGCGTTCCTTCAAACACATCTCCATCCTTTCCCGCTCACTTCCTTTCCCCACAAAGATCTCTTCCTTTCTTGGGTCTAGCTTCACTTCCAGTAGCAACCGGCAAGAGAGAGTTGATACTCTGGAAGTTACGGCAGATGGATCAGCAAATGTCAGCAGCTCATGGTGAAAGTAAGAGGAAGGGAAAAGAAATAGTTGAAGAGCCTTCATCTAAGCAACAGAGATGTCTTGAGCCAGAACCTGCTGCGGAAGTGTCTTCTGAACAAGGTACCAGGATTTCTCAGTCTACCGTGTTCTTAGGAAGTGGGAAAATCATTCTTCCTAGAATAATAGATTTCGGAGATGAAACCATGGTCTCGAAGTTTCCAGAACTGTTGAAAATCTTTGAGTTTCAGGAGTGGAGAAATTTCTTAGAAAATCACCGTGTCTATTACCCTAGGCCGATAATGGAACTTTACAATAATTTGTCCTTGAACCGAGACAAGTCTGCTTTGTTATCATCTGTTAAAGGGGTCGAGATAACTGTTACATGTGACTCCCTCCACAAAGCCCTCGGTGTTCCAGATAAAGGGGAGGTAGAGAGAAGCTTTCGATACAGTCTCCATGAAGCTTTCTCAGTCATTACTGGTAAACCCAGTAATATTCATGATAAGGGGCAGTTGAAGCTAAAAGCTTATCAGACATCATCATTTCCTCCTCTTCACAAGCTCCTTCAGAACGTCATTGCTTCCATTATCACCCCACAGACTGGAGCTAGAGGAAGAATTACAGACACACAGAGATTTCTACTGTTCTGTCTGATAAAGAACGTAAAGATATGTTTGCCAGAGATCATTTTTACTGTCATGAAGGGATGTATTGGATCCAAGAGACACCTTCCCTATGCCGCCCATCTGACAGACATCTTCAAGTATTCAGAGATTTGCTTGGATGGAGAGGCCGCATCTGAGGTTAAGGCCCGAAACATATTCAATATGAATTTTGTTTCAGTGTTTTTGGGCTTGGAGGGCTCTTCCATAGTGGGGCAAGTTAAGGCCCAGAAAGTTAAGGAATCACAAACTCAGGGGGAGCATCCGGAACAATCTCAAGACTTAACCCAAACTAGTGTGCAATTAGTTTCTGAGATTGCTCAACAGGAAACACCAGCTGAACAACCAGAGTCTATTTTGCCAGCTGCACCCACTGAAGTATCTTTTTCCTTTCAGAGGCTGGTTGAAGTTGCATATGAAGAAATCAGGTTGTCTGAAGAAAGTATTCAGGCTGATCTGGATGCAAACATTGATGGTCTGTTTGATTCTTTTGGGAAGATATCTGAAGAGGAGATGGTGCCCGTGGAACAGCCTGATCAAGAGCAAGTAAGTTATGATCAAGAACTTATTGACTTTGTTAATGTCATTCTAAGAAAAGCTGTGGAGAAAAGTTTGGAAGAGGCTGAAAACGTAGTTACATCTGAAATTCTAGAACATGCACTTGATGAAAGTCCTGCAGTTTAGAATCTCATGGAAGATATAGTGGATGAGTGTCAGGAGAAAGCTCCTGTCATAGAACTAGATATAGAATCTTCAAGTGAAGAAGAGGCACCTGAAGGTGTAATTCCTCAGAAAGAAACTCAAGCTGAAGATGAAGATCAGGTCCCAGCTGAGAGTAGTCATATGCCAGTACAAGAGGAAGCAGCTGAGAGAACTGCTCTTGGCAGTGAATTTTTTGGTACACCTCTAGGTCCACCTAGACTTCTATCTGCACAGGCGCCCAACCTTGAATCTGCTCGGGCGCCCAACATTGAAGAACTTCTCATAAACTTGACTCAGCAGATGCAGAAACAAGATAAGAAATTAGATGATCTGCTCACATATGTCACTCTCAACATCAATCAGGTACATTCCAGGCTACTGAAGCTTGAGATATCTCTCCTCACTGAATGGAAACGGTTCCTACTCAACAAAAAGGCTTCAGATGATGCCAACAGATCACTGATGCAAGGTCTGCAGGAGGTTTGTTCAAAGATAGCAAAAGCACTGAGTGAGTTACAAGATGTTCAAATTTCCTCCTTCAAAATGTCTACCAACATTATAGATCACTGCTTTGAGATCAGAACATCTTTAGAAGTTTTGAAGAAGTCATCCAGTGCCCTAGGTCCAGGTATTCAGCATATCTATGATAAATTGGTAGCCTTCTTAACAGAAATGACAATTCTGACTGACAGATATGAAACTGTCAATATTCGCCAAGATGACATCATTTCTGAAGTGGCAAATGTCAGAAGCGCTGTGGTGTATTGGCTAGCTGAACTGTCAAATGACCTAAAGGAATTTCAGTCAACCTCGGGTTCAGCACCTGGTCAAGCTTCTTCTAGCAGAACTACACCTCAAGAATATACTTTTGCTTCTCCAAGGGGGAGACCACCACATGGCAGGCCGCGTGGCCCTTCTAGCAGACAAGCCAGATATTTTTCTTGAAAAACAATGCTCTGTATCTTGTTGCCCATTTTGAGGCTTTCCCTCTCACACTCTTGGACTTATTAATTAAATTTCATATCATTTGCATTGTTGCATCCTTCTTGTTTCCTTCTTTTTGATGATGACAAAGGGGGAGAAATCAGGCCTTTGCTAGCTCGTTGAGAATGTTTAATGTTTGTTATTCATTGAGAATAGCTATTTGACACTTTAAAAATGTTTTATAATGGTGCTGATGTTTGTTTAGCCTTGGAAAGGCTGAAATCTTTTTTCTCTGCAAAGACTCAAGACTCATAGTGTTGCCATCCATCAAAAAGGGGGAGATTGTTGAGTCTTGTTGAATCTTTACATATTTTGATGATGACAACACTATAAGTCTTAGTGGTGTTCAAAAATATCTCTGTGAAATAAAAAATAACAAAAATATTTTCTCTGTGAAAGTGAACCAAGAATATTTTTCTGAGAAGAATAAACCTTCATTTCACTTCAGGTATTTTCAGGGACTGTCTTCGTGTTGGTTGGTACTTCGTCATGTTTGTGTATAACACCTCGTGTCGCACTGTTTGCCTTCGTGTCATTTTCGTTTTAGTACTGTTTGTGTTTTCAACACGCCGTGTCGTCCTCTCGTACCTCGTGTTGTTTTAAGATGTGTTCTGTTTGACCTCGTGTCGTTAGCACTTAGTTGCTCATCTCGAGTCAGTCCTCTATGTTTTGCTCTTGTGTCTTCGTGTCAATTACTGTAGTTCCTCGAGTTGTTCTTCTGCTTCCACTATTTCATCGCGTGTTGTTGAAGACGTGTCTATCTCATGTCTTCGTGTCGTGTTTCCTAGACCTCGTGTCTTTGTCGCTTTGTGACTTCACCTCGTGTCGGTTTAAGTTTTCATCTTCGTGCTGTTTTTTCTCTTTAGACTTCGTGTCCTTCTCGCCTTGACCACACTCCGTGTCAATTCCTGTGTTTCGTCTTCGTGTTGTTTTCAACTCGTGTCGGTTTCTATTTCATCTTCGTGTTGTTTTCAATTCGTGTCGGTTTCTGTTTCGTCTTCATGTTGTTTTCAATTCGTGTCGGTTTCTGTTATTTGTCTTCGTGTCGTGGTCAGCCCGTGTCGCCTCGTCTTCGAGTCGTTCTATCGAGTTATTTTGTACTCGAGTCATTTTTCTTATGTTTTTCAAGTGTTGTTTCACTACGTGTCTTCGTGTTACCTTCTTATTCGTATCTTCGTGTTAACTTTGGATTCGTGTCTTCGTGTTTCTTTTGAAATTGTATCTCCGTGTTGCTTCCTTCTATTTTCGTCCTGGTCTCTTCTGATCGCATGTCTTTCAATTGCTTCACTCTGTGTTATCTTCTTCTCACCTCATGCTGTCTTCATCTGACTTCGTGTCGTCTTCGTTGTTGTGTTAGCTGTGTTCTCGTGTACTTCGTGTCGTTCTCGTGTTATCTCGTGCTAAACTCATCTAACGTACCTCGTGTCAGTCACAGTATAGTGCACCTCTTTGTGTTATCATATATCTCGTGCAGTTCTTTGTTCTTATGGCCAACCAACTTGTCTCAGCTACATATAGTGAACCCTGAGCATTAATGTAATTAATCTGCTTGTAGGGATCTTAGGAAGATTACTCCTCAGTGTCGGAGCAGCACGTGATCCAATGCTAGAGGAACCAATCCGATAAGGACACGTGGCAAGAAGGTTCTAGATCAAGCGTGGGAGGCACACGCATTCTGAACCGGACCTGCTGCTGCTGCTGATATAAATAGAAACCTTCATCTTCAGATGAAGGACGATCGAAAAAGAGAAAGGAAGAGAAGAAAGAGCAGAAAAGCAGAGAGTCCTTCGATCCAAAAAAACGAGAGAAAGAAGAGAAGAAAAAGAGAGCAGAAACTGAAGGAGAAAGAAGAAGAAGAAAAGAAGAGGAGAGAGAGAGCTTTACTGAGGATCTGTTCAGTCTGTTCGTGGATCAAATCCAGAACAACTTATGCTCATTGAGAGCTATATATCTTGCGTTTTATTTCCAGCTTCTGTCGCTGTCATTTTCGTGTTTTCTTATTTTTCCTTTGCTACCTTGTTTAGTCTTGTTCTTCCGATCACCCTGTTGGGGATCGGGTCTCTCCTGGTGGTACAGGAGAAGGGAGATCTGATCTCCGGGTTGCAAGTGACAGGTTGTCACTTGTGGGTTTCCCTCTGGTTAAAGGAAGGGAGGCTAGTCCTCCGGTTCTGGGCTTGTGGTTGCAAGTCCAGGTGTCCCTCCTGGTCTGGAGGAAGAGAGGTCTTCGACCTCTAGTTTTCAAGTGGCTATGAGTCACTTGGGTGTCCCTTCGGTTGGGAGGAAGAGGGAAGTCTGTTTCCCTGGTCAAGTTGTGTGGCAGCAACTGTTTACAGACTGAGTCTGCTTGGCTCTAGCATTTGCTAGTGAAGCCTCACTCCGGTTGGGAGTGAGGGGTGGATGTAGGTCTGTGGACCGAACCACCTAAAATATGTTGTGCAGTGGCTTGATTGATTGTTTGATTGCTTCCGCTAGATGCTTGGATAGGCACGCCCATGAGGTTGTATTTGAGTTGAAATGAATTAGCTCTATCTTGTGCCGTTTTCTAGCATCCTTATTTTAATTTGGCCATATTCTGTAGAAGGATACATTCACCCCCCCTCTGTATCCGGGCCAAGCACCCTAACATCCCCTTGCGGCCGGGCTACCGCCCCCTCCTCCCACGGCGGTAGGGCTGCCGCTCAACGGCAGCGCCGACGCCTTCCAAGCCCTCAACGCTAAACTGGACGTCATCGTGAAACTCAAGAGGACCCAGGCGGCCAGGGATGGAAGGTCACGCGCACCTCCGGAGAGCCGTCCCCCCGAGAACGTGTCCCAGCACACCACCGAAGGCTGCTTCACCCTCCGAGGATAGTAGCGCATCCGCAACAAAGCATGAGGACCCTCTCAAGCCCCCCCCCCCCTCTAGAGCAAGAGGCTTCCTCCACGTCGAAGCAGGGCAGGCATGGGGCACGCCATCCCCTCCCGGAGATCAAAGCCCCCAGGGAGCGCTAGGACAGCCTGCCTTCACGCCCTCTCAGCCCTACGGCGCAGCGACAGTCGGAGCTATCCCTCCGACTGTGAGAATTCGAGAGGTGTTTCGCAGAGCAGGAGCGCGCCCTGCGAGCCCTACAGAAGACCTCTCCACCAGAGGACGAGGAGAGATCCCCATTTCTCTGACCATATCTTGAAGGCAGATGTATCTCTCGGAGCCTCCATCCCGACATTCAAGCCCAACGACGGCCAGGGTGACCCGGCCGACCACTTCGATAGCTTCGACGCTCTGATGACCCTTCACGGAGCGTCCGACGCCATCAAGTGCCAAGCCTTTGCGACCACCTTGGTCCAAGGCGCCCAAGCATGGTTCCGGGCCCTCGCCCCCAGATCCATCCGAGACTTCAAGCAATTCGGGCGAGTATTCAAGGAGAGTTTCACCGGTAGCGGCCCCCCAAGGTCGGTAGCGGGGCTTCTGGCCCTCAAACAGGCGCAAGGGGAGAATCTTTGGGCCTACATTCTCTGATTCAAATCGGAAGCCCTGAGGATCCCCCACTTGGACGTTGCCTCGGCCATAACCGCTCTGACCGGGGGCATCCGAGATAAGAACCTCCGCCGCGAGCTTGTCCTCCACCCTCCCTCAACCCTTGCTGCGCTAGTGACTCTGGCCTTGCGTCACGCCGAGTGCGAAGAAGTGCTCAGTGCATGCCGAGACGCAACCGGCTCTGGTCGGGAGGGGGACAAGAAGCGGGCACCCGAGCCAAGCTCGGGCCAAGGAAAAAGGCGGAACCGAGATGGGGAACGCAAGGAACCGTCACGGAAGTACGAGCGGTACACTCCCCTAACCGCTCCAGTGTACGAGATTTATGAAGACATCAAAGGCTCGGGCCTCCTCCGCCAACCCGAGCCAATGAAGTCGAAGAACCGCAGTCGCAGCAAGCATTGCCTATTCCACAGCGATCATGGGCATCATACCGGCGATTGCCATCCGCTCCAGGATGAGATCGAGTGTCTCGTTCGTCAGGGGCACCTCTCCCGGTTCGTGGCCGGGCACCAGGAAGACCGAGGTGCCCCAGAGGAGATCGACAACGCTCCCCGAGGGGTCCACATCAACGTCATCACCGGAGTAGCTGCATCAGGATGAGATAGTGGCCGAGGAAGGAAGCGTCATGCTGAGCGGGGGAGTCGAGCCATCGAGCCTCACAGGGCCCCGCCGAGCGAGCCCCAGATCATAGTCTTCTCCGACCAAGACCTGGAGGGGCTGAGCACCCCGCATGACGACGCCCTAGTGATATCGACCATAATAAACCATTGTAACATAGACAAGATTCTTGTTGACAATGGAAGTGCCCCTGATGTATTATCCTATGAATGTTTCCTTAAGATGGGGGAGGATCCGTCTAAACTCAGCCTCATCCGAACCCCCCTATGAGGGTTCAATGGCCAGGCCACTTATCCCGAGGGAGCCCTAAGCTTGCCGGTTACTCTTGGCACCCCACCCAAAATCGTTACGGTCATGGTGGACTTCATAGTGATCAAAGGTATGATAGCATACAACACAATCTTCGGCTGAGGAATCCTCAGCCGAATGAAAGCGGTGCCTTCTACCTATCACCAAAAGATGAAGTTCCCCACAAAAAATGGGTTGGGTGCATTCTACAATATCTCGGTTGAAGCCACAAGGCCGTACGGGAAGAATAAGGGCCCCCGGGAAGTCGAGGAAAAATCTGAAACCACCGAGCCTGGAGGCGAATTGCTAGCGGTTTTCCTAAACGACGACCCGGCCCTAGGAGTAAAGATCAGAGCCAACCTAACATCTGATGTTCAACAGCAATACAAAGAGTTTCTTTCCACGTACATCTGGGTCTTTGCGTGGTCTGATGATCAACTCCCCGGGATACCGGAAGAGACGGTGGTGCATAAGCTCAACCTCGACCCAACCATGAAGCCCGTGCAACAACGCAGAAGGAAGCATGTGCCAGAGAAGTAGGCGATTATCAAGGATCAGGTCACCAAGGGGTAGAAGACTGGCCTTTTTAGACCGGTCCTATACCCGACGTGGCTGGCTAACGTCGTCCTGGTGCCGAAAGCTTCAGGAAAGTGGCGGATGTGCGTGGACTTCACCGACTTGAACAAGGCTACTCCAAAGGACTGCTATCCCTTACCGAGCATTGACCAACTGGTTGATTCAACCTCGGGCAACGAGATACTCAGCTTCCTGGATGCCTATTTAGGTTACCACCAAATCAGAATGCACCCCGAAGACATCGATAAGACCACCTTTATCACCGACTTCGGCGTACACTGCTACTCCCGGATGCCTTTCAGGTTGAAGAATGCTGGAGCCACGTACCAGAGGCTGGTCAACCATATGTTCGAGGGACAGCTCGGTCGGAACGTCTAGGCCTATATTGACGACATGCTCGTGAAGACCCCCAAGGCCGAGGACCACTTCATAGACCTAGCAGAAACTTTTGACACCCTCCTGAAGTACAACATGAAGGTCAACCCCGCCAAGTGCGCCTTCGGAGTAAGGTCCGGGAAATTCTTGGGCTTCTTAGTCACCCAGCGTGGGATCGAGGCCAACCCTGACAAGGTCCAGGCCATCCTGGACATGCACCCACCCAGCTGCATCAAAGACGTTCAACGCCTTACCGGGCGCATTACTGCGCTCAGTAGATTCCTGTCCCACGCGGCTGAACGATGCCTACCCTTCTTCAAACTGTTGAGGGGGCCCAAAATGACATCTGCTACATTCGCGTGGGATGAGGAATGCCAAAGAGCATTCGTTGAGCTTAAGGAGTTCCTGGCTTCACCCCCAGTGCTTTCCAAGCCCGTCCCAGGTGTAGCCTTGCATCTCTATCTCTCGGCGACTCTATCTACGGTTAGCTCGGTCCTAGTCAGAAATGACTCGGGAATCGAGAGACCGGTCTACCACACCAGCAAGGTGCTCAATGAGGCTGACAAAAGGTACCCCGCAACCGAGAAACTCGTGCTAGCGTTGGTTACCTCGGCCAAGTGCCTCTGACCCTATTTCCAAGGGCACTCCATCACCGTGCTGACCGGTGAACCATTGAAGAGGATCCTCACTCACCCTGAAGCCTCAGGATGCCTCGTCAAGTGGGCCATCATGCTAGGGGCCTATGATATATCGTATCGGCCTCGCTCGGCTTTCAAAGGCCAGGCGCTCGCTGACTTCATCACCGAAAGCACCATCCCGACTGAAGAAAGATCTCCGTCTGCACCCGGGCCAACCTGGGAACTGTTCATCGACGGATCTTCCAACTCAGCTGGAAGCGGTGCCGGCATCCTCCTGAAGTCCCCCGAAGGAGCAGAGCTACAGTACGCCCTGAAGTTTAACTTCCAAGCATCCAACAACGCTTCCGAGTATAAGGCCCTCATATCGGGAGCCCGCATGGCCCGACGGTTAGTGACTGAGTGAGTCAAGATTCACACCGACTCCCAACTGGTCGCTAGCCAGGTCAACGGCGATTATGAAGCTCGGGAAGCACCGATGATCAAATACCTCCAACTGGTCAAGACTGTCGCGCAAAAGTTCAAGAGTTTTGAGGTAGTCCGAATAGCTCGGGAGGAAAACTCCCGAGCGGACGCCCTCTCTCGGCTGGCCACCTCTCTTGACCCCGAGGGTACTCGATCGGTCCTTCTCGAAGAGCTAGAGCACCCGAGCATCGATTAAGAGCTCCGAGCTGTTGACTCGGCCTCCCCAAGCGACTGGCGTGCCCCCTACCTGTCGTGGCTTCAAGACTCCCAGGAGCCTCCCGACTCTCGGGAAGCCCGAAGATTGAAATACCAAGCTCGACGATTCGTCACTCTGGATGGCACACTCTACCGGAGATCCTTCTCCGGCCCTCTTTTGAAGTACCTCGGCACCGACGAAGCCAACCGAGCGATCGAAGAAGTTCACGAAGGTCTGTGCGGAGTGCATTTGGGGGGAAGGTCGCTTGCCAGGATCTTGCTACGGTAAGGTTATTGGTGGCCCACCCTACAGCGTGACTGCTCGGCCTACACACAACGTTGTGACCGCTGCCAGCGATTCGACCACTTGGTCCATCAGCCAGCAACGGAGCTTATCACCCTAGCCGAGCCTTATCCTTTCACTCGCTGGGGAATCGACATCCTCGGGCCATTCCCCACGGCCCAGGCCCAGAAGAAGTTCATTATTGTCACCATCGACTACTTCACTGAGTGGGTCGAGACCGAAGCCACTGCGAGGATCACTGAGACAGTCGTCTGGAATTTCATCTGGAAGTCGATCATCTACCGCTACGGCATCCCCCTGGTGATAGTGAGTGATAATGGTCGGCAATTTGATTCTCGGTATTTTCGAGATAGATGCGCCGACCTCAACATTCGCAATCACTTCACTTCGGTCGCCTACCCTTAGGCTAACGGGCTGGTCGAAAATGCCAATAAGACTATCTTAAAAGGCATCAAGACTAGGCTCAGTAAAGCCAAGGGCAGCTGGCTCGAGGAATTTCCGAACGTACTTTGGTTGCACAGAACGACTCCTAGAACGGCAACCGGTAAGAGTCCTTTTCAACTAGTGTATGGCACCGAGGCCGTGATCCCGTTGGAGATCGGCAACCCCTCCCTCCGAGTCATCTGCTTCTCGTCCGAGGTAAACGACCAGAAACTGCTCAAAAATCTTGACTTAGCATATGAAGTCCAAGAGATTGCCAGCATCAAAGCAACGGAATATCGACGCCACCTCACTCGATACTACAACGCCAAAGTCCGAGACAGACACTTCCAGCCGAGAGACTTCATCCTCAGGAAAGCCAAAGCCTCTCGACCACTTGAGGCGGCGGGCAAGTTATCCCCTAGTTGGGAAGGCCCCTACCGAGTGGTCGAGACGCTCGGAAAAGGAGCATACCGTCTATCCACGGTGGAAGGAGAGCTCATCCCTCGGACCTGGAACGCAACTACATTACGCAAGTTCTACTTCTGAGTACTGAGTATTGTGCAAACGACATGAGATAAAACGAAAGGCTCCTTTCTTTTATTCAAACAACCCGCTTGTACATTAGGAAGGCCGAAGCCAATAGAATACATGTCAAAAAAGCAAAAAATCCATCTGGCGCTATGAGCGACGTCACGCGGTTCGGGGAAGAGCGGAGAGGACGCGGAGCGCGCGCGGGCTCCTCTTTTCTTTCTTTTGGTGTTTGTTTGCTGCAACACAAAAATAAGAGAAGAGAGAGAAGGGGCCACCACGGGAGATTGCTCCGGCGGGGCGAGCGGGACAAGTGTGATATAGCAAAATATGGGGTTTAAACGGCCATAGCGGGAAGTGACTCGCCGCGGCCTCGGGGGGACGGGAATGGTGCAAAAATTAAATAACAAGAATTGAAATGGCCATTGGGGAAGTGACTCGCCGCGGCCTCGAGAATATGAGTAGATAATAAGATGACAGAATATAGAGAGAATACAAAGAGCGGGAATTTAAATGGCCATTGGGGAAGTGACTCGCCGCGGCCTCGAGAACACACACAGATAAGAATATAACGTATATAAGAACGTGAATTTAAACGGCCATTGGGGAAGTGACTCGCCGCGGCCTCGAGAACATGAATAGATAAGAATATAACATATAAAAATGGGAATTTAAACGGCCATTGGGGAAGTGACTCGCCGCGGCCTCGAGAATATGAGCAGAATATAACAGAGTATAAAGAGAATATAAGAACGGAAATTTAAACGGCCATTGGGGAAGTGACTCGCCGCGGCCTCAAAAATAAGATGTGATCGCTAGGGGCCGAAAGACCCCAAAATAAGAAAGTGATCGCGCCTACCTCAAGAGCGGGAGATGGCGGGTTGCTTCTTCCTCTCCCTCCGGCCGGCCGACGGAGAGGGCTTTCCTCGGCTACCCTTGCAAAACAACGACAAACAAATGACAAGTGGATTAGAAAGATGGAGGTGTAGTATTCAAATCCTTGCGATAAAAAATAACGAAATGATGGCAAGACACACACCTGGTTGGTGTTATCTTTTAAACCCCTCTCGGACTCGAGTAGGAGGAAAATGAGATGATGGATGCAAGAAGTATAAAAGAAGAGGCGCCCTTATGAAGGGGGATAGAGGATGCGAGATGATGAATGCAAAAGAACTACGAAGAAAAAAGGAGAAGAAAAGGCTTATTGGATGAGCCGAGGGTGAAATCCGGCGGAGCTCCGGCAGCGTGGGGACGACGTGGAAGCGCGGTGGATGAAGACGACCTTCCTCTCGCGAGCGTGAGCACCCGAGAAGCCGGCAGAACCTCCACCTACAAAAGAACCCACGGGTTAGAAAAATGACTCCGTAGCCTCTAGGATCCGGCAGCCTATCGGATCACTTCCAAGCTCTTCCAGAACTGAGGGGGTGGGCCTCTATTTATAGGGCTCCGGAGGGTGGAGGCGTCCAGGACCCTGGACACCTCCATCAGGGCCGAAATAATATTTTATTCTATTTTTATTTATTTTTTTGGAATATTTTTGTGGAGGCGTCCAAGGTACCAGACGCCTCAAACAGGTCCACCGAAAATCGACGACGGCCGCACGCGGTTTGGCACAACGCGTGGTTTTGTGAGCGGCGCCCCGTGATTCAGAAATAGGCGCGTCCAGCTTGCTGGACGTCTCCATATTTTGGATTTTTTCACACACGATAAACCGTCGTTCGGTGGCCGGCGCCCGTGAGGATTTTGATGGAGGCGTCCAGGGGCCTGGACGCCTCCAAAATTATATTATTTTTTTTATTTTTCTTTTGTCTTTTATACCAGGGCTGGCATTTTGATTTTTTTATTTGTTTTTATGGAGGCGTCCAGGGGCCTGGACGCCTCCATTAATATATATATATATTTATTTATTTATTTATTTTTTATTTTTTTTATGCCAACTGGCATTTTACAAACATTTTTTTATTATTATTTTTATGGAGGCGTCCAGGGGCCTGGACGCCTCCATTAATATATATTAATTAGTTTTGGGCCCTGAGAAAAGAAATAAAATAAATTAGAAATATGGGGACGTCGAGAGGCCTGGACGCCCCCATTAAGACCCACCCGGGTCCTCAATCGGCGGCCGCCCGGCAGTCAACATCTTGGTTCCGGAACCTCTTGATACGTCTGACTGGTGTTGATGCCGTCCGAATGCCGTGACGAGACGATTCCGGATGCCGAAAAAGGCAGAAGAAGACCCGAGAAAAGGAAGCACTCGAGTGATTCAAAATGCGTAAGCCGTTGCGGGGCGTTGTATAGTAATATGAGACTTTCTCAGGAGACGTCAGGAATGGCGTGTCTACAGCTGCCCCGCGTTGGCGTCTGCTTTGCAAGGGAGCGACACGTAGTGGAATGGTATCGAAGTGGAGTGGAGTGAAGTGGGAGCGGAATGATAAGTTGATGCCAAGGTGTGATGAGACACGCTTTTGACGTTACTGTTTGGAATCTTTCCTGGAGTTTCAATGAGGCGACCTTGAAGAAGGTCTTTCAAATATTGACGATTGCTTGGACGGAGATCAAATAAGGGAGGGTGAGATGTGCGCTCAGGCACGAAACAAAAGGAGACCAACTTCTCGGTGTGGAAGTACCTGGGTCATAAACCGGAGGTTTCACCTTTGGGGAGCGGTTACCAGCCAATGTGGAAGTGTTGCGGCCAAGGTGGGTCAAAAAAGGTAAAGGAATATCTGAGGGTCTGTCCAAACAAGGGTCTCCTTTAAAAGAGCAGCATAGGGTTGTCTCAAGGAAACTCAGTATTTCATTCGGAGTGGAATATCTCATATTTGTGGGAATTGGAGCACAACGTCTTTCACAATCGAATCACTTGAATGATCTTCCGCAATAAATCAAAGTCCTATATGAATGCATGCTGGATTCAAAGAAAAATTTAAAACAAACTAAAATAGAAAATAGCCAAGGATAATATTGTCAACTTGTGAAGAACGGGTCAGGATACCGACCCGGTGAGCTGATACTGGGCTGGGGCCCGTTTATCCGCGTACCAACTCACTGAATGGAACCGTCGTCCCCATTCTATCACAAGTTGACAGCCTATCCGTACAACCCAAATTCCTCTGGGATCATCACCATTTTTGTTGAAGGGGAACTCAGATCCCAGATTCGTTCGAGCCGCAAGGTCCTTGACATGTTCTAGTAGCGTAAGTATCATATACTACGATGCATGACAAGGTGGGACCAACCAATGAAAGGTGGGACATGAGATAGGACAAAGACGTCCGTTAGTAAAACCTGCACAGACTAGCAAAGGTTAGCAACATCGGAAAGTAGCAGAATCACAGCAGAATCGCACCACAGTATAAAGGAGATCCAGACCAAAATCTTGACAATGACCACTGATGTGACATGTTCAGTCCTGTAGCACCCTTCCCTTCCTATAAGAACTCCCCTTAGGCTAGTTCATTCAAATGCACCAAGGTGGGTTTTGGAAGCTCAGGAGAGGAAAGAGAGGAGAATCTAGATATTTCAGGATGGAAGGAGAGTCTTCCCGCGTTATGAAGAGGAGCAGGCCTAGCAGCGAGATCAGGCGACTCTCCGACCTCGAGGGTCATCTGAGTGGGACGATCTTGTCGCATATGGTAAGCTGATTCATTTCAAATTTTCCATGTGAACCTTCTTCTTACTTCCTTCATTTCTTATTTCTTTCCTCTTCCAGCCATATCCACTCTTCCCAGGCCCGAGGAAGTTTTCCAAACTGCCATGGCTTTCAAAGCTAACTTCCAATATCTCCATTGGCATGAGGGCCATACTCTCGAAGTGGCATCTGCAGGGGCTCCTTATTCATGCCAAACATTACGAGAAGATTCGTATGGACTGGGCGGCTATGGGCGCACTAGTGGAGATCTGGCATCCCCAGACCCACACTTTTATCTTCCCGACCTTCGAGGTGACCATCCTCCTTGAGGAGGTGGAGCTTCTGCTTGGATTGAAGAAATTTAAGAGTGACGGGAAGGTGAAGGCTATGCGGATGCTGACACGGGGGACTTCTGAAAGTGTCCTTGGAAGCTTCATGCCGCCCGACGCAGCCCGAAAGGTCCGTACTCAAAAGGGGATCGATCTCCGAAAGCTCGCGGAGTGGGTCATGGACGCCCTGAGAGGGTCACCAGACGATGACTATTTGGAGGGAATCATGAAGGGGTTCACCATTTGTCTGGCGGGTGCTCTCTTGTTCCCTTATACCGACAACATGGTGGAGGAAGACCAACTGGGTGCTATCTGCGGGATCTGGCGTGGAAAGAGGGTGGGACCCACCGTCCTTGCCTATCTTTACAGCGGTCTTACTGCCTCGAGCATGGGTAAGCCTCCATTTAGTTGTGCACTTGTCTTGAATTGCTGGCTGGATTTGCATTTCAAATTCGACCACCGCGAGGGAATGCCAACCGCTTCGAAGCTCTTCCAACAAAGCCCTCTTCATCACATAGCCGACGTGTTAGGCTTCGGTGGTACCGTAGTGAACAGCGTTCCGTGGCTGAAGAAACGTGAAGACTGGCGGTCTCACTTTCGCACCGTGACACAAGGCTTCTTTACTTGCGCACCGGCATGTTTACTTTCGCTAGATCTCCTCATGAGGTCTTCTCCCGAAGTTGATCTTCAACTGATCGGCGCGACCGAGTTCGTCCTTTATAATGCGCATCGGTGCTGCCTCCAGATTGGCATCCCACGCCATTCGTTCCCGCCACCGACTGGCATCGTTCCTTTGAAGAAAAGGGAGTTGGGCACTGAAGCAGACGCGAAGGAAGCGAAGGCCATTAAAGCTCCCTAGAAGACAAGTGTTGCGGGAAAGGCCTTAGCGCACGTGGTGGAAGAATGCGAGCCGTGGAGGGCTTATGTAACCAAACTGGGGAAGTTAAGGCCTAAGGTGCCTAAACCCCTGATGTAGTTCACTCTGCTTTTCTGATGGAATAAAATCTGGCATGGATGTTTTGGACCTCCGTTAATTATTATCTTTTTTGTGGTTTTTCTTTTTCTTTGTGTTTTTTATTTTGTTTGGATTATATTCTTATCTTTTTTTCTTTTATTATATATATATATATATATATATTTTATTATGGGGGCGTCCAGGGGCCTGGACGCCCCTAAGTTTTATTTTTATTATCTTATTTTTTTTGACATTTTATTTTTGGGGGCGTCCAGGGTCCTGGATGCCCCTATTTTGATTTTTTTGATTTTTTTATTTGTTTTATTTATGGGAGCGTCCAGGCGCCTGGACGCCCCTATTTTTTTGAAATTTGAAAAAAAAAATAAAACAGTGTGGGGGCGTCTAGGCGCCTGGACGCCCCAATAAAAGGTCAATCTATATATAGGGGGGAGGGCTCCCCCCCTACTCACTTATACTGTTCATTCTGACCGTCCAGCCACTCCAAACGACCCATTCTTAGTCCCAATGGAGCGAGGAGGATCGAGCCAGGGTCCAGAGAAGCGAAAACGACTGGCTCGTCGTGCGAGGAGGTTGAGGGATGATGCCGAGGAGGCCGTAGCAGAGGAGATTGCTGCGGAGGAGGAGATGGAGGTGCCGCTTCTGGCCGCGGAGGCCGCTGCGGATGCTGGTGACGCGGGAGAGGACGATAACGACCCGGTAAGTACTTCGGAATTCTCACTCTGTGGTTCAATAGGTTAAAACGGGCGTGCGAGAGGCTATGAGAGAAGGCCGAGTAGTGAGAGAAGGAGGCGTCCAGGGGCCTGGACGCCTCCACTTTTTCTTTTTATTTTTGTTTATTTTTTTATTTACGTAAATAATAAAATAAAATTAAAAAATAAGGAGGCGTCCTAATCCCTGGACGCCTCCATAAAAATATACATATTATTAATAAATTTTGTTTTGGGTTTTTGGGTTTTTTCTAAAAAAGGAAAAATGTAAATTGGAAGGAGGCGTCCAGAGAATTGGACGCCTCCACAAGAAAATATAAATATTTTTAAAAAGGTAAAAATAAAATAAAAAGAATAAGTAGTATATATACAGTGTTATTGTTTATTACTGTTCATGATGCTGATGTGTTCTTTGTTGGTTTTGTGGTTTGCAGGGCGTGATGAAGGGCCGGATTAGCTGGTCCCTGGTGGTGGCAGCATACCATGGGCTGCCGGATTTCCAGAGGGCGCGTGTGGACGCCATGGGCTTTGGAGCTTTCCTTAGGATCGAGCCCTTCCGGCTCGACCTTCCTCTTATCCAGGCACTGAGGGAGCGGTGGCACGCACCGAGCCGGGCGTTTCTGATGCCCTGGGGGCACATGGTGCCGACGCTGGAGGACGTGGCTCGGATCACCGGGCTACGAGTTGACGGAGAGGCAGTCAGCGGGGTCACCTACCCCGACTACCGAGAGAGTGCCCTGGACCTGCTGTGGTTAGAGACGAGCGTGACTGATAGAGACAGCAGGGTAGTCGGCCGAGTGGAGATCATGGAGGCGCTCAGATTCGTCAACCCGCGCCAGCGGGTTAGCGAGACTGGAGCGGAGTTCTTGGCTCGACTAGAGGCAGATGCCCGTGCAGCATTCACCCAGGATCAGAGCGAGAGGGAGCTGGTGGACCTAGATCTTCGGAGGTTTCTTTTCTTCTTCCTGGGCCGCCTTCTGCTGGGGACGAAGGGGGATGGCATCCACTGCCGTTTCCTCGGGATCTTGGCGGATCTGGACAGAGTGGGACACTACGCGTGGGGAGCGGCTCTGCTTGCCCATTTGATTGCTGATCTCTCCCAGACTTCGGAGAAGGAGACGACAGTCAGCGGCTTCGCACCTTTCCTCCAGGTAAACATTTTATTTATGCATTTCCACAGTTAAATATGCAATTATTGTACTAATGATGTATGATGGATGCAGGTGTGGAGCTATTACTATTTCCCGATGGGGAGGGCTAGGCATGGGAACAGGAGGGCCGTGCCTCTGGCGCGGCAGTGGAGGCCGGTCGTGGTTGCAGCACCCCACGGCTACCAGCTGGCGTCACTTCGTCGGGAGCTGAGCGAGTATCCCGAGGCCATGGTATGATGCGTATGATTTTTTTTGTGTTTATGCGTGTGACTGAATGGTAACTAACATGATGTATGTATGGTGATGCAGGTGGTGTGGAGGCCCTACCTGGGCATGGGCGACGCTGGCCAGCCTTGGGTTGTAGCGGGTCTTCCTCGTTTCAGGCGGGACGTGTGGGTCCATTGTCTGAACGAGATCGAGCCACTGCGGCTTAGACTGGTCATGAGGACGTTGGGGCTATCCCAGGAGTGGGTTGATGTAGATGCGCCGGCCCGCATTGGGCGGTAGACCAAGGGGAAGGCGAAGATTGTGGACTGGCGTATGCGCTTCCCAGCACAGTACCAGGACTGGCAGCAGGGTGGGGTCCCAGTGGTGTCCCATGTACAGGACAGCACAGATTACATGAGACGATATCGAGCTACGTACGGGGATCGCCTCTCCCTCGGTGGTATGGCAGGGGTAAGTGTGAAATGAAAATGCTTCACCCTTCTATATGTATATGCATGTGGTACTGACTTATGTGCAATGCAGGATGCTCGTGACAACATGATCGCCGACCTGCGGGCCCAGCTGGCGGACGCCAGGCGGCAGTTGGTGGCCATCCGACAGGAGTTGGAGATCCTGGTGAGTCTATGCAATGCATTTTTTTGTGACCTGGATTTTTGATGCTTAGCCTTTGACTGACGTTTGCCTCGTGTTTCAGTGGGCCCACCAGACAGCAGCAGTCGGGATGGCTGGTGGAGCGGGTTCCAGTTCGCGGGGCCCTCCTTCGGAGGTTTCTGCCCTCCAAGAGCAGCTGGCGCACGCGGTGGCCCGGGCTGAGGAGGCCGAGCGTGACCGCGAGGCTCGAGTGAGTGTTTGCTTGGCCCCGACCCTTTTCTAGCTGCTTTCCTTCTATCACTGTTCTCTTACGGTGCATGCGTGCTTTGACAGGTGGCCGAGAATCGGGAGGCCCTGGCCCGTGCTGTTCGTGCTGAGCAGGAGCGCGATGCTTGGGTGGCAGAGCGCGATGCCTGGGTGGCAGAGCGTGACACCCGGATTGCGGAGCTGGAGGAGGAGCGTCGACGGGAGGCTGAGGAGCTCCCTCGTGACGTGCTGGATCTGCGGATCGCCCTCGAGCTGTCGAGGAGGGAGGCGGTGAGAGAGAGAGAGGAGAGGGAGAGGGATAGGGAGACCATGGAGAGAGAGAGGGAGTGGGATAGGGAGACCCTAGAGAGAGAGAGGGAGAGGGATAAGGAGACCATGGAGAAAGAAAGGGAGTACAGGATGGCAGAGCGATATCGAGATTGGGACGAGAGGAGAGCTCTGGTGGCCCAGGTGTCGGAGCTCCGGCTGAGTCTTGGCACGGCGGAGGGGAGACTTCGGGAGAGTGAGGAGCGGTATCAGAGGGCGAAGGAGCGCGGTGCGCGACTTCGTCAGTCTGGTTCCTTTTCTGTGGGCAGTTTTCTAGTTTCCTTGGCCGAGCAGCGTCGCCGTACCTTGGAGGCTGGCATGGTGCCACTTGGAGAGGCGAGCACGGCTTCTCAGGGTTCACAGAGGTCGCAGAGGCCCCCTAGGGATCCCCGTCAGAGGAGGGAGGAAGGAGATGACCAGGAGGGTGACGGTGAGAGTTAGAGAGTTGCTTGTACGTCACCCTTCTCACTGTATGATGTACTTTCGGCTATTATATGAAATGGAAATAGCTTTTCTGTGTTGTGTGTACCTTTCTCTCTCCCACACTTTCTTCTTTGCACTGAGTTATCCTTTGAGGCACGCTCCGCGAGACCTTGCCCTGAACAGCGGGGAACTACGCTTTGCACGGGGGACTTTGTTTCCTTTTCCCCCTTTTGGGCGCGTCCAGGCGCGAGGACGCGTCTTAATCCTTGATTTCAAATTTAAAGCGACGGGTGGTCTTTCTTCTCCCGTGCCTTACCCGCAAACGAGCCCGCCTTCTGCCGAAACTCGCTTGCCCCCTTTCTCGTCTTCCTCCTCTTTTGATCGATGGAGTTTGGTGGGCCTGACCACGGTGAAGGTGGAGAGGGACACGGGACCCCTCGCCCAAGGAGGGACGCGCCCGAGCACGGAACGGCGTCCATGGAGAAGGAAGGGCCGCTCCGGGCCCCCGAGGGACCTGAGGGGCCCGATGGCGTGGTAGGAGGTGAACACGGTTCGGTAGGTGCTTCGATCTCTTCCTCTTTTAATTCATTTTGGGTTTTGAAGCGAGCCGCGCGAGGGGGAAAGGGTTCGGCGAGTGTTGTACTCAAATGATGGACGCGTCCTAGACAGGGGACACGTTCCTTTTGACTGATGTGGGACCCCTTTCTTGGTGCAGGACATGGCAAGGACCCTGGGTCTGGCCGATGAGTGGGCGAGTGCGGACGAGCCGAGCCGCGTCAGGAGGGAGAGTCGCGGCAAGGCGAGGCTCGAGGAGTGGCCCGTACGTCTCCCTCGACAGCAAGGGGGTATACTGGTGCAGGACAGTGCCGACTTCCTGCGGCGGCAGAGAGAGAGCTACGCGGGGCTTCCCCAAGCTGGGGACACGCGTGGCATCGGCGGCTCGCGCGCCCAACTGTCAGAGACTAGGCGGCAGCTGGCCGTCGCTCAACATGAGTTGTCGCTCCTGGTAAGTTATGTGCCGCACTTTTAACTTCAGATTTTAGAGTTTCACTGACGACCGTTGTTTATTTTGTTCTAGCGTGCCCAGCAGACAGCGACGGTGGGAGTGGCTGGCGGATCTTCCAGTTCCTCGGCCCCTTTTCTCGAGATTGCCTCCCTCCGGGAGCAACTTGCCGGTGCGGTGGCCCGCGCGACCCGGGCGGAAGAGGAGCGTGACGCCTGGGTGGCGACTGTAGCGGAGCTGCGGCATCGCGGTGAGGAGAGACCTTCTCCAGACATCCTGGAGTTAAGGGTTCTTCTGCAGATGATGAGGAGAGAGGCAGAGAGAGAGAAAGCCGAGAGAAGGTCCGAGCGACAGCGGGATCTGACCGAGAGGAGGGCCTTGGAGGCCCAAGTGAGGGAGCTCCAGCTGGGCCTTCAGGCCGTCGTGCAGAGGCTAGGAGGGATGGAGACGCGCTACGAGAGAGCGTGAGAGTTCGGGGAGCGACTCCTCCAGTCCGGTCGCTTTGCCGCCAGTGGCTTCTTTGCCACGCCAGGGGAGGAGCAGCGAGTCACTGTTGCGGAGCAGGCGCCCAGAGGCGAGGCAGGTGCTACTGCACGGGGATCCCGGAGGCTTCTGAGGGACCTTCACCTCGGGGGAGAGGAGGAGAGTGCCCAGAGAGATGAGTGATGGTGAGGATTGGCGAGCTAGTGGACCCGCCACCTCTCTATGATTGTAGTGTTTGTGACAGCTTATGTAGAATTATGAATGGAATGATTTAATTTTCTGCTGCTTGTTCGTTCTCTTGTGCGTTCCTTCTTCTCTACACTTCTTTTCCTTTGCACTGTTCCCATGTGATGGGTCTGCCGAGACTCCGCCTCAAGCGGAGAATCGCGTCTTGTGACCATTTTCCACGGGAATCTGCCGTCGATGTCAAAAAAAGACGGCCCTAGTTTCTTTTCCCAATGTTGTGTCAAATTTTGCGGACGTCCTCCAAATCATGATAGGGTATCCCTAGACAATCATAGGGGCTATTCATCCTATTCTTCGTCCAGTCAATCACCCTGTGCGAGCGGTGAAGCGACACATGGGACCGCTTGGCCGGTGCCTCATTGCGAGGGCTATCATTAACAGGTGATGGAGGCAATCTTGGCCCGCACTCCTTCCGTTTCTATAAATTCTTGTCCCTTTTATTTTTCCAGGTATATCGAGAGCTAACTCGAGGAGCACGAGTTCTCACGGGAGAGGAGGAGTTCAAAATTCTGAGAGTTGGATGGAGGGCGAATCTTCCCATTCCTCGAAGAGAAGCAGGTCCAGTGGTAGTAGTTCCAGGAGGCTTTCAGACCTTGAAGGGCACTTCAGCGAAAGGGCCCAATCACAACTCGTAAGCCAAGTTTTCTTGCCCCTTTTTCATTCTTTCTTCCTTTCTTCTGACCAAACCTCACCCCCATTCCTTGTATGTGTAGGTTGTGATGAAATCACAAATCTTATGGGAGTTGGTAGTAGCAGTGTACAGGGGCCTCCCAGATTTTTAGAAGGCGAGGCTAGACGTGATGGGATTTGGTACCTTCCTTCGGATCGAGCCGATCCAGCTCGACCTGGTCCTGATCCAAGCCTTGTGTGAGAGATGGGACCCAGTGAGTCGGGCATTCCTGATGCCGTGGGGGCACATGGTGCCCAGCTTGGAGGATGTGGTCCGGATCACAGGCCTGAAGGTAGAGGGCGAGGCAGTGACCGGAGTCACTTACGCGGACTACAGAGAAGGTGCCCAGAAGTTACTGGGTTTGGACCTAGATGGTCTGAAAAATAGGTCGGTAGCTAGGGCGTCCCTCATGGATGCATTAGGGCTCACCGACACTCGTCGGCGGGACTATGAATCCAGTTGGAGAGGGAAGACCGTGAAAGAGAACATGTAGAGAGAGAAAGAGACGCGGAGAGAGAAAGAGCCAACAGATTGACTGAAAGGGAGGAACGAAGGGCCATGGAGGCCCAACTATTCGAACTCCGAATCAGCCTTGGCCTTGTTGAACAGTGGCTGAGAGATGGTGAGGAGCGCTACCGAAGAGCACGAGAGGGTGACTTTCGTGTTGGTAGCTTCTCTACTGCTTCCGTAGATCAACGCCGGGATGCGGGAATAGGAAGAGGAGTACAGAGCGGTAGGAGTATCGCTTTTCGTAGTTGGGTAGCACCTTTGAGAGTGTTTTGTCCGGAGAGTAGTGGGACGAGTAATGCAGAGAGAGAGGGCGGAACTTGATGTAATTTTTTTTGTTTTTGGAATAAAATACAAGGTTCGGTTTGTTTGGTTTTCACCTTTACTTCTGTTGCCTGAATCCCTGCACACATCACTGAAACAAACAAATCAAAATTTCTGTTCTGACTTGGCCTCTTGCTTAATAAGCAAATGGTCACTGTGACTGTCCTTGATAACTGGTCAAGGGGCCAAGCCTTTATTTAACGAACGCAAGGGAAAGATGCGGTGATGATAAATGCGACAGGCAAGCACACGAATGCAAGCGGTATTAAAAGTGAGATGCTGCACGCAAATGTAATCATGCAAAATTGATTTGTTTTCTTTTTTATATTTGATATTTTTTTGTTTTATCATAAAAAGATTTTTTTTTGTTTGCAAATATGTGCATTTTCTCTTTTCCATTTTTTTTGCTTTTATCATTTCGATTTTTTTTATTGCTAACGCCCGGCAAGCACCCAAATGGCACCTGACCTTCGTGAGAACAGGGGTTTCTTACTAACCTCCCAGGTATCCTAAGTGTATATCTAGGTTGATTTGGGCCTCTAGACCCCTCGAATGATGATCCCGCCGGCTAAGACTTACCCTGATGACAATACCATCATGCCATGCTTAGGCTCCCAGTCGCTTCCGACCACAGGGATTCACCCAAAAGGTGTTTGAGGTAAATGATTTGCCCGACCCGGGTCTATTTCCTCACAACTCTAGACGATATAAGATGGAACACCCTGGAACCCTAACGACCAACCGCGCGACGCTGACCTGGAATCAGACGCCGTCGCACCCATAGGTGACGCGCTTGCATTGGCCTAAGCCCGAGGTTAAACAAGAAGACATCAAGGTGGTAAACAGGGGTCTTGACCAGCCAGAAACACGGAGACTCCTTCGCAGCGATAGCTTTTGCTTTTCAAAGTGGGCAACCAAATGTGTATATTAAAATAAGGTCGCAGACCCTGGGCAGTTTTCACCTTTTAGAAATTCCATCGAACCTTCATCTTTAGAGGGAGAAGGAAGAGTGTAGGGGATAAACCTCCTGAGAGGACCGGCAAAGCCGTTAACCCGGCGAGCGAATAAGGGCCCATTAACTCTTTCCCTTCGGACAACTTCGGACCAAATCTCGAGCATTTACATTCCACGGCCCCTTTTGTGGATTCAGACTTTTGCTTTGAGGGGTTCCGTTTATCGTAACAGGCACGGTCACGACTAGGCTTTTCTCTTGATTTTGATTTCATATTTCTTTTTGTGAGGGAGATATAGTCGTTTGACGTTTGTGAGCTCCCTTTTCGTATGCCTGCGGGGACATTGCCCTCTTCTCGTGCTCTGATTGATGCTCGAGGAAATGGATCCTACTTTTGCTTTTGGGGTTTGAGTTTTGGTTTCTCATGCTCAGCGTTTTAAGGGCGCCGACTGTCTCATTGGGTCGAAGAGAAAAGAATAAAGATTACAGCTTCCGGAGATCTTCTGGGTGGGGCCCCACCGTAGGTGATGCTACCGACTTTTTTGAATACATAAGTGAGCACATGTTGGCTTCCTTCGAGCGAGCATAGGCCGACGTGGCCGGACAGGGATCTCCACGGTTCTGGCAAACCAAGACCCGGTGCCTACCAAGCCTTAATGGGCCCTATCCTAACATGAAGGTTAGATGCAGAGACTTAACTATATGGTGACTGCCGGGCATCGGCATCTTGAATTTTCCATATTTTTAGTGGTTTTCAATATTCCTTTATTTTTTGATGTTTTTATCTTTTCATCATTTTTTTGTTGTGCTAAGGGTAGTATTTCTTAAGATAAAGCCCATTCCAAGGGTGGGATAACTCGGTCCCTTCGGCGTTGACTAGCTTGTAGGCGTTGCCAGGGTACACGGCTTGAATTACAAATGGTCCTTCCCAATTGGGTTGGAGCTTAGAACGCGGCCCTCCAGGTTTGACAAAAATTCTTTTTACGACCATCTCACCGACTTTGAATTTTCTCTCAACGACTTTCTTTTGGTAAAAGCGAGCGAGTCTATTTTGATACACAGGCGCGTGTTCGGCAGCGGCCAGCCGCTTCTCATCCAAGAGTTCCAACTGGGCGCGGAGTGAATTACGACGATCGTCGAGGGAAAATTCCTGGTCCAATTGTACCCTGAGAGAAGGGATCAGAGTCTCATACGGGACTACCGCTTCCATACCATAAGTAAGGGCAAATGGAGTCTGCCCGGTGGGGGTACGGATTGAAGTGCTATAGGCCCATAGAGCTTCGATAAGCTTTTCTGGCCAATCTGAAAACTTACTAGACTCGCAGGTTTTTTTGATGATTTTGAGCAATGTTTTATTGGTGGCCTCCGCTTGGCCGTTACCTTGTGGGTAATATGGCGATGAATGATGCAATGCAATTGCGTACCTTTTGCAGAGGTCCTGTAGGTCCTGAGAAATGAAGTGTGGCCCATTATCGGTGACGATCGTGCTTGGGATGCCGAATCTGGCGAGAATGTTCTTCATGATGAACTTGCAGACTGTTGACGCCTTGATTTCTGCGTAAGCTTCGGCTTCGGCCCATTTGGTGAAGTATTCTGTCGCAGTAAGGATGAAAGATTTCTGCCTGGTGAGGGAATTGGGATCACCTAGGGGACCAATGATGTCGAATGCCCACATGGAGAAAGGCCATGGGGAGGATATTGGATGAAGTGAGGAAGATGGTGAATGGATTTTATCGGCGTGAAGTTGACACTTGACACACCTACGGACATAGACAGCACAATCCTCTTCCATAGTGGGCCAATAAAAGCCTTGACGAATGATCTTCTTGGCGAGCATCTGACTATTCACGTGGCCACCGCACACACCCGAGTGCGTCTCCTCTACACATTTCTAAACCTCGTCGTCGCCAAGACATCTTAACAGAATACCAGTAAGGCTCCTCCTATAGAGTAGACCTCCAACCAAAGTACATTTCTGAGCCACCCATCTTATGGCTTTCTTGTCCTCTGTGGTGGCCCCTTCAGGATAAGACTGATCTTGGCAGTATTTGATGATTTCATAGAACCATAGTTTCTCTTGATCAGCCAGTTCTTCTTCGGCCTCTGCCAACATGATTTCTCTCTTTTCAAGGATATCTTCCTGCAGGATCTTCCTTGCTATCATGTCTTTGATGTTTACGTAGGAAGCATCATCGATTGCAGGAGCATGAAGTTTGTAGATGGAAATGGACTTAAACCATCTTCCTAGAGGGAACCTTATCGATGATGCCAACGAGGTGAGGGCATCGGCGAGAATATTCTGATGACGAGGGATATGAACAAAGATCAGTTTGGCGAATAGTTTGGCAAAGGCAGCAGCGAGTTCTTGGTATGGCTTGAGTTTGGGATCGCGAGTGCGATACTTAGTGAGCACCTGGCGAAGGATGAGTTGACTATCACCTACGACTCGCAACTCAGTGATACGAAAAGAATGAGCGAGTTCTAGGCCAGCTAGAAGAGCTTCATATTCGGCTATATTGTTGGTAACTGGAAATTTGAGCTGGTATGCTAATGGGAATGTGAGGCCTTCAGGTGATAGGAGGGCGATGCCGATTCCTCTCCCTTGAGAATTCAGAGCTCCATCAAAATATAGTGTCCACATTGGCTCATCTGATTGGTTGACAGACATTAGTTCCTCATCTGGAAACTCTGATTGGACGGGATCGAACTTGGGAAGAGGATGGTGAGCAAGATGCTCGACTATGGCATAGCCTTTAATCGCCTTTTGTTGGATGTAGGTGATGTCGAACTGAGAGAGAAAACTTTGCCAGCGTGCTAGCCTATCCGTAAGGACGGCTTTCTCCAGAAGGAATTTGATAGGATTCATCCGAGCAATCAAGTGGACCTCATGAGCCAAGAAGTAGTGTTTCAATTTCTGCACTACCCAAACGAGGGTAGCACAGGTTTTCTCCATGACGGTGTACTTCTGCTAACAGGGATTGAGAAGTTTGGACAAGTAATAGGTTGCCCGTTCCTTGCCTTCTTCATCAGCTTGTGCGAGGATGGCTCCCACGGAGTCATCCAAGACTGAGACGTAAAGGATCAGAGGTTTTTCTGGTTTGGGTGGAATGAGAACGGGTGGACTAGCCAGATATTCCTTCAACCCTTCAAAAGCTTTCTGACATTTAGAATTCCAGTGGAATTCTACTCCTGGCTTGGTCAACTCGTAGAGAGGTCTACACCTTTGTGAATGTTGAGACACAAACCGACGAATAAACTGCAACCTCCCGATTAAACCTCGGACTTCCCTCAAATTCTTGGGAGGTGGCATATCCCTGACAGCCTTGGCTTTGTCGGGATCAATCTCGATCCCTCTTTTGCTCACGATGAACCCCAGCAACTTACCTGATGACACTCCAAACACACACTTCTTCGGGTTCATTTTCAGTTGGAACTCCCTTGACCTCTACAAGACCTTAGCCAAAACTTCTGGATGTTCCATCCTGGTCCTTGATTTTACCAACAAGTCATCCACATAGACTTCCAGATATATGTGCATCATGTCATGAAATATGGCCATCATAGCTCTTTGGTAAGTAGCTCCAGCATTCTTTAACCCAAACGGCATGACCACGTAACAATATGTTCCCCAAGGGGTAGTAAATGACGTCTTTTCCTGATCCTCTTCTGCCAAACGAATTTGATTGTATCCTAAAAATCTATCCATGAAAGAGAGGGTTTCGTAGCTTGCCGTGTTATCAATCAACACATCAATGTGAGGCAAGGGAAAATCATCCTTTAGACACGCGCGGTTAAGGTCCCGGAAGTCGATGCAAATCCTGACTTTCCCATCTTTCTTCATGACCGGGACAATGTTCGCCACCCATTGAGGATAAAGGATGACTCTAATGAACCTGGCTTTGTGGAGCTTATCGACCTCTTCTTTCATTTTCAAAGCCATCTGAGGGTGGAAACGCCTTAACCTTTGTTTTACCGAGACGGACCCTAGTTTTAGGGTTAAACGGTGTTCGACCAAGGTTGAATCTAGACCCGGCATATCCTCGTAACTCCATGCACACGTGTCCTTATATTCCTTGAGGACCTCAATTAATGCCTCTTCTTCAGAGGGTGGTAGGTTGTCACTTATGAGGATGATCCTAGGGTCTTCCTCAGTTCCCAAGTTGACTTCTTTGGTGGATTCTTCTACGGCGGTTGACGGCTCGTCGAATCTCCTCATTCCACTTGCGTATGCGCCCGCCGCATCTTCATATTTTTCACCCTCATCTTCAGTGGGGCATTCTTCATCCGTGATCTCGTAGACTCCATACCCTTCATCAGGTGCATAGTCGCCCTCGCATTCTGTTTCGGGTAGCTGGATGGGATTTTCTAACAACTGGGGGATGGCAAGAAGGGCCTGACACCTGGCGGCCAAATCCAGAAGGAATCGACGAGGGATCTGCCTCCCCTTGGACTTCTTCCTAGGTACTACCCTCGGCCTATCATTCCTAGATTGACTGACAATATTTACAGAAGAAGATGAAGATGAAGAGGACGGTGTAGAATGTACAGGAGAAGACCCCTCAGAGGAGGGGTAGAAAAGGTCGCTCATCGGACCTTGGACGGGTGGTCCGCAAGGCGGTACGCACCCGTGGGAGATGTAGGAAGTTTCCTCAACGAAGATGTGTTGTTGGGGAGTTTGAAAATTGACGTTTTTTTTTTCGTTTTCATTTTTAATGACAAAGCAGTGGGAAGAGATTGGAGGAGAGAGGAAAGTGGTTATGGCTAGAGGATTGTGAGGCTCATAGAGCAGATCATGGTTGAAGACCTGGCGCGGGTTGAAAAGCCCGCGTAGGTATGTAAGCAAAGAAGGGGACCTGGGAAGATCATCAGACAATTGTCTGGCCCAGGAAGAAGATATCAGCAAAGGCTGAGACGAGTGGATGCAGAAGATGGCGGCTAATGAGCCGTCAACGGCAATGCTGAGGAGGGATGAAGATCCGTCGATGACAGGGTCCTTCTGGCGAGGACGAGGATAGTTTGGAACCTTGGCAAGAGTGATAATATTCTCCGGTATTTCAAAGATCAATGGTGGTCCTTCAAGCTGCGGAGACGAGAATATCCTTTCTAGTGCAACGGAAATGTCCCGTATGTCGAACCATTTGTCCCATTCGCATTCCGGATCTTTGATCTTGCCTCTTTTGGTGATCCTCGGACATTTTTCAGCCAAATATACAGCATGTGATCCCCCATATGCTTCCCGTGGGTAATCTCCCCTCTGAACAACGGGCCCTCTGTTGAAGTGGTTTGATAGAGTCCATGTGAGGGGCTCCCAATCCGCCTTGAATGGTCCTTTGAAGCCTAGGCCAAACCTACTGTTCGGCCTAATTTCTTTTGGCGGCTTGAGCATACCCTGTAACCGTGCGCCCAGACCTTTTCCCTGTTGATAGCCGATGTTCCTCATAATCTCCCAACCTTTGGAGTGAAAAGGGAGACATGATGTTGCGGTTGCCCTGACAGGCTCCTTTGGTGCTAGTGGAATGTGAGATGGATCACGCACGTCCAGCAGTGATAATATGGGCCGATGAGACGGCCAAACAGAAGGCAGAGAGGTGTTGATAGCATCCACTGCGTGAAGGACAGGTGTACTGACCACTTTAATAATTCTCCCATTGTAAGGAAACTTCAGGCACTGATGGTTGGTGGAAGGCACAGCGTCCATGGCTTCGATGTAAGGGCGACCCAGTATAGCCTTAAATGTGGGGTCCATGTCGAGGACATGGAATTCCGTGGGAATTGACATGGGGCCTAGTTTTGCCTTCAGGATAATCATCCCCTGCGGCGGCCTTTTGCTATTGTCATAGGCCGTGACCGTGATCGAGGAAGGTCTTATTTGTTCCTCGTCGATCCCACACAACTGAAGAGTGCACATGGAGATCACATTTATGGACGCACCCGTGTCCACAAGACACGGGTTTATGGATACCCCATTGATTTTTATTGAAATGCACAATGCATATTTCCGAGCTTCCTTGGGAGCGAGCTCGTAGTTGTGGAACATGATGGCCGGTTGTGTGTCTGTTGGGGTCAGGACGGTCGAAATCTTTTCTACAGGGAGGTCCTCATTCACCATGACCCTTTGAAGGTACTCCATTAAGGCTGCCTGGTGGGATGTGGATCTTTGAAGTAGCTCCAGGATGGAGATCCGAGCAGGTGTCTTATCCAGGTGTTTCAATAGATCATACTGTGTTCCAGGGATAGCTCTTTCTGGTTGTTCTCCATCATCCTTCTCTGGCTGAGATAGCTCAGGATTCTGACTGTTGTGGGGGAAAACCCTGTGGAAAATCTTTCCACTCCGGAGCACCATTGCCTGCGGCTTTTGTACCTCTGTGGGGGTAGCAGTGGGTTTTAACAGGGGTTTGAGGGGTAGTAGTGGAGGAATGGTTGATGAAGCAGGGGTGATGACGGGAGCAGGGATTCTGATGAGGGGTTTGTTAGGTGGAGGCATGGTGGAGGTAGAGGGGATATCGCGCGGATTATGAAGGATAAGGGGTCTGGAAGGTGGAGGCGGAGGCAAAGTGGAAGTGGGTAAGGTTTGAAACGGGTAATGGTTTTGAGGTGGATGGTGGGTGATGAGTGGTTTTGAAGGCATTAGTGGTGATGTGGTGGAGAAAGACGGGGTTATGTATGGTTGACGGATGATAAGGGGTTTAGAAGGCGTAGGGGTAAATGTGCTAGAGGTGGATGGTAAAGTGGGGGAGTGAGAGAAGGTGAGAGGGTGTGAAGGCGTAGTGGAGAGTGTCGGTTGATAGGAGGTCGGGGTGCGGATGAGAGGGCGTAATGGTAGTGGAAATGGTGATGGTGATACCGACGCGGGTTGATGAGAGAGAGGTGCTACCCGGGCAAGGTGAGGGGGTTGCATGACGATAGGTTTGGAGGTAGAAAGAATGGAGGTACTTTCCTGGTGCCACACCTGCTCTCTCCCGACTTCCGGGAAGGAGGAGATGGGGTTAACCTGATGATTAGGCTATTGGTGCTCCGGTAATGGATTCTGGATTATTCCCATGTCGGGCTGTTGTTGTGGGGCCTGCTGAGGCTGCTATTGTTGTTGTGGTTGCTGCTGCTGTTGCTGTTGTAACTGCTGCTGTGGCCTCTGAGGAGGTCTCCTAGCCTTGAGAGCCGCGACGTACCGTCTCATCTCATCCCAATCTATTTGATGTGCATCATTCATGTCGTGGATGTAATCTTTGAAATGGAAGCAGTAATCTACTGTGTGTCCTGGCTGCCTGTGGTAGACGCAATATTTGGAGGTATCAACATTCGGGGGCCACACGGGCCTTTCTCTGGGTAGGGCGAGTTGGTTTGATGCCATGAGGGCATTAAAAATGTCTGCTAAGGTTTATGGCAATGGTGGATAGTAGGCTCTCTTGGGACCGAGCGGCCTCCTTTGTTGCTGTTGGGGACCATAGTTCCCCGGGGGTGGAACTTGGTTGTACTGAAGCGGTGGTTGTTGTTGCTGAGGTTGTGGTTGTTGTTGCTGGGGTTGGCGTAATGGAGGCATATTATCCTGGGGTGGATTATTTTGGGGTGGAGGACGAAGAGGGAAAGGACCCGGTTGAAGGGGAAGTCGGGGCATTTGTGGAGGCCTTGGGTTGACTGCATAGTTGGCATTGTTGACCGCACTGACTTGCTCATTTGTCACGACCCCTTCTGTGGCTCCGCCCGGGACACCAGCGCCTGTCTTTCTTACCACTTTGGACTTCGGCGACTCAAACATGTTCATGATGGGGGAGTCTTTTAGCTGGGTTTGGATGTATCGGGCCCTTTCATAGAGTTCCTCCATTGTAGTAAGTTTATTCATGGCCAGGACATGTCTGAACTGTGGGGTTGCATTAGACACAATCATCTTCACTTGTTCGGGCTCGGAGAGGGTATCCCTTATTCTTTCCTCCAGAGACCTCCATCTATCAGCATATCAGACAAAATCCTCGTCGGGTTTCATCTTTTCGGCCACTAGGTCGGTAATGGAGAGTGAGGGACCGACCCTATCCCTATATTTCTGCAAGAACCTTCTCTGGACTATTTCAAAATTCTCGGCCTCGCGGGGCTCCAGAGAATAGAACCACTCAAGCGTAGGACCATCCAATGATCTCCGAAAGAGGTATGCCAGGGACCTCTGATCGTTTTGCCAGTAAGAGGACTCATACATGAAATCCTTGAGATGAATGAAGGGGTTGCTGGTACCATTGTATCTGCGATACGTGGGCATTTCGGAGGGAGGAAGATGAATGACGGGAAGCATTGGCAAAGCAACCTCCGGGGTGGCTTTCACGTCCACCATCCTTCTCAGATTTTGAAACTGCTCGTCCATGCGGTTGAACCTATTGAGGAGCGATTGGGCGAGCTCCTCTGGGGGTGAAGGTGGCACTTGCCACTGGGGGAGAAACTGTCTCCCGGAGACTTGAGGGGGGAACCCAGAATGAGAGGGAGTTGTCGGACCGCCGACAGTTGGCCCCGGCTGAAGCGGTGTCTGGGGAACAACGGGAGTTTGAGATTGTGATGGGAACTGGAATGAGGGTGGTTGTTGGCTCGCTTGTCCTTGAAGCGAGGGAGACTGGATGGCTTGCGCCAATGAGGGAGATGGAATGGCCTGCACGGACTCTTGGAGAGGTGCGATGGCCGGAGTTGACTCCTGGGGCGTGGGGGAAACAGATTTCCCTTTTAGAATGGCCTGGAAGGCCCGGAGCTGTTCAGAGGTAAGCTCCGTGTTGGCGAGGACGCCCAGTAAGGAAGTGATATCCTGTGGCGGGGACGTGTCCCCGGCAATAACCTGCACCTCATGCGAGGGGTCATGAGAAGGACCCGAGTCCATAGCATAGACTCGCGGGTCGGCTGACAAACCACGGCTAGGGTGGTTCTCCTCAAAAGACTCGTGAGACATGCTCACAGTTTTCCCAGAACGCAAAAACATACACTAGCAAGTAGGTAGCAGAGATTATCAAACAAGTGGATGCCTTTACGCCCTTTTTTGTGTTTTGATTTTGATGATTTTTTTTGTATTTTTAGCGAGATCCGAAGTTCACACAAAATGGGGACCCTAGTTTATTTTTGTTTCACCGCCGTGTCAGCTAGGGTCTCTCGTCTCACCACGAATGAAATGACTAACTCCGGGGAACTTCAATGGTACAACCAGCCCAGTGAACGAAGAGGAGATTCTTCGATGTCGGGGACTTACGGAGGTCCCAGTGTAGGAGATTCTAGTCCGTTGAGAGGAATTCCCAAACGGAGAGTCCTTCCTTCACCGGGAAAGGGTGATCCTCAAAAAATGAAAAAAAGGATAGAAAAGAGGAATGGATGTATGCAATGGAATGCTGACAGATATATGGAGTGGAAAACAACAGAAATAACAGACATATAATAAACAAAGAACCAATCAAAACTGACGGTGCTGCCGTGAGCACAACGGGGGCGCGCGCGGGCGCGAAGGTGGAGAGGCACGGGTGGTGCCGAACTTGCAAGGGTAGCCGAAAGGAAGCAGTAGAGGTCCCACCGTGATCGCCAATCTGTGAGTGATGTCACGCGGTTCGGGGAAGAGCGGAGAGGACGCGGAGCTCGCGCGGGCTCCTCTTTTCTTTCTTTTGGTGTTTGTTTGCTGCAACACAAAAATAAGAGAAGAGAGAGAAGGGGCCACCACGGGAGATTGCTCCGGCGGGGCGAGCGGGATAAGTGTGATATAGCAAAATATGGGGTTTAAACGGCCATAGCGGGAAGTGACTCGCCGCGGCCTCGGGGGGACTGGAATGGTGCAAAAATTAAATAACAAGAATTGAAATGGCCATTGGGGAAGTGACTCGCCGCGGCCTCGAGAACACACACAGATAAGAATATAACGTATATAAGAACGTGAATTTAAACGGCCATTGGGGAAGTGACTCGCCGCGGCCTCGAGAACACGAATAGATAAGAATATAACATATAAAAACGGGAATTTAAACGGCCATTGGGGAAGTGACTCGCCGCGGCCTCGAGAATATGAGCAGAATATAACAGAGTATAAAAAGAATATAAGAACGGAAATTTAAACGGCCATTGGGGAAGTGACTCGCCGCGGCCTCAAAAATAAGATGTGATCGCCAGGGGGCCAAAAGATCCCAAAATAAGAAAGTGATCGTGCCTACCTCAAGAGCGGGAGATGGCGGGTTGCTTCTTCCTCTCCCTCCGGCCGACCGACGGAGAGGGCTTTCCTCGGCTACCCTTGCAAAACAACGACAAACAAATGACAAGTGGATTAGAAAGATGGAGGTGTAGTATTCACATCCTTGCGATAAAAAATAACGAAATGATGGCAAGACACACACCTGGTTGGTGTTATCTTTTAAACCCCTCTCGGACTCGAGTAGGAGGAAAATGAGATGATGGATGCAAGAAGTATAAAAGAAGAGGCGCCCTTACGAAGGGGGATAGAGGATGTGAGATGATGAATGCAAAAGAACTACGAAGAAAAAAGGGGAAGAAAAGGCTTATTGGATGAGCCGAGGGTGAAATCCGGCGGAGCTCCGGCAGCGTGGGGACGACGTGGAAGTGCGGTGGATGAAGACGACCTTCCTCTCGCGAGCGTGAGCACCCGAGAAGCCGGCAGAACCTCCACCTACAAAAGAACCCACGGGTTAGAAAAATGACTCCGTAGCCTCTGGGCTCCGGCAGCCTATCGGATCACTTCCAAGCTCTTTCCAGAACTGAGGGGGTGGGCCTCTATTTATAGGGCTCCGGAGGGTGGAGGCATCCAGGACCCTGGACACCTCCATCAGGGCTGAAATAATATTTTATTCTATTTTTATTTATTTTTTTAGAATATTTTTGTGGAGGTGTCCAGGGACCCGGACGCCTCAAACAGGTCCACCGAAAACCGACGACGACCGCACGCGGTTTGGCACAACGCGTGGTTTTGTGAGCGGCGCCCCGTGATTCAGAAATGGGGGCGTCCAGCTTGCTGGACGTCTCCATATTTTAGATTTTTTCACACACGACAAACCGTCGTTCGGTGGCCGGCGCCCGTGAGGATTTTGATGGAGGCATCCAGCGGCCTGGACGCCTCCAAAATTATATTATTTTTTTATTTTTCTTTTGTCTTTTATACCAGGGCTAGCATTTTGATTTTTTTATTTTTTTTTATGGAGGCGTCCAGGGGCCTGGACGCCTCCATTAATATATATATATATATTTTTATTTATTTATTTAATTATTTTTTTATGCCAACTGGCATTTTACAAATATTTTTTTATTATTGTTTTTATGGAGGCGTCTAGGGGCCTGGACGCCTCCATTAATATATATATATTAATTAGTTTTGGGCCCTGAGAAAAGAAATAAAATAAATTAGAAATATGGGGGCGTCCAGAGGCCTGGACGCCCCCATTAAGACCCACCCGGGTCCTCAATCGGCGGCCGCCCGGTAGTCAACATCTTGGTTCCGGAACCTCTTGATGCGTCTGACTAGTGTTGATGCTGTCCGAATGCCGTGACGAGACGATTCCGGATGCCGAAAAAGGCAGAAGAAGACCCGAGAAAAGGAAGCACTCGAGTGATTCAAAATGCGTAAGCCGTTGCGGGGCGTTGTATAGTAATATGAGACTTTCTCAGGAGACGTCAGGAATGGCGTGTCTACAGGCGCCATCATGCGAGCCCATCGCTCGGCTGACTTGGATGACCTTTCTACGTCCAGCCACTGACTCTGCCTCGTGTAGAAACTGGCTTAGATAAAGGATAGTTGACCCCGTTGGCTCGAGCAGCTCGAGACAAAGGTGACAGAGGGATTAAGAAAGAGAAGGCTACCTTCCAAGTTGAACTTCGAAGAGAAGGGGGAGAGGGAATGCATATGAAAGCATCTTCCCCGCCAACCTACCAACTCTTTGGAAGAAAGAGGGTGCAGGCACCTTCCGAAGAGTGAAAGAAAGGAGGAGTAGAGCAGAAGAGGGAAAAAGAGGCTACCAGAAAGAAAAAGAAACCAGCAGAGCTGGGCGAGGAGGCAGGGGAAGGCCCGGAAGGGATGGAGCTTAGTTGGCTTTCTCCTCCCCTCCGTGAAGCGAGCAGGAAGGGATGGGCGGCAGGAATGTCTGATGCCCCCATCCGTCCTCCATCTCGCCCCCCTGCAAGCGCTGGTGGAACTGATAAAGGGAAGACGACGTGCCTCCACACGTCGAACCCTCTTCAATTCCGTTCTACGACCGTCGAAGCAGCGAGAACTCTCTGCCCCCCATCATCGGCTGCCTCATCTTCCGGAGCGTCTTCCATGCTACAGATGCGATGGTACAACGCCACGTAAAGAAGGAACGAGGAGAGACTGTTAGGGAAAACCCTAAGTGATGGAGAGGAAGGGATGCCCTTCAAACCTTTTATAGGCGAAGGGACGCTACTTGCCTTAAATGATTTCCCTCCTCGAAAACACGCCAGAATGATTTCTCCCTACGAACGGTCACCTCAAACTTCTCGTCTTCCGCCCCAGTGGGACACACGAAGCGGCCAAGCATTTAAAGCGTGAGAAAATGGAAAGACACCCTATCAGATGCACACCCAACCATCAGGCGAGATCCACGCAAAAAATATCGGTTCTTTCCAACCACTACAGATACGCTGAACAAGATACGACAATGGCGATACGAAACAGATAAGTCTTCATCACAACGCTACTACCTTATTTATTTCTACACAAAAAAGGAAGTTCTTTCCTCCAAAAAGGAAAAAGGCATACAAAAAAGGAAGCGAAGCAAATACATCAGGCCATCGGCCCACCTTGAAGCTCAAAAATAGAGGGCTCGAGCGGTCTGCCCCCGGCATCCTCGGTGACGGCCGACCCTGGCACTGACCCCACCGGTGTGGGAACTATCTCGGTTATGTGCCCTCCCGACGCATCCGGAGTTGACGACTCCTCGAATGATGAGCCCCCCCTGATGGGGACATCACCTCCCATGCCCACGTTCACAGCTCGTCTCCTCGCCCCGGTTGCATCCGGCATGGTCTAGTCATTTAATTTTGAGTCCTATGTAATTTTTATTTGAGTCATTTGATGTATTTTCTCTTTTATTTGAGTCATGTTCCTAGGTCTTCTGTTCATTTCTCTAAGTTTGAGTGTCATTAGGTTGTCTAGTTAGCTATTGGGCCCAATTCATTGGGCTTGGCCCAAGGGCTCTCCCCTACCCCCTCCGTTATTTGTCATTGAGTCAATTGTCAGGGATTTTTGTAGAAATGTGAGTTTCCTATATATAGGACCCCATTCCCCCCCATTTCAACATAATGAATCAATCAATGAAAATGCCATTTGAGAGTTCAAAGCTTAGTTTAGTGGAGTGAATCCAATTGGGTGAGAAGCCCTAGGGTAAGAGATTCCACACCCCCGCTCTTCTCTCTCTTTCTCTCTCCTCACTAAGGGGTTCGCCCCATTTCCTCTCTCCTCCTCCTCCCAACCACCTCCATTAAAGCCACTCCACTTCCCATAGCCACCATTACTCCACCCCCCCTAGTTCCAAGGTAGAATCCTCCCCATTCCAACACCATCTTCCCTATTCCAACAAAATCTTCCCCATTCCAACACAATCACCCCTCTTCCCCACACAATCTCCCAGCTTCCTAGGCCATTTTGAATTTGAATTCCCCTTCCCTCCAATTGTTTTGGCCGCCCCTCTCCCATCCCCATTAGGCTAGGTCGCCCCCCTCTCCTTCCATTCTCCTCCACCCTTGCACACCCCACCCCTCTTCCTCCTGCTGAAACCTGCGACCTCCCCTTCTTCCTCCACCTCCCCTCTACCTTTAGCACCCCTCCATACCTCCCATACCTCCCCTCCACCATTCTTCATCCACCCCTCCCCCATATACTACCCCCTTCCTCTTCTTTTAGGTCATTTGAAGGCTATGTCATCGTTGTTGCTGGCAGTCCAGAAGTAGCAGATGAACCAGCAGCTTGCAGCCGCCACCATGATCACTTCCCGACGAATCTGAAGACCCAAGAGGCATCCCTGGAAGCGTCTACCTGTCTTCTTCGCGACGGCGGTGATTTCTGTAGATTCCTTTAAAATCCACACTTAAACAAAAAAAGAATAATGATAATAAGAATAAGCAATAAAAATAACAATAAAATAGCACGAGGTGCTAAAAGGAGGTTGTGATCGCCAGAGACGCGAGGGTCTCAAAGAGGAGATTGATATGGGGAGATGATCGCAAAATACCTCAAAAGATGCGGGGGATGTGAGTACTCCTTTTCTCTTCAAGATCGGCCGGCCGACGAAGAGAGTCTTCAATCAATTACCCTTGTAGGAAAGACAACAACACCAATAAAAGATTGGATTAGAACATGGTGAGTGTAGCATCAATTCTTAATAAAAATATGAGCATGAAAAATTGTGCAAGAACACACCTTAAGGGTGGTTGCCCTTAAACCCCTATGCAAAAAGAGGGTGGGAGATATATGATGAATGTATGAATATGTATAAAAATATGAATAAAGGGGAAAGAGTGCAAGAGTTGCACTAAAGAAGATACTCAACGTAGTTGAGTTTGAAAAATAATAAGAATGATGATGCAGTATGCATGCGAGTGAACTAAACAGAAGAATAAAAATAAGAAGATAAAGGGGAAGGAGCCTGTGATGCGGCTTTGATGCTCGATTGGGAGAAGTCTTCAAAGGGGATGAAGATGTAAAGCACTTGAAGCCCCTCCTTCGGCCACACCAACAGCAACCTGCGTAAAAGAGAAAAAGAAGGAAAACAGAAGAAGAACAAGAACGATCGGAAGAAGATAATGGAAGAAAGGGGGGGATCGGGAGAAAAGAATCCAACCCAACAACAGAGCCGATGGCTCTATTAAATAGATTGAAGAAAGGATAAGCATAGCAAGAGCCCAAAGAGGGGAAGGATAAGAATGGGTAAGAGCCCAAACGAAGCAGGGATCCTCTGGGGGAAAGGCTGCGTCCGTTCGGAACACAAAACTGAAACACGATCTGGACCAGGGCGTCAATTCAAGAATTGACGACCTGCCAGAGGGCGTCTTTTAAAAACACGACTTATATCAGGGCGTTAATTCAAAAATCAAATTTTAGAATTTATTTAAAAATTGTGAAACACGTCTGAGTCAAAGGCGTGTTTAAAAACACGCCCTACCTAAGGACGTTAATTTAAAATATTCAGAATAGGGCCATTTTTTATTTCTCAATATTATTTTTCCATTTTTTAGGTGAAGGTGCATCTCATCGCCCTGATTCCAACGACTATTTTTGCGAATTTTTCTGACACTCGGAAGGCCACCAAATCACCTCTGGAATGAGGTTGAAAATAATATAAAAATAATAATTTGAAAAAGTGACGCCCTCAACAACGTCGTTATTCAATTTTTTTATTTTTTATTCTTTTCAAATTCAAAGTAACGTCTTATGCTAAGTCGTTAATTCTCGAAAAATTTCAAAAAATTCTCAGAAAAATCCAGAAAAATAGGAATTTGAAAGAATGTACGCCCTCCACTATAGTCGTTAATTTTTTTAGAAACGCCTAAGTATAATTCGTTATTTAAAAGACGCCCCACGTCAAGTCGTTATTTCAGAAAAATTAATAAAAATAGAGAAAAATACCCAGAAAATCTAGAAAAATCCAGAAAAATCCAGAAAAATCTAGAAAAATAGGGAAAAATAGGAAAAGAGAGGAAAAATGGAGAAATCCAAAAAAAGTGAGAAAAATCACTCAAATAGAACTAATTTGAGGGTCAAATTGGGGCATTATAGGGCAATATGAGATGTACTCAAAATAATGTCAATTTTAGCGTGTCTATAGCTGCCCCGCCTTGGTGTCTGCTTTGCAAGGGAGCAGAGCAAACTGAAAAGTAGATGCCAGGGTGTGATGAGACACGCAATCAACATCACTTGATGAGAATGAAATCAAAAACTCGAGATGAAGCAAATCTCGGGAAATCCAACGAAATCAACAATGTTTGGATAAAATGGGGAGATGTGCACGCGGTGCACGAAGGAGATAAAATAAAATGATCAACTTCCAGCGCGGTGGAAGTACCCTAGGTCACAAACCTGTAGGTTTCACCATTGAGGAGCGGTTACCAGCTAATGTGGACGTGCTGCAGCCAAGGTGGATCAAAGGGAAAAGGATTAAAATAAGATGATAGAAATCCAAACAAGGAGCTTCCGGAAAACAACCCAAAACAGCGACAAAACAAACTGAGGATTCAATTCGGCAATGAAAATCTCATATCTTGAAAATTAGTGATCAATTCGACTCCCAAACAGCTCATCAGAATGATTTTTCAACAGTTGATTCAAAGTCCTACATGAATGCATGCTGGGTTTAAAGGGAAAATAACAAATAAAGATATATTATAATCAAGGATAATATTGTTAAACTGCCAAGACTGGGTCAAGAAACCAATTTCGCGAGCTGATACTAAGCCGAAGCCCGTTTATCCACGCACCAATTCGCAAAAGGGAACCATCGTCCCCAGTCTTGGATGGCTCAACGGCCTATCCGTGTGACTAAGACTCCTCTGGAATCATCATTGTTTTTGATGAAGGGGAACTCAAATCCCAGATTTACCAAAGCCACAAGGTCCTTGATATAATCTAGTAGCGTATGTAACATATAGTAAAAATGCATACAGGGAGAGATGGTGGAGCAATAAGTATGGGGGAACTGAGAGATGAGGTGCGGGCACCGTGGGGCATGGATGATGATGCCCGGACGGTGGGACCAAGAGCTTCTTATCCTGCGCTCAAAATTTCATTAGCCAAGATATAATGAAGATAACAAGCAATGAATGAGGCATTTAAGCATAACAAGCATAGCATGAATGGAAGCATCAATAAGCAATGACAACATAGACATCAAAGCACTCAAAGCTTAGTGTGAATAGCATTCAAGCATGTATTAGCATGAATAGCATGAGTTAAATTATAGCATTGCAAAGCATCATTGTTTGTTGTTTGTCATAAGGATGACAATCTTGGCATGTGAGATTGAGATTGAATGATTGGAATCAAGTAATGTCCAGTGGCAAAGTGATCAAGTGAAATCAGCAGGAGTTGATCGAATGATTTGTAGATGAATAATCAGAATGATATAGTAATCAGAATGATATAGGGAGATGATAATCAAAATGCCCTAGTGTGGCATATCACGAGAATATCGGGAGGAATCAAGAGGTTGATAACAATAAGTGAAGATAGGACTTATCCCGTGCTCTTGGTCCTTGCAAAGCTGTTCCTGTAAAACACCATCAAACAATACAATGCAATTTTTTTTTTGTTTTTGGAATATGCAATTTTTTATGAGTTTTGAAAATATTTAAATTTTTATGAATTTTAAAAAATATTTGAATTTTTATTAAGAATTTTGAAAGTATTCAATTTTTTGTTTGATTTTGCTCAGAAATATTCAATTTTTTGTGGATTTTGGTTTAGACATTGTTAATGCAGCATCAAAGGGTTATTTTTGAACCACTGGCTAGGGGTCCTAGTTCCTTCCCTTTTCGCTAAAATTACCCAAAGCTAGGCGTGCATTGAAAGTGGCGTCCTATAATTGACTGCCCTTGATTAACGGTGCTCCTACCAAGGCCATACCTGAGAAACATTCGGTCTTGGAGGGAGAAGAGAAGAACAATTGTGGATAAGCTTTATGCAGGATGGGAGATATCAAGACTTGAATTCTTTCCAAGGTGTTCCCTCAAAGAGGTAGTCTGTTGTGCCGGGGCTTTGTGCCTTTGATTTTTAGACCCATGACATGCATACGACCAGGGTTTTCCCTGCGGGGACTTTGCCACTCTTGTCATGCCATAATTCATACTTTTACATTTATCAAAATTCTGACTTGATTTTCATAATAGCCCTTTTGGCGAAATGTATATCATGAAAACTCATATTGATTTTGGGTCAAGACTGCCCCTATTTGAGACTCCTCTCGTATTGGGGATTACCTAGGTTGGTCATCTCATCCGTCAACCTCTTGCCCCTGCATTCGGCCGAGTAAAGAAGAGAAAAGACTTTCAGATATTCTCATGGCATGGCCAAGGTAGCAACGGTGTTTAACCAAAGGAGCCGGCTAAGGACGCCATGAAGTGTGTGAGGTGCCCAGCTGAGGGTTGATCTTAACAAGCAGGGAGAGAAAATTGAATTCCCAGCGCGAGGTTCTTATTAACCAATGGTGCTGCAAAAGCAAGTGTAAAGACTCTTTTGAGAATGATTTCAATTAAACAAAAGCCTAAGATAAAGGTCTAAAACACCACTTTTAAATCTTGTTAAGAAGCACTTCATTTTGAAAATCATGCGTGAAGTAATGAGGAAATGATATCATAAAAATGCGTACTCACGCCAATATTTTACCTTGCAACCTTTCTTGAAGCAGCTGTCAGAGGCAAGGTTGATCATCATGGGATAGTCCTCTTTGACAGTCAAAAGGATTGGAAGCAAAGGGTTTGGGAGTGGCTTAACAAGAATGAGTGGTGCTCAAACCAGACTCAGACGAATAAGGAGAAAAGGAAGAGAGGCGAGGGCTAGAACTCCCTCACTAAGGTGTGGAGACCCTGATCACATGAAAGGTCTACAGAAGAAGCGTAGAATTAGAAGGAGGAGTGAGGACTAAAGCCTCGGAAGCAGTGGGAGAAAGGGCAGATGCCCAAGGTAGTGGATGTGGAAGAAGCTGGGTCGGACCCAGGATTGGGGGGAATCAGAAGAAGAAATTGATAGATGAAAAGAGGCGGATCTGGTGGGTCCGGAGGTAGTGGAGGTGAATCATGATAGGAGGAAAAATCAGGAGGCTCCGGAGGGATAACGAAAGAAGGGACGCGATGTCCTGGGAAGAAATAGAGAAAAAGATGATGAAAAATGAGGAAGAAAATGAAGGATGTGATATCCCGGAGGAGCAGAAAGATGAATCGGAAGAAAGATGGATGGTCCGGAGGTTCCGGAGGAAGCAAATGCCGAGGGACGCGATGCCCAGGGAGGAGAGAAAAATCCGGAGGTTCCGAAGGAATGAAATCAGGGAGGAGAAGGTGGAAAGGGGCGTCGTGCCTGAGGGAAAAGTCCGGAGGTTTCGGAGGAAGCAAATAAAAAAGGTGGAGAGGGGCGTCGTGCCCAAAGGGAAAGTCCGGAGGTTCCGGAGGAATTAGATGAAAAGGGACGCGATGCCCAAGGGGAAAGTCCGGAGGTTCCGGAGATGGAAAGTGGAAAGGGGCGCGATGCCCGAGAGAAAGGTCCGGAGTTTCCGGAGGAATAGAATCAGAAAGGGCGAGATGCCCAAAGAGGAGGGATAAAATTCCTGGAGGTTCCAGGGAGATAGCAGGAAAAGGGACGCGATGCCCCAAGGAGAGTGAACTAGAAAAGGATAAAGATGAATAAGATGAGAAATGTGGAATATCCGGAGGTGCCGAAAGACGGGGAAGATACGAGTTTGGAAACCCGGGAAGCAGGAGGTGCAAATGCATGCAATAGGATGGATGCGATGAATGCAGTGAATGCATGAACGTAATGAAAGGCAAAGAATATGGAGAATATGAAGGGCGAGAGGACGAGATCCTCCTCCTAACCCTGGGAATGGCCCATGGAAAAGATGTGATAGATAAGAAGATGGATGAAATAGCGGAAGGCCTTTCGGCACCAAGATAACTGCCCCTCCACGGCAGTGAAAGAATACAGCCAATTAGCCCAATAAAAGGAGCTTCAATAAGTGGCAATCCCCTTTGAAGGCAAAGATCAACAATATGAGGGAGTTGGAGAGTTGGAACGGGAAGCATCGTGTTGCCCATTGAATGTGGTATATAGGGAAAGTTGAGCAAAATGGGCATTCGCCCCTTGTAAGGAATAATGAATTCGGAATTCGAAAATTGGAACAAAGGGTGCCCTGCCCGGCCCTTAGACGGCATCAACGCCCGGCATGGCGGCGACTTGACTTCTTCGGCCGTGATTGGCACAATAACCCGGATTGGCATCCGACAAATGAATTCCTGTATCTTGAACGGCATAGCCACAGCCAAATCCTTGCTGCCCGGCTCTTGATTATCTTCGGCACCTGTGCTTGCAGAAGGCCCCCCATTCCGAGTAGTAAGGGGAGGTGAAGCGGAGGCGGAAGGCTCCATGAATGGTGGAGGCATGATGGAAAGTGTAGGCAAATGGGTGAGCGTAAGCGGAGGTTCAAACACGTTGAGTCTCTCCCTTTGCTCGGAAGCAGTTGGGATTGGCTCGGGTGCAAAAAGGGGCGGATCCTGCTCAGGATTAACCATAGGTAAGGGTGAAGGGTTAAATGGTAGAATAGGCAAAGTGGGTTTTGAGGTTAAAGGGGTAATGGAAGGCCGAGGTGGCGGTAATGGGAGGTTAATTGGGGAAGGTTCAATGGTGGGCTCAATGGAGGCCGATGGTATGGAGGTTAAGGGTTTAATGGGTGGAGGTTTAATGGAAGACTCAGGGGAGGTTGATGGTGTGAATGTTGATGGTATAACTGGTGGAGGTGTAATGTAAGCAGCGTCAGGGATAGGAGGAGACTCACAATGTGCCGGTGTGGGTGATTGAAGTATCGACCCATCATCGTAACACCAATTAGTCTCATAAATAGGGGTTGGATCGAGGATGATGGTTTCATCCTGAGCAGGGGGTTCATCAAATGAAAATGGGGAAAGCGGGAAGTTAAGGAAACTCGGAAGGGGTGCCTGCGGAGCTTCATCATCATCGTACACTGCCTTGGATTCTTCAATTGCCGGCTCTTGATTGCTTGAAATGCCGAAGTCATAATCATTTCTCCTATCTTTCCACTCTTTCTCCATCTTGGTGATATCATCCAAAGCGGCATGGAGAGGATTGACCGGAGTAGGAGGAGCCATGACTCTTTTTAATTGTTCCTCCATCAAAGTGATTTTATCGAGGAGAGTTTGCTGGAGGGGTGTGACCTGAACAACAGAGGGTTGGCAGGGCCTTGAAGGAGAAGGAGCCGCATAAAAAGGCCGTGGAGGTGGATTAATGGGCCGACCTGTAGAAGAACCCGGATGGGCCGGATTGCAATGAATAAATGGGCCTTGGGGCCGTGAGGGAAAAGGAATAGAAGGAGGCGGGTGATGGGCCACCCGAGTAGAATGAACAGGAGGAGATGGGTAATGGGCTACCCGATCAGGATTGGAAGGAGGAGGTGGGTGATGGGCCACCCGTGTAGAATTGGAGGGAGATGGGTGATGGGCCACCCGAATAGAATTGGAAGGAGGTGGGTGATGGGCTACCCATATAGAATTGGAAGGAGGGAGAGATGCATGAGATGTACCCTCAACGGCAGCCTTAAGGGCTTGGATCTGTTGAGGGGTAAGATGATCTAACGCATGAATGATCTGGGAGACTTTCTCATCATTGGGACGAGAGGATCCCGAGGGAGTAGTGGCTCGAAATTGAGTTGAAGGACCATTGGATTGGACATTGCCCATGGGTCGGGCATGACCATAAGAATGAGGGTGTGGTCCTTTGAAAGAATGGTGAGAATTTTGATGAACATGTTGAAATTGAGGGGAATAGGATGTGCTAGGTTGATCACCCTCATGAATTGAATTAAACATGTTGTTTTGTTTATGGTAAGCCATTATTCAATCAAAGTAATGTGCAAACAATTTGCAAAGAAACACACAAGTTGGAATGGTTACCTTGATTTTTATTTGTTTAAACCTTGGTGAATTAATGAATTTTTATCAAAGTTTTGAATGATTCACACAAGGGGAGGAAACCTAGTTTCAATATGGTTAGAACTCCAATGCCAACTAGGAACCCTCTCTCACCACGTATATGGGCAACTAACTCGGGACTTCAAAAGGGTACAACCTGCCCGGCGTCCGTGAGGGAATCCACGGGTGCGGGGACTTACGGAGGCTTGGAAAAGAGATTTTCAGTCCAAAGAGACGGAATGCTCAATGGAGGGTCGTCCCGATTCCAAGAGGGTGTGTGGCTCCTAGATATGTGGAGAGAGGAGGTCTACCAAACCAATGCAATATGAATGAATGCAACAGATATAATCAAAAAAATATAATACAGTGATGAAGAAGGAGTGCGGTAAAAACACAAGCAAAAGACGCCCTGGGGCAGGGCGCTATAAATCAAAAGACGCCCTGGGGCAGGGCGCTACCAATGGAAAAGACGCCCTGGGGCAGGGCGTGAAACACTGTGGGGAGATGCCAACCAAGTCAAGAAACGCCCCGTGGTGAGGCGTTACAAATAAAAGGACGCCCTTGACCAAGGGCGTCAAATCATGAAACAGCGCCTTGGTGTGAGGCGCTAATCAAGAAAGAAACGCGCTGGGGAAGGGCGTGAATTCAACAGATCACCAAATATAATAAAAACGCGTCCTGACAGAAGGCGTTAAACAGGGAAAAGGCGCCCTATGCTAGGGCGTTATCAAAAAATGCGCCTCTGTCAGAGGCGTTAATTGCCTTATTCCAGAAACTCTTCACGGCTAGCAATAGCAGAGAAACACTCACAGAGTCAATCACAGTCAATCAACAAATATGAATATCAAAACATAATCATGCTCATCAAATTTTATTTTTTTGGATAAAGTGGGATTTCAAAAGGAAATCTATCAACTGACAGATCACAAGTGGGACAAGAAAATAATGGAGGGTGCCCGAGGGGCACAAAGGAGGGGTACCGTGGGTACCAATAGGAAAGGGCACGCGAGGGTGCCAAGGGGAAAGGGGTAATGAAAGAAGAACACAAAGGGCCCCACCGTGATCGCCAATTTGTAGATTCCTTTAAAATCCACACTTAAACAAAAAAAAATGATGATAATAAGAATAAGCAATAAAAATAACAATAAAATAGCACGAGGTGCTAAAAGGAGGTTGTGATCGCCAGAGACGCGAGGGTCTCAAAGAGGAGATTGATATGGGGAGATGATCGCAAAATACCTCAAAAGATGCGGGGGATGTGAGTACTCCTTTTCTTTTCAAGATCGGCCGGCCGACGAAGAGAGTCTTCAATCAATTACCCTTGTAAGAAAGACAACAACACCAATAAAAGATTGGATTAGAACATGGTGAGTGTAGCATCAATTCTTAATAAAAATATGAGCATGAAAAATTGTGCAAGAACACACCTTAAGGGTGGTTGCCCTTAAACCCCTATGCAAAAAGAGGGTGGGAGATATATGATGAATGTATGAATATGTATAAAAATATGAATAAAGGGGAAAGAGTGCAAGAGTTGCACTAAAGGAGATACTCAACGTAGTTGAGTTTGAAAAATAATAAGAATGATGATGCAGTATGCATGCGAGTGAACTAAACAGAAGAATAGAAATAAGAAGATAAAGGGGAAGGAGCCTGTGATGCGGCTTTGATGCTCGATTGGGAGAAGTCTTCAAAGGGGATGAAGATGTAAAGCACTTGAAGCCCCTCCTTCGGCCACACCAACAGCAACCTGCGTAAAAGGGAAAAAGAAGGAAAACAGAAGAAGAACAAGAACAATCGGAAGAAGATAATGGAAGAAAGGGGGGGATCGGGACAAAAGAATCCAACCCAACAACAGAGCCGATGCCTCTATTAAATAGATTGAAGAAAGGATAAGCATAGCAAGAGCCCAAAGAGGGGAAGGATAAGAATGGGCAAGAGCCCAAACGAAGCAGGGATCCTCTGGGGGAAAGGCTGCGTCCGTTCGGAACACAAAACTGAAACACGACCTGGACCAGGGCGTCAATTCAAGAATTGACGACCTGCCAGAGGGCGTCTTTTAAAAACACGACTTATATCAGGGCGTTAATTCAAAAATCGAATTTTAGAATTTATTTGAAAATTATGAAACACGTCTGAGTCAAAGATGTGTTTAAAAACGCGCCCTACCTAAGGACGTTAATTCAAAATATTCAAAATAGGGCCATTTTTCATTTCTCAATATTATTTTCCTATTTTTTAGGTGAAAGTGCATCTCATCGCCCTGATTCCAACGACTATTTTTGCGAATTTTTCTGACACCCGGAAGGCCACCAAATCACCTCTGAAATGAGGTTGAAAATAATATAAAAAAAACAATTTGAAAAAGTGACGCCCTCGACAACATCGTTATTCAATTTTTTTGATTTTTTATTCTTTTCAAATTCAAAGTAACGTCTTATGCTAAGTCGTTAATTCTCGAAAAATTCTAAAAAATTCTCAGAAAAATCCAGAAAAATAGGAATTTGAAAGAATGTACGCCCTCCACTATAGTCGTTAACTTTTTTAGAAATGCCCAAGTACAAGTCGTTATTTAAAAGACGCCCCACGTCAAGTCGTTATTTCAGAAAAATTAATAAAAATAGAGAAAAATATCCAAAAATCCAGAAAAATCCAGAAAAATCCAGAAAAATAAGGGAAAATAGGAAAAGAGAGGAAAAATGGAGAAATCTAAAAAAAGTGAGAAAAATCACTCAAATAGAACTAATTTGAGGGTCAAATTGGGGCATTATAGGGCAATATGAGATGTACTCAAAATAATGTCAATTTTAGCGTGTCTACAATTTCATCTCCATCCGAGCTCCGAGCCATTCGGGAGGTATGATCTCCCACAACTGTGCAGTGCTGCCTCTGATGAGGACCTGAACCGGATTAGAAGCTCTGCCACGACGAACCCCGGAGGAACCGGCTCAAGAGCTCTTCTGAAAAGTTCTTCCTTGTCCGGTCTACTTTCAGAATCAAGAAACGGAACTTCGATCAGCATTCGCAAGCCAGAGTTATTATTTTTCTCCCTCAGCTACGCGATCCTGCTACCCACAGTCTGCATCAACCAGTCACCATTGTTCTGCATCCCCTGGTCTTCTCCGACATCGGTTGGCTTCCCCGTCAGTTTTTCTGCATAGAGGACTCGTCCACAATTCCAACGACTCTGGGAACGCTTGATTCCGAGGTCGGGAGCTGTTGGGGCATCCTCTGCAACCCGCTGTTGGTAACCGGGAACTGCCAGTCCGAAAGTCTGCCTCTCTGTTCGGGCCACCACCCAGACCAGCACCGGCGACAGAAGAAATTAACTAAAATTGGGCGACTTCCCCGGCCTCCTACGAAGATTTCCCATGTGGTTTCATCCCCAACAAAATTTGGTAGCAGCTTCAGTCGTCATTTCTTCAGTCACCTGTCAGCACTCACAGAACTGGGCAGAATCAGCAACCTCCCGTCTTCGGTGTCCCCTTCTCACATTCCCCTCCCCGCTTGGCCGGCTGAAGGCCCCTCCCTGCGTGGAGGTAGTTTTGGTTGTAATCATCATTAACCCCCTCCCCAAGGTCCCCCTCCTGCGAGAGGTGTAGTATTGTAACCATGTGAGCAGGCCAAGCTACCCCGACGCGGCGTGTGGGGATCCACTCGCCTCCCCGCTCGCCCTTGTCTTCGAGCGGGACCGGTTTCTTCAAAACGGTCGAGTAAGTGCTCAAACCTAACTCCAATTTAGTGCTTGTCTTTCAATATTAGTTCATGTTCTGCTGGACGTGAGAGGGAGAGCTCGGTCCTCAAGCCCCATTGTCTTGAGTGATCACCGTGGGAAAGAGAGTACCCGGTGCCTTTGGCACTTTGTCGGCCCCATTGAATTGGGAATCCACACCCATTGGGTATCAAACTTTGGTCTTGCTGGCCCTCTACCAGCAAGGGTCCAACCCCACATCCTCCACTTGGCATCGCCAAGTCACCCCGGGCTTGGGTGAGCGACGAGAGAGCGGCGGCCCAAATTGGCCTATCTAGATTATGAATGTGTTTGCTTGCCTAAGTCTTAGGTTGTGTCACATCAATTGGTATTAGAGCAAGTCATTGACTTGTCTCTATCAAGTCAAGTCCTAGGGCACGTTTGCATTGTAGTCTTCATTAGTCCGACCCTTGTATTTATCCCCCGATCATCATGGCCACCTCCTACTTAGCCTACTCGCCACCCATGGACTTCATCCTAGATAGGGATATTACCTTTGACGGATCACATTCTAGTGACTATCTTAGGTGGGATGCTACCATAGAAAAGTACTTCGAAAAGACTTGGGTATATGGACCGGCGAGAGTCTGAAAGGCCAAGGGACGACTTCGGGGTCAAGCCAAGAGTAAGTGGGAACACATAGAGGGCTTAAGGAGGGTTGGAAGCCAAGAACCTATTCACTCATGGGAAGAGATGAAGCTAGAACTTAGAAAGATCTACACCCCCAAACATTCCCACCCTTCCTACTCAAGCACCCCTAACCCGAGGAGCACTACCACTCCTCCATCCTCACGCGGACAACTTGAGACCGCCCTTTGGTCTCCACCCCCACCACTCACAACAAATCACCTATCAACCATCATAGCTACACTTCGCGACCAAGTCCTCTCTCTTATGACCCAAATAAACCAAGAAACCACCTCTCCACTAAATCCAATGAGGATCCCCACATCCCAACCAAAACCTCCTTCCACAAATCTCACTATCCAAACCCAATTGGCCCCCACCTCCACCCCCCACAATTGGTCGATCCTAAGGGGAACAGACCCCTAACTGACCAAGTTTCCCCAATAAGGACCACACCTACCCCTCCATTTTTCCCTATAAGGGACACTCCCCCCAAGATCGGCCAACCCAAGCCACCCCAACCAACCCATCTCCCACTCCCTCCCCTAAAACTCCCATGTCCTAGTCCCCCACTACTTCCCCTCCCTATCCCAAACCATGATTCCCTTTACCTTCCACCCCGGGTGCGCCATACACCAACCCTCATCACCATACCACCAAAAGACCCTCTCACCACCTTAGAGAAAGAACCCATACCCGATCCAATAGTGGTGAACACCCCAAACCCACTCCCTACCATGGAGGAAACCCATGACCAAGAAGAAGAAGAAGCATCACATGGTGACCTTCACCTTACACCACCCTCTCTAATTAGGGCCAAACTCATCTTAGAGGAACTCCTTATTAGTTGGCTAAAGAAGAGCCCAATAAGAGAGATCACGGCCCACGATTGCCTTCCCATAAAGGAAAACCTTCCCATAGTGCACATCTCCTCCTATCACACCATAATCCAAACATCCTACCAAGTGGAAACCTTAGAGGACCTTGTCAAGGGCTTAGCTTGGCAATATGAGTTGACCGGCTTGTTGACCCCCATGGCCCAACAATCTAGGAGCCTTGACCTCCTACACCTTTGTGTCGGGTCTATCACCTTGGTTTGCACCATTGGATGCTACACTAGTGACCTCCTTCTATTCCTCCCCATACCCGAGTAGCCCGACCCTCTCCTCAATTTGGAGCTTCTTATATCGGGTGGAAAGTCAAGCCCTTCCCTCATGGTCGACCCACTCACAAAGAACTTCGGCCCAATTGTCTCATTAGAGGTGGATGACCCACCACCACTTGAGGATCTTGAGGACATAGGGCCCCTCCCCCTCGATAACTCTTTTTATGATCCCTTTGATCCCTTCCAATGGGGGTCAAAGAACCCATGGGGCCCAACCACCTTATCCACCACCCACCTTTCCCTATACCAACCCACCATGTTTGATCCAATCCACCCCATCCTAGACTCGGGTTACACCTTGGGAGCCATGACATTGGGCCACATATCCCCAGGTAATAAGGTTGTGCCCCACCCCATGATGACCACCTTCTTAGATCCATTCGATCCTTTCCAATGGGAGTTCAAAGGTTGTCCCACACCTATACACATGGAAGTCACCTTTGGGAAAAGCATACATGTGTCTAGGCTTACCATACCCCATGGCATGAACACTATGTTGGGTGCATTCATTCATATCACCCACATGTCAAGTAGAAAGTATGAGTGGTCCATATTCGGATGTCATGGTCCACCTTCATTCATCATGGGTCTTAAGCATGTCAAAGGGATCTACGGATGTCCGGGTCCCCCAATATTTATCACCAATTTGCATGATAGGGCCACCTACGGGTGCCCCGGCCCACCTAGGCTAACCAAAGTCTACACTGCATCATTACACGATAGGTCTACTTTTGGTTGCCCAGGTCCACCCATCACCCCTAGAATGTCTGCATTCACAACATTGCATAAAGAGATCCGCAAGCACATTAGCAAGAAGAATGTGACTTATAAAAGGTGAGCCGACTCTCATCGACGTCACCAAGAATTCCATGAGGGTGACTTTATGATGGTAAGGACGGAGAGGCTCTCCCCGGGAGCCATCTCCAAATTGAGGCCACGTGGGGCTGGTCCCTTCAGGTCCTAAGGCGCATTGGTGCAAATGCCTATGAGTTAGATCTCCCCGAGGAATATGGGGTAAGTCCCACATTCAGTGTCGCCGACCTAGTGCCATACAAGGGACCCACGGTGGTACCTAGTGAGGATATTGAGTCTATTCCCTCCATTGAGAGAGCACCCACCCGTGAGGAGAGTCCACCAGCCAAGAGAGCCCAGCGTGAGCTCATTGAACGAATATTGGATGAACAGGTCACTACCACCATGAGCAAGGTATACGAGGGCTATCTCGGCAGGTGGATGGATCGGTCTCGTTCGGAAGACTTGAGGGTAGTACCACTTCTACACCCTCCAAGGAGGGAAGGACACTTACTCGACGGAGTCGAGTTCTCCGCAACCCGGGAGTATGATGGGGACATCACCTCCCATGCCCACGTTCACAGCTCGTCTCCTCGCCCCGGTTGCATCCGACATAGTCTAGTCATTTAACTTTGAGTCCTATGTAATTTTTATTTGAGTCATTTGATGTATTTTCCCTTTTATTTGAGTCATGTTCCTAGGTCTTGTGTTCATTTCCCTAAGTTTGAGTGTCATTAGGTTGTCTAGTTAGCTATTGGGCCCAATTCATTGGGCTTGGCCCAAGGGCTCTCCCCTACCCCCTCGGTTATTTGTCATTGAGTCAATTGTCAGGGATTTTTGTAGAAATGTGGGTTTCCTATATATAGGACCCCATTCCCCTCCATTTCAACTTAATGAATCAATCAATGAAAATGTCATTTGAGAGTTCAAAGCTTAGTTTAGTGGAGTGAATCCAATTGGGTGAGAAGCCCTAGGGTGAGAGATTCCCCACCCCCCCTCTTCTCTCTCTTTCTCTCTCCTCACTAAGGGGTTCGCCCCATTTCCTCTCTCCTCCTCCTCCCAAACACCTCCATTAAAGCCACTCCACTTCCCATAGCCACCATTACTCTACCACCTAGTTCCAAGGTAGAATCCTCCCCATTCCAACACCATCTTCCCTATTCCAACAAAATCTTCCCCATTCCAACACAATCACCCCTCTTCCCCACACAATCTCCCAGCTTCCTAGGCCATTTTGAATTTGAATTCCCCTTCCCTCCAAGTGTTTTGGAAGCCCCTCTCCCATCCCCATTAGGCTAGGTCGCCCCCCTCTCCCTCCATTCTCCTCCACCCTTGCACACCCCACCCCTCTTCCTCCTGCTGAAACCTGCGACCTCCCCTTCTTCCTCCACCTCCCCTCTTCCTCCACCTCCCCTCTACCTTTAGCACCCCTCCATACCTCCCATACCTCCCCTCCACCATTCTTCATCCACCCCTCCCCCATATACTACCCCCTTCCTCTTCTTTTAGGTCATTTGAAGGCTATGTCATCGTTGCTGCTGGCAGTCCAGAAGTAGCAGATGAACCAGCAGCTTGCAGCCGCCACCACGACCACTTCCCAGCGAATCTGAAGACACAAGAGGCATCCCTGGAAGCGTCTACCTGTCTTCTTCGCGACGGCGGTGATTTCATCTCCATCCGAGCTCCGAGCCATTCGGGAGGTCTGATCTCCCACAACTGTGCAGTGCTGCCTCTGCTGAGGACCTGAACCGGATTAGAAGCTCTGCCACGACGAACCCCGGAGGAACCGGCTCAAGAGATCTTCTGAAAAGTTCTTCCTTGTCCGGTCTACTTTCAGAATCAAGAAACGGAACTTCGATCGGCATTCGCAAGCCAGAGTTATTATTTTTCTCCCTCAGCTACGCGATCCTACTACCCACAGTCTGCATCAACCAATCACCATTGTTCTGCATCCCCTGGTCTTCTCCGACATCGGTTGGCTTCCCCGTCAGTTTTGCTGCGTAGAGGACTCATCCACGATTCCAACGACTCTGGCAACGCTTGATTACGAGTTTGGGATCTGTTGGCGCATCCTCTGCAACCTGCTGTTGGAAATCGGGAACTGCCAGTCCGAAAGTCTGCCTCCCTGTTCGGGCCACCACCCAGACCAGCACCGGCGACAGAAGAAATTAAAAAAAATTGGGCGACTTCCCCGGCCACCTACAAAGATTTCCCAGGTGGTTTCCTCCCCAAAAAAATTCGGTAGCAGCTTCAGTCGTCATTTCTTCAGTCACCTGTAAGCACTCACAGAACTGGGCAGAATCAGCAACCTCCCGTCTTCGGTGTCCCCTTCTCACATTCCCCTCCCCGCTTGGCCGGCTAAAGGCCCCTCTCTGCGTGGAGGTAGTTTTGGTTGTAATCATCATTAACCCCCTCCCCAAGGTTCCCCTCCTGCGAGAGGTGTAGTATTGTAACCATTTGAGCAGGCCAAGCTACCTCGATGCGGCGTGTGGGGATCCACTCGCCTCCCCGCTCGCCCTCGTCTCCGAGCGGGACCGGTTTCTTCAAACCGGTCGAGTAAGTGCTCAAACTTAACTCCAATTTAGTGCTTGTCTTTAAATATTAGTTCATGTTCTGCTGTACGTGAGAGGGAGAGATCGGTCCTCAAGCCCCATTGTCTTGAGTGATCACCGTGGGAAAGAGAGTACCCGGTGCCTTTGGCACTTTGTTGGCCCCATTGAATTGGGCATCCACACCCATTGGGTATCAAACTTTGGTCTTGCTGGCCCTCTACCAGCAAGGGTCCAACCCCACATCCTCCACTTGACATCGCCAAGTCACCCCGGGCTTGGGTGAGCGACGAGAGAGCGGCGGCCCAAACTGGCCTATCTAGATTGTGAATGTGTTTGCATGCCTTAGTCTTAGGTTGTGTCACATCACCCCCTCTTCATCCTACGCCGAAGCAGATGAATTGGAGGATGATAAGTCTGAGTCATAACGCTGCCCGGATGGGAAGTCAACTACCCCAGATGCCTGCTCCTCGGCGTAATAGACGGCCAGGTCGTAGCCCTGCTTGAATCCCTTGCGGATGCCCCGGTGAAGCCCTAGCTCATAGTAGGGGAGGGCAGCCTCCTTGAGGTAAACCCGGTAGGCCTCTGAGCTCTTGTATTGCTCGAGAGCCTCCGCCCCAACCGATCCCACCCTACCAGCGAGCTCGGCCTCCCTCCGCTCCGCCTCGGCTGACTTTCGCTTGGCTTTAGCCATCCGCTCTGCGACCTCCACCGCCTGCTTCTCCGCCTCGGCCCGATCAGCCTCGTCCTCCCACCGAAGACGCTCGGCTTCCTCCGCTCGATCCACTAGCTCGGCATGCTTGGTCTCCCACCGGCCATCCAGCTCAACGCGTGCTAGACGCTCCTCTTTGAGAAACCGGTTCTTCCTCTCGAGCGATTCACGAGCCTTGGCTAGCTGCTCGGCTAACGCTTGGGTCTCCACTTGGCTCGACCGTACCAGCTCCCTGATCGAGGAAAGCTCCCGCCAAGCCATCGCGCTCCTCGACGAGCCGAGCCAACCTCCTGTCCGACCCACCGAGGGTCCAGGCCAGGTTCGCTCACTCCCACTCCGACCGAGCATACGCTTCTGCCAGAACAGCCCCCATCTGGGCCAGGCCGCCCTCCATAACCCCAGCAAGAGCCGTGGATGGGGAGTGCTGCCTACCTCCCCCACTCACCTTCGCGGATATACCGCGGCATACCTAGTGCAGGGGGCCCGAGATACCCAGCCTCTCCAACGTCGTCGGAACGGAGAACCCCCCATCGCCCGGCGCCCCACCGTGTGGCTCGGATCGAGCCCCGGCCTCGGTCGCCCCTCGCGCCCCGGCCAGATTTTCCTGCGACCTCTCAACTTGGACCGTCTCGGCACTTGCATCACCACCTGAAGCGCTAGCCTCGGCCACGACTATAGCATCCCCAACTTCAGCCACGGCCCCCTCGGCTCCGGCAGAGGGGAGAGCCAGGTCGGCCCCACTGCCAGTTGTAGGAGCATCCTCGGCCCCCTCGGTCCCTGCCGAAGGAGGAACCGAGCCCGCATCGTCGTCGCCCGTAGGGGCAGCCCTGACCTCCTCGGCCCCCTCTAGCTCGGCTGGTGGGAGAGCCCACCCGGTAGGGTCGGCCCCATCATGCCCGGCAGAGGGGTGAGCCGCAGTAGGGTCGCCATCGACTGCGGGTACGACCCCGGCCTTCTTGGCCCGTTTCCTGGCCATCGCAGCGGCCCGGATCATACCCTCCACAGGGTCCTTGCGCTTGGGTCCCCGCGGTCTGGAGGATTCACCCTGGGCCGCTCCCTTGCCCTTATCTTTGGTTCGGGAGTGACCCACGGGAGTAGCCGATTCATCAGCAGCCGAGTCATCTCCAAGCTCGATCACCTTTGCGGCCTCCTTTAGAGGCTCCCGCCTGGTGTCTGCACAAAGAAGAAGACGTGTTCAGGAAAAGAAAGATGACCCCCACATCCGAAGGAGAATCTAAGTTGTGGCACCTGAGCCCGACGGATGCAACCGCATAAGAAGACACCGCTCGATATTCTCCGACGTCACCAGTTCTTCGGTGGACTGGCGGTGCTTTAGCAAGATGGCTGCATACTTCTCCACATGATGAGGGAACTCATCCTATCTAGGAGGGATGTTAGGATGGAAATTGGGGATTACTAGGCACCTCCAGGTTTCCTCCACTCAACAAATCTCCACCCAAAAGAATTGGGTCTTCCACCCCTTATGCGAAGAATCCTTCGCCGCCAAAGTGATACAACTCCTATTCCGCCTCGCCTGGATGAAATAGAAGCCCTTCCCAGCCGAAGGATGTGCTTTCAACTCAAAAAAATAGTGGAAGAGGTCCATGGAAGGAGGAACTCCACACTAGCGGCAGAGAATGCGGAAGGCGGAAAGGAGGAGATAAGAGTTGGCTACCAAATAAATGGGCGCCAATCGAAAAAAATCAAGAAGCTGAAGAACGAAAGGTTCGAAAGGAAGGCAGAATCCACCCTTCCACGACAGAAGAAACATACAGATGTGGCCTCTATGAGAGTCCAGGCTCGTCTCGTATGGAGTAGCAGCGGCAAAACTGAACTTGTGGGGCAGGCGATACTGGTGCTCCAACCTCCTCACATCCGCCTCCCCCAGTTCGCTGCAGTTTGGGACCGGCGCCCTCGCCACCGGCTCGTCCTCCCACTCCTCAACCTCTGAGCGCTGGTCCGCCATGGAATCAGGAGAAGACTCTGAGGAAAGGCGATCCCGAGACCCTGAAGATTCTGGGGGAGGTGGAAGCTGCCGGACTGCCTCCGCGGTTATCTCTGCCAACTCCTCAAATGCCGCTGCAAGCCTCTACTCTTCTATCGTGTCCTCATGGCACATTGAAGAGCCCCGAAAGTAAGAACGAAGGAGAGCCAAAACCCTAAAGACGGAGAGAGTCTGGTATGACAACAAGCGCCCAACGCCTATTAGCCCACACGGGAGGTGGCGCGTCGTTCCGACCTCCGAGAAAAGGGGGCCCCTTTAGTTCAAATCCGTCAGGATCATCATTAACACGGGCCCACGTGACCACGACACGTGGCTTCCTAACACCGTCAGATCTCCACCCACCTGAGCCACACTAGTCCGAAACCCCAAACAGCTACTCTTCCGAGCTTACTAAAGCTTGGGAGTAGGAGGGGGACAAGTGGAGAGGGAGATTTCGGTAGCCCAACTAAGAGCAGCCGAACTAGGCCCATCAGGACCAAACGAGGCTCAGCTCATCCAAGTGATAGCCCCTTAGGGCCCACTTATGCAAAAAGCCCAATAAGGATCACTCGGGAACCCACCCTTCCTCTGCGGCCCTTAGGCTCGGAAGGACCGAGTATCAGAACGGAGGAAGACCCACGCCCGAGTTATCCCTCCATCAGGATAGAGGCGAGCGCCCTGCGCCCACTCTGACCTGACAGCATCCGAGCTATGCCTATCGCCCGGACAGGGCTGGCACCTCTTATGCTCGGACCGACTGACAAGTGTTTATCCATGCAGCCGTTGAGAGCCCTTTATGAGCTAGAGTTTAGGAGGATAAAGGAGCCATGATCCCTCAAGGCCATGAAGAGCCTACAATGAGGATGTAATGATCTCACGATAAGGATGTCACGATCCCATGATGAGGACGTAACTCCCGTCTGAAACTCCTCAGCTTACGGGACTCATCAGGTGAGCTTGCTATATAAACCAGGGACTCCCTCCGGTGGCAGGTAAGGCGAATACAGGCCTAAAACTCCCTGAGCAAGAACCACTTCACCATCTTGGTGTTGGGGGATCCCGTGCATCTCTTTCTACCTCCCTCAATACCTTCCACCATTGCTGTACTGACTTAAGCATCGGAGGGTTTTCCCCAGGGAACCATCCCTGGGCCTCCTGATTCGTTTCCCTTTCTCTGCAGTTCATTATTCGGTGATCACCCTCCCAGCTCAGGACAAGCGCGAGATCACACCCCTTCATATGGCTTAAGACTATATGGTCTTTAGTGCATCGATGCAACACTTGGTGCTCTGACGTAGTGGCCTTGAAACTTCACACCATGACTTGATGCGTCAGTGCATCGCCCTGACGCTTTGACGTGGTTTGCTTTTGAAGGTTCACACCTTGACTTGATGCGTCGGTGCATCACTCTAATGCGTAGACTTCATATATAATGTGGCAGTTGAGCATCTTAGTGTGTCGAGGCAGGAGTCCTTAGCATCGACCTGAATCTTCATGCAACATCCTGGTGCGTCGAGGCATCTAATCGGTGCATCGACCTATCTATCGGACAACACACTCTGAAGTGTCGGTCCTGAATCTTCATGCCGCGTCCTGGTGCGTCGAGGCATCTCTTTGATTCCTCTAGGTAGCTCTGTAAGCTCACATCTGAAATCATGATTGCATCGAGGCATCTCTGTGTTGCGTCGATACATCGCTCTGAATTTGCTTCGGTGAATTTGACTGCATCGAGGTACTTACTTGTTGCATCGACACATGTCTCTGACCTTGCTTTGTTGGTTGTGACAGCAACGAGATATCCTCTTATTACGTCGATGCATCTTCTCTAACCTTGTCTTGAAACTTCATTCTATTGTCCATGATTCTGAAGGTTCCTTTCTTGATTTATTCTGACTCAAATTTCCTTCAAAAATAAAGCTGATGTTAGGACAAAGAAAACATATTATATTGACATCATCAAAATATAGAATTCAACATTCTCCCCCTTTTTGATGATGGCAATGAATTTAACAATCATGAAAATTGGAGTTATTGTATGTTTATGGGAAGATTCATCTTCAGCGCAGAAAGAGATGGATAGCTCTCTTTACAACAAGACTCAGCAGTCACTCACTCTTACCCTTAAACCAAGACACCTCTTCAATCACTCTCCTCGTTAATACCGTAAACCATTTTGAAAATCATTCTCTCAATGCAAATCACTCTCTACACAACACAAATCACTCTCTCAACGCAAATCACTAATCACCCTCCTGACTCCCAACTCTCACTCACTCTCCACCTTTGACAACATCGTAAACGAAGGTGGGGAAAATGAACACAGACTGAAGGATCAAGAGATCCCAGATATAATAAGTTCATTGATTGAGAATTGTCAGAGCTATCTCTTAAGAGTGTGAGGGAGCTAACCAAAAGAAATTTGCTTAGATGTTTTAGACTGATGATTTCGTGAGACAGTGAATGCTGAATTTAAAAATTATCGGAAGGTAGGCACCTAACCTCAAATCTTAGGGGGTGACGGCTGCGTTCCTGTAGGATCCCTAGTTGTCGTGAAGACCCTAGTTGCCGGCAATGGCCGGCGTGGCGGGGGACCCCCCCCCCCCACTCACATCTTCTGCGGTCTCTGTCCCTTTCCGGCCTTCCTCTCCTTCGGGTATCACTGCACCTCATCTTTCCTATGCTCAGACTCTTATGGCGTCTCACTAGAAATCCAAGATCACCATTCCAATAAAGGCTCCTAGCTTCACAGATCTGGGGGAGCTAGTTGTTTACTTCTCCAAGGTAGATATTCAGGCATCACTACAACCCCTCAACTCTGCCATCATTGCTAAATGCGCATTTGGAAGCACTGCATTCCCTGATATAAAGAGTTTTCTGACACAGCGATTGTCTCTGTCCTCACACTTCGTTATTAGTCACTTAAATCCGCGGCATCTTCTGCTACGAATTGAGAGTGAGGCTGATTTCCTCAAGCTCCTTATACAGAAAAATATATACATTAAGGGCTTTCTATTCAGGTTCTTCCATAGGACACCCGATTTTGATTTTGATGCGGACCCAGCCACTGCGCCTGTCTGGATTGGATTCCCATCCCTTCCTACTAATCTCTATCATGAGGACTGTATGAGATCCATTGTAGGAAACTTTGGGCTTGTGCTGAGAATTCATGACAATACCATGGCAATGACTGATACATCTGAAGCCCTTGCTTGCGTCAAACTTGACTTGTCTACTCAACGCAAGGAGCGTCTATGGATTGACTTGGAGGGCGTTGGCTTCTGGCAATCAGTAAATTATCAGTGGGTCCCCCATCTTTGTTCTTACTACCATAAGCTTGGCCATCTGGTAGCTGACTGTAAGAAGAAGCTGGGAAAGGATATTCATCATCCCATTGTCCCAGATCCAGAATCAAGGAAAATCCGCCAGGTTTTTAGGCCTCATTTGCCAGGCCCTCCAGCTGTTCGACAAGAGGTGCAGCAAGAAAATAGATTTGATGTTTTACAGCAGGATATTGATTATTTGGTGCTGGTTCCTAATAAGCAGTTTTCTGACCATGGAGAGCATGTCGATGGTTCTTCAATGGCTATTTCGGGGCCAATACCCATCTCTGTTATGCAGGTACCTACAATGGTGACCTTAGGCCAAGAGTCATCACTGCAACCACTCAAATCCCACTCAGAAGTATAGACCTCAGGTTAGAAATTGGGTTGGGCAATCCAGGACATGGAACCCACGGAAACAGACTTCCTATGGTCAGTCTAGGACCAATGCAGGGTACACTTCACTCAATGTTTTCCAAATCATTAATGAAAATAAAAACAGCAATAACAAAAAGAAAACAAACAAATCCACAAAGCAATCAGTGCGAAAACAAATGTGGATATCCAAATGTTTGTTATCATGCTTTGATGATTCTTCTGTTGTTTTGGGGCCTAAACATTTTTGGGTTCCAAACGTTTCTACTTGATCCGTGATGCAGGTATGCCTAGCAGCCAAGCAAAATATGTGGTATTTGGACAGTGGCTACTCCAGACATATGACGGGGGACAAGGCCAAATTTTTTATGCTGGTTGAAAAGAATGGAGGCCTTGTCACCTTTGGAGGCAACACCAAGGGTAAGATTGTAGGATCAGGGAAGGTAGGTAAGTGCTCTACCTACTGTATTGATGAAGTCATGCTGGTAGAAGGCCTTGTATATAACTTGTTAAGCATTAGCCAGCTTTGTGATAAAGGTCATAGGGTAGTTTTTGACTCTACTGGTTGCAACATTTATGAGCCTAATTCTGATAGTGTTAAAATTTCTGGTAAAAGAGTCAATAACATTTACCTAGTTGACCTAGATGATGTAGCACATTCAAATATGTGCCTTACTGCTAACAAGGATGACCTAGCCTATCTTTGGCATTGTAGACTAGGTCATGCTAGTTATATAGTGCTACACAAACTGAATAAGCATTCCATGGTTAGAGGGATTCCTGAAATATCGTTTAAAATTTATAATGTTGTATGGGAGGCATGCACCCAATCCAAACAGACTAGGAAATCTTTCAAGTCTCGAACAGAAAACTTATCTTCTAAACCATATGAGCTGATTCACATGGATCTCTTTGGACCCACTATATCAGCTAGTTTATCTAATAGAAGATATGGTTTTGTATTAGTTGATGATTTCTCTAGGTTTACTTGGGTGTTTTTCCTCACACACAAAAATGAAGCATTTAATGAATTTCAGGAGTTGTATTTAAAAACAAAACATGATAATGATAATTCTATTCTGAATATTTTGTCTGACCATGGTGGTGAGTTTGATAACTCACAGTTTGATGAATTCTGCAGGGATAATGGCATTATTCACAGGTTCTCCTCTCCAAGGACTCCAGAGCAAAATGGCGTAGTAGAGAGGAGGAACCAGACACTTGTGGAGATGGCTCAAACACTATTGGTTGAAGGTAACCTACCAAGGAAATTTTGGGCTGAGGCAGTCAACACTGCATGCCATGTAGTCAACAGAGCCATGGTAAGGTCATTTATCCAGAAAACTCCTTATGAAATTCTCAAGGGTAAGAAACCTTCACTAGCTTATTTTAAGGTCTTCGGTTGGAAGTGTTTTGTGCGTGTTAACGCTAAAAAAGACCTTGATAAATTTGAACCCAAAAGTGATCCTGGACTATTTCTAGGATATTCAGAAACATCTAGACCCTATAGGGTGTACAATTTAAACTCTAAAATAGTAGAAGAATCTCCACAAATGGTCTTTGATGAAATAATGACTAAGCTTGAAAATGGCTTGTGTAGGGAACAGAATAATGGAGAAATTCTAAAAGATGAAGATCATGTAGATCAATATGAAGATAATGATGCAGAGGAGCCTGGTTCTCAGGGGGAGGTAAATGAGGTTCAAGGTAATCAAATTATCAATGTCAAATTTCTTAGAGATCATCCTATAGATAATATAATTGGTAATTTGCATGAACCCCCTAAGACCAGATCTTATCTTAGAGCTCAAAATGAGTTAAACTCCTTTGCATTAGTGTCACACATAGAACCTAAAAACATAGACAGTGCCCTTAGTGACGTGCATTGGATCAATGCCATGCACGAGGAATTAAATCAATTTGACAAGAACAAGGTATGGCACCTAGTTCCACCTCCTGATCATGGGACTATCATTGGGACTAAATGGGCTTTCAGGAATAAAATCGATGAGCAGGGTAATATTGTTAGGAATAAGGCCAGATTGGTAGCACAGGGGAACAATCAAGAGTATGGTATTGACTTTGAAGAGTCATTTGCCCTTGTGGCTAGGTTAGAAGCCATTAGAATTCTGCTAGCTTATGCATGCTCATTAGGAATCACCCTTCAGTAGATGGATGTAAAATCTGCATTTCTGAATGGAGAAATAAAAGAGGATGTCTTTGTAAGACAGCCTCCTGGTTTTGAATGCATAGATTTTCCTAATCATGTTTATAAATTGAATAAAGCTCTATATGGATTGAAACAAGCTCCCAGAGCTTGGTATGACAGGCTCAGCAAATTCCTTTCAGACAAGAAGTTCACAAGAGGTGAGATTAACCAAACCTTGTTCACAAAGGTATCTTATCCAGACATTCTCATTGTTCAAATATATGTGGATGATATAATTTTTGGTTCAACTAACCCAACAATGTGTAAGGAATTTTCTGACTTAATGACACATGATTTTGAAATTAGCTCTATGGGTGAGCTAAAATTGTTTCTTGGACTGCAGGTGACACAGACCAAAGAATGAACCTTCATCACTCAGTCCAAGTATATAAGGGATCTACTGAAGAAGTTCAAATTGGAAAACCTCAAGGAGATAACAGCACCAATGGGTACATCAACTAGCCTTGATGATGACCCAAAAGGTAAACTGGTTGACACCAAACTGTGCAGAGGTATGATCAGATCCCTTCTTTATCTTACTGCATCTATGCCTGATATACAATTTGTAGTGTGTTTATGTGCTACATTTCAGGCTAGTCCTAAAAAGTCACATCTTAGTGCTGTTAAGAGGATTTTTAGATATTGGACAGGCACCCAAGAACTAGGTCTTTGGTATCCTGCTAGGCGTGAGCTAGACCTAATAGCTTACACTGATGCAGATTCTGCTGTGTGTCGGATTGATAGGAAAAGCACTAGTGGGTACTGCCAGTTCTTAGGTGGTTGTCTAGTGTCTTAAGTATCTAAGAAGCAACACACTGTTGCTCTACCCATTGTTGAGGCAAAATATGTCGCAGTAGGGAATTGTGCAGCCCAGGTACTCTGGATTAAGCACCAGCTCACTAATTATCAGATAAAATTAGGATGTATTCCAATTTTATGTGATAATACTAGTTCTATATGTTTGACTAAAAATCATGTTCATCACTCTAGGACTAAGCACATAGAAATTAAACACCATTTTCTTAAAGATGAAGTAAGCAAGAATGAAATTGAACTGAATTTTATTGAAACTGAAAAATAGATTGCTGACATGTTCACTAAACCTTTGGGAAATGACAGATTTAAATTTTTAAGAAGAGAATTGGGTTTATGTAAATTTTAGCATGATGATTAACTCTGATTTCATTCTTGTACTGATGTTTGGATTCATTCTGAGAATAATTGTGTGTCAGCCTGTCTTTAAAATTCTTGAATAAATGTTCTGATCTGTCTTGAGAATGGTTCAAGTCTGCTTGCTAATAGCTTTATTTGTGTCATAGTTGAGTCATCTTGATTTCAGAGGTATATCAAATGATATGTGGTGGAAGGACATATCTTGTCTGTCTGAAAGTCCATACCATGTGTAGAGGACTATGCTCCACCAGGTACCATGAATCAAGATAGTTCATGCATTGCACCGAATTTCTTAAATGTTGGGTCTAGTGCCTTGTGGATAGTTATATCTGAATGCTTGAATAAATATGCATATAGATAGGGGGAGTTTTTGCTTAGATCAAGATTGCCTATCCATGCTACATTGTTCTGTCAAGGGGGAGTATGGTATAGTCTGTCTGGGGTGTGAGCTGTTCAAGATAGTCTGTCAGTGTTCAGATCAGTGTGCTTGAAACTTCAAATCCCTATCATTTAAACTCTCTCTAGATACAGAAACCCTCATCACTCAGTCTCTTTTGGACTCAATTACATCAATTGTATCACGTGGTATCCATTCCCATCATTTGGTGTATTTTCCATTCCTTGATATTTCCCAAGAGTTGATTCTGTGCTTAAATTTCAAATCCCTCTTTCTGAATAGATGACAGTCTTACAATCAGTTCATTATCTTAAGCAGTAACCATCATATGTCTTCTATAGGAATCATGTTTGCTTCATGAGTGAACTATTGGTTTAATCTTTATAAATTGTATAGTTTAAAGATTGTATTCAGAAAATAGTGTGGTGGAAAACTATTTATAGCTCTTAACCACCTTCTCATGGTGTGGCAGATAAGATCTTACAGTATCTAAAAATGAAAGACTTTGTGAAATCTAGGTTGAGAAACTCAGATGATGTATTGTTTTTAAACAAGTCACTTTGAAAAATTGAAAGGGCAGCAAAAAGAAAAGCATTCATAGAAGAAATGAATAAATCTATTGACGGACTAATGATTGAACTGCACTGAGAAACTGAGTACTTCATCAATGAAATGGATACAAACTCATGTCATGAAGTGCTTCATGTTAACTCTGTTCACATGATAAAATCTGTAGAATTGGTTTCACTTAGTAGCTGGGGGTACTGGCATCTGATAAACGTGTACCCTTATGCAAAATGGTGTAATCATGACTGCTGCTTTTGATCAGAGACATATATGGTAGTTTATGCTTAGTAACGGGGGGTACTGGCGTCTAACCCACGTGTACCCTTAATATCAACGGTATAGCAGTTACTTGTCTGTTCAATAAGCTCAGATTTAAAATTAAAAATTGAAAAAGTTGTTGTAACCCTTTGTTGGCACTCAAAATGTAATGAATGTCGATCAAGCCGCAAAGACGAATGATACGGTCCACTGAAGAACAGAAGCCGATGAAGATCAACTTACTGAAGACTTCTCAAGCTGCCAGAGCCCCAAGTCACCTAGAATGAACACCGGGGACTTCACCTCAGGAAAGTCGAGACAAATCCACAACCAACCGGTAGTGCAACCAAGCCTGCCTAATGATTCGGCATCGACCCCGTCGTGCCGCTACCCCGCACCCGTCACCCGACCAAGGATGACCATCTACCCGGTGGCTAGCCACCTGAACAAGGACTCCCCTGAGGAGGAAGAATGCCATCGGCCCTTCGTAGCAGGAACCGTAGGCTCGGGCAGCAGGAGGTCCCGATCACCCGACATGGGTTCAGCTTCTCGCTATATTGGGTCCGTTAGTGGTCGAATGATCGCCAATCAAGGCGGAATTATTCTAGATGCCATGTCATCCCATAAAGAGGCTCCAACCACCAGCCAGACCGAGCCGGAAGTACGAATCATAGTGCCGAAGGCCGTGTCAGCGGAAAACCCGCCTGCTCAAGCCAAACACACGTGGGGTTCGGATCAAAGACATACGCCGTATCGAGAGCTTCTTCAAAGCCCCGTTATGGTTTTTCAAGTACCGTGGTGAGAGCAAGAGCCAACGGGGCTTCCGGAACCATCCCCGGATCCGTCGGCTAGCCCGCGTTGAGCGAATAAGCGAAATCGGCACACAAGGGGTCCCGACGCCCCTTAATCCGACGCCACCACGTCCAGTGCCCTAGAAGCAATAGGGGGGGTATCTCCCCGGTGCCACCCAATCCGGTGCGCCCTCCGTGGCGCCAGATTGGCTGGTGGCTATATAAACAGCCCTCGTTCGAGATGAAAAGGGGGATGAGAAGAAGAGAATAAAAAAAAAGGCACGAGAGAGAGACCAAAAAAAAAGGGTCCACCAACCAGAGCGAAAGGGCGAAGGGTTTCTTGGGGGGAAAGCTCCTCTTCTGAGAGTCTCCGGCGGCCGCCATCCTACTCGTTCTAAACTCCCGTCGCCTGAGAAGAGAAGTTTTGTTCTTTGCTTAGGTGGGTTGCCGTCGTGTCCCTCATGGATCCCCCTTTCATTTTGTTCTTTTTTTTTCTACTGCAATGTTAGTGAGAAAGGGGGGAATGGGCGATGATACGAGCCTTTCTTCCTGCCCCCTTTGTCTCACCATCGTTCCTTAGTTCCCCTTCTTCTCTGTAACCCCTCATGTGGGGGTAATGTAAGCGATGCCCGAGCGACAACACCGGCATCGAATGTCGTGGTTTGTTGAGTGTTCTTCGTGAATGAAAATGTGTGCATATGTATTGATGGCAGATTATTACTGTTGTTAGTTCTCTGTTCTCTCCCCGTCACTTCTTCTGCTTCTTTTGCGTTTTCCCCTTTCTTGGCCATGGAACCGGCGTCGCGCCATGGTGTCGGCGCCGGAATGAGTAGTATACCAACTACTTCCCGTCCGAGCATCTACCGGTCTGGTTGGGTGAGAAGACCCTCCGACCCATTTTTCTCAGCGCCGAATACGCCCTCGTGATCCATGGGCTACAACAATCACTCCTTTCCCCTAGGTCTTCTCTTACGATCAAATGTTAGAAGTTTTCATCGTCGGAGGTGCATCATGTGTATGTCCCTTCAACCCGTTTTGGGCCATCTTCTGCATTCCCCCCCCTCTGTTCTCGACTATGAACAGAGGTAAGTGAGGCCGTCCCCATATTTCTTGTCACTATTTTCTAACTGTCGCCCGATGAGTACATGACCAACCTATTAATTTTCGCCCATAGGCATACAGGTATATCCCCGAACACTGATATTGATCTGCTCACTGCGCAAGTTTTCCCTATCATGCCGCTGTGTCGTTTTATTAGTAAAATCTGGTGACCTGGGGAGGGGAAACATTCCCCCGATTTCTCAGTCTAATCGCTCAATCCATAGAAGCCCATCCGTCAATAATGGATCTCCGAAAGATGAAGAGTGCATAGAGATCGAGTTAATCCCAATATTTCAAATCCACAGCCCTTAATGGGCTTCATGGTGGAAGTGAGACGGGTGCCCCTCGTAGGCTGGCCCTCAGGGTTTTCCCTCTCTATCGGTCGTCCCGACTTGGACGTGGTACCGACTCGGGTCGTGTGCCCCTCATAGGCTAGCCCTCGGGGTCTTCTCTCCCACTGTGAGTCGCGCCATCCATCTACTTTCTACCCACAGACTCGGTGCCCCTAGTAGGCTAGCCCTCGGGGTTCTCCTATCCGTTCGGGTCTGCCAGCCGCCACTGCGCCACCCGGCTTTTCAGGGGTTGCTCCGCCACGTGAGCACTTCCCGCTTCTCCCCGACAATCCTCTGGGATGGGGAGATGCTGCCGAAATTTCGGCTCGAACGAGTGTTGACTTGGAATGATCACCGCGCTCGAGTACGAACCTCGCGCGAGCCTATGACTCGGCCTCCGGACGACCCAGGGCCGATCCGATGAGTACCTGATGTAGTAAACTTCCAAAATCTGCTAAAAATGTTTTAATAAGTCCAAAAATGGATCGATAAAATGTTGTTTTCCATGAAACAGGACTAAATCGATGCCACTGTCACCCGGTGCGCCTTAAAACGGCGCGCCCTAAAACGGTGCGCCCCAATCCGGAGCGCCAATAAAAAGGGGTGCCGTTTCGATTTCATCCCTTTACCTACATTTATCACGCCGTTTTAAGCCTTTACCCACGCTTGGCGCGCCGTTTTAAGTTTCATACCTACACGTACCACGCCGATTTCATCCCGAGTCGCGTCGTCGTGCCATCTTAATTAATAATAGAGTCGGATAAATTCCACAATCAATAAATTGAACAAACTGGTCTCTCCGAACCTAAATTAGCTGGCTTCGTAGCTTCATTATTATGTCCTAATCTAAGAATTCACATTGCATCAATGCATGCTTGAGTGCGTGAGCCCTCTGTATATCAAATGGCATTAGTGGAAAGCTGGGCAACGCTCGACAAGAAGCTCTTGTCATGCGTGAGGATGGCCTCCGGACCTAAGTCCTCCGCCACATATTGAGGGGTTTCGCCCTAATGAACTATGCATGATAGATTATAATATCTTGCATGACCATCTACATCCTTCTATTTCGGCCTCGACGGCCCATTATCTCGACAATTAATCAAAGGTTTTCCCTCCTCGTGGGGGATGTAATTAACGTCATAGCCTTTATGGTAAGGCGGATTGCTGGTCCCGACCGAATCTCACTCTCACTCGACATGGGTCAGAATGAGCGCGCAATAAACTCGTCACGTATGTGACTGGCACGCCTGCATAGTCAATAAGTCAGTTAACTACCGGTTAGTTAACCGGTTGATCGACGCGTGAAATAAACCAAATAAACTTAAATAACAATAGACAGCAAAATACCGATCAAACAAGTCTGGCACGCCCGGTGGGACCGGTGTCACCTTTCATCTCTTTGCTGAGATATTTGGGCTTCGAGGCCCTCCCAAAGGCTACTGATCGTCGGTTTGTTGGACTTTTCAGGCAAACAATTACGACAACCACTGGATTGACTGGCGTTGGTTTCGGCCCGTCGATCGTTGCGGGTCAGGCCCCAAGGGTACCTGGCGGTGCCCACGGTGTTTGGCAGCTTCCCTACCGCTGTTGGCTTCCCCAACTTCTTTGGGCTAGCCTTCGTAGACATGTTGGAGGTAGAGCCCTCGGAGCCTATCGAGGGAGCTGTAAAGAAGGAGGAGCCTCTGAAGGCTGGAAGCTTCAACGACTCACCCAAGAGTCCAACTCTGGTCGCCAGCTACCTGGTGCACTATGTCGTCCGTGGGGTCCGCCCCGATGCTGTATATAAGAACTCTAGAGGACGTCAGCGCAAGCAGCTCCGGAGGGTTACTGCTGTGGTTACCGGAACCCTGTCGCAATCCGGTAAATCTATGATGGTTGGTGGCATGAGCGTCTTTCTCAATGGACGCGACGCACGGATAGTCCCGGATCGGGTTGTCCCTTCCATCCCCGTCTGCAACTCATATCAAGCCCTCGCTTGAAGGAGGGTAGAAAGAGAAGAGGCCGGCCATTACAGCCAAGAGAAGTTGGCCCCCAAGCCAAGGAAATTTAAACAGGTGTGGGTCCCCAAGAGGGTCCAACCTGTTCATCAAGCTGCACCTGTCCGCCACCGCCTTGCTCACGATGGAGCGGAAGGAAGGAGAGAAAGGGGCTAGGCCCCGAAAGAAGAAGAGGTGGTTGCGGACCCTCCGCGCCGCGAAAGCTTCTGGGCCTGCACCTGCTAAGCCAACGTCCCTGCTGTAGGGTGAAGATTCCAGCAACTTACCGACAGAGCTCGGCTAGCTTATACCCCTCCTACGGGAGGTCGACAACTATCCCCCGTGCTGCATCAAGAACGAGGTCGAGAAGAGATGACCAATTTGGTCAAGAACTATTTTCGAGGGCTAGGCAACCCCTCGCTTGGACAGCAGTGGTTGATGCAAGCAGCCACCGCCAATGAAGACTACCGCCCATCAATGGTAGATGAAGAAGATGTAGGAGAAAGAATGATGGTGTCGTTAGTCGACGAAAATGGCCATGATTACGGCCTCGAGATCGAAGCCGATGAAGCCGCCCCTAGGCGGGAAGAAACGAGAAGGACTTCTGTGTTCGAAAGGCTGACCTTCCCGGATCGGGCTAAGAGGAGGGTCCATCGACAAGGAAGAAGGATGCAGGTCTTCACCTGTAACATGGCTGGCATATTCAGCCGATATGGGGGGCTTCCCGAAGACCCCTGCGAGTTGGCTCAATTGGCCGCAAGGCCGGAGCCGAATACTCGCAGAGCAGAAGTAGCAAGGGAGCTCCTAGCGACAGCTAAAGGAAAATAACCCCTGGGCTATCACCAGTGGGATGACGAGGCTCCTGTCTTAACCGCCAATGTGGTGACGGCGGAAGAAGAAGATGACGTCCTCCTTGACATCTTGCCCGAGGGTGCGTCCGGGGAAGTAACAGAAGCTATCCCTAGCACGACAACTATGGACCCATCCATCCTGAGGCTACTTCAAAGATATCGGCAAGAGATAGACTTGCTGAAGAAATAGCTAATGGAGAAGACTGTACAGTCATCAGCTTCCAAGCCGCCCGAAGTCTAGGGTGAATCATCCCGGCGAGCGGTTCATCATGTCGACCCTCCGCCACTCTACACCTTACCTCAGTCGTCAGAGCCGAGCATGGCAACGACTCAGTAGCGGCCACCACAGTCATAGCCGCTGATGCCGCTGGTGCTCCCTCAAGTGCACCAGACACCCCCACTACTGCGTCCTCCACAGGCGACCGCTCTGGTCACCCCATACCTACAGCCGGCACACTTCTATCCGGACCCAGTTGACCCCACGGTCATGAACCTGATGATAGTGGAAAGGATGATCGAGCTGAAGCTCGTAGAAAGGAGTGAAGGTGACTACGTCGCATTTGATGCCTATCGGGTTCCATACCCGTAACATCATGCTGCCAAGCGGCTTCCCCCAGGGATCAGCAAGCCGCCCAAGTTCGACAAGTTCCACGAGAAGGGATCCCCGAAAGAACACGTCGCATATTATATGACCGTCATGGGTGATCTGGCCACCGATGAGTCATACTTGTTGAAGTTTTTCGGGTCCTCACTGACGGTGCTCGCATTTGAATGGTACTCCAGCCTCCCGATCGGGTCGATCAGCGACTGGTCGGATATGCAGAGGAAGTTCAGGGAAAGATTCCATATCACAGAGAGGGAGGTCACGATGGCCGAACTCTACTCAACAAAGCAAAGGGCAGATGAGACAACCCTCGACTATATTAAGAGGTGGAGGAACCTCGGGATGAGATGCAAGCGGCCCCCGCATCAGGAGGACGCTGTACAAATATGCAAACAGAACCTCAGGAGGGAGGTTATGGAAAAGATTATCGGAATGGAAGTATGGTCGTTTGACCGATTGAACAATGTCGTGGCCGAGGTGGAAGCCTTTCTGGCCAGACCTGTCCCTACATCAACTGCCAACATAACCCAGAAGGGCAAGGCAATGGAGCGACGCCCGGCGCTTAAAGAAGCGAACGCTCTTGACATCAAGACGTTCGAACAACAGAAAGATGAAGGCAAGAAGGCGGTCACCCCACAGCCTGCAAAAGCCCCAGATGGCAAAGAAGGTCCCCCGCTGCGGGACAAGATGAAGAAAACCTTCTCCTTTCCAATAGACAAGACCCGGATTCTGTTCGACTGGGTAACAGAATATGGCATGGTCACCCTGCCAGAGCCAAAGAGGCCGGAGTACCTAAAGAGAAGAGACATCTCAAGATTTTGCCCCTACCACCAGATGTTGGGGCATCCAATGGAAGACTGCTATGTTTTCAAGGATATCATTGAAGGGATGGTGAAGAAAAATGAAATCGAGTTGGGAGAGTACAAAGTGGACCCTCCTCAACCGCATGAATCCCCTCTGAGGAGGGCAGGAGTCAACATGATCTCCCTATGCCGGGCACTGCCTGAGGAGATCTCTGAAACAAGTACGCGGAGAACCTATGAAACTCATTTCTTGGAGCTCACAAAAGAACAGTCGGGATGCTAGCAGGTCCCTGTGTAGCATAGAAAGAAGTGGGCACCCCACCCGAAAGTGGGGGCACATATCCATGGTGTTATACCACGACCTGCTCCGCCGGTGGCAGCACCTGTGTGGACCACTCCACCTGTAGTCATCAGGATACATACACACAATCGGAGAAGATAAACTCCGCTGCCGATGGTCAAGGAAACTAGTCCTGGGATCCGCCAACTATAAGACCTTATTGAAGGGCTGGATGAGTATGTGCAGCCGGAATTGAAGCCCTTGCTGGTACAGGACCATGTCCCATGGCAAGAACTGGAGCAACTCTCACTCGAGAAAATGGAAGAAGCTGATGCAGCACCCGACAAGGAGGGCAGTCTGTTCTGGGGGCAGGCGCCCGCTGAAGCAAAGAAAAAGAAGCAAAAGAAGAAGAAGAGAAGGGCCGCTAAGGCTGATAAAGTGCAGGTTGTCTCCTGTAATACTCTATCAGCACTCTTCAACCTGCCTGGAGAGGAGGAAGAAGAGGAAATTTGCTTCACACCCCTTTTTGGGGGAGGCAGGGCTGAGGCCGCAACTGCTACACATGCAACCCGCTCAGGCCGGAAATGGGGACGCCAGCCGCCACCCAACCACAACATCATGTTCAGGGGAAAGCAACCCTACAAAACACCTCCGCCGGAGATCAAGGGAGTCCAGATCCCTCCTCCACCAGGCCTATATAACAAGAGTGGGGGCAAGGCAGTCCATTCATTTCTTGAATTCATGAAGATGTCTAAGCGGAAGCAGCCTTGCCAGGAGGCTAACCCTGCACCTGGGGGTGTTCACCCGCAGCCAGCACGATCTGTCGAAGCTCCAAATACAGATAGAGCTTGCCCAGCAGTAGCTGATGAAGAACACCAAGGATCCAGTGCTAGCCAGAAAGGCGCCGAGTCCGAGGCAGATGATGCAGGTCCGTCAGGGGCCGCAACTCAAGACTCTCCCAAGCCCAGATGGGTCGAAGAGATGAAGCTTTCTAATGTCTGAGCTGGGAGCCATATAATGAAGCTACTCAAGAAGCTCCCTGCTAGATTTACAATCTGGGAGATCCTCTCTGATGCGGGACGGACACGGGAGACGACACTATTATGTGCCACCCTCGGACTCTAGATGAAGACGCGACCAGCAGCACACACCAGGGAGACACTAAGCCCGACACTACGAGCTCCTAGTGACAAAACGTCGCTAACAGAAGTGGAAGCTCACTCGTCGTCCCAAGGGAGGGAAAGCGCGGACCGTGCGCGGTTAAGGAACCGGCGGAGGTCAAGGGTAGTCCGACTCAACTTCCGGACTCGGATCGAGTCACGGGACGGGTCACTCTCACTATCACAGCGGTGACATGGACACACGGGCTAGTACCTACACTCTCGGTAGCGGCCTAAGACCGTATACTAGCTAAGCAATGTAACGCTAAGAAGTTCGGACTATTACCTCCACGCACCCGGCGTGGCGAAGACAACCCCGGCCAATCACGGACCCCCGGTTAACACAATTTTACAGCAGTACAATAATTTGACCCACTCCACGCAGGGAGGTAAAAGGTCACATGTGGGGCCCGGGAATCACGCGAATTGGGTTGACGGGCAGTATCTTGATGTCGCCCGGCGGTGCCGAACTCCGCGTTTTCGTGCTTTCCGAACGGCGGGTTTTGCGGGCCCGCGGGGCCCACGGATGGCGCTGTCCTCCGGATCTGTGGGGGTGGGACCCACTATGATGGTGACCCCTGGTGGCGCGCCTCCACGGACGGCGGTCGGCCGGGAGCACCAATCGGGGGTCGATCGGTCCCGATCTCCAAGCTTTGAAGTTGCTGTCCACGAGCTGAGGTTGCTGTTTTAGCAGTGCGCGCTCCGGCGAAAACGGCTGCTGCGATCAGCCCCGTCGTCAGAATGCGATGAAACCAGTGCCGTTGGAAAGAGGATTCAAAATCCTTCAACCTAGGACCAGTGGAATCTTCTGAACCTCTGGGGACCTGGGATTTAACTATTTTTCAATCCTCTATTGCACAGCTCCTGAAATATCAGATCAGCATATGAGTTTCCTGTAAATGGCCGTTGACTGCCTGATTGCGTTTGGAATAAGGCTTCGATCTCTTCTTCAAAGTAGTAGGGAATCAAACCACGAAATTGGGAAAAATTTTGGAATTGGATTTGGAGGTGGTGGCGATTTGATATGATTTTGGGAGTGACTAGTGGTCGGATCAAGGAACAGGTGGACAGAACTATAGATGGGATTGAGAACAATGTTTAGAAAATATGAAATGGGCGAACCAGAAATTCATAAAAATTGTGGATGAAGGCGTGGATGGAAGGAAACTCCAGTAAAATTTATGGGACTAACAGAAATCAAAAGATGGACCTAACACATGAAACACAGGGCGGATATGAATCTGGACAGAACTCTGGCAGAACTGAAATGGAAGGGTGGACGAAAATCAAAAATTATGAAATGGGATCTGAATGACAAACGAAAATTTATGGGATATCCTTGACACCTCTGGAACCTCCAGTAAAATTCCCAGATCTATCTGAGCTCGTGGCTGAGACACAAATTTCGTGGAAGTTGCTGTGGTACTGCGCGGGCAGAACTCCGATGAAGACGATGGCGGTGCGGTGGCGGCTCGTGGCGGCGGCGGCGATCGTCGGAACTGATAAATGAGGCTTCACACCTCAGAATGGAAGCCTTCACTGCATCCAAGGGGGAGAGGGAGGGGAGAGGAGGGGGGCGCACCAGCCCTTTACTCTTGAATTTGTGTGAATCAAATGGCATTAATTCTCATCAAATGAAAATACAAGGTATATGTATGAATTGGCAAAAGACATAAACTACCCTTGGACCTAGGATTTGTGGGAATATAAAAATGGAGTAGAACTAATTAGTTCTACTCACATTTTTAAAAAATTAAAACCTTGATGGTGAGAGGGGGGGCGCCCCCTTGACTAGGGGTGGGGGTAGGTGGAAGGTTGGTGGCCAACCTTGACAAATTAGTCTAATTGTCCCCCATGTGGAAAATTGACTAGTCAAGGCTTCTAGATGTCCACCTTGGATGTTGACCAACCCCACAAGGCTGATATGGACCAATGGGAGGGGTCCTGGGGGTCCCATGGGGCCCAGGGGTCCCATTTTACAAATAAGCCCCTCGTACACTCATAATTGCAAACCGTATAAAATGAAATAAACACACATTATACAAAAATAATGTCTAACTAAATATGATAAACGGGAGACTCAAGGGGGAGTCTCCAGGCCATCTCCGAGCCAGATGGAAGCCGCTGTCGCTCGGGTGGTGCTCCGCGTACGGTATCGGGGCTCGCTGACTCGTGCCGATCGAGTGCTCTGGTGTCCGCACCAATTCTCCCCGGGTGGGAGAAACTCGACCCAGTCGAGTAAGGGTCTGTATCGCTCCTGTATCGCTCCAGAAGGTCCGGATCGATCCGCTGCAACTCGCCATGTGTGATCCATGTGTCCTCAGTAGCGGGCCGTCCTCTCCATCGCACTAGGTAGCGCGGGTAAGATCCACTCCTGGTAACTGTCACATGCTCGTCCAGTATACGATCTATATGCTCACGCTGCCGTGAAAAAGGGGCTGGAGGTGGAAGTGGACACTCAGGTGTGGGATCACTCTCAAGGGGAGGAGATGGCTCAAAAGGCTCACTAGGGATCACCGCTGGGTCCCTATATGCAATAAGATCCGATACATTGAAGGTAGAGCTTATACCATATTCCTCGGTCAGGTCCACAACATACGCATTGGATCCAACGTGTTTCAACACTCTAAATGGACCGACTCCGCGAGCTTGCAACTTCTTAACGGTTCTAGAGGGAAACCGTTCAGGTCTTACCCTGATCATGACATATTCGCCCTCCTGGAACTTTCGGTGGTGTCGGTGGGCATCGGCTAACTCCTTGTACCGTGCATTGCTGGCCTCAACTGTGACGACGGACATCGTCATGCAGACTCCTAACATGATTAGCAAAAGAAAAGAAACACAGGATGCACACACGAACTAACATGCTTAGCAAAAGAAAAGAAACACAAGGATGCACACACGACCCTAAACAACCCTACAGTTAGTAAAACCCAATCATATGCAAGGTGGTCCAGGACATCCGAATGTATGCCATGCATGCATTTGACATAACCGGAGGTTAATGTCATGGTGGACTCCTAGACATCCTACGATGCACCAACCATGGACATGGGGTTTGGATGTGGGAAGTCCGGGAGGCTTGGGTGGTTGAGGTGGGCCGGGGAAACCAAAGTCTTCATTACTCCCAAATGACGGTTCGGACATATTGCCATGTGAAGGTTGCCAGGCCCGAGTAGGAGGGGTGTGATAGTGGACTTCCTTAAAGAGGGGGAATGGAGGTTGTGGGCCAAGGGGCCCATGAAGAAAGGGATCGAAGGGATCAAAGAATGTGTGACCCCTCGATATGGATTCCCCCATCTCAAGATCCCATGTGTGGAAGTCTAGAAGGTGTTGTTGATCTCCTTCATCCTTTAAGGGAGATGAGACGGTGGGGGTATGATGGTGGACTCTCTCAAAAAGGTGGAGAAAATGTGGTGGGTCACGGGGTCCACAAGAGAATGGGTCGAAGGGATCAAAGAAGGTATGACCCCTCGGACTAGGCTTCCACAAATCGCTGTCCCACATTTGAAAATCTTGGAGGTGTAAATGATCACCTTCATTCATTGTGAGAGGTGGGACGACAGTCATAGGTAGAAAGTAAGATTCCTCCCTTGGGCAAAAGGAAATGAAGTCGGACTCGGCCGGCATAGGGAGGAGTAGAAGAACCTCCGTGGTAACATGACCCACGGTGTACACGGAGGTGATGGACCCTAAAGCGGGATGAGTGAAACTACGACCTGTGGGTCGGTCTAAGCCTGGAGCCAACAAGTGCGTAAATATCCACTGCCGGTCTAACCCTTTAAGAAGGTCCTCCAATGTATCCACATAGTGACCAGACCGGAAAGTGGTGTGAATTGAATTGATTGGCACCAGAGGTAGGATAGGGTCCATAGATGGGAAGGGAAGTGGGACCACGCCCTTCTTGAGCCAGCTAAAAAGCGGCTCGGCTATGACAAGTATACCCGTTAGAAACACGGGTGGCTCGGGCTGAGGTGGCTTAGAATAAAGATCGGAGAGTGGGGCTTCTCCAACCCTTTTGTCCCTTATGGCTAGAGATGTCCGAGTGGGACATTGTCCGGCGTAGTGGCCGAACCCCTGGCAGTGATAACACTGCTGTCGTGACCCACTACGCTCCCTGATAAGTGGACCCTTACCCTTATCCTCTTGACGGACAGGGGGTGTAGGCAATGGAGCTCTCATGGGTGGGGGAAGAGGATCCACCAAGATGGGGAGAGGACCTCGGGATGGCACTCTAGATGACACTGGATTGGGACTACCGGTTGCTACCTCCTTAGGGTCATGCTTGGTTCTATCTCGGCTAGGAGGTAGGCAAGGGGGAAGCAGGGACTCAATATAATCACACTTCCTATCCACCTTATCCAAAATGATTTGGAAGAGTTCGGCAATGGTGGGGTTTGGAGTAGGAGCGATGTGATGGACTCCCCCATATGAAGTCGGCTTAGTCGTGGACCTAGGCTCTTCTACATGCGCGGCGCGTTGCCTCTGATTATGGCCCACTTGGGTGGATGTGATTGGGTGGGGTCGGTTGGAGGTGACCGGGCCGGGTAGGTAGACCTTCCTAAGTTCATCCTTCATCTCATGCCACGACTCGATGGGCCTTTGCCTCCTAACCTCTCTCATGCGCTCAATGCTCTCCCATTTCCAAGCGACTTTGTGGACAAGCCTCTCTCGGGCAAAACTAACTTGCATGGCATCGGACATGGTGTAACATTCAAAATATTTGTCCATCGCGGCCTCCCAATTGAGGTAGTCGCCCGGATCATTAGAGCCATAAAAATCAGAGGCTTCGGGCCTACGGAAGGGGAGAGGATGGTTGCCAAGCCCATGAGTAGACCAACGGCCATATGGCCCGGGTGATGGGGATTCCATGTGAATTTGGCGGAACTACATGCTAGACATGCTGACACTTGGACAAGACCGACTGACTCTTATTGGACTACACACGAACTAGTAGACACAAACTGATGCAAACACTGACTAATGCATCTAGACCTAAACCCATATCCGGTACGTGGTGGAGTTAATCGATCCGAAGATCACTCCCGCAAGTGTGCGACCTCCCGATAGGCGTAGCCTAATGTTCGGACAACACCTTTTAAGATACCGAATTATCGGGATGTAATACAATTTTAAAACACCTTTTTTTTGTTTTGAAAACTAATGATGATCCTAGACTCGACTTAGACCATGATGCATACAAGACTTATGCAAGACTACCCTAGACTCTACCTGGCTCTGATACCAAACAGATGCGGGACGGACACGGGAGACGACACTATTAGGTGCCACCCTCGGACTCTAGATGAAGACGAAACCAGCAGCACACACCAGGGAGACACTAAGCCCGACACTATGAGCTCCTAGTGGCAAAACGTCGCTAACAGAAGTGGAAGCTCACTCGTCGTCCCAAGCGAGGGAAAGCGCGGACCGTGCGCGGTTAAGGAACCGGCGGAGGTCAAGGGTAGTCCGACTCAACTTTCGGACTTGGATCGAGTCACGGGACGGGTCACTCTCACTCTCACAACGGTGACCTGGACACACGGGCTAGTACCTACACTCTCGGCAGCAGCCTAAGATCGTATACTAGCTAAGCAATGTAACGCCAAGAAGTTCGGACTATTACCTCCACGCACCCGGCGTGGCGAAGACAACCCCGGCCAATCACGGACCCCCGGTTAACACAATTTTACAGCAGTACAATAATTTGACCCACTCCACGTAGGGAGGTAAAAGGTCACATGCGGGGCCCGGGAATCACGTGAATTGGGTTGACGGGCAGGATCTTGATGTCGCCCGGCGGTGCCGAACTCCGCATTTTCGTGCTTTCGGAACGGTGGGTTCTGCGGGCCCGCGAGGCCCACGGATGGCACTGTCCTCCGGATCTGTGGGGGTGGGACCCACTATGATGGTGACCCCTGGTGGCGCGCCTCCACGGACGGCGGTCGGCCGAGAGCACCAATCGGGGGTCGATCGGTCCCGATCTCCAAGCTTTGAAGTTGCTGTCCACGAGCTGAGGTTGCTGTTTTAGCAGCGCGCTCTCCGGCAAAAACGGCCGCTACGATCAGCCCCGTCGTCGGAATGCGATGAAACCAGCGCCGTTGGAAAGAGGATTCAAAATCCTTAAACCTAGGGCCAGTGGAATCTTCTGAACCTCTGCGGACCTGGGCTTTAACTATTTTTCAATGATCTGTTGCACAGCTCCCGAAATATCAGATCAGCATATGAGTTTCCTATAAATGGCCGTTGACCGCCTGCTTGCCGTTAGAATCAGGCTTCGAGATCTTCTTCAAAGTAGTAGGGAATCAAACCACGAAACGGGGACAATTTTTGGAATTGGATTTGGAGGTGGTGGCGATTTGATATGATTTTTGGAGTGACTGGTGGTCGGATCTGGGAACAGGTGGACAAAACTGTAGATGGGATTGAGAATGATTTTTAGAAAATATGAAATGGGCGAACCAGAAATTCAGAAACATTGTGGATGAAAGGGTGGATGGAAGGAAACTCCAGTAAAATTTATGGGACTAACAGAAATCAAAAGATGGACCTAACACATGAAACACAGGGCGGATATGAATCTGGACAGAACTCTGGCAGAACTGAAATGGAAGGGTGGACGAAAATCAAAAATTATGAAATGGGATCTGAATGACAAACCAAAATTTATGGGATATCCTTGACACCTCTGGAACCTCCAATAAAATTCCCAGATCTATCTGAGCTCGTGGCTGAGACACAAATTTCGTGGAAGTTGCTGTGGTACTGCACGGGCAGAACTCCAATGAAGACGATGGCGGTGCGGTGGCGGCTCGTGGCGGCGGTGGCAATCGTCGGAACTGATAAATGAGGCTTCACACCTCAGAATGGAAGCCTTCACAGCATCCAAGGGGGAGAGGGAGGGGAGAGGAGGGGGGCGCACCAGCCCTTTACTCTTGAATTTGTGTGAATCAAATGGCATTAATTCTCATCAAATGAAAATACAAGGTATATGTATGAATTGGCAAAAGACATAAACTACCCTTAGACCTAGGATTTGTGGGAATATAAAAATGGAGTAGAACTAATTAGTTCTACTCACATTTTTCAAAAATTAAAACCTTGATGGTGAGAGGGGGGGCGCCCCCTTGACTAGGGGTGGGGGTAGGTGGAAGGTTGGTGGCCAACCTTGACAAATTAGTCTAATTGTCCCCCATGTGGACAATTGACTAGTCAAGGCTTCTAGATGTCCACCTTGGATGTTGACCAACCCCACAAGGCTGATATGGACCAATGGGAGGGGTCCTGGGGGTCTCATGGGGCCCAGGGGTCCCATTTTACAAATAAGCCCCTCGTACACTCATAATTGCAAACCGTATAAAATGAAATAAACACACATTATACAAAAATAATGTCTAACTAAATATGATAAACGGGAGACTCAAGGGGGAGTCTCCAGGCCATCTCCGAGCCAGATGGAAGCCGCTGTCACTCGGGTGGTGCTCCGCGTACGGTATCGGGGCTCGCTGACTCGTGCCGATCGAGTGCTCTGGTGTCTGCACCACTCTCATTGAGTGAAGAGACTCGACAGGCGATCATCACTACTCTGCAGATGCCTGCCCGTTTTGAGACCTGCTTGGCTTAAGCAATGCCGGAGGCTAGCATGACCTTCACTCCATAGGATATACCGCTACCTACCATCAGCCACAGCAGGCCACTGTACATGAAGGGACACCTGAACGGAAGGGAGCTGAACAGAATTCTGGTCAATCCTGGTGCAGCTGTCAATATTTTACCCTATAGAATCTACGAGAGGCACCACTTCAATGTGCATCTCGAGAAGGTCGGGGATATGCGTATCCCCGGCTTCAATAAAAAATGTGAACTGTAGATGGGGGTGGCGGAGTTCACACTTACCCTGGCGGATTTCACTATGACGGTGCAATTCCATGTCATCGACTCCCGCACCTCGTACAAAGCATTGCTCGGTTGCCCGTGGCGGCATGAAAATATGGTGGTGCCCTCCACGCTCCACCAATGTATCAAGTACAGTCTCCAGGGGAAGGAGGAGAGAATATTTTCTGACCTCCACCTGTTTGAGGTATTTGAATGTCACTTGGCGGATGCCAACCTATATGCGGGGCCTTCTCAGAAGACCTCTGAAGCTAAGACCCCTGCGGGGGCATCAAGAGGCGCATCCGGCGATAATTGGTATCCACCACCACCGCGCGGATATGTCAAGCCTAAGGTGGTCGCCCATATCACAGCATCTGAGGACGTGGGCAGAATAGCACACCCGACATTATACCCCGAAGCAAATGAAGTGCAGTTCAGTCGGCAGTACGACCACATTGGAGTCCCGGACGGCCTCACCAAGCCAATTCCCGGCCTCGATGTCCCCACTGTCGAGCCTTTTAAAACTTGGGAGGTGACATAGATAGATGGACCCAGCATCTTGTTCTACACGGCTAAAGAGCACCCTACTCGGGAAGATACAGACTGTTGCCTCCCCGAAGATATAAGCAATCCGTCAGTCCCCGTCAGGGGTCTGGCATTCACAACCAGTCGGATGGCCAGGATGTTCCGAAAGCAACACATCCCCTCCGATCAATCTCATAAAAATAAAGAAGCTTTCCAGAAAATGTGGTATCCCACAAGTCTAGATAAGGAACTGAGGAGCGTCTCTTAGCACCCGGGGTTGGGCTTCTGATGTGACACCACCTTGGGGTGATAGTCACAAGACCAATGCTTCCTCGGACCTAAGTATGCAAGCACAACCACAGGGCTAAGAAGCCTACGTAAGCGGACCTTCGTATGGCGCACACACTCAACCCGGGGGTAACTCGGGGATGTCGAGTCGAGGAAGTGGGACAAGACCCTTGCTGGTAGAGGGCCAACAACATCCAAGGTAAACCTCCCCTTGGGGAACGGATATCCAACTCAATGAGCCGGCAATGGCCAAAGGGCGTGGGTCACTCACTCACACCCACGGTGGTCGCACAAAGACGGTGGAGCCTTAGGATCGGGCGCTCTCTCACTAACCGATGGCGCAATTGGAGAATATTAAATGAACAAGCATAAATGAGAGCAAGGGACGAGTTCTCACCTAGCCGGTTTGAAGAAACTGACTCCGGTTGGAGACGGGGGCGAGCGGGGAGGCGAGGGGAGCACCCGCACGCCGCGTCGATGAAGCTTCAAACCTGCGAGTGTAATTATTACATGAACTACCCCCATGCAAGGGGGGGAATCTTGGGGTGGGGATTATGTGGTTACAACCAAAACTACCTCCACGCAGGGAGGGGCCTTCAGCCGGCCAAGCGGGGAGGGGAGAAATGGGGGAAAGAACGCCGAATGAAGACCGAGATCAGTTCTGCCTGCTCTCTGTGAGTGCTGATAGATAGTCGAAGAAGTGGTTGTTGTGACTGCTCCCGGATTTTTCTGATGACGGGACCAGCAGGGAATTCTTCGTAACTGGATCGGGATGATGCCAGAATTTTCTTGATTTCTTTGGTCACCGGTTCAAGTCGGGGAAGAGGGTTGAACAGGGAAGCAGGTTGCTGTTCTTTACTGTCGCAGAACCTCAGCAGCTGAATGATAACGGTACCACGGGCCCTTCAGAACTCCAAATTGAGCATGGCTGGTACCGATGGATTCATTGTCGAGTCCTCTTCGAAACCAAAGCAACGGGGATGCCAGATGATGTCGGAGTGGACCGGTAGAACTCGAACAAGGAGGGTAGGTCAGAGCAGACTGACAAGAAACAGAACCAAGCACCTAGAGAAAGAAATTGATAACTCTTGATTCCGTCCGTCAATCAGAGTTCTGCTTCTTGATCCTAGAAGTTGACGGGCTAGGAAGAAGTTTGTAGAAGAACTCTCGCCCAGATTCATGCTAGAATTGCCGTGGAAGAGCTTCCACTCAGGTTCTGGTCCTCTGCCTAAGAAGCCTTGCGCAGTCGTAGTAGATCGCCTCCTCCGAACAGCTCCGACCTTGAAATCCGACGGGACCACCACCGTTGGAAAGCAGACTCGAAGATGATTCCAGCAATATAAGACTTGCCACCTGGTTCGATGAGGAGACGATGGGACAGCCTCTGCAACCAACAACTTCTTTGCTGCCTCCAAATAGTGAACTGCAGGTTGATGATGATGGGGGAAATGGGGTATATGGAAGGGGAAATGGGGTGAATAGGTGTGGGAGTGACCCCTAGTTGTGAGGGGGCCTGGGAGGGGGTGTTCTAAGGTGTGGGAGAGGGAGAATGGGGTCTGGAATGGGGTGTTTGCAGTTGGTGAGAGAGGAGCTGCGAATTTGGGCTTGGAGGGAGAAGGGGGGAGGTGAGGGGGGCACAAGTGGGTGGGTGGAATGTGAGTTTGAATTTCCTTTAATGTGGGGTGATTAATGGTGGTCTTGGGGATGGGAAGAGGTGCCTTGGGAAGGTGGAGGGCTGCTTGGGGAAGGGAATGGGTAGTTGGGGGTTGGAGGGTGGGGTGTGGATTGGTGGAGGGTCTCTTGGGACTAGGGCGAAGTAATGATGGCTTGTGGGAAGTTGTAGAGGATTTAATGGAGGTAGGTGGGAGGGTAGAGGTGGTTGGGAGGGGAGGAGAGAGAGAAGGGGGCACCCTCCTCTTGGAGGGAGAGAGAGAGAGGAGAAGGGGGGGTAGGTGGGATTCACTCCCTAGGGCTTCTCACCCAAATAATGGATTCACTCCACTAAGAAAATTTGAACTCTCAAATGGCAATTCTTCATTCCTTGATTGATTCCTTCAAATGGGGGGAAATGGGGTCCTATATATAGGCAACCCACATTTTACAAAAAGCCCTTGACACTTGACACATTGATAAATAACCAACAAGGTAGGGGCGCCCATGGGCCAAGTCCACTAGGTTGGGCCCAATAGCTAGTCTAAATTAGCCTAAAGAGACTCAAACTTAGGGAAATAAACCAAAGACCTAGATACATGACTCTAATAAAAGGGAAATTACAACGATATAACTCAATAAAAATAAAGAAATACAACATAGGACTCATAATAAATGGCTAGACCATGACGTACGCCTCTGGGGTGACGAGAAGGGCCGAGAGTGCCAGGACGGATGGTGATGACCCCATCATACTCTCGGGGTGTGGAGAACTCGACTCCGTCGAGTAAGAGTCCTTCCCTCTTTGGAAAGGTGCAGAAGTGGTACCGCTCACATGTCTTCCGAAAGAAGCCGATTCTTCCACCTAGCGAGGTAGTGCCCGTACACCTTGCTCCGAGTGATGATTTCATGTTCATCCAATATTCTCTCAAGTTGCTTATGTCGGGCTTCTCTAGGCTGACGGTGCTCTCATGGGGAGGGGTGGGTGCTCTCTCAAGGGAGGAAGGGGGCTTGAAATCCTCACTTGGTGCCACCGTGGGTCCCTTATGTGGCACAAGGCCTTCCACATTGAAACTGAAGTTAACTCCGTAACCCTCGAGGAGGCCTAACTTATGAGTAGTGGGGCTAGTGCACCTCAAAACATGGAAGGGGCTGATCCCACAAAACCTCAATCTTGAGTTGTCTCTATGTGAGAGCCTCTCATTCCTCACCATCCCAGAATCACCCATTTCGATTTCTTGGTGGCGCCAGTGAGTCGGTCGGTCTTTTATAAATTTCATGACTCTTGTTGATGTGCTTGCAAGGTTATCATGCAATTTTGTGAATGCTTCCCTTTTAGTGGTTATGGGTGGACCTGGAAAACCATAGATGGACCTATCATGCCATGATGCCATATGGACCTTGATGAACCTTGGTGGGCCGGGGCAACCAAATGTGGCCCTATCATGCATGGACTTTCTAACAAAGGTTGGAGGGCCAGGACATCCGTAGGTGATCCGGTCATCTATGGGGGTGACAAATGCCGGGGGACCCAGACATCCAAGAATGCTCCTATCATGCTTAAGACTCATGATGAGTGAAGGTGGATCATTACATCCAAATTTGGACCACTCATGCTTTCTACTTGACATGTGGGTGATATGAATGAATGGACCCCACATAATGTTCATGCCAATTGGTGTAGTAAGCCTAGACACATGCATGCTTTTCCTAAAGGTGACTCTCATGTGTATAGGTGTGGGACAACCTTTGAACTCCCATTGGAAAGGATCGAATAGATCTAAGAAGGTGGTCATCATGGGGTGTGGCACAACATTATTACCTAGGGGTATGTGGCCCAAGGTCATGGCTCCCAAGGTGTAACCCGGGTCTAGGATGGGGTGAATTGGGTCAAACGTGGTGGGTTGGGATAGGGAATGGTGGGTGGTGGATAAGGTGGTTGGGTTCTATGGGTTCTTTGACCCCCATTGGAAGGGATCAAAGGGATCATAAAAAGGGTTATCGAGGGGGAGGGGCCCTATGTCCTCAAAATTCTCAAATAGTGGTGGGTCATCCTCCTCTAATGAGACAATGGGGCCAAAGTTCTTGGTGGGTGGGTCGGCCATGAAGGGACGGTTTGGCTTTCTACCCGAGATAAGAAGCTCTAAATTGAGGAGAAGGCTGGGCTCATCGGGTGTAGGGAGGAATAGAAGGAGGTCGCTAGTGTAGCAACCAATGGTGCAAATCGAGGTGATAGACCCGATGCATAGGTGTAGGAGGCCAAGGCTCCTAGGTTGTTCGGCCATAGGGGTCAACATGCTAGTGAACTCAATTTGCCATGCTAAGCCCCTAAGAAAATCCTCTAAGGTCTCCACTTGATATGATGCTTGGATTGTGGTGTGATAGGAGAAGAAGGGAACTATGGGAAAATTTTGTTCTATGGGTGGGCAAACATGGGTCGAGATCTCTCTAATTAGGCTCTCCCTTAGCCAACTAACAAGGGGTTCTCCTAAGATGAGCTTGGCCCCAACTAGAGAGGGTGGTGTAGGGTGAAGATTATCATGTGGGGTTTCTTCTTCAACTTGGACATGGATTTCCTCCAAGGTAGGGAGTGGGTTTGGAGTGTTCACCACTATTGGATCAGGTATGAGTTCTTCTACTAAGGAGGTGAGACGGTCTTTTGGGGTGATGAGGGTTGGTGTGTGGTGCTCCCGGGATAGAAAGTAAAGGGAAATTTGATTTGGAATAGTGAGGGGAAGTAGTGGAGGTTTAGAACATGGGAGTTTTGGGGGAGGGAGTGGGAGATGAGTTGGTTGGGGTGGCTTGAGTTGGTCGGTCTTGGGGGGAGTCTCCCTTATAGGAGAAGATGGAGGGGTAGTGGTGGTTCTTATTGGGGAAACTGGGTCGATTAGGGGTTTGTTCCCCTTGGGATCGGCCGGTTGTGGAGGGGTGAAAGTGGGGGCCAATTGGGTTTGGATAGTGAGGTTTGTGGAAGGGGCTTTTGGTTGGGGTGTGGGGACTCTCAAGGGGTTAGGTGGGGGGGTGGATGCTTGGATTATTTGGGTCTTAAGGGATAAGATTTGGTGGTGAAGCGTAGTGGCGATAGTTGAGAGGGAATTTGTTGGGATTTGTGGGGGAGGAGGCCTAAATGCGGTCTCAAGCGGGCCGGGTGGGGATGGAGGAGTGGTAGTGCTCCTCGGGCTAGTGGTGTTCGAGTAGGAGGGGTGGGAATATTTAGGGATGTAGATCTTCCTAAGTTCTACCTTCATATCATCCCATGAGGAAATGGGCTCTTACCTCCTAACCCTTCTTAATCCCTCTATGTGTTCCCACTTACTCTTGGCTTGACCCCGAAACCGTCCCTTGGCCTTGCGGACTCTTGCGCGTCCATATACCCAAGTCTTTTCAAAATATCTTTCCATGGTAGCCTCCCACCTAAGATAATCACTAGAACGTGATCCGTCTCTGCTCTGATCGGTAGCCTCCCACCTAAGATAGCTTTTCTCTTGATTTTGATTTCATATTTCTTTTTGTGAGGGAGATATAGTCGTTTGACGTTTGTAGGCTCCCTTTTCGTATGCCTGCGGGGACACTGCCCTCTTCTCGTGCTCTAATCGACGCTCGAGGAAATGGATCCTACTCTTGCCTTTGGGGTTTGAGTTTTGGTTTCTCATGCTCAGCGTTTTAAGGGCGCCGACTGTCTCATTGGGTCGAAGAGAAAAGAATAAAGATTACAGCTTCCGGAGATCTTCTGGGTGGGGCCCCACCGTAGGTGATGCTACCGACTTTTTTGAATACATAAGTGAGCACATGTTGGCTTCCTTCGAGCCAGCATAGGCCGACGTGGCCGGACAGGGATCTCCACGGTTCTGGCAAACGAAGACCCGGTGCCTACCAAGCCTTAATGGGCCCTATCCTAACATGAAGGTTAGATGCAGAGACTTAACTATATGGTGACTGCCGGGCATCGGCATCTTGAATTTTCCATATTTTTAGTGGTTTTCAATATTCTTTGTTTTTGATGTTTTTATCTTTTCATCATTTTTTTTTGTTGTGCTAAGTGTAGTATTTCTTAAGATAAAGCCCATTCCAAGGGTGGGATAACTCGGTCCCTTCGGCGTTGACTAGCTTGTAGGCGTTGCCAGGGTACACGGCTTGAATTACAAATGGTCCTTCCCAATTGGGTTGGAGCTTAGAACGCGGCCCTCCAGGTTTGACAAAAATTCTTTTTACGACCATCTCACCGACTTTGAATTTTCTCTCAACGACTTTCTTTTGGTAAAAGCGAGCGAGTCTATTTTGATACACACGCGCGTGTTCGGCAGCGGCCAGCCGCTTCTCATCCAAGAGTTCCAACTGGGCGAGGAGTGAATTACGACGATCGTCGAGGGGAAATTCCTCGTCCAACTGTACCCTGAGAGAAGGGATCAGAGTCTCGTACGGGACTACCGCTTCCATACCATAAGTGAGGGCAAATTGAGTCTGCCCGGTGGGGGTACGGATTGAAGTGTGATAGGCCCATAGGGCTTCGATAAGCTTTTCTGGCCAGTCTGAAAACTTACTAGACTCGCAGGTTTTTTTGATGATTTTGAGCAATGTTTTATTGGTGGCCTCCGCTTGGCCGTTACCTTGTGGGTGTGGCCCATTGTCGGTGACGATCGTGCTTGGGACGCCGAATCTGGCGAGGATGTTCTTCATGATGAACTTGCAGACTGTTGACGCCTTGATTTCCGCGTAAGCTTCGGCTTCGGCCCATTTGGTGAAGTATTCCGTCGCAGTAAGGATGAAAGATTTCTGCTTGGTGAGGGAATTGGGATCACCTAAGGGACCAATGATGTCGAATGCCCACATGGAGAAAGGCCATGGGGAGGATATTGGATGAAGTGAGGAAGATGGTGAATGGATTTTATCGGCGTGAAGTTGACACTTGACACACCTACGGACATAGACAACACAATCCTCTTCCATAGTGGGCCAGTAAAAGCCTTGCCGAATGATCTTCTTGGCGAGCATCTGACTATTCACGTGGCCACCGCACACACCCGAGTGCATCTCCTCTACATATTTCCAAACCTCGTCGTCGCCAAGACATCTTAACAGAATACCAGTAAGGCTCCTCCTATAGAGTAGACCTCCAACCAAAGTATATTTTTGAGCCACCCTTCTCATGGCTTTCTTGTCCTCTGTGGTGGCCCCTTCAGGATAAGACTGATCTTGGCAGTATTTGACGATTTCATAGAACCATGGTTTCTCTTGATCAGCCAGTTCTTCTTCGGCCTCTGCCAACATGATTTCCCTCTTTTCAAGGATATCTTCCTGCAGGATCTTCCTTGCTATCCTGTCTTTGATGTTTACGTAGGAAGCATCATCGATTGCAGGGGCGTGAAGTTTATAGATGGAAATGGACTTAAACCATCTTCCTAGAGGGAACCTTATGGATGATGCCAACGAGGCGAGGGCATCGGCGAGAATATTCTGATGACGAGGGACATGAACAAAGATCAGTTTGGCGAACAGTTTAGCAAAGGCAGCAGTGAGTTCTTGGTATGGCTTGAGTTTGGGATCGCGAGTGCGATATTTATTGAGCACTTGGCGAAGGATGAGTTGACTATCACCTACGACTCGCAACTCAGTGATACGAAAAGAATGAGCGAGTTCTAGGCCAGCTAGAAGAGCTTCATATTCGGCTATATTGTTGGTGACTGGAAATTTGAGCTGGTATGCTAATGGGAATGTGAGGCCTTCAGGTGACAGGAGGGCGATGCCAATTCCTCTCCCGTGAGAATTCAGAGCTCCATCAAAATATAGTGTCCACATTGGCTCATCTGATTGGTTGACAGACATTAGTTCCTCATCTGGAAACTCTGATTGGACGGGATCGAACTTGGGAAGAGGATGGTGAGCGAGATGCTCGGCTATGGCATAGCCTTTAATCGCCTTTTGCTGGATGTAGGTGATGTCGAACTGAGAGAGAAAACTTTGCCAGCGTGCTAGCCTATCCGTCAGGACGGATTTCTCCAGAAGGAATTTGATAGGATTCATTCGAGCAATCAAGTGGACTTCGTGAGCCAAGAAGTAGTGCTTCAATTTCTGCACTACCCAAACGAGGGCAGCACATGTTTTCTCCATGCCGGTGTACTTCTGCTCACAGGGATTGAGAAGTTTGGACAAGTAATAGGTTGCCCGTTCCTTGCCTTCTTCATCAGCTTGTGCGAGGACGGCTCCCACGGAATCATCCAAGACTGAGACGTAAAGGATCAGAGGTTTTTCTGGTTTGGGTGGAATGAGAACGGGTGGACTAGCCAGATATTCCTTCAACCCTTCAAAAGCTTTCTGACATTTAGAATTCCAGTGGAATTCTACTCCTGGCTTGGTCAACTCGTAGAGAGGTCTACACCTTTGTGAATGTTGAGACACAAACCGACGAATAAACTGCAACCTCCCAATTAAACCTCAGACTTCCCTCAAATTCTTGGGAGGCGGCCTATCTCTGATGGCCTTAGCTTTGTCGGGATCTATCTCGATCCCTCTTTTACTCACAATGAACCCCAGCAATTTACCCGACGACACACCAAACACACACTTTTTCGGGTTCATTTTCAATTGGAACTCTCTTGACCTTTGCAAGACCTTAGCCAAAACTTCTGGATGTTCCATCCTGGTCCTTGTTTTTACCAACAAGTCATCCACATAGACTTCCAGATATATGTGCATCATGTCGTGAAATATGGCCATCATAGCTCTTTGGTAAGTAGCTCCAGCATTCTTTAACCCAAACAGCATGACCACGTAACAATATGTTCCCCAAGGGGTAGTAAATGACGTCTTTTCCTGATCCTCTTCTGCCAAACGAATTTGATTGTATCCTGAAAATCCATCCATGAAAGAGAGGGTTTCGTAGCCTGCCGTGTTATCAATCAACACATCAATGTGAGGCAAGGGAAAATCATCCTTTGGACACGCGCGGTTAAGGTCCCGGAAGTCGATGCAAATCCTGACTTTCACATCTTTCTTCATGACCGGGACAATGTTCGCCACCCATTGAGGATAAAGGACGACTCTAATGAACCTGGATTTGTGGAGCTTATCGACCTCTTCTTTCATTTTCAAAGCCATCTGAGGGTGGAAACGCCTCAACCTTTGTTTTACCGAGACGGACCCTGGTTTTAGGGTTAAACGGTGTTCGACCAAGGTTGAATCTAGACCCGGCATATCCTCGTAACTCCATGCAAACGTGTCCTTATATTCCTTGAGGACCTCAATTAATGCCTCTTCTTCAGAGGGTGGTAGGTTGTCACTTATGAGGATGATCCTAGGGTCTTCCTCAGTTCCCAAGTTGACTTCTTTGGTGGATTCTTCTACGGCGGTTGACGGCTCGTCGAATCTCCTCATTCCACTTGCGTATGCGCCCGCCGCATCTTCATATTTTTCACCCTCATCTTCAGTGGGGCATTCTTTATCCGTGATCTCGTAGACTCCATACCCTTCATCAGGTGCACAGTCGCCCTCGCATTCTATTTCGGGTAGCTGGATGGGATTTTCTAACAACTGGGTGATGGCAAGAAGGGCCTGACACCTGGCGGCCAAATCCTGAAGGAATCGACGAGGGATCTGCCTCCCCTTGGACTTCTTCCTAGGTACTACCCTCGGCCTATCATTCCTAGATTGACTGACAATATTTACAGAAGAAGATGAAGATGAAGAGGACGGTGTAGAATGTACAGGAGAAGACCCCTCAGAGGAGGGGTAGAAAAGGTCGCTCATCGGACCTTGGACGGGTGGTCCGCAAGGCGGTACGCACCCGTGGGAGATGTAGGAAGTTTCCTCAACGAAGATGTGTTGTTGGGGAGTTTGAAAATTGACGTTTTTTTTTTCGTTTTCATTTTTAATGACAAAGCAGTGGGAAGAGATTGGAGGAGAGAGAAAAGTGGTTATGGCTAGAGGATTGTGAGGCTCATAGAGCTGATCATGGTTGAAGACCTGGCGCGGGTTGAAAAGCCCGCGTAGGTATGTAAGCAAAGAAGGGGACCTGGGAAGATCATCAGACAATTGTCTGGCCCAGGAAGAAGATATCAGCAAAGGCTGAGACGAGTGGATGGAGAAGATGGCGGCTAATGAGCCGTCAATGGCAATGCTGAGGAGGGATGAAGATCCGTCGATGACAGGGTCCTTCTGGCGAGGACGAGGATAGTTTGGAACCTTGGCAAGAGTGGTAATATTCTCCGGTATTTCGGAGATCAATGGTGGTCCTTCAAGCTGCGGAGAAGAGAACATCCTTTCTAGTGCAACGGAAATGTCCCGTATGTCGAACCATTTGTCCCATTCGCATTCCGGATCTTTGATCTTGCCTCTTTTGGTGATCCTCGGACATTTTTCAGCCAAATATACAGCATGTGATCCCCCATATGCTTCTCGTGGGTGATCTCCCCTCTGAACAACGGGCCCTCTGTTGAAATGGTTTGATAGAGTCCACGTGAGGGGCTTCCAATCTGCCTTGAACGGTCCTTTGAAGCCCAGGCCAAACCTGCGGTTCGGCCTAATTTCTTTTGGTGACTTGAGCATACCCTGTAACCGTGCGCCCAGACCTTTTCCCTGTTGATAGCCGATGTTCCTCATAATCTCCCAACCTTTGGAGTGAAAAGGGAGACATGATGTTGCGGTTGCCCTGACCGGCTCCTTTGGTGCTAGTGGAATGTGAGATGGATCACGCACGTCCAGCAGTGATAATATGGGCCGATGAGACGGCCAAACAGAAGGCAGAGAGGTGTTGATAGCATCCATTGCGTGAAGGACAGGTGTACTAACCACTTTAATAATTCTCCCATTGTAAGGAAACTTCAGGCACTGATGGTTGGTGGAAGGCACAGCGTCCATGGCTTCGATGTAAGGGCGACCCAGTATAGCCTTAAATGTGGGGTCCATGTCGAGGACATGGAATTCCGTGGGAATTGACATGGGGCTTAGTTCTGCCTTCAGGATAATCATCCCCTGCGGCGGCCTTTTGCTATTGTCATAGGCCGTGACCTTGATCGAGGAAGGTCTTATTTGTTCCTCGTCGATCCCACACAACTGAAGAGTGCACATGGAGATCACATTTATGGACGCACCCGTGTCCACAAGACACGGGTTTATGGATATCCCATTAATTTTTATTGAAATGCACAATGCATATTTCTGAGCTTCCTTGGGAGCGAGCTCGTAGTTGTGGAACATGATGGCCGGTTGTGTGTCTGTTGGGGTCAGGACGGTCGAAATCTTTTCTACAGGGAGGTCCTCGTTCACCATGACCCTTTGAAGGTACTCCATTAATGCTGCTTGGTGGGATGTGGATCTTTGAAGTAGCTCCAGGATGGAGATCCGAGCAGGTGTCTTATCCAGGTGTTTCAATAGATCATACTGTGTTCCAGGGATAGCTCTTTCTGGTTGTTCTCCATCATCCTTCTCTGGCTGAGATAGCTCAGGATTCTGACTGTTGTGGGGGAAAATCCTGTGGAAAATCCTTCCACTCCGGAGCACCATTGCCTGCGGCTTTTGTACCTCTATGGGGGTAGCAGTGGATTTTAACAGGGGTTTGAGGGGTAGTAGTGGAGGAATGGTTGATGAAGCAGGGGTGATGACGGGAGCAGGGATTCTGATGAGGGGTTTGTTAGGTGGAGGCATGGTGGAGGTAGAGGGGATATCGCGCGGATTATGAAGGATAAGGGGTCTGGAAGGTGGAGGCGGAGGCAAAGTGGAAGTGGGTAAGGTTTGAAACGGGTAATGGTTTTGAGGTGGATGGTGGGTGATGAGTGGTTTTGAAGGCATTAGTGGTGATGTGGTGGAGAAAGACGGGGTTATGTATGGTTGACGGATGATAAGGGGTTTAGAAGGCGTAGGGGTAAATGTGGTAGAGGTGGATGGTAAAGTGGGGGAGTGAGAGAAGGTGAGAGGGTGTGAAGGCGTAGTGGAGAGTGTCGATTGATAGGAGGTCGGGGTGCGGATGAGAGGGCGTAATGGTAGTGGAAATGGTGATGGTGATACCGACGCGGGTTGATGAGAGAGAGGTGCTACCCGGGCAAGGAGAGGGGGTTGCATGACGATAGGTTTGGAGGTAGAAAGAATGGAGGTACTTTCCTGGTGCCACACCTGCTCTCTCCCGACTTCCGGGAAGGAGGAGATGGGGTTAACCTGATGATTAGGCTGTTGGTGCTCCGGTAATGGATTCTGGATTATTCCAATGTCGGGCTGTTGTTGTGGGGCCTGCTGAGGCTGTTGTTGTTGTTGTGGTTGCTGCTGCTGTTGCTGTTGTAACTGCTGATGTGGCCTCTGAGGAGGTCTCCTAGCCTTGAGAGCCGTGACGTACCGTCTCATCTCATCCCAATCTATTTGATGTTCATCATTCATATCATGGATGTAATCTTTGAAATGGAAGCAGTAATCCACTGTGTGTCCCGGCTGCCTGTGGTAGACGCAGTATTTGGAGGTATCAACATTGGGGGGCCACGCGGGCCTTTCTCTGGGTAGGGCGAGTTGGTTTGATGCCATGAGGGCATTAAAAATGTCTGCTAAGGTTTCCGGCAATGGTGGATAGTAGGCTCTCTTGGGACCGAGCGGCCTCCTTTGTTGCTGTTGGGGACCATAGTTCCCCGGGGGTGGAACTTGGTTGTACTGAAGCGGTGGTTGTTGTTGCTGAGGTTGTGGTTGTTGTTGCTGGGGTTGGCGCAATGGAGGCATATTATCCTGGGGTGGATTATTTTGGGGTGGAGAACGAAGAGGGAAAGGACCTGGTTGAAGGGGAAGTCGGGGCATTTATGGAGGCCTTGGGTTGACCGCATAGTTGGCATTGTTGACCGCACTGACTTGCTCATTTGTCACGACCCCTTCTGTGGCTCCGCCCGGGACACCAGCGCCTGTCTTTCTAACCACTTTGGGCTTCGGCGACTCAAACATGTTCATGATGGGGGAGTCTTTTAGCTGGGTTTGGATGTATCGGGCCCTTTCATAGAGTTCCTCCATCGTAGTAAGTTTATTCATGGCCAGGACATGTCTGAACTGTGGGGTTGCATTAGACACAATCATCTTCACTTGTTCAGGCTCGGAGAGGGTATCCCTTATTCTTTCCGCCAGAGACCTCCATCTATCAGCATATCGGACAAAATCCTCGTCGGGTTTCATCTTTTCGGCCACTAGGTCGGTAATGGAGAGTGAGGGACCGACCCTATCCCTATATTTCTTCAAGAACCTTCTCTGGACTATTTCAAAATTCTCGGTCTCGCGGGGCTCCAGAGAATAGAACCACTCAAGCGCGGGACCATCCAATGATCTCCGAAAGAGGTATGCCAGGGACCTCTGATCGTTTTGCCAGTAAGAGGACTCATACATGAAATCCTTGAGATGAATGAAGGGGTTGCCGGTACCATTGTATCTGCGGTACGTGGACATTTCGGAGGGAGGAAGATGAATGACGGGAAGGATTGGCAAAGCAACCTCCGGGGTGGCTTTCACGTCCACCATCCTTCTCAGATTTTGAAACTGCTCGTCCATGCGGTTGAACCTATTAAGGAGCGATTAGGTGAGCTCCTCTGGGGGTGAAGGTGGCACTTGCCACTGGGGGAGAAACTGTCTCCCGGAGACTTGAGGGGGGAACCCATAATGAGAGGGAGCTGTCGGACCGCCGACAGTTGGCCCCGGCTGAAGCGGTGTCTGGGGAACAACGGGAGTTTGAGATTGTGATGGGAACTGGAATGAGGGTGGTTGTTGGCTCGCTTGTCCTTGAAGCGAGGGAGACTGGATGGCTTGCGCCAATGAGGGAGATGGAATGGCCTGAACGGACTCTTGGAGAGGTGCGATGGCCGGAGTTGACTCCTGGGGCGTGGGGGAAACATATTTCCCTTTTAGAATGGCCTGGAAGGCCCGGAGCTGTTCAGAGGTAAGCTCCGTGTTGGCGAGGACGCCCAGTAAGGAAGTGATATCCTGTGGCGGGGACGTGTCCCCGGCAATAACCTGCACCTCATGCGAGGGGTCATGAGAAGGACCCGAGTCCATAGCATAGACTCGCGGGTCGGCTGACAAACCACGGCTAGGGTGGTTCTCCTCAAAAGACTCGTGAGACATGCTCACAGTTTTCCCAGAACGCAAAAACATACACTAGCAAGTAGGTAGCAGAGATTATCAAACAAGTGGATGCCTTTACGCCCTTTTTTATGTTTTGATTTTGATGATTTTTTTTTGTATTTTTAGCGAGATCCGAAGTTCACACAAAATGGGGACCCTAGTTTGTTTTTGTTTCACCGCCGTGTCAGCTAGGGTCTCTCGTCTCACCACGAATGAAATGACTAACTCCGGGGAACTTCAATGGTACAACCAGCCCAGTGAACGAAGAGGAGATTCTTCGATGTCGGGACTTACGGAGGTCCCAGTGTAGAGATTCTAGTCCGTTGAGAGGAATTCCCAAACGGAGAGTCCTTCCTTCACCGGGAAAGGGTGATCCTCAAAAAATGAAAAAAAGGATAGAAAAGAGGAATGGATGTATGCAATGGAATGCTGACAGATGTATGGAGTGGGAAAACAACAGAAATAACAGACATGTAATAAACAAAGAACCAATCAAAACTGACGGTGCTGTCGTGAGCACAACGGGGGCGCGCGCGGGCGCGAAGGTGGAGAGGCACGGGTGGTGCCGAACTTGCAAGGGTAGCCGAAAGGAAGCAGTAGAGGTCCCACCGTGATCGCCAATCTGTGAGCGACGTCACGCGGTTCGGGGAAGAGCGGAGAGGACGCGGAGCGCGCGCGGGCTCCTCTTTTCTTTCTTTTGGTGTTTGTTTGCTGCAACACAGAAATAAGAGAAGAGAAGAAGGGGCCACCACGGGAGATTGCTCCGGCGGGGCGAGCGGGACAAGTGTGATATAGCAAAATATGGGGTTTAAACAGCCATAGCGGGAAGTGACTCGCCGCGGCCTCGTGGGGACGGGAATGGTGTAAAAATTAAATAACAAGAATTGAAACGGCCATTGGGGAAGTGACTCGCCGCGGCCTCGAGAATATGAGCAGATAATAAGATGATAGAATATAGAGAGAATACAAAGAGCGGGAATTTAAACGGCCATTGGGGAAGTGACTCGCCGTGGCCTCGAGAACACAAACAGATAAGAATATAACGTATAAGAACGTGAATTTAAACGGCCATTGGGGAAGTGACTCGCCGCGGCCTCGAGAACACGAATAGATAAGATTATAACATATAAAAACGGGAATTTAAACGGCCATTGGGGAAGTGACTCGCCGCGGCCTCGAGAATATGAGCAGAATATAACATAGTATAAAGAGAATATAAGAACGGAAATTTAAACGGCCATTGGGGAAGTGACTCGCCGCGGCCTCGAAAATAAGATGTGATCGCCAGGGGCCAAAAGACCCCAAAATAAGAAAGTGATCGCGCCTACCTCAAGAGCGGGACATGGCGGGTTGCTTCTTCCTCTCCCTCCGGCCCGCCGACGGAGAGGGCTTTCCTCGGCTACCCTTGCAAAACAACGACAAACAAATGACAAGTGGATTAGAAAGATGGAGGTGTAGTATTCAAATCCTTGCGATAAAAATAACGAAATGATGGCAAGACACACACCTGGTTGGTGTTATCTTTTAAACCCCTCTCGGACTCGAGTAGGAGGAAAATGAGATGATGGATGCAAGAAGTATAAAAGAAGAGGCGCCCTTATGAAGGGGGATAGAGGATGCGAGATGATGAATGCAAAAGAACTACGAAGAAAAAAGGGGAAGAAAAGGCTTATTGGATGAGCCGAGGGTGAAATCCGGCGGAGCTCCGGCAGCGTGGGGACGACGTGGAAGCGCGGTGGATGAAGACGACCTTCCTCTCGCGAGCGTGAGCACCCGAGAAGCCGGCAGAACCTCCACCTACAAAAGAACCCACGGGTTAGAAAATGACTCCGTAGCCTCTGGGCTCCGGCAGCCTATCGGATCACTTCCAAGCTCCTCCAGAACTGAGGGGGTGGGCCTCTATTTATAGGGCTCCGGAGGGTGGAGGCGTCCAGGACCCTGGACACCTCCATCAGGGCCGAAATAATATTTTATTCTATTTTTATTTATTTTTTTTGAATACTTTTGTGGAGGCGTCCAGGGTCCCGGACGCCTCAAGCAGGTCCACCGAAAACCAACGACGGCCGCACGCGGTTTGGCACAACGCGTGGTTTTGTGAGCGGCGCCTCGTGATTCAGAAATGGGCGCGTCCAGCTGGCTGGACGTCTCCATATTTTGGATTTTTTCACACACGACAAACCGTCGTTCGGTGGCCGGCGCCCGTGAGGGTTTTGATGGAGGCGTCCAGGGGCCTGGACGCCTCCAAAATTATATTATTTTTTTATTTTTCTTTTGTCTTTTATACCAGGGCTGGCATTTTGATTTTTTTATTTGTTTTTATGGAGGCGTCCAGGGGCCTGGACGCCTCCATTAATATATATATTTTTTATTATTTATTTATTTTTTTATGCCAACTGGCATTTTACAAACATTTTTTTATTATTATTTTTATGGAGGCGTCCAGGGGCCTGGACGCCTCCATTAATATATATATATATATTTATTTAGTTTTGGGCCCTGAGAAAAGAAATAAAATAAATTAGAAATATGGGGGCGTCCAGAGGCCTGGACGCCCCCATTAAGACCCACCCGGGTCCTCAATCGGCGGCCGCCCGGCAGTCAACATCTTGGTTCCGAACCTCTTGATACGTCTGACTGGTGTTGATGCCGTCCGAATGCCGTGACGAGACGATTCCGAATGCCGAAAAAGGTAGAAGAAGACCCGAGAAAAGGAAGCACTCGAGTGATTCAAAATGCGTAAGCCGTTGCGGGGCATTGTATAGTAATATGAGACTTTCTCAGGAGACGTCAGGAATGACGTGTCTACAGCTGCCCCGCCTTGGCGTCTGCTTTGCAAGGGAGCGACACGTAGTGGAATGGTATCGAAGTGGAGTGGAGTGAAGTGGGAGCGGACTGATCAGTTGATGCCAAGGTGTGATGAGACACGCTTTTGACGTTACTGTTTGGAATCTTTCCTGGAGTTTCAATGAGGCGACCTTGAAGAAGGTCTTTCAAATATTGACGATTGCTTGGACGGAGATCAAATAAGGGAGGGTGAGATGTGCGCTCAGGCACGAAACAAAAGGAGACCAACTTCTCGGTGTGGAAGTACCTGGGTCATAAACCGGAGGTTTCACCTTTGGGGAGCGGTTACCAGCCAATGTGGAAGTGCTGCGGCCAAGGTGGGTCAAAAAAGGTAAAGGAATATCTGAGGGTCTGTCCAAACAAGGGTCTCTTTTGAAAGAGCCGCGTAGGGCTGTCTCAAGGAAACTCAGTATTTCATTCGGAGTGGAATATCTCATATTTGTGGGAATTGGAGCACAACGGCTTTCACAATCGAATCACTTGAATGATCTTCCGCAATAAATCAAAGTCCTATATGAATGCATGCTGGGTTCAAAGAAAAATTTAAAACAAACTAAAATAGAAAATAGCCAAGGATAATATTGTCAACTTGTGAAGAACGGGTCAGGATACCGACCCGGTGAGCTGATACTGGGCTGGGGCCCGTTTATCTGCGTACCAACTCACTGAATGGAACCGTCGTCCCCATTCTATCACAAGTTGACGGCCTATCCGTACAACCCAAATTCCTCTGGGATCATCACCATTTTTGTTGAAGGGGAACTCAGATCCCAGATTCGTTCGAGCCGCAAGGTCCTTGACATGTTCTAGTAGCGTAAGTATCATATACTACGATGCATGACAAGGTGGGACCAACCAATGAAAGGTGGGACAGGAGATAGGACAAAGACGTCCGTTAGTAAAACCTGCACAGACTAGCAAAGGTTAGCAACATCGGAAAGTAGCAGAATCACAGCAGAATCGCACCACAGTATAAAGGAGATCCAGACCAAAATCTTGACAATGACCACTGATGTGACATGTTCTGTCCTGTAGCACCCTTCCCTTCCTATAAGAACTCCCCTTAGGCTAGTTCATTCAAATGCACCAAGGTGGGTTTTGGAAGCTCAGGAGAGGAAAGAGAGGAGAATCTAGAGATTTCAGGATGGAAGGAGAGTCTTCCCGCGTTATGAAGAGGAGCAGGCCTAGCAGCGAGATCAGGCGACTCTCTGACCTCGAGGGTCATCTGAGTGGGACGATCTTGTCGCATATGGTAAGCTGATTCATTTCAAATTTTCCATGTGAACCTTCTTCTTACTTCCTTCATTTCTTATTTCTTTCCTCTTCCAGCCATATCCACTCTTCCCAGGCCCGAGGAAGTTTTCCAAACTGCCATGGCTTTCAAAGCTGACTTCCAATATCTCCATTGGCATGAGGGCCATACTCTCGAAGTGGCATCTGCAGGGGCTCCTTATTCATGCCAAACATTACGAGAAGATTCGTATGGACTGGGCAGCTATGGGCGCACTAGTGGAGATCTGGCATCCCCAGACCCACACTTTTATCTTCCCGACCTTCGAGGTGACCATCCTCCTTGAGGAGGTGGAGCTTCTGCTTGGATTGAAGAAATTTAAGAGTGACGGGAAGGTGAAGGCTATGCGGATGCTGACACGGGGGACTTCTGAAAGTGTCCTTGGAAGCTTCATGCCGCCCGACGCAGCCCGAAAGGTCCGTACTCAAAAGGGGATCGATCTCCGAAAGCTCACGGAGTGGGTCATGGACGCCCTGAGAGGGTCACCAGACGATGACTATTTGGAGGGAATCATGAAGGGGTTCACTATCTGTCTGGCGGGCGCTCTCTTGTTTCCTCATACCGACAACATAGTGGAGGAGGATCAACTAAGTGCCATTCGCGGAATCTGGAGTGGAAAGAGGGTGGGACCCGCCGTCCTTGCTTATCTTTACAGCGGCCTTACCGCCTCGAGTATGGGTAAGCCTCCTTTTGGTTGCGCACTTGTCTTGAATTGCTGGCTTGATTTGCACTTCAAATTCGACCACCGCGAGGGAATGCCAACTGCTTCGAAACTCTTCCAACAAAGCCCTCTTCATCACATAGCCGACGTGTTAGGCTTCGGTGGTACTGTAGTGAACCGCGTTCCGTGGCTGAAGAAACGTGAAGACTGACGGTCTCACTTCCGCACCGTGACACAAGGCTTCTTTACTTGCACACCGGCATGTTTACTTTCGCTTGATCTCCTCATGAGGCCTTCCCCCAAAGTTGATCTTCAACTGATCGGCGCGACCGAGTTTGTTCTTTACAACGCGCATCGGTGCTGCCTCCAGATTGGCATCCCACGCCATTCGTTCCCACCACCGACTGGCATCGTTCCTTTGAAGAAGAGGGAGTTGGGCACTGAAGCGGACGCGAAGGAAGCGAAGGCCATTAAAGCTCCCTGGAAGACAAGTGTTGCGGGAAAGGCATTAGCGCACGTGGTGGAAGAATGCGAGCCGTGGAGGGCTTATGTAACCGAACTGGGGAAGTTAAGGCCTAAGGCGCCTAAACCCCTGATGTAGTTCACTCTGCTTTTCTGATGGAATAAAATCTGGCATGGATGTTTTGGACCTCCGTTAATTATTATCTTTTTTGTGGTTTTTCTTTTTCTTTGTGTTTTTTATTTTGTTTGGATTATATTCTTATCTTTTTTTCTTTTATTATATATATATATATTTTTTTATTATGGGGGCGTCCAAGGGCCTGGACGCCCCTAAGTTTTATTTTTAGTATCTTTTTTTTTTTGACAATTTATTTTTGGGGGCGTCCAGGGTCCTGGACGCCCCTATTTTGATTTTTTTTATTTTTTTATTTGTTTTATTTATGGGAGCGTCCAGGCGCCTGGACGCCCCTATTTTTTTGAAATTTGAAAAAAAAATAAAACAGTGTGGGGGCGTCCAGGCGCCTGGACGCCCCAATAAAAGGTCAATCTATATATAGGGGGGGGATGGCTCCCCCCCTACTCACTTATACTGTTCATTCTGACCGTCCAGCCACTCCAAACGACCCATTCTTAGTCCCAATGGAGCGAGGAGGATCGAGCCAGGGTCCAGAGAAGCGAAAATGACTGGCTCGTCGTGCGAGGAGGTTGAGGGATGATGCCGAGGAGGCCGTAGCAGAGGAGATTGCTGCGGAGGAGGAGATGGAGGTGCCGCTTCTGGCCGCGGAGGCCGCTGCGGATGCTGGTGACGCGGGAGAGGACGATCACGACCCGGTAAGTACTTCGGAATTCTCACTCTGTGGTTCAATAGGCTAAAACGGGCGTGCGAGAGGCTGTGAGAGAAGGCCGGGTAGTGAGAGAAGGAGGCGTCCAGGGGCCTAGACGCCTCCACTTTTTCTTTTTATTTTTGTTTATTTATTTATTTACGTAAATAATAAAATTAAATTAAAAAATAAGGAGGCGTCCTAATCCCTGGTCGCCTCCATAAAAATATACATATTATTAATAAATTTTGTTTTGGGTTTTTGGTTTTTTTCTAAAAAAGAAAAAAGTAAATTGGAAGGAGGCGTCCAGGGCATTGGACGCCTCCACAAGAAAATATAAATATTTTAAAAAAGGTAAAAATAAAATAAAAAGAATAAGTAGTATATATACAGTGTTATTGTTTATTACTGTTCATGATGCTGATGTGTTCTTTGTTGGTTTTGTGGTGTGCAGGGCGTGATGAAGGGCCGGATCAGCTGGTCCCTGGTGGTGGCAGCATACCGTGGGCTGCCGGATTTCCAGAGGGCGCGTGTGGACGCCATGGGCTTTGGAGCTTTCCTTAGGATCGAGCCCTTCCGGCTCGACCTTCCTCTTATCCAGGCACTGAGGGAGCGGTGGCACGCACCGAGCCGGGCGTTTTTGATGCCCTGGGGGCACATGGTGCCGACACTAGAGGACGTGGCTCGGATTACCGGGCTACGAGTTGACGGAGAGGCAGTCAGCGGGGTCACCTACCCCGACTACCGAGAGAGTGCCCTGGACCTGCTGTGGTTAGAGACGAGCGTGACTGATAGAGACAGCAGGGTAGTCGGCCGAGTGGAGATCATGGAGGCGCTCGGATTCGTCGACCCGCGCCAGCGGGTTAGCGAGACTGGAGCGGAGTTCTTGGCTCGACTAGAGGGGGATGCTCGTGCAGCTTTCACCCAGGATCCGAGCGAGAGGGAGCTGGTGGACCTAGATCTTCGGAGGTTTCTTTTCTTCTTCCTGGGCCGCCTTCTGCTGGGGACGAAGGGGGATGGCATCCACTGCCGTTTCCTCGGGATCTTGGCGGATCTGGACAGAGTGGGACACTACGCGTGGGGAGCGGCTCTGCTTGCCCATTTGATTGCTGATCTCTCCCAGACTTCGGAGAAGGAGACGACAGTCAGCGGCTTCGCACCTTTCCTCCAGGTAAACATTTTATTTATGCATTCCACAGTTAAATATGCAATTATTGTACTAATGATGTATGATGGATGCAGGTGTGGAGCTATTACTATTTCCCGATGGGGAGGGCTAGGCATGGGAACAGGAGGGCCGTGCCTCTGGCGCGGCAGTGGAGGCCGGTCGTGGTTGCAGCACCCCACGGCTACCAGCTGGCGTCACTTCGTCGGGAGCTGAGCGAGTATCCCGAGGCCATGGTATGATGCGTATGATTTTTTTTGTGTTTATGCATGTGACTGAATGGTAACTAACATGATGTATGTATGGTGATGCAGGTGGTGTGGAGGCCCTACCTGGGCATGGGCGACGCTGGCCAGCCTTGGGTTGTAGCGGGTCTTCCTCGTTTCAGGCGGGACGTGTGGGTCCATTGTCTGAACGAGATCGAGCCGCTGCGGCTTAGACTGGTCATGAGGACGTTGGGGCTAGCCCAGGAGTGGGTTGATGTAGATGCGCCGGCCCGCATTGGGCGGAAGACCAAGGGGAAGGCGAAGATTGTGGACTGGCGTACGCGCTTCCCAGCACAGTACCAGGACTGGCAGCAGGGCGGGGTCCCAGTGGTGTCCCATGTACAGGACAGCACAGATTACATGAGACGATATCGAGCTACGTACGGGGACCGCCTCTCCCTCAGTGGTATGGCAGGGGTAAGTGTGAAATGAAAATGCTTCACCCTTCTATATGTATATGCATGTGGTACTGACTTATGTGCAATGCAGGATGCTCGTGACAACATGATCGCCGACCTGCGGGCCCAGCTGGCGGACGCCAGGCGACAGTTGGTGGCCATCCGACAGGAGTTGGAGATCCTGGTGAGTCTATGCAATGCATTTTTTGTGACCTTGATTTTTGATGCTTAGCCTTTGACTGACGTTTGCCCCGTGTTTCAGCGGGCCCACCAGACAGCGGCAGCCGGGATGGCTGGTGGAGCGGGTTCCAGTTCGCGGGGCCCTCCTCCGGAGGTTTCTGCCCTCCAGGAGCAGCTGGCGCATGCGGTGGCTCGGGCTGAGGAGGCCGAGCGTGACCGCGAGGCTCGAGTGAGTGTTTGCTTGGCCTCGACCCTTTTCTAGCTGCTTTCCTTCTATCACTGTTCTCTTACGGTGCATGCGTGCTTTGACAGGTGGCCGAGATTCGGGAGGCCCTGGCCCGTGCTGTTCGTGCTGAGCAGGAGCGCGATGCCTGGGTGGCAGAGCGCGATGCCTGGGTGGCAGAGCGTGACGCCTGGATTGCGGAGCTGGAGGAGGAGCGTCGACGGGAGGCTGAGGAGCTCCCTCGTGACGTGCTGGATCTGCGGATCGCCCTCGAGCTGTCGAGGAGGGAGGCGGTGAGAGAGAGAGAGGAGAGGGAGAGGGATAGGGAGACCATGGAGAGAGAGAGGGAGTGGGATAGGGAGACCCTAGAGAGAGAGAGGGAGAGGGATAGGGAGACCATGGAGAAAGAAAGGGAGTACAGGATGGCAGAGCGATATTGAGATTGGGACGAGAGGAGAGCTCTGGTGGCCCAGGTGTCGGAGCTCCGGCTGAGTCTTGGCACGGCGGAGGGGAGACTCCGGGAGAGTGAGGAGCGGTATCAGAGGGCGAAGGAGCGCGGTGCGTGACTTCGTCAGTCCGGTTCCTTTTCTGTGGGCAGTTTTCTAGTTTCCTCGGCCGAGCAGCGTCGCCGTACCTTGGAGGCTGGCATGGTGCCACCTGGAGAGGCGAGCACGGCTTCTCAGGGTTCACAGAGGTCGCAGAGGCCCCCTAGGGATCCCCGTCAGAGGAGGGAGGAAGGAGATGACCAGGAGGGTGACGGTGAGAGTTAGAGAGTTGCTTGTACGTCACCCTTCTCACTGTATGATGTACTTTCGGCTATTATATGAAATGGAAATGGCTTTTTTGTGTTGTGTGTACTTTTCTCTCTCCCACACTTTCTTTTTTTGCACTGAGTTGTCCTTTGAGGCACGCTCCGCGAGACCTTGCCCTGAACAGCGGGGAACTACGCTTTGCACGGGGGGATTTTGTTTCCTTTTCCCCCTTTTGGGCGCGTCCAGGCGCGAGGACGCGTCTTAATCCTTGATTTCAAATTTAAAGCGACGGGTGGTCTTTCTTCTCCCGTGCCTTACCCGCAAACGAGCCCGCCTTCTGCCGAAACTCGCTTGCCCCCTTTCTCGTCTTCCTCCTCTTTTGATCGATGGAGTTCGGTGGACCTGACCACGGTGAAGGTGGAGAGGGACGCGGGACCCCTCGCCCAAGGAGGGACACGCCCGAGCACGGAACGACGTCCATGGAGGAGGAAGGGCCGCTCCGGGCCCCTGAGGGACCTGAGGGGCCCGATGGCATGGGAGGAGGTGAACACGGTCCGGTAGGTCCTCCGATCTCTTCCTCTTTTAATTCATTTTGGGTTTTGAAGCGAGCCGCGCGAGGGGGAAAGGGTTCGGCGAGTGTTGCACTCAAATGATGGACGCGTCCTAGACAGGGGACGCGTTCCTTTTGACTGATGTGGGACCCCTTTCTTGGTGCAGGACATGGCAAGGACCCTGGGTCTGGCTGATGAGTGGGCGAGTGCGGACGAGCTGAGTCGCGTCAGGAGGGAGAGTCGCGGCAAGGCGAGGCTCGAGGAGTGGCCCGTACGTCTCCCTGGACAGCAAGGGGGTATACTGGTGCAGGACAGTGCCAACTTCCTGCGGCGGCAGAGAGAGAGCTACGCGGGGCTTCCCCAAGCTGGGGACACGCGTGGCATCTGCGGCTCGTGCGCCCAACTGTTAGAGACTAGGCGGCAGCTGGCCGTCGCTCAACATGAGTTGTCGCTCCTGGTAAGTTATGTGCCGCACTTTTAACTTCAGATTTTGGAGTTTCACTGACGGCTGTTGTTTATTTTGTTCCAGCGTGCCCAGTAGACAGCGACTGGCGGATCTTCCAGTTCCTCGGCCCCTTTTCTCGAGATTACCTCCCTCCGGGAGCAACTTGCCGGTGCGGTGGCCCGCGCGACCCGGGCGGAAGAGGAGCGTGATGCCTGGGTGGCGACTGTAGCGGAGTTGCGGCATCGCGGTGAGGAGAGACCTTCTCCAGACATCCTGGAGTTAAGGGTTCTTCTGCAGATGATGAGGAGAGAGGCAGAGAGAGAGAAAGCCGAGAGAAGGTCCGAGCGACAGCGGGATCTGACCGAGAGGAGGGCCTTGGAGGCCCAAGTGAGGGAGCTCCAGCTGGACCTTCAGGCCGTCGTGCAGAGGCTAGGAGGGATGGAGACGCGCTACGAGAGAGCGCGAGAGTTCGGGGAGCGACTCCGCCAGTCCGGTCGCTTTGCCGCCAGTGGCTTCTTTGCCACGCCAGGGGAGGAGCAGCGAGTCACTGCTGCGGAGCAGGCGCCCAGAGGCGAGGCAGGTGCTACGGCACGGGGATCCCGGAGGCTTCTGAGGGACCCTCACCTCGGGGGAGAGGAGGAGAGTGCCCAGAGAGATGAGTGATGGTGAGGATTGGCGAGCTAGTGGACCCGCCACCTCTCTATGATTGTAGTGTTTGTGACATCTTATGTAGAATTATAAATAGAGTGATTTGATTTTCTGCTGTTTATTTGTTCTTTTGTGCGTTCCTTCTTCCCTACGCTTCTCCTCCTTTGCACTGTTCCCATGTGATGGGTCTGCTGAGACTCCGCTCCAAGCGGAGAATCGCGTCTTGTTGTGACCATTTTCCACGGGAATCTGCCGTCGAAGTCAATACTGACGGCCCTAGTTTCTTTTCCCGAATGCTGTGTCAAATTTTGTGGACGCCGCCAAATCATGATAGGGTATCCCTAGACAACATAGGGGCTATTCGTCCTATTCTTCGTCCAGTCAATCACCCTGTGCGAGCGGTGAAGCGACACATGGGACAGCTTGGGCGGTGCCTCATTGCGAGGGCTATTATTGACAGGTGATGGAGGCAATCTTGGCCCGCACTCCTTCCATTTTTATAAATTCTTGTCCCTTTTATCCTCCCAGGTATATCGAGAGCTAACTCGAGGAGCACAATTTCTTACGGGAGAGGAGGGGTTCAAAATTCTGAGAGTTGGATGGAGGGCGAATCTTCCCATTCCTCGAAGAGAAGCAGGTCCAGTGGTAGTAGTTCCAGGAGGCTTTCAGACCTTGAAGGGCACTTCAGTGAAAGGGCCCAATCACAACTCGTAAGCCAGGTTTTCTTGCCCTTTTCTCATTCTTTCTTCCTTTCTTCTGACCAAACCTCACCCCCATTCCTTGTATGTGTAGGTTGTGATGAAATCACAAATCTTATGGGAGTTGGTAGTAGCAGCATACAAGGGCCTCCCAGATTTTCAGAAGGCGAGGCTAGACGTGATGGGATTTGGTACCTTCCTTCGGATCGAGCCGATCCAGCTTGACCTAGTCCTGATCCAAGCCTTGTGTGAGAGATGGGACCCAGTGAGCCGGGCATTCCTGATGCCCTGGGGGCATATGGTGCCCAGCTTGGAGGATGTGGTCCGGATCACAAGCCTGAAGGTAGAGGGCGAGGCAGTGACCGGAGTCACTTACACGGACTACAGAGAAGGTGCCCAGAAGTTACTGGGTTTGGACCTGGATGGTCGGAAAAACAGGTCGGTAGCTAGGGCGTCCCTGATGGATGCATTAGGGCTCACCGACACTCGTCGGCGGGACGATGAATCCTCAGAAGAGTTCATGGAAAGGATAGAAATAGGATGCCGCGCCGTGTACTGCACAGATTTCGGCGACTGGGAAAGATGTAACATAGATTTGAGGAGATTTCTCCTCTTCCTTTTGGGGAGATTGGTACTGAGCTCGAAAGGGGACGGTATCCAATGTTACTTCCTGGAGCTGCTGTCAGACCTTGAAAGAGTAGGGTATTATGCCTGGGGAGCCGCCATGCTGGCACACTTGTTTGCAGGCCTATTCCGAGAAACGGATCGTGAGATGACTGTGAGTGGTTTCACACCATTCATCCAGGTATTTTTGGTTTTGCTTGTTTTGTATTTTTTTGTGTTTTTGCAAAGTTCTGATGGCCTGCGCCGAGCAGCTGTGGAGCTATTATTACCTCCCATGGGGAGAGCTCGACATTGGCGACCTGCGATGGTGCCGCTAGCCAGGCGGTGGGAACCCATCATGAGTGCGGCACCCCTAACCTACCAACTGATGGTGCTAAGGCGGGAGCTACAGGAGTTCCCTGCAGCGATGGTAAACTGGAGACCCTACTCAGACATGGTCGATGCTGACCAGCCGTGGGTTCTAGCAAGTCGTGCCCGGTTCGGACGGTAACTGTGGATGCACTGCCTGAATGAAATCGAGCCACTTCGGCTACGATTGGTTATGAGGACTTTAGGACTGGCTCAGGAATGGGTGGATACGGCTGCGCCACCTCGTGTCGGGAGAAAGACGCGGGGACCGGCGACCTGTATTGACTGGCGCGTGCGATTCCCCGAACAGTACGAAGATTGGCAACGGGGTGGCATGATTGTAGAATCGCAGGCGCGGGATAGCGAAGACTACTTACGTCTATATAGGATAAAGTACGCAGAGCGGCTCCAACCCCGGGGACTTGTGGAGGTAGGTTTCCCCTTTTTCTCTTTTCTTCTTTCTCCTTTTTCTGGTTTTCTGGTGAAAATGCTGACTTGTAAGGCTGCAGGATGTCCGGGATGCCATGATAGCGAATTTACGAACTCGCTTGGCAGAGATGGAACAACAGTTGGGCGATGCCCGCGGAGCTACGAGCGCCTTGGTAGGTGTACAGTCGTTCCTAATTAAAACCCCAGATTCCAGATGTTGGCTGCTAATTCACGCGATCGTAGCATGCCCAGATTGGCGCGGCTTCCCCAGCGACGGGAGTAGGTGGTACCTCCTCCAGCTTGTGGATTCCTACCTCCGAACTTAACTTGCTTCATGAGCAACTTGCTCACGCCACGCAGCGTGCTGCGGAGGCAGAAGGGATGCTCCGTATACGGGTAAAAGTTTCAGCGTTGAGTTCTCTTTGTTTACGCCTTATCGCGTATCTGAGATGGTACACTCGGCAGGAAAAGGAGACGGAAGAAGCGCTTGCCCAAGCTGCGCAGAAGGAGGCTAGGATAGCAGAACTGGAGAGGGAACTGCGGCGTCATCCTGATGACGACTCTTCCAGGGATGCTATGGAACTGAGGATCACTCTCCAGTTGGAGAGGGAAGACCGTGAGAGAGAACGGGCAGAGAGAGAAAGAGACGCAGAGAGAGAAAGAGCCAACAGTTTGGCTGAAAGGGAGGAACGAAGGGCCATGGAGGCCCAACTATTCGAACTCCGAATCAGCCTTGGTCTTGCTGAACAGTGGCTAAGAGATGGTGAGGAGCGCTACCGAAAAGCACGAGAGCGTGGCTTTCGTGTTGGTAGCTTCTCTGCTGCTTCCGTGGATCAACGCCGGGATGTGGGAATAGGAAGGGGAGTACAGAGCGGTAGGAGTACCGCTTTTCGTAGTTGGGTAGCACCTTTGAGAGCGTTTTACCCGGAGAGTAGTGGGACGAGTGATGCAGAGAGAGAGGGCGGAACTTGATGTAAATTTTTTTTTGGTTTTGGGAATAAAACACAAGGTTCGGTTTGTTTGTTTTTCACCTATGCTTCTGTTGCCTGAATCCCTGCACACATCACTGAAACAAACAAATCAGAATTTCTGTTCTGACTTGGCCCCTTGCTCAATAAGCAAATAGTCACTGTGACTGTCCTTGATAACTGGTCAAGGGGCCAAGCCTTTATTTAACGAAGGCAAGGGAAAGATGCGGTGATAATAAATGCGACATGCAAGCACACGAATGCAAGCGGTATTAAAAGTGAGATGCTGCACGCAAATGTAATCATGCAAAATTGATTTGTTTTCTTTTTTATATTTGATATTTTTTTGTTTTATCATAAAAAGATTTTTTTTGTTTGCAAATATGTACATTTCTCTTTTCTATTTTTTTTGTGCTTTTATCATTTCGATTTTTTTATTGCTAACGCCCGGCAAGCACCCAAATGGTACCTGACCTTCGTGAGAACATGGGTTTCTTACTAACCTCCCAGGTATCCTAAGTGCACATCTAGGTTGATTTGGGCCTCTAGACCCCTCGAATGATGATCCCGCCGGCTAAGACTTACCCTGATGACAATATCGTCATGCCATGCTTAGGCTCCCAGTCGCTTCCGACCACAGGGATTCACCCAAAAGGTGTTCGAGGTAAATGATTTGCCCGACCCGGGTCTGTTTCCTCACAACTCTAGATGGTATATGATGGAACACCCTGGAACCCTAACGACCAACCGCGCGACGCTGACCCGGAATCAAACGCCGTCGCACCCATAGGTGACGCGCTTGCATTGGCCTAAGCCCGAGGTTAAACAAGAAGACATCAAGGTGGTAAACAGGGGTCTTGACCAGGCTGAAACACAGAGACTCCTTCGCAGCGATAGCTTTTGCTTTTCAAAGTAGGCAACCAAATGTGTATATTAAAATAAGGTCGCAGACCCTGGGCAGTTTTCACCTTTCAGAAACTCCATCGAACCTTCATCTTTAGAGGGAGAAGGAAGAGTGTAGGGGATAAACCTCCTGAGAGGACCGGCAAAGCCGTTAACCCGGCGAGCGAATAAGGGCCCATTAACTCTTTCCTTTCGGACAGCTTCGGACCAAATCTCGAGCATTTACATTCCACGGCCCCTTTTGTGGATTCAGACTTTTACTTTGAGGGGTTCCGTTTATCGCAACAGGCACGGTCACGACCAGGTTTTTCTCTTGATTTTGACTTTGTATTTCTTTTTGTGAGGGAGATATAGTCGTTTGACGTTTGTGGGCTCCCTTTTTGTATGCCTGCGGGGACACTGCCCTCTTCTCGTGCACTGATCGATGCTCGAGGAAATGGATTCTACTCTTGCCCTTGGGGTTTGAGTTTCGGTTTCTCATGCTCAGCGTTTTAAGGGCGCCGACTGTCTCATTTGGTCGAAGAGAAAAGAATAAAGATTACAGCTTCCGGAGATCTTCTAGGTGTGGCCCTACCGTAGGTGATGCTACCAACTTTTTTGAATAAAATACATAAGTGAACACATATTAGCTTCCTTCGAGCGAGCATAGGCCGACGTGGCCGGACAGGGGTCTCCACGGTTCTGGCAAACCAAGACCCGGTGCCTACCAAGCCTTAATGGGCCCTATCCTAACATGAAGGTTAGATGCAGGGACTTAACTACATGGTGACTGCCAGGCATCGACATTTTGAATTTTCCATATTTTTAGTGGTTTTCAATATTTCTTTATTTTTGATGTTTTTTATCTTTTCATCACTTTTTTTTGTTTGTGCTAAGGGTAGTATTTCTTAAGATAAAGCCCATTCCAAGGGTGGGATAACTCGGTCCCTTCGGCGTTGACTAGCTTGTAGGCGTTGCCAGGGTACACGGCTTGAATTACAAATGGTCCTTCCCAATTGGGTTGGAGTTTAGAACGCGGACCTCCAGGTTTGACAAAAATTCTTTTTACGACCATCTCACCGACTTTGAATTTTCTCTCAATGACTTTCTTTTGGTAAAAGCGAGCGAGTCTATTTTGATACACACGCGCGTGTTTGGCAACGGCCAGTCGCTTCTCATCCAAGAGTTCCAACTGGGAGAGGAGTGAATTACGACGATCGTCGAGGGGAAAGTCCTCATCCAATTGTACCCTGAGAGAAGGGATCAGAGTCTCATACGGGACTACCGCTTCCATACCATAAGTAAGGGCAAATGGAGTCTACCCGGTGGGGGTACGGATTGAAGTGCGATAGGCCCATAGAGCTTCGATAAGCTTTTCTGGCCAGTCTGAAAACTTACTAGACTCGCAGGTTTTTTTGATGATTTTGAGCAATGTTTTATTGGTGGCCTCCGCTTGGCCGTTACGGGAGAGGAGGGGTTCAAAATTCTGAGAGTTGGATGGAGGGCGAATCTTCCCATTCCTCGAAGAGAAGCAGGTCCAGTGGTAGTAGTTCCAGGAGGCTTTCAGACCTTGAAGGGCACTTCAGTGAAAGGGCCCAATCACAACTCGTAAGCCAGGTTTTCTTGCCCTTTTCTCATTCTTTCTTCCTTTCTTCTGACCAAACCTCACCCCCATTCCTTGTATGTGTAGGTTGTGATGAAATCACAAATCTTATGGGAGTTGGTAGTAGCAGCATACAAGGGCCTCCCAGATTTTCAGAAGGCGAGGCTAGACGTGATGGGATTTGGTACCTTCCTTCGGATCGAGCCGATCCAGCTTGACCTAGTCCTGATCCAAGCCTTGTGTGAGAGATGGGACCCAGTGAGCCGGGCATTCCTGATGCCCTGGGGGCATATGGTGCCCAGCTTGGAGGATGTGGTCCGGATCACAAGCCTGAAGGTAGAGGGCGAGGCAGTGACCGGAGTCACTTACACGGACTACAGAGAAGGTGCCCAGAAGTTACTGGGTTTGGACCTGGATGGTCGGAAAAACAGGTCGGTAGCTAGGGCGTCCCTGATGGATGCATTAGGGCTCACCGACACTCGTCGGCGGGACGATGAATCCTCAGAAGAGTTCATGGAAAGGATAGAAATAGGATGCCGCGCCGTGTACTGCACAGATTTCGGCGACTGGGAAAGATGTAACATAGATTTGAGGAGATTTCTCCTCTTCCTTTTGGGGAGATTGGTACTGAGCTCGAAAGGGGACGGTATCCAATGTTACTTCCTGGAGCTGCTGTCAGACCTTGAAAGAGTAGGGTATTATGCCTGGGGAGCCGCCATGCTGGCACACTTGTTTGCAGGCCTATTCCGAGAAACGGATCGTGAGATGACTGTGAGTGGTTTCACACCATTCATCCAGATATTTTTCGTTTTGCTTGTTTTGTATTTTTTTGTGTTTTTGCAAAGTTCTGATGGCCTGCGCCGAGCAGCTGTGGAGCTATTATTACCTCCCCATGGGGAGAGCTCGACATTGGCGACCTGCGATGGTGCCGCTAGCCAGGCGGTGGGAACCCATCATGAGTGCGGCACCCCTAACCTACCAACTGATGGTGCTAAGGCGGGAGCTACAGGAGTTCCCTGCAGCGATGGTAAACTGGAGACCCTACTCAGACATGGTCGATGCTGACCAGCCGTGGGTTCTAGCAAGTCGTGCCCGGTTCGGACGGTAACTGTGGATGCACTGCCTGAATGAAATCGAGCCACTTCGGCTACGATTGGTTATGAGGACTTTAGGACTGGCTCAGGAATGGGTGGATACGGCTGCGCCACCTCGTGTCGGGAGAAAGACGCGGGGACCGGCGACCTGTATTGACTGGCGCGTGCGATTCCCCGAACAGTACGAAGATTGGCAACGGGGTGGCATGATTGTAGAATCGCAGGCGCGGGATAGCGAAGACTACTTACGTCTATATAGGATAAAGTACGCAGAGCGGCTCCAACCCCGGGGACTTGTGGAGGTAGGTTTCCCCTTTTTCTCTTTTCTTCTTTCTCCTTTTTCTGGTTTTCTGGTGAAAATGCTGACTTGTAAGGCTGCAGGATGTCCGGGATGCCATGATAGCGAATTTACGAACTCGCTTGGCAGAGATGGAACAACAGTTGGGCGATGCCCGCGGAGCTACGAGCGCCTTGGTAGGTGTACAGTACGTTCCTAATTAAAACCCCAGATTCCAGATGTTGGCTGCTAATTCACGCGGTCGTAGCATGCCCAGATTGGCGCGGCTTCCCCAGCGACGGGAGTAGATGGTACCTCCTCCAGCTTGTGGATTCCTACCTCCGAACTTAACTTGCTTCATGAGCAACTTGCTCACGCCACGCAGCGTGCTGCGGAGGCAGAAGGGATGCTCCGTATACAGGTAAAAGTTTCAGCGTTGAGTTCTCTTTGTTTACGCCTTATCGCGTATCTGAGATGGTACACTCGGCAGGAAAAGGAGACGGAAGAAGCGCTTGCCCAAGCTGCGCAGAAGGAGGCTAGGATAGCAGAACTGGAGAGGGAACTGCGGCGTCATCCTGATGACGACTCTTCCAGGGATGCTATGGAACAGAGGATCACTCTCCAGTTGGAGAGGGAAGACCGTGAGAGAGAACGGGCAGAGAGAGAAAGAGACGCAGAGAGAGAAAGAGCCAACAGTTTGGCTGAAAGGGAGGAACGAAGGGCCATGGAGGCCCAACTATTCGAACTCCGAATCAGCCTTGGTCTTGCTGAACAGTGGCTGAGAGATGGTGAGGAGCGCTACCGAAAAGCACGAGAGCGTGGCTTTCGTGTTGGTAGCTTCTCTGCTGCTTCCGTGGATCAACGCCGGGATGTGGGAATAGGAAGGGGAGTATAGAGCGGTAGGAGTACCGCTTTTCGTAGTTGGGTAGCACCTTTGAGAGCGTTTTGCCCGGAGAGTAGTGGGACGAGTGATGCAGAGAGAGAGGGCGGAACTTGATGTAATTTTTTTTTTGGTTTTGGGAATAAAACACAAGGTTCGGTTTGTTTGTTTTTCACCTATGCTTCTATTGCCTGAATCCCTGCACACATCACTGAAACAAACAAATCAGAATTTCTGTTCTGACTTGGCCCCTTGCTCAATAAGCAAATGGTCACTGTGACTGTCCTTGATAACTGGTCAAGGGGCCAAGCCTTTATTTAACGAAGGCAAGGGAAAGATGCGGTGATGATAAATGCGACGGGCAAGCACACGAATGCAAGCGGTATTAAAAGTGAGATGCTGCACGCAAATGTAATGATGCAAAATTGATTTGTTTTCTTTTTTATATTTGATATTTTTTTGTTTTATCATAAAAAGATTTTTTTTTGTTTGCAAATATGTACATTTCTCTTTTCCATTTTTTTTTGTGCTTTTATCATTTCGATTTTTTTATTGCTAACGCCCGGCAAGCACCCAAATGGTACCTGACCTTCGTGAGAACATGGGTTTCTTACTAACCTCCCAGATATCCTAAGTGCACATCTAGGTTGATTTGGGCCTCTAGACCCCTCGAATGATGATCCCGCCGGCTAAGACTTACCCTGATGACAATACCGTCATGCCATGCTTAGGCTCCCAGTCGCTTCCGACCACAGGGATTCACCCAAAAGGTGTTCGAGGTAAATGATTTGCCCGACCTGGGTCTGTTTCCTCACAACTCTAGATGATATATGATGGAACACCCTGGAACCCTAACGACCAACCGCGCGACGCTGACCCGGAATCAGACGCCGTCGCACCCATAGGTGACGCGCTTGCATTGGCTTAAGCCCGAGGTTAAACAAGAAAACATCAAGGTGGCAAATAGGGGTCTTGACCAGCCAAAAACACAGAGACTCCTTCGCAGCGATAGCTTTTGCTTTTCAAAGTAGGCAACCAAATGTGTATATTAAAATAAGGTCACAGACCCTGGGCAGTTTTCACCTTTCAGAAACTCCATCGAACCTTCATCTTTAGAGGGAGAAGGAAGAGTGTAGGGGATAAACCTCCTGAGAGGACCGGCAAAGCCGTTAACCCGGCGAGCGAATAAGGGCCCATTAACTCTTTCCTTTCGGACAGCTTCGGACCAAATCTCGAGCATTTACATTCTACGGCCCCTTTTGTGGATTCAGACTTTTGCTTTGAGGGGTTCCATTTATCGCAACAGGCACGGTCACGACCAGGCTTTTCTCTTGATTTTGACTTTGTATTTCTTTTTGTGAGGGAGATATAGTCGTTTGACGTTTGTGGGCTCCCTTTTTGTATGCCTGCGGGGACACTGCCCTCTTCTCGTGCACTGATCGATGCTCGAGGAAATGGATCCTACTCTTGCCCTTGGGGTTTGAGTTTCGGTTTCTCATGCTCGGCGTTTTAAGGGCGCCGACTGTCTCATTTGGTCGAAGAGAAAAGAATAAAGATTACAGCTTCCGGAGATCTTCTAGGTGTGGCCCTACCGTAGGTGATGCTACCAACTTTTTTGAATAAAATACATAAGTGAACACATATTAGCTTCCTTCGAGCGAGCATAGGCCGACGTGGCCGGACAGGGGTCTCCACGGTTCTGGCAAACCAAGACCCGGTGCCTACCAAGCCTTAATGGGCCCTATCCTAACATGAAGGTTAGATGCAGGGACTTAACTACATGGTGACTACCAGGCATCGGCATTTTGAATTTTCCATATTTTTAGTGGTTTTCAATATTTCTTTGTTTTTGATATTTTTTATCTTTTCATCACTTTTTTTTGTTTGTGCTAAGGGTAGTATTTCTTAAGATAAAGTCCATTCCAAGGGTGGGATAACTCGGTCCCTTCGGCGTTGACTAGCTTGTAGGCGTTGCCAGGGTACACGGCTTGAATTACAAATGGTCCTTCCAATTGGGTTGGAGTTTAGAACGCGGACCTCCAGGTTTGACAAAAATTCTTTTTACGACCATCTCACCGACTTTGAATTTTCTCTCAACGACTTTCTTTTGGTAAAAGCGAGCGAGTCTATTTTGATACACACGCGCGGTTAAGGTCCCGGAAGTCGATGCAAATCCTGACTTTCCCATCTTTCTTCATGACCGGGACAATGTTCGCCACCCATTGAGGATAAAGGACGACTCTAATGAACCTGGCTTTGTGGAGCTTATCGACCTCTTCTTTCATTTTCAAAGCCATCTGAGGGTGGAAACGCCTTAACCTTTGTTTTTCCGAGACGGACCCTGGTTTTAGGGTTAAACGGTGTTCGACCAAGGTTGAATCCAGACCCGGCATATCCTCGTAGCTCCATACAAACGTGTCCTTATATTCCTTGAGAACCTCAATTAATGCCTCTTCTTCAGAGGGTGGTAGGTTGTCACTTATGAGGATGATCCTAGGATCTTCCTCAGTTCCCAAGTTGACTTCTTTGGTGGATTCTTCTACGGCGGTTGACGGCTCGTCGAATCTCCTCATTCCACTAGCGTATGCGCCCGCCGCATCCTCATATTCTTCACCCTCATCTTCAGTGGGACATTCTTCATCCGTGATCTCGTAGACTCCATGCCCCTCATCAGATGCACAGTCGCCCTCGCATTCTATTTCAGGTAGCTGGATGGGATTTTCTAACAACTGGGGGATGGCAAGAAGGGCCTGACACTTGGCGGCCAAATCCAGAAGGAATCGACGAGGGATCTGCCTACCCTTGGATTTCTTCCTAGGTACTACCCTTGGCCTATCATTCCTAGATTGACTGACAATATTTACAGAAGAAGAGGAAGATGAAGAGGATGGTGTAGAATGTACAGGAGAAGACCCCTCAGAGGAGGGGTAGAAAAGGTCGCTCATCGGACCTTGGACGGGTGGTCCGCAAGGCGGTACGCACCCGTGGGAGATGTAGGAGGTTTCCTCAACGAAGATGTGTTGTTGGGGAGTTTGAAAATTGATGTTTTTTTTTCATTTTCATTTTTAATGACAAAGCAGTGAAAAGAGATTGGAGGGGAGAGAAAAGGGGTTATGGCTAGAGGATTGTGAGGCTCATAGAGCAGATCATGGTTGAAGACCTGGCGCGGGTTGAAAAGCCCGCGCAGGTATGTAAGCAGAGAAGGGGACCTGGGAAGATCATCAGACAATTGTCTGGCCCAGGAAGAAGATATCAGCAAAGGCTGAGACGAGTGGATGGAGAGGATGGCGGCTAATGAGCCGTCGATGGCAATGTTGAGGACGGATGAAGATCCGTCGATGACAGAGTCCTTCTGGCGAGGACGAGGATAGTTTGGAACCTTGGCAAGAGTGGTAATATTCTCTGGTATTTCGGAGATCAATGGTGGTCCTTCAAGCTGCGGAGACGAGAACATCCTTTCTAGTGCAACGGAAATGTCCCATATGTCGAACCATTTGTCCCATTCGCATTCCGGATCTTTGATCTTGCCTCTTTTGGTGATCCTCGGATATTTTTCAGCCAAATATACAGCATGTGATCCCCCATATGCTTTCCGTGGGTAATCTCCCATCTGAACAATGGGTCCTCTGCTGAAGTGGTTTGATAGAGTCCATGTGAGGGGCTCCCAATCCGCCTTGAACGGTCCTTTGAAGCCTAGGCCAAACCTACGGTTCGGCTTAATTTCTTTTGGCGGCTTGAGCATACCCTGTAACTGTGCGCCCAGACCTTTTCCCTGTTGATAGCCGATGTTCCTCATAATCTCCCAACCTTTGGAGTGAAAAGGGAGACATGATGTTGCGGTTGCCCTGACCGGCTCCTTTGGTGCTAGTGGAATGTGAGATGGATCACGCACGTCCAGCAGTGATAATATGGGCCGATGAGACGGCCAAACAGAAGGTAGAGAGGTGTTGATAGCATCCACTGCGTGAAGGACAGGTGTATTGACCACTTTAATAATTCTCCCATTGTAAGGAAACTTCAGGCACTGATGGTTGGTGGAAGGCACAGCGTCCATGGCTTCGATGTAAGGGCGACCCAGTATAGCCTTAAATGTGGGGTCCATGTCGAGGACATGAAATTACGTGGGAATTGACATGGGGCCTAGTTCTGCCTTCAGGATAATCATCCCCTGCGGCGGCCTTTTGCTATTGTCATAGGCCGTGACCGTGATCGAGGAAGGTCTTATTTGTTCCTCGTCGATCCCACACAACTGAAGAGTGCAAATGGAGATCACATTTATGGACGCACCCGTGTCCACAAGACACGGGTTTATGGATATCCCATTAATTTTTATTGAAATGCGCAATGCATATTTCTGAGCTTCCTTGGGAGCGAGCTCGTAGTTGTGGAACATGATGGCCGGTTGTGTGTCTGTTGGGGTCAGGACGGTCGAAATCTTTTCTACAGGGAGGTCCTCGTTCACCATGACCCTTTGAAGGTACTCCATTAAGGATGCCTGGTGGGATGTGGATCTTTGAAGTAGCTCCAGGATGGAGATCCGAGCAGGTGTCTTATCCAGGTGTTTCAATAGATCATACTGTGCTCCAGGGATAGCTCTTTCTGGTTGTTCTCCATCATCCTTCTCTGGCTGAGATAGCTCAGGATTCTGACTGTTGTGGGGGAAAACCCTGTGGAAAATCCTTCCACTCCGGAGCACCATTGCCTGCGGCTTTTGTACCTCTGTGGGGGTAGCAGTGGGTTTTAACAGGGGTTTGAGGGGTAGTAGTGGAGGAATGGTTGATGAAGCAGGGGTGATGACGGGAGCAGGGATTCTGATGAGGGGTTTGTTAGGTGGCGGCATGGCGGAGGTAGAGGGGATATCGCGCGGATTATGAAGGATAAGGGGTCTGGAAGGTGGAGGCGGAGGCAAAGTGGAAGTGGGTAAGGTTTGAAACGGGTAATGGTTTTGAGGTGGATGGTGGGTGATGAGTGGTTTTGAAGGCATTAGTGGTGATGTGGTGGAGAAAGACGGGGTTATGTATGGTTGACGGATGATAAGGGGTTTAGAAGGCGTAGGCGTAAATGTGGTAGAGGTGGATGGTAAGGTGGGGGAGTGAGAGAAGATGAGAGGGTGCGAAGGCGTAGTGGAGAGTGTCGGTTGATAGGAGATCGGGGTGCGGATGAGAGGGCGTAATGGTAGTGGAAATGATGATGGTGATACTGACGCGGGTTGATGAGAGAGAGGTGCTACCCGGGCAAGGTGAGGGGGTTGCATGACGATAGGGTTGGAGGTATAAAGGATGGAGGTACTTTCCTGGTGCCACACCTGCTCTCTCCCGACTTCCGGGAAGGAGGAGATGGGGTTAACCTGATGATTGGGCTGTTTGTGCTCCGGTAATGGATTCTGGATTATGCCGATGTCGGGCTGTTGTTGTGGGGCCTGCTGAGCCTGTTGTTGTTGTTGTTGTGGTTGCTGCTGCCGCTGCTGTTGTAACTGCTGTTGTGGCCTCTGAGGAGGTCTCCTAGCCTTGAGAGCCGCGACGTACCGTCTCATCTCATCCCAATCTATTTGATGTTCATCATTCATATCATGGATGTAATCTTTGAAATGGAAGCAGTAATCTACTGTGTGTCCCGGCTGCCTGTGGTAGACGCAGTATTTAGAGGTATCAACATTGGGGGGCCACGCGGGCCTTTCTCTGGGTAGGGCGAGTTGGTTTGATGCCATGAGGGCATTAAAAATGTCTGCTAAGGTTTCCGGCAATAGTGGATAGTAGGCTCTCTTGGGACCGAGCGGCCTCCTTTGTTGCTGTTGGGGACCATAGTTCCCCGGGGGTGGAACTTGGTTGTACTGAAGCGGTGGTTGTTGTTGCTGAGGTTGTGGTTGTTGTTGCTGGGGTTGGCGTAATGGAGGCATATTATCCTGGGGTGGATTATTTTGGGGTGGAGGACGGAGAGGGAAAGGACCCGGTTGAAGGGGAAGTCGGGGCATTTGTGGAGGCCTTGGGTTGACTGCATAGTTGGCATTGTTGCCCGCACTGACTTGCTCATTTGTCACGACCCCTTCTGTGGCTCCGCCCGGGACACCAGCGCCTGTCTTTCTAACCACTTTGGGCTTCGGCTACTCAAACATGTTCATGATGGGGGAGTCTTTTAGCTGGGTTTGGATGTATCGGGCCCTTTCATAGAGTTCCTCCATTGTAGTAAGTTTATTCATGGCCAGGACATGTCTGAACTGTGGGGTTGCATTAGACACAATCATCTTCACTTGTTCGGGCTCGGAGAGGGTATCCCTTATTCTTTCCGCCAGAGACCTCCATCTATCAGCATATCGGACAAAATCCTCGTCGGGTTTCATCTTTTCGGCCACTAGGTCGGTAATGGAGAGTGAGGGACCGACCCTATCCCTATATTTCTGCAAGAACCTTCTCTGGACTATTTCAAAATTCTCGGCCTCGCGGGGCTCCAGAGAATAGAACCACTCAAGCGCGGGACCATCCAATGATCTCCGAAAGAGGTATGCCAGGGACCTCTGATCGTTTTGCCAGTAAGAGGACTCATACATGAAATCCTTGAGATGAATGAAGGGGTTGCCGGTACCATTGTATCTGCGGTACGTGGGCATTTCGGAGGGAGTAAGATGAATGACGGGAAGGATTGGCAAAGCAACCTCCGGGGTGGCTTTCACGTCCACCATCCTTCTCAGATTTTGAAACTGCTCGTCCATGCGGTTGAACCTATTGAGGAGCGATTGGGCGAGCTCCTCTGGGGGTGAAGGTGGCACTTGCCACTGGGGGAGAAACTGTCTCCCGGAGACTTGAGGGGGGAACCCAGAATGAGAGGGAGCTGTCGGACCGCCGACAATTGGCCCCGGCTGAAGCGGTGTCTGGGGAACAACGGGAGTTTGAGATTGTGATGGGAACTGGAATGAGGGTGGTTGTTGGCTCGCTTGTCCTTGAAGCGAGGGAGACTGGATGGCTTGCGCCAATGAGGGAGATGGAATGGCCTGCACGGACTCTTGGAGAGGTGCGATGGCCGGAGTTGACTCATGGGGCGTGGGGGAAACAGATTTCCCTTTTAGAATGGCCTGGAAGGCCCGGAGCTGTTCAGAGGTAAGCTCCGTGTTGGCGAGGACGCCTAGTAAGGAAGTGATATCCTGTGGCGGGGACGTGTCCCCGGTAATAACCTGCACCTCATGCGAGGGGTCATGAGAAGGACCCGAGTCCATAGCATAGACTCGCGGGTCGGCTGACAAACCACGGCTAGGGTGGTTCTCCTCAAAAGACTCGTGAGACATGCTCACAGTTTTCCCAGAACGCAAAAACATACACTAGCAAGTAGGTAGCAGAGATTATCAAACAAGTGGATGCCTTTACGCCCTTTTTTGTGTTTTGATTTTGATGATTTTTTTGTATTTTTAGCGAGATCCGAAGTTCACACAAAATGGGGACCCTAGTTTGTTTTTGTTTCACCGCCGTGTCAGCTAGGGTCTCTCGTCTCACCACGAATGAAATGACTAACTCCGGGGAACTTCAATGGTACAACCAGCCCAGTGAACGAAGAGGAGATTCTTCGATGTCGGGGACTTACGGAGGTCCCAGTGTAGGAGATTCTAGTCCGTTGAGAGGAATTCCCAAACGGAGAGTCCTTCCTTCACCGGAAAAGGGTGATCCTCAAAAAATGAAAAAAGGGATAGAAAAGAGGAATGGATGTATGCAATGGAATGCTGACAGATATATAGAGTGGGAAAATAACAGAAATAATAGACATATAATAAACAAAGAACCAATCAAAACTGACGGTGCTGCCGTGAGCACAACGGGGGCGCACGCGGGCGCGAAGGTGGAGAGGCACGGGTGGTGCCGAACTTGCAAGGGTAGCCGAAAGGAAGCAGTAGAGGTCCCACCGTGATCGCCAATCTGTGAGCGACGTCACGCGGTACGGGGAAGGGCGGAGAGGACGCGGAGCGCGCGCAGGCTCCTCTTTTCTTTCTTTTGGTGTTTGTTTGCTGCAACACAGAAATAAGAGAAGAGAGAGAAGGGGCCACCACGAGAGATTGCTCCGGCGGGGCGAGCGGGACAAGTGTGATATAGCAAAATATGGGGTTTAAACGGCCATAGCGGGAAGTGACTCGCTGCGGCCTCTGGGGACGGGAATGGTGCAAAAATTAAATAACAAGAATTGAAAAGGCCATTGGGGAAGTGACTCGCCGCGGCCTCGAGAATATGAGCAGATAATAAGATGACAGAATATAGAGAGAATACAAAGAGTGGGAATTTAAACGGCCATTGGGGAAGTGACTCGCCGCGGCCTCGAGAACACAAACAGATAAGAATATAACGTATAAGAACGTGAATTTAAACGGCCATTGGGGAAGTGACTCGCCACGGCCTCGAGAATACGAATAGATAAGAATATAACATATAAAAACGGCAATTTAAACGGCCATTGGGGAAGTGACTCGCCGCGGCCTCGAGAATATGAGCAGAATATAACAGAGTATAAAGAGAATATAAGAACGAAAATTTAAACGGCCATTGGGGAAGTGACTCGCCGCGGCCTTGAAAATAAGATGTGATCGCCAGGGGCCGAAAGACCCCAAAATAAGAAAGTGATCGCGCCTACCTCAAGAGCGGGAGATGGCGGGTTGCTTCTTCCTCTCCCTCCGGCCGGCCGACGGAGAGGGCTTTTCTCGGCTACCCTTGCAAAATAATGATAAACAAATGACAAGTGGATTAGAAAGATAGAGGTGTAGTATTCAAATCCTTGCGATAAAAATAACGAAATGATGGCAAGACACACACCTGGTTGGTGTTATCTTTTAAACCCCTCTCGGACTCGAGTAGGAGGAAAATGAGATGATGGATGCAAGAAGTATAAAAGAAGAGGCGCCCTTATGAAGGGGGATAGAGGATGCGAGATGATGAATGCAAAAGAACTACGAAGAAAAAGGGGAAGAAAATACTTATTGGATGAGCCGAGGGTGAAATCCGGCGGAGCTCCGGCAGCGTGGGGACGACGTGGAAGCGCGGTGGATGAAGACGACCTTCCTCTCGCGAGCGTGAGCACCCGAGAAGCCGACAGAACCTCCACCTACAAAAGAACCCACGGGTTAGAAAATGACTCCGTAGCCTCTGGGCTCCGGCAGCCTATCGGATCACTTCTAAGCTCCCCCAGAACTGAGGGGGTGGGGCTCTATTTATAGAGCTCCGGAGGGTGGAGGCGTCCAGGACCCTGGACACCTCCATCAGGGCCGAAATAATATTTTATTCTATTTTTATTGATTTTCTTGGAATACTTTTGTGGAGGCGTCCAGGGTCCCGGACGCCTCAAGCAGGTCCACCGAAAGCCGACGACGGCCGCACGCGGTTTGGCACAACGCGTGATTTTGGGAGCGGCGCCTCGTGATTCAGAAATGGGCGCGTCCAGCTGGCTGGACGTCTCCATATTTTAGATTTTTTCACACACGACAAACCGTCGTTCGGTGGCCGGCGCCCGTGAGGGTTTTGATGGAGGCGTCCAGAGGCCTGGACGCCTCCATAAATATATTATTTTATTATTTTTTTATTTGTCTTTTGTGCCAAGGCTGGCATTTTGATTTTTTATAATTGTTTTTATGGAGGCGTCCAGGGGCCTGGACGCCTCCAAATATATATTTTTTTATTTATTATTTTTTTTGTGTTTTTATGCCAACTGGCTTTTTTACAAACATTTTTTATTATTGTTTTTATGGAGGCGTCCAGAGGCCTGGACGCCTCCATTAATATATATATTTTTTAGTTAGTTTAAGGCCCTGAGAAAAGAAATAAATAAAATCAAAAATATGGGGGCGTCCAGGGGCCTGGACGCCCCCATTAAGACCCACCCGGGTCCTACTCAGCGGCCGCCCGGCAGTCAACATCTTGGTTCCGGAACCTCTTGATACGTCTGACTGGTGTTGATGCCGTCCGAATGCCGTGACGAGACGATTCCGGATGCCGAAAAAGGCAGAAGAAGACCCGAGAAAAGGAAGCACTCGAGTGATTCAAAATGCGTAAGCCGTTGCGGGGCGTTATATAGTAATATGAGACTTTCTCAGGAGGCGTCAAGAATAGCGTGTCTACACACGTGTTCCGGGCTTTCGTGTTGCGCTCGATCGAGTCACCGTGTATCGGTGTGTGTGCGTGGGGTCTCCCCCGCATGTCGCGAGTTTCTTTGGAAGGTGATTCCCTCGTGGGCCATGTGTTTGGCCTTGGACTGCGACTCCAATTATCTGGCCTAGGGCTGGAGGTTTCCCGCTTTCTCTGGGATGGGGAATCGGCGTGGCGGCTTGTGTGCTACCCTGGGAATCGTACTTCTGCACTTTCTGCACTGCACCGAGTGTGACGACCCGGATTTCGGATACCAGATATACCCGGTAGGACTACCGAATACGCCTGATACCACTTGGAACCCGCGAGGCCTCCCAAGAGCGATAAAGCTCCGAAGGGAAAAAGGATTGTCGTGTAGTACATTGAACTGACAGATATAACAGCAAGAATTAAATTTCATTAGATCGGTCTGCTAAAGTAGCAGAAATAAAATTACAATTTAATTAACAGATTTTAAACAATTATATACCAGAGTCTAGTCCAAAGCTAAAGACAGCAGTCCAGCAATACAGTCAACAGAAAGAAAAGACGTACCAAGAAGTCGGGGGAAGCCCGACGGAGGTACCAGCTGGCAGCTACGACTCGAACTCCAGGATCCGCGGAAGCAGAACGAACACATCACCCCACCTGAAAAGCAGGGGTGAGCCTCGTGTCACTGGCTCAGTAGGGGTCAAGCGGATCCCCACTGAAAAACACGCAGTAACACCGAACAACAGGGAGAGCAGCAAGAAACAACACTAGAAAGCTGCAAAAGAAAGGGAAGCAGGAGTAGGGAACAGGTAAGGACGAGGGGAATAACCCGAACAGGCAAGCAGGCCTTGAAAGGGAAAGATGAGTAGGGAGCAACAACGAAAAGGGAAAAAGCCAAACAAAACACCCCAACCTGCACCTACAACAGGCATGCAATAGAAGGCATAGAAAAAACCTAGACAGGCACAGGCAACACGACTGGAGTGTCGTGCACTGGACAAGACACAGACCTCGAGTACAGCCACGGAAAGGCCAACCCGGACAGGTCACGACAACCCCACTAGTGTCTTGAACAACTGCTGCGTGCCACCGATGCGAACACGGCTGAGTCGCAGACCCACGCGGAACCACAAGTGTCTCAAGCAACTCGCAAGGCTGGGAAGCGACAAGCGAGAGGCGAAACAGGAACAAACCAAGTACTAGCCAGGGTCACGCCCGTCGGCGTCAGTCCTCTGCCCGTGACCACGTGTGCACACACTGGCTCCTGCCTAGAGCCAGGCCTCTAGCTAGTTTTCTCCCCCCGTAGGACGCTACGGTAACCGCAGGAGTCGACGGAAACTAGCTTACAAACCGTATATCGGGGTCACCCCTCGACTGCAGGACGTCTAGGGCGACGAGAAGAGGAAGCTCGAAACGCGACGCTGAAGTGTAGACAGATAAACATGCACTGTCACCCGTACCTCAAACACCGAGGGCAGCACAAGAAACTACCGACAGACTCAAAAACGTAGTCTTAGCCTTCATAGGAACATCGACCGACGTCCAAGGAGAAAGCGGCCAGACCACGGGAGCGACCGACAACACCACAAACCTACCCCCGAACAGCCTCTAACATCACCTAGAACGGACCCACAACACACAGCTACAACATGACTGTAACGGCCTAGCACAGGCGCGTTACACGAGCCTGACGCACCAGGGCGGGCGCGTCAGAGCCAACAGGCTCAAAAGCAAAACACGAACCACGTAACGCACTAGGGCAGACGCATTACAGCGGCCTAGCGCACGAGCGCAGACGCGTTACGCCAACCTAACGCATGAGGACAGGCGCGTTACGCCAACAAACCCAAGTCTGAAAACTCAAACAAACAGCACGTAACGGTCCACGACGGACGCGTTACAACACTGTGACGTACGGGGGCAGGGCCGTTAGAGACAGCCGACACAGCCACCCAACACAGCCAAAACAGGGTGTAACGGCCTGGGGCGGGCGCGTTACACAGTCTGACGCACAAGGGCAGGCGCGTCAGAGGAACCGACTTAACCAAAACACAAGAAGATAAAATAGCAGTGACGCACACCCCGGGACGCGTCAGAGGACTGTGACGCACCACACCTGGACCGTCACACTCCCACAGCCACGAAAAATTTAAAATGAACGAACGTTGTAGCGGTCTATCATAGGGCCGTCGGAGACCTCTGACGGTCTCTGATATGACCGCTACATCGGTCACGGCGGGAAAACAGAGGAATGGCCGAATCGGCCCGTTCCACGCCCCATTCACGCCAAAGCGCTGGGGAAACGAAGGCAAATGACGAAAGACCAATTCTGGAGGCTAAAAAGCCCACATGCATGGATTAAAACGCAAGATCGGGGCGATTCTAACGAATCGACCCAAAACGAGTCACCGAGGTTCCCGGACTCCTACCGGCCTCGAATGACAACCGATCGACATGAAACTAGCATGGATAGGATCCAGACATCCCAACGGTCATTTTGACACTAACTACGCCGCAAATGGTTGCCGTTTTCCGGCGAACCCTGAAAATCCCAAAAACTACGATTTTCCCCAAATAAGCCCGATCTAGCCCTTTCTAGCGCCAAACCACGCACAGAAGCAGGGAAAACGTAGAGGACGAAGTGGTGATCTATCTCCCTACCTCCACTGAAGAAACCGTGCCCCGAAGGGACTAAACCGCGCCGCGAGCTCAAACGCCGGCTTTGAATCCACCGTTCGGGATCGCGCCAAAACCACTCCATCCTCGCCCCGTCGCGCACCCAACCAGCTCTACAGCATCCCCAGCACTCGCCCCTAGGTCCTCCGTCTGCAACCGGAGCCGAGAAGGCGAAAATGGCAGAGAAACGGGAGAGAGAGATGGCGGCGGCGAAATGAGAAGGAGGAGAGAGGAAGGAAAAGAAAAAGGAAAAGAAATTAGGAATTTTCTTAATTTTCGAAAAATCCGATTTTTGGCCCTATCTCCGAAAAATACGCAAAAATAGTCAAAACGATCGGCTCGACGAGTACATCGCCACTGTGTCGTCCACGAGTCGATGAATTGAGAAATAAACTCACCGCAGGGTTCCGTAACTAGTATGAGAGAAAAATTCACACGGATCGTAAAACTCAACTCGGGAGCTACAAATGCGAACCGAAACTCACCGAAAAGGACCCGAAAGACCTAATAAGGACCCAACAAAGATCCGGGACATTACACCGAGTATGTGCGGTCCCGTTTCTTCGACGGTGGTTTCCGTGAGTCAGTCCTTACTTCCAGTGACATGTCCACTAGTCGTAGCTTCCTGCGCACGCGGGTGCGGACCCACCTGGGAGTGGTGGAGAGCGAGACCTGGTGAGAGGCGATTTTTAGGCTGGTTACCGTATGGCCCCTTGCCTTTGCCACCAGAGTCCGGTGGGGGGGAAACCAGCTAGAGGACCCGACCTAGAGCAGATGGTCTGTGTGTGCACACGTAGTTGGGGGCTTAGGACATGCGTTGACGAGCGTGACCCCAGGTAGTCCTTGTTGCGGTACTTGTTGCGTTTCTGAGTCTCACGCCCGGGGCGTTGTAGCTAGACACTTGTGACGCGGTGTAAGACGTCAGGGGACGCTTCCGGTCGTTCTTCTAGTGGGTAGTGCTTATGTTCGCTGGCAAGTGTGGACTCGAGTTTTGTTGGACCGAGGTTTAGTAGTACGGTACTGTTAGAGTAGACGGCTTTTTCGTTCATTTACTTTAGCTTGTTGGTTCTACCGTACTCCTGTCGAGTCGGGAGTGACAGACTGTCAGTCGTGTGACTTCGACCTTCGGGTTTTGGCCGCGTTGACCATTGAGTTCCAGGTGTTTCACCATGACATGTGTGTCGGCTCTCGTGCCGTTTGACGGGGGCTAGTAGCTTTACCGAGGTTGCGTCTTGTTGTGTGGTACCCGCGACTGGACGATCGGGGTTGCACTTTGGACAACGTGTCCAGCTTGGTCTTGTTCTGGGAGACAGGCCACTACGGCGTGGTTGCCGTGGGTTTTTACTTTGGTAAGCGGTACTAGTGTAGTTCGGTAGCCCCCGACCGTGAGTTCGGGGTGTGTTTCCGGTACAGTAGGAGTAGTTGTAGTGCCGAGTTTCGACCGGCCACCAGGTTACTGTTCCTGCTGTTACTGTTACTCTTGTAGTTGCAGCTTTCCGTGCCGTCGTTGTTCTCAGTTGGGGTTCTAC